>BSBN01000233.1:0-1463750 GCA_027924645.1 Cunninghamia lanceolata
TAGGTTAGGGTTTAGAGAGAGAGAGAGAGAGTACCGATAGGGAGATATAAAGGAGACCGAGGGGAGAGATAGGAAGATAGAGGGTGAGGGACATGGCCAATGACATAGGTAGAGAGATTGATAGGTAGAGGGATGATAGAGATAGGGAAATAGTGGTTTAGGTTTGATCGGGTTTAGGGTTTAGGGGTTAGGATTTTAGAGAGGGAGAGATAGGGAGATGAAGGCTTATGGTTTAGGGGTTTAAAGAGAGAGAGAGAGAGGGAGATAGAGATAGATATATACTTATACATAAAGGTTTACATAGATATACTTATACATAGAGAGAAAACACGTATACTTGTTGTTGCAAGTATGTGCCTAACCAGTGGTGTCATTAATGTCAACATATCTGTGTTGTCACTGGTGTCAATTGTGCTCTTGTTTTGATGCTTGCTTGTAATGAGTTATATGCTTTGTATTTGCATATGTAAGTGTTGGAGATCCTGATATTAAGGATATTGAGAAAATTTGCTCCTCCGGTGGAAACAATGTGTTGCAGAGTATCTTTGTCTACAAAAGAACAATCCAACAGATTGCTCCGCATTTCTTGTAGAATGAATATCTTTACCTACAGATTAGAAGTTATTTAGATAAATGTCTAAAGATGCTATGTTCCAAGTTTGAACCTCCAGTATGAAGATTTGAGTGAGTTATCTTCACCAGAGTGAAAACTTCTTTTTATGCATTTGGTGGTGACAAGGAGAATGTATTATGCTTCTCATTCCTCCGCAGTTAAGTATTTCAGTTTGTATTTTTGGAAGCAAGTTTGAAAGGATGATTAAGTGCCTTCAACTCCAATGGTTCATGATTTGGTGGTCCGCAAGCTATCTTTTCTCTATGACAATAGCTGACAATGTTGTTTATGTGCTTTGATTTGAAGAATCTTCTTGATAGAGTAGTTAGAAATTATGCGGTTGTTCTTGGTGATTACAATGTGCTTGTGGATATCTCCTGATCATGTTCCTACCTTTGGATTGGTCCACAAAGAGAAATTGGTATCATGGATGAAGACTGTTCTTAGAAGACTTAGTGCTAACACCAGCCTTGGCCGACTTGGTTATTTTCACTACTTACGAAGATGCATCGAAGATTGTGAAAGCATGTCATGGCATGGAAGATTGCATTTGAGTCCTAACTAAGACATAACATGATATGCATACATTTTTTCCTTAGCTAGTTTTGTTTAGGTCTAGACCTATTTCTATGTATGTTTGTAATGCTGACCTTGGAGATTATTCCAAAGGTTGATGAATGTAATGCTGACCTTGGACATTATTCCAAAGGTTGATGAATGTAATGCCAACCTTGATGTACATTCCAAGGTTGATGAATTGTAGAAAAGCATGAAATGTAGCTACGAAAAAGATGTTCTAGTGTGTGAAAATGAAGAGATAGTGTGAAGGTATAAGAAGAGCAAAGAAGAGGTGTTATATTGTGCTTCAATGGAACTGAACTCAGGCATAAAGTAGATGCTATCAAAATAGTTCACCAATCCTTGGCAGTGAGGCACCCATTAGCAATGAATCGATCTTGGCAGTGATCCCTAACATTTGCAGTGAGCATTTTTATCAATAAGCCCTAAGGCAGTAAACCTTTGATTTTTAGTATTGCTATAACTTATTTATTTTTATGGGCTAACACCCATCGTGGTTTTTCCCTTATAGGGTTTTGCACGTAAAAATTGTGGTGTCTCATGTGTTATTGTGTTAAACTTCTTATTTCATGCTTTCATGGTTAATCTTAATATCAATGATTAAGAATTTGATGTGTTGATAGTCATAAGTGGTTAAAGTTGTGTGACAACTAAATCACCCACCCCCTCTAAGTTGTCCTATGCATTTCAACAATTGGTATCTGAGTAAAGTTCCTTAGAGGTAAGCTTAACAGCTTGAGGTAGATTCGGGATGTCTTATAAGAAGGAGGCTCCCCAGTTTGATGGAACGAATTATGCGACCTGGAAGATACGCATGAAAAGCCATCTACTTTTTATTGGTTATAGAGTATGGAAAGTGACAGAGATTAAATATACCATGCCTCAAAATGGTCTGACAATTGAAGATGAAATCAAAGAATATGAATTAAATATAAAAGCCAGAGATGCTCTATTAAGTGCATTAACTGACACTGACTTGATAAAGGTCATGGATTATGAAACTGCTCATGAAGTCTGGGAGAAGCTGGAAAATCTATATGAAGGAGATGAATCTGTAAAGAGTGCCAAACTACAGGGACTGAAAGCTAAATATGAAGGTTTAAAGATGGGTGAAGATGAAAACATAACATCCTACATGCAAAAGATTGATGAACTTGACACTAGAATCAAAGGTATGGGAGGAACTATTGATGAAACTGAAGTTGTGATGAAAATTTTTAGGTCATTACCTAAATCCTATGGTCACAAGGTAGCTACAATTGAAGAAATAATGACTGAAAAAAATTACTAAGGATCAGTTGCTTGGAAAGCTTACTACTTTTGAAATGAGAGAGTTTTGTGATGCCCTGCCAAAAGTAGAGACTGCTTTCAAAGCCAATACTTCAGAGAAGATCTCCAAAGCAGATAAGTACAAGGTGGAACCTAATGATGAGCTTGATTAAATTGAATCCAACTTTGTTGATAGACTACAAAGAGGTTTTGGTAAGTTTAAAGGCAAATTACTTTTCAAATGTTTTACATGTGGTAAGGTTGGTCATTATGCTTCTAGGTGTTTGGAGAGAATTGAAAGGAATAGAAAAAGATTTGAAAACAGACCTAGGATCCCAAATAAATGCTATTATGTTAGAGATCTTGATGATGAAGGTGTGACAGATGATGAATCTGATGATGCTAGTACTAGTACAAATGAATGCTTGTTTATTGCTATTAAAGAGCATGTGTCTACTAATCCTGCCAGCTATGTGAAGGAAGAAAAACTAGTGGAAGAAAGTGCTTTGGCTATTTAGGTTGAGAAAGATAAGGATGAATGGGTTATTGATAGTGGATGCTCACATTACATGACTAGTGACAAAAGTAAGTTTATAAGTTTGGAAAAGTATGATGGTGGATTGGTTAGGTTTGGAGATGATACAGCTGGTAAGATTTGTGGAAGAGGATCTATTTCATTTGATGGAAAGCACAATAGTGATGATGTTCTATATGTGAAGGGTTTAAAGCATAATCTTTTGAGTGTTGGTCAGATGTGTGACAAAGGTTATGATCTAATATTCAAGGACAATGGATGCAAGATCATGGAAATCTCTAGAACTGTGATTGCTACTAGTAAAAAGATAAGAGGTAATATTTATCATTTGAAAGGAACTAATAATTATTGTTACTAGATCAAACTGATGATAGTTGGTTGTGGCATAGAAGGATGTGTCATATCAATTTTGACAACTTGGTAAAGATAAGTTCTATTCAGGCTGTAAGAGATCTTCTAAGCTTGTGAAGCCTGCTAACACCATTTGCAAACAATGTCAATTTAGTATACAAACAAAAACAAGTTTCAAAAGAAAAGAACAATTCTCTGCTAGATTGCTGGAGTTGGTTCATATAGATCTGTGTGGTCCCACAAGAACAAGAAGTCTGCAAGCAGACATGTATTTTATGTATCTTATTGATGATTACTCCAAGATGATTTGGGATCAAATGCTTGAGGTTTGATAGAGGAGGTGAGTTCACATCAAATGAATTCAATATTTTCTGTGAAGAACAAGGGATAAAGAGACAATTGTCTGCACCTAGAACTATTCAGCAGAATGGAGTTGTTGAAAGAAAAAATAGGATAATTCAAGAGGCTACTAGGACTATGTTGAAGGAAGCTGACCTACCAGAAGTGTAGTGGAGAGAAGCCATACATACTACTATGTACATCCTAAATAGAGTTCAACTTAAAGGTAACAGTACTAAAACTCCTTATGAATTATGGTATGGAAGAGCTCCTACAGTGAGATATTTCAAAGTTTTTCGTAGCAAATGTTATATTAGAAGAGAAGAAAATCTAGGCAAGTTTGATGCTAGGTGTGATGAAGGAATCTTCCTTGGATACTCTACCAAGTGTAAGGCCTACTAGTGCTACAATAAGAGATTGAAGAATGTCATTCAGAGTGCTAATGTGAATGTTGATGAAGACAAGGAAAGAATATCAGATCTGAGTGGCTATGAATCAAATGAACATGTTGCTATAACAAATGAGAAAATGTTGAACACAAAGATAGTCAAGAGGAAGAAGAGAAGGCTCTAAAAAGTGTTGCTAAGACTCCCAGGTATGTAAGAATTAATCATTTTGAAGATCAGATTATAGGGGACAAAGGAAAAAGGGTTTGGATAAGGAAAAGAGCTATAGAAGAACAGGTGAATTACTGTTTGCTTTCAAAAGTTGAACCTAAAACTGTGAATGAAGATTGCAATAATGAAAATTGAGTAAAAGTTATGGAAGAGGAGTTGATGCAAATAGAAAAGAATCAAACGTGGGAACTGGTTCCTAGACCTACTGATAAGAATGTGATTGGCACTAAATGGGTTTTCAAAAACAAGATGAATGAGAATGGAGAAGTAGTAAGGAACAAAGCAAGATTGGTATGCAAAGGATACTCTCAGGTTGAAGAGATAGATTTTGAGGAGACCTATGCTCCTGTAGCAAGAATTGAAGCAAGTAGAATGTTTTTGGCATTTGCAGTATTCAAAGACTTCAAAGTGTATCAGATGGATGTTAAGTTGCATTCTTGAATGGTGAGTTGGAAGAATAGGTCTACATTGAGCAACTAGAAGGATTTCAATTATCAAAACAAGGTGATATGGTGTGCAAATTAAAGAAAGCCTTGTATGGACTGAAGCAAGCCCCCAGAGCCTGGTATGCAAGGCTAGACAGGTATTTGTTATAATTAGGGTTCAGGAAAAGCACTACAAACAACAATTTGTATTTCAAAATCAATGATAATCAGATCCTAATTGTTGTAGTTTTTTGTGATGACATTATCTTCGGAGGCAATGAAGGTATGTGAATGAAGTTTGTAGGTGAAATGGAAAATGAGTTTGAGATGTCTATGTTTGGTGAAATGAATTTCTTTTTGGGTCTACAAATTAATCAATCAGATAAAGGAATCTTCATATCTCAGTCTAAGCATGTGAAAGAGTTGTGATGAAGTTTGGGATGAGACTCTAAACTGGTATGTACTCTCATGGTGACTAGCTGCAAGTTGAGCAAAACTGATGAATCACCCAAGACTAATTAGAAAAGGTACAGATCCATGATTGGAGGATTACTTTATATAACTCAAACTAGACCTGATATAATGCATGCAGTTTGTCTTGTTGTAAGATTTCAAGCAGATCCAAGAGAGTCACATGTGATGACAGATAAGAGAATCTTGAGGTATTTAAAAGGCACACCAAATCATGGCTTATGGTATCCAAAGGATAATGATTTCACTCCCAGTGCTTATACAAATGCAAATTGGGCTGGAGATGTTGATGACAGAAAAAGTACAAGTGGAGGTGCTTTCTTCTTGGGTAATAGATTGGTTTCATGGCTGGACAAGAAGCAAGATTCAATCTCTTTGTCAACTATAGAAGCAGAGTATATTACAGCAACATGTTGTTGTATTCAAGTTTTACGGATGAAGCAGACTCTAAAGTACATAAGAGTTGTGTATAAAGATCCAGTTTCAATCTTCTATGACAATACAAGTGCTATAAACATTTCAAAGAATCCAACGATGCACTCAAGAACAAAGCATATATCTATAAGGTATCACTTTCTGAGAGAAAAGGTGATAGAGAATGAAGTAAAGATGGAATATGTGTCCACAAAGGATCAAATTGCAAATATTTTCACTAAGCCTCTACCTAAGGATACTTTTGAGTATCTCAAAGAAAAGTTAGGGGTCATTACCCCTCCTACTCTGAACTAAAATGCATAGGAATGCATCAATCCAATGGTGCTCAAAGTCTCATTCTTTGATCTGGATTGATATTTTGAGGGCTACCTCTCAGAGAGAGTAGCTAGATGTTCTTGATAAAGAAAGTGTTGATAACAAAGAAAGTTCAGTTGGATCAGAGCAGTAGCATGCAAGTATGTGCCCTTTGCCATTGATGTCAAAGGAGGAGAGAAATCATGTGAAAAGCTTAGACAAGAAAGAGTGCAGATGTGTAAAGATAAAGGGGGAGAAACTTATCTTGATGGTCTTTACAATTTTTCACATCATATGTTGCCATCAATGACAAAGGGGGAGATTGTTATAAGTATGTGCCTAACCGGTGTTGTCATTGATCTCAACATATCAGTGTTGTCATTGGTGTCAACTGTGCTCTTATTTTGATGCTTGCTTGTAATGAGTTAGATGCTTTGTATTTGCCTATGTAAGTGTAGGAGATCCTGATATTGAGGATATTGAGAAAATTTGCTTCTCCAGTGGAAACAGTGTGTTGCAGAGTATCTTTGTCTACAGAAGAACAATCCAACAAATTGCTCCACATTTCTTGTAGAATGAATATCTTTATCTGTGGATTGGTCTGCAAAGAGAAATTGCGATTGTGGATGAAGTCTGTTCTTAGAAGACTTAGTGCTAACACCAATCTTGGCCGACTTGGTTGTTTTCACTACTTACGGAGATGCATCGAAGATTGTGAAAGCATGTCGTGGCATGGAAGATTGCATTTGAGTCCCAGCTAAGACATAACATGATTCACATACATCTTTTCCTTAGCTAGTTTTGTTTAGGTCCAGACCTATTTCTATGTATGTTTGTAATGTCAACCTTGGAGATTGTTGCAAAGGTTGATGAATGTAATTCTGACCTTGATGTACATTCCAAGCTTGATGAATTGTATAAAAGCATGAAATGTAGCTGCAAAAAAGATGTTCTAGTGTGTGAAAATAAAGAGATAGTGAGAAGGTGTAAGAAGAGTAGAGTAGAGGTGTTATATAACTAAACTCAGGCATAAAGTAGATGCTATCAAGTCAATTCACCAATCCTTGGTAGTGAACCACCCCTTGGCAGTGAGTCAATCTTGGCAGTGAGCCCTAACATTTGCAGTGACCATTTTGGATAGTGAGACCTAAGGCAGTGAGCCTCTATTTTTTTTATATTTCTATAACTTATTTATTTCTGTGGGCTAACACCCACCATGGTTTTTCCCTTATAGGGTTTTCCACATAAAAATTGTAGTGTCTCATGTGTTATTGTGTTGAACTTCTTGTTTCATGCTTTCATGGTTAATCTTATTAACAATGATTAAGAATTTGATGTGTTGTATTCATAAGTGGTTAAAGTTTTGTGACAACTGATTGACCCCCCCTCAGTTGTCTTGTGCATTTCAACACTTGTTTGCATGCATGAAAGCATGTAAAGGTTTCATGCTTCCCAAAACGTGCATGCATTATAACATGAGCACATTTTGGGATGCAAAAAAAATGGAAAAAAACATGTGGGATCCGTCATTCAGACCCCACATTTTTTTTATTCACTACTTTTCATATGTGCTATCAGACAAGAAAACACTTTTTCATGGTGTTTGACATTTTAAGAATCATTGTTTGATCAATCCACCACCATTTTTTGTTTTTTCCAGATAGAAAAACTAGTTTTGCATATTTTGGACAAAATTTGATTATTTAAACTAAAAGTTTCATGTTTCATATTGTTTCAAAGCTAAATTTCATGTATTTAGATTGAATTTGATTATATATGTTTGTTTTTTTCATAAATTTCACTAATCCTATTCTAGAGTTATATAGAATTCAATATTGAATATGAACTTGCCAAAAAGATCAATTTGAGGATTTTAAAGCCAAATTTTGGAGGATTGGTCAACTCAAATATCGAATTCTAAGGTATGTTCTTTATGTATTCGTTTACTTCACTGTATGTTCTTTAGAACACTCACAATCACTAAAATTGGAATTATCTAAGTTAAAAAAGTCATCATTATGTGCATTAATAGAATTAGAATCATTAAAATATGATATATATACATGAATTTGTTGTATCTTGAATCATTAATAGAATTTGGTGTATCTTGAATTTGGACTATGTCATCGATACCTCCCTATAACAAAGTATTATCATCATTCTCTCTAATGTAACCAGTTGTATCAATTTAAAATATAGTGCTATTGATGCTAAAAATCTGATATATTTGGTTCTCATATAGTAATGAGTTGTCACTATCATCCTCTTGGCCATTTACCTCTAAAAGATTAGTTTGAGTTTCGTTTATTGGACCTCTACTATATAAGTTCTTTGTTGTTTTCAAGTACCCTCTAAATTTTTTGGACTGACATCTCTAGGTTTCACCAAGAAATCAGACTGGTTAGGCTACAATAAACTCTATATTTTAGTCTTTTGTCATCATAAAACTCAGTCAAAAGATCGCCAACAACTCTGTCATCATAATTAGCCTTAAAATTACTCCTTTCTTGATGATTTCACCCCTTGGCTATATTTAATAGCTAATTCAAACTATAATTGATGCTCTTTACATGTTCACCATGATTTTCTTCAAGTCTTGCATCATAAAGCTAGTTTCTAATATTAGTTAGTATTTTGTCTCTTAACATTTCAAACATGTCTATTGAAGGCAAGGAGTTTTGATTAGTGTCTTACCACTTAGACCAATTTTCACATATTTGTTGTGAAGCAAATACAATTGACACGTGTAAAGATAAAGTCCACAACCTTTGCCAACATCCTCCCTATCTCTACCAAAATAGGATCTTTGGAATAGTGTATGGACAACCATCAAAGCATAAAGGATATAGCAATTTTGTCACATGTTGTAATTACAGCTACCCTTGTAGACATGTACACAAAGTGTGGAAGCATAGACAAGGCATGTGGACTATTTGATAGAACACATGATTTTTGGCTTTCAATATGGTTTATCTTACTACTCATTCTTGGTGTGTACTTCACTTGAAGTTATCATGAATATGTTTGAGGGCTTGTATTCTTCATGGTGAAGGCTTGGTTGTGGTGAATTTTATGTAATATTGAGTCTTCTAGTTGTTTCATCTCTTTGGGTACTATGACCCTATTACATGGTTAGATTCAAGTGGGTTCTCAAGTGTCACTTCTTTAGGTTGATTGTGTTTTACAATAGCGGTAAGGGTTTGTGAAGGTTTTTGTGAAGTTGACTGTGATGAATATTATGTAGGTTTTATTTTGAATGGTGGAAAAGGGTTTGGTTTCTTGAGAAGTATTATACATTTGAACTTTATCTTATGAGCATATGAGAATTATATATGTGCATATGAGAAAAATGTTACCTTAAAAGAATTTGAAATATTTGCAAGGTCTATAGGGTAGACCTATGGCTTTATTGTAACTCTAAAATGATTTTTAAGGAAATCCTTATTTATGGAATTGTTATTGTGTATATTTTTACAATAATTAAGCTCAAAGTATATATGTTGCAATAATTGCAAGATATGCACAAAATGGATTTGTTGATAAGGATTTACAAACTTTCAAGCAAATGCAATTGGCAGGTGTAAATACAAATTCCATAACCTTAACCAACATCCTCCCTACCTATGCCAAAATGGGATCTTTGGAACATGGTATGGACATCTATCAAAGCCTAAAGGATATGGGAATTTTGTCAAATCTA
The DNA here is from genome assembly GCA_027924645.1 of Cunninghamia lanceolata. NCBI lineage: Eukaryota > Viridiplantae > Streptophyta > Pinopsida > Cupressales > Cupressaceae > Cunninghamia > Cunninghamia lanceolata. The sequence continues at coordinate 9,629 of BSBN01000233.1, forward strand.
TTGTAGTTGTAATTACCCTAGTAGACATGTATGCAAAGTGTGGAAGCATAGACAAGGCATGTGAACTGTTTGACAGAACACCTCAAAGAGTATCATCTCATGGAATGAAACAATTGCAAGATATGCACAAAATGGATTTGTTAATAAGGCTTTAGAAACTTTCAAGAAAATGCAATTGAGAGGTATAAATCCAAAATGCGATCTTTGGAACATGGTATGGACATTCATCAAAGCATAAAGGATATGGGAATTTTGTCAAATCTTGTAGTTGTAAATATCCTAGTAGACATGTATGCAAAGTGTGGAAGCATAGACAAGATATGTGAATTGTTTGTAAGGTACAGAAATTTACCATCTAAAAATAGTACTCAAAAAGAAAAGCATATTCCAAAAGTAAGATAATCAACCAATAATAGTTTCCAATTATCCATACTAACATAAAATGGCAAGAATCCAAGAATAAGAATAATGATAGGTATACCAGAATGGATTACAAAATAGTTTACATACACCTGACTTGGTGTTAAAATACATCTGTTTCAATGTTACACAAAGAAGAACTATCATCAAGATATCCATGAATCATATTACAATTGCAACTTCACAATGAAGCCATACAAAGAAATATATATAAAGCAAATATCCATATCAATAATAATATCTAATCCCAGTTGCCTCGATCCTTTGATCATCCACAAACCAAGACCAAGAGAGTGGTTGAGGTGCTTTTTCCACCACAACCATGAAGTACTGGACTTCCCCAGGTTTCTTCCTATCTCAAAGAAAGCACTGACCCTGCACAAGGAGCCTAGCAACCTGGAATGGTGTAAGTAGGAGGGAATCACTCGATGCATGCCTATTGCCTATATGCATCGTAATCCTAGAATGACATAAACTCTTGCAACAAGATGTGGTAGAGACAAGCATAGTTTTAGGGTTTTAAACAAATCCATCTATTTCAATGGTACAGTATCTTGGCCAAGAAAATAAATAAAATAATAGTTTTAGAAAAAGTAAAACTATCGTCTCTGGGAGCCCACATTTGGCATCCTATCCCGAAAGTTTGTACTTTACCAAAAATTACATACAACACAGTTTCCTATGTTTGGTTTTCCAAAGTCATAAATATCTATACAAGCATTATTTCCATTGTTCAGCTGATTTCACTGGTTTTCTTATTGGAAAGTTTACTATTTTCCCCTTATTTTGTCTCAATTTTTCCTGATCTATGTGATGATCTACCAGTTAGACATAATGCATTTCTTTCATAAATCAAGAAATTTGATATATTGCTAGTTTTTCCAAATGAAATGTAAATATAATTCAAAAGTTTTTATAAGTCATTCTCATCGGTGCAAATATATAAAATAGAAAGAAAAAAAAATTCTGCAGTACAATAAATTCAATTTCAGATATTATATATATATATATATATACTCTTATAATTCAATTTGTCAAATTAAAATCCAATCAGCATTGTAGTTCTGTTCCATCATATACATTTTCAAATAAACATAATCAATAGGAGCATATATTTAAATATATATATATATATATATGTATATATATATGTGTGTGTGTGTGTAAAAACTAAGTTATCAAATGATATAATCGAATACAGTCATAAACCATTTTGTTCCCAGACAATAAAAATTATAGCAAAATTATCTATATGCTATAAATTGATATAATTGATTACAATTATAAACCTTTCGATAAAATTACAATTAATACATCTTTTTACATTCATATACATAAACACGTATGAAATCCTTGTAAATATATAATGTTTGTAATGTCTTCATAAACACGTATGAAATCCTTGTATATATATTACCAAATAACTAATGATCGGTAGACTGTTAATGCACAGGCGCAACAAGAACAGTAATATCAATGTTATGTTAAATATTATATATTTACAAGGATTTCATACGTGTTTATGAAGACATTATATATATATATATATATATAATGTCTTCATAAACACGTATGAAATCCTTGTATATATATTACCAAATAACTAATGATCGGTAGACTGTTAATGCACAGGCGCAACAAGAACAGTAATATCAATGTTATGTTAAATATTATATATTTACAAGGATTTCATACGTGTTTATGAAGACATTATATATATATATATATATAATGTCTTCATAAACACGTATGAAATCCTTGTAAATATATAATATTTAACATAACATTGATATTACTGTTCTTGTTGCGCCTGTGCATTAACAGTCTACCGATCATTAGTTATTTGGTAATATATATACAAGGATTTCATACGTGTTTATGAAGACATTACAAACATTATATATTTACAAGGATTTCATACGTGTTTATGAAGACATTACAAACATTTGAAAAGAAATTAAACAGATATAACAAAGGCTAGTGTCCCCAAATGGGGTCGCAATCCCTAATGGACTGCGGCACCATTTGGGAACGCCGCATTCTATACTGTTTGTAACAGCCTTTGTGCTAGTTTGCCATAATCTTTTCATTATAAATGCAGTCAATTCATAATGTAATAGAATCAATTCCAAATGCATACAAAAGATCCAATGTAAAATACAATTGATTATTAGAATATACAATTAGTTCAATAAAATACAGTCGATCCAACATAGAATTCAGTCGATTCAATATAATATACCATGTATTGATCATAATATATATGTGTGTGTGTACAGTAAAGATATTACTACACACACACACACACACACACATATATATATACAGTAATATAGTAATCTTTACTGTATACACATACACACACACACACACACATATATATATATTGAAACAAAACATTTCTTTTTTAATACTATAACTAGTTGCTTATATTTTATAACAATTTCAGATAGAAGATCATGATTTTTGCAGATAAGAAAAAGATTCAAACACACAAACAGCCACAGACGAACTAAGATTAAATAAGAACCTAGAATTCGCTCCCTATTCCAATCAAGTGCTTGATTCCTATAGATTTTACCAAGACTTCTTGATCTAAACTATGCTTTCACAATGCAGTTTCAAAGATGATGATCCCCCTCTTTTTGAGAATGCAAAATGTTATATAGAAGTTTTTGGTGCCCCCAAGAAAAGAATTGTAACTTCTTCTTTTATTGTTTCCTCTTCCTCAAGTGTTTTGTTTTGTAGAACTTTTATTTTCCTATAATATATTTTTATTTCAAAAACATGTTTTATTCTATTTCTAGTTTTAAAATATTATTAAGATAATTTACATATTTATCACAATGTATCTATAAAACTAATACTTAAATATAATATGATTATTTTCTAAATAAAACAATTTAAATAACTAAATCAATTATTCTATTTTCTAAACACTCACGATATTTAAATAACAATGAATTAATAATCTAATTAAATCACCATTATCTAACTATGTAATAAAATCATATACTTTAAATAAAATAAAAATGCAATTTAATTTAAACTATTAAATCATTCAATATGCAACATATGCAGCTACATGACACTATGTGAAGTGTGTGAATGATATCCCTCCATTTTAACCTTGCTAGGATACTAATCTCATTTACCTCAACCACCCCTTGTCTTCGACAACCTACAACTCATAGTAAACTCCAATTTCCTATTAATAGATTTGTAATCCAGATAACCAAAGCATAGCCGAAGCATTACTAACAAGAATATTACATTTATTTCATTATATCTTTTCATATTAAAATATTCATAACAAATTATTCATCTATCTGCATTTAATTATTCATTAAATATTTCCATTTAAAGTAAACCCAGATGGTATCAAAATTTGAGACGTGACATCCTTTCCCCCTTAAAAGAATCATCATCCTAATGATCAACTTAACTGAAGATAAAATTTCATACCTCTTTAATTATGTTTTACCTCAAAGTCAAAATCGGGCTACCTGACAATGTGTCATTGCTCCAAGCACCTGTTTGTTCATAATTGCAAGAATTCCTCTGTTTAACATTCATTCACTTACACACATCATTAGCATGTCATTGTTCATCAAATAGACAAATAAAATCATGCAAGCTAAATCATTTCCTTCATAGAATCTTATTCATATCACAAACATTTTTATAAAATAAAATATTTATGTTCATTTTGTCAACATGTAGAACAATTGCCCTTATGATGAAAAAAAAGCATCCCATACTACTTGTTATCATCATTGGCAAATCAAAAAGTCTCAATAATAGAAATATCACAATTTACAACAAGGTCTTCAACTTGAAACATAAAAGATAAGATCACAGGTTTTCAACATGTAAAAAGATCATTACATGATTAGAAAAATCAAGGATAAGAAGTTTATCATGATTTCAATGGTACAATATCCATCTATTCAATGTTACAATATCCATCTCTTTCAATGGTGCAATATCCATCTATTTCAATGGTACAATATCCATATATCTCAATGGTACAATATCCATATATCTCAATGGTACAATATCTATCTATTTCAATGGTGCAATATCCATCTATTTCAATGGTACAATATTCATCTATTTAAATGGTGCAATATCCATCTTTTTCAATGGTGCAATATCCATATTTTTTCAATGGTCCAATAAAGTATGTTAGTCAATATAAACAACACACACATGGCCCAACTACCAATACAAGCATATACTTGATACATGGTACAACTACCACCCAATTCCATACAAGTAACATATGGTACTCTTGTCAGAGCATAGTCAAAATATCATCACAATCAATGAAGTTATAAGGAAAAATAATCTCACCACCAAAGCACACCAATGAGGAAAATCTTAGTCCATCATAGACACATATAAGCATGAGTCATTCATCATAATGCACACACAATGGAAATCATAACATAATTTCAAGAAATTGGTTCTTCTAACCAACACTAGGTTGAGATCCCCTATATCAAAACAAATCTTGAAAGGTACACCAATTAGATCAAAACCAACCATCGTGCATGCAACTCCTTTGAGACTACACCACTCCATCATTCCACTGCGACTGCAATGAGAAGAAGTTCTAGCCCAAAAAGTGCAACAATAAGTTAAGGCCATAAAAACTTATGATCACAACTATACTAGGATAACCTCTCAAGCTCTCAACTAAGTTTAAGGAGACTCACAAAGCTACCATATCTACTCTTAAGGAAAATTGCAACAAAAGATTATTCTCTCAATAGTCCTTCTTTAGGCACTAACCACAACAAAAGAATTCAAGGATCAGGTAATCGAACTCAAAAGGTTATAGGCACTATTACCACATGTCTCAACTCTAGACACGGTTTCCCTACATGAGATACTTCCTCATGCTCCAGTCCTAAAAGAGAGGGTTTCTTTAACATTCTAGCACTACACTACCAAAACTAGGAACAACCAAATAGATTCTTAGAGGAAAGAATCTAACCACACCCTCTAACGGGGTAAACACTTCTATAAAGCAAGGCTTAGCAACTTGTTACTCATTAGGAGCACATCTAAGATGACAGCAATGTACTAACAAGGAGCAAGACTACTCCACCATATTGTCATTTCCTCATAACTAAGCTAGACCAAAATGGCATACAACACAACTCAATCACAAATTCATGATCAACTAAGAAACACAAGGCTTCTTCATAGCCTAACACCAAGTATCCATAAAATGGAATACAAAGGACAACTTATCCCATCCAGCATCAAGCTAGAAAAACTCCAACTACTAAGAAGAAACTCCTGAAGCAACCCAATTTCCAAGGTTGGCAACTCAACAAGAATAAAAAGACAACTATAATACCATAAATATCTATATACATTACGTGCTCATGCACTAACTAAAGATCCATCATACCCTACATTATGTCAAATTTGAAGGTAGTTATGGAACATCATACACTCTACCAATGCTAAACACTAGGGCATGGCATTGTGTTCAAGATCAATAGGAACAAGATAAGTAAGAACAAATAAAGTTGGTGGACTAATCCAACATTAGGCCAATTAAACTAAAAGCAAAATTCAATCCCAATGTGTTCTCTACATAGTCATAAATCTACATTTAAGCTCATACAAGAATACATTTCTCTTCAAGTGATCCACAGAAACACAAAACCATTTCTCAATATTTCACACAATAGTCTCTTTCATTTATCAACAAACCAAGGAATTTAATCTACCACAGGTCTTGTAATACACACATCAAGTACTAGTTTATTCTCCGCATTCTACTCCCTTATACAATCCATCAGAGGCCCATAATGGACATGATAGAGAACATAACATAATACACAACATAACATGATACATGACCAGCAATAAAAATATTCAAGCACAGCCATCAATAATAAATAAATAATAAAATATCAAAGTGGAAGAAAAATCAATTTTCAACAATAAGGCATAAAATGAGCTCAGTTTCAACAGTAAATCAAATGTGACCATAAAGGTCACAAGATAAATATTAAACTTTGATGGCTAAAAATAAAAAATTCAATGCTGGCCCATACAACACTTAGAAAATTTATGAAAGTCAAATAAAATAAGGTATTAAAGTTTAAAATTTCCACATTACATAAACTACGTGACTAGAGAGGGAATACAATGCTACACTACACCTGGATCCAAGGTGAGTAAGAGAATACACTCAACCACATCAAACAACAAATCTTCCAAGACTCCAATCACATCTATACCATAAGATTATTTGAACATCATTCAATGATGTCAAGCAATCATAAGATGCATACAATCACTACATAAAGACATACACATTCATCTGCTAGCAACTAGCCAGCAAATTAGGTTCACAACTGAGATATCTAAGCACATAAATCTCTCCAACATGCAGCGGTTAACACTTCTTACCAATCAAGGATTCACCAATATAACATATGGAATAATATATCATAAATAAAATAGGAGGAAGGATTAGGTTGCGGTTAAGCAATTACCCAACATTCCTTTCACAAGATTCTAAACTCCTCCACAACATGTGACAAGCATACTGAATGCATACTAAGAGATGAAAAATCATAATTTAGGTCACAAGATGTAGGGTTTGCTATTTTTCTCAAGATTCTAACACTTCAAAACATCACAAGGATTTTACAAAAGACCCTCTTCACAACCCCTTTTTCTCTTTAACACTTCAAATAATGCAATGCAATAATTACACCCAGGTTCCCACATGATCCCTAGGGAAAATGCAATCTAGGAATATAAGTCATTACTCAAATGATCTACTCTAGCAATGTGATGCAACACTATCTATCTTACAACCGCATAATTAAGCCATACTTGGGAACATGCTCTCAATAAGGCAATGCAATATGCATGTCAAACAAGCATTACTAGTCTCTATATAGAGGCAAGCATTACGAGGATATGCTACTCTTGTACACAACAAGGTTCATTAATATTCTTCACATATCAAGCATATGATCAAAACATCCTTTCGTCCACATAAAATGCATAACTCCTAAAAGAGTAAACCAAGTTCGATCACACTTGGAACATGATATTTACTTTCACACAAAGGTCCTCATAACTCTACCATCATAGGTGGTTACACAAGCACAAACATTACCCTTAAAAGGTCACTCAAGCACTCTCACATAGTGCAAAGACTCATGCCCAACACTCAAGGCATCAAGAAGGAAAATACCCATAAGCAACTTCTTGGCAAACACCAGGGTTTATCTAACCCATAATAATGTATTACTTGCCACACACATGTGAGGATGTCATACAAAAGAAGGCACATTCTACTTACTGCATGCCAACACTCAAGGACCTACACATGCTCAAACAAACCAAGCAACACATGCCCCAGAGCTCCAAATGTTGGTACCTGGCTCTGATACCAAATGTAAGGTGCAGAAATTTACCATCTAAAAATAGTACTCGAAAAGAAAAGCATATTCCAAAAGTAAGATAATCAACCAATAATAGTTTCCAATTATCCATAATAACATAAAATGGCAAGAATCCATGAATAAGAATAATGATCCATATACCAGAATGGATTACAAAATAGTTTACATACACCCGACTTGGTGTTATAATACATCTATTTCAATGTTACACAAAGAACTATCATCAAGATATCCATGAATCATATTAAAATTACAACTTGGCAATGAAGCCATACAAAGAAATATATATAAAGCAAATATCCATATCAATAATAATATCTAATCTTGATTGCCTCGATCCTCTGAACATCTGCAAACCAAGACCAAGAGAGTGGTTGAGGTGCTTTTTCCACCCAACCATGAAGTACTGGACTTCCCCGGGCTTCTTCCTATCTCAAATAAAGCATTGACCCTGCACAAGGAGCCTAGCAACCTGGAATGGTGTAAGCAGGAGGGAATCACTCGATGTGTGCTTGTTGCCTGTATGCATCCTAATCCTAGAATAACATAAACTCTTGCAACAAGATGTGGCAGAGACAAGCATAGTTCTAGGCTTTTAAACAAATCCATCTGTTTCAATGGTACAATAGCTTGGCCAAGCAAATAAATAAAATGATAGTTTAGAAAAAGTAAAACTATCATCTCTGGGAATCCACATTCAGCATCCTGTCCCACAAGTTCGTACTTTACCAAAAATAACATACAACGCAATTTCCTATGTTTAATTTTCCAAATTCATAAATATCTATACAAGCATTATTTCTATTGTTCAGTTGATTTCACTGGTTTGCTTATTGGAAAGTTTACTATTTTCCCCATATTTTGTCTCAATTTTTCCTGATCTATGTGATGATCTACCAGTTAGACATAATGCATTTCTTTCATAAATCAAGAAATTTGATATACTACTAGTTTTTCCAAATGAAATGTAAATATAATTCAAAAGTTTTTATAAGTCATTCTCATTGGTGAAAATATATAAAATAGAAAGAAAATTTCTTTTCCTATAGTACAATAAATTCAATTTCAGATATTATATATATATATATATATATATAGATACTCTTATAATTCAATTTGTCAAATTAAAATCTAATCAACATTGTAGTTCTGTTCCATCATATACATTTTCAAATAAACACAATCAATACGAGTATATATTATATATATATATATATATATATATATATATATATATATATATATATATATATATATATATATATATATATATATATATATATATATATATATATATATATATGTATGTATGTATGTATGTATGTATGTATGTATGTATGTATTTAAATACACACACACATATGTGTGTGTGTAAAAACTAAGTTATCAAATGATATAATCGAATATAGTCATAAACCATTCTATTCCCAAATAATAAAAATTACAGACAAATTATCTATATGCTATAAATTGATATAATTGATTACAATTATAAACCTTTCGATAAAATTACAATTAATACATCTTTGTGCATTCATATATATATATATATATATATATATATATAACCAAATAACTAATGATATGCATACTGTTAACGCACAGGCACAACAAGAATATTAATATCAATGTTATGTTAAATATTATATATTTACAAGGATTTCATACTTGTTTATGAAGAGATTACAAACATTTGAAAAGAAATTAAATAGAGATAACAAAGGTTGCCATCCCCAAATGGGGTCTTAGTCCCTAAGGGATTGTGGTACCATTTGGAAATGCCACATCCGATATTGTTTGTAACGGCCTTTGTGCTAGTTTGCCATAATCCTTTCATTATAAATGCAGTCAATTCATAATGTAATACAATCGATTCCAGATGCATACAAAAGATCCAATGTAAAATACAATTGATTAATATAATATACAATAAGTTCAATAAAATACAGTCGATCTAACATAGAATTCAATCGATTCAATATAATATACCATGTATTGATCATAATATATATATATTGAAACAAAATATTTCTTTTATAGTACTACAACCAGCTGCTTATATTTTATTACAATTTTAGATAGAAGATCATGATTTTTGCAGATAAGAAAAAGATTCAAACACACAAACAACCACAGACGAACTAAGATTAAATAAGAACCTGGAATTCGCTCCCTATTCCAATTGAATACTTGATTCCTATAGATTTTACAAAGACTTCTTGATCTAAACTATGCTTTCACAATGCAGTTTTAGAGATGATGATCCCCCTCTTTTTGAGAATGCAAAATGTTATATAGAAGTTCTTGGTGCCCCCAAGAAAAGAATTGCAACTTCTTCTTTTATTGTTTCCTCGTCCTCAAGTGTTTCATTTTCTAGAGCTTTTATTTTCCTATAATATATTTTTATTTCAAAAACATGTTTTATTCTATTTCTAGTTTTAAAATATTATTAAAATAATTTACATATTTATCACAATGTATCTATAAAACTAATACTTAAATAGAATATGATTATTTTCTAAATAAAACAATTTAAATAACTAAATCAATTATTCTATTTTCTAAACACTCACAATATTTAAATAACAATGAATTAATAATTTAATTAAATCACCATTAACTAACTATGCAATAAAATCATGTAATTTAAATAAAATAAAAATGCAATTTAAATTAAACTATTAAATCATTCAATATGCAACATATGCAGCTACATGACACTACATGAAGTGTGTGAATGATATCCCTCCATCTTAACCCTGCCATGATGCTAACCTCCTTTACCTCAACCACCCCTTGTCTTCGACAACCTGCAACTCATAGTAAACTCCAATTTCCCGTTAATAGATTTGTAATCCAAATAACCAAAGCATAGCCGAAGCATTACTAACATGAATATTGCATTTATTTCATTACATCTTTTCATATTAAAATATTCATAACAAATTATTCATCTATCCGCATATAATTATTCATGAAATATTTCCATTTAAAGTAAACCCAGGTGGTATCAAAATTTGAGACATGACACTATTTGACATGATGCCTCAATGAAATGTCATCTCATGAAATGCAATGATTGCAAAATAGGTTGGATTTGTTTGATAATGCTTTATAAGCTTTTAAGAAAATACAATTGGCGGGTGTAAAGCCAAATTCCACAACCTTAGCCAGTATCCTCCTTGCCTATGTCAAAATGGGATCTTTGGAACACGGCACGGACATCCATCAAAGCATAAAAGATATGGAATTTTTGTTAGATGTTGTAGTTGCAACTGCCCTCGAAGACATGTATGCAAAGTGTGGAAGCATAGACAATGCACGTGAATTGTTTGGCATGATGCCTCAAAGAAATGTTGTCACATGGAATGTAATGATTGCAAGATATGAAAAAATGGATTTTTTGATAACGCTTTAGAAACTTTCAAGAAAATGCAATTGGTGGATGTAAAGACAAATTCCACAACCTTAGCCAACATCCTCCCTTCATATTCCAAAATAGGATCTTTGGAACATGGTATGGACATCCATCAAAGCATAAAGGATATGAGAATTTTGTCAGATCTTGTAGTTGTAACTACCCTAGTAGACATGTATGCAAAGTGTGGAAGCATAGACAAGGTGCATGAATTGTTTGACATGATGCCTCAATGAAATGTCATTTCATGGAATGCAATGATTGCAAGATATGCAAAAAATGGATTTTTTTGATAAGGCTTTATAAACTTTCAAGAAATATAATTGGTGGGTGTAAAGCCAAATTCCACAACCTTAGCTAGTATCCTCCTTGCCTATGCCAAAATAGACATCCATCAAAGGATAAAAGATATGGGAATTTGGTTAGATGTTGTAGTTGCAACTACACTCAGAGACATGTATGCAAAGTGTTGAAGCATAGACAAGGCACATGAACTGTTTGGCATGATGCCTCAAAGAAATGTCACCTCATGGAATGCAATGATTGCAAGATATGAACAAAATGGATTTTTTTATAAAGCTTTAGAAACTTTCAAGCAAATACAATTGGTGGGTGTAAAGCCAAATTCCAAAACCTTAGAAATGGTATCTTTGGAACACGGTATAGACATCCATCAAAGCATAAAGGATATAGAAATTTTGTCAATTGTTGTAGTTGAAACTACCCTACAAGACATGTATGCAAAGTGTGGAAGTATATACAAGGAACGTGAACTGTTTGACATGATGCCTCAAAGAAATGTTGTCTCATGGATTACAATGATTGCAAGATATGCACAAAATGGATTTTTCATAAGGATTTAGAAACTTTCAAGAAAATGCACAAAAAAAACTTTCAACCAAATGCAATTGGCACGTCTAAAACAAAATTGCACAAACTTATTCAACATCCTCCTTGCCTTTGCCAAAATGGGATCTGGGGAACATGGTGTGGACAACCATCAAAGCATAAAGGATATAGGAATTTTGTCACATATTGTATTTGCAACTGCCCTTGTAGACATGTATGGAAAGTGTGGAAGCATAGACAAGGTGCATGAACTATTTGACATGATTACAAGATATGCATAGTCTCATAGAATGCAGTGATTGCAAGATATGCACAAAATGGATTATTTGAAAACAATTTATAAACTTTCAAGAAAATACAATTGGCACATGTAAAACCAAATTCCTGTAATGATAATTGATCATCATATTAAATATTTAATATAAACTATGATATACATAATGTCATGAACATAACATCTAGTCTATATATAAAGCCATATAGGCATGTCCAGACAAAGCCATACAAGCGTATACAAAAATATACATTGGTAACATACAAAAGTATGTATACAAAGCCATCTAGGCCTACAAAAAATGTCCCAAAATCTAGTTTCCTATGGAATTTCATCAAATAATCAGCAACCCTTGCTTGGTCATGAAGATGGAGAGCCAATCAATGACTCATCCTATCTCTCGTCGAGTAGACCTCCTCGACAGAGCTTTTTGTGCAGCTCCACTTGTTAATACAATCAAAAAATATGCACATTAATATAGAAAACATGAAATATATAACATCACATATGTAATCAATCACTTACCGCTACCCGATGATCACTCTCGATGATCTTTTCTCTCTCTTCATCTGTAGTTGGACGGGTTGGAGTTGTGACCTCTTGTGAGAAACATCAAGAAGCACAATTGACTAAACATAAATATCATTTATGTACATCAAATGATATGAGATAAAACAAGAAATACAAAATGACATTTTCATGTTATTGGCTCATACCTCAGTCAAAGGATTTGAAGACAACACTGCTGCAACAATGCCTACCTACACTAACACACAAAGATGAGGAGTTTCCATATTCAACATCTAAAAATAGAGTTCAAGATTATTCGACCAAAATAGATACATAACATTATTTAAATGCATAAGATTATAAATGGTTAAATTTACCTCTATATAAGTGGTTTTGCATCCAGGGGACCAAGGAAACTATGGAGGTGCTAGTGAAGCTCCCTATTGAAATCATCAAATTGTCACTAAATAATATTACCATTGATATATGTACAATATTTATGATCATGTGATAAATTACATACCTGCTGAATTGACCTCCTCTCATAACCCGCCAATGGACGACTAACAAAGGCAGGATGAAGACTCTGACCCTAGAATTTCATTGCACAGACAATTACATACATTAACTTTGACTTATAATATAGATAGCCATATAAAACTAATTACAAATAAGAATAAGAATATATTAAATCAAGATGAACCTTGTAAAAAATTACCTAAGAGCCAATACCAAAGGTATGTTGTAAGATATCATCTGTGAGAACAATATCATCCAATATGGATGTGTCCATCATTGGATGTTGCCCCTGCGTCGCAACATCCTGCCGAGAGTCCTTCCCACAATTCTTGCATCCCATAATCACACATGTTCCCACATGAACTGCACAAATGTGGGGGAAAATGATGCCTATTTCTCTCACCCTCATCGGCCTAGGTGACATCATCACCGTGTTGTGCTAGAGACTGTGTGAGAGTAGTCAATGAATGTAGTGTCTCCACCTCAACACTCTCCTTCAAAGTCGAAGGGAGTGACACACGTTCTGGCCTCAACAAGGGTCTAGGTACATGGTTTTGGTCTCACTGAGCCCCCTCTCTATCTTGGGCAGAGCCACCACCTCTGCCCTGGAACTCTCGAATGTCAAAATAATTACGAATCTTCTTGAGGACGAACTCGCAATGGAGTTTCCTCAAGAAATATTGTGGTACCTCATTGTTGTTGCATGGACACTTGTCAAATACCATGTACCATCTATCCCAAGTGTTTTGGAATATATCTTGATTCCTACACCAATGAATAGGGAAGTGTCTGCAAGTCTCTTCTAATCTTTGGCCAGTTTTAGGATTAATAAAGTATGAACATAATGTAGATTTTGTAATTTTTTTATTCTTCACTTGTTCATAAGATAATTTGTTAGCATAGTATTACTAACACCTTTCCCTATAGTCATGAAATTTAGTGATTTGTTTTGTCACTGATTCGGTGTGAGAAACAATCATCTCTAATGACTTTGCAAGCGCTATCCTACGATCAGTGCTTGCACTTGGATTGTTTAGCATTTCAATTAGGGTTTGAAGATGTTTTTTATTTCCTTCTATTTGCCCTAAATAGTTTTCTTGAGTATCTCTTTCATGGTGACGACGTCAAGATGGGGGTTTTGAGGGTTTTGAGGGTTGTTTTGAACCTCAGTTAGATTTGCGTTTTGTCCTGCCTCATTAACTGAAAATTCAATATAAAAAATAAATCAAACATTGCAAAAGTTAAAAATTCTTTTCAAACTCACAAAAATTAATCAAACCCTACCTTCTTTGGCTGCTAGACCCTCTACATTTGCTTCATGACATCTTCGAGAGTGGGTTTGGCTAGGTGGCATCATGACAACATTGATCTCTCTTTGCACTTGCTTGATTTGCCCTTCCTTAAACACGCTCATGCTATGTCACTGGTTTTTGTCTCCAAACTCTATTTTTGGCCGCAGGTATGAGCAAATGTGTGTTTTTTACTTGTAAGTAGAGAAAAAAGTGAGCACGTTATAACATGCTCACATTTTGTTCTACATGGGACCAAAAAGTCATGTGGTGACTTTTTGGTCCCACAAATCCATGCACTTACCCCATGGTACTTGCCCAAGGCACCACAAGGAGTGATTTTCACCATTGGAAGAATGATTTTTCTTTACTATTTTTATTTTTCCTTGATTTTTTGATTTTTTTGCTCTTTTTTAGGATATTTGGATGGGATGGGGATTCTAGCATCTATTTCCATAGCAAGGAGAGTATTTTCCCATGTTGGATAGTTGTCATACCTGGACCATGTGAAATAGCATTATGCACATGGATGTTGGTAGATGATTGCATAAGATGGATGGTGGGTGGTGGATAGTGGATTATGATGTCGATTGTGGATTATGCAAAAGCATGGACCATAAGGGTGTGATGGGGAAGATATGTGGGATAATGGGATAATATCGAAAGATGAAGGTATGTGGGAATGTTGTGGGGTCGAGAGGAACCAAGACCACCATTTGCACACATTGTGATGCATTTTGAAGCTTATATTTTGAATGTGGTGTTGGGAGTAATGGTGATTGGAATGGGGGGTTTCCGAATGGCCGATTTGGGCTTTTAGGGACCCAAATAGACTTAGGATTTGTGGGATTTGATGGGGAGTGAGTTGTTTGGGATTTTGGGGATTTGGATGCTTCATTAGGATTTACTAATTTTTTCTTGGGAACCCACACCATATTTGTTTTCATTTTTGGTGGTGTGGACATTTGTAGCCCTTTGGATTTTTTATTTAACATTATGCATCGATGTCTTATGACATGATGATCTTGAAGATTTTGTGGATTTTTCACTTTATACGTGGAGGCATCCAAACTTTTACTTTTGAATCCCATGGGGTTTGTGATAACTTCAAGTTTGGTCTATGTGTGTGTTTGTTGGTCATGATGAAGGATTTTAGGGGATCAAGATTTATGGGATGAGGATTTACATATGGGAGTTGGAAGGATGGGAGGATAAGGGGATTTGAGGATAGGGATAAATTAGGAGTTAGGAGGAGTGGAGTTAAATTTAATGGGGGGATATGTACGGTCACATGCTTTTGTGAATGATATGACAATTGAGGAGGGATATCGACATATGATTTGGAGGTGTGATGAGGTGCACCCAGTTTGGGATTATAAAGAGTGGCTTTATGAGGTGTGAGGGTGGTACCAACATGGGTGGATTTTTTCTCTTGGGATGTATAGCTGAGGCCATGTGATTGTGTATGGAATATGGTGTGGATGGGCTCCAAGATACCTTGTTCATGAAGGCCTAAACCTTTTCCTTGATAGTTCATGTTTTGGAGCATGCGACGTGCAATGGGATGTTTGGTGCTTTGGAAACAAGGCGTGAGTCCATTATTTTTTGGGAAAAAATGGGTGGTGGATAGAAGTTGTTCACCTCTTATGAGAGAGCCACCACGGATGAAGGTGCTTTGGCCAAGTGGATAAGAGGATAGAATTGGAATGGGACTAATAGGTGGTGGTAAAGGATCAATGGGGGATGATAAAGGGGTGATAGAAGATGGTGTGGGATCAACAGGGGGTGTTGTGGTATTAGGGATAGGGTTGGTGTGGATAATCTGATCACTAGGTGGGAGGGGATTGGGGATGGGATTATATGGGATGCTTAGATCTTGATTAGGATAGGAAGTTGATGCTTCAACATGCTTTGGATTTGACTCTTGACATAGCTCATGCATTTGCATGGAAGTGGAAGTGACTTGGATGGATGTGATAGGTTCTTGGATGGGTTCCTTAACATGGCTACATGATGGTTCTTGACTTGTACTTATGGTAAGAGATTCTTCAATGGGCTTGGTAGGTGTAGGAGTACATGATGGTGTTTGATTCCTTGCTAATAGCCATTGGATCACATCTTTCATGAGTTTAGGGGTTGATAGATTAGGAGAGGCATGAATTGGATAATATAATTGGTGGATAATGATCACAGATGTAGGATAAGGTTCGGGCGGGTGAGTGATGGGATTGCATAGTGGGGGTTCTTAGGTAGGCTCAAGGATAGGCATTTGATTACACGGTGATGTTGGAGAGACAGGTATGGTACTTGGAAGATCTTTTTCATGATTAGTGGGCTTGGGCCTACTTGTGTTAGAGGGGGATGACATAGGATGAGTGGATTTGGAGGACTCCATAGCTTTGCTTTTGCTTTTATTTTTCATTAATATTCTTTGGAGAATATCCTTCAAGGATTCTTTGGTTGACATATTGGAACTTGGAAGGCTTGATGGTGGATTAGATGGTGGATGGATGATGGGGATTGATGGATTGGGAGATAGGTGGATCAAAGGGTTGGATGTAGGAGGACTAGAGGGATAGGGTCATGGGAGTATAGGTGTTGATGGATTGTGAGGTACATAGGATGATGGATTAAGGTTTATAGGATTGGAGGGATATTGTGATGGAGGTATTGAAGGAATTGATGGATTGTAAGGTGGGGGATGCACATGGGAAAATAGTTGTTGAGACATGGATGGAGGGATATATGGACGTAGGGGATAGACTTGATTCCCCTTGTCATATGGTATATCATTAGGTATTGTTAACAAGCAGGATTGTACCCATTATGCAGAACTGTGAAGCTTAGCAATCTTGTGTAACATGGGATCAAACTCAGGCTGTGGGTGACCTATGATGAGCTTGAACCTCCAGATTATGGGATGGTTCACTTATAATTTTTAATGGATTTATAACTTTGATATAGAAAAGGGTTTAAAAGGATCTACTAAAAGCACAAAAGTTGTAATCTAAAGTGTGGTGATGCACCTAATTTTGAAGAAAAACTACAAATCTAACTCACAATAGATCTCAGAAAATCTATCCACACAAACCACTTTTGGCAATTTGATCACATAAATGATTCTAAGGGAGGCTGGAAATGATTTTCTTCTTGAAGGAAAAAAGGGTTTTTCACAACATAAAATAAAATTACTCTAATTGCATAGCCTAAGACCTGTGATTTCAATGCTATTTAATACATGCAAGTACAAATGAGATAATGATTTTAAAGGTTCTGATGTTTAAGTACAATAAAATCTCATCAAAACATTCACAAAAGAAGCATTAATGGAAAGGTAGACACTTGATGCAGCTGAAAAATAAAGGAATAATTACATAAAAAGACAAAGAATAGAACCTATAACCTACTTTAATCTCTATAAATTTGCAATAAATGAGTTACAAAACCTTCTCTCTCAAAGTGTAAAGAGCAAAAAGGCAAGAACTCCTTTATTTTTTAGCTAAATCATGTGTCTACGTTTCCATTAATGTTGCTTTTGTGAATTATTTGATGAGATTTTATTATGTTTAAACATCAGAACCTTTAAAATCATTATCGCATTTGTACTTGCATTATTAAATAGAATTGAAATCACAAGTCTTAGGTTGTGCAATTGGAGTAATTTTCTTTTATGTTATGAAAAACCCTTTTTTCCTTCAAGAAGAAAATCATTTCCAACCTCCCTTAGAATCATTTATGTGATCAAATTCCCAAAAGTGGCTTGTGTGGATAGATTTTCTGAGATCTATTGTGAGTTAGATTTTTAGTTTTCCATAAAAATTAGGTGCATCACCACACTTTAGATTACAACTTTTGTGCTTTTAGTAGATCCTTTTAAACCCTTTTCCATATCAAAGTTATAAATCCATTGAAATTTATAAGGGAACCAGCCCATAATCTGGAGGTTCAAGCTCACCATAGGTCACCCACAGCCTGAGTTTGATCCCATGTTACACAGGATTGTTAAGCTTCATAGCTTTGCATAGCGGGTGCAATCCTACTCGTTAACAGTTTTTAGCACACCCAGTGGGACTTTGAACTAATTTTTAGTTCAAAAAGAACTTATTATTGCTGTTGTTTTGGTATGGTCAGTAGTTAATACATCTTTTTAGAGCTGTTATTTCAAAAATACTTGGTGACTCTAACTTTCTAGTTTGAATAGATCAAAATTTTGTAGCATATGAAAGGATTCATAAGATCAGGGGCTATTTTATTTCAAGTAAATCTAGTTTCAGTTGCTTTCCAGCTTTTGAATGAGTAAGCATGTCTACCTTTCATGGGAACATGTCATATCATCCACCATATCATGAAAATGTTGCTAATCCACCATCTTATCAGCCATGTTGTTGGTTCTAGCCCAAATTTCATGACTTTTCAAGAAAACTAGCATGTTCAGTACTCTTACCTCCCACCAACCCTAGTTCAACCTTGTTGGCAGCCTATACACAAACCAAATCAGCTTCAAGAAGCCTATTTTCTTCAAAACCAGAAGTATATCTTTCCTAACCAGCTCCAAGTGAGTGAAAAGGAGATTGCAAGCATAAAGAGTATGTTGCTTGATCTCAATAACACATTGCTAGAAATCAATAAATAGATAGAAGAAATCAAGAAGCAGCAGGAGCATGAGCAACAATAGGAAGAGATGGCTTATTAGGCCTATCTCTATGAGCAAGACTTGCTGATTTAGAGAAGACAAGATGAAGAGGATCTTGCAAGGGAGGTTGCAACCAAAGAAACACAAATAAAACATTGGCTTGTACAAGTACAAAGGCACGAGATCCAAATAACTCATTTCATTCCGAATCAGCCTATTCAAAATGAGGCTAATAGGTATCAAATTCCAAGTTTTAGAAGTTCTGATTTTAACTAGGATCCTATTTGCATTCAAGATTAGTCCATTAATCCTCAGTATCAGTCACAGCAAGTACCTAAACCAAGTCATCATAGTCTTGAGCAAATATGGCAGCCTTCTTGGACCAAATATCCTGATTATAAAATGCCAAATCTTGTTAAAGCTACCCCTTCCATACCAATCTAAAATCAAGAAGGAGAAGAGGTAGTCAAATTTGAGCCTATCAAAATTCCAAGTTTCAGTCCAGTAGCTAAAGTTTCTATTGTTTTTACTATATCCCCAGCCGAAAATAAGCATAATGCATATGAAGAGGATGTTGGTTCAAACTTGGCACTCAATCCTTTACATTTTGATTCATTTCAAAAGTTTTCTAATGCTTTTTATAACATGAATGAAAGTAGAGTACAGAGGTCACAAGGTGAAAGTCTTCAGTTGCAAAGATAGAATGCCCAAGTTCCATTGGAGAAAGCCCTGTGTCAGGAGGAAGAATTGGTTTCTTTGTTTGATCAACTACCTAGTTTTATTGAGCCAGATGAGCAAGGCATGCTCATACCATAGGCAAAAATAAAGGGACAACAGGAGGATGCGAAAGAAAAGATTGATGTTCGTAAAAGCCTTCAAAGATCTGATAGTTTTGATGAGTTATTAGCTATCTTAATGGAAGAAGATGATTCATTAACCATGGAGGAGGAATTGACATGGCAGGATATTATGCAAGGTGAAGTATGTGATCGGCCTATTCATGTCAAAGAGGCAGACAATTCTTCATTCTAATTCTGTGAACTATTTTTTTTAAATCAGGTTGAAATTACAATTGAAAATAGGACAGCAGATCTAAATCAAGGCACCAAGAGTATTGGCCAAAGATACATCATTACAAGAGGGTGTCCAATCAGGGATTTAGCTAGCAGAGAGCTAGATAAAGAGACATATGTTACTGTTGTACCCAAAGATGAGATTTCAGCCTCAAAACAACATAATCATATCATCTTTTCACCTCATAACAAAAGTGTACATGATCAATTTGTTTTTGTTCTTTAGAGAGTTTTGCAATATTCTATAAGGTATGTCCTTATAAATCATATCTTGTCAGTAGAAAATTACCTTGCAGAGCATCCTTTCTTAATCAGAAAGGTAAGTTATTTTACAAATCTAGTTAATGGGTTTGTTTGACCAGCTTCTATGGCTGGTTAGTGTAGGGTAGAGTAGAATTTTAGTTCAGTATTTCATTTTCCAAGAAGTGCACATGCACATTTTGCTGGCCATGTCCTAAGCAGGTTAGAATAGTTTCATTTTTAGTTTTGTTTTGCTGCTGTAGTTTCCTATCAGTTTGAGTTACAAGAGGTTTTTCAAAGTTTCAAGCAAGAAAAGACTCATATGCCCAATGGAATTGCAAGGCTACTAGTTCTGTTCTGTTTAGCAAGCAAACACCCCTGAGAAGGTCACCAAAAATGTTACCTAATTATGTTCACACCTAATTTAGCAAGGCCTAGATTGCAGTTATTACAAAAGGGATAAAAGGAAATATTTTAAGTGTATGATCAGTCAGTCAAATGCCTAATATCTTGGCAAGAGAACAATGGACAATCATTTATCAAGATAATGTGACAGCTCAATTAGAGCTGTCAAGCCATCTTGATAAGTGATATTTGGTCTTAGGATAAGAAAGCAGGCATTCAAGGAATGACAGGTATCTAACTAATTTTATCTTTCAGTTATGATGTTGTTGAATTATTCAAATATCACAGTTTAGTGCAAAGAAAAGGTATTTATAAATTATCATTTGATCATTATGTTTTAAACATGTGTTTTAAATCAGATTCAGTTGTTTTATACTATGCATTTGATTTAGAAAGCAAAACATCATAAATCATTGCATAAGGTAAAATAACTGATTATATTCAAGAGAATGTTTAAATATGTCCCACACAAGCCATGGGAATGACTAAACTAAGCCAATGCAACAAAGCATGCAAGCTATACATCTAAAGATAAAGTAAAGGAAAAGAACACATGAGGAAAGTGATATCCATCATTGCCTTATCATGAAGGTTGACCCTCCTAACTGGTAGCTTGGTCTTTATGTCTTCAGCCTCTTGCTTCTGATCAGGATGATGAGCCTACAAAGTTGGAGAAATTTCTGTTAGAGCTCCGGATATACAAATTCATCATATGCCTTATCAGCAGATATATAAACTTGCAATCTTTATGCATCAATACAATTGGATCATTATCAGACATATGCAAAAATCAGATCATCAGTTGAAAGCCAAACCATCATGAATCAAAGGTATGTTTTATATCTAATATGTTTGTTCATTGTGCAGGTATAGGAAAAGTCATGTTTCTAATTTGAAGACATTACAACATGTGGAGAAAATGTGGCTTCCACAAGGGTTGAGCCCAGCATGCTTATGAACAACCTTTTGTCATATTGCAATCAACTTCAGTCAAGGACAGACATCATTCAGATCAAAAGACTTGTGCCATCATATAGTTATAGTCACTGCAGTAAAGATTAATCAAGTAATGAATAGTTGGAGGATAGTCATGAATATCAAAAACATTGCATCCATCATGGAGTAATAGATAAACAGAAATAGATCAGGTATTTGTTACCTTTTGTTGTGAATATGATTTAGAATTATGTTTTGAATTCATTGAACAATCATAAAGGACATGAGAGTCCTCATAAAGAATAAACGCACCTTTGAATCAAGAAGAGGACAGTCATAGCATGAAGGACAATCAAACCAAACACATGGTGTTACATCACATTCTTGTTGTGCCATATCCCATATCTTATCAATGATCAAAAGTACAAGTCCAGGAGGTACACAATAGCATAAAGAAGATATATAGTCAGGTGGAACAACACCCCTACTTGTGATGGGAAACAGTCCATTACAATCATAGGAACAATATTAGTTCACAGAGCAATCATCTATGTTGATAGAGAGTAACAGGCATTCATAAATGATTGTTACAATAGCTGAAGGAAAATAGTCATTTTTAAGTGACTATTGCAACATTAATGACTGTCCAAAAAAAAATTGTCCTAAAAGTCTAAAACAACCATTAATGGTTGTCCAGAAATAGTCATGTTAGGACTGTTAGAACAACCAATAAATAAGTCATGTTATGACTAACAAGACAATGCCTAACAACAACCATTTATCTTACAAATAGCACACAAAACATCATCTATTCAGGCTCAAATTGACAGAAAATGATAGAGGGACAACAGTCATACATACTATATAAATGTTGAAGGAAGATATGAGGAAGAAGATAGCAATCAACATAGTAAGAGTAATAGAAGTCATCCTAAAGAAAGTGCAGTAATGGGGGCAGCTAAAAATTTGATAGTGAAAGGTTTCCTTATGCAAACAAAAGGTAGATAGTGGGTACAACCAAAAGATAATGATATACAATACTTTGTTTCACTGACTAAGATGTATGGGGTTTCTAAATACATGTGAAGGTATCCTAGAAGCCTGTGCATATCAAAGGGAGACCATACAAACTTACTATAGTTCCTTTTAGTGAAAAGAACAATCAAGTAAAAGAAGATCTGCTATAAGAGACAATCACTAGGTCAGGATTATCAAGTCAAGATTATCAAGTGGATTGTAGACTTATGAATAAAGATGACATGAAATGTGGATGATACTAGTATCCAAGTAGCAGGAATTCAAATCAATAAAAATACCCCTACAACTTTGTGATCATAGTAGCCTTTGACAAAACAATTTGAGCACTGTAGAGTGCAAAGTAGACAGATGAAGAAGACACCATGTATTATAAGTGTGACCTAGTAAAGAGGAGACCCTATCTAGGAGTTCAAGAAGGTTGAGTTTCCACAACTTTTACCGATGGTAAAGAACATTTTTCATAGTCTTCCTTATATCTTTGAAGGACTGTCCATAGTATGACAGTACAAGTAGATAATGATAGTACATGCAACATTCATGTTATAAGAACATTAAAAACATACATTTAGATAAAAGAGAAGGAGAATTTGTTGTGTAAGTCAGACCTGCAAGTACATTTTGTCACAGACAAGTCAATTGCAAAATGTAGAAAAGAACCATCAATGTCAAGGTTGTTGCATTATGATTGTCCATTATGAAGGAGCAATTATTAACATAAGATAGTGAGAAAGAGTAATCATTGATAATTGTAATAGAGGTAGAGAGCATTCATGAGCTAATAAGACAAATATTTACCACTTTTTGTTATGGACAGGATCTTACCAACAAGACAGTCATAAAGCACAATAAAGATTTTATCTATTGCTAAGAAACAACAACAATTGGGAAGGATGCAGTCATTATTTTGTCATGAGATCAAACTCACATACTCTAAATGCATCAGCCAGTACAAATAGTAATAGTGCTGTCACAAGGTAGTAAAGCAGTCAGTGTTAGACCACTGGCCAATCACTGTCAATGTATCAGAAAATAATGGTATCAGAGGAAAGTCATAAAAGGTTGTTTGATAGTTAACAAAGACTTTTGAAATAGTCACAATGGAGCTAGTAGTAGTCAAGAAGACAAAGATCTTGCAAAGAATTTCAGAAGATACATTAGAGTTGCAGAGGTATTCAAGGCTCTCTATTTGCTTCTATTGGTTGCACCATCTATTGTTATTGCAATATTTGCAGATGAGTCAGATATTCAAATTTGCTCTCTTTGGCTGGGTATCCTTTTGAAGAATAATTGAACATATAGGTCTAGCCTTCATTAAATGAGGACAATGGGCTGCAATTCGCCCAGATATTTTTTCCATCTAATGTATGTAATGAACTTTCCAAACTACATTTTCAAGAAGCAGTCAACTGCAGAGATAGAAAGCTAGTTTACAATTAAATACATCTTCATCTATAGTCAACAGAGAAAATTTAAAAGCATCCAAAAGTTGCTTACTAGTGGTAAAACAAAGACAAGACTATAATTCATCATAAAAGGAGTAATGCATGCATATCAAGGTAGAAACCCCTATCAAATTTTTGCTCACTATATATCATTCTCTCAAAAGATACAAAGGAACAGATACATAAAAAGGGCAGAGTTCTTTTTCTTCATTATATCATGGTGTAAAGAGACAACAAAGGGTTTTAACAGTCTCCTCATGATAAACCCTAATAGGTTCAGCTCCACACAAGAGCCAAAAAAGGCAACAAAGCAAATCTTCCACTATCTTCTAATAAGAATGAAACCCTTCACTCACTATTTTATTTCTTCATCAAATAGTATGGAAGTAGAAATCCCACAAGGAAGCAAACTTTTGTTGTTTTCATTCACAATAAGAGCAGAAAAATGGTTTTTTCCACTATTTTCTCAGGAAGAGGGTTTTACACATACAACAGGTAGAACAGCAGGTTATAGGTTCTATTCTTTGTCTTTTATGCAATTGTTCCTTTATTTTTTAGCTGAATCAAGGTCTACCTTTCCATTAATGCTGCTTTTGTGAATGATTTGATGAGATTTTATTGTGTTTAAACATCAAAACCTTTAAAATCATTGTCTCATTTATGTTTGCATATATTGAATAGCATTGAAATCATAGGTCTTAGGATGTGCAATTGGAGTAATTTTCTTTCATGTTGTGAAAACCCCTTTTTCCTTCAAGAAGAAAGTCATTTCCAACCTGCCTTAGAATCATTTTTGTGATCACATTACCAAAAGTGGATTGTGTGGATAGATTTTCTGAGATCTATTGTGAGTTAGATTTGTAGTTTTTCATCAAAATTAGGTGCATCACCACACTTTAAATTACAGTTTTAGTGCTTTTAGTAGATCCTTTTTAACCTTTTTCATATCAAAGTTATAAATCCATTGAAAATTATAAGGGAACTAGCCCATAATCTAGAGGTTCAAGCTCACCATAGGCCACCCATGGCCTGAGTTTGATCCCATGTTACACAGGATTGTTGAGCTTCATAGCTCTGCATAACGGGTGCAATCCTACACGTTAGCAAGTATATGGTATGACTTGTGCTAGAAAATGTTTACATGTTTAGATATGGGTTCATGACTTGATAATTTAGTTTTGGAATGACATTTGGGGATGGTGATGTTAATGTGATAGGATTAGAAAAATCCCTAGTGATGAGATGTATAAGAGGGGTATCACTAATGACATTTTTGCATTTTTCCTTAGTGCTAGGATCAAAATCCTCATAGATATGTTTAAGTCTTTGTAATTGTTGTAAAAGATCCATGTTGTCTAAGGGATATGAGATGATGTAGGATAATGGATGAGTGTGATATAGGTTAGGGATCAAATTTCAAGACCTTAGAATGATTTGATTTGATTTGAAGGATGGATGATTATCTATACTTAAAGTAGACTAACGAACTTAAGAAAGAGAGTTGTTGGATTGGATATTGATGAGATATGATTGGATGACTATACTTAAGAGAGACTACCATTCTTAAGCAAGTTTGGATAAAGGTTGATAATGATCAACTAGGGTCTTGATTTTTTATTGGATGGATTGGAAATGGATGATTCTAGATTAAGGCAAGGATCATTTGAAGGTGAGGGATTTTCAATAATGATGTGAATAATTGTGATTGGGATTTGGATGAAAGGTTGATGGAGTATCAAGGAGACTAAGTCCTTAACCAAAGTTTGATTTGCAAAGGATGATTTGTTGATTAAGGATTGGGGGTTGGAACGTTTGATTGGAATGGATGATGGATGATGGGTGATTGATATTAGATGAGGGATAAATGGATTAGATTAGGATTGGATAAAATATGATCAAGTGGATAAGGGAATTCGATTAAGATGATTATGATGAATTGGATTAAGGATGATAAGTAGATATAATGAATGACTAGAATGATTGGTAAATGAATAGGATAGGTGGTTAGGATTAGGGCCTTGCCTAGACTTAGCAAATTGATTGGGATTAGGGTCCAATGATGATGGATTAGGAGAATGATTCGGATAACTAGGATACTGATTAGGATGAAATTGGATAATTGGATGAGTGGGGTCATCCCACAATAATGGGTTACACTTTTTGGCCAAACTTGACATTGAAATCAACATTTTGAACTAAATCTTCACTTTTTGACACCTATAGCTACTAAATCGTTAGGAATTTGAAGATGATGTGAACTAGTTGTTACCAAATTGTGCTTGGCAACCCAATTAGACTGGGTTGTAACAGTTGTTTTCTAATGCTTTTAGGAAGCAAGTGACTTCAAATGAAGCAAGAAGGAAGAGAATATCAGATCAAAATAGTCAAGAGAGAGGCTTCAGCCTCTACATTTTATCTAACATGTTTGCTCACTATGCAGATACAAGTACTTGAAGACCATTCATCTATGCCATTTTTCATTTGAAATATAAAGGCTCACATATAATATGAAGGGTCACATTACCCTTGGAATTCAAAAAGCGCTATGGAAGGTGGTAGTTCATTTTCCAAAAAAAAAAATGGCAGGGTCATAACTCCTTGCTGCTTTATCAGAATTCAAATTTTTTGGACTCATTAGAAAGATAAACCAATTATCTAGTTCGAGTTCTAGGTTGCTAAGGCTAACTCCAATGCTACCTTAAGGTGGATTTCTCTAATTTCACTCTGAAGGCCTTCGAAAATACAATTTACTAAGATGTAGAAAATATCAAAACAAAAATTAAAAATTTAAATTTTTTATATTTTCCCAAAAATACCATTCTGGACTTGATCAGAAGTCTTTCAAGGTACACAAAAATAGGAGAGGAGTTGAACTAAAGTGCAGGGTCATGCAGGGAGAGATATTTGGAGTTCTATTTTTGACATGACTATTTTTTGTAGTTTCTTGGTCAAGGACTTTGAGACTTGGAGTTCTGAGCTATTTTTGCTCATCTTGGAGGAGTTTTGGGGCCTAAATTTTAGACTTTTCACTTGTGCTTGCCCATCAACTTGGAGTTACTTTTTCAAACTCATTCATGCAAATTTTTGAGTTTAGATGAGCTAGAGTTGACTGCCCATTCACTTTTTGGGGACAGTTTTGTATTATATAAAAAAACTTATTTTTTTTTCCTTAGTTCTTGCTTTTTTTGTCTTTGTATTTTGCAGAGAAGGAGATTGTCTTGTAACTTAGCCATTGTGAGATTTTGTCTATAGATTCTAAATATATATTTTTTTAAAAAAATTGCAATTAAATTGTAAAAAAAATTGCGTCTCCTTTGATAACTAGTTTTTAATATTAAACAACTTTTTTTTAAAGTGATGTGTATTCTGTCGCACATAACTTATTTTCTACAAAGGATAAAATTCTGATTCTTTTGAGTTTAGATTGGTAACACTGATATATAGAGGATGCATTTGGTTTCACAATGTTTTAATGAATATTTCTTTTTAATTGAGTTTCAAAGTCAAACCAATTATGATTTAGACATAGGCATATTCTGTCCAACATAACTTTTTTTCTATGTATCAGAATTTAATTTTTTTTGTTGGAATAAGGACATCAACACCTAGAGGACATGTATTTTTTAGAATTTTTTCTCTATTTTCCTTTTTTTTGTGTGTGTGAAACAAAAGCCTTGATGTTCATTGAAAAACCTACATTCACAAAAAATAAAAAATAAATATAATAATCAAATTAAATATATTTAAAATTATACTTTTTGGGAAGCTTATAATAAGGAATATATACTTACAAAACATAAATTTTAAATGAATTCATTTTGATCTCCCAAAACGTAAATCAAAAGTGGTTTTTTATCAGCATTTTGATAGGTGTAGAGGAGACTCCATTATAGGTATGGTTTAAAACTAGTGGGATTCTATCTAAGGGGGTTTGATCAAACGCTCTTCAATTGAAATCTTTAAAATGGAACCTTTCATGGCTTAAATAATTATATTTTCTAAAAATATGTGATTTCAGCAAAAATCAAGATGTCCTAGAAAGTGTAAACCATTATTGTGGCAGCACCCAGTGATTAGGAGGAAAAGAGGGTTGGATTAACAAGATTATGAGGTGATTAATATTGGATAAATGGATTAGGACATGGATTGAGAAGATAATGGATATTGAATTAGAAAGTGATTAGGATGATAATATGGTATTAAGCTCAAAGATGGGGATTACTTAAGCTCAAATGATGGGATTTGATAAATGGGGAGGTGATTTTAGCAGTGTTGGGGGGAGACCTAGCCCAACATTAGGGGGGTGCAGGGGGACGGATGTGACCCCCTACTAATAGGGGTTTAGGGGTGTAGCCTAGGGGACTGGAATTTTTTTGAAAAATAAGCTTGTAAAATTGATTGTTTTGATGGAGGATTTCTTTGGATGAATAAGCTGGAACTGGATTGCAATAAGGTGGATTAAGAGGAAAGAGGATAATTTGGATGGTCCTCAAAAGTTGCCACGTGCTAAGGATGGTCAAATTTTTCCTAGAAAACTGAATGTTGGCCAATGAACGTTTGTAGGACACGGGAACCTATTACACTAAAAGGTGAGCCTAAGGTGCTAATAGGTAAACTAGAGGTGTTAAGGCATAAACCAAAGGTGCTAACAGAAAAGACTCTGGCACTAATAGACAAGCCAAAGGTGCTAACAAAGAGCCTAATGGCACCAAATAGAGAACCAAAGGTGTTGCTAGTCTGTTCTAGGGGCTAAAGTTGTTTGATTTTGTGGAAAAATTTTGATCTTTTGGTTTTAAAATTCTTTGGCAAGAGATTAAACAAGCAAGAAGACACAATGGCTTGACTTCAATGCATGGAATTGGCTTTTTGGCTTTTGTCCTTTACAGGTTTTGACAAATAAGACACACCATTCACATGAACAATATAGAAATTATTCAAGTAGGAGTGTCATATCCAACAGACCCACTTAGGTGCGACTTCAATCTCTACTATTAGATAATGGTGCTTTCCATCCAATCAATACCATCTACCATTTAGGTGGATAGGGAATGCAAGGTCATGGACCACCTTACACCCCTTACCTTGGAGACAAAAGTCTTCCCCAAAGTTTATCCCACATCAAGACAACGGAGGTAATAGTGTGAGCTCTTCTCCTCGTATAGCAATGATGCACCAAGGATATAATAGTTGAAGGTCTTAAGCTAGGCTTGAACAAGCTTCTAGGGAGTCCTCGATATACGCAAGGTATGTGAGGCACAAATCTTGAACACTAGCATGTTGAAGGGATGTGGCATAAGCGATTAAGCCAACACCACTTCACTTTGTGTCTAAAATTACCCAGGGCCCCAAGGTTGTCCCAATGACAACGTGACTAGATCTAATTTCATTTTGAAGGCCTCTAAAAATGCAATTTACTAAGATGTAGAAAATATCAAAAAAAAATTTAAATTTAAATTTTTGATATTTTCCAAAATATACCATTCTGGACTCGATCAGAAGTCTTTCAAGGTACACAAAAATAGGAGAGGAGTCAAACTGAAGTGTGGGGTCATGTAGGGAGAGATATTTGGAGTTCTATTTTTGACATGACTATTTTTTGCAGTTTCTTGGTCAAGGACTTTGAGACTTGGAGTTTCGAGCTATTTTTGCTCATCTTGGAGGAGTTTGGGGCCTAAATTTTAAGATTTTCACTTGTGCTCACCCATCAACTTGGAGTTACTTTTTCAAACTCATTCATGCATATTTTTGAGTTCAAATGAGCTAGAGTTGACTGCCCATTCACTTTTTGGAGACATTTTTGTATTATATGAAAAAAAAAAAGCTTTTTTTCCTTAGTTCTTACTTTTTTTGCCTTTGCATATTGCAGAGAAAGAGATTCTCTTAGAACTCATCCATTTGTGAGATTTTATCTGTAGATTCTAAATATATATTTTTAAAAAAAAATTGGAGTTTAATTGTAAAATTTTTTGCGTCTTATTTGATAACTAGTTTTCAATAGTAAACAACTTTTTTTTAAAGTGATGTGTATTATGTCGCACATAACTTTTTTTCTACAAAGGCTAAAATTCTGATTCTTTTGAATTTAGATTGGTAACACTAATATCTAGAGGATGCATTTGGTTTCATAATGTTTTGTTGAATTTTTTTTTAATTAAGTTTTGAAGTCAAACTAATTATAATTTAGACATAGGCATATTCTCTCCAACATAACTTTTTTCGTATGTATAAAAATTCAATTTTTTTTTGTTGGAATAAGGACATCAATACCTAGAGGACATGTATTTTTTAGAATTTTATTCTCTATTTTCCTTTTTTTTCATGTGTGAAACAAAAACCTTGATGTTCATTGAAAAACCTACATTCACAAGAAATAAAAAAATAAATATAATAATCAAATTAAATATATTTAAAATTATACTTTTTGGGAAGCTTATAATAAGGACTACATACTTACAAAACATAAAATTTAAATGAATTCATTTGATCCCCCAAAAAGTAAATCAAAAGTGGTTTTTTATCAGCATTTTGATAGGTGTAGAGGAGACTCCATTATAGGTATGGTTTAAAACTAGCGGGGTTCTATCTAAGGGGGTTTTATCAAACCCTCTTCAATTAAAATATTTTAAATGGAACCTTTCAAGGATTAAAACATTATATTTTCTAAAAATATGTGATTTCAACAAAAATCAAGATGTCCCAGAAAGTGTAACCCATTATTGTGGCAGCACCTAGTGATTAGGAGGAAAAGAGGGTTGGATTAAGAGGATTATGAGGTGATTAAGATTGGATAAATGGATTAGGACATGGATTGAGAAGATAATGGATATTGAATTAGAAAGTGATTAGGATGACAATATGGGATTAAGCTCAAAGATGGGGTTTACTTAAGCTCAAATGATGGGATTTGATAAATGGGGAGGGGATTTTAGCAGTGTTGAGAGGAGACCCAGCCCAACATTAGGGGGCGCAGGGGGACGGATGTGACCCCCTGCTAACAGGAGTTCAGGGGTGTAGCCCCCGACTAGAATTTTTTTGAAAATGAGCTTGTCAAACTGATGGTTTTGATGGGGGATTTCTTTGGATGAATAGGATGGAATTGGATTGTGATAAGGTGGATTAAGAGGAAAGAGGATAATTTGGATGGTTCTCAAAAGTTGTCATGTGCTAAGGATGGTCAAAATTTTCCCAAGAAATTGAATGTTGGCCAATGAATATTTGTAGGACACGGGAACCTATTGCACTAAAAGGTGAGCCTAAGGCACTAATAGGTAAACTAGAGGTGCTAAGGCATAAACTAGAGGCGCTAATAGAAAAGACTCTGGCACTAACAGACAAGCCAAAGGTGCTAACAAAGAGCCCAATGGCACCAAATAGAGAACCAAAGGTGCTACTAGTTTGTTATAAGGGCTAAAGTTGTTTGATTTTGTGAAAACATTTTGATCTTTTGGTTTCAAAATTCTTTGGCAAGAGATTAAACAAGCAAGATGACACAATGGCTTGACTTCAATGCATGGAATTAGTTTTTTGGCTTTTGACCTTTATAGGGTTTGACAAATAAGACACACCATTCACATGAACAATCTAGAAATTATTCAAGTAGGAATATCATATCCAATGGACACACTCAAGTGCGACTTCAATCTCTACTATTAGATAATGGTGATTTCCATCCCATCGATACCATCTACCATTGTTTAGGTGGATAGGGAATGCAAGGTCATGGACCACCTTACACCCCTTACCTTGGAGACAAAAGTCTTGCCCAAAGTTTATCCCACATCAAGATAATTGAGGTAATAGCATGGGCTCTTCTCCTCCTACAGCAACAATGCACCAAGGGTATGCCAGCTGAAGGTCTTAAGCTAGGCTTGAACAAGCTTCTAGGGAGTCATTGATATATGCAAGGTGTTTCTTCTCAATCTGACTAGATGCATGCTCCCAGTTACCCTACAAGGTAGCCATCATTGATCAACAAGATTCCCAGGCCAGGGGGCAACAGTATAGGAGATAGACTCTATAGATATCTCCTCCTTTTCTTTAGGCTCTGCAAAACCTAGGGGGTATTCCCTATTCAACATCTATAAGGTATGTCTGTGAACTGGGGGGATGTTGACACAAAGCAGATAAATCCTCCTTTTTGTAGACCAAAACTATGAGATAAGTGCAAAGGGGCTAGCTTTGGGCCTATGTTCAGTTGTGAGACAGAGGATTTTGGTCCTAAAAGCTACTTCTAAGGTCCTAATGGTTTGAATTTGAAGTTTGAGTTTGATTTTGGTGTTTTGGATGCAAAGCTAGGACCTGGGTGTAACCTCAATACAAGACTAGACTGGTGCCTATCTAGGGCTTGGAGTCAATAGACATACACATGTGAATGATCAACATAAACATATACCAAAGACTAGATATCAAGGGGGTTTTTAGTATCTGCCTTACATATACCTCCCAAAATTTAGTATTTAGTTATCTCTACTTACAATATCCTCACTGCAATACATTCTTCCCAATACTTGATCTAAAACATTTAACCTGCTCCTTGAGCAAAAGTAAGAAATCAAACATTCAACACAATAAACCTATATTCTAGAATGATAAACACCCCTTAGATCCTTAGATTCAGAAGAAGAATACACTCAATTTGGAGACAGATAACATAATACATGCAATATAGCATTACTCATTTAAATCAACATGATATCAGTAGGTTTATGCAGAGAAACATACAACATGAGATTCATAAACTCACAAGATAGCCAAAACAGAGCCACCAATGAAGTTGTATCTTATCACAGCACCAAAATTTTGTCTAGTTTTCAACAACCTTACAAATGAGCAATACCACCTGCTATATACAGCAGGAAGGTACTCAGCATTAATTTTCTTGGTAATTCAAAATTTGCTAGATATAGCGCATTCTAAGAAAATGGCACTCAAACATTGAATACAACAGGCACAAGAGGAGACAGGGAGTGATCTCGAGCCCTGTGCTGCCACCTGGGGATTCACATCTTCAATCGGGCTGTAGATTTGTCAATGCCATCGCCCATTTCTCTGCAACAACTACCACTAATGGCATACCAACCCGCGGCCTCTCGGGAAATGCAACATACTGTGCGTTTGAAACTTTCCCGCTAGGATATATCACCCTGATATTTTCAAATTATGTGGGAATCATTTATCCCACATGCACCCTGTGGCGACCACCATAACACTTTATATACTAGGCCGTGAGCATATATGATGTTAGTGATTTTGCTCCCAACAGCACCAATATAAACCTCATCATCATCCCTTGGATGACACTCCAATGCTTAATATCACCCTGACGTCAGCAAACCACCTGCATGATAATCCTCTCTCAAAATATCACCCCGCGGGAAAGTATCACTCTGACCGCATCACCTGATATTTGAAAATCCCCTGATGACCAACCTTGCCTTCATGTGAAAAATCACCCGATAGAAAATATCACCCCAGTGACCATCCTCATCGGCAGAACCTGATGCATCGGAGGAAAACCCTCCTGCTTTGCCGATACCATATGTCTCGCCGATGATCCACCTGATCATGCCCATTAATATCCTGATGACGTCAACATCATATTCATATATCGGGGTGATCTTCGAAGGATGACTGATGTTCGAAATATGACCCCCCTCCTCATTTGGAAAATCAGGCTGAATTGAATACTTGAAAAATGACCCCCTTGGACCTTGATGATGTCATCGTCATGTCTGTATAGGGTGATATTCGGCGGCAGGGTGATATTCGTAAGATCACCCGATATTTGAAATATCACCCCCTGCAAGAATGTTGGGTTGCACTGTAGCACTGTTGTAACATCGGGGTGATGTTTGGAAACATGATGATGATGACATCCTCCTGCATGAAAAAAAATTAGGTTATCTTAGAAATATGATGAGGAGGCCCAGAAACTTAGAACCTTTTTGGACCTTCTTGGGAGGGCACCTACAAAATTAATTGCTTGAAACTTCAATGTTTATGCAGGTGGTAACATTGGCTCCGACTGGGGACGTGCAGGTGCAAGGCTGCAGCAAGAACTAGATCACCTCCGGGCAGACCAGGCAAGACACAAAAAATGCACAACACCGACTATACAAAGCAATTTACAAATAATTTACAAATGTGCACAGAAGTAGTTACTTATGAAAAATAAGCTTTGAGGAATTGACTGTGCACAGGCAATTCTAGTATTTGACCACTCAGGCCTTGGAGAAAGTAGGAATTTTCTCCATGAATATCACTGATTTGATATGGGCCCGCCCATAATGGCTCAAATTTATTATGTTTACCCTTATCTTGGCTCTTTGCATTCCAAACAAGGACCAAGTCACTTATCTAGAACTTCCTTTTCGTAGCTCTTTTATCAAACAAATATTTCATCTTCTGTTGTTTCTTGATATTTGTTTTGTGTGCCTCTCTCCTAATTTCATCCAATGCAACCAGCTGATTTATCCTTTCAGTCATTGAGTCCTCCACCTCTATATCATTTTCCTGTATAAATCTATAGATTGGAAAAAGGTTGTTCATAGGCAACTTAGCTGGTGCACCATACACTAACTCAAAAGGTGATCTTCTAATTGATTCCTTCACCATCATCTGGTTAGCCCATAGCGCCATCTTTAACTTTGAATCCCATGCCTTCTTGTTTTTGTCTACCATCTTTTTGATGATCTTCATGAGGCTCTTGTTACTTGACTCTGCTTGACCATTTCCTTGTGGGTGATATGGTGATGCATATGACAGATTGATCCCATATTTATTGCAAAAATTAACAAACTCACCAGATCTGAAGCACATGACATTGTATGTGACAATTGTGGCTGGCACTCCAAATCTGATAATGATGTTTTCTAAAATAAAATCCATCACCACCCTGCTTGTAGCTTTCTTAGTTGGAATGGCTTCAACCCATTTGGTAAAATAATCAGTGGCAACCAGAACCCAACTATGTCCTCCACTTGATTTTTCTAAAAAATTCCCCTATAAAATTGATTCCCCATTGCTGAAATGGAGAATCCACAGTTACAGTCCTAAGGGGTAAGGCACCTTCATACTTGAGCTTTCCTGAAAACCTTTGGTAGGAGTCACATCTTCTTACCAACTTTTGTGAGTCTGAGAAAAGAGTAGGCCACCAATATCCTGCTCTAAGAATTTTGTGGGTTGTTGTCCTGACAGTGTAATGTCCACCACATACTCCTTTGTGCAGATCATTTAAAATATCAACAGCCTAATCTTCATCCACACATCTCAATAGGACACCATCAGGATTTTTCCAATACAGCTCTCCTTGAAGAATTATGTATTTGATTGCATGTAATTTCAAGGTCCTTTTCTGACTATCATTGAAGTGGGAAGGACAATTCAAATTCTGTAAGTAATATACAATGTCCTTATACCAATCAAATTCTAACATATCAACAGTTTCATTTTGCACCATGTTCACTTGGCATGCTTCTATGTTTGATTCTGTCATTATCTTTGCCAAACCTTGTCCCTTTACCAGCTTTGTGATTTGTATCTCTATGTTGAATTCTTGTAGTTTATTTATCCACCTGCATATTCTTCATGTTGCCTCCTGCTAAGTAAAAATATTTTTAACTGCTGCATGGGGCACATATGCAACTATCTGAGAGCCAACTAAATATGGCGTGAAGCTCTTGACTACTCTAACTAATGCATATGCTTGTTTCTCCATGATACCATACTTTAGCTCATTTGCCTGCAATGACATGCTGAAGAAAGCAATAGGCTGCTCAAAGTTTTCTTCATTTTTCTGCAGTAAACATGCAGCAACAGTATCGAAAGAAGCAAATGAAAACAATTGAAATGGATTAGAAAAATTAGGAGATTTTAGCACAGGAGCCATCTTTATAGCTTCTTTGATATTCTGAAATGATTTAGTTGCCTCATCTCCCCAATTGATAATCTCACCCATCTTCAGCATTTTAGAAATGTTCCTTGTAGTCTCTGCAAAGTTAGGAACAAACCTTCTAACAAAATTAATCTGTCCAAAGGACTGAATTCCTTTCACTATTTTAGGCATCTGAATTCTGTCAATTGCAGCAACCCTTTCAGGATCAATCCTGACCCCATCCCTGGAAACAATATGCCCTAACAGTTTTCCTTCTATTACCCCAAAAGCACACTTCTTTGGGTTGAGTGAGATGCCATATTCCAGTGTTCTAACAAAAATTTGTTCCAAGTGCATGCAATGCTGCTCTTCCTTTTTTGAATAAGCAGTTAAGTCATCTTGATATACAGCCAAAATTGAGTCAATCAACCCTGCAAAAGCAACATCCATAGCCCTTTAAAATGTGGCACCTGCATTTGTCAGTCCAAATGGCATTCTCACATAAACATAGGTTCCCCATGGAGTTGTGAAGGCAGTCTTGTATTGTTCAGATTTTTCACCTTCACCTGATTGTACCCTAAAAATCCATCCATCATGGATAAAAGTTCACAGCTAGTTACCTTTTGCAGCATAGCTTCCATGTTGGGCAATGGATAATTATCTTTTAGAGAAGATACATTCAGATTTCTAAAGTCCACACAAAGTCTGATGTCACCATTCTTTTTTCTAACTAGGACAAGATTAGACACCCTAGTTGAATGTCTGATTGGCACAATTATTCTAGCCTCCCTAAGCTTAACAAGCTCTTGCTGTATTTTTGTAGCTAAGGTTGGATTAATTGGTCTTTGTTTCTACCTGAATGGCTTAGCTCCAGGCTTCAAAGGGATCTCATGCTGAAATAAATCTTCTCTATAAGCTTTAAGGTCCTCATATAACCAAGCAAAGACATGCTTATATCCTTTCAACAATGCAATCAACATAATCCTAATGTGTGGTTTGAGTTGTTTGCCAATGTACACCTTTTTGGGGGCAAGAGATGTCCCTAAGTTTATCTCCTCCAAGTCATTCCTATTTGTAGGAGATGCCTTCATAACAAACTGATCTCTGTTGTCAAAAGCTCTTTCTAAAGTAACTAACCCTCTAGGGATTTTATTTGTTTTAAGCTGCAGTAGTTCTTTCCCCATAAGAGTTTCCTTTCCATCTACAACCTCCACAAAATTTTGAAAATTAATTTCTTGGTTCTCATATTCATCAATGCAATGTAGAAATCTCAGCAAATCTTTATCATCATCAAACACTTGCCAGCTACATACATTATCTGGTACTGCAGGTTTGAGTTTAACTTCAACTTTTGTAACATCTGACAGAGTTATATCATCTGGCCTTATGGCCACATTAGCTAGAAAATCTACCATGACATTTTTTGATCTCTCTACCCAGTTTATTGAAAATGCATCAAACAATTCAATTGTATCCAATACAGCATGCTTATATTGTTTTAACCTCTTATTTTTTGAAGCATACTTATCTCTAATCTAGGAAACAATCAACTCTAAGTCTCCAAACACTCTTAACATCTTAATTCCATGCTTCAGAGCCATATTCAATCTAGCAACAGGGCTTCATACTCTGCAATATTGTTTGTACAAGCAAACCTCAACAAGAAAGAGAATTTTAGAAGCTTACCAGCTAGAGACAGAAACACAACTCCAGCACCAGATCCTTCCTTTGCACATGCTCCATCAAAATACATGGTCCATAGGCCCTATTGGTCCAATTCTTGAATGCAAACATCCTTTTCTTTAACTTCCTGATCATCAGAGATGACCCTGAAATTTTCATTGTCAGTGTCAACAAAACATATATGCTCTTCTGACTCTTGATCCTCAACTGTATCTAGTGACCTTTCCTCTCTAACCAGTTTGAGATCTTTGCCATTCATTGGGATCATAGCGTATGATAGGCCTAGTTACATACTTCCACCAATCAGTGCTGCCCATCTTCTTGATAATAGCATACCATATTGTGGCTTGATATCAACAACTGTTATGTTCATTTTGTATGTTTTTTCTGGATATGCTGCTAATCTAAAATCCACATCCTTCATGATTCCAATAACTGGTACCTCCCTGGCATCCATTACATAGCATTTTCCACATGCCTTGTCTATTTTTAATCCAGCTTGCTGCATGATAGCCAAAGGCATGATATTTGTTGATGCTCCTCAGTCAAGCATACAATTCCTGATCACTTTTCCATTTATGACAAGGGAGACATAAAATGGTTCAACCTGTGAAGGGCACTTTGTCATGGTCACCCCCAAGTATACTTCAGGAACTTCATCTTCATCAGTACACATGTCTTGTTTCTCACCTTGAGGTCCATCATTTGGCTTGGTTTGGCAAGGCACTCCTAAAATCAAGGACAATATTTTATCTCTGAACTCTTCAACTTTCATCAACTCCATCAATGGAACAGAGACCTTCAACTGGGACAAAACTTGACCTATGTCAAATGGAGTATAATTTTGAATAACAGTTGAAGCCTGATCCGTGGTTTTACTTTTATCCCGAGCTGATCCAACTTTAGTCTTAGCGGCGTGCTGATTGTTATTTATGACCTGATGACCCTTGCCCTGATCCTCATCTTGGGGGATGCTATTTTCTAGTCTTTGAAGATCATGACATGCCTTTTGTTTAAAATATTTCTTATTGTTGTCCCATTGTGTATTTCGTGGTTCAGTCCCCTTATGATTGTGCATTGGCTGATTCACAGAGGTGTTTTCTGATTTACGTGGATCGTTCATTCGAGCTCTGCCTTGAGGCTCTAATTGCTTTTGACTTGAGCTACTGCTGTAGCTATGAGGGCTCTAATTTCTACATCAGAAGGTCTTCTCAAATTATTTAGAAATATGCGTGAGTCCTGGGCATACGCGTAACTATCTTCATCTTCCTCATCACAAGGAACCTGTTGGCAAACCTAAGTTCCATAACATGTACTTTCATCTGCATCATAGGAGGAATGCTCCCTATTTGTGGACAACATATTTACATTATCATCCTGCAGGTAATGCGGCTCATTGCACTCATCACAAGCAACAACATTATCATATAAAGATTGAGCAATCATGCATTGTGACTGTGAGTGAGGTATTTGACATATTATGCACCATGGGGCATCGTCAACAATATTAACATCTTTCTTCAAAGGATCAGGAGTCTCCTTGACATGTTGAGCTCTTGGATTAGGATTGCTATTTGGAAGAACTAGTTTACCATTATGCCAATTTGTGTGATATGGCATATCATGCAATGATGGTCTCTTTTCCTGTCTCAGATAAACCTGCCTGTCAGGACCTATCCCTTTTTCATTTCTAGCAAGCCTGTAACTTAGGTCCTTAACAACATTTGTCAATTTATCTATCTTGTCTTTAGGGGCAGATGCATTACCTTGAGTATTTTGAGGCTTATTTGGGTTTTGCAGAATCTTCACATCATCTCTTTTGTTTGTCTTGCCTGATGCTTTCCTATTATTCTCAATATTTGTAGCAATTCTAAAAGCATCCCTAAGAGTAGTAGGACCCTTATCTCTTAACCCATATGTTGTTTTAGCATCAAAAGCATTTATGTATAATACTATGCACATTGGTTCATTAGGCCTCAGGTGATGTGGCAATTTGTTCAGCACCCTAGTGAATCTAGCATTGAAATCTGCAACCTGCTCATTTGACCTTTTAGTGATACTGGTGAATTCATTTATGAAGAAGCTTGGGTCAGTTTTATCACCATATTGTTCTTTGAAAATTCTTCTAAAATCATCCCATGATGAGATACTTTGGTCAGGAAGATTTCTATACCATTCTCTGGTTTCATCAATCAAGGACTGCATAAACAACTTCATAAAAACATCTTCATGCTCAACCTCAAAGTTGTCCATGACATTCTGAAAAGCCTTCAAGTGGTCTTCACCTGATACAACATTATTTCCTGAAAATTTTGGCACTTGTGGCCTCACATGTTTATCAATGGGATTAGGATAACCAGGAATGCCATAAAAAATTAGCTGCCTGAATCTGTCTAATTGCATGGGTTGCCTACCAAACTGATTTACATTTGCATTCCTGTGAACATTTTGATTTCTTACATTATTTAATGGTATTCTAGCATTATTTGCATTTTGCCTTTGATCATTTTGCTGGTGATGGGCTTCATCTCTGTGCTAGTTTCTCAGCACATTTACATTGTCAAGAGTAGGAACTGAATCTTGTTGAGTAGTTCTCAGAGCTTGCACTTTCTATCTCATGTCATCTCTGATTTTCACAGCTTGTAGATATTCTAATTATGCTCTTAGACTCTTGATTTCTTTGGCTAATTCCTCCTCTCCAGGCATAGCAAAGGATGGTTTCATTACATTCTGATCATCATTATCATCCCTTGGGGATTCAGTTTCTTTAAATCTATCAGGGGAATCAAGGAAAGGGTGTTCTTGAAACACCTCTGACCTCATTCTCAATCCATCACCCTTCTGTCTTTCATATACATTCTGGATCTCAGCCTCAGTGTTTGAAAAATAAGGTATTGTCCGCTCTGAAGATCCTAGGTTGTCCTGAATATTATCATTACTTCTGGGAGAACCCTCTCGACTAGCTTGAATAGTCCCTTTTCTCTTGTACATCATTTTTATGGATAACTCTTTAGACAGAGGATTATACAGGGATCTTCTCCCTTGCATACAAATTTTTACTTTACCGGTTGGGAGATTTGTTCAGAGTTGCCACCTACAACTAGGAATTGTTTTCTTTTAAAATCACGATTCTTTCACAAAGAGTCCCCAGCAGAGTCACCAAATCTGTTGCTTCTCAATCTGACTGGATGCATGCTCCTAGTTACCCTACAAGGTAGCCATCATTGATCAACAGGATTCCTAGGCCAGGGGGCAACAGTACAAGAGATAGACCCTATAGATATCTCCTCCTCTTCTTCAGGCTCTGCAAAACCTAGGGGGGTATTCCCTATTCAACATCCATAAGGTATGTCTGTGAACTGGGGGGATGTTGACACAAAGCGGATAAATCCTCCTTTATGTAGACCAAAACTGTGAGATAAGTGCAAAGGGGCTAGCTTTGGGCCTATGTTTAGTTGTGAGATAGAGGATTTTGGTCCTAAAAGCTACTTCTAATGTCCTAATGTTTTAATTTGAAGTTTGAGTTTGATTTTGGTGTTTTGGATGCAAAACTAGGACCTGGGTGTAACCTCAATACAAGACTAGATTGGTGCCTATCCAGGGCTTGGAGTCAATAGACATACACATGTGAATGATCAGCATAAACATATACCAAAGACTGGATATCAAGGGGGTTTTTAGTATCTGCCGTACAGATACATCCCAAAATTTAGTATTCAGTTATCTCTACTTACAATATCCTCACTGCAATACATTCTTCCCAATACTTGATCTAAAACATTTAACCTGCTCCTTGAGAAAAAGTAAGAAATCAAGCATTCAACATAGTAAACCTATATTCTAGAATGATAAACACCCCTTAGATGCTTAGATTCAGAAGAAGAATACACTCAATTTGGAGATAGATAACATAATACATGCAATATAGCATTACTCATTTAAATCAACATGATATCAGTAGGTTTATGCAGAGAAACATACAACATGAGATTCATAAACTCACAAGATAGCCAAGACAAAGCCACCAATGAAGTCGTATCTTATCACAAAACCAAAATTTTGTCTAGTTTTCAACAACCTTACAAATGAGCAATACCACCTACTATATACAGCAGGAAGGTACTTAGAATTAATTTTCCTGGCAATTCAAAATTTGCCAGATATAGTGCATTCTGAGAAAATGGCACTCAAACATTGAATACAGCAGGCAGAGGAGGAGACAGGGAGTGATCTCGAGCCCTGCGTCATCGCCTAGGGATTCACATCTTCAATCGGGCTGGAGATTTGTCAACGCCATCGCCCATTTCTCTGCAACAACTTCCACTAATGGCATACCAATCCGCGGCCTCTTGGGAAATGTAACCTACTGTGCATTTGAAACTTTCCTGCCAAGATATATCACCCTGATATTTTCAAATTATGTGGGAATCATTTATCCCACATGCACCCCGTGGCGACCACCATAACACTTTATATACTAGGCTGTGAGCATATATGATGTCGGTGATTTTGCTCCTAACGGCACCAATATAAACCTCATCATCATCCCTTGGATGACACTCCGATGCTCAATATCACCCTGACGTCAGCGAACCACCTGCATGATAATCCTCTCTCAAAATATCAACCCACGGGAAATATCACCCCGTGGGAAAGTATCACTCTGACTGCATCACCTGATATTTGAAAATCACCTGATGACCAACCTTGCCTTCATGTGAAAAATCACCCAATAGAAAATATCACCCCAGCAACCATCCTCATCGGCAGAACTTGATGCATCGGATGAAAACCCTCATGCTTTGCCAATACCATATGTCTCACCGATGATCCACCTGATCATGCCCATTAATATCCTAATGGCGTCACCATCATATTCATATATCGAGGTGATCTTCGAAGGATGACTGATGTTAGAAATATGACCCCCCTCCTCATTCAGAAAATCAGGCTGAATTGAATACTTGAAAAATGACCCCCTCGGACCTTGATGATGTCATCGTCATGTCTGCATAGGGTGATATTCGGCGGCAGGGTGATATTCGTAAGATCACCCGATATTTGAAATATCACCCCCCGCAAGAATATCGGGTCACACTGTAGCACTATTGTAACATTGGGGTGATGTTTGGAAACATGATGATGATGACATCCTCCCGCATGAAAAAAATCAAGTTATCTTAGAAATATGATGAGGAGGCCCAGAAACTTAGAACCTTTTTGGACCTTCTTGGGAGGACGCCTGCAAAATTAATTGCTTGAAACTTCAATGTTTATGCAGGCAGTAACACAAGGTACGTGAGGCACAAATCATGAACACTAGCATGTTGAAGGGATGTGGCATAAGCGATTAAGCCAACACCACTTCACCTTGTGTCCAGAATTACCCAGGGCCCCAAGGTTGTCCCAATGACAACGTGACCAGATCTGATTTTGCTTCGAAGGCCTTTGAAAATGCAATTTACTAAGATGTAGAAAATATCGAAAAAAAAAATTAAAAATTAAATTTTTTTATATTTTCCCAAAAATACCATTCTGGACTCGATCAGAAGTCTTTCAAGGTACACAAAAATAGGAAAGGAGTCGAACTGAAGTGCAGGGTCATGCAGGGAGAGATATTTGGAGTTCTATTTTTGACATGACTATTTTTTGCACTTTCTTGATTAAGGACTTTGAGACTTGGAGTTCTGAGCTATTTTTGCTCATCTTGGAGGAGTTTTGGGGCATAAATTTTAGGCTTTTCACTTGTGCTCATCCATCAACTTGGAGTTACTTTTTCAAACTCATTCATGCATATTTTCTAGTTCAGATGAGTTGGAGTTGACTACCCATTCACTTTTTTGGGGCATTTTTGTATTATATGAAAAAAAAAAGCGTATGCTTTTTTTTCGTTAGTTCTTGCTTTTTTTGCCTTTGCATATTGCAGAGAAGGAGATTGTCTTGTAACTTAGCCATTTGTGAGATTTTGTCTATATATATATTTAAAAATTTTGGAGTTAAATTGTAAAAATTTTGCGTCGCCTTTGATAACTAGTTTTTAATAGTAAACAACTTTTTTTTAAAGTGATGTGTATTCTGTCGCACATAACTTTTTTCTACAAAGGATAAAATTCTGATTCTTTTGAATTTAGATTGGTAACAGCGATATCTAGAGGACGCATTTGGTTTCATAATGTTTTTTTGAATATTTTTTTAATTAATTTTTGAAGTCAAACCAATTATAATTTAGACATAGGCATATCCTCGCCAACATAACTTTTTTTGTATGT
Source organism: Cunninghamia lanceolata (assembly GCA_027924645.1). Taxonomy (NCBI): domain Eukaryota; kingdom Viridiplantae; phylum Streptophyta; class Pinopsida; order Cupressales; family Cupressaceae; genus Cunninghamia; species Cunninghamia lanceolata. Next base: position 53,947 of record BSBN01000233.1, read on the forward strand.
ATCAGAATTCAATTTTTTTTACTGGAATAAGGACATCAATACCTAGAGGACATGTATTTTTTAGAATTTTTTTCTCTATTTCCCTTTTTTTTCGTATGTGTGAAACAAAAACCTTGATGTTCATTGAAAAACCTACATTCACAAGAAATAAAAAATAAATATAATAATCGAATTAAATATATTTAAAATTATACTTTTTGGGAAGCTTATAATAAGGACTGCATACTTACAAAACATAAATTTTAAATGAATTCATTTGATCCCCCAAAAGGTGAATCAAAAGTGGTTTTTTATTAGCATTTTGATAGGTGTAGAGGAGACTCCATTATAGGTATGGTTTATGTTGGATTTAAGGCATACAACTGAGAGGGGGGGTGAATCAGTTGTATAAAACTTCTTGTTCTTTCAAACACTTGATTCTTCGTTGTTAGTTAACAGCATATCAATTAATCATCCATGAAAGCATAATACATAAACACAAGAGCAGATAAACATCAACACATTGAACACCAAGATTTTGATGTGGAAAACCCGGTTAAGGGAAAAACCACGGGGTGATTAACCCAAGGATTATTCTCTGTTAGAAGAATAAGAAAAAGAATGGCACTTGCCAATTAGGGCTCACTGCCCGAGCACACTGCTCACAAAGAGGCCCACTGCCTACAAGGAGACACACTGTCTACAAAGTGATAAGAATCACAATCTTGAACTGGAGAATGACATCTCTACCATGTCCAGATCAGTTCCATTTAAGCCCAAAAACCTCTGCTCTGCCTTTCACACTTCTCTTCGCTATGCCACACTCATCCACACAATCCACACTTCGAAATGAACTCACAAACCGTTATTTATACAAGACATCGACTTAGGAACAAACATCTAAGTCGGCAAACAACCATAAGAGTATCCGCAAGATGAATAACACATCCGGTCGGCCACCACAAGAACATTCGCAGGATGAACAACTCATCCGGTCGGCTAAACAGAGCAAGAACTTCATCCGAAAGAATATCTTCAATTCCGGGCTCTACTATCAATGCGGACCAACAACACAACCTCAACATGATCCAAGAACCTTCACAAGCCTGCCTGAATGACCAGGTACGTCCGCATTTCCTTTACTTACTAAAATCTCTTATCCTCCTTATCCGGAACTTCAAGAACACTGTCTGTCGCCACTGTCATAATGCAGGAGGTACTTCCGGACCTCCAAATTATACACAACTCGAGATGGCACATCACAAGGACATCCCAAAGACTCCTTCCAATCCACAGATTAGGATTATACAGTTCCAGACCTCACCGGACCTTTTTGTGATCCTCTGTCACCTCTGAATACTTGCCGGAACCGGTTCTACACCGACAGCCACAACTCCTTCAGATCTTCATGCGGACCTCTGAAATCTTAACTGAAGCATCTCAAGACTCATATCTATAAACCCTTTAATCCACATCCTCCGGTTTGCATCCTATACAGTACATTTGCCTTCTTCTCATCACTGTTCTTTACTGTTCCTGACTGAGGCTAATTTTCTCAATATCCTCAGCACACTGCTCATTGAATCCTTCTTGTCAAAGCAATATGAGTATGTTGACATCAATGACAACACTGGTTTACCTCATACATGCAACAATCTCCCCCTTTGTCATTGATGGCAACATATGATGTGAAAAACCATCAAGACAAGAACTTCTCCTTTCTGTCACAGCTCCCCCTATCAGCAACATGTCTTCTCCTCATTTACTGCTCCCCCTTTGATCATCAGCCACTTGTTTTTCACATGTCTTCTCTCCCCCTTTGACATCAATGGCAAAGGGCTCATACTTGCAATTCTAATACATCAGAATCATACCAGCTGCTCCCCCTTAGTTGCAGCTCCCCATCATCAATCCGAATCACAAGATATGACTGTGATATCCACCGGACTGATGCACATCAGTGCATCCTAGTTCATCACCGGAGGGGCCATGACCCCTAACTTCTCCCGGAGATATTCAAAAGAGTCCTTGGGAAGAGGTTTAGTAAAGATATCTGCAATCTGATCCTTTGAGGGAACATACTCCAATCTGACTTCTTCCTTGTTCACTTGTTCTCTCAAAAAGTGAAACTTGATAGATATGTGCTTAGTCTTAGAATGCAATACCGGATTCTTAGAAATATTAATTGCACTTGAATTATCACAGAAAATTCTGATAGGCTCCTCATATTCAACTTTAATGTCTCTTAGCATCTGCTTCATCCATAAGATTTGAGTGCAACTACCTGCTGCTGCAATGTATTCTGCTTCAGTTGTAGACAGAGATATTGCATCTTGTTTCTTGCTTAGCCAAGAAACCAATCTCTTCCCCAAAAAGAATGCTCCACCACTAGTGCTCTTCCGGTCATCCACATCTCCTGCCCAATCTGCATCTATGTAAGCATGAAGAGAGAAATCCAGATCTCTAGGGTACCATAGACCATACTCAACTGTTCCTTTCAGGTACCTAAAAATTCTTTTGATTGCCATAACATGAGATTCTCTAGGATCAGCCTGGAATCTTGCCACAAGACCAACAGCCTGCATTATACCTGGTCTAGTCTGAGTGAGATACAACAATCCACCAATCATTGATCTATACTTTGTTTGATCTGCCTTTGGGGAGTCATCATCTTTGCTCAACTTACATCCGGTTGCCATGGGAGTGTTCATTGGCTTTGCATCTTCCATACCAAATTTCCTCAACAATTCTTTCACATATTTGGTCTGAGAGATGAAGATTCCTTTCTTTGTTTGAGTAATTTGCAGACCCAAGAAGAAATTCATTTCACCAAGCATGGACATTTCAAACTCACTTTTCATCTGATTTGCAAAAGTTTTGCACATACTATCTCTTCCTCCAAAAATGATATCATCCACAAACACTTCAACAATCAAAATGTTTTCATGAACAATTTTGAAATATAAGTTACTGTCAGCAGTACCTTTGTTGAATCCAATCTGCACAAGATGCTTATCCAACCTTTCATACCATGCTCTTGGGGCTTGCTTTAGTCCATACAATGCTTTCTTCAACTTGCAGACCATATCATCATTATCAGACAATTGAAATCCATCCGGTTGTTCAATGTAAACTTCTTCTTCCAGATCACCATTTAGGAAAGCAGACTTGACATCCATCTGATATACCTTGAAGTCTTTGAAGGCAGCAAATGCAAGAAATAATCTGACTGCTTCAATTCTCGCCACCGGAGCAAAGGTCTCTTCAAAATCAATTCCTTCTATTTGAGAGTAGCCTTTGCAGACCAATCTAGCTTTGTTTCTGATAACTTCACCAGCTTCATTCAGTTTGTTCCGGAAGACCCATTTGGTTCCAATCACATTCCTGTCTCTAGGTCTGGGAACAAGATCCCAAGTATGATTTTTCTCAATTTGCATTAATTCATCTTTCATTGCTTTAGTCCAGTTTTCATCATTACAGGCTTCATTTACTATTTTAGGTTCAATCTTTGAAATCAGACAACATTCATCCTGATTTTGAGCAACATTCCTTCTAGTTTGCACACCTTTGCTTTTGTCACCTATGATCTGATCTTCAAAGTGGTTTAGTGTTACATACCTAGGAATTTTGGGAGTATCCTGCACTGCTGCTTCTTGATCAGGCTCATTCAAACCTATCTCTTCTTCCTGATTTACTGGATCAGGCTGACTCTGTCTTACCGGAGAGGATTGAGTTCCTTGAATCTGAACACCGTCTTGGTCATCTTCATCAAATTCATAAAATCTTGAGGGCTTCTCAATTCCTTCATCAACTTTCACATTAGTGCTTTCTATCATCTTCCTCAGTCTCTTATTGTAACACCGGTATGCTTTGCTTTGAGTGGAGTAACCCAAGAAAATTCCTTCATCACTTCTAGCATCAAACTTTCCTAGATCTTCATCTCTTTTGATATAACACTTGCTACCAAATACTCTGAAATATTTCACAGTAGGAGTGATGCCAAACCAGAGTTCGTAGGGGATCTTACCGGTATTGTTTCTGATTTGAACTCGATTTAGAGTGTAGACTGCAGTGCTAATAGCTTCTTTCCAAAACATCTGAGGAACATTTGCTTCCAACATCATTGTCCTGGTAGCTTCCTGGATGGTCCGGTTCTTTCTTTCAACTACTCCATTCTGCTGTGGAGTCCTAGGAGCAGACAATTGTCTCCTTATACCCTGCTTCTCACAAAAGTCAATGAACTCACCAGATGTAAATTCACCACCTCTATCAGACCTTAGACACTTTAGTTTCAATCCGGTTTGATTCTCTACCATAGCTTTGAAGATTTTGAACTTCTCAAATGCTTCTGATTTTTCTTTTAGAAAGGTAACCCACATCATCCGGGAATGGTCATCAATTAACAACATGAAATATCTATCACCTAGCAGACTCTTGATTCTTGTCGGACCACAGAGATCAGTATGTACTAATTCCAACAATCCGGTAGAAGACTGATCTTTGCTTTTGAAAGAGACTCTGCTTTGTTTACCTAACTGACATTCTTTGCACACACTATTTGTAGGTTTCATCAATTTTGGAAGATCTCTTACAGCCTGAGTATTGCTTATCTTGATGATGTTATCAAAATTTACATGACACATTCTTCTATGCCATAACCAACTCTGATCAATTTGAACAAACAAACAACTTTTATTTGAGCCAACCAGATGAAAGATATTACCTTTTGACTGAGTACCGGATGCAATTTCAGTTCCGGAGCTTGTAAAGATTCTGCATTTTCCATTCTTAAACCGAAGATCATAGCCTTTGTCTACTAACTGACCAACACTGAGAAGATTGTGCTTCAATCCTTCAACATATAGTACATTACCTGTTTTGCTCTTTCCATCAAAGGAAATAGTTCCCCTGCCTCTGATTCTGCCAGCAGAATTGTCACCAAACTTTACCATTCCTCCTTCATACCTTTCCAAATTCAAGAACTTATTCTTGTCACCAGTCATATGGTGAGAACATCCACTGTCAATAACCCAATCATCCTTTTCTTCCACTTGAGTAGCCAAAGCTTTTTCAACAACTTTGTGATTGACAGATTCAGAGAGTATTGAATCTTCTTCCTTGATGGCAATAAACACCCACTCATTTCCGGATTTGCTTCCTAGTTCTGATTCATCATCTGTTACTCCTTCATTGTCATCTTCTTCATGAACATAATAGCAATTCTTTTGAAACCTTTGTCTATTAGTATTAGACCTTGCAGATCTTTCCAGACATCTTGAAGCAAAATGACCAATCTTATTGCAGTTGAAGCACTTAAAGGGTAGTTTTCCTTCATACTTACCGGATCCTCTTGGTAGTCTTTTTGCAATGAGGGCTTCAAGTTGAGCTGTTTCTGCTTCTTCTTCTTCCATGTCTCTTCTTGCTTGATCATACCATGTCATCTTCCTTGAAGAGTTTTCTCCCGGATCAATTCTCTGTTTGCCTTTCACATAGGCACTGGCTTTGAAAGAAGATTCAGTCTTGGGAAGATCATCTCCAAACTCAGTCATTTCAAATGCAGCTAGCTTGCCGGCCAATTGTTCTCTTGTGACAGTTGTGTGGGCTCTGAATTCATCAATTGCAGCAACCTTGATTTTGTAGGCAGCAGGAAGGGATCTAAGGATTTTGCAAACGATCTCATTTTCATCCAGAGTTCCACCAGCATTTCTAATTCCACACACTAGTTCATTCACTCTTGGCATAAAAGTAGTGATGTTTTCATCATCCCTCATCTTCAATCTTTCAAATTTCCCTTTCAGACTTTGCAATCTTGCACTTTTGACAAACTCATCTCCTTCATACAGAAGTTCCAGTTTAGTCAGGATCTCATATGTAGTTGGTAGGTCAATAACATTTGAGAGATATGAGTCATTCAATGCGCTTAGAAGAGCTTCCTTGGTCCGCAGATTGTTTTCAGCTTCTGTGATTTCATTCAGAGTTGTCAGACCACCTTGTGGAGGTACATATGGTTTTGAAACCATGGCCAAGTATGCTTTTCCCATACATTCCAGGTGACATTTCATGCGACCCTTCCAGAGAGTAAAATTGGTTCCATCGAACTTCGGACTATCCTTTTTGTATGACGACATCCTAGATCTCCTCAAGCGGTTAAGCTTCTTTAAGAGGAACTTGGCTCTGATACCAATTGTTGGATTTAAGGCATACAACTGAGAGGGGGGGGGGTGAATCAGTTGTATAAAACTTCTTGTTCTTTCAAACACTTGATTCTTCATTGTTAGTTAACAACATATCAATTAATCATCCATGAAAGCATAATACATAAACACAAGAGCAGATAAACATCAACACATTGAACACCAAGATTTTGACGTGGAAAACCCGGTTGAGGGAAAAACCACAGGGTGATTAACCCAAGGATTATTCTCTGTTAGAAGAATAAGAAAAAGAATGGCACTTGCCAATTAGGGCTCACTGCCCGAGCACACTGCTCACAAAGAGGCCCACTGCCTACAAGGAGACACACTGTCTACAAAGTGATAAGAATCACAATCTTGAACTAGAGAATGACATCTCTACCATGTCCGGATCAATTCCATTTAAGCCCAAAAACCTCTGCTCTGCCTTTCGCACTTCTCTTCGCTATGCCACACTCATCCACACAATCCACACTTCGAAATGAACTCACAAACCGTTATTTATACAAGACATCGACTTAGAAACAAACATCTAAGTCGGCAAACAACCATAAGAGTATCCGCAAGATGAATAACACATCCGGTCGGCCACCACAAGAACATTCGCAGGATGAACAACTCATCCGGTCGGCTAAACAGAGCAAGAACTTCATCCGGAAGAATATCTTCAATTCCGGGCTCTACTATCAATGCGGACCAACAACACAACCTCAACATGATCCAAGAACCTTCACAAGCCTGCCTGAATGACCAGGTACGTCCGCATTTCCTTTACTTACTGAAATCTCTTATCCTCCTTATCCGGAACTTCAAGAACACTGTCTATCGCCACTGTCATAATGCAGGAGGTACTTCCGGACCTCCAAATTATACACAACTCGAGATGGCACATCACAAGGACATCCCAAAGACTCCTTCCAATCCACAGATTAGGATTATACAGTTCCGGACCTCACCGGACCTTTTTGTGATCCTCTGTCACCTCTGAATACTTGCCGGAACCGGTTCTACACCGACAGCCACAACTCCTTCAGATCTTCATGCGGACATCTGAAATCTTAACTGAAGCATCTCAAGACTCATATCTACAAACCCTTTAATCCGCATCCTCTGGTTCGCATCCTATACAGTACATTTGCCTTCTTCTCATCACTGTTCTTTACTGTTCCTGACTGAGGCTAATTTTCTCAATATCCTCAGCACACTGCTCATTGAATCCTTCTTGTCAAAGCAATATGAGTATGTTGACATCAATGACAACACTAGTTTACCTCATACTTGCAACAGTTTAAAACTATCAGGGTTCTATCCAAGGGGGTTTGATTAAACCCTCTTCAATTAAAATCTTTTAAATGGAACCTTTCAAGGCTTAAATCATTATATTTTCTAAAAATATGTGATTTCAGCAAAAATCAAGATGTCCCAGAAAGTGTAACCCATTATTGTGGCAGCACCCAATGATTAGGAGGTAAAGAGGGTTGGATTAAGAGGATTATGAGGTGATTAATATTAGATAAATGGACTAGGACATGGATTGAGAAGATAATGGATATTGAATTAGAAAGTGATTAGGATGATAATATGGGATTAAGCTCAAAGATGGGGATTACTTAAGCTCAAATGATGGGATTTGATAAATGGGGAGGGGATTTTAGCGGTGTTGGGAGGAGACCCAGCCCAATGTTAGGGGGTGTGGGGGGACATATGCGACCCCTCGTTAACAGGGGTTCAGGGGTGTAGCTCCCGACTAGAAAAGTTTTGAAAAATGAGCTTATAAAACTAATGGTTTCGATGGGGGATTTCTTTGGATGAATAGGATGGAATTGGATTGCGATAAGGTGGATTAAGAGGAAAGAGGATAAATTGGATGGTCCTTAAAAGTTGTCACATGCTAAGGATGGTCAAATTTTTCCTAGGAAACTAAATGTTGGCCAATGAATGTTTGTAGGACATGGAAACCTATTGCACTAAAAGGTGAGCCTAAGGTACTAATAGGTAAACTAGAGGTGCTAAGGCATAAACTAGAGGCGTTGATAGAAAAGACTCTGGCGCTAACAGACAAGCCAAAGGTGCTAACAAAGAGCCCAATGACACCAAATAGAGAACCAAAGGTGCTACTAGTCTATTCTGAGGGCTCAAGTTGTTTGATTTTGTGAAAAAAAATTGATCTCTTCATTTCATAATTCTTTGGCAAGAGATTAAACAAGCAAGAAGACACAATGGCTTGACTTCAATGCATGGAATTGGTTTTTTGGCTTTTGGCTTTTATAGGTTTTAACAAATAAGACACACCATTCACATGATCAATCTAGAAACTATTCAAGTAGGAGTGTCATATCCAATAGACCCACTCAGGTGTGACTTTAATCTCTACTATTAGATAATGGTGATTTCCATCCCATCAATACCATCTACCATTGTTTAGGTGGATAGAGAATGCAAGGTCATGGACCACCTTAGACCCCTTACCTTGGAGACAAAAGTTTTGCCCAAAGTTTATCCCACATCAAGACAACAAAGGTAATAGCGTAGGCTCTTCTCCTCCTACAGCAACGATGCACCAAGGATATGACGGCTGGGTGTGTACAAGAAGTTGAGTCCACTTTTTGGCCAAAAATTGGAAGTGTTTTCCCTTATTTTCAGAATTTGTCACATTTGACCTAAAAATTTGAAGCATTTAAAGGTGGAATCTTGAAAAAAGTCAGTAATATTAAAGGAATTAATCAAAGTCTAGTTTCTAAATATGTAATTTTTTTAATACCCAGATGATGCAAATTGATTTTTAATATGCATTTCTAAAACCAGTGTTTAAAAGTCACCTTTTTTTTACTATACTATGCACGTGTACGTCATTCATATTTTGACCTAAATAATCATATTTTTCTAAATACTTTTGGGAAAATATTTTTAACTCACTGAAACATGTTTTCCATATTTTTTTGTAATTTTTTATTGAATATTTTTTTTTGTTAATTTTTTATTGGCCATTTTTGGTGTTTTAAAAAATCATCATGTACGTCATGCATAAGATGACCTAAACTTATCATTTTTTGAATTTTTTTTTCAAATTGAAAAGAATTATCTGAAGTACGTTTTCATACAATTTTTTTACAAAAAATTATTTTAATAAAAAGTTATTAAAATACTAAAAAACCTTGATAATTTAATTTTATGGACCTGTTTCATTAGAAATTAATTGAAAAATAGAAAAAATAATCCAATTGTAAAAACAATTACATATTTGTAATCTACATTGTCTCATCTATAATGGGTTTTAATTTTGTCAGAAAATTATGCAAAAAAGGCCTTCAGACATATGCCCAAAGTCATTGTTTTGTTGTGACATTGACATGACCTTCAACTTGCAGGTCAAACCAAGTCCAAAGCCAAGGGTCGGGTTCCCAAGCCTTTTTTCTGACCCAAAACCCATAGCAAAAATTGGTTTGAAAATTCAAATTTTATGAAATGCGATCCCGTTTCTAGAAATGAGATCTCGCTTTTGGCTCATGATCCTGATGCAAAATGGGATCCTAATGCAAAATGGGATCCCGTTTCATAAAAAATGGGATCTCGTTTTGGTTTACCCGATTTCAGGTTTTTTTTAAGTCTGAAACTTCCACCTTAAGTGGACTCATCTTTGTGCATTTACTCGGCTGAAGGTCTTAAGCTAGGCTTGAACAAGATTCTAGGGAGTCCTCGATATACGCAAGGTATGTGAGGCACAAATCATGAACACTAGCATGTTGAAGGGATGTGGCATAAGCAATTAAGCCAACACCACTTCACCTTGTGTCCGAAATTACCCGGGGCCCCAAGGTTGTCCCAATGACAACATGACTAGATTGGGGTACAAGTTTCCTTCTCCCCCCTTTGATATAACCCACTAGTACACTTGGTTGAGTTCATCCCTTGGGGTGATGAAATCCCCAAGCAAGCCTCCTAAGAAAAAACCACTCCCTGCTTTTGATCACCCAAGATCGCATGAAGCACAAGGGGAGAGCATAAGTGAAAAAAGTGACCCCTTTGAGATACAATTAAAAAAGAAGTTTGCAAGTGGACTTTTTATCCCCAAGATCACCCTAAGGTACGAGGGGAGAGCATACGTCCACAAGCAAACACAAGCACGGCAAACAAGATAAATTAACCCCTGCTTTAACGTTAATGTGCAACTAATGCTAGTGATAAAAATAAGACTTTGACCATGAATCTACACAAAACAAGTCAGTAGTTTTAATATTGAGCCTTGGACAGAGGTTTTGATACTTGCAAAAATGTGTTAGATGCCTACAAAAACCTGTAAACTCTATCAGACCAAAAGTGCTAAAACAAAAACCAAATGCGCTGACAAAAAGACTAAATGCGCTGAACTAGAGACCTACTATGCTAAAATAGAAGCCTAAGGCACTAAAATAGAAGCCTAATGTGCTACAAGAGAGGCCTAAGGTGCTAAAACAGTGATTTATTGCACTAAAGTAGTAAATAGAGACAACAAAAAAGAAAATTATACCTGCAAGTTATCTCTCACATGTAGAATGCATTGTTCTGGGTACCTGAGGTGCTGAATCGATAGAGAGGGGAAAATATACACAAAACAAGTTTATTCTGCCACCAAATGGTCACATACGATGTTAAACAACCTACAAGGTTAGCTCAATAAGATATGACTACAATTTTTAAACCAAAAAGATCTCTAATGACATGAAACATGTGAAGTTAAAATGGCCTTAAGTATTTTTGCAAAATGAGATAGGTTAAGTGATTTTCCCAAAGAGTCTTAAGGCCTATGAAAACTGCAAGTAAGAGGTTTGAAACCCTACAAATGTTAGAGGCAAAAAACCAAGTATTAGAAATATTTTGAAACTAGAAAAATCTTTCTGTCACAACCAGATGCACTAAAGCAAAGACTGATGACACTAAAACAGGGATCGATGACACTAAAACAAAGGCCTTTGGTGCTGAACTAGAGACCTTTTGTGTTGACAAAGAGGTCATATGCGCTGACAAAAGTCCCAAATGCTCTAAACAGAGCACCAATTGTGCTAAACCTTCAAAAACAAATTGTTGTTAGATAAAAAGTTATCAGTGCTGACAGAGCTTTCGAATGCGCTAAACATAGAGCCAAATGCGCAACTGCGAGAACCAAAAGTGTTGAACCATATTGCATGACAAAAACCTTCAAAAACTCATAATAAAATGATTAGTAACATGGACAGGGGTCCCACCAGGCATGCCAAATGAAGATGAAGGAAAAATGAAGACAAAAAAAATGAAAGAAACTCAAAAACACAAGATTTATACCTTCAAAGTCTTCAAATATCCTTTTCTCCTTGATAAGGTGGAGGAGAGATGCACCCAAGTCACTCTTAGCTATACCCAAGTATAAAAGTATGTGGATTGCTCTTATAAATTCAACTCAATATGGATTTGATGGAGGATTTGGCTAGAGATTTGATAGAGATTTTGGCATAGTAAGGATGCATAAAACTTGAGATATAAAAATGCTTGGGATGAGCTTGTATTTATAAGCATTTTGGAGGGGATTTGTGTAAGATTTGGCTATGGAGATAGCCACCCAAGATCTAGAAGCCTAATGGAAAGCACAAATAAATGAGAAGATCAATATGACAAGAATAAATGGTATTCCTATCAAGGAATGCAAATACAACAATATATAACATTACAATATGATATGACATACCTTACTTATAAAGGCAAGGATGAGAGCTAAGATGTTGTAGTCATGTGACAAGTGTCTTAATCCTATGACATGTGACAACTATAGGATAAGACAACTATATGACAACTATCAACAACTAGAGACAACTCTCAATATCTAGAAACAACTAGAATGCTTTCTAACTCAACTTAACATGTGAATATGTGTGTGAATATTATTTAACTAATAAAAGTTAAATAATATGAATTATTCACACAACAAGGGGAAAATAGATAGTAAATATCAAACTAGATATGAAATACCCCTATTCACACTAACACCCCCCTTAAGTGCAATTTCGGGAGAAGCTGACAAATACACGGATGCAATGATAGATGGGTCTCAGCTACTAGGCCATGTTAGGTACCCATGTACAAACAAATCTCAATTGGAGTAAAGGAAAAAACCTCATAGGAAAAAAACTCCTCCCCAATAGTGAGAATGCAGGAAGTGTGGAAAGGTAGAGTAAACATGAATCATATGCTACTAATTCCAACACATATATACAATGAATAATCCCCCTAGAAGAAAGAAAAAAAAAGAGAGACCAAGTAGCCTCCCCTCAATGTAGAGCCTCCTACACTAATGGTAGATGTCTGACAATGAATGTCAAAGATGATCCACGATCGTCGAACAATGTTCCTCTCCTTAGGAAGAAACAAGACCAAGAATGTATGTAGTATCTCTTCCCATTCCTTAAAGGAATATGAAGGAAGAAAACTCAAAATGTATGAAGTCTCTAAAATATGCTCAGGTGTCACCATGTCGATGCCCAAGAAGACACAATCCAATCATGAGTCTCGTGCCAAACTAAAGAATGTGACAATCCTGGATCTAAAGTAAACTGATGTAGAACATGATCCAAAGACAAAGAAGATGACTTTGAATGTTGCTCAAGGTACTCCAACTCAATGCCAAACCATGACAAGGGAAGAGGAGAAGAAAGAACAAGAGGGTATGAATGATCCCTCCTCACATCCGAAGTAGGTGAATCAACTCCTTCAAAGAGGAGATGAATTTCATCAATGGTGTCATCCAAGTCTACAAGATAGGAATCACAAAACAAGTCTACAATACCTGTCAAGTACTCATCCCAAGTAGCTGAATTTGGAAGACTATGAATGTTCTGCTGCACTGAATCACTAGAAACCATGGATGTAGCAACATTGAGTTCTTTATATGCAACAAGAGATGAAGGAGGAGATGGAATGTTAGCACATGTCTCTAGAACCTCAATTGATGAAAGAACGCCAAGATTCAAATGACCATACTACATCTCCTCAAAAGTGTCCACATGAGTGTGAACCTTAGCCGAAGGAACACTAGGAGCAAAATGTGAGAAGGTGTACACTCAAGATTGATGATCTACCTGCCCAATTGCAACTATATCTCTGCTATGCAAATCTTGAATAATCACATAATTAGGTGTGAACTCAATACTCTGATAGATAGAAAGGGCATTGGGAGACAATGAAGGTACACAAAGGACATCATTGAATGATCCTTCATCAATGTCAACTGATCCTTGCCCACAAACACTCATAGATGTGTTGTTGGCCATTAGAATGGGTGGTGACATCAACAAGTCTCAAATGAAGAGAACATACTCTGTGATGAAGCCATATGATGTGAAGCTCCAGAATCAAGGATCCATTTCCCTGACTCGAAATCTGCAACTGCAAAAAGTGCCTTCCTCTTTTATTTTTCAAACTTTGACTTTGAAGATGAAGAAGAAGATGAACTTCCTAAAGATGAATTCATTTGAACCTTCTTTAGTTGATGTTGCAATTCATTAATTTTATTTATGTAGCATTTGTGTTCATCATGCCCCAGTTTCTTGTAATATGCACACTAAGGCTTCTTCTTCTTAGATGATTCCCCTTTGGAGGGAGAGGACTCAGTTTCTTTATGTGGCTTGTTCTTTTTCTTCTTTTGTTTCTTTTCAGGATTCCCTGATTCTTTCTGTACATTAGGTTCACTAGCCACCAATGCTTGTGGCTTGGAAGACTTGAGGATGCCCATTTGAATTAGCTTCTCTTATTCTTGGATTAGAAGAATTGAAAAATCATCAAAAGTAGGCTCAACATACGTAGCTCCCATGGAAACCCGATGAGTGTGAAAGCCAGAAACAAATACTAAATACTCAGGACCAAGCTGGGATAACACATTTAGAATCAATTGTAAATCCTCCTTATTGATCTTGCAATCCTTTAGTTGCATGTTCTCAATTGCTTAATCTTGGAGATATAGTCTTGGATTTTATCAAACTCCTTAGGATCAAGATTCATCAAATCATTATCAATATGATAACCCCTAATCTTGTTAGTTTTACCATACAATTTTTCAAAAATCTCCCAAGCCTCCTTAGGTGTCTTGCATGATTCAACATAAAATTGTAAATCAAAAGAGACTAATGAACAAATGTACCCAAGAGTTTTCTCATGATTGATCTCCCATACTGCCTTTGCATTCGCATCAGTAGGTTTAGGAATAGATTCTTTTACATATCCTATGAAACCTTTTCCCATTAGATAATTCCATATTGATTGTTTCCATGATGCATAATTATATGGAGTTAGGAGTTCAATTTGAGATTTCCCCATTGAAAAAACACACAACCAAGAACTGAAAACAATCAACCACTACAAGATCACCCCCCCAAATTCACTCAATCAATGATCCCCCCAACAAAATATGATCTTGGTACTTTATAATTAGTGTGATTACAGTTACCACAAGACAAAATAGCTAAGTGGTCTTTTGATTTTGGTACATGCTATTATGTATGAAAAGTGGGAAGATGGTGGATACTGTTATCAAATCAAACCCTCCTTTCACAATAACATTTGAGGACAAAAACTAAGCCAAGTCACTACAGATGAATGAGGACTTAGCTACAGGTTTGTGTACTCAGGAATGATATGGAAAGATAGATTAGATTGAGAGATTTGTTAAACCCTAGATCGAATAAGCCTCAAACCCTAATTATAATAAAATTAGGTACAAACAAATAAAATGCTACAGAAAAATGAATAGGAAGGCACTCAAGAAGGATAAAAAACATACCAAAAGTTGGATTTCTAGAATTGAAGACTTTGCAAACTACGAGGCGGGTGCCCAAGTCTGATAGGGCAATATTTTAGTAGATCTCAAACAATGAGGTGTGTCGAATGATATCTTGATCCTACTTTTGGGATGAATCATGTCAAGAGGACTATAGGGCGAGTGCCCTAGTTCAATAGGTATGAATAATAGAAACTTTCTTCTAGATTTTAAATCTTTATCCTCTAAATTGCTTCTCTATACCTACACTTCTCCAAATCCCACACCTGTAACCTGCAATCACAGAGAGAGGTGTTTGAGGGTTGTGGTGTTTAGGAGCTTGCCTCAGTCAAGCCCCAGAATGACATTCAAGTCTTCCAACACTCTTGTTAGATAGAGTGCATGCCCAAGGAGGGCAAAGGCCAAATCCAATAATGAAATAGAATTATTGAAACACAAATAGATATCACCTTAGAGGTAAAGCCCTCACAGAGATGAAGATCCTTCAAATCATGAGGAGATGGATTGATGAAACTAAATCTACAAAAAACAAACACAATAACAACACAATTTTGCTCTGCAACATAATGAAAGCCTTGAAATCCCTTAGTTCAATATCACAAGTTCACATTATCCATCTAGGTGTAAAACGAAGTCATAAACTCACTTATATATATGCTTTTCTGCTAACATTCATAATTTAAATTGAATAGGCCGACAAAGGGAAACTTTTTGATAGGACCCAAGCTGACATGCATTTGTTTTAACCCTAGCAAATTAGGCCAAACTTGGGCATAGACACCCAAGTCCCAAGGCTAATTTAGGTCATGTTTAAGTGCTTAGAATAGGCACCTAAGTCCCATTTGACATGGATTTTGAGGGAAATTGCTCTGGGATAAGTATTAAGTTTGCATAATGTAAACATGGGGACCTAGGAGCTAAACTAGGAGGTAAAAATGCATGAGATTACTTTTTACTCCATAACACATGCAAATGCCAAAATTAGGCTATAACTAAAAGTACAACTTCTAAGCAAAACTAGACCAAATTGATTGTAGATCTGATGAGTACTCAAAAAATCATGAACTTTCAAAAAAATTTGCATGAAAATGTTACCGTATGACCCCAAACGGAGCCCCAGAAGGTCTGAAAATGAGGACTTTTCACCAACAGCGATGAAAATATACAATTTCTGGAAAATCTAGACACCAAAATAAAAAATTGTCTACACCATTGTGAAACCTATGAAATTTTTCCCCAAAACAAAAAAAATCACCAAAATCGGAGCAGATATGGCCAAGTTACAGGCCTGCAAAGATTAGCTGCCAAAATGAAAACTCCATTGGAGTAGGGGGAGGAAATGCAAAAAAAAGTTGCCACTGAATTTGGCGGAACTACCGCCAAATTAGTGGAACTGCCAAATGTAGAACTCTACCAAATAAATTAGACCCTTCGCTCGAATTGGAGGTTCGCTAAATAAATTGGAGGTTGCTTTAATTCTAGAGAAATCTGCCAAATCTGGTGTCATCGCTAGTCACCACCAAAATTGGCAGTGCACCAAATTAACCACCATTTTTGGTGGATCTGGAAAAAAAAATGTCTGTTAAAAATCCCTGTCGTTGGTTGTACGGTTCTACAGATTTGAATCTTTTTATTGCAGAGTAAAAATACAAAATTTATAAGGCTGAATGGCCTGATACATGATGGATCTAGTATTTTTTGTTTTATTTTTATTGCAGACTTTTTTTTAAAATATTAAAGTTTTAAATAGGCCGAAGCCTTTGCTGGGTGGATCCCCTTTAAGGGGTCGCGGACCCCAAGGGTCCTACGGAGGGGACTAAGCCCCTACCTACAGACCTTAAAGGTCATAGGGGGCCCAAGGACTAGGCGCGGCCTACTACTGTAGGTTCATACCCTGGGCAGGGGTTGTGCATGCAGTACCCTATGTAGGTACGACTTGCTTTTAATTTTTAATTTTTTTTATTTTTCAAATATATTTTATAATGCAGACTTTATCTTTTTTGCAAATAAAACTTTTTGCCTTAATAAAAAAATGGAATTTTTTTTATCCATACCTGCATGCAGAGGATCTAGGAGGAATATTTTGTCTGTGTAGGGATCCCTGTTGTATGATCTGTATGGTAAGGAGTAAAAAAATTGTCTTTTGAGATGACTTCTAATTTTGATGATTTGATAGCTGATCTTGGGGCATTTGGGCCTCTTGAATGCGATGGTAGGGTTAGATTTGACCCAAAATGCTCTGAAGGATCAGGTACTTGTTGGATCTCGCATGCACCTCCCAACTTCAAACCCTCATAGATTTGGCCTCCAATGTCTGATCTCGACAAAACAAAAGGTGATTTTGACTATCTTGGCTACTTCAGACACAATGGTGACCTTATATTTGCACCAACATGCTTCAAAATGAACTTGCAATATAAAGCCACAAGAAGGAAGCCCTCCCAAATCTGGTATCTCTATCAAATTTTTCTGATTCTCCAGGTCATCATGCGATGCAAGAGAAGAGCATACTCATTTTTTTAAGATCCACCATGATTTGCACTCAAAATATCTCAATAGACTAACCAAAGGCAATCTACAAGCTCTAATACTGTGTAAGATTTAGCTATGGAGATAGCCACCCAAGATCTAGAAGCCTAATGGAAAGCACAAATAAATGAGAAGATCAATATGACAAGAATAAATTGTATTCCTATCACAGAATGCAAATACAAAAATATACAACATTACAATATGATATGACATACCTTGCTTATAAAGGCAAGGATGAGAGCAAAGATGTTGTAGTCATGTGGCAAGTGTCTTAATCTTATGACATGTGACAACTATAGGATAAGACAACTATCAACGACTAGAGACAACTCTCAACATCTAGAAACAATTAGAATGCTTCCTAAGTCAACTTAACATGTGAATATGTGTGAATATTGTTTAACTAATAAAAGTTAAATATTATGAATTATTCACACAATAAGGGGAAATAGCTAGTAAATATCAAACTATATATGAAATACCCCTATTCACACTAACAATTTGAGATCAAGGGTAGAGATTGAAAGCTGAAATCCAATGGTGGAGATGAAGAGATGGGATGGAGGGCTAAGATTTAATCAACAAAAATGGAGGGTTGTGATTATTTTTGAATTTTATATTCACCTTGGGAAGGCTTTGCATTGAGGATTAAGACTTGTGAGTGAATAAAAAATTAATTTTTGTGGGAGAAGATGGAATAAAAGAAACTGGGGTTTATTGGTGAATGGGATGACATGTGACACATGCACTTATTTGGCAAAGACATGTGTGAGCTTTTTTATTAAAAAGAACTCTTACATGGAAGAAGAAAGATGAGTTGGAAGAGTCATGTGACCCCTTTGAATACAAAATTGCTTTTTATTTAAAGGGTGTGGGGAGATGAGTTAATGAGGGTCTAAGTCCAATTAATTAAGTTTTTAACTTAATTTATGTGGCTGTTGGAAATTAGTGAAGGGATTATTTGGAGGTTAGAATTAATTAAGGGTTTACTTAATTAATTTGGGTCTAGGGGCTAGGTAGGGTATGATAGCTAATAAAATAATTGCTATTTATTTAATTAGACTAGATTTAGGTCATAGGCTAGGGAAGATTAATTAAATAAGTATGTTTTATTTAAGTAATCTAGGTTAGGGGCGAGAAAAATTAATCAAATAAATATTAGAATATTTATTTAATTAATTATGTATGATGTCTAAGGTATAGTAATAAATTAATTAAATTAATGCATTACTAGTGAGTAGTTTGGGATGAATGGCTGGAGACGGCTTAGGATTAATTAATTAAATAATTTGATTTTATTTAATTAATTGATGGAAGGGATAATTAGTAGTGTAATGATGCGGGAAAGTGGCTTGTAGGGTCAAGACATTTTTAGGTGTCTACAACTATCACAATACCATCTCAAAGAGTGGCAAAATGTAGACACCTAAAATCATCTCCTCACTATTTCAGCCATCATCAGGACATCACTTGACCATCTCTATAATTATTTGAATAAATTCCTATTTATTTGATTAATTATCTAATTTTTATCTTAAAATTAATTAAATAATTTTTTATTATTTAGTTAATAAAATCACTATTTATCACTATTCACCCACAATATTTATTCAATCAATTAACCTTCCTTTATAGTCCAACCTTAGATTTATTTATCTAAGCTCATCTCATCCCATCCCCAAAATTAAATAAATTCAAATATTTATTTAATTCCTTATTTTATCCGCTTTCCATTAAGTTGGCTAAAATAAATTAGCCAACTAATCCTCCACTTACACAATCCTAAACATGATCAATCTATTCAAACTTTGCATAGGACTCAATCTTGTAGATGGGTCCTTTTGATTTATACATAGACATGGGTCATTGTACACATAAGCATGGATCAAAGATTTGTTCATACCTCTGAAGTAGCCCTAAGCTACCCTTTTGATCCTCACCCTCCACTTTCTCCAAGGGAATCCTCAACCATTGATTTCTCTTGAATCTTGGACCCCTCCATGTGCAACAATCACATGGTGCCACTTGGAGGATCCTCATCACTCTGATCCTTCAAATCAATCTTAGCCATTGATCATCCTCCTTAAAAATCTATAAATTGGTTTCAACCCAAGCCATTATTAAGCCTCCTTGGAATGCAAAGTAATGTTGTTGGTAGGAGCACCCACATTGCTAAAAAAATATCCTTGAGCACAACTACCGTGACTTGATGCAACAAAGATTGAAGTTGGTGAGAACTTTTTTTGTTTTCATTAATGTTTACCAATCCTTAGCTTAATCATGAGGTTGCATGTAGATATAAATTAATAGGTTATGCATTGTTTAACTTGTTTATACATGTTTGCATTTACTTGTACACAATAGTGTAAGTTGAGCTGAGGTCCAAATGGCATCAGTACATGTAGATATGAAATGGGTGCTCAAATAAAAAATTAAAGATATTTGGGGTTTGGGAAAGATTTAAAGCATGCAAACATGAGAACACAATAACCTAGACTTGTAATCCAAACAATATCAAAATTGAAAATACTGCTCAATCTAAATATAGAGGGGGACTAAACTAAACCAAACATAAAGATATCGACATCTTGGAAATGAGATGCCATACACAATCCAATATAAAGTAAGCTCAAGTCTAGGCCTTAAAATAGAAGAGCATTGTGACCAAAGGCCCAAACTCCAAACTTTAAGACTAGCTTTGAACACTTCCACAAAGGTTTGAGCAATCAATCTAATAATGGAGCCCATTGGATTGAAATGATAACAAAACACAAGAAGCCACTACAAGCACATAAACCTTGACCTAAGTGCTACATATAGTCTAAGTTTCATAACGAATTGAGTGCATTCAATCCAAAACCCTATCCAAGACATGAAAACTTTAAAACAAATTTTCTTTGATCAGTTGTAAACATAGAGTAATTGAGAACAACAAGGACACATGATAAACATAGATTCTATATTTTAGATGACTAGGTAACATTATCTCTAATTAGAAGTGTGTGCCTGTTGTAAGCACAAGAAGAAACAATGCATCTTTCGATTATAGTCCTAAGAGGACAAGAAGACAAAACAAGGGATGACAAGAAACAACACATAGACAATATTTTAGATGACTAGGTAACATTATCTCTAGTTAGAAGCGTGTGCCTCTTGTAAGCACAAGAAAAAACCAATTCATCTTTCAATTATAGTCCTAAAAGGACAAGAAGACAAAACAAGACACAAACAAAGATAAAACAAGGGATGGCAAGAAACAAAATACAGACAATATTTTAGATGACTAGGTAACATTATCTCTAGTTAGAAGTGTGTGCCTCTTGTAAGTACAAGAAGAAACCAATGCATCTTTCGATTATAGTCCTGAAAGGACCAGAAGACAAAACAAAACACAAACAAAGACAAAACAAGGGATGAGAAGAAACAACATAGAGACAATATTGGGGAAAAACAAAAATCCCAAAAGATTTACTGGATAACCAATATACTAGCACGTCCGTGCATATTTGAAAGTTCTAAATTACTCGGAATTTTATTGCTAGACATGTAAGGTGTAGCTGCATTCCAGAATACACATCGTCCCGTAAAGAAAGTAGAAGGAAATCTGACCAACATGGATATTTGCCTCCTCCACGCTTCGCTGCAACCCTGGAACTTTTGTCAACGGTTGGGGAAATTTTTCCTTTGTTCGGCCGCCTCTTGCTCTCCTACAATATGGCTCTACACTTTTTCTCACACTTTGCAGTAAGTTTTTATACAACCTACTGAATGTTTTAGCATAATTATTATTAAATTAGGTATTCCTCAGTGGCATCGAACTGTGGTATTCCTGTCCTTGTTATATGTAGCAATTTAAGCTAAAGTAGGTTTTCTGGTTTCAAAAGCTGATTATTTTAAATTGTTTTTCCTATGCAATTTACTATAGATTGGTAAAGGGTTTCAAGGATTCGCCTTTCTATTATGTAGTTCTTGCATTTAAGTATTTTAGGATTGAGGAGGATGTTGGCACAGATAGGGCGGATGATAGCAAAGGTTGTTGATTCTGGCTTTAGACCTGCCAATTGCATTAGCTTGAAAGTTTCTAAAGACTTTTCAACAAATCCATTTTGTGCATATCCTGCAATTATTGCAGTCCATGAGACCACATCTATTTGAGGCATTCTGTCAAACAATTCACGTGCCTTTTCTATGCTTCCACATTTTACATACACATATTCCAGGAAGGTTGTAACTACAACATCTGACAAAATTTCTCTATCCTTTATCGTTTTCATGGATGTTCATATCATGTTCCAGAACTCCCATTTTGGCACAGGCAGGGAGGATGCTGGCAAAGGTTGTGGAATTTGGATTTACACCTGCCAATTGCATCAACTTGAAAGTTACAAAAGCCTTTTCAACAAATCCATATTGTGCATATCCTGCAATCATTGCGGTCCACGAGGACACCTCTTTGAGGTATTCTGTTAAATAGTTCACCTGCCTTATCCATGCTTCCTCATTTTGCATACATGTCTACCAGGGCAGTTGCAACTATAACATTTGACAAAAGCCCCCCTCCTTTATGCTTTGATGGATGTTCGTACCCTTTTCCAAAGCTCCCATTTTGGCACAGGCAGGCAAGATGCTGGCAAAGGTTGTGGAATTTGGCTTTACACCTGCCAATTGCATTAACTTGAAAGTTACAAAAGCCTTTTCAACAAACCCATTCTGTGCATATCCTGCAATCATTGCAGTGCACAAGGACACATCTCTTTGAGGTATTCTGTTAAATAGTTCACGTGCCTTGTTTATGCTTCCTCATTTTGCATACATATCTACCAGGGCAGTTGCAACTATAACATCTGATAAAAGCCTCCCTCCTTATGCATTGATGGATGTTCATACCCTGTTCCAAAGCTCCCATTTTGGCACAGACAGGCAGGATGCTCGCAAAAGTTGTGGAATTTGGCATTACACCTGCCAACTGCATTTGCTAGAAAGTGTCTAAAGCCTTTTTAAAAACTCCATTTTGTGCATATCCTGCAATCATGGCATTCCATGAGACCACATTTCTTTGAGGCATTCTGTCAAACAGATCACGTGCCTTGTCTATGCTTCCACATTTTGCATACATGCCTACTAGAGCATTTCCAACCATAATATCTGACAAAATTCCCCCTTCAACATGCTTTGATGGATGTCCAGACCCTGTTCAAAGCTCCCATTTTAGCACAGGCAGGGAGGATGCTGGGAAAGGTTATGGAATTTGGCTTTCCACCTGCTAATTGCATTGCCGAAAGTTTCTAAAGGCCTATCAAGTTATCAACAAATCCACATTGTGTATTTCCTTAAATCATTGCATTCTATGAGATGACATTTCTTTGAGGCATTATGTATATGTAAAACAATTCACATGCCCTGTCTGTGTTTCCACATTTTGCATACATGTCTACTAGGGCAGATGTGGAATAGGGCAAATGTGGAAATTGGTAATATTAGCGCCACTAAAATTTTAGACAAATCCAAACATTCAAAATATCCTGGTACCTACTTTTGGTCCTTCCTCTATTTGAGAAGTGAAAGATATAGAACATAAAATTAAAAAATATGCTCCTGGTTAATGACTGTGTGCGTGCAATAGATGCTTAGTAATCCCTCTCCCTTTGACTTTTTGTGTGAATCATTCTTGAATTTCTTAAGTTAGATATATTATTATTTTTGGTTGAGGAAGAATAAAGAACTCACTTTCCAAACATAAAATTGTCAATCTTCAAGATGTTGAGAAGAAGGGGAAGAGGAAGCATTTTAACTACATTCGAAGATGAAAAAAATTGAGGATTTCAGGGCTGAAATCCATGAGAAGATTAAAAACCCTTGTGCAGGAATTGGCTTTCATTGTCTATCAGAATCAGGCTGGAGTTGCATAAATTGGGAGAAATAATCTTCAAGGAGTAAATCATATCCTAATGACTGATTCTGATCAGACTAGGACCAGTGGAAACTTGCATGCTTTTAAGTTTTTCCAGAGAGTTCGCCATGGAAACTTTGTTGCTGGAAGCAATTCCTTATTTTTTATGCATACTACAATTGCAGATAATAAAGACTATATGGATGCTCACTTTAGGACTTCCCTTTAGATGAAAAGACTGAAATGGCAGAAACTGATGGAGCATATTCATAGGATTCTTTTTTAGCACTTGAGGATTAACTTGCCAAATGAATTGGCTGGCCTTACTACTCTAGAGACTGTGAACTTGAATCCTTATGACAAGGGCAGTGAATAGTTTGCCACCTGCTTATTGCCATGTCATCTACTTTTATACCATATTCTGTTATAGTATGCCTATTATGATGTTTCTGTTTAGGTGCTAAGCTTTGGTCTGTGAATGTTTTTACTCCCAGCATTCTGAAATTTGGGTATATCTTGTATCAAAACATATTACAATAATGAAATGAAAGTCGTTATCTTATCAGCTGCTATTTTGTCAGCTGGTTAATTTATTGCAATTATGAGAAGATTTGAAACAGATTTTATGTAACTTCTTTTTCTACGGGTTCAGCTCCATAATAGAAATCCTAATTTACTTTAGCAAAAAAGTTATTTAGTCGATAAACAAGAAATTCATCTGAAACATTGACTAGTGAGAATTATCCCATACGGTCTGGACCAACTTCAAAATAAGGCCATTCTAGTAGAAGCCAGTTTGATAGACATGAGCCAGAAGAGTATTCGGTAATATTTGCCATAAGCATGTTAAGTTTTATTAACAGTAAGCCTTATTTCAATACACAGAAAAGACAATCCACTGATCTTGAAAGAAGTAAGAAAAAGTTTGTTAATTGAAAGTTGAAACCTATAGTGACTGAACACGTATAGATAAAAGCTTCATTTCAAAACCTTATCTGCCAAATGTACAGGATGCAAAGATTAGACATGAAAATGAAGTAACGACTGAAGAGTGCATGATAAAGAATTGATAAAAGTAAATTTATTTGAACACTAAAAACATGTTAACAACCTAATAGAGAAATAAAACTGATTAGAACTTTGAGATTCTTTACCGAGGGCTTAATTCTAAAGACATGTCCGTATTACTTTTCCTAAATTTTATGGAAGAACTACTTTTGTATGATGGTGTTGCTTCTTGTTCGTGGTATGTTTTTCTTTTGATTTTTAACTAGGAGGGGAGGCCGCTATTCCGGAGCCAGGCAGTGGATTGAAAATGGGCCAGCAATGAGGAAGTCTTAGGGCTTTACCACTAGACCTAGACCGTAGGCCCCCTTCATGGGATGTTGGACTTTGCAGCTTACAAATATGTCCACCACATTAAAAAAATATAATAAATGTAAATATACGATAAATTATATATTTAGACTAGCAACAGATGGCTGATAGATGCATATATAAATAGCCTAATTTAAAAAAAAAACAAATATGTAGTGCTTGACAAACAAAGTTGTTTATATACATAACTATTCATCATCCAATAGCACCTGTAGGTGTTCTTACTAGTTATTTAATATTTGTTTTGTTTAAATAAGGGGATTGATGGAATGATAAGCTCTCCCAAAATACATCACTAGTCTTGTATTGCTTAGCATTATTATAGTACTTATAGTTGTGTTAGATGACAATTCAGTAAGCCAAAATTAAATAACAAGGAAAACTAAATATTTTTGAGAAATTCATACATTTCAGCTGAAACAAAACAAAAAGTATCATCCAGAATGGAAGAAAGCTCACTATAGTTGTTAATTAGCCATTTAAAGTGTACGTGTGATGGCAGAAGCATACCAGATGATGTGAATTAGATTTCCCGAGGAAGTCCCAAGGGTTTTCTTGCAAAGAGTACCTAAAAGAACCTCCCCTTTCTCGATCCATATACATGTATCCCTCAATGTAATAAATCATGTTTCAGCTCAGCATGCCATGCAAAATACCTTATAAGATTAATCTGCTTTAGAATAATTAGATTGAAATCTTTTTTGCCAATCCAAAGTGGCCTTGTCTTTAGGATAGTTGGAACAAGTATTATTCCCATCAGAATCCTCCCACCACTTTATGATATTCATAAACACATTCTGCAAGGAAACCAAGTTTGTCATCATAACATAAACCTTGCGTGGGTCTAAATTCTTACTTTCTCATATAAACTTGCCAGACACAACATTGCAAGCTTGGCACAAATTCTCATGCCACTCACCTCCTCTATAAATGTCTCTCTTTTTGTAATCTTTCGACAACTCAAAAGTGTATCTTACGTAATACCCATAATTGACTTATTGGACTAAGGAGAGACAATGCATTTTAGAACCATCAGTAGCTCCAAAGGTTTTGTAAACATTTAAGTAATTTGTTTTGTTTTGGCAAGTGTAAAATGAGACATTTAGAAAATAAAATTACTTTAAATGTTCTAAGAAATAGATGCATATAGACATGCCATTTACTATGCAAAATATGGAGGGTAGAAATAATAAAGGAATATAAAATTGTAACTATAAAATAGGAAGGTAAATTTTAATCATAATAGTGTATGCAAAGAGGGTATCATAATTTTTGAATGGTAGAAATGAAATTATGGGTGTTATCTAATACCATATGTATACATGTGCATGTCATTTTATTGTGAATTACCTTTGAGGGAAACAAAACATTCTTTATCATAAGCCAACAACATTTATGATTGTACAAGAAAATGTAGAGAGGAAGAACATGTACACCAACTTTGAGCCCATATTACACTAAGCAAACTAATGTTTCAAGTGTTGCCCATGGACAGATAGTTCCAAGAGATTACAATCCATGCTCTTGAGGTAGAAAGTTCTTTTCTTGCATTGGTTTTTAGTGATATAAGAGCCAAGCCAAAGGGTCTCAAACTTACAATGTTTCCCCTTATCTTTTGACCTTGCATACCACAAGAAGACAATGTTTCCCAACTAAAAACACCTATGCACAACCCTTTTGTAAAATAAATATTTCATCCTTTCCTACTATAACAAATTTCTATCATGCACACAAGCCATCTCATTTCACTAACTCTATGAGCACATTGATCCCTTGTGGAAAAGCATCACCCTCATGACCATCCACTTCTGGTAGTAGTTTATCCATCGGTAATTCTAGGTTGATTGACAAGCTAGCATTTGTTATATAGATCAACACAAGGGGACTCCTTCCTATGAAAATTTTGTAAGTTTCTCTATTTGCCCAAACAACAAACCTAAGTCTATCATCCCACCTCTAATTGTTTAGTTTAAGTGTCCATTTTATGATTTTTATGATGTTCTTATTGCTCAACTCAACTTGTCCATTTCCTTGTGGATCATAGGTGGGAAGTGTTAGCACCCTTCCCATTTAGCATTTCGTACTTACAGTTTTGCCCCAAGTCCTTATTTTGGCCCATAATCGATTATCGATTTGAGAATTCATAAATGGGCCACCTTGGTCTAGTTATCTTCAAGGTGTTCTTTACACCCTATTGAACATTTACATCTTGTGCTCATCTATTGAAAATTTGAAGTTTGGGTTTTTTTTGTCGTTTTTTATGTTTTGGTAGAGATTTAGAGTTTCCCTGCATGTTTGCAATTTTTGCAACTTGCACTCCAAACCTTGCTTTCTGCAACCTTCCTTGCTTGCAAAATTTTGGACCTTGCATGCATATTTGCAAGTTCTGCAAACTTGCTTCTTGGATCAACTTTTTTGCATCCCTCCATCCTTTCTTCTTTGTGGAGTTTCGAACCTCACGTGCATGTTTGCAACCTTTGGAAGATGCACTTCAACCTTCACTTCCCACTTTCTTGCCTTCTGCCTCCTTCCTCTATTCTCTGTGGACTTTCAAACGTCGCATGAATGTTTACAACTTTTGCAAAATGCACTTCAACCTCCGCTTCCCACTTTCCTACATTCTTCCTTGTCTGCAGACTTTTGGACTTCGCACACATGTTTGTAACTCTTGCAACTCTTGCAAACTTGCTTCTTGACTCCGCATTTCGACTTTCCCGCTCCTTTGTTCCTTTTTTGCTATGAACTTTCGAGCTTTGCATGCATGTTTGCAAGTTTTGCAATCTTGCATCTTAGCTTCGTTTCTTCGCATTTCCACATCCTTTGTTCCTTGTAGAACTTCATAGTCTATTGGCAACTTTGCAATTCTTGCAAATTGCATCCCAAGTTCCCCTCTCCAACAATACACATTTGTGGACTTGTCATTCCCCCACAACTTGCATTCCCACTTCTTGGCTTCGCATCTTCGTATTTCCACCATTCTACCATACATTTTTATGTGGACTTTTGGTCCTTCCTTGCAACTTGCACAGTGCATGCCAACTCCTAATCCCTTTAAGCATTACATTGCAAACTTTTTAGCCTCTCGTGCACATTTGCAAACCCTACTTGCAGTTCTAGCTCGGGATTGTTATTTAAACAATGATGCTTACCTACCCCTTGCATGTCTTGGCATGCCATTAAATCCCTGAAATGGATGTGATGGAGACTTACCAATGCCCAAATCACTCCTAGATGTTGCTAGACTCCCAAACAATGTGGATCTAGATGCAAAAACCATGTGATGTTGATGAAATTGGCATGGCAACTTGAACGTAATAAATGAACACCCACATTTGCAGGCTTTGAATTTAGTACTTGGTTATTTGTTTGAGCATGGAAGGAATGTCTCAACTACCCTAGGGTACTTCTTGGCAAATACAAGGAAAGTTTCTTTTATAGATGATTGTACTAGCATGATGCATGTGTTGACTTGCAAAAGAGCCATGTGACCCTGCCCATACAACAAAATGAATGTAAATGAAATGCTATAAATACATAGATGTAACATGTAATAAGGGTTGGTTGTTCAACTATCATTCTAACTATATGTGTCTCGCGTTGTTTTAAGGTATCAATTCTTGCAACTCTAGTTTGTAAGTGAAAAGAATCATACTTTGTGAATCATAGGAAGGGTTTTCAACTCAAGCTATATATGTAACTAAAAGTCTCCTTGGAAGATTGTAAGAATTCAAGAGATTCTTTAAATGTAGTTGTGGGTTCCCTCTTACCACATTTGTTGATACAAATGTAACAAGAGTTAGATTAATGTGTGATAGCTTTCTAAAGCATTGCAAGTCTTTGTAATGGTCTTCTCTTGTTTGATGTGGATTGTTGAAACTTTGAGATGGAGAAATAAGTATGTTTAGTTGGAGAAATCTTTATAAATTATTTTTATATGGAAGTCTTGTTGCATGTATGGTTTGCAAGTATGCTCTCTTCTTCCTTGTAAGATGTGACTGTTGCGCATTGGAGTAGGCACTAGTCTAGGAGATGAAAGACCAAACATTTCTCAATCATAATATTTTTTATCCTCAATAGTTTACACTCTATGATATGAAGCTGCAACTTTGGAAACCAACAAGTGGCACCATTGTCGAGATAAAATCCTAATTCATAGATTGCACATCTCTACAACTCAAAAAATTGTAGTAGTGTCATTTTGCTGTGTAATTAATAGTCCATCAACTTACACCAACTATTAGTGCCATTGCTAGGAATGTATTAGCATGGAAGTTTCATTGAAGATTATTATGACTCTACTGGTTAAAAAAAGCTTGGATTGTTGACTTACACAAATATTCTTTCTCTTCTTTAGTTAAGAGTGGCAACTTTGTCATTTGAACCCAATGAAAGAAATAAGAAAAAACTTTGAGGATGGAAAGAAGATATTCATGAGATCCTTAAGACCATGAAGAAACAACTATATATACAAAAAGACAACAAGCCACATGGAGAACAAAAAACATGGATAAGTTTGCTCAACCCTCTTCTCAAATGCAAGAAACTAGTACTTCTATTAGAGAAAGAGTTTTTATAGATTTGGAGCCATGTCAACTCTTTGCATGTATGTTGCATTGTGAAGATATTATGTCTGTTGATGTCATGTGCTCTATTACGAATCGAATTATTTTATATTGATTATGTTGCTATGCATATTTCTGTGTATGGATTTGATTATGGGAATATTAGTAAGTGTTGGTATGAAATTGGGATGACAATGAAACCCTAAGGAGAACTACATGGGACTTTGATCTTGTTTGGAAGTGGGTATGTAGGCAGTTCTTGGATGAAGGATGTCCCTGGACCCAAGTCTGTAGGGGAGGGGTTTATATAATTGCTCCAAGGTTTAGGGTGTTCCTAAGCTTGATCAACCTTCCCTCTTCAGTGTGTTTTAGGTTGAGGCTAGAATACACATTAGATGGTTGTCTACTTACCTTTCCAATTAATATGTACTGCCTGTATAGGCCTAAGCTGATAAAAAAACACTCCATTATCATTAAGCTTATCTACTTTGAGGTTTGTGGTGTTTGGCTTCCACAATATGCTCCAATCTGGGATGAAATTTTATAATCATTATCATTGTGGTTCATCTCTAACTTGTGAATGTATAAGAGTGCCTTTAGAACCTTCTAATTATAATTATTAGAGTTGTGTGTGTTAAACACTATGAGATTATGTCTAGGCTCAATGATAAGTATAGGAAGGTATATGTTAGCCTCAAGACCCTAGAAAGGTCTATTCTTCTAAGAAACAAGGGCATGATAAACTTGGCCATGATGGGGTTATGAATGTGTTATGGAAACCTTGTAACCTTGCATTTAATGATGATGCAAAATTAAGCCGTTGTGATCTAATGGTGTGATCAACTCTTGATATGTGTGGATGGTTTGCCTACTCTAAATATGTCCCTAGATTTATGTTGAGTTAGGATGGAATTCCTTATGATTGCCTTTGTTGAATGTGGGCAAATAACAGTAAGTATTACCAAATATGGAATGGTGTTTAGCTTATATAGCTTTTTGGCAAGTAATTGTATGTTAAGCTTTATTATTGGTAACATGTAAACATTATGTACTCAGAAGTAGAATGTTGTATAATATTACTACCATGAGTTTGAATTTTTAGTTTAATAAATATTGTGTTTTCAAGTAACATGATGTGAATGGGCTTTGAGATTACTCTATGAGTTGTTTTGTTATGTATATGTGACCCAACTTGTGGGTTCAATGTGTTACTTGCATGTTGGTAAGTTTGAACCCAAGGCCTATAAGATCGTCTGCATAGGCTTATGGATCCCTGTGTGGTAATTGTAACCAGATCAACCTAGTCTAAGGTGTAAACCCTTAGGATAGTCTATTTTAAATCAATGTTCTTATACCTTTTAAATGCTAGAATGTTGAATTGAGATTGAGACATGAGCCGACTTCTAGCATCACAACTAGGTTTAAGGGACTCTACGAGGGCATAGGTAGAGAATAATTATTTCTCTTAATATAACTTGTCCTACTCATCCTGAGGTGATCACTAGAATTTGGAAAACCTATGACCCACTTACAAATAAGTTTGTCATTGCTCTAGCTGTATAGGAGTCAGGGAGTGTGCTCTATTAAAAAAGTATTCGGTTGTATCATAGGGTTAGTACACTTTCACCAGTGGTATGTAGGTGAAAGATGTTAGGAGCTACTCAATTTCATAGGGTTTAGATAGGCTTTTGCTAATGACATGCATGCGACAAATGTCAGGATTAGTTAGACTTTTTTCCAATGGTATGTAGGCGATGGATGCCAGTATCTACCCATCTCAAGAGTTCATGGTGCAGTCACAGTTAGGAGGATCCACAAAGTGAACTGTCCAGGCCATGCAACTAGGGTAAACACAACGGAAATGACTCAAAGATATGAAACAAATGTAGATCCAGATATGAAACAAATGCAGATTCAGTCATTTAGTATATCATAGGATTCAAATACAAATTAGCCGGCAACATGCGAGCTTACAATTAGGGCTCACAGGCCTGATTTCAGAATATTAGAATATGCACAAGATATGGCTTGAAGCTCCTTCACAAAGAATTCAAATTATCAACTATCTTTATCCATTTCACTACTTTCCTAGGCATCTATTACATCAATTTATATCATCTCCGGAACAATAGATTCCTCTGCGTCAGCCAAGGAAGATCGCAAACTCCAATGAAGACCTGTAACGTGTGTACACGGATAAGTCAGACCTAAACTAATAGAACTCCTCCGCAAATGAATGGAATGAAGTGCAAATCTCAAGGAAGGTTGGCCACGAACCAAACAACATTGAATGATGTGTCTTTTAACTTTGCAAGTTGTGAAATGCTCCACAAGTCTTCTCCTTTAGCTGATTATCTGAGACTGTCATGATGCTCTGTTATGAGAAAATAGTCAATCTTCTGATAGCAATAACTTTTCGGTACTTGATCCAAATGCTCTGAGTTTTGGATATGATGTGCATGAATGAATCTATATGCTAAGTCCAGGTCTGCAAAGTCTGAAATGCAATTGCGGTAGGATGTGGACCAAAATATAGAAACTGCTACTGACTAAACTGCCTGAACTGGGAAATGAAAAGAAACAAACTGAAATGCAAATGCTTTTTTGGTTGATGCAAGATTGCTCTTGAACCAGGGATGCTCTTGCATCAGACATCTGAGGTTATTGAAAAAGTGAGTCCCTCACTTTGCTGGGGCTAGAGGAAAACCAAGACGGTCCACCTCAGCCTGAGAAATCCATGATGAATCTTCTTCTGGTCCACCTCAGCACTGGATGGATATTAACACACTCAAAGGAGATGTGGATTCTCGGAGGAGAGTTGTACTCTCATGTGCAGCACTAGAGGAGGCATTTTGACACACTTGGAGGAGGTGTGGACTTTTGGAGGAAAGTTGTCTCATTGTGCAAGGAGGTTGGGGACACTTTATGTTCTCTCATGTTGTGTAGAGGTTTATAGGTTCTACAGTCAGGAGATCCGATGATGGAGTTAGTCTGGTGTTTCTTGCGTAAGCGAGGACGATTGGTGAAGGTGCTTCATCAAAGTCTTTAGAAGGGTTGCTGTGATCAACTCTTGCAGTGTTCCGTTTCTTGTTCAGATTAATGTAATAAGGAGGGGAATGTTGGTTTTATTACATGTAAACCTTAAGGGGGGGTGTTAGAATAAATATAAAGTTTACATTTAGTATATTTACATGAATATGTTAGTTTGTAAGTTAGTAAATAAAACAAATGTTAGTTGTTGGGAAGTTACATTCCCATAGGTTAGTTCATAGGAATATAGCGCTTTATAAAGCCGATGTACTCAAATGTAATATGCATTCAGTATATCCCGAATACAATAGAATATTATATTTTGATATCATTGTGCAATGGTTTAATTTGCGTGTATGCTCACCATATTTCAATACTTTCCATATCAAAAAACATTATCACAAGTTGAAAATCTTGTTGCATTTTGATTGAAATTAGGTTGTGCAGTTGTGTAGCAGATTTTAGAAGGAAGTCCATTGGTGAAGAAGATCGAACTTTAGCAATTTTGAGCCAATTTCTAAGTTGGTAATGGACTAATCTACTTTGTTTGACACGTTGATTGGTGCATAGGAAGTAAGGAACCTTCGCTGACTTGATGATGGGTAAGATGTTGGATTGTAGCATGAGATCGTCAAAGAGGAAAGCCCGTTTGACATCATCAATAGTGGTGGGACTAGGGGATTGTCTAAGTGCACCCTCATAGAATGGTCCTAATGACCAAAAGTATAGCTTGATGATTTGGTTATGAGTGGGTGCACATACAACAAGCACATTTTCGAGGGTTGTAATGAATCTCTTAGTGAAGCTTTTGACTAACTCATTATGCCTTATTTGTAAACTTCTTAGTTGCTGTAGTGGGTCATATTTGAAGTGAGGTGGAGGGAGATAAACCCTCTCTAAATTCAACTTGGAGGATACTGTTGAAAGTTTGTAGGATCATAAGGTGGGTAGTTACATAAACCAGATGTGGCCATGATGACTTGCTCTTGAAACCCAAATGGGACCATGAACTGATAATTCTACCTACAATTCTTAAATTATATCCAAACAACTCTCCTTCTTCTAGTGTCATAAATGTTTAGCAACAGATTGACATGCCACAAAACATATTAGGAATCAAGGATATGATTCATCTCTTCAAATGAGATTTTGCAATCCCCCTAAGGTCTTAGGGTTGCTAGGTCTTGGATTTACAAGAATCACTTAGTGGCAAATGAGATGTTATAACAAGGGGCCTAGTAAGGATTCAAAAGAAAAAGTGTAGAGTTCATGAAGCTCAAGTAATGGGAAAATAAGCTAAACCTACACTAACCAGCTGATAAAGAAAGAGAAAAAGAGAAGGGGAAAATGATAGGAAAGAAGAGATAAGAAAAAAGAGGGAAAGAAAGAAAGGAAGACTGAAGAAACCCATGATTAACAAGAACAAACATTATCACATGAGACTATTTTCTATAAATGGAACATTAATAGTGCATACCATTGCTAGTTTCACCTCAACAAATTATATGCCTCGTGTAAGGTTCTAAGGAAGCATACATTTTACATCTATTTTTGCAAGTGAATACAAGAAAGGAAATCATCACCATGTTACATGTGTAGATAAAGATGATTGTCTTCACAAACAACATTCATTAAGCTCAAATTGATTGCATTTACAAAGAATACCAGTCCAAACATGATGATTATGCTTACAAATCAGGGGAGTTCCAGATTATGCTACAAATTCTACCCCACCATATGCCTACATAGAGGAAGAAAATGCTTTGTTCTTCCTTAGCCTTCATTCTACTATCCCCACCTTCTATGCTTGAATCTATCTATCTATAATTGAATAATCTTTCCAAGTCTTCCTATCTTTTCAAGGAGGGAGGTTCTATTTATTGATTATATCATGCCCTCTTTAGATACCCCAATTTTTTTTTTAAATCGTGTCTTTTTGTTTAGGTTCCGCAAGCATAGACTAGGCCTACGTGGATTGCACTTCAAAATTTGTGAGACTAAGCCTGGAGGACCAAGATCAATCCCTCGAGCCATCTTGCCATTAAATTATTTGCCTACCAGTCGTTTAGATGTGGGTTTAGGGGAAATGTGCTATCAAAACCCTACACACAACCAATAAGGAGTCAAATCTAAGAATAAACAAACTAAATTTGATTCAAGTCCACACTTAAATGAATTTGAAAGTAGGGAATTTAAAAACTTGTAGTTAGGTGGCTATATGTAGGTGTAGACACCCAAAATTATCCATGTCATAACATTACCTAGTCATACATGATCTTGTAAGACATCTTGTAATATTTTACCCTAGGTCATTACATTATCCCACTTATAAATCCCACTTGATCACCTTTCCAATTAATTAAAGAAACCCCTTTAAGTAATTAATTCCCATTCACATGTCTCAAAACAATTCAAATTAAATATTTGAATTAATCCCTCACTTTTTCCATATTGCAACATGTGTCACATGACTACAATCCTACACATGCACAAATAATTTAAATAATTTTATTATTTAAATTATGAGATTCTGGTGCAGGAGCACCTCGAAGACATTGAGAATCTGAGGATTCTATACATTTTATGTTATGTCCAAAATAACACATTGTAAGGCCTTAGTGCCATGTCGAACCTTAGTTGGCCGAGTAACGGCATAATATTGAAAGATTGCATATGTGTCAAGAAAAGATCTAAAGAATTGTAACCGAACAAGAAAGAAGTAGAATGTAACCGATTGGCAGGGTGGTTGA
This sequence comes from Cunninghamia lanceolata, assembly GCA_027924645.1. Lineage (NCBI taxonomy): Eukaryota > Viridiplantae > Streptophyta > Pinopsida > Cupressales > Cupressaceae > Cunninghamia > Cunninghamia lanceolata. The sequence continues at coordinate 89,040 of BSBN01000233.1, forward strand.
GGAATGGTTTGCCTTCCACCTTCTGTAACTGCCAATGTATGAGTCTTTAAATATTTATATCTGTATTCGTAGAAAGAGCAGATAGACAGAGAAGAAGAACAAATCTGTATTAATATTTAGAAGAAGGAAATAAAGAGCTTCTATTGTTTTGGTGTAACCCCTGGGATGTAGTACGGAAGCATTCCACTGGTTGAGGTTTCTTCGAAACCAGTGGAATGTCTTCCTTAGAGTAGGTTGTTTTTCTGTTATGTAGTTTTAGTGTTTCTGTGAATGGTTATTCGGTTACAATGAGCACAGCGAAGATTTTGGTTAAAGAACTGTGCACCCTATGTGTATACATCTAATGTATGTGGCAAACAGTGTGTGTATATCGCAATTTCATGTGAGGTCATTTTGTGGATTTCCTGCATTTAGATATCTGGTTGTGATAGAGGAGGGATCAAGCATTTTGTACTCATGGTGAATATGTTATGTCCTGCATTAGTGTGAGAGTCTGGCTGTAGAAGGTCAAAGAATAAATGTACGAAGTCATCGGCTTAAGACAGCCCATCGGAGAACAAGAAACAAGTGTGGCCGAAGAAGCAAGTCCTACCGATGACGAAGTTGCTATGTAGCCCGTCGGTGTGAGTAATGCCATCGGCATAAGAAAGTCACTTTGGACCGACGGAAGGAACTCTCACCGATCGGGGTGAGAGGCGAGAAGTCTTGCCGATGGATGGCTCATCGGTGAAAGGTGTGTTGTCGGGGGATGCAGAAAATGTGCCGCCGATAGTTAGAGTCTTGCCGATAGGCAAGAATATGTATTTTTCGGTGTGACATTTAAATAGTCTTGCCGATATACTCTATAATGGCTATTTTGTGGGCCTTCCAAGGATTCCACAACCTGTGTTAATGTTCAACTGGGAACTACTCTGCATCAAATTGGTATCAGAGCTCAGAAGATTCTGAGCGTGTAGATAGAGCACCGAAGGAGGCAATCTACACCAGGAAGCATTGGTTTTTGCTTTCTGATTCTGTTATGAAGTTTTTATGGTTGCAGGTGTAAGTTCACTCACTGTTGTAGGCAGACAGGAAGGTCTGTCAAGAGGGCCAGAGGAGATGGTCCATTGGTTGTCGCCAACAGTCTTGGGGAGAGAGGCAAGAGAGGACTCCCAGGTGAGGGACAGAAGGGTTGTTGTAGCAGGGAGGAGTGGACTTCAGATAGAGTAGCACCTTGGAGCAGCCAGTCAAACTCCATTAATAGGAGTCACAGTTGGAAAGTAAAATGGAAGCAGAGAAGGTATCCAGACAGAGTTGAAAACATAAAGAGGCGTAGGTCGTTTGAAGCAGACCACATAACTCTTGGGACAAGAGTTTTCTTCATGCTGGGGAGTATGGTGCAGGAGCACCTCGAAGACATTGAGAATCTGAGGATTCTATACATTTTATGTTATGTCCAAAATACCACATTGTAAGGCCTTAGTGTCATGTCGAACCTTAGTTGGCCGAGTAACGGCATAATATTGAAAGATTGCATATGTGTCAAGAAAAGATCTAAAGAATTGTAACTGAACAAGAAAGAAGTAGAATGTAACCGATTGGCAGGGTGGTTGAGGAATGGTTTGCCTTCCACCTTCTGTAACTGCCAATGTATGAGTCTTTAAATATTTATATCTGTATTCGTAGAAAGAGCAGATAGACAGAGAAGAAGAACAAATCTGTATTAATATTTAGAAGAAGGAAATAAAGAGCTTCTATTGTTTTGGTGTAACCCCTGGGATGTAGTACGGAAGCATTCCACTGGTTGAGGTTTCTTCGAAACCAGTGGAATGTCTTCCTTAGAGTAGGTTGTTTTTCTGTTATGTAGTTTTAGTGTTTCTGTGAATGGCTATTCGGTTACAATGAGCACAGCGAAGATTTTGGTTAAAGAACTGTGCACCCTATGTGTATACATCTAATGTATGTGGCAAACAGTGTGTGTATATCACAATTTCATGTGAGGTCATTTAGTGGATTTCCTGCATTTAGATATCTGGTTGTGATAGAGGAGGGATCAAGCATTTTGTACTCATGGTGAATATGTTATGTATGTCCTGCATTAGTGTGAGAGTCTGGCTGTAGAAGGTCAAAGAATAAATGTACGAAGTCATCGGCTTAAGACAGCCCATCGGAGAACAAGAAACAAGTGTGGCCGAAGAAGCAAGTCCTACCGATGCGAAGTTGCTATGTAGCCCGTCGGTGTGAGTAATGCCATCGGCATAAGAAAGTCACTTTGGACCGACGGAAGGAACTCTCACCGATCGGGGTGAGAGGCGAGAAGTCTTGCCGATGGATGGCTCATCAGTGAAAGGTGTGTTGTCGGGGTATGCAGAAAATGTGCCGCCGATAGTTAGAGTCTTGCCGATAGGCAAGAATATGTATTTTTCGGTGTGACATTTAAATAGTCTTGCCGATATACTCTATAATGGCTATTTTGTGGGCCTTCCAAGGATTCCACAACCTGTGTTAATGTTCAACTGGGAACTACTCTGCATCAGATTCCCACTCACATCCTATTTTTAGCCCCAATTATTGTGCGTCATAAGCATCTTTTCCTCCATCTTTTCCTCCAAAATAAGTAAAAGAATCCCACTTATTCCCTCGCATCCTAATTTTAGCTTCATGTCATAATCCACTTAATGTGCATCATAGGCACTAAAATCAACTTTTAATCCTAGCCATACACATCACATAATTGACTTTTAATCTTGGCCATCAAATCATATCAGCTCTTGCCTATAAATCAATCCTCATCGAAGCCATTTTCATGCATTGAGTTTCAAGTATCTTTACACTGTTGAAATCCCAATTGAGCCTTTGCATCACCCATCTATCTATTTTTTTCTATCATCTTCATCTTTCTATTATGCTGCGAAAATGAGCAATCAACATCCATTCTCGATCAATCTCTCAATCAATCATGCATGCATCTATCTGAGGTATCAAAAGTTTGGGTCAAGGTAATGCATTTCATTGTTTTATTTTTTTCATTTTATCCAAATTTTTCAATTATATTTTGGTGAACCCGACGTGAACATGCCCAATTGGATCTAATCAATAGTTTTTGCAGGTTTTTGTTGCAAAACTTTGCATTTTTTAAACCCTAGTTTGTCAAGTTTTGCAAGGGATTTGTTGCAGGTGACCTCCTGGGCTGAAACTGACTTCGCCATCGCATCCAGGAGGTCATTTCCATGAATTTTGACTATAAACTTGCCCAGTTTCGGTGACTGTGAAATTTTTGAAAAAAATTGAATTTTTTTTAGGACAACAATTCGTACAGTACGGATCCGTACCATATGGATCCACCATCGTCTCCTCTCTGCTGATTGTATATCTGGTTTGTTGTTGGAGGTGTTTGCTTTGGTTGATTTCATAGGTTTTTTTTCTTTGATTGTGTGTTGCATTGTTTAAGGTTTGAGGTTTATATTTCATTTGTAGGTTTAATATTAATGAAACCCTAGATCCTCCCAGTTGCTACATCTATTATTATCTGTCACAAACCCTTTTGCCGCTTGGTCGCTGCTTCTGTACCATCTATTCCTCTTGACCACCACTTCAATCTGCCTCCACTAACTAAGTCACCATTGCCCTAACCTTGCCTTCGCCACCATTGGCGATGCTCAGTTCTAAAGGCATCCACTCCATATTTCACTCAGCCGCGCCGCTCAACGCTCACCTGATCGCCACTCTAAAACCTAATCTGCCACCATGTATTCCACAGTCGCCGCCATTGTCGCCGGCTATCCCTCGTCGACCACCGGATATCCACCGTCGACTATCACCTCAAACAATACCATTGATGCTTTGTCATTTACATCGTTTGCAAGTTTAGCTCTAATCTTTGACTGCTTGCATTACTGCTAGTCATTGCCTTTAACAATTAGCATACACCACTAGCCTGCTCAGTATCGACTGTGGTTGGCGCCGACTAAGATCACATTCAGTCTTCACTGTCGGCGTTACACACGGAAAACCCTAACCGCCACCATTGGGCGTTTGGCATTTACCATCTAGGTTAACATTAAGGGTTTAGCATCTCGCGTTAGCGCTTAAAGTTTGGGGTTTAACATTTAATGTTTTCATCGCTGAGCCTTTAAATTTATATAGGATTTGAATAAGATTTAAGTTAGATTCATAGATTTGTAAGGCTCTAAATGTTTTGCATTGCTCCATTGGGCCTTTTAAACTATAACCGCTAGCTCAAAGCCTTAATTACAGGCTTCTAAACCCCTTTCATGTGAACGAGATATTCAAATTGTTAGTGCTTAATGCTAACTGTTTGGTTCGACCTAGTGCCTTTAAACCCTAAAGGAGGCATTTTTTTTCTTTTTGTCATAACTTGGTCATACGGGCTCCAAATTGCGCAAACAAAGACTCATCAAAAAGCTGACAGGATGAACTTCGCAACGGTGCAGAAATTATCAGGTGACTATGTCATTTTCCAGCCTTTTTTATCAATCAAAGTCAAACTTGTAATTGAACTTCAAACAAGCATAATTTGGGCAAAATTGATCCAATTTCAATGAATTATTTTTAAGTGCATAAAATTTTCTAAATTTTCTGATTATGCAATTTTTTTGCTGTATTTGCTCATCTTAATAAGTTTTTATCAGATTCTTCATTTTCTGCATATCGCTTTCATGTGCAAGTTTACTTGTTTCTTTTTCAATTTTGTGGCTTGTAGGTGAATCTAAGGCGCTGGAGCAGCGTTTGGATCAATCACAACATCAACTTGGAAAGCGAAAACAATCAGGGGCACACATTCCATCTTTCATCTCTAATCATTGTTTGATCACACATTTGGATTTTGGGGCTTAAAACGAATCTTGTCTTCAATCACACATCAAAAATTAGGTCTAAAACGAACAAGTGTCTTCCTACACATTTGGCTTGGGATCTAAAAGGAACAAGTGCTTGAACTGTTTGATCACACATTTCAATTTTCTAAGGGTCAATTAACAACTGTGAATGTGAATCAAGTGTACTTCACTTGGTTTGCTTTTGTCACCCTATCTAAGAGGCCTACTTAAAGACACACCATTCCAAGGGATGACCTCAACCGAGGTGTGAATTGAAAGACACCCTCCTTAGGAGTTAGAATCTTGTCACTCTTGGCTAAGCCCCAAAGAACTTTATACCTTTGGGAAGTGAAGGTGAAGGGTGGGTTACCCCTTTCTCCCGGCTGTGTGGTAGGATATCGCTTACAATCCATTTCTTTAGTCAACCTTGTGCAACCTAGCTTAAGACCTAATTGGGCATACCCCACCTAACTAATTCTAGGGCTTGTTGATGTGTCTTCCACGTGTGCTTGCTTAATCATCACAACATTTCATTTTCAAATTCAAATTTGCTTATGTGTCTTGCATGAGTGAATCGTGTTTGTACATGTCTAATTCAAGCTATAAACACCAAACACATAAACAAGTCATTCTAAACTTTCTTTCCAACACAATCATTATTGTCATATGCAATCAAATTTCATCCTAACCCAATCCTAATCATCCCATCATTCCACATCATCATCTTAATCCTAGTCAACACTGGTCAAAATGATCATAATCCTAAGCAAGCCTAATCCTAATCCAAAGCCCAAGGTCACACTTCGAGGAGCCCCTCCTCCTAATCATGATGACAATCCAAAACCTTACATACTTTGAGGTGACCCAAAATTTGTTTCTAGTGATGATGAGAACTTTGTAGATCATAGTGATGATGAGGATCTTGTAGATTTTGAGGCATACTTGGAGGAACAAACCGAAATCCAAAAACTTCAATCTATATGTAACTCCATCCCAACACAAGAGCAAAAGATCATAGCACAGGAACTCCAAGACCTCATTCAAACACTTCGCCAGGGACCCCAACCCCTAGATCAACAGATCATACAAAGATTCCAAGCCCTCATTCAAAAATTTCAACAAAACCCATCACCACAAATACAACAACTCCTAGTTGAAATCCAACAACTCATGCAGTCTCCATTTCCAAATCTTCCACAACATGAGCATGCTAGTACTAGTCACTCCTCACACCAAGATCAAGATCAAGAATCCCTAAGCCATCTTAATGATACTCTTGACAAGGGAAGTACCATCTCAAGTTTAGAATCATACATCGATCCATCTACTAGTCCTCTATCATCATCTAAGAGAATGTCTATACCAAAGCTTATTAGTCTTACACCAACATCACCATCAAACTTCTGAAGCTCTAATCCATTAGTCAATGAATCCTTTGACGATTTTCTCCAAGGACTACTAGCACAGAATAAACCATCCCCATGTCAAACACCCATTGATGAGCCTACCAAAGAACCTTTGAATGCCATGTCCACTTCTTCAACCCCATTATGTGGTCCACAACCCCTTGAGCCTATTGAGAATTTTCCTCCCATGAGTTCATTGCCTTCTCATGTTGTTGACCAAGAGCCTACCTAAGAGTCATCCACTTCCATTCAAGCAAACCAAGAGGTATGTCAAGATCACAATCCTAAGTATGTAGAAATATCAAGCCCTCATCCAAATCAAGATCAAAGCATCTCTAAATTCAACTCATCCATGACTTATATATTTTCTATGATCAAGATATTATTTATGATCATGATCTTATTTGTGAGCAAATTTATCCCATTTATAGAACACTTAATCCTATTTCTGCTCCCATTTGTGATCAAGGTTCTATCTATGATCACGAAAACCATGATGATCCTCTTAGCCAAACTTTATGCATTTCATGATCAAGAGATTATCACTCCACCTACTTGTTGATGATTATTTTTAGATAGGTCAACAATAGAGTAAAAACACTAAATTTCCCACTCTCTCTTGAATAAAGCTCTCCAAAGGCTAAACTGTATGATCCAATGAAGTAACTCCAAGGTTCCTTTTTCTTAACTTATGGTGGATAAACTCAATGATTACATGTGATCTTGCTGATAATCACAAAGGGACTTACACTAGACTTCTTCATCATTCACTTAGCTTATTTGTCCTTTCAGTGTGGATGATTTATATACAAAGGTTCAATGATAAAGAAAAGGCAAAAGATAAGGATTCAGAAAAGGATAATCTAAGGTCAATGAAACAATGATGATGTGTGAATAGACAAACTCCTTGATAAACCTAACTCCATTTCGCCAAGGATACCTACTACTACATAAAGTTGGTGCAATATCCTAAGGTAAACGAATGGTTTTCAAATCATGAAGGCTTATACAAACACCCATTGAATGGCGCAGCTCAAACAAGCATCCATAATCGAACTTAAGCAAATGATAAGGTCCAGACTAGCTTTACACAACACTTCACCGGTGATGAATGTTAAAAGCATGAGCTAGGAGTTGATCAATATCTAATACAACATACATTACATCAGTGAGCTCTAATCTACTTCTAATCTAATTTGAAACATCTCTCCACTTCATCAAGTTACAAGAAACCATGTTATTCTACAAGACAACACTTAAATACCAAGCGAACTCCAATATCCTTTGCATTAATCTTGAGAAATATGTACAACAACTTCAAGTACTCTCTTCTATTCTACTCCTACTTGCCTACAATCTATTATCTAATCTCTACTAATTTTACAAATGAGGCAACAAGGCCTTTATATAGAGTCCAAAATTACAATGAAGGGCTAGGATCAATTCACGTAGCTAAGGGTCTAGATCATGCCAACTCAGTAGTTACAACAACTTGCTATTTTTAGTACAGGAGAGAGGCAATGAAGGCACGTTTTCCAAGAAGATAAGATAAGATGGAATCTTTTAGAGCATCTTCCACATAAGCGTCCTCTTTGCTTTTTTCTTATTAAATGATACATTGAATGTAGTCATATGATGTGGTTGATTATGATTGGATGATGATGTGTACTTGCCACGAAGATGCCATCTCAACAAACTTGTGGATTCCAACAATTAATTCAATATGCTTTTGGGCATATTCCCAAATTGTATCATCTTTGTGATATCTTTGATGTGATTGCTTTTGATGATGAACACTTGAGATGTATCTTGTTGATCCTGCCTTGTTCATTCTTCTTGTAAACTATATGAGTATGATACATGTTGCTTCATTTGTCTAACCCTGTGTACTTTCTTCTCTGCAGGATACATAAAGCTCTTCTTGGAGGTAAGTTGATGATCTTCTTGGATGATACTTCCTGAAGGGTAATGTATATGATGATGATGCTGCTTGCTTCACTCATGAATCGGAGTAGGAGATCTCTCTTGGACTTGAAGATTGTGAAAGAACTTGAAGTTGAATGGATGAAGTGTCTTTGACATGATGCTATTGAAGATGAAGTGTACTTGAATTGATATGATCTAACATGATGTCATTGATGAATAAGACTTGAGAGGTATCTTGTTGTGACCTCTTGGAGCAGCTACCTCTTGAAGTGGTGTCTCTTTGGCAGTGATTACTTCCCATCTTAACTCTCTGGCATGAATGAATGTGATTGGATCCTTTGGAATAGCTACATGATGACTCTTCCTTGAAGGTGACTCTAAGCTTCTCGCTTGAAGGTGACTCCTTGAACAACTCCTTAGCTTTGTTGACGTTCCTACAAGACAAGAGAAACAATATATCAATCACTTCATAACACAAAGAAATAACTTTAACATATGAATAACCTAACTTCAGTCTAGGCGCACATATAGGTGTAAGGAGGAACAAAGTGCGCCTAACACATGATAGCTTCATACTTGTCATTTTAAATGATTTCAAACAATTGTAATATGCCTTAGAATGTTTCCCTTTCTTAAAGTGCCCACTTCAAAATGTGAATTGATGTGATTCTTCCCAGGGCGCTCATTGAGATCTGCATGGAGGTGAAAGAGCACCTCACTTAGTTGATTTCTTCAATTTTGGATCAATATAACATCAAATTGCATGGTTTTAAGCTTCATCATGCCTAGGCGCAAATATGTGATGTTCTGAGTAGGAAATGGCGCCTTGTCTTGGATAGATGTTTACTTCAATTCTCATGTATCTAGGGGATTGTAAAGACTCTTGTGAACTTATCAATTTCAATGCATTCATTATTAATTGACCCCAACTTGATTCCTCTTGTAGGCACCAAAATGATATTGAAAATAGGGAAACTAGTGCCTTAAGCTATGATGCTCAATTGGATGCATTTACTCCATTTGGAAGCTCAAGATGATTCTTTCAACCCTCATACTCTTAGGCACTCAAAGTTGATAGGAAATTACATGAAGGGTGCCTAGACACAATGAAAGCAATCTTCAACTCAAGGCTCTCATGCAATGTGAAATGAGTTGAAATAGGTGCCTATCTTCTTTTGATGACCCTTAGGTGCAAATTGATGATCTAGGATGACTCTAGGCGCAAATCCAAGGTGATATCTTTCTAGGTGCAATCTTCACTAAGTTTATACTTCACTTTACATCAAGGCGCCAAAATGAGGTTAAAGATAGGCAAAAATGCGCCTAGAGGTATGATGCTTAGTTTGATGTGTTTGATCAACTTTGATAATCAAGATGAATGGCCTCCCTTAAGGCGCCCTCCTTTATACTTTGAAATATCCTCTCAATATCAAGGCACAATTTTGAGGTTGCTCGGATGATAAAAGGTGCCCTGAGTTCTAGGCGGAGTTTTGAAGTTGTGCAAGTGGAGAAATGTGCCTAAGGCCTTAAAGCAAATTTGCGCCTAGAGTTGAAAGTCCCCGAGGTTAGGTATATTGAAAAATATATTTAAGTATAAGAAATTTCTTATACTTTAAATATTTTTCAATATACCTTTCAGGATGTTTGAGATAGGTCTCGAATCCACCGGATTTAACATACAGATTATAAATTTGGAGGATCCACCAAATTTTAGACTTAGTCAAATTTTCAGGATTTCAGGATATTAGGCTACCGGACTTAGTCATTTTCAGGATCTCAAACATCAGGATTGGTCTCAATGTTCATTACTTGGATGGAATTTGATCAAGACGCTTCATTTCTAAATGAGACCTCCACTTATAAAGCAAAACCTTCTAAGAGAGAGAGTTATTGTTGGATTGGCATTTCATTACTTCAAGCACCTTCACTAAGCCAAATTTGGTGATTTCCAACTTGATTTCTCTTCTAGGTCCAATTTGATGATGATTGGAGTGTGAAATTGTGCCTAACACTTAAGGAAGAAAACACTTCAAGTTTATGGATTCCTAGTACTAGATATAGACAAGGAAGCTTTGTTCAACTTAGGCGCCACTTAATGATATCATATCATGCTCTTTCTTCCTAAGGCGCAATTTGGAGTTAGTTTAAACATCTCTTTCATGCTAAGGCATTAAAATGAGGTTACACATAGGAAATTGGCGCCTAGCTTAAGTTTGCTCATTCTTGACATTTTTAAGGCTCTTCAACACTTGATTACACCCTTGTGAGACTACTTGAACCTTAGGCGGCCATTTTGAGGTTATTCATCTACTATATTGCCTAGATGCCAAAATGAATAGTCTAATGCATGAAGGGCGCCTCAGCTCCTAGATGCTCTTTCTCCTTCCACTTAGGCACACTTTTGTGGTTGTTTGAACATGAATAGGTGCCTAAACTCATAATGTGTTTTCCTTATCAAATTTTCAATTCTTAAGGTCTTTTGGCAACTTTTCAATCAAGGCGCCTTGGTCTTCACTTCTCCTTGCTTAAGGCGCACATCTAGGTTTCTACTTTAGGCGCACTTATGGGTTTGCTGAGATGAGAAAACGCGCGTAACTTCTTGGATCAAATTCGTGCCTAGAAAACAGAAGTCCCTAGGGTAAGGTATATTGAAAAATATATTTAAGTATAAGTTTAGAGATTGAATTTCTTATACTTTAGAGATTGAACTTCTTATACTTTAAATATTTTTCAATATACCTTTCAGGATGTTTGAGATAGGTCTCGGATCCACCGGAATTAACATGCAGATTCTAGATTTTTGAGGATCCACCAGATTTCAGACTTAGCCAATTTTCAGGATTTTCAGGATCGGGATACCAGACTTAGTCATTTTCAGGATCTCAAACATTAGGATCAGGTCATCAGAGGACTATAGGACTCAAACACCACTGACTTCATCATGCAATAAACTAAAGACATCATCAAAAACTTAATGCAAAGCATCAAAACTAAAAAAAAGGGGGGGTCCCCTTTTGCAATGGGGCGATGTGTGATTAGGTCACAACACTACCCCTATCCATAATTCCACAACATATGTTTCCCTTGATGAGACACATGCGTCCCAAGTACACATTGAAGATCAAACCAATAACTTGGATCTACATGCACATTATCAAGATCCTATCAAAATCTTAAATGATTAACACAATGTGTGCAACTGTTGGTCATGGTTCCCTTCCATTCCACAACTCCACATACCTCCATCACCCCATCTTTCATCCATTATCTTACATATCTCCCACATCACTTTCCTATGGTCCATGCTTTGGATAAGTCTTTCATCCATCCTTTTGCATAAGTCCTACATAATCCACATCATAATCCACTTTCGTCCATATCATAATCCACCATCTACCTAATCTTACTTCTCTCATGCAATCCCTTACCAACATCTATGAGCATAATGACTTGACATGGTCCATGCGATGACCTCCATCTAGTAGGACTATCACTTTTCATGGAACTAGACACTTGAGTCCCTCCTATCCATATTCCCCTTCTATAAAAAAATTAAAAAAAAATAAAAAATAGTAAAAAGAAATTCCTTCGTCCAATGGTGAAAACCACCCTTGGTGGCACCTTGGATAAGTACCATGATGAAAACCTGACAAACAAGTATCATGTGTAGGTTGATCTTCTATGCCACTTACACTTGGGGGCACATTGTCTCATCCACACTATCATTTCCTATCCTATCTTACCATTTCCATACCAATTTCTATCCTATCTTACCATCCTTATCCATACACTTATGCATCCATCCATCTACCCTTCCTCCTTTTGATCTTGATAAATATTAGGGGCAAATTATTGACACATGTTTGGGTTATCTCTTGATATACCTAATCCTATCCAAACCAATCCATCTTATCATTCCTATTGTCATAAGCTTTGTCATGAAAAATCCTAAGCATTACACTTAGAATGGGGCAAGTTATTCCTATGAGACATAGTCTTTGGAGATCACAATCCTTGCTCCTTTATGATGCATCCACTCCATTTACTATTGCCTGTCCTTTTTATCCATTCACATATCATGGGCCTTCCATTTCATTTACTATCGCCCATACATCTATCCAATCCCATCTTTCATCCTTGCACCTAGACTTGGTTTTCTCTTGTCATTGGTATCTAGCATAAAGGCTATCAAAATTGTCATCCAATGCCATCCCCAAAACATTTCAAAAACACAAGAAAATCAAAACATTTCAAAAATTCAAAAAAAAAAAAAATCTCAAAAATCCAAAAAAACAAAACATTTCAAAATCCAAAAAAAATCAAAACATTTCAAAAACAAAAAAAAAATCAAATATTCCAAAAAATACAAACACATCAAATATTCAACAAAAATCCAAGCAATAAAATCAATCATCAAGTCATTATTCAAACAAATTCTTCCAATTCAATCATCCAATCATTCCAAGCAATAAACTCAAATCAATCATCAATCCATACCAACCAAGTTAATCAATCTTGCCAAATTATCCAATAGCATCAATGGTCTTGATCCTAATCTTGCTGTCAACCAAATCAATCATCATCATAATCAATGGGATTTATCATTCCCAATCCTAGTGTTGTTCTCAAGATATATCATTCCCATATCAACAACACAATCCTCATGTTGTTCTCAGGATAAATCATTCCCACATCAACGATGTTATCAATCATTATCATCATCAATCAATCAATCAATCAATCATTGTTTTACAGCTTGACAGGGGCAATACCTTGTTTGTTTTTGAATCATTTGTGTATGCTTGCTTGTGTGTGTTATCATTTTATCTTGCATTTGTATCATTCCCAGCTAATATTCATATCTTGTATCTAGACAAGGTTGTATTACACTGGGGCACGAGACACATCATCACCTTGGTCCTTATACCTTGGTGCATAACGTCTAGTGCTATATCAAACATCATGGTTGCTCACCTTCATTGCAGCATAACACATCCTTCTCTTTCTTCTATCCATTCCCTCATCTTTCTCTTTGACCAACCCCTTTCATTTTGAGAGTCTACCTGTGTTTGGCCAACCTGCCTATCCTCTCAAGGGGGCATCATCATCCTATTCTTCTATCCATACCTTAACTTCTTTGAAATGATGTTACTCGACATAAATCTCATCATCTCGAACATCATCTCAAAGAGGGGCAAAATGTAGACACCCAAAATTGTCCATGTCATAACATTACCTAGTCATACATGACCTTGTAAGACATCTTGTAATATTTTACCCTAGGTCATTACACTATCCCACTTATCCCACTTATAAATCCCACTTGATCACCTTTCCAATTAATTAAATAAACCCCTTTATTTAATTAATTCCTATTCACATGTCTCAAAACAATTCAAATTAAATATTTGAATTAATCCCTCACTTTTTCCAAATTGCAACATGTGTCACATGACTACAATCCTACACATGCACAAATAATTTAAAAATAATTTTATTATTTAAATTATGAGATTCCCACTCACATCTTATTTTTAGCCCCACTTAGTGTGTGATCTTTTCCTCCAAAATAAATAAAAGAATCCCACTTATTCCCTCACATCCTAATTTTAGTCTCATGTTATAATCCACTTAATGTGCGTCATAGGCACTAAAATCAACTTTTAATTCTAGCCATACACAACACATAATTGACTTTTAATCTTGGCCATCGAATCATACCAGCTCTTGCTTATAAATCAATTCTCATCCAAGCCATTTTCATGTATTGAGTTTCAAGTATCTTTACGCTGTCGAAATCCCAATTGAGCCTTTGCATCACCCATCTATCTATTTTCTTCTATCATCTTCATCTTTCTGTTATGCTGTGAAAATGAGCAATCAACATCCATTCTTGATCAATCTCTCAATCGATCATGTATGCATCTATCTGAGGTATTGAAAGTTTGGGTCAAGGTAATGCATTTCATTGTTTTATCTTTTTTACTTTATCCAAAATTTTTGATTACAGTAGGAATAGAGGCTTGGATGAGCAAATTTGCCTTTTGCAGTGCCCTAGATGGACACAAAATTGATTTTCTTTTGTTAGGCAGGCTGTCAAACTTAAGCTTGTGAAACATAGGCTTTCCCACTTGTTTTGAATAGTCAGATCATGTCGACATGTGTCATGCTGAGATTAGTCAAGGAGGGTGACTAGGCATTATATTGCTAGTGGCATTGGGCATTGGCTTGGTCAACAAGAGAGTGCCACATGGCACACTTTGGTTGTTTGGTAGAATGTGCAAAAATCTAGATCACATCGTGAAGCAACTATAGGGGCCAAAACATAGTCTCTGAGTGGATATCCACAAGGGCCCTATAGGAAACTATACCAAATAGAAAAGCATTAAAGCATGTTGAGCCCTCGCACTAAGAGTAATACACATGGTAAAGGCTCAAGAGGAGAAACCTCAAAAGAGGGGTTATTATGTCATATAAGGTCCTTAGTAGTAAGTCACATTGGAGTTATTATGTCATATAGGGTCACATGCATTGAATTGGGTATTTTGAAGTGACCCCTTTGTTTCCTTAGTGTTCGATGGCTAAGTTCATACATTAAGAGACCCCTATCATAAGGTGGGAACTCATTATAGTTATGTTGTATTGGTCTTATGGTCATGGGAATTAAGTAATCTTGAATAAATCTTACCCCCTATGGACAACCTTAAAGCCCTTGTGTCTAGCTTCAATTGCATTTGAATAAGGATATAGGGCATCCATTTTGGTAGTATTTGGGTGCCACCATAGTTTGATTGTATTCAATACCTTTGGTAGGTTAAAATTCACATACAAGCCCTTTTCATAGCCTCTAATTCTATTGATGAAAAGTGTTAAGACCTATTTGAATCCATTGCAATGTAAAAGATTCATATATTCTTTTGTAGGAATTCCTTGACATGTGTTGCCCCATAGTTTGCTAGTGCACAACAGCCAATCCATGAGGTGAGCAACTTTCTTTTGGCTACACCCATTACCACCTTATGACCTCTATGGTTGAATTCCCTCCATTGGATTATCCTTTTAGTAACCCACTCTTTAGTTTATGTTTTGTTGTTACATTTGACACTAAAGTTAATGAATACAACTACAAAGGAATGATGGCTTTGAGCTTCCAAATAGTTTTCGCCACATGGTGTCTAATGATATGTAGTGCATCACACTTAATCATGTAATGCGTGTCTTCATTTTGGGTGAGCCTTTTGCAACTGTTAGATCTGCATGGATTAGTGTTATCTATCCGATGGTACATTTAGTAATGTAGGCTCTATGATCTAATTCACCATTACTTTTCACTGTGAAGTTGACAACCTTACATATGTGGTGATGGTGGTCTCCATTGCTTGTGTCAAGCCTATGGTAGGCTCTACTAGCCCATCTATGCCCCTCCACTCACTTGTCTCACTTGAGGAAATTTGTCTAGGATAAATTCTAATAGATACAATATCTAGAGCATGCCCAAATCCATGGCAAGGATATTAGATGGATTCCATGGCCTTCATACACTTGTATCCCATGCCTTACACCTTTGTTCCAACATAGGAATCAAAATATTGAGACTAGCTTCTGTGGTGACTTTGGCACATGCAAAATTTCACCTTAAAAGCCATACTCATGCATACAGTCCTACACCTAGTGCACAAAAGTATTTTTAAGACACGATCTTGAAGCTCAGTCTCTATAAATTCATAAAGCAAAAGGTCTTCATGGAGAGAGGGCATACAAAGATCCAATTTGGACATTCAAGACAAGGATACCTCCATTGAATATTTGCCCTTGGGAAACATAAGACATCATGTCTTTACAATAGTTAATTAAATCTTGTGAAGAAACCAATTTTGCATGAACGAAAATGAGCATAATGGCATTAATTTGTTTTGTTTAGAGAATGTATTAGCATTTGGTAAACCCATTTACTATTATATCAAGGATTATGATACTTCTCTATCTTGTGAATGCAGGTTGTCATTGAGGGGAATGTAAATAAATACAAGCATTGCGGATATATGAGAAAGTTGCACAATCACTTAACAACCTGGTAGGAATGATAAGAAGATCCACAAAGACATCCATAAGACTATTTTCACAAACCTCGAGGTTGTAGGCGACTACCACAAAGAAGTGCTCTACCTTGAAGAACATGGATTACCTAAATACTCATACAAATCTAAAGTACAACCAAGAAGAGTACTTAATCTATCACTTGCTTGGACATCCTTGAGACAACAAATTGATAAATTTTAATGAGGTTGCTAATTGCAACATCAAATTTGACCACCACAAACAAAAGAGAGAATCTTGAAATAGAAGGTGACTTAAGAGAATTAGTGTATGCTTGTTTGCATATATTAGTTTTTTTTGCATACTTAGTTTGCCTTGGATTGAGTTTTAGAATGTGAAAGTCTTGTAACCCTAAATGTCATGGTTGAGATCTAATGAAGCATGTTGTGTCAAGAAGTTATGATAATGTTGGTGACCTTTAGGGTCTAAAATGTTGTTTCCATTATTAAAAATTGGTGTTTGAATTGAAAAGTTCCCCTGTGAAAGCCTAATAGTACTTGTGTGCTATGATTGTAGGACCATTTGACAATGGAAACATGTTTTACTTCATAGATCCTACTATAGGAGGGGGCTACATGAGTTCATGGTGATCTAATGTTGAAATTGCTACTAGCAAGAAAGGATAAGTTGCTAATATGATATTAAAACATTTTTCTACTATCTTGAAAGTTACTCCTTTCATGACTAGTTGTCTTTCCTTTGAACTGTAGATTGAACAAGAAGAAACCCTAAGGATGGTGTTACCATGGAAACATTGTCAAGTTGATGGCTAGTTTGCATACTTATAAGGAAGGTAATCAATATGACAAAAACTTGTCAAGAAAATGTTGCTACTACAATGTTAAGTTGAGAGATGGAGATCCTAAGAGTTGTAGGCTTGTGCCTTGATGAAGGAAGAAAAACTTTTATGATGCTCGATGATTGTGTTAAAGGTTATGATTCAACCATAAGCAAATAATATAGGTCTCAGTTTAAGGAAAGTGCTTCCCCCTCTTGAATAAATTACCAAATTCCATGAGGACTATATAACTTCTAGCAAACAAAGATTTTGTCACACATACTTGTTACCAACGAGGAGGTCTATACTCTTAGAAAGTGATTAAGATTGTTTTCCACATATACATACTACTCACAAACATAGACTAGATGCCTTCAAAGGTGTTATTTAGCTCCTATCATATAAGGATCTATTTAATGAGAAATTCTCACATGGAGATATTCACAAAGGAGGGGTTGTTATTGCTAACATACCACAAAGATCTTAAGTGGCTAATGAGGGTCTTATATTATGACATGGAATATTTATGCTTTGGGACTATTTTTAGAAGTTACTTATATGGAGATGAAATGCTACATGGAAACATATGCCCAAAAGGAGAATGAACACTTTGAGAAACTTGTGCCACTTTGTTTTTGTTTTGTATTGGGAAAAGGGGGAAAGATGGGGGTTTGTTTGATTTTAAAGGTTTATGTGTAATCCTCCTTTCCCAGCAAACATTCCAAGGGCTTATTAACCGAGTTGAATCTCCACTAAGCGAGAGCAATCACCTATTGTGTTGGGCAGCCACTTGGGAAGCTGTGGACTCTTGGATGTATCAAACAATGACTCTATTTAATGCTCAATTATACTTAGAAACCCTAATTATGCAAACCAATAGCCAAATTATCAAATTACGACAAATTCTTTTAGGCTGAGATAAGGGACAGATATATTTAACTTACAGTTTTCGAAGTTCGGAAGGCGGAGAAGTCGACGACACGAGGACTCGTGCCCAAGTCCATGGTACCTATTTCTTTGAGGGGTCTTGATCTCCTTTCGACACTGATCTGCACTGCAACTTCCATTTCTGGGAATCCAAGAAAAGCACTAGTGTCCTTTTTCAGATCCTGAATCCTCTATGTCTGCTATTCCATCCTGCAACTCCACTCCATGGGACTTGACACTTGTAACCTACAATCACAAGGAGTGTGGGAGGGGGTTGTGGTGTTTAGAGGCTTGCCTTGGTCAAGCCCCGTAGAGACATTCAAGTCTTCCGAACACCGTTGTCAGATGAGAGTGCGTATCCCGACGTGATAGAGACAAAAATCCAAATGATAAATAATTGAAAACACAATTGATATCACCTTGTAGTGAAGATCTCATGGAAGGAAGATGCTCTTCAAGCCATGAGGAGATGGATGTCAAATCTACAAATACAAACACAATAACAATGCTCTGCTCTGCAACACAATGAATATTTTGAATACTATATGATCACAAGTATACATCAAATCCACCTAGTTTGCAAATGAACCCTAATCATGCTTGTATATGCAACTACAAAGATTCTCGCTAAGAATTTTGTAATTCAAACATTAGATGTTGGCATAGGACCCAAATAACAGTCACTAAACCAACATTTGAAATTAGGGCAGATCCAAAATAGGGCTGGACTAGGGCGCTAGCGCCCAAGTCCACCCTACCATTTTTGCTCAGGATCCATCAAAATGCAGCCCCCTAGGTCCTATTTGTCACAAGACCCAAGGGTTTTGTCATCGAGAGTCAGAAATAACATGCAAGATGCTCTAAATGCAATTACAGGACTCGGGAGCTAAACCTTAATAGGAAAAAGCCCCCAAGGTTACTTTTTCTGACATAACATTTAGCCTCCACTGTAATGTATGTATAAACATAAGGCCAATACATGCATTAAAGTACGGTCAACAAACACAGTAAACATGCCAAGCATGGAGAAGACATGCTAAACACATTGAAGACAATAACAAGCACGCAAAACACAGAGAAGAGAGTTACAGTCACGCAAAACACGGAGAAGACAACATTGAAGACACGCAAAACACAGTGAATACAGTCAATGCAGTGATTATTTTCTTTTTCTTTTTCTCATATATGAAATGCAGAATGCAAGTACAAGGAAAGTAAACACACAACCCAAAATGTAGGAGGCACTCATTGCCACCGGTCTTTAGACTGTACATGGGGCAACAAACACGCAAAACAACACTCAGAGTGGAGGGACTCTTCACCACCAGTCTTTAGACTGCACTTAAGAACAAACATACCATACAAATCAAACACGCTAAACAAATTCCAAAGCATAGGAGGGACTCATCACCACCAGTCTTTAGACTATGCTTGGGAACAAACATGCAATACACACACACATATAAGACACGGAGAAAACACGACAGACAAGCAATGGAGTGTACCTATTTCTAGGTTCATCACCATCTCAAGCACATTATGCACACACACCGACAATTGGGCTTTGCCACAACAATCGCCAAAGACACGCTTAAGGGTTAGGTTAGTCACAGAACCGCTCCCCGCCTCCGTAGAGGACTTTTGAAAATGACAGGATTGTGCACTCTCGTGAAATACACCATCCCCGCCTTGCACAGAGGGCTTAAGATAAAAAGGATATGCACAATATCCTGCCTCCACAGAGGGCTTAAGTGATTGCAATAGATTCAAGATTCACAAACACACATTGCTAACATCTACAACAGACAACTTACCTTATATATGCCCCCACCTTAAGGTGGTTGATGTCGTGTACCGATATCAAGCACGTTAAGATAGGAAGAAAACACACAAGGGAACACGAGCTCTTGCAAATCACATGCCCCCAGAGGTGACATGTACTTTACGATCGCCAAATGTTCCCACAAACACATTCCTGCAAGAAAAGTGTTAGTGTCCATATAATCATGATAAACAACAATGCATATGATCATTCACATAGAGAACCAAGGAATGCAAGATTCAAGATAGACAAAATGCATGGAGCAACAATATTATTATGTTTTGTAAGTGGGATAAGATAACATCAAGATCACACATAGTGATTCTATTAGCCAAGTGTCGGATAATATATAACAACCCCATCGTCATGTATGGACCAGGTCCATTTTTTGATTACTTGCTAAAGGGACACTAGGTCTGTATCAGTATAAAATGTTTTTCGTCATCCGCTCGCTAGATAGAACCACTAGAGGAAGGGAAACAATAAATCAAGAGAGGAGAAACAAGTGTTGTAGGGACAGTCATGCAGGAGGGTGCCCCTAAGTCACTAACCGCAATGCTATGTCCGTAAGACAACACACAATGAAAATAGAGGAGAAGCAATATAGAAGAATAATGATACAAATAGAAGAAGGGTCACAACAAAGGCAGTCTCCTAGTATCCTTGACCTTACGAGAGTATCAAGGGTCATCCTAGGAGGCCTAGACAACACATAACACATCACGGGGGAAACACATCACGGAGGTAAAGGGTTAGAAATACTCACCTGTTGGGACAACCAAACTAAGGGTTGTCATTGAGAAAATCATCATCTTCCCAATCTTGGATGCTAGAGGAAAGAGGTGTGTAAGGTACCATTGCCAAGTCTTTGTCATTATGCTTTTGTTCCTTCTTAAACTCTTCTTGGTTTGACTCAATATTAGGTGGAACATTTTCTCGTTGAAGTTCATTAGTACACTTATTCACTATCTTCTTAGGAGGTGGAAGAGGTGATATGTTGTGAGTGATCTCAACATCCATCCTTAAGGGATTTAATGTGAGAGACCTTTCCTCATCTGTTAGTGCTACATCTTTTGGAGAGAGAGCATAGGAATAAAGGGAAGGTAAGGTGTTGTGAGGAGAGGTAGCCTATGTTTTTAAATCCTTAGTGATGTCCAAATGACTTGAATATTCAATCAAAGGAGGGAGATTAAGGGTCTTCACTTCCTTAGTGATATCCAAGGTGTGTGAACAATCAACTAAAGGAAGAAGGTTAGTGGGATGATCCAGAGAGGCTAGTGTAGGATTTTTATTTTTGTTAAATGAATGTTCATTATCTATCCATGGAATGTTCTTTGTTAAAGGGAGCTCCTCATTCACTAATGCTTCATCTTGGACAGGGAGAGCAATGGAATGGGAAAATGGCAGTGGCTCTTCATTTACTAATGCTTCTTCTTGGCCAGAGAGAGCATTAGAATGAAGAGTTGGTGGTATGATGTTAAGGGAGGTGTCAATGAAATCATCCTTTTGCATCAAGGTGTCCTTGTAACCTAGGGAACAACTTTGTGAAAGGGACCATAGGGTAAACCTAAGTTGTCATCACATGTATTAGCAATAGGAGGTGTAGTGGAATGTTCCATAAAGTCATTTAAGGCTTCATCTAACATTTTGAGGTCATCAGTACTATATATATTATTGATCATGAATTTAGTGAGATCATCTAATATCTAAGAATATATTCCCATGAGGTTTGTGAATCCATCAAAATCAGATATATGACAAAGGAGTTTATATGTGGAGCACATAGAGAGATCAACATCATGAATGTATGCAATTTGTTCCAAGACTTAAGGGTATTCATGAGTAAATTTAGAGAAATGATCCATGTCTATGATGTATGCAAATAGAGCTTCCAAGGAAGTATCCATGATATTTGTTTTCAAATGAATGCCAAATCAGATTTCAAAGATTTTCAAAACTTATGCATGAACAAGTGCAAAAGTATGTATGAAAATAACCTAAAATGCTTGATTTTTTTTCAACTTTTCTCAATGCAAACTAGTGAAAGAAGAGGTGTTGTGAAAATTTTCAAAGAGGACAACAAATGATATGCCTAATAATAGTCCAATTATGCAAAAATATCTTTCACAACACGCTTTTGAAGCAACTCTAGAGAGTCAATAAGTTAAAACTTAGTGAAAATAGGCCAAAATATGCAAATTTTCACCAAATCTCAATGCAAAAGAGTATGACAAAGGGTGTTGTGAGGAAAATGATGATGGACAAGAGATTATAACAATAATAACAACCACCTAATGCAAAAAAATCCATTACAACATGCTTATAGTGCCACTCAAGGTCAAACCCTAGTGAAAATATAGCTAAAATATGCAATTTTTCACAAATTTTAAATGCAAATGCCTAGTAGAAAGGGTGTTGTAAGGAATATGAGGGGGGTAGAAGATAATAACCCTAGTAACAACCAATAAATGCAGCAAAATCCCTTACAACACGCTTGTAATGCAAATCTAAAGAGTTGACAAGGCCAAATTTAGTGAGAATGCAATGTTTTCAAAACCTAGGCATAAGATTTTGCAAGAAGACCACTATGATGCAACACTACTATTAGAAATCAATCCTAATGTGTGTTTGAAAATGGTAGTAAAATCTGAAACAAGATTTTGACTACAAACCCTAGCTAATGCAAAACTAGGTTTTTATGAAAAATGCACAATTTCAAGCAGTTTTTGTCAAATTAAGCACGCAAATGCAATGCAAATGTATTCTAAATGATGAATTTCTGCAAATTAAATTAGATCTACTGAAAATGATAGAAATTTAATGAAGTTGAATGCCAAATATTTCAAATTATGCTAAAATGCAAGCGGAAAATGCCAATTTTTTCAATTTTTTTTGTAATTTTTCGAATGCAATAAAATGAATGAATGCAAATCTATCAAACAACACTCAACAAGGTGCCAAAAAGTTCAAAAACACGGGTTCACCACAATGTTTTCTATTGCGAAAAGGGGGAAAGATGGGGGTTTGTTTGATTTTAAAGGTTTATGTGTAATCCTCCTTTCCCAACAAACATTCCAAGGGCTTATCAACTGAGTTGAATCTCCATTAAGCGAGAGCAATCACCTATCGTGTTGGACAAACACTTGGGAAGCTATGGACTCTTGGACGTATCAAACAATGTCTCTATCTATTGCTCAATTATACTTAGAAACCCTAATTATGCAAACCAGTAGGCAAATTATCAAATTACGACAAATCCTTTTAGGCTGAGATAAGAGACATAGATATTTAACTTATTGTTTTTTGAAGTTCGGAAGGCAGAGAAGTTGAGGACACGGGGGCTCGTGCCCAAGTCCAAGGTACCTGTTTCTTTGAGGGGTCATGATCTCCTTCCGACATTGATTTGCATTGCAACTTCCATTTTCAGGAATTTAACTGTGGAGGACACATGGACTAGTGCCCTAGTCCAGGAAAAGCACCAGTGTCCTACTTTTCAGATCTTGAATCCTCTATGTCTGCTATTCCTTCCTACAACTCCCCTCCATGGGACTCGACCTCTGTAACCTGCAATCACAAGGAGTGTGAGGGGGTTTTGGTGTTTAGAGGCTTGCCTCAATCAAGCCCCAGAGAGACATTCAAGTCTTCCAAACACCGTTGTTAGATGAGAGTGCATATCCTGGTGGGATAGAGGCAAAAATCTAAATGATAAATGATTGAAAACACAATTGATATCACCTTGTAGTGAAGATCTCATGGAAGGAAGATACTCTTCAATCCATGAGGAGATGGATGTCAAATCTGCTAATACAAACACAATAACAATGCTCTGCTCTGCAACACAATGAATATTTTGAATGCTATATGATCACAAGTATACATCAAATCCACCTAGTTTGCAAATGAAACCTAATCATGCTTATATATGCAACTACAAAGATTCTTGCTAAGAATTTTGTAATTCAAACTTTAGATGTCGACATAGGACCCAAATAATAGTCACTAAACCGACATTTGAAATTAGGGCAGACCCAAAATAGGGCTACACTAGGGCGCTAGTGCCCAAGTCCACCTTGCCATTTTTGCTCAGGATCTATCAAAATGTAGCCCCCTAGGTCCGATTTGTCACAAGACCCAAGGGTTTTCTCATCGGGAGTCAGAAATAACATGCAAGATGCTCTAAATACAATTACAAGACCCGGGAGCTAAACCTTTATAGGAAAAAGTCCCCAAGGTTACTTTTTCTGACATAACAGTTTTGACATGAGAAAAGCTACTTGGAGATGATGAGATAGCTTAATTAGGAAGACTATTCATGGGTACAAACATTAAATGAGTTTTTATTTTGAACCTTTAGGTATTTTTATTCACAACCATTGATGTCAAACCAATAATTAAATATTTTTTGCTCTGAGTGATTGTGATGAAAATGATTGTTTTGTAAGTTGTCTTAAAGTACATAGAAAAAATACTTTTGAGGGTTGGAAACTCTTTTATTTTTATGCAATTTTAGACTATTGGTGGGTTTTCTATCTTTTTCCTGAGTTCTCCAAACACGAGCTGTGTTGTTTTGATGCTCTGTTGCAACTCATATGATGTAGATGAATGCTACTAAGTGCTAAAATGGAATATATGATAAATTGAAGGCTATGACATTTATGTATACTTGATTTGTGCATGTATATGGTGGTCATTTGTATCATTCTTCATTGTTGATTGTATTTAGATTCCTACACCATCTTGTGTTCATTATTGTGTAAATATTGGCCAATCAAGAATAGGTTTCCTATAAGGGATTTGTCTCTTCAATAGGGTCAAATTTGTCATCTTCACAAAAATAGGCTCATCCTTCCCCTTAAATTCTTATTTATTTTCCAATTTTCTAATAATTGGTTAGAGTGGAAATATGATTAGGACTTTACTTTTAATCCAAAATTGAAAAGGTTAAATATTATATGATTTCAAGTCTTTAAGCATTGTTAGTCTGCATTGTCTAAATGGTTAATGAATGCAATGAATTACATCTAATCAATTTGTTTGGAATGGAAGAATTGATTAACTTGTACAATTGGCAACATCTTTGTTTAGATAACCTCTACAACCTGACAAGGCCCTTTAATTGGAAAAACTTACAACGATCACTCAGTTATCTTGTAGGGTCATGCCCTATTAATATAGACCTTAGGGAAGTTTGGTTTTCTTTTAAAAGATTGAATTCCTTTTAGGATAGGTAGAGTACACGTCATGCTTTACACAAGTTGGTTTGTGTGCGAAACTACCCATCAACAAGTTCATGCCCTAAAGCTTTTTTAAAGGGGCATTAAGTCTCTCCTAGATTTTTTTTCAAAGACCACTAGAAAATTGTTATCTTATCCTTAGGATAAAATGAAATTTAGGCTTTCCAATATGGATTTGAATCCGTCTAGACCATTGTTGATTCTATTCCTACAAACATGCTTCACAAAATTATGGTTACGTTTGATAAACCATCATGGAAATATTAGAAATGGTATCATGATACATCATTTCATAAAGTTACAAACCAAACAAAGATTATATTCCTTGCTCTCCCCACATCTTCATATAGTCAAATTAAAACTCAATGATAGATGGCCTTTACAGTTCTCAGCTAGCTCATAGCAATGTCGATTCTAAATAGTTTGGACAATTGTTTTTGAACCAAAACTTACTCACTTTGCTTGGGGTATTATCTAGTGGAGGTTCTTTCCATTGGATCTAGATTGATCGAGTTGGGATTTGTCAATCCTAGTTGTCTCTTTTGTTCAATCCTAGTTGTCCCTTTTGTAGACACCTAGAAACTCTCAAGCATTTTTTCTAATTTGCGCTAGATCGTAGTTTGCTTGGAATTAGAACCACAACTTCTTTGAGCATTTTAGACCAAAGTCCCCCTTTTGGGATATGATTATTTTGGGGGATTGATAAGTAGGCTTCCTACTAAACTCACTAAGATATGGCATGCTTTCATAGTTGAAATTTTATTTAGCATTTGGAAAGACAAGAATTTAACTATTTTTTTGGAGCTTTTGTTGATATTCAATAGTTTGTTCCAATGTTATTTTGCAAATCTAGGTGCTAGCTAATAAGGTTGAGCTAGAGGTTGCCCATTTGTAAGAGTTATTGGATCACTCAAGCAATACTCATTACACTCTTGTTCGAGTCTCATTGACCTTCCCTTCTCACAAGGGTCAATCCCCTCTTTGGGGCATCTATGTGGATATAGTCATAGTTCTCAACCTTCTCATGGTTCTCATATTTCTCCTCTATTGCAACAAAGACCTTAGGGATGGTCCCAACACTCCCATCAAGCCTTTCTTGCTTTACAATCCCATGGTTGGGGTGAGGTTGGTAGAAAAAAAATTGATATTGGCCTTGGTTATTTCACCTATCAAAAATGATAATCCCTCTCTAGATGATGCTCACCAAGAGTAAACTAATGAGGATGATGCTAAAGAGGGTTGGGAGCCCCCTTTAATGCTCAAGACTTGCCTAGTAGATGGAGCAATCTCGAAGATCATGGTTTGTCACTTGTTGATTTTATTCGTCTTGTTGGTTAATTTTTTCTTTTTAGTTAATCTAGATTTAAAAAGTTATTTATGATATTGTTGTTGTAGACTTTGAGCTCACCTAAACTTTGCGATATAGACTTGTTTTCTAGATGGAGCATTTTGGAAGATTGTGATTAATCACCTATTGGTTTTATTCCTCTTGATGGTTAAGTTTTTACTTTATTTGTTGTTAATCTGGATTTAAAAACTTATTTCATAGATATTCTAGTTGTAGACTTGTATGCCACCTAAACTCTAGGATATAGATTTGCCTACTAAATGGAACAATCTCGAAGATCGTGATTCGTCACCTATTGATTTTATTCCTTTTCTTGCTTAAGTTTTTTACTTCATTTGCTATTAATCTAGATTTAAAAACTTATTTATGATATTGTTGTTGTAGACTTCTACTTCCCTTAAACTTTGAGGTATAGACTCACCTATTAAATGGAGCATTTTGGAAGATTGTGATTCGTCTCCTCTTGGTTTTATTCTTCTTGTTGCTTAAGTTTTACTTTATTCGACTATAAAAACTTATTTATGATATTGTAGTTGTAGACTTTTACCTCACCTAAACTTTGGGATATAGACTTGCCTACTAGATGGAGCAATCTTAAAGATCATGATTTGTCACTAGCTTATTTTATTCCTCTTGTTGCTTGAGATTTGCTTTTAATCTAGATTTAAAAGAAAAAATATTTATGATATTGTTGTTGTAGACTTTCACCTCACCTAAACTTCGGCATATAGACTTACCTACTAGATGAAGCATTTTGGAAGATTGTGATTCATCACTTGTTGTTGGTTTTATTCTTCTAGTTGCTTAAGTTTTACTTTATTTGCTATCAATCCCAATTTACAAACTTATTTATAATATTGTCGTTGTATACTTTTATCTTACCTAAAATTTAAGATTATAATTCTATTCCACCTATTTTTCAAATAGGATGTATATTATATCTTTTATAATATAGTATAGTAAAACATTATTCATAAATTTATATATACATTGACTCCCACAATATTACTTGACTTTGTAAAACAAAAAATAATCTACTTCTCACGCTCCAAATAAAAAACTTTTTTAACTTCTCTCTGCAATTCAAAAAACAACAGACGACCACCGCCAGTTGCGGGAATAGACTTCCTCAAATTACCAAATTACGGCCACGCGTGATACGGCCACGCAATAAAATAATCAAATTCTGGAAATCTTTCTACAGTAATAATCAAAGCCAAGTACACTGCATACGTCACGACTCACAATACCGAAAGTTGAATTGACATGGATAAAAAGCCTCCGGAAGATTCGCTTTCTTGCTATACGACACATGCACCGGAGCTGGGAATTTGGAATGGACCCCACCACCTCTAATGCCGTTTAGGTTTTGCCCATCAATCTCTCTACTGGAAAACAAAATATATATAATTTCAGGTTTTTGTCATGTATTTTAAAACTTTGCAGTCAACTGAGCCTGCACAATATGATAAAAATAATAATTATACCAACAACCCCAAAAAAAAAAAAATTATACAAGGTCTTAAATATTATGGAAAAAGATGTTACATCACAAAATTAATATTAAATATTAAATATTGTTCTAAGAGCTGAAGAAGAAGGAAACTTCCGACATAAAAACAAACATAAACCAACGCATGTTAGAAGAGAACATATCTTAGTGACGTCTTCACAGAAGATTTGTGCAGCGAGCGAAGTTACTCGTGCATTGTATTGCACCATGATAAAGTTAAAATAGTATTATATATTATGACATAAATAATATAATAAATATGGTTCTGAAGTCTGGCATACCTACTAAGCTAGGCTTAGAAAAGTGAAGTGTGATGGGAAATTAAAAAGGAAACATTGATTTAACAAGTTAATAAATTAAACATTATACAGTAAAAGCCATAGAATTAAAAATAGGTGGGTTTGGGAAATCAAAAAGAAATATTGATTGTTATCGAACTTCCGGAAACATTGTGTGTAGTTTATTTGGATCGACGTTTCGGATCATACTCCATGATCCATCATCAGGAAGAAAAGAAAAGAAAAAAGAAGCTCGAATTGTGATCCATCATCAGGAAGAAAAGAAAAGAAAAAAGAAGCTCGAGCGTCGAGCTTCTTTTTTCTTTTCTTTTCTTCCTGATGATGGATCATGGAGTATGATCCGAAACGTCGATCCAAATAAGCTACGCACAGTGTTTCCGTAAGCTCGATAACAATGTATCATGGACTGTGGAAATATCATGTCTACTAGGAAATATTGATTTAACAAGTTAATATTTTATAAAAAAATTAAAAATTATAGAGTAAAAGTAATAAAATTAAAAGTACGTGCGTTTGGGAAATTAAAAGGGAAATATTGATTTAACAAGTTAATATTTTATAGAAAAAGGGTTAAACTTATAGAGTAAAAGCAATAAAATTAAAAGTAGGTGGGACACTTTTCATCTCGTAAATTGTAGGTTATATATGAAAAATTAGTTATCATTTCTTTTTCAAAAATTTTAATAATGTAAGTGGACTCTCTTTAATGATAAGAGCTAGGTGTAAATATAATGTACATTATTATGTGGGTTACATATAAAATTAAAAGGAGGTGGGTTTGAATTCACGTTTATAATAATGTAAGTGGACTCTTCTTAATGGTAAGAGTTGGCTTAATTATAATGTTGCATATAGGCTTATGATTAGGGTTAGAATAATGATTACAGATAGATAGAATTACGATAGAAATTCTAGGGTTAGGGTTAGAATTAGGGTTAGGTTTAGTGTTAGAATTAGGGATAGGGTTAGGGTTAGAATTGAGGTTAGGGTTAGAGTTACAATTAGGGTTACTTAATTAGGGTAAGCATTATATTTACAATTAGGGTTAGGGTCAGGGCTAGACTTAGGGTTAGAATTCGAGTTAGGGTTAGGGTTAAAATCACAATTATAATTAGGATGAAGGTAAGGGTTACAATGAGGGTTATGGTTAGATTTAAAATTAGAGTTATAGTTAGGGTAAAATCAAGGTTATGATTATAATTAGAGTTAGGGTTAGAGTTAGGATTAGGGTTCCTATTAAATTATGTTAGAATTAAGGTGGATTACTACTAGTATACCTATATTTAAAAAATATATATAAAGTAGGCTAATAGGGTAACGGTTACAATTAGGGTTATGGTTAGATTTAAAATTAGAGTTATAGTTAGGGTAGAATTAGGGTTATGATTATAATTAGAGTTAGGGTTAGAGTTAGGATTAGGGCTCCTATTGAATTATGTTAGAATTAAGGTGGATTACTACTAGTATACCTATATTAAAAAAATATATCTAAAGTAGGCCGATAGGTAACCTTCTTGAGGCGCCTATTTCCACCTATGTAAATTATGGGAGCATGATGTAATCATAATGTACATTGCTATGTGGGTTACATATAAAATTAAAAGGAGGTGGGTTTGAATTCACATGTTTCATCTTGTAAATTGTGGTTTACATATATCTTAGTTACCATTTCTCTTTTAATGATAAGAGTTAGCTATAATTATAATCTACATTATTATACATATTACATATAAAATTAAAAGGTAGGGGATTTGAATTCAGATGTTTCATCTTGAAAATTGTAGTTTACATATAACTTAATTATCATTTCTCTTTTATTTTTTTAATAATGTAAATGGACTCCACTCAATGGTAAGAGTTGGCAGTAATTATCCTATACATTTTTATAGTCAAATAGTAACAAGTTATAATAAGGAAACATTGATTGATCTAACAGGTTACAATTTTTTAAGGAAAAGAGTTAAAAATTATACAGTAAAAGCAATAAAAGTAAAAGTAGGTGGGTTTGAATTCACACTTTCCATCTCGTAAATTGTGGGTTACATATAAATTAGTTATCATTTCTTTTTCAAAAAATTTAATAATGGAAGTGGACTCTACTTAATGGTAAGAGGTGGTTGTAATTATTATGTATATTAGTATGTTTAATGGTGTTTTATAATGGCAACAAGACATATAAAAGTTAAAATACAATCAACATATATTAAAAAAATTAAAGCTAGAAAATTAAAAAAATATCCACATTTATAAAAATAAAACATATAAACATTTGTTTTACTTTGTCAGCAAAAATTTTTTATGATATTTATATGCTAATTTTTTTTATTTATTTTTTAATATTAGAGGATAGACTTTATATGTGAGCATTATTGGCTTATTCCTTGAACCTCTTATGGTGCAAGTGCTAGTATTTATATGTTGGTTTTAAATCAAATGCATTAACTCATATTTCTTGAGTAGTGGTTCACACAAACCCATATAACATGAGAACAATGGTCCACTTAGCACTCATTTTATCTAGGTGATGCTCACAAGGGTTAAACATTGGGAATTTCTAGGAGGTCACCCATCCTAGTCTCCAATTCAAACACACTTAACCATGGACCATTCATTTTCATGAGAGATGGGTTTGTGTGAACCACTACTCATTAAATATAGGCCAATGAGTTTGACTCAAAAACTATACATTTGAATTCATTCCCATGAGAGATGGGTCTCATGAAATATAGGCCAATGAGTTTGACTCAAAAACTAGGCAGTTGAATCCTATATAAATATCATAATTTAATACACTACTAAAAATACCGCTACTTGTTAATTAATTTTTATTAATTAGGCAAGTTATTAAACTAGAGACTTTTATATGTGAGCATTATAGTGGCTCCTTGTTCATATTAGTGTATTCCTTGAACCTCCTATAAGTGCTAGTGCTAGTTATTTATTTTTTAAATGAAATACACTAATATATTTTATATAAATATATTTAGGATATCTATAAATTGATAGTTATCTTGATAAGGTAGTGAGGACCATGATAAATTATTCTTTAGGAATGGGGGAAGCCTTTAAGTGGACGTGAGCACCATCATAAAGTTTTCTTTAGAGATGGCGGTACGCTCTCTTTAAAGGACCATAAGTGTGTGGTTCATTTGAAGTCAGTTCCGTATAGATATTATATAAGGTTAGGTGGAAATCAAACTAACTAACTTTTTGTGCTTTAGACCAGATTGTTAACCATGACGTACTAAAAAATTTACAATGTAAGACAGTGGGATGCAGCTAAAAGATGAGGCCGGCTTAGATTACATGTCATCAAAACTGAGCAGGTACCTCCACACTTTGCATCGAAGCACAGCTGAAAGAATTTCTCTTCTTGATGCCTCCAAATATGGGGAAAGGAGACATAGAAGTACAATTAGATGGCTGTGTTGATTTTAGGGGAAGGCCTGTTGTAAGAAGAAAGACTGGAGGGTGGAGAGCTTGTTCTGCAATAGTTGGTATTTAGTTCTTAATCACTCTGCATCCACCTTCACCCTGTTATGAGTTATGTCTTATTTCTTGTGAAGGTGATCATTTTAGTTTTCTTGTGCAGGTTATGAATTTTGTGAAAGAGTGGCTTTTGCTGGGATTTGGTCAAGTTTAGTGGTGTATTTGACTACCAAGTTGCATGAGGGCACTGTATCATCCTCTATAAATGCCAGCCATTGGGTTGGGACTGTGTTTGTGACACCTTTACTTGGAGCATACATTACTGAGAGATATTTAGGGCGCTTCTTGACTTTAGCAATTTTCTGCTGTATATATACCCTGGTAAGCACTACTGTACAGTTTATTTTGGGATAATAGCAATACAAACCAGTATTTCTTGGAGAGTCCGGATAGAAAATCTTAGTATTTCTATAAAAAAACATGGGTTGTATGAAACTGATGATGGAGTCAATTGTGGGCAGGGAACAGGGATTATTACCCTGTCTGTATGGTTGAGATCTTTGAGACCGGAAGAATGCCCATCACATGAAAACTGCCAAAAGGCTTCCACTGTACAGAATGGGATATTTTACTCTGCTTTATATCTTATTGCTCTGGGCTCAGGAGGAACCAGGCCAAACATCTGTACTTTTGGGGCAGATCAGTTTGATGATTTACTTCCCCAAGAAAAGCAGGAGAAAAACAGTTTTTTCAATTGGTGGGTTCTTATAGTCTTCTCTGGAGGTCTATTTGGTCAGACGGTAATTGTGTATATCCAGGACAAGATCAATTGGGGAGTGGGCTATGGAATTATAACTGCAGCACTCATAACATCCTCTCTTCTGTTGCTGATGAGAACCCCAATTTACAGACATAAAATTGAGACAGGCAGACCACTGCAACGAATTGTTAAGGTTATTTCTAAGATGATTCAGAACTGGAAGGTACAGGTTCCTGCAGATCCGTCGTCCCTTCATGAAGTAGATTCAAAGGAATATGTACCTCAAGATCGATACCTCATTGCTCACACTGAAAATCTCAGGTTGGAACTTTATCTATATAAAACTTTCTCTTACAGATTAAATTCCTATTTGCAGCTAGGTAAGGATGATACAATGTATGAATACTGTTTGTTTAAGATAGTTGTTAAGGACAAAAATCTTAGTTTCCATTTTTCTTGGGAAATGGGCGTAAATGCTGGTATGCAGTCAATACACTTTGTAGTTAGGCCTAACTGTTGGCCTGTAAGCTAAATGCTGGTATGCAGTCAATACACTTTGTAGTTAGGTCCGACTGTTCGTTGGAAAGTTTACCCTTTATGAGGGCTCTACTTAAATATCATCCACTTTAATTGGTCAAACAATCAATAGCAATTTTGCACTGCATCCACAATAAAAAGTGGTAAATTTTTGTCCTATTTATATCGGCCAAAATTGACCATTCTACTTAAATATCATTCATAACACTTTGTAGTTAGGCCTAACTGTTCCCCTGTAAGCCAAATGCTGGTATGCTGTCAGGCCTAACTGTTGGTTAGAAAGCTTACGGCCTATGAGTAACAACACCCAAATATAGCATTCTACTTAAATGTCATTCACTTCAATGGTCAAACAATCAATAACAATTTTACACCTCATTCACAACTAGTAATACAGGTCTAATCCACATAATTTGTTGGACAATGGGCAGATTTCTAGACAAAGCAGCTGTTCAAAATGGGGCAACCTCAAATCCCTGCACTGTTACAGATGTGGAGGAAACAAAGCTAGTTATACAAATCCTTCGAATCTGGGTGACAGCCATTTTCCCCAGTACCTTGCTAACTCAAGCAGGAACTCTCTTTGTGAAGCAGGCCATGAGTCTTGACAGGCGACTGGGCTACAAATTTGAATTTCCAGCAGCCAGTATTGGGGCTTTTGTTCCCATATCAATGCTACTATCTCTACTCATCTACAATCGGCTATTAGTCCCAGTTTTGAGAAGATTCACAGGAAATCCAAGAGGCATAACAATACTACAGAGGATGGGGATTGGTATGTTGATCCATACTGTAGCCATGTTAACGGCTATGGTAACAGAAATTAATCGCCTAGATGTTATTAAAGACCATGGCCTCGCAGATGATAAGCATGCAATTGTGCCTAAAACCATATTCACCCTTCTTCCACAGTTTATAATAATGGGCATAGCAGAATCCTTCATAGAAGTAGCGAAACTGGAATTCTTTTATGATCAAGCTCCTGTGGGTATGCAGAGTTTAGGAAGTGCATTGTATGCAGCTTCTGTAGGAGTTGGCGCCTTCCTCAACAGCGCTCTTCTCACAGTTATAAGCAATGTTACTGCTCATCTGGGCCATAAAAGCTGGATTCTTGATAACGTTAATGCCTCACGTTTTGATTACTATTATGCAGTCTTGGCCCTTCTTAATTTCTTGAATTACTTATTTTTCTTGATCATGTCTGCCCTGTATACATACCAGAGAGAAACAGTTGAAGCTTCGGAAAACGATTCAAGCAATACAGAAGAAATCACAGGGAGTAACATCAGTAACAGTGACTAATTTCAGATGGGTATTTAGTCTAGAAAAGAATAGTGGACTAAATGTCGATCCAACAAGGTAATGCCAAAAGTCATATCTAGCAGAAAAAGATGTGCCCGTTGGAAAGTTTCGAAGTTGTATGTTGATCTTGATTACCAATTTTGTCTAAATTCAAATGGACGGCATTGACTTGGCCTGCAAAGTAAAATATAACCATGACGGAAATTTTGATTTTGTGGAAAGGGCTTATGGGTTATTTTATTATTGGTCCCTCCTTAAAAGGAATTCAATGGTTGTCACTTTCGGAATTAGTTTAAATATCTTCTTCAACTAAAAAGAATAATAATTGATAAAGTGATGAATATTTAAAATTGTTTGTCTTTATATTCGATTGTCATTATATGTATGGTGCTTGTATTGTCATGACACAAGTTGTCTTTGTCTTTAAGGTAGTCTTTTTCTTTCTTTAATTATAGTGACGTACCAGGATCTCATCGTTTATCTGGTATGGGATCGCTTTAATGTTGCAAGGGTGGAGTAACTTTTATTTTATTTTTTTCAGTTTTCATTTGACATGCGAGGCATCTTTTTCAATCTACATTTGCTTTTCCATTCATTTGTAAAGAAAGAATTGTGCTAAAGAGGGGATATGGTTTATTATTCAATCATGTTGAGCAGGGGAGAGGACCCACTACATGTACCCTTTAATTTCACGTATGTCAAGCTTCTAATTGGTCTTTCGGATTTTCCTGAAAATTTCAGCATATGTCTATATTTGAGTTAAGAGCCTAAACCTATTGTTTGGGGTTTTGGGTATCAATGATGTAGCCTAATCAACTACTTCTTCACCGAGTGGTCCAAAAACACCCCCAACAATGAGCTCTCTCACATTTAAAATTAGCTTAAATGCCTTTTTTAAATAAAAATTATAGTTTGTTTAATTGATAAATATGTTTTTAATTTTTAATTTATATTTTAAATGCTTATTTAGTAATCACAATATACCAACTGCCCATGTATTGTTATAATGTATCATCATGAAAATATGTTCTTGTCATTAAGTTACAATATCTTTCTTTCTCCAACACCCCTCCAACATTAGGAACATATCATAACATCGCATGATATAACGTGTCCAAATAGATAAGAAGAGTTGATTGAAGATATTTAGTTAGAAAGAGAGTGCTAGTTGAAGTAGGATCAAGAGGAGGTTTGTACTTGGTCTATAGGTTACAATGTTTAAAGTCTTGAATGTATTGTCGAACAACTTGATGTAATTCTAAAGATCAATAGAAAATATCATTTTGATGAATTGTTGAGCTTGTTGGCTCTTGAAACTAAAGGCTCCTTTCCCCTAAGACCACTACTCACAACCAAAAGATAAGAGAGAACAAAAAAATTGGATGAGGTGAAATTGTCAATAGGGAAAGGACAACTTGATGCCAATGCATAGGAGTAGGTGTTGTCCTCTTCTTCTTCAAGTCATACAAAACCTAGGAGGGTGCTCCTTGAGGTCTTTCCACAAGACAATTAAAGAGAAATAAAGAAATAAGAACAATACCTCAGTTACCATGCTCTAA
This sequence comes from Cunninghamia lanceolata, assembly GCA_027924645.1. NCBI lineage: Eukaryota > Viridiplantae > Streptophyta > Pinopsida > Cupressales > Cupressaceae > Cunninghamia > Cunninghamia lanceolata. The sequence continues at coordinate 124,794 of BSBN01000233.1, forward strand.
TGGTAGCCATGAATAGCCCTGCAAACCTCATGACAAGCATATGCATAACAAGCATGCCCATGCAACAATGGATGAGAAACAAGTTTGTATCACTAATGATGAATTCCCTTAACCTCACTTACTCATATGCATCTTGTGATCTCACTGATGTAACCCTTTAGACATCTATCTAACATTGGCTCTCTAACAATTTAGTTATTAATGAAGCACTGTGTTACAATGATGAGCAAGACTCTTATAAGCACAACCCTTTGAAAATGCGACTTGATTACAAGCTCTCCTTAAATTTTACAATAGTTCTAAAAATGGATTATTCTCACAAAAAAGGTAGGAACTAATACTAAAATGAAGTGAGAATGTTTTAAGTGTGTACAAATGATGGTAGGGCAGCAAGGGAACCATTGCAAGCTAGTGCCTTGATCCTATTGGGCAACTAATTCACTGCTTGGCTCTCAACACTTTCACAAGTACATGTTCACCATGAGAACTACACATGCAAGAATCAACCTTAAGCTAGGCTCTATAACTAGCTCTTGTAGACCTGTTAGTGACCAAAGATGTTTGTGCATGAACAATAATTGAATAATCCACAATCAAACAAGACAAACCCATATGATAGACTAGAAAGAAAAAACTTGTATACACTTAAAGCCATTTTACAACCATTGCATAAGTCAACTAATCAACATATTCATCAAGTTAGAAAATGTAACTTGAAAGAGAGATATAACATGCTACCTCCCAAATAATTCTAGTCAATTATGGAGTCATTCACATACAAACTAAAAATCTGCATTTGATTTCTTCTCATGAATGTACAACAAACTAAAAGTTGGAGACAAAACAAGACAAGACATGCAAGAGTTGATGCTTGAGATTAAACTAATCAAGAACAAAGGATTTATAATAGGGTCAGACCTTTGTGCTAACAAATTGACCATCTAACTAATTTCCTTCTTTAACTAGGCATATATAACCATTACAATTCATTTCACAACCTTATGGTCATGTAAGATCGATCATAAATCAAGTTACATCAACATTAAACACCTATCATAGTCACTAGACAATGGTAGGTTGAAAATATGCACTTGTACTACTAAGGAAATCTCCCTTAGATCTCCCACAAGGTATACATGAATGTGAAATTAATGCAATGGATAACCTTAGTTTAAATTCTTGAACTTGCAACATGGGGTAAATTTGTTCATCATGCCAGTTTACTTGAAGCCATGCCCTGCAATCAATATGACAACTACTATAAAGAGGAAGGCATCTTGTCACAATTTGAAATTATTTGTTTAAACACTGGACACAATATCATAATAATATGCAGCCAACCATACGTCTCACATGACATTAGTGAGTCTAACCATGACATTAAGGATGGAGGAAATGTGTAAGAAGTCCCAAATTTGCATCACTAACATAAATGACAGAGAAAATCCCCCAATCAAGATGCTCAAGGCATGGTTAGGACAACCAAAATAGTGCTAAGAAAGCATCAACCATCACATTAAGGCCTCTAATGCATGAATGAGAGAATGGTTAATGTATCATGTTGAAAATAGTTTAGCTACCCACTCACATAGCTTTTGAAACCATCGCTTCATCACTAAGGGCAGAAAACCTTCACAATGGCATGCACAATGCATGAACAATGACAAGCACTAAGTATGCTTTTTGAAGCTCAAAGAAATTCCCACCATCCACGTGGTAGTTGAGAAGATTGTGTGGTAATTGTGTGGCACCCAAATGGAGTTGCTTACTTCTTTGATTAGCAGTTATCCTTGTTGTTTACATTACGAATAGAAAAGATACATGTGTCCCCTAGTCACTCAAGCCTAAGATTTGAGGAAAAGGAAATGTAGGCCCACCATAATGCCACATATGAGCCACTTGGGAACTCACATCAACATGATTTGCTACCTACATATGTATATGCCACTAGGGTAGGGATGAGTTCACCATTGCTAAAGGTGAAACATGGTGGGCTATAATTCATTCTTGCAACCATGCTAACCATAATGAAGAAACATGCACTTGAGAATAAGAAATGAGGGCCCCACCAAAATTATCATTAGGGAAATACGTGGCACCAAGGGATTGATCCACGTCCATTGGGGAACATGACATCCATAATTAGGTCAACAAGACACCACCAATCAAAAGACACGTGCAACACCATTGGTTTAGAGGACCAATAAATATTGCTCCACCATCACCACATGTTTGCCCTAGAATAACCCCAAGCACACATGAGAAACTATAGGGAAAACAATCATGTTGAGATAGAGTACAAACCTCCTGTTAGACTTAGGGCACACAACTGAGAGGGGGGGGTGAATCAGTTGTGCAAAACTTTCTCCAATTTACACACTTAAATCCTCTTAGTGATTAGCAATACATTAAACATGAAACATAATGGATTCAAATCAAAAGCAGAAACTCATCAACACATAAAACACCAAGATTTTGACGTGGAAAACCCAGTTAAGGGAAAAACCACGGGGTGATTAACCCAACAATGTATTCTCTGTTAGAAGAATAGAAAGAACAAAATGGCACCTGCCAATTAGGGCTCACTGCCTGAACACACTGCTCACAAGAGGCTCACTGTCTACAAGAGACACACTGTCTACAAAGAAATAAGTATTACATACATGAACTGGAGAATAGCATCTTCACCATGCTTGAATCAGTTCCATTAAGCTCAATACTTCTGCTCTGCCTTTCGTTCTCCTCTTCACTACCACACCCTCATCTCCACATCCCACACTTTGAAATGACTTCACAATCCCTTATTTATATATGACATCAACTTAGGAACAAACATCTAAGTTGGCAATCATCCACAAGAACATCCGCAAGTTGAGTAACTCATCCGGTCGGCCAGCTTAAGGAAGAACACCTTCATCTGGAAGCATTTCTTCAATTCTGGGCTCCAACTCTAATGCGGACCATCAATACGAATTGAACATAATCCAAGGACCTCCACAAGCTTGCTGAATCACCAAGAACATCCGCACTTCCTTTACTTACTGAAATCCTTCTCTCCTTCATCTGGAACCTCAAGAACACAGTCTGCCATTACTGTCACAAAGGAATAGATGCTTGCGGACCTTTAAAACATGAACCAATAGAGTTGACACATCATAAGGACTTCCCAAACACTCCTTGAAATCCGCAGAACAAGACAAAGCATTTCCAGATCTCACCGGACCTTTCTGTAACACTGTGTCACCTCTGAACATCTACTGGAACCGGTTCTACTTGAGCAATTCACAACTTCTTCATATCTTCATGCGGACCTCTGAAATCTCTACTGCAACATCTTAAGATTCATATCTTTGAACCCTTTAATCCACATCCTCTGATCCTCAATTTGTCTTGGACTTTTTACCTTATGATATCACTGTTCTTCACTGTTCCTGATTGAGACTAATTTTCTCAATATCCTCAGCACATAACTCATCCAATCCTTGTCGTTAATGCAACAGGAGTATGTTGACATCAATGACAACACTGATTAGGCCCATACTTGCAACAATCTCCCCCTTTGTCATTGATGGCAACATATGATGTGAAAAACCATCAAGACAAGAACTTCTCCTTACTGTCACGACTCCCCCTATCAACAACTATTCACATGTCTTCTCTTCTTTTACTGCTTCCCCTTTGATCATCAACCACTTATTTTTCACATGTCTTCTCTCCCCCTTTGACATCAATGGCAAAGGGCTCATACTTGCAACACCAATACTTCAGAATCATACTTGTTGCTCCTCCTAAGTAGCAGCACCCATCATCAATCCGGATCACAAGATATGACTGTGATATCCACCGGACTGATGCACATCAGTGCATCCTAGTTCATCACTGGAGGAGCAATAACCCCTAACTTCTCCCTGAGATACTCAAAAGAGTCCTTGGGAAGAGGTTTAGTAAAGATATCTACAATCTAATCCTTGGAGGGCACAAACTCCAGTCTGACTTTATCCTTGTTCGCTTGCTCTCTCAGAAAGTGAAACTTGATAGATATATGCTTAGTCTTAGAATGCAACACCGGATTCTTAGAAATATTTATTGAACTTGAATTATCACAGAAGATTGTGATAGGCTCCTCATACTCTACTTTAATATCTCTTGACATCTGCTTCATCCACAAAACTTAAGTGCAACTACCTGCTGTTGCTATGTATTCTGCTTCAGTTGTAGATAGGGATATTGCCTCTTATTTCTTGCTTAGCCAAGAAACTAATCTCTTTCCCAAAAAGAAAGCTCCACCACTGGTACTCTTCCGGTCATCCACATCTCCTGCCCAATCAGCATCTGTATATGCATGAAGAGAGAAATCATGATCTCTAGGATACCACAGACCATACTCAACCGTCCCTTTTAGATATCTAAAGATTCTCTTGATTGCCATGACATGGGATTCTCTAGGATCAGCTTGGAATCTAGCAACAAGACTAACAGCTTGCATAATATCTGGTCTAGTTTGAGTGAGATACAACAATCCTCCAATCATTGATCTGTACTTTGTCTGGTCTACCTTAGGAGAGTCATCATCTTTGCTCAACTTACATCCGGTTGCCATGGGAGTATTCATTAGCTTTAAATTTTCCATCCCAAATTTCTTCAACAGTTCTTTTACATATTTGGTCTGAGAAATGAAGATTCCTTTCTTTGTTTGAGTAATTTGCAGACCCAAGAAGAAATTCATTTCACCAAGCATAGACATCTCAAATTCACTTTTCATTTGATTTGCAAAGGTTTTGCACACACTACTCTTCCTCCAAAGATGATATCATCAACAAATACTTCAACAATCAAGATGTTTTCATGATCAATTTTGAAATATAAGTTACTGTCAGCAGTACCTTTGTTGAAACCAATCTTCAAAAGATGCTTGTCCAATCTTTCATACCAGGCTCTTGGGGCTTGCTTTAATCCATACAATGCCTTCTTCAACTTGCAGACCATATCACCATGATCAGACAACTGAAATCCATCATGTTGCTCTATATATACTTTCTCTTCCAAGTCACCATTTAGAAAGGCAAACTTGACATCCATCTGATATACCTTGAAATCCTTGAAGGCAGAAAAGGCAAGGAATAATCTAACTGCTTCAATTCTTGCCACCGGAGCAAAAGTTTCTTCAAAATCAATTCCTTCTATTTGGGAGTAGCCCTTGCAGACCAATCTGGCTTTATTTCTGATTACTTCACCAACTTCATATAGTTTGTTCCGGAAGACCCATTTGGTTCCAATCACATTCTTGTTTCTAGGTCTGGGAACAAGATCCCATGTGTGATTTTTCTCAATTTGCATCAACTCTTCCTCCATTGTTTTGGTCCAATTTTCATCATTGTAGGCTTCATTTATTGTCTTAGGTTCAATCTTTGAAATCAGACAATATTCATCTGAATTTTGAGCAATTTTCCTTCTAGTTTGCACACCTTTGCTCTTGTCACCTATGATCTGATCTTCAGAGTGGTTCAGTCTTATATACTTTGGAACTTTGGGAGCTTCTTGCACTTCTGCTTCTTGAATAGCCTCATTCAAACCTATCTCTTCTTCCTGATTTACCGGATCAGTTTGAATCTGATTTTCAGAAGAGGTTTGAACTCCTTGAAATAGAACACCATTCTGATCATCTTCATCATATTCATAGAACCTTGAGGGTTTCTCTATTCCCTCATCAACCTTCACATTTGTACTTTCTATCATCTTTCTTAGTCTCTTGTTATAACACCGGTATGCTTTGCTTTGAGTAGAGTAACCCAAGAATATTCCTTCATCACTTCTAGCATCAAACTTGCCTAGATATTCAACTCTTTTGATGTAACATTTGCTACCAAAGACTCTGAAATATCTGGTGCAGGAGCACCTCAAAACTTGAAGAATCTGGAAGATTCCCTACATTTTATGTTATGTCCAAAGTGTAATATTGTAAGGCCTTCGTGCCCCATGGAGTCATACATGGCCAAGTAACGGCATAATGTTGAGTAGTTTGTATACGTGTCATTACCATTTGTAACCGAACTGAATGTCTGAAAGGTTTGTAACCGATTGGCAGGGTGATTATAGGTGATTCACCTTCCACCGTGTGTAACTGTCAAGATAAGAGTCTTTATATAGTTGGGTTTCTATTCGTAGAGGACAGAGGTAGTCAGACGGATTTAAACAAAAGAATGTATATTATTTCTAAATAAAAGAAGTTTGTCTGGTTTAATCGAAAGAATGTAGATTGGAGTCATTCCATTGGTGGATTTCTTTGAAATCAGTGGAATGACCTCCGTGTTGTTAGATTTCTTTCTGTTCAGTAGAGTTTTGTGATTTTTGTGTGTATGTGTTGTTCGGTTAAAATGGTGACAGAGGAGGGATCGTGCATTTTATGCGTATGGTGAATATTTTATGTATGTCCTGCATTAGTGTGAGAGTCTGGCTGTAGAAGGTCAAAGAATAAATGTACGAAGTCATTGGCAAAAGAATCTGTCATCGGAGGAACTAAAATCGGCTGGCCCGACGGTGAAAGTCTCACCGATGATTGCCTTGACCTAAGGCATCAGGGTGAGAAGGAGTGTCGGTGGAAGAGCCTCAGGTCTGACCGAAGAAATGTATCTGACCGACAATGAAGTCTCGTTAATGCATCGATAAGAGTGACCACATCGGGAGACTCACTAAAAGTTAGGCCGACAGTATCGGTCTAGCCGATGGTTCTAACCATTGGGGAGAGGAGACTTATCGGCGAAGGAATTTATGAAGTGGCCGATGATTTATGTCAAGCCGATCGGGGTGAGAGGCGATAAGTCTTGCCGATATACACTGTAAAGGTTATTTCATGGGCTTCAAAGGATTCTTCAACCCTGTTTTGTATGTTATCTGGTTTTACTCTGCATCAATATCTTACAGTAGGAGTAATGCCAAACCAGAGTTCATAAGGGGTCTTACCAGTATTGCTTCTGATTTGAACTTGATTGAGAGTATAGACTGCAGTGTTGACAACTTCTCTCCAATAGATCTAAGGAACATTTGCTTCCATCATCATGGTCCTAGATGCCTCCTGGATGGTCCAGTTCTTTATCTCCACTACTCCATTCTACTGTGGAGTCCTATGAGCAGACAGTTGTCTCTTAATTCCATGTTTCTCATAGAACTCTATGAACTCACCAGATGTGAATTTTCCACCTCTATCAAACCTCAAACATTTCAACTTTAATCCTGTTTCATTCTCTACCATAGCTTTGAATATTTTGAATTTCTCAAGAGCTTCTGATTTCTCCTTTAGAAAGGTTACCCACATCATCTGGGAATAGTCATCAATTAGCAGCATGAAGTATCTATCTCCTTGAATACTGGTTCTTGCCGGACCACAAAGATCAGTGTGAACTAAGTCCAATAATCCGGTTGAGGACAGTTCCTACTTTTGAATGAGACTCTGCTCATCTTAACCAACTGACATTCCTTGCACAAGCTGTTAGTAGGTTTTACCAATTTTGGAAGATCTCTTATAGCCTGAGTATTACTTATCTTGATGATATTATCAAAATTCACATGACACATCCTTCTATGCCATGACCAACTTTGATCAACTTGAACAAATAAACAGCTTTTACTAGTACCAACCAAGTGGAAGATATTACCTTTAGTTTGAGTACCGGATGCAATCTCTATTTTGGATCTTTCAAAGATTTTTCATTTTCCATCCTTGAATCAAAGATCATAGCCTTTGTCCACCAACTGTCTAACACTGAGAAGATTGTGCTACAAACCTTCAACATACAGTACATTACCAGTTTTGTTTCTTCCATCAAAAGAAATAGTTTCTCTTCCTCTGATTCTACCAACAGAATTATCACCAAACTTTACGACTCCTCCTTCATACCTTTCCAAATCTACAAACTTATTTTTTTCACCTATCATATGGTGAGAGCATCCACTGTCAATGACCTAGTCATCCTTCTCTTCAATTTGGGAAGCCAGAGCTCTTTCCACAGTCTTAAGATTGACAGATACAGAGGACATTGGATCTTCTTCCTTGATGGCAATGAACACCCATTCATTTCTGGATTTATTTCCTATCTCTGATTCATCATCTGTTACTCCTTCATTATCATCATCTTCATGTACATAGTAACAGTTCTTTTAGAACCTTGACTTGTTAGGATTTTGCCTTGAAAATCTTTCTAGACACCTTGAGGCAAAATGACCAATCTTATTGCAGTTAAAACACTTAAAAGGTAATTTTCCTTCATACTTACCGGATCCTCTTGGTAGCCTTTTTGCAATGAGGGCTTCAAGTTGAGCAGTTTCTACTTTTTCTTCTTCCAGATCTTTTCTTGCTTTTCAATACCATGACAATTTCCTTGAAGAATTCTCTCCCTGATCAAACCTTTGTTTACCTTTAACAGAGGCACTGACTTTGAATGCAGATTCAGTCTTGGGAGGGTCGTCTCCAAACTCTGTCATTTCAAATGCAGCCAATTGATCTCTTGTGACAGTTGTATGGGCTCTGAATTCCTCAATGGCAGCAGCCTTGATTTTGTAAGAAGTAGGAAGGGATCTGAGAATTTTACCAACAATCTCATTTTCATCCAAGACTCCACCAGCATTTCTAATTCCACAAACCAACTCATTCACTCTTCGCATAAAAGTAGTAATATTTTCATCATCTCTCATCTTCAGTTTTTCAAATTTCCCTTTCAGACTCTGTAACCTTGCACATTTAACATACTGGTCTCCTTCATGCAAAAGTTCCAGTTTATTTCAAATCTCAAAGGCAGTTGGTAGGTCAATAACATTTGAGAGCTTTGAGTTAGATAATGCACTTAGAAGAGCCTCTTTGGTCCGCAGATTGTTTTCAGCATCTGCGATTTTATTTAGGGTTGTCGGACCACCCTGTGGAGGTACATACGCTTTTGTAACCATGGACCAGTACGCCAATCCCATACACTGCAAGTGACATTTCATGTGACCTTTCTAAAGAGCAAAGTTGGTTCCATCAAACTTCGGACTATCCTTCTTGTAAGACGACATCCTGGATCTCTTCAAGTAGTTAAGCTTTTTTTTTTTGGAGGAACTTGGTTCTAATACCAATTGTTAGACTCAGGGCACACAACTGAAAGGGGGGGTGAATCAGTTGTGCAAAACTTTCTCCAATTTACACACTTAAATCCTCTTAGTGATTAGCAATACATTAAACATGAAACATAATGGATTCAAATCAAAAGCAGAAACTCATCAACACATAAGACACCAAGATTTTGACGTGGAAAACCCGGTTAAGGCAAAAACCATGGGGTGATTAACCCAAGAATGTATTATCTGTTAGAAGAATAGAAAGAACAAAATGACACCTGCCAATTAGGGCTCACTGCCCGAGCACACTGCTCACAAGAGGCTCACTGTCTACAAGAGACACACTGTCTACAAAGAAATAAGTATTACATACATGAACTGGAGAATAGCATCTTCACCATGCTTGAATCAGTTCCGTTAAGCTCAATACTTCTGCTCTGCCTTTCGTTCTCCTCTTCGCTACCACACCCTCATCTCCACATCCCACACTTTGAAATGACTTTGCAATCCCTTATTTATACATGACATCAACTTAGGAACAAACATCTAAGTCGGCAATCATCCACAAGAACATCCGCAAGTTGAGTAACTCATCCGGTCAGCTAGCCTAAGGAAGAACACCTTCATCCGGAAGCATTTCTTCAATTCTAAGCTCCAACTCTAATGCGGACCATCAATACGAACTGAACATAATCCAAGGACCTCCACAAGCTTGCTGAATCACCAAGAACATCCGCACTTCCTTTACTTACTGAAATCCTTCTCTCCTTCATCTAGAACCTCAAGAACACAGTCTGCCATTACTGTCACATGGGAATAGATGCTTGCGGACCTTTAAAACATGAACCAATAGAGTTAACACATCATAAGGACTTCCCAAACACTCCTTCAAATCTGTAGAGTAGGACAAATCATTTCCGGATCTCACCGGACCTTTCTGTAAAACTGTGTCACCTCTGAACATCTCCTGGAACCGGTTCTACTTGAGCAATTCACAACTTCTTCATATCTTCATGGGGACCTCTGAAATCTCTACTGCAACATCTTAAGATTCATATCTTTGAACCCTTTAATCTGCATCCTCTGATCATCAATCTGTCTTGGACTTTTTACCTTATGATATCACTGTTCTTCACTGTTCCTGATTGAGACTAATTTTCTCAATATCCTCAGCACATAACTCATCCAATCCTTGTCGTTAATGCAACAGGAGTATGTTGACATCAATGACAACACCGGTTAGGCCCATAATTGCAACAATCTCCCCCTTTGTCATTGATGGCAACATATGATGTGAAAAACCATCAAGACAAGAACTTCTCCTTACTGTCACGACTCCCCCTATCAACAACTATTCACATGTCTTCTCTTCTTTTATTGCTCCCCCTTTGATCATCAACCACTTATTTTTCACATGTCTTCTCTCCCCCTTTGACATCAATGGCAAAGGGCTCATACTTGCAACTCCAATACTTCAGAATCATACCTGTTGCTCCCCCTAAGTAGCAGCGCCCATCATTCATCCGGATCACAAGATATGACTGTGATATCCACCGGACTGATGCACATCAGTGCATCCTAGTTCATCACTGGAGGGGCAATAACCCCTAATTTCTCCCTGAGATACTCAAAAGAGTCCTTGGGAATAGGTTTAGTAAAGATATCTACAATCTAATCCTTGGAGGGCACAAACTCCAGTCTGACTTCATCCTTGTTCACTTGCTCTCTCAGAAAGTGAAACTTGATAGATATATGCTTAGTCTTAGAATGCAACACCGGATTCTTAGAAATATTTATTGAACTTGAATTATCACAGAAGATTGTGATAGGCTCCTCATACTCTACTTTAATATCTCTTAACATCTGCTTCATCCACAAAACTTAAGTGCAACTACCTGCTGTTGCTATGTATTCTGCTTCAGTTGTAGATAGGGATGTTGCCTCTTATTTCTTGCTTAGCCAAGAAACCAATCTCTTTCCCAAAAAGAAAGCTCCACCACTGGTACTCTTCCGGTCATCCACATCTCCTGCCCAATCAGCATCTGTATATGCATGAAGAGAGAAATCATGATCTCTAAGATACCACAGACCATACTCAACCGTCCCTTTTAAATATCTAAAGATTCTCTTGATTGCCATGACATGGGATTCTCTAGGATCAGCTTAGAATCTAGCAACAAGACTAACAGCTTGCATAATATCTGGTCTAGTTTGAGTGAGAGACAACAATCCTCCAATCATTGATCTGTACTTTGTCTGGTCTACCTTAGGAGAGTCATCATCTTTGCTCAACTTACATCCGGTTGCCATGGGAGTATTCATTGGCTTTGAATTTTCCATCCCAAATTTTTTCAACAGTTCTTTTACATATTTGGTCTGAGAAATGAAGATTCCTTTCTTTGTTTGAGTAATTTGCAGACCTAAGAAGAAATTCATTTCACCAAGCATAGACATCTCAAATTCACTTTTCATTTGATTTGCAAAGGTTTTGCACACGCTATCTCTTCCTCCAAAGATGATATCATCAACAAATACTTCAACAATCAAGATGTTTTCATGATCAATTTTGAAATATAAGTTACTGTCAGCAGTACCTTTGTTGAAACCAATCTTCAAAAGATGCTTGTCCAATCTTTCATACCAGGCTCTTGGGGCTTGCTTTAATCTATACAATGCCTTCTTCAACTTGCAGACCATATCACCATGATCAGACAACTGAAATCCATCATGTTGCTCTATATATACTTTCTCTTCCAAGTCACCATTTAGAAAGGCAAACTTGACATCCATCTGATATACCTTGAAATCCTTGAAGGCAGCAAAGGCAAGGAATAATCTAACTGCTTCAATTCTTGCCACCGAAGCAAAAGTTTCTTCAAAATCAATTCCTTCTATTTGGGAGTAGCCCTTGCAGACCAATCTGGCTTTATTTCTGATTACTTCACCAACTTCATATAGTTTGTTCCAGAAGACCCATTTGGTTCCAATCACATTCTTGTTTCTAGGTCTGGGAACAGGATCCCACGTGTGATTTTTCTCAATTTGCATCAACTCTTCTTCCATTGTTTTGGTCCAATTTTTATCATTGTAGGCTTCATTTATTGTCTTAGGTTCAATCTTTGAAATTAGACAATATTCATCTGAATTTTGAGCAATTTTCCTTCTAGTTTGCACACCTTTGCTCTTGTCACCTATGATCTGATCTTCAGAGTGGTTCAGTCTTATATACCTTGGAACTTTGGGAGCTTCTTTCACTTCTACTTCTTGAATAGCCTCATTCAAACCTATCTCTTCTTCCTGATTTACCGGATCAATTTGAATCTGATTTTCAGAAGAGGTTTGAACTCCTTGATCCAGAACACCATTCTGATCATCTTCATCATATTCATAGAACCTTGAGGGTTTCTCTATTCCCTCATCAACCTTCACATTTGTACTTTCTATCATCTTTCTTAGTCTCTTGTTATAACACCGGTATACTTTGCTTTGAGTAGAGTAACCCAAGAATATTCCTTCATCACTTCTAGCATCAAACATGCCTAGATCTTCATCTCTTTTGATGTAACATTTGCTACCAAAGACTCTGAAATATCTTACAGTAGGAGTAATGCCAAACCAGAGTTTATAAGGGGTCTTACCAGTATTGCTTCTGATTTGAACTTGATTGAGAGTATAGACTGCAGTGTTGACAACTTCTCTCCAATAGATCTAAGGAACATTTGCTTCCATCATCATGGTCCTAGATGCCTCCTGGATGGTCCAGTTCTTTATCTCCACTACTCCATTCTGCTGTGGAGACCTACGAGCAGACAGTTGTCTCTTAATTCCATGTTTCTCATAGAACTCTATGAACTCACCGGATGTGAATTCTCCACCTCTATCAAACCTTAGACATTTCAACTTTAATCCTATTTCATTCTCTACCATAGCTTTGAATATTTTGAATTTCTCAAGAGCTTCTGATTTCTCCTTTAGAAAGGTTACCCACATCATCCGGGAATAGTCATCAATTAGCAACATGAAGTATCTATCTCTTTGAATACTCCTGGTTCTTGCCGGACCACAAAGATCAGTGTGAACTAAGTCCAATAATCTAGTTGCGGACAGTTCCTTGCTTTTGAATGAGACTCTGCTCATCTTAACCAACTGACATTCTTTGCACAAGCTGTTAGTAGGTTTTACCAATTTTGGAAGATCTCTTACAGCTTGAGTATTACTTATCTTGATGATATTATCAAAATTCACATGACACATCCTTCTATGCCATGACCAACTTTGATCAACTTGAACAAATAAATAGCTTTTACAAGTACCAACCAAGTGGAAGATATTACCTTTAGTTTGAGTACCGGATGCAATCTCTGTTCTGGATCTTTCAAAGATTTTTTATTTTCCATCCTTGAATCAAAGATCATAGCCTTTGTCCACCAACTGTCCAACACTGAAAATATTGTGCTGCAAACCTTCAATATACAATACATTACCAGTTTTGTTTCTTCTATCAAAAGAAATAGTTCCTCTTCCTCTGATTCTACCAACAAAATTATCACCAAATTTTACCACTCCTCCTTCATACCTTTCCAAATCTACAAACTTATTTTTTTCACCTATCATATGGTGAGAGCATCCACTGTCAATGACCTAGTCATCCTTCTCTTCAATCTGGGTAGCCAGAGCTCTTTCCACAGTCTTAAGATTGACAGATACAGAGGACATTGGATCTTCTTCCTTGATGTCAATGAACACCCATTCATTTCTGGATTTATTTCCTATCTCTGATTCATCATCTGTTACTCCTTCATTATCATCATCTTCGTGTACATAGTAACAGTTCTTTTAGAACCTTGACTTGTTAGGATTTTGCCTTGAAAATCTTTCCGGACACCTTGAGGCAAAATGACCAATCTTATTGCAGTTAAAACATTTGAAAGGTAATTTTCCTTCATACTTACCGAATCCTCTTGGCAGCCTTTTTGCAATGAGGGCTTCAAGTTGAGCAGTTTCTACTTTTTCTTCTTCTAGATCTTTTCTTGCTTTTTCATACCATGACAATTTCCTTGAAGAATTCTCTCCCTGATCAAACCTTTGTTTACTTTTAACAGAGGCACTGACTTTGAATGCAGATTCAGTCTTGGGAGGGTCGTCTCCAAACTTTGTCATTTCGAATGCAGCCAATTGATCTCTTGTGACAGTTGTATGGGCTCTGAATTCCTCAATGGCAGCAGCCTTGATTTTGTAAGAAGTAGGAAGGGATCTGAGAATTTTACCAACAATCTCATTTTCATCCAAGACTCCACCAGCATTTCTAATTCCACAAACCAACTCATTCACTCTTCGCATAAAAGTAGTAATATTTTCATCATCTCTCATCTTCAGTTTTTCAAATTTCCCTTTCAGACTCTGTAACCTTGCACATTTAACATACTGGTCTCCTTCATGCAAAAGTTCCAGTTTATTTCAAATCTCAAAGGCAGTTGGTAGGTCAATAACATTTGAGAGCTCTGAGTCAGATAATGCACTTAGAAGAGCCTCTTTGGTCCGCAGATTGTTTTCAGCATCTGTGATTTCATTAGGGTTGTCGGACCACCCTGTGGAGGTACATACGCTTTTGTAACCATGGACCAGTACACCAATCCCATACACTACAAGTGACATTTCATGTGACCTTTCCAAAGAGCAAAGTTGGTTCCATCAAACTTCGGACTATCCTTCTTGTAAGATGACATCCTGGATCTCCTCAAGCAGTTAAGCTTTTTTTTTGGAGGAACTTGGTTCTGATACCAATTGTTAGACTTAGGGCACACAACTGAGAGGGGGGGTGAATCAGTTGTGCAAAACTTTCTCTAATTTACACACTTAAATCCTCTTAGTGATTAGCAATACATTAAACATGAAACATAATGGATTCAAATAAAAAGCAGAAACTCATCAACACATAAGACACCAAGATTTTGACATGGAAAACCCGGTTAAGACAAAAACCATGGGGTGATTAACCCAAGAATGTATTATCTATTAGAAGAATAGAAAGAACAAAATGGCACCTGCCAATTAGGGCTCACTACCTGAGCACACTGCTCACAAGAGGCTCACTGTCTACAAGAGACACATTGCCTACAAAGAAATAAGTATTACATACATGAACTGGAGAATAGCATCTTCACCATGCTTGAATCAGTTTCGTTAAGCTCAATACTTCTGCTCTGCCTTTCGTTCTCCTCTTCGCTACCACACCCTCATCTCCACATCCCACACTTTGAAATGACTTCGCAATCCCTTATTTATACATGACATCAACTTAGGAACAAACATCTAAGTCGGCAATCATCCACAAGAACATCCGCAAGTTGAGTAACTCATCCGGTCAGCCAGCGTAAGGAAGAACATCTTCATCCGAAAACATTTCTTCAATTCCGAGCTCCAACTCTAATGCGGACCATCAATACGAACTGAACATAATCCAAGGACCTCCACAAGCTTGCTGAATCACCAAGAACATCCGCACTTCCTTTACTTACTGAAATCCTTCTCTCCTTCATCTGGAACCTCAAGAACACAGTCTGCCATTACTGTCACAAGGGAATAGATGCTTGCGGACCTTTAAAACATGAACCAATAGAGTTGACACATCATAAGGACTTCCCAAACACTCCTTGAAATCCGCAGAACAGGACAAAGCATTTCCCGATCTCACCGGACCTTTCTGTAACACTGTGTCACCTCTGAACATCTACTGGGACCGGTTCTACTTGAGCAATTCACAACTTCTTCATATCTTCATGCGGACCTCTGAAATCTCTACTGCAACATCTTAAGATTCATATCTTTGAACCCTTTAATCCACATCCTCTGATCCTCAATTTGTCTTAGACTTTTTACCTTATGATATCACTATTCCTGATTGAGACTAATTTTCTCAATATCCTCAGCACATAACTCATCCAATCCTTGTCGTTAATGCAACAGGAGTATGTTGACATCAATGACAACACCGGTTAGGCCCATACTTGCAACAATCTCCCCCTTTGTCATTGATGGCAACATATGATGTGAAAAACCATCAAGACAAGAACTCTTTACTGTCACGACTCCCCCTATCAACAACAACTATTCACGTCTTCTCTTCTTTTACTACTCCCCCTTTGATCATCAACCACTTATTTTTCACATGTCTTCTCTCCCCCTTTGACATCAACGGCAAAGGGCTCATACTTGCAACACCAATACTTCAGAATCATACCTATTGCTCCCCCAAGTAGCAGCACCCATCATCAATCCGGATCACAAGATATGACTGTGATATCCACCGGACTGATGCACATCAGTGCATCCTAGTTCATGACTGGAGGGGCAATAACCCCTAACTTCTCCCTGAGATACTCAAAAGAGTCCTTGGGAAGAGGTTTAGTAAAGATATCTACAATCTAATCTTTCGAGGGCACAAACTCCAGTCTGACTTCATCCTTGTTCACTTGCTCTCTCAGAAAGTGAAACTTGATAGATATATGCTTAGTCTTAGAATGCAACACTGGATTCTTAGAAGTATTTATTGCACTTGAATTATCACAGAAGATTGTGATAGGCTCCTCATACTCTACTTTAATATCTCTTGACATCTGCTTCATCCACAAAACTTAAGTGCAACTACCTGCTATTGTTATGTATTCTGCTTCAGTTGTAGATAGGGATATTGCCTCTTATTTCTTGCTTAGCCAAGAAACCAATCTCTTTCCTAAAAAGAAAGCTCCACCACTGGTACTCTTCCGGTCATCCACATCTCCTGCCTAATCAGCATCTGTATATGCATGAAGAGAGAAATCATGATCTCTAGGATACCACAGACCATACTCAACCGTCCCTTTTAGATATCTAAAGATTCTCTTGATTGCCATGACATGGGATTCTCTAGGATCAGCTTGTTGAGTGAGATACAACAATCCTCCAATCATTGATCTGTACTTTGTCTGGTCTACCTTAGGAGAGTCATCATCTTTGCTCAACTTACATCCTGTTGCCATGGGAGTATTCATTGGCTTTGAATTTTCCATCCCAAATTTCTTCAATAGTTCTTTTACATATTTGGTCTGAGAAATGAAGATTCCTTTCTTTGTTTGAGTAATTTGCAGACCCAAGAAGAAATTCATTTCACCAAGCATAAACATCTCAAATTCACTTTTCATTTGATTTGCAAAGGTTTTGCACACACTATCTCTTCCTCCAAAGATGATATCATCAACAAATACTTCAACAATCAAGATATTTTCATGATCAATTTTGAAATATAAGTTACTGTCAGCAGTACCTTTGTTGAAACCAATCTTCAAAAGATGCTTGTCCAATCTTTCATACCAGGCTCTTGGGGCTTGCTTTAATCCATACAATGCCTTCTTCAACTTGCAGACCATATCACCATGATCAGACAACTGACATCCATCATGTTGCTCTATATATACTTTCTCTTCCAAGTCACCATTTAGAAAGATAAACTTGACATCCATCTGATATACCTTGAAATCCTTGAAGGCAGCAAAGGCAAGGAATAATCTAACTGCTTCAATTCTTGCCACCAGAGAAAAAGTTTCTTCAAAATCAATTCCTTCTATTTGGGAGTAGCCCTTGCAGACCAATCTGGTTTTATTTCTGATTACTTCACCAACTTCATATAGTTTGTTCCGGAAGACCCATTTGGTTCCAATCACATTCTTGTTTCTAGGTCTGGGAACAAGATCCCAAGTGTGATTTTTCTCAATTTGCATCAACTTTTCCTCCATTGTTTTGGTCCAATTTTCATCATTGTAGGCTTCATTTATTGTCTTAGGTTTAATCTTTGAAATCAAATAATATTCATCTGAATTTTGAGCAATTTTCCTTCTAGTTTGCACACCTTTGCTCTTGTCACCTATGATCTGATCTTCAGAGTGGTTCAGTCTTATATACCTTGGAACTTTGGGAGCTTCTTGCACTTCTGCTTCTTGAATAGCCTCATTCAGACCTATCTCTTCTTCCTGATTTACCGGATCAGTTTGAATCTGATTTTCAGAAGAGGTTTGAACTCCTTGAACCAGAACACCATTCTGATCATCTTCATCATATTCATAGAACCTTGAGGGTTTCTCTATTCCCTCATCAACCTTCACATTTGTACTTTCTATCATCTTTCTTAGTCTCTTGTTATAACACTGGTATGCTTTGCTTTGAGTAGAGTAACCCAAGAATATTCCTTCATCACTTCTAGCATCAAACTTGCCTAGATCTTCATCTCTTTTGATGTAACATTTGCTACCAAAGACTCTAAAATATCTTATAGTAGGAGTAATGCCAAACCAGAGTTCATAAGGGGTCTTACCAGTATTGCTTCTGATTTGAACTTGATTGAGAGTATAGACTGCAGTGTTGACAACTTCTCTCTAATAGATCTAAGGAACATTTGCTTCCATCATCATGGTCCTAGATGCTTCCTGGATGGTCCAGTTCTTTATCTCCACTACTCCATTCTACTGTGGAGTCCTACGAGCAGACAGTTGTCTCTTAATTCCATGTTTCTCATAGAACTCTATGAACTCATCGGATGTGAATTCTACACCTCTATCAGACCTCAGACATTTCAACTTTAATCCTGCTTCATTCTCTACCATAGCTTTGAATATTTTGAATTTCTCAAGAGCTTTTGATTTCTCCTTTAGAAAGGTTACCCACATCATCCGGGAATAGCCATCAATTAGCAGCATGAAGTATCTATCTCCTTGAATACTCCTGGTTCTTGCCGGACCACAAAGATCAGTGTGAACTAAGTCCAATAATCTAGTTGAGGACAGTTCCTTGCTTTTGAATGAGACTCTGCTCATCTTAACCAACTGACATTCCTTGCACAAGCTGTTAGTAGGTTTTACCAATTTTGGAAGATCTCTTACAGCCTGAGTATTACTTATCTTGATGATATTATCAAAATTCACATGACACATCTTTCTATGCCATGACCAACTTTGATCAACTTGAACAAATAAGCAGCTTTTACTAGTACCAACCAAGTGGAAGATATTACCTTTAGTTTGAGTACCGGATGCAATCTATGTTCTGGATCTTTCAAAGATTTTTCATTTTCCATCCTTGAATCAAAGATCATAGCCTTTGTCCACCAACTGTCTAACACTGAGAAGATTGTGCTGCAAACCTTCAACATACAGTATATTACCAGTTTTGTTTCTTCCATCAAAAGAAATAGTTCCTCTTCCTCTGATTCTACCAACAGAATTATCACCAGACTTTACCACTCCTCCTTCATACCTTTCCAAATCTACGAACTTATTTTTTTCACCTATCATATGGTGAGAGCATCCACTGTCAATGACCTAGTCATCCTTTTCTTCAATCTGGGCAGCCAGAGCTCTTTCCACAGTCTTAAGATTGATAGATACAGAGGACATTGGATCTTCTTCCTTGATGGCAATGAACACCCATTCATTTCTGGATTTGTTTCCTATCTCTGATTCATCATCTGTTACTCCTTCATTATCATCATCTTCATGTACATAGTAACAGTTCTTTTAGAACCTTGACTTGTTAGGATTTTGCCTTGAAAATCTTTCCAGACACCTAGAGGGAAAATGACCATTCTTATTGCAGTTAAAACACTTAAAAGGTAATTTTTCTTCATACTTACTGGATCCTCTTGGCAGCTTTTTTGCAATGAGGGCTTCAAGTTGAGTAGTTTCTACTTTTTCTTCTTTCAGATCTTTTCTTGCTTTTTCATACCATGACAATTTCTTTGAAGAATTCTCTCCCTGATCAAACCTTTGTTTACCTTTAACAGAGGCACTAACTTTGAATGCAGATTCAGTCTTGGGAGGGTCGTCTCCAAACTCTGTCATTTCAAATGCAGCCAATTGATCTCTTGTGATAGTTGTATGGGCTCTGAATTCCTCAATGGCAGCAGCCTTGATTTTGTAAGAGGTAGGAAGGGATCTGAGAATTTTACCAACAATCTCATTTTCATCCAAGACTCCACCAACATTTCTAATTCCACAAACCAACTCATTCACTCTTGGCATAAAAGTAGTAATATTTTCATCATCTCTCATCTTCAGTTTTTCAAATTTCCCTTTCAGACTCTGTAACCTTGCACATTTAACATACTGGTCTCATTCATGCAAAAGTTTCAGTTTATTTCAAATCTCAAAGGCAGTTGGTAGGTCAATGACATTTGAGAGCGCTAAGTCAGATAATGCACTTAGAAGAGCCTCTTTGGTCCGCATATTATTTTCAGCATCTGTGATTTCATTTAGGGTTGTCGGACCACCCTGTGGAGGTACATACGCTTTTGTAACCATGGACCAGTACGCCAATCCCATACACTGCAAGTGACATTTCATGTGACCTTTCCAAAGAGTAAAGTTGGTTCCATCAAACTTCGGACTATCCTTCTTGTAAGACGACATCCTGGATCTCCTCAAGCAGTTAAGCTTTTTTTTTAGAGGAACTTGGTTCTGATACCAATTGTTAGACTTAGGGCACACAACTGAGAGGGGGGGTGAATCAGTTGTGCAAAACTTTCTCCAATTTACACACTTAAATCCTCTTAGTGATTAGCAATACATTAAACATGAAACATAATGGATTCAAATCAAAAGTAGAAACTCATCAACACATAAGACACCAAGATTTTGACGTGGAAAACCCGGTTAAGGCAAAAACCATGTGGTGATTAACCCAAGAATGTATTCTCTGTTAGAAGAATAGAAAGAACAAAATGGCACCTGCCAATTAGGGCTCACTGCCCGAGCACACTGCTCACAAGAGGCTCACTGCCTACAAGAGACACACTGTCTACAAAGAAATAAGTATTACATACATGAACTGGAGAATAGCATCTTCACCATGCTTGAATCAGTTCCATTAAGCTCAATACTTCTGCTCTGCCTTTCGTTCTCCTCTTCACTACCACACCCTCATCTCCACATCCTACACTTTGAAATGACTTCGCAATCCCTTATTTATACATGACATCAACTTAGGAACAAACATCTAAGTCGGCAATCATCCACAAGAACATCCGCAAGTTGAGTAACTCATCTCGTCGGCCAACCTAAGGAAGAACACCTTCATCCGGAAGCATTTCTTCAATTTCGGGCTCCAACTCTAATGTGGACCATCAATACGAACTGAACATGATCCAAGGACCTCCGCAAGCTTGCCTGAATCACCAAGAACATCCGCACTTTCTTTACTTACTGAAATCCTTCTCTCCTTCATCCGGATCCTCAAGAATACAGTCTGCCATTACTGTCACAAGGGAATAGATGCTTGCGGACATGAACCAATAGAGTTAACATATCATAAGGACTTCCCAAACACTCCTTCAAATCCATAGAACAGGACAAAGCATTTCCAGATCTCACCGAACCTTTCTGTAACACTCTGTCACCTCTGAACATCTACTGAAACCGGTTCTACTTGAACAATTCACAACTTCTTCATATCTTCATGCAGATCTCTGAAATCTCTACTGCAACATCTTAAGATTCATATCTTTGAACCCTTTAATCCACATCCTCTGATCCTCAATCTGTCTTGGACTTTTTACCTTTTGATATCACTGTTCTTCACTGTTCCTGATTGAGACTAATTTTCTCAATATCCTCAGCACATAACTCATCCAATCCTTGTCGTTAATGCAACAAGAGTATGTTGACATCAATGACAACACCGGTTAGGCCCATACTTGCAACACCTCGAACCATTGCTCAACTTGAGAATATAAGGACCACTGGATCTAGAAAGTGCTCAAACTTGAAACAATCGTAATCATAGATGTAAGGAGCTAAACACAAAAAATTACTAGTAAGATAAAATCTAGAGAAGAATACAAGAAGCTTAGGGTTCACAAGAGAATAACATCTAGAACAAGTCAAAGAGGTCACATGGTAGCACCAGAGAGTGTAGGAGACAAGTAGACATTAAACCAATTAAAGGTTGGATCTAAGTAAATTACAGATTAAAATTTACTTGTGAGCTTAGGATTGCCAAAAGCTTTAGGATCCAAAAGATAAACTTATAGACATGAGAAGTTGAGTAAAAAGTCTACAATTGACTAGGAAATTAAAGTCTAGAATGAGACAAGGGAAGCTTGGGGCTCATTAGGAATAGAAATTTATGGAGCACATGGAAGATGCCACGTGGTGAGACTAGAGTGAGCTCAAAACAAAGGCATAGGAAAAAAAGATTCCAAATTGTAACTTAGTTATAAATAATAAAATAGCTTGGGTTCGAAAACTTTGTAGACTTAGAATTTTTACAATTATAGATGTGAGAAGTTGACTATAAAATGGTTTAATGCAAGCTCAGGTCTAGATTTAAAATGAAGTTATGAGATAAGGACCGAAAAGTAGATAAGTCTAGAGAATAATATGAAAAGCTTATAGATCATAAAAGAATGACATCTAGAACAAGTCAAAGAGGTCACATGGTAGCACTAAAGAGCATAGGAGACAAGCACACATTAAAAAAGTTAAAGGATGAATGCAAAAAAAATATAGATTAAAATTTACTAATGATCTTAGGACCATCAAAAGATTTAGAATCTAAACGATAAACTTATAAACATGAGAAGCTAAGAAAAAAGTAGTTGAATAGGAAGTTAAAGTCCAAAATGAGACAAGGAAATCTTGTGGCTCATGAGGAAGAGACAAACATATAACATGGAGGATGCCACATGGTGAGACTAAAGCAAGCCCAAAACAAAGGCATAGGAAACACATATTCTAAATTGCGACTTAGAAATAATAAAATATCTTAGGTCTAGAAACTCTACAAACTTAGAATGTTTATTATTGTAGACATGAGAAGCTAACTATAAAATGGTTTAATGAAATCTCAGGTTCAGATTTAAAATGGAGCTACATGATAAGGACCAAGGAAGGCATGATCAATGGCTAGAGCCAAGAGGTTGGAAAGAGTTAAGTGGTAAGTGGGAAAGGGTGGTAAGGAAATTGAGCAAAGTGGGGATGATGACATCAAATATTTTGTGTGTGTGCTTCAACTTATATAGTAACTAGTTTAGAAGTCAATGGAGGAATATTACATAAAGTCCATAGGACATGTGCAGGTGTATAACTTAGATTTTGACATGAGAAAATACAAATTTAGCTAAAGTAGGGACAAAAGCAATGTCGTTAGATCATACTAAAGGAAAAATAAATGCAAACCACAATGAGAGAAGCTTGAAACCATAACTAACTACCACAATGAATGCAACCAAAGATGGAGAAGCACCCAAAAATTAAAAAATTAAGTCATAGAATCCATGTAGACATATCAAACTCTACTATAAGATGTCTTAGATCAACGGTTTTCATAAGTTCATAGTGCCATGAAAGAAAATAATCTTTCTAGAGTGAAGGGGGTGCCAACATTGACTCTAGTTGGGGATGAGGGTCACATGTGACATTGCAAGAATTTAGAAAATTTTGATAGTGCAAGCCACAAGAGAAAAATGGGAGAGCAACAGAAGACAAACACAAAGACACACACACACACACACATCTGTATGTACCAACAATGCTCAAAAGTTGAAACACTTGACATGTAGGTACACAATAGACACCAATCGTCTATATAGGTGTAAGGAGTGTCACATCTATGGTACAAGTTAACCCCTATAAAAGAATTCCATGGCACAAGGCGAAGGACAAACCGAAAACTACCTCTTATCCTTGTTAAACATAAATTGGATGAAACAATTACCTATCCTTATAATAATAATGTTTTCCACACTTAGTCATAGCATATAATATCTCATTCATACATGCATAGGTGAACCACCAATGCTTAATGGAATAGGATCAAATCACTTGCTAGAGTTGTCAACATAATCCAACCACTTGGATGAAAAGGCTACATTTGTGGTGATTAGGTGCCATTCACCTTGCAAATTTCTAGCCATGTTTTAATTGTTCTAATTAACATTGTTGATAAATAATTATTGTCTCCAAGGAACATGGAGAGGGTAGAATTGGACACCCCTCTATGTAGTAGGAAAAATATTTATTCTCTCATGTGTAATTTTAGTGGCATTTAAGTTGGGAGTTACTTTTGGGGAGATACTAGAAATCGAGCAAAGGTCAGGATGTGTAAGAAGATGTAAGAGGATACTCTATTGGTGGGTTTTATGACTGATTTGGTCAATTTTCCCATGGAGTTCCTAGGATTGGGATCTTGGTCAATTTGACCATTATGATAGACTCTATGATGCTTATGATGGTGTAAGATGTGTAAGAGGAGTTACTATTCAATGTATGTTGGTTGATTTTGGTGAGATGTGAGATTCCACATGAGGATTTAGACACCTAGATTTGGGAGAGTGGTTTTGGCCACTTGTTTTGGAATACCATTAATGGTATCTTGTATTCATCTCTCTTATATATTGGTGGCTTGAGATGGTAGTATTGTGAGATGGTTTTTCACGTCATTTGAGCATTGTTATACTGCCAAAATTTAGAGAGATAAGTTGATGTATTGCAACTTCATTACTCATTAATACAAGCTTGAGTCTCTTTGGGTATGGAGTTGTTTCTCATAAGAGTTTATCCACATAAATCTACTTGTTATGGTTTGCACTTGTTTTATAGTTGAATTCCATTTCCCTTTTGATCTATCATTGTTATTGAATTTGGATGCATAAAAGTTCAACATATCTCATTGTTTAGTTACATTCTATTTCAAAATTTGATATCAAAGCCATAGTTGGCTTGATAAGAGAGAGGGACACCTATTTTAGAGTGTTTGATTGATTTAGTTTTTTTAAGTGGGAGTGTGTTGTTGTTTTCATGCAATTTTAGGTTTTGGGTGATAGAGATCATGGCTATCTCATCTCAGTTGGAAACAGAAAAGTTCAATACCATAGGATTTAATCTTTAGAAGCTACAGATGGAGGATCTCTTGAAAGAAATGGATCAATGAATTGTTGTGAAAAGTGGGTAGAACTAGATATTTTATTGGATGAAGAATGAGTATAAGTTGATAAAAATCCCATGGCACCATAAAGTTGTGTTTATTTGATTCTATTGTATTGAATGTTTTTGGTGAAACTACTACATATAATTTGTGGAATAGAATAGGAGAGATATCAAACAAAGAGTCTCATTAATAAATTATTTCTAAAAATAAAATTGTGTAATGGGGACTTAGTTGTATAACATTTAAATACATTTTATCTAATTTTGAGTCACTTACAATGGTAGATGTAAAGATAGAGGAAGATGATAAGTGTATTTTTTTGTTATGTTCATTGTCTAAATATTAGGATAATTTGATCCTTGCAATCAGTGGTTTTCTAATAGATGATCCAAAGTTAGATGCCCTTGTTGCCACCTTTCTTACAAAGGAGATGAGGAGAAATACTTTAGATAGATCTAAGGATGCATTCCACGCACGAAGAAGGTCTAAAAAGAGTGGTAAGGAAATGTCTAAGGACAAATCTAAGTCCAAGAAGATCCAAGACACTTGCTAAGAGTAGGTCTTGAGGTGTTGGAACTGTGGAAAACAAGGGCATCTCATAAAGGAATGTTGAAATAAGAAAATAAAGATGATAATTCCACTACCGATAAATTTGATGATGATGAAGCTACTTATTATTTTATTACTTATGCTAAGATGACTTTTGATGACTCTAGGTTGATAGATTCAGGTACATCCTACAACATGACTCCTCACAAGTAGTTCTCAATGTCTACAACTTATGATGGTGAGGACATTTAAATCCTTAGGGACAACAAGACACAAAGAATAGTGGGTTGAGGGGAGGTAAATTTGATTTTTAGTGATGGAAAGGTGAAAACCCTGACATATGTAGTTCATATCCTTGGTTTAGCTAGAAACTTGATTTCTATATCTAAAATGGATGATTCAAGAGTGAATGTTACTTTTGAGAAGAGTGGTTGTAGGTTGAGCAGAGGGAATCTAGTGTTGGCTAGGGGCACTAAGTGTGGTACCCTATCTAGGATGGAGACATCTACATTTTATAACTCTATGAATGCAACTAATAACTCCGCTTCTTGTAAACTATGGCACAATAGGATTGGTCACACTGGTGAGAAGGATCTTAAAACCCTCATTAATAAAAATATGGTTGATTATTTGTCTAGTTATTCTGTTGACTTTGATTTTTGTAAACATTATGTGTATGGGGAATAACATAAGGTTTCTTTTAAATTTAGCAGTACTAGAGCTAAACAAGTTTTGGAGGTTATTCATAGTGATGTAGTTGGTCTTATGGATGTGCCTTTGATTGGAAAATCTCATTACTATTTTTCATTTATTGATGATTTATCTAGACATACATGGGTTTACTTTTTGAAGCATAAGTCTACTATTTTTTCTACTTTTAAAGAGTTTAA
This sequence comes from Cunninghamia lanceolata, assembly GCA_027924645.1. Lineage (NCBI taxonomy): Eukaryota > Viridiplantae > Streptophyta > Pinopsida > Cupressales > Cupressaceae > Cunninghamia > Cunninghamia lanceolata. The sequence goes on from BSBN01000233.1 coordinate 151,271, forward strand.
AGCATTTTCTACAAAACAAATAGATAAGAGAGCAAATGCTTTGATAATAGATAATGGTGGACAGTTTTTCTCTATAGATTTTGATGATTATTGCAGGCATGTGGGAATTGCTAGGAAAAAAATAATTCCATATACTCTACAACAAAATGGGTAAACAATATTTTAATGGATAGAGCTAGAAGCATGCTAAGTTTGAACAACATTTTTGGGCTAAAGATATACACACTACTTGTTATCTGATTAATAGATCTCCCACTTCTACTCTAGTTGACAAAATACCCTATGAGGTATGGACATGTAAAAGATAATCGGTTTCTCATTTCAATTTTTTTGGCAGTGAGGCATATTGTAATGCCCACTCTTGTGTTTGCCATTTGTGATTTTCAATTTATATGCTATATGTTATATTGAGTGTTTCATTAGTGTATTATGTTATTCTTGTGTTATGAGTTATTGCACCAAACTTGCCATTGAGGTCTATTGTGCCATCGAAGGGTTCTGATGGTGTCTTTTAGATGTTTTTGTTGAGACATTTTGAATGACCATCAAGGTGTTTCCAATGAGGTTATGCATTAGCATTGGTTTTATGACTATGCATTATGGGATGCATATGTTGTGCCTTTCTATGTTAGACCATTTCAGTGTTTTGACTTCACTATTTTCATTATATTTGATCTAGTTGTGATTATTATGTTATTCAACACTATGGATTATAGTTGATTATGCATCTTGTCCTTGAATCATGCTAGTCATAGATTATTTATAGTTAGATGTGATAACTTGATATCATGTTATGATTTAAGTACCATGTTGGGTGGATTATCTTGCTTTGACTATTATTATGTAGACCAAGTACACCTAATGTTTGACCTAAGTGTGCAAGAAATTTATAGGTGTTAGACAAATGGTTGATATGTGGGGAGCATTGACATGGATTGCCCTTAGCCATCTCACCCTACTTTGTATTTGTGATGTGAAAGCTTATGAAACCATATTCAAATCAACTATGATTCTAGAACCCCATGTGTTAGACCTGTGAATGTGTCTTGTTGGGTGATTTTAATTACTATGTATGCATTTTCTTGGTATGTGCAAAAAGATTTAATAGTCCTTTCGAAATATTAATTATGTTAGTTGATTATTAGAAAAGAGAAAGATAATTTTTGAAGTTAAATTAAATGAATTAGGATTATTCACATTGTGTGAAAATCATTTTATTTAATTGATTAGTATGTGGGAAAATATCTTTAGAAATATCTAAGTTTTCAAAAAGGCATTATTAGAAATACCTAGTTCTAGTGGGAAATAGAAGAAAAGGTAAAAAGAGGTTCTAGGGAATTATGAAAACCGGAAAAAGGTTTTTTTTCATTCACTTGTTCTTTTGCATTTTTGAAAAACTCTCTCCCTTCTTTGAAAAAATGAATTAGATGCAGATGGTTGATGTAAATCTTGGTGATTGCTTGGAATGGTTTTGGTAGAGCTTGGTGATTTCTTGTGAGAGGAAGAGATTGCTTGGAGCACGTGTGTGCATGAAAAGAGCCTCTACTCTATTGTTCTACACTTGAGAATGAAGGTAGTTTTCTAATTTAAATTTGCTTTGTAAATGAAATCCTTTCCCTTTTGCCATGCCCATATTAGTTGGACGCATATGGCATTGTTATATAGAAATGATTTATATTTTAAATTATAGATTAAATTTGTATTTTTATTATTTTAAAACATGCATTTTGAGGCCATATTATGGTAAAATTTTATAAAATCCTTGTCTCTTAAGTTTTAAAAAATTGCTTCCAACATGGAAGCATTGTTTGCATTTTTGGATCAAAAGGGCACTCTTGAAATTTAGAAAATTTTCTTAATTTAAAAGTTATAAATTTTTGGAAATGTTGTAGGTTGCATCCCCATTCCATTAAAGGAGAACTTGGGAATTTTTATGGTTTTTACTCTATTGAAAAAAATAGAAAAATTACATTTTAGACCTCAAATGAGTGAATTATTTTGTGAAATGAATTGTCTCCTTAATATCTTAGAATTTTCCGTCTTTTGACAATGTGTCATATTTTTTTGCATTGGTTTGTGTGCCATGCCTAAATTGTAAATTTAGAACATTGGACTTTCAGGATTGAGGTATATAATATGAAAGGAGTGGCTCTCACCATTTGTTGGGATACAAAGAGATCCCTAGAACAAGCATGTGGAGAGTTTTAACCAAGTGATAATGTAAAACACATTGGGATTGTAAAATGTATAATTAAGATTATCCGCACTAGGAATTGAATGCTCACAAATGTTCGATCTATTTGTGAAGGGGTATGTCACAACTCTAGGAGTTGGTGAATGTTATAATTACCCATGGATTCGTCATGCTACTATGATGACACTCCTTGTCTCATTGCTAGGATCCTCATCCTTCCCTATCATGAGATTTTGTATTCAACATGATTTGTGATCATTTTTGCGCATGTGCATTGATTAGCGTGTGTGTCATATATTTCCTTTTATGCTTTGATTTGGTGTGAGCTTCTACATGTGATATTGTGTGTATTGATTGGCATGAGTGTTTCCAAGTATTCCTCTTATGTGTGTGAGTGTTAAAGCCTTGATCCTAGTGTATCCATGCTCTTCTTCTCTGTAGCTCAAGGTTTGCCTAAAGTAGCATAGAAATCTATTGCAATTGATGATGGCTATATAGTTGGGAGGTGGGTAACATTCCCCATTGGTCCATTCTTGAAGGTCTCTTGGGAGTTGGATGAGTTCTTGGTTTAGCATTTCATGTTATGATTTGTGGTTATTGGATTGTCTTTGGTGTGGCTCATTATTGATGTAATAATATGTTTGTATCATTAATGTATTGGAGTGTGATCCTTCCATGTTTGGGAAGTAGCCTCTAACATGTAATCATGTTATGTTCTCATTTGGTTGGAATTTGGTCCTTGTGTTGGATGGAAATTGTCATATTATGGAGATTATCCCATGTTTCGAAATGATTAAATTGGGACGTTGGAGTCCTCTTATGTATATGCAAGATTTAATTTATGTTATGCTTATGTGTTGGTTTGTGTTATTCCCATTTAATTGGTAAGAGTTCTATCTTTTCCTTTGGCTCTTCTTGATGTTGGTGTTGAATGAGCATGCCATCCTGTATCATTTTTCTCATGTTTAGCTATGTGTAGTATCGTGATTTGGAAAATGCATCTCCTTTATTCTTGTATTATTCTCTTCTTCCTTATGGTGATTATCATGTTTCTTATCTTTGGAAGTTAGCTTGTGTAAGGTTGTGGAAGTGAGACTCACTTTCCACCTTATTCCTTGAGAATTGTGTCCATTAGGAGGCTCTTGTGTGGCTGAGTTGAAGCCCATGAATCTCTTGACCCAAACCATTTTCTAACACACAAAAATCAAGGAAGTTATGCCTTGTGGAGTGCAAGAAATAGACCTTACTATTTTTATGCATTAGTTGTTTTACTATTTATTTTTTCAAGTTTGGAAAATAATCCAACACTACAGTTGCAAACTAGGTTTACCAGTATGAGTTACAAGTTGCAATCTGATCTTGAAACTTGAAGTGCAGGAAGTGTGAAGTTTAGAGTCCCATTGCACATTGTAAGGTGCAAGTTACAATCGATCTCAAGAGTCTAAGTTGTCTAAGGGGTTAGGGTTCAAAGTTTACCCAACACTGTGCGAGTTGCAATTGCAAGTGAGACCTTGAAGCTTGAACCACTGAAGGTGTCATGTTTTGGACTTTCACTGGGTCCTTTCTATTGGAATAGGTCCAGAAAACTAAGAGGGGGGGGGCTGAATCAGTTGTTTCTCTATTCAGCCTTTTCCTTTTGTTATTCCCTTTTACAACTTAAAATTAAATCAATGATAAAAACATTTTAGCATTAGATAATAGAATATGAGTAGAAAACATGAATGACACATTTGACACCAAGATTTTGATGTGGAAACCCGGTTAAGGGAAAAACCATGGTGGGGGTTAACTCACAAAAATTAATACCCTGTTAAAAGTATTTTACAAATGGGAATGCACATGCATTCGGGCTCACTGCCCCGAGCTCACTGCTCAAGTGGAGGCTCACTGCCTACATAAAAGTTTACAAGAGATTTAGATAGATTTTGAACTAGTAAGATGCATCTGCCAATGCTAGAGATCAGTTCTGGTTAAGTGCAAATACTGACTTTGTACACTTCAGCTTTATTCTGCTCTTCTCTCTATTCTGCCTTCATTCAGATATTAGATTTTTTCTCTTTTCACATTTTCTCCATGACCGCAATTCATACTCAAAATATCCACCATCATTGGCTATATATGCTTGTCTTGAATTGCAATCACTTGCTAGTCGGCAACAACAAACAACACTTAGAACCTTTTAAGAATGCTCTGCTCTGTCGGCTAGATCCTGTTGATGATTGCGATATACAGCCTTCTAGCCCTCCTTCTAGCGCCAGAAAACTGTTGATGATTACAATATACAGCCTTCTAGCCCTCCTTCTAGCGCCAGAAAACTGTTGATGATTACAATATACAGCCTTCTAGCCCTCCTTCTAGCGCCAGAAAACTGTTGATGACTGTTTTGATGCAATCATAACAATAAGTTAAAATTCACATAAAATGAACTGAAACTATACTTGAAAGACAAGAAGGAATCATTTGGTGATTCAACTAATCCCAAGTCTACAATGGTTTGGTTGGTCAAGTTCAGTTGGTCAATGTGAAGCTGTAATGTTCAAGGGGCCTTACGTAGTTTAGGTTTATTTTGTGGTTTACTGGACTAAGAATATGCAAAGAGGTCATAGATTTCAACAAGTGTTCTGTTCATTTGCATACAAGTGATACTGGGCTGCAAGTTTCAGAGGGTTTTCTTGGATTTTTGCAGCTTTCCTCTTTATCTGTTTATGAAAATTGTCTACTTATAGCTCTGTTATGCATGCTTCTTCAAATTTGAGACAATTTCCTTTGGATTTCTACGTTTTCAGCTAGATATTTCAGATGGGTTGGGAAAAGTTAGAAAGATCTACTCTATACCTCACTTAATCTACAGAAGGATCTAAGTGTTTCTGTTATGCACTATATAAATACCACAGTAGTTTGATCAAATCCACAGTAAAAACCCTAAATGTAAGTCCTGAGCATTTTCACAAACATACATTTAAAATTGCAAGCTCTCAAAGAAGATATTTCAAAATACAAAGAAGGGCAGGAGAACACTCAGAAGATAGATGCAGAACTCCAGATTCTATTGTATTAGAAACGAATAGTCATACATGATTTACAATGTAGGAATGACTCTTAGTTTCATTGATCATACTACAGAGAACTTACAAGCTTTACAGATACAGTAAGGCAGCCAGACATTCCACGCGCACCTTACTGCAGACAAACAGGCGACCTCCTTCTTCTACTTCTAAACTATGCTAAGCTATCTTGCTGTGTTTTCCTAGAATCTCTGTTGTAGGCACTAAAAATCCCTGTTGTAGCCCCTGTTGTAAAGTATTACAGTGTAGAGAGGCACAATATATAACATTCTGATTGTCCTCACTACAGCAAAAAAACCTAACTGAACCCCTGGTTCAAACCCCTGGTTACAACAATAAATGCAGGTGAACCAGCTCTCAAAAATATCTCAGAGCAGTGGTCAAATCTGGGCGAAATATTGCCCCTTCTGAGAAGTTCCGGCAGCTGGGTAATAACTTCTGCTTGTCTATTGTGATAATACCTCCAGCTGCGACCTTCCTCTTTACTTGAATGGCCTTGACTTTTGCACTTCATCCTTATCTTCTTGCTCCTGAGATCAGATCTTCTGCCTCCATGAAGTCATTGTGTTGACTTTCCAGCTGCTTCCTCAACTGCAAGCCTGCAAGACAAGACAAGCAATAAGTTTCACATTTATCACAAAAACAACATGAAAATAGAATAAGCGTTTAAATCCAGGTGACTGCGCAAGATGAGGAGATCGGATCCAGAAAACTCCAAAAAACGCGTCCAAAATGCGCCCAAGCTGCTCAAAATTCACGGGTCAACCATCGCTGACCGAAAAATGCCAGAGGCGCCAAAAAAAATGCTTTAAAATTCCACCGCCTTATTTCCCGCCCATCGGCATGATATTCACTGTCGGTGCATCAAAAAAACAGGTTAGTCGATATACCTCATCATCATGATATTTTGGAAATAGCATTCCCTCCTGAAGGTCCAGATGAATGTCATCATGATATTTGACTTCTGCATATGGAGAAACGAACAACATCATCATCATCATCATGCTGAAGAAGAATAGGAGGATACGAATATAATCATGCTGCCGAGGAAAGGAAGATGATGGTGACGTCATCATGATATTCGGGCTTCATTGAAATGCTAAGGATGACATCATCATCATGTTCGGTTAAGATCAGGGGGATAATTGTGATATCGGGTTACCTGAGGAGCATGATCAGGATGATGAAGTGAATATGACCCTTTTGCGGCCAAGGTAACCCTCTTGAAAGATCAGCATGATGATGATCATCATCATATTTGGGGCGTATGTCGAACTTGGAATAAGACGTCATCATCATATTCGGCAAACGGATCTTGCTTGAAAAAATATCCTGTTTGAAGGAAAAAATGATGATGATGATGATCATCAGGATATTAGCTTCTGTCGAACATAGAATAAGACATCATCATCATAATTGGGCAAACGGATCTGGTTTTGGAAAATATCCTGTTGAAAGAAAAGATGATGATGCTGATCATCAGGATATTTACTTCTTCGTTTATCAGATCGGGATGACGTCATCATGATATTCGGAGCCTTCGTTAAACTTGAACATGACGTCATCATGATAATTCGCCAAACGGATCATGCTTGGAAAATATCCTGCCGAAGGGAAAATGTGATGATGATGATCATCAGGATACTTGCAAAAGGTTGTATTTCATCGGCAGGAGGACTTGGCGAAATATCGGGCGAACAAACAAGATCATGATGATCTTGACAATATGACAGGATAAAAATATGATGATGATGTCATCATCATATTTCGCTTTCGGAGCACAAGGATGAGCTGGTCATCATGATATTTGCGCTAGGGTGATATTACAAAATATGATGATGCTGTTGAGAAATGTAATATCGACCACTTCTTAATAAATAGGGTGGTCATCATGATATTTGCGCTAGGGTGATATTACAAAATATGATGATGCTGTTGAGAAATGTAATATCGACCACTTCTTAATAAATAGGGTGATCATCATGATATTCGCTAACCGGAGATCAGGAGGATATGAAGATGATGATCCTCCTCGTCGATTTATCATGATGATGAGTCCAGCACTTAGCGAATTTCAGCAAATGATCCTCGTGAAAGATCAGGGTGATATGAAGTTGTCATCATCATCTTCGTGAAGTTCAGCAAATATCATGATGATGACCCTGCGATAGGATTTGAACGTGCGCATGCAAATATGCCGATAATGAATTTGCTAAGTCAGGGTGATCTTATACTATCAGCATGATATTATAAGATCAGGTAATGTTGAAATATCATGATGATGCTCGCGATATAACAGACCACCTCGACGGGGTAACTTACCTTGACTGAAAGCCAATGTCATCATGATATTCGAACCTCAGGATATTATCGGGGGGGTACGTTTCAAATATGATGATGATGTCCTCATACAGCAAAACCAGGTTTATAAAATATGACGCTCCTAAGGAAATCATGATGCTGATGATGCGCACAAGGCCTTTTGACGGGTAAAAAGCACTACCACCTAAGATTGACGTCCGGATGTTGCGACTGCATGATTTTTATCAGGTGATAGACCAAGATCATGATGATCCTGTCAACATGACTTAGGATAAAAAATGATGATCCTCCTGCGAATATCAGGTTTGACCAAGACTTTGACCGTGCATAACTTTCACATATGGACGAATTTTCAAGTGAAGTAAAAGGCAAACCTGCATGGAATTTCAAGCTCTTTTAAAATATGAGGTCACAGAAACAAAATATGAACTTTGACAAATAGACCTCATGATGATGACCTACCTCATCATATATCATGATGATGATGCACCTGACCTTCATTTTTACCAGACCGCCAGAAAGCAGAAAAAACACAAGCAGAAGCAAAAAGCAAGACATCAGCAGGGGTCCCCATTTTGCTAAGGAGCATAATGGGGCGTGTTGTGAACATCACAACAACTAGCAACCAAAACAAAACAATTAAATTCAGAGTGTTCAAGGAAACTAGGTGAAATGAACTCATAACTTCCAACTATCTTTCCTGCAAATTACTATTCAGCTTGAGACTCAAAGTGTTCAATAAAGATGCATGAATTTTTATTTTCAGTTTAGTTGTGTGCATGTGATTAATTATCCTCATCTTGAAGATCGGTTGAACAAACCAGTGACCGACATTAGCCTACGTAGGTGAGGATATTCCCTCATAGCCGACCGGATAGAGCCTTGCTGCCAGCGAGCGTCTATAGCCCCGGCAAGGTTATCGTTACAATTCTCCTAAGTAGAGCCCCACTGCCAGCGAGCGTCCATAGCCCCGGTAGAGTTACTTAGATGGCTTAATCTGGATTTTCAGTATAATCCGCTTTATTCATTTATTTATTTATTTGTTTGTTTTCTAATTTTGAAAGATTTCATAAGATATAGCAATTTGTAACTTCATGATGCAAGGAGTGGGCACTTGCTGAAATTAAGCTGAGAATTGTAATGGTAGCAAGGGTGACCTCTGATTTTTCACCTAATATCTACACTGGTAGGTTCAACAAACCCAAGGATTTTAGGTGTGTCATCGTGAGAAACCTGCTTCGAATTCTCAATCACATTTATTGAATACGAAACTTCAGAAGATGAACAACTCTCTCCATTCATGACAGTGACAAGTTATGTGTAAATTGCAAATGGTTAACCTGAATATCCTAAATTATATACTGTTTTGAATGGTTGCTAGTTCTGCTCCTTAATACTCTACAGTAAAATAAAGATCCCTGCTGAGGAGACAACAAACAAACCAAACAAACAGGCTGTACAAACAACACAACAACAGAAAAAACTGTACAAACAGACAGAAACAAAAAGCAAAAAACAAACAGAAAGGAACTATACAAACAACTAACCTAAAAAGAAAACAGCAAAAGAAGAACACAAAAAAACAAAAAACAACTACCCTACCAGACTATATACAAGCCTCTACGAGGCAATTAGAAACCCAGGAAAAGGACCCAAAAACACCCCTACTTGCATATTTCTTTAGGTTGTGCAGGAGTAACAGGGTACTAGTTATGGTCCTCATCATAGCAGATTTATCTTTGAATTCTGAAAAAAATTCTGATATTCTAGATTCATTGTGTTTATCAGAATAGCTCTTAACTAGTAACTGAGGCTGCTCATCAGGGTTATGATTAATCCATAGGCATGTCCTATCTCTTGAATTTGCATAATCAAAATAGCATTTATCATCATTTACTAAGGAAAGGAAAGAGACAACCTGATGCACCTTTAGCTCTGTGGAACACACTTGTTTATTAGTAGCTGGCTCTTCATTTAGCTCTGCATTTTCATTGCCCAGCTCTATGTCTAGTCCTTTTTCAAGTTGAAAGAAGAATGACTCTAGATGTATCATTTCTTCATCTTCATCCAGCTTTGTTCCTTCATTTTGGATGTTCAGTTTATCCTCAAATTTAGCACACCTCTCAATGTTCTCATTAGTTTCCTGCACATCAGCACTTAAGTAAGTATCTTCATCATCATCTGATATACAGAAATTAATCATTTCTAAATCACTTGAGAGTAAAGGTGGGACAACATCTTTTGATTGACAAGAGTACTCCCCTGTTTTATTTTCAACATGGCATGGGGGTGATGTCTGACTGTGTACAGCAGCTCCATGATCCTCTGTATCTTCTTTTTTTAAGGATTGTTCATCAGATGACTCATATTTATCATTCAGTGAAGAGTCTAATTCTATTGACCTGCAACAATCTTGATTTTGATCATTTAATTTAAAGAAGTCAGGTGTAACACTAGGATTTACTTTCTTTTCTATGACTTCATTAGTTTCTACAGTAGGGATCTTATCAATTTTAGTGCATTTTAATTCTTCCAATGCTTGTTTACATTTTTTTGCCAAATCATGTTCGTTAAAACTTTTCAGGTCAGATCCAGAGGCTTCTTCTTGACAAATATTCCTTAGTAGTTCCATATATTTATCAAATGTATCAAGATGAACCTCACTTTCCTTTTCTTTTTCATTAAATCCTTTTTGCTTATTATCTAGAAAAGAGACAAGAGCTGTGATTTCTTCTCTGCATTTTTTAGGATATTTATACTTTTCAGTAACTTTAATCACAGCCGGATCCTGACGAAAAGACAGATTTTTTTTCTTACCATCACATGATTCCTGCCAAGAGATCTTATTACCCTTTATTCTTAGCATTGGTTCCATCTTTGTATTTTCTGCACATTTAATGACCGTTGATGCTGCATCCTTCTGTCGCTCAATAATCTCCTCACTTCCCTGCCAACTTTCAGCCTTATACACATCTGAGAGAGAGATTAGTCCTTTCAAATATAAATCTAATCTTGTAAGGAAAGATAGACAATTAAGCTCACCATGCTCTGCGGACTTATGTATCCTACACCTTCCAAATAAACCATAGCTATATAAATTTTTGGGATAAAGCTGGTTATTCAAAGCTTTCTGAAATGAAGGAATGTCAACTTGAAAACTGCCCCTATATGAGTCCATTAAAAAATAGGACCCTCTTTCAACTTTTTAGGCCTTTGAAATTTTATGAGATCTAACATATCTCAGAATATAACATTTAAACTCAAAATTTTAACCCTAAACCAAATCAGGCCCTCCTTCTAGCGCCAGAAAACTGTTGATGATTGCGATATACAGCCTTCTAGCCCTCCTTCTAGCGCCAGAAAACTGTTGATGATTACAATATACAGCCTTCTAGCCCTCCTTCTAGCGCCAGAAAACTGTTGATGATTACAATATATAGCCTTCTAGCCCTCCTTCTAGCGCCAGAAAACTGTTGATGACTGTTTTGATGCTATCATAACAATAAGTTAAAATTCACATAAAATGAACTGAAACTATACTTGAAAGACAAGAAGGAATCATTTGGTGATTCAACTAATCCCAAGTCTACAATGGTTCGGTTGGTCAAGTTCAGTTGGTCAATGTGAAGCTGTAATGTTCAAGGGGCCTTACGTAGTTTAGGTTTATTTTGTGGTTTACTGGACTAAGAATATGCAAAGAGGTCATAGATTTCAACAAGTGTTCTGTTCATTTGCATACAAGTGATACTGGGCTGCAAGTTTCAGAGGGTTTTCTTGGATTTTTGCAGCTTTCCTCTTTATCTGTTTATGAAAATTGTCTACTTATAGATCTGTTATGCATGCTTCTTCAAATTTGAGACAATTTCCTTTGGATTTCTACGTTTTCAGCTAGATATTTCAGATGGGTTGGGAAAAGTTAGAAAGATCTACTCTATACCTCACTTAATCTACAGAAGGATCTAAGTGTTTCTGTTATGCACTATATAAATACCACAGTAGTTTGATCAAATCCACAGTAAAAACCCTAAATGTAAGTCCTGAGCATTTTCACAAACATACATTTAAAATTGCAAGCTCTCAAAGAAGATATTTCAAAATACAAAGAAGGGCAGGAGAACACTCAGAAGATAGATGCAGAACTCCAGATTCTATTGTATTAAAAACGAATAGTCATACATGATTTACAATGTAGGAATGACTCTTAGTTTCATTGATCATACTACAGAGAACTTACAAGCTTTACAGATACAGTAAGGCAGCCAGACATTCCACGCGCACCTTACTGCAGACAAACAGGCGACCTCCTTCTTCTACTTCTAAACTATGCTAAGCTATCTTGCTGTGTTTTCCTAGAATCTCTGTTGTAGGCCCTAAAAATCCCTGTTGTAGCCCCTGTTGTAAAGTATTACAGTGTAGAGAGGCACAATATATAACATTCTGATTGTCCTCACTACAGCAAAAAAACCTAACTGAACCCCTGGTTCAAACCCCTGGTTACAGCAATAAATGCAGGTGAACCAGCTCTCAAAAATATCTCAGAGCAGTGGTCAAATCTGGGCGAAATATTGCCCCTTCTGAGAAGTTCCGGCAGCTGGGTAATAACTTCTGCTTGTCTGTTGTGATAATACCTCCAGCTGCGACCTTCCTCTTTACTTGAATGGCCTTGACTTTTGCACTTCATCCTTATCTTCTTGCTCCTGAGATCAGATCTTCTGCCTCCATGAAGTCATTGTGTTGACTTTCCAGCTGCTTCCTCAACTGCAAGCCTGCAAGACAAGACAAGCAATAAGTTTCACATTTATCACAAAAACAGCATGAAAATAGAATAAGCGTTTAAATCCAGGTGACTGCGCAAGATGAGATCGGATCCAGAAAACTCCAAAAAACGCGTCCAAAATGCGCCCAAGCTGCTCAAAATTCACGGGTCAACCATCGCTGACCGAAAAATGCCAGAGGCGCCAAAAAAAATGCTTTAAAATTCCACCGCCTTATTTCCCGCCCATCGGCATGATATTCGCTGTCGGTGCGTCAAAAAAACAGGTTAGTCGATATACCTCATCATCATGATATTTTGGAAATAGCATTCCCTCCTGAAGGTCCAGATGAATGTCACCATGATATTTGACTTCTGCATATGGAGAAACGAACAACATCATCATCATCATCATGCTGAAGAAGAATAGGAGGATACGAATATAATCATGCTGCCGAGGAAAGGAAGATGATGGTGACGTCATCATGATATTCGGGCTTCATTGAAATGCTAAGGATGACATCATCATCATGTTCGGTTAAGATCAGGGGGATAATTGTGATATCGGGTTACCTGAGGAGCATGATCAGGATGATGAAGTGAATATGACCCTTTTGCGGCCAAGGTAACCCTCTCGAAAGATCAGCATGATGATGATCATCATCATATTTGGGGCGTATGTCGAACTTGGAATAAGACGTCATCATCATATTCGGAAAACGGATCTTGCTTGAAAAAATATCCTGTTTGAAGGAAAAAATGATGATGATGATGATCATCAGGATATTAGCTTCTGTCGAACATAGAATAAGACATCATCATCATAATTGGGCAAACGGATCTGGTTTTGGAAAATATCCTGTTGAAAGAAAAGATGATGATGCTGATCATCAGGATATTTACTTCTTCGTTTATCAGATCGGGATGACGTCATCATGATATTCGGAGCCTTCGTTAAACTTGAACATGACGTCATCATGATAATTCGCCAAACGGATCATGCTTGGAAAATATCCTGCTGAAGGGAAAATGTGATGATGATGATCATCAGGATACTTGCAAAAGGTTGTATTTCATCGGCAGGAGGACTTGGCGAAATATCGGGCGAACAAACAAGATCATGATGATCTTGACAATATGACAGGATAAAAATATGATGATGATGTCATCATCATATTTCGCTTTCGGAGCACAAGGATGAGCTGGTCATCATGATATTTGCGCTAGGGTGATATTACAAAATATGATGATGCTGTTGAGAAATGTAATATCGACCACTTCTTAATAAATAGGGTGGTCATCATGATATTTACGTTAGGGTGATATTACAAAATATGATGATGCTGTTGAGAAATGTAATATCGACCACTTCTTAATAAATAGGGTGATCATCATGATATTCACTAACCGAAGATCAGGAGGATATGAAGATGATGATCCTCCTCGTCGATTTATCATGATGATGAGTCCAGCACTTAGCGAATTTCAGCAAATGATCCTCGTGAAAGATCAGGGTGATATGAAGTCGTCATCATCATCTTCGTGAAGTTCAGCAAATATCATGATGATGACCCTGCGATAGGATTTGAACGTGCGCATGCAAATATGCCGATAATGAATTTGCTAAGTCAGGGTGATCTTATACTATCAGCATGATATTATAAGATCAGGTAATGTTGAAATATCATGATGATGCTCGCGATATAACAGACCACCTCGACGGGGTAACTTACCTTGACTGAAAGCCGATGTCATCATGATATTCGAACCTCAGGATATTATCGGGGGGGTACGTTTCAAATATGATGATGATGTCCTCATACAGCAAAACCAGGTTTATAAAATATGACGCTCCTAAGGAAATCATGATGCTGATGATGCGCACAAGGCCTTTTGACGGGTAAAAAGCACTACCACCTAAGATTGACGTCCGGATGTTGCGACTGCATGATTTTTATCGGGTGATAGACCAAGATCATGATGATCCTGTCAACATGACTTAGGATAAAAAATGATGATCCTCCTGCGAATATCAGGTTTGACCAAGACTTTGGCCGTGCATAACTTTCACATATGGACGAATTTTCAAGTGAAGTAAAAGGCAAACCTGCATGGAATTTCAAGCTCTTTTAAAATATTAGGTCACAGAAACAAAATATGAACTTTGACAAACAGACCTCATGATGATGACCTACCTCATCATATATCATGATGATGATGCACCTGACCTTCATTTTTACCAGACCGCCAGAAAGCAGAAAAAACACAAGCAGAAGCAAAAAGCAAGACATCAGCAGGGGTCCCCATTTTGCTAAGGAGCATAATGGGGCATGTTGTGAACATCACAACAGATCCATACACCAATATTGATGCATACCAAAAATAACACATGTAGATCATCATACATGTCAGCCACTAACATCCTATCTCACACACAGTTCATCAAAACACTCCTATTGGGTCCGCACAAGGATTTACATAAGTATGCCTGTTCTTCACTGAACTGTTCTGTCATAATAGGACCCAGTATTCAGATGCTCATAACTTCTGATCCCATTATCACTAGAGGCTAAAAAATTAGATTTAGATTTTCCTAGTGTCCCTCTACACTCCTTCAGATCCGCAACACATAATGATTAACTGGAGAGATCCATTGACCAAAATACTAGACTTTGCTATATGCTCTGTTTCACACTCCCGGACTCAGATAGATTATCATTCTGACTTCCGGTAAGATTCGATACTGCACTGCAGATGTGTGGATCAATCTTAGTTGCTATCAATGACAACACCTATCAATGCTATGTAGTGCCTCTTGCCAACAATCTCCCCCTTTGGCATTGATGGCAACACTTAGTGAAAAATGACTAAGTGTCTTTGTACAACTCCCCCTTTGTTTGTACATTTGTGCACTTTACTTATCTTGGTGCTCCCCCTTTGTTGAATACTTCATTTTTCATTTCCCTTCACCCCCCTTTGACATCAATGGCAAAGGGTGGGATCCGCAAATCAAAATTCTCCAAAATTTTTGTATACATTGCCGCATATGTATTAATAAACATTAAGTTCCATTCACATGAACTTGAGGATGTCTGTAAAACTAGCTTTTATTTGCACAAGTTCAGAGGCCCAAGTACTCTTCATTCCATCCAAAATTGAAATGTACCCATTTAACACAAATGAGTATGCTTCTGCCTTTGACAGATCTGATGGAACACTAGTCTGAACTGCAGTTTGAGCTTCAGATAAGGCATTATACATTGTCTCTAACTTAGGGGCAATTAATCCCTAGAGCTCACACATTCTTTTCATAATGTTTATTTTCTCTTTGACAAGTTTCTTTATTTCCTCAGTCAAGTTAATTACTTGACATTCTTGACTTATGGGCGAAACTGTTAGGGGATCAAAATTTTGAGAGAGATTTGACAAATTTTGTTCTTGTTCCTTTATCTTGTTCTCAATATCCTTATTAACTTTGGGCCATGATAGATATAATTTGTACATCTCACTTCCATCATTTAGAGCATTCTGAATACTCTTTATGCCAATACCAAGTATTCTTCTATCATTTCCTATCAGGTTCTTTATTTCACAAAATTTCTTATCTAAGAATTCTTTCTGAACTTTCACCTCTGCAGACTTCTCAAAGGACTCAAAATGTGAATTTACTGAACTTACCAAATTCTTTAGATGTCTGGAGGGGGAATCATTTTGATTCTTCTGATAGGTTGGCATTAATTTCTCCAAAACTCTGGTTGCAAGTCCCAATAGCTCATTCTTCTCCATGTGGAACTTTAACATCTTCTCTCTAGCCTTTATTTGGGTGAATGATGCTATCTTCATCAGTTGAATTGGAGAGAGAGCATCTAGATTGGCTAGATCTTGGAGTAGTTCCCGTTCACCAAGTTTAATCACTTCTTTTCCAAGAAGACCTTTTACTGCATCTGCAGTGTCTCTTGCAGTCATTTCAGAATCAACCTTTTGATCTCCTGATTTCTCAGTCTCTGCTTTAGGTGATTCAACGTTTGCACCATCTTCTTCTGTTTTATCTTTCTTTTCTCTTTCTTCTTCTAACTCTGCTTTATCCTTTTCTATGTTCTCTGTAGAGGAACTTTTTCTTGTTTGTCCATCACTTGCTATCTGATCAGGAGGGCTCTATGAAATAGTAACATTATCCTCTTTCCCTGTTGTATTAGATGGATTGGGAGTATCTTCTGCATCAAATATTTTATCCAACATTTTTGTATCCTCTTGAATTTCTTGTTCTACTTCCAGAACAGAGGCTCCACCCAACTCAGATTGCTTCTAAATAATGTTCTCTTCTTCACCATATGACACTTCTTTTGTGACTATATGAAAATTATACTTCTTTAATGCTTTCAAAAGAATCTCTTGAGTTTCTTCAATTATTTCACTTGTTTCTCGAAGCATGAGCTTGTTCATTCTCCTTTTTCTTTTAAAATCATCTTTGACTTCCTTAAGTATCATATCTATTTGTTCAGGAGAAATTTGAGGACACAGATTTATTAGCTCATGTTCTCTAATTTCCACATCCTTGCACTTGGCATTTTCTTTTCTCAATTCCAAGATATTTGCCAAACTTTGTGGTAACTCAGAAGTTATCTCAATTAGTGCCTTGTTGTAGATGTTGAGATATTTGACCGTTGCTTCCTCCAACATCCTTTTATCCATATCATTGTATTCATCATATAATTCAATCATGGGTTTTAGATTACCATCCACAGTGACTGATTTTATCACATCTTCTAGTGAGAGTGTGGGTTTCTCAACATATTTTTCATATTCTTCAGTCTTTTGCTTTTTGCTAGTCCTTTTGCTTCTGTAGGACTTTTGTTTGATTAACTTTGTAGCTTTTGTTCCAGTGACTTTTGGTTCCTTGATTTCAATGTCAGAGTTTGTATCTACTTCATCTTTTCATAGGTCCAAGAAGCTTTTGTTTTCTTCCTTTTCTCATGTTTTTCGGATGATTTTGCTTCCGGTTTTCTAGATTTGAAAGGAACAGAGGTAGTAGTAGAACTTCTAGTAGTTCTTGAAGTTGAAGAAGGTTCCACTAGATCACTTGTTTGTCTCTTTTCTTATTTTTCTTTCCCATCCTTTTCTATTCTTTCTCTGAATTTCTTCACAGCTTCCTTTGTTAGGCCAAGATTTTCAGCTAGCTGCTCAACTTCTTTTCTTACTCTGCTATTGGTTTTAGGTTCTCTGAGCTCAGTAAGCAACTTTAAACTCAGCGCCTCATAGATTCCAAATCTTTCAACTGTTGTCTTTGGGCTTGCTTAGCAGATGTTGAACATACATATCCAAGATCCTTTCATCTACTTCATACCCCATGGGCATGATCCAAACAGTTTTGGGTTCCACTGCTTCCATTAAACACTTATCAGTATCAACCATGAAGCATACTTCATTTTTATATTTGTCAACAATTGAATTAGGGATTCTTTCCCTTAAGTGCATCATATTCTAAAATTTTTTGAAGTAACCCCATATTGTCATTTTCTGAGCATTGAAATCACCAATGCTATGAAGATGATTTCTGATTTGAATGGCAACTGGCTCATCCTTAGCCAGTGTACATCTTTTACCCCGAGTACCTCATTCATATAGTAAAAGAATAGACATAAAATTAGTGTACCATACTTGAAGGTGTTCTTCTTATCCCTTTTGATCTTGTTCAGATTTTCAATCAATTGATTTTGTAATAGTTCGCACAAGTCATAATCAACATTTTCTTTTAGCATCTTGTATGCAGCATAAATGGCTATTCCAGAAACATAATTTTCTCTGCTCGAGTGGTAAATCTTGTATCCAATCACCATGGAGGCAAATTTGACATCTGACTCTACAATATCATTTATGGTCATTGCTCTTCTGTCAAACTTAGCTCTGGTAGCATCCGTTACTGTCTAGTTTTTCACAGCTTTCAGCATGGGCAATCCTCCTGTTGAGTTTAAACTAGTTACATTTCTGATAGCATCCCTGGAAATCTTGAATAGTTTTAACAACCACATGAATTCATCATGTATCTGACTTAAGACGTATTGGACCCACTCATCCTCATCAAATGTTGGAAACCCCATAACCTGAACAAAGTGTTTATCCTGTAGAGCCTTGTATTCGGGTTTAAGTTCTTTATTTTCATCCATGAGTTATTTTTCAAACAAATCTACATATCTTGAATATCCAAACTCATCTATATTTGCATGCATGTAAACCCTAATGTCTTCTACATGTAGCACCCCATTTAGAACACTTGAGAAAGCACCTAACAGATTGACGTGAATTGATTTGTGAGGATGCTTCTTGAATTTGGGTCGAGGCCTTTCGGTAATGTCAATAACATGAGGGGTAGCCATTTCAATAGATTTTAGATTCAAAGATTTATAGAGAGGTACCTTTTTCTTTCGTGGTGTTAGGGTTGATCACTTGCCAATTGAATTCATTCTCTGCCTTAGTCTCTAAACTTTGTAGCTCAAGTTCTCTTTTTCTATTTACTTCAAATGCAAGGTGATTCAAATGAGTGATCAAGTGACCTTTTAAAGCTCCTTATTACCTGATTTTCCTTTGCAATAAATGCGTTGCCCTAATTGTATCCAGTTACATTGTTTAGACAGTTCCTCATATATCAACATCTTTTCTTTCAGAAATTCCTCCATAGGTTCTGGACTAATTTAGAGTATTTGATGTGCTAGATTCAAGCACGCACTTATTGACTGAGGGAATTTGATGTTCTATGTAGCTCCCCCTAAGCCAGATTTTTCTGACTTAATTCCCAGAGGAATTGTCAACACCGGATTCCGGTGTGGACTCATTATCATTGTTTACTATATCTTTCTTTATCCAAATCTTGTTCATTTCACTCCATATCTCATCCACATCAATTTTCCTTTTGCCTCTGCCTTGTTTCTGCTCATCCAATTTTCTATTTACCGGACCTTTTCTTCCATTGTCTTTACTTCTGCAGAATCTTACAATATGACCAGATTTATTGCAGTTATAGCATACAACATTTCCTTTCTTATAAACCTGATTTTCTCTTGATCTGCACTGATGAGCCATATGTCCAAACCCATTGCAAACAAAGTAGTAACCATTGAAAGAATTGCTAAATCTTCTGTTATTGGGATTATTCATTGTCATACTTTTGCATTCATTTGATCTATGACCACACCTGTTACACTTAAGGCATTGACTAGAGAAGGATAGACCATTTTGATTTACTCTGCTTCTGCACTGAGTAGCTCTATGACCAAATTTGTTGTAGTTGAAACAATTTCCATTGAATGATGGATATCTTTGAGCATTTGGTTGTCTTACTAGAGGTTTTCTAAATCTGTTTCTTACATTCCTAGGTTGAAAAATTCTCTATCTGAATCTGGAGCTTTCACCTTTCTCATGCTTATCAACATCGTTTTTCTGCCCTTCAATGAGTGCTTCAAGTTTAGTTGAGCTTATCTTGAATTTATCCTAATACTCATTTACAATTTCTAGGTCATGTCTAAGTGTGATAATCTGTCTCTCAAGTTCTCTTTCATTGTCTCTATTTTCTTGTAGATTAGATTTTAGAAGGCCAGCTATCACATCCAATTTGCAACATTCTTCAGAACTCTTTTTCATATTTTGATTTAACTCTTCTTTAGCTTTCTTCTTATCTTCAATTTCCTTGGTTAGTCTTATCACTCCAGTTTCCATCTCATGTTTTAAAATAGTAACTTCTTTATTTAACTTTTCACATTCCTTTGTCTTCTCATCCAAGGCCTTGTCTTCATAAGGTTTTCCCAGTTGAAGAGGTTTCTCCTTTCCTTTTGCATTTGATTTTCTCAATTTTTCTTTTAAAACTTTAATGAAGTCTTCAACCTATTTGAGGTTGTCTTGTAGTTCTTGAACTTCTACCTTGGATTGCTCAAGATCATCTAGGTTGAGATTAAGTTGCCCTTGAAGGTCATATTCATCCATTCTACTGTCTTCCCAGTTCTTCCTTAAGTTGTTAATCTTTTTCAAAGGAACTTAGCTCTGATACCAATTCTTGGAATAGGTCTAGACAACTGAGAGGGAGGGGTGAATCAGTTGTTGCTCTATTCAACCTTTTTCTTCTGTTATTCCCTTTTACAACTTAAAATTAAATCAATGATATAAACATTTCAGCATTAGACAATAGCATATGAGCAGAAAATATGAATGAAACATTTGACACCAATATTTTGACGTGGAAACTCGGTTAAGGGAAAAACCACGGTGGGGGTTAACCCACAAATATTAATACCCTATTAAAAGTATTTTACAAATGGGAATGCACATGCATTCAAGCTCACTACCCCGAGTTCACTACTCAAGTGGAGGCTCACTACCTATAGAAAAGTTTACAAGAGATTTACAAAGATTTTGAACTAGTAAGATGCATCTGCCAATGCTAGAGATTAGTTCCGGTTAAGTGCAAATATTGACTTTGTACACTTCATCTTTATTCTGCTCTTCTCTCTATTCTGCCTTCATTCGGATATTAGATTTCTACTCTTTTCACATTTTCTCCATGACCACAATTCATACTCAAAATATCCACCATCATTGGTTATATATACTTATCTTGAATTGCAATCACTTGCTAGTCGGCAACAACAAACAACACTTAGAACCTTTTAAGAATGCTCTACTCTGTCGGCTAGATCCATACACCAATATTGATGCGTACCAAAAATAACACATGTAGATCATCATACATGTCAGCCACTAACATCCTATCTCATACATAGTTCATCAAAACACTTCTATTGGGTTCGGGATTTACATAAGTCTACCTATTCTTCACTGAACTGTTCTGTCATAATAGGACCCAGTATTTAGATACTCATAACTTCTGATCCCATTATCACTGGAGGCTAAAAACTTGGATTTAGATTTTTCTGGTGTCCCTCTATACTCCTTTAGATCCACAACACATAATGACTAACTAGAGAGATCCGTTGACTAAAATACTGGACTTTGCTATATGCTCTGTTTCAGGCTCCCAGACTTAGATAGATTATCATTTTGACTTCCAGTAAGATCAGATACTACACTGTGGACGTGTGGATCAATTTTAGTTGCCATCAATGACAACACCTATCAATGCTATGTAGTGCCTCTTGCCAACACTTGCATATTGTAAGTTACATTCCAGACCAAAAGTATGAAATGCATGTTGTAGTTAGACTATAAAGTTTGAAGTCGACATGAATTCAAGAATTAAAGTCTCTTCACACTTTAAAATGTGCAAATTGTAATTGTTTTTTGAATCCTAAGTGCATGTTGTAGGTTGTGAGTTGTAGCCCGATGCTAAAGTTCAAGGTAGTGTTAGGCCTAGTTGCAACTTAGGAAAGAAAACTCTATGCAAGTTCAAACTTTTGTAAGTCTTCCCTAAAGTTTGAACTTTGGCAGTTTTGACCTTTTTACTTCTTGTAACTCTTGGATAGATAAGAGGTGGTCTAGTAGGGATGTTGTAAGAGTTTTTAGTGACCTTATAAATCCTAACACTCCTCATTATCATGTTTTCCATGTCAACCATGGTGTTTTATGTTGTGGTATTTTAAAGTCTTCTGCTTATGTCACCTTGCATCATGCATTGTTGTACATGCCAAGCATATCATTACTTGTTGTTATGATACCTTGAGCACATGAGAGTGTTGTGTGGCTTTCTTAATGCCACTTTTGTAACATAAAAAATTTGTTCATCCAATTTTTGTTTGTTAATGTCTTAAGCGTAAGCTTGGGACATTATGTTAGATTTAGGGCAGACAACTGAGAGGGGGGGGCTGAATCAGTTGTCCAAAACTTTCTTCTTTTTCAATATTTGCATTCACTTAGCATTATAACAATAAATCAATCATGAAAACTTAATGTAATTAACCAAGAGCAGAAACACATCAACAAATGAGACACCAAGATTTTGACGTGGAAAACCTGGTTAAGGGAAAAACCACAGGGTGACTAAGCCAAGATGTTATTATCTGTTAAAAGAATAAAAGAAATAAGATGGCACATGCCAATTAGGGCTCACTGCCTAAGCACACTACTCACAAGAGGCTCACTGCCTACAAGAGACACACTGTCTACAATAAATAAGTATTACATACTTGAATTGGTAAATAGCATCGTCACCATGCTTGAATCAGTTCCATTGAAGCTCAAATCCTTCTGCTCTTCCTTTCGCTCTTCTCCTTGCTACCACACACTCATCTCCATTAGTCACACGCTGAAATGACTTCGCAATCCCTTATTTATACATGACATCAACTTAGGAACAAACATCTAAGTCGGTACACATCCACAAGAACATCCGCAAGATGAATAACTCATTCAGTCAGCTAGTCTAAGTAAGAACACTTTCATCCGGAAGTATTTCTTCAATTTCGGGCTCCAACTCTAATGCAAACCAACAACACAACCTCAACATGATCCAAGAACCTTCACAAGCTTGCCTAAATGACCAGGTACGTCTGCACTTCTTC
Source organism: Cunninghamia lanceolata (assembly GCA_027924645.1). Classification (NCBI taxonomy): domain Eukaryota; kingdom Viridiplantae; phylum Streptophyta; class Pinopsida; order Cupressales; family Cupressaceae; genus Cunninghamia; species Cunninghamia lanceolata. The sequence continues at coordinate 174,107 of BSBN01000233.1, forward strand.
TACTTACTCAAATCTCTTCTCTCCTGCATCCAGTGCCTCAAGAACACAGTCTGTCATGACTATCACAAAGGAGTAGATTCTTCCGGACCTTCAAACCATGAACAAATCGAGATGACACATCACAAGGACACCCCAACACTCCTTCCAATCCGCAGAACAGGAAAATGCACTTTCGGATCTCACCAGACCTTTCTGTAACACTCTGTCACTCCTGAGCATCTCCTAGAACTGGTTCTACTTGATCGATCACAACTTCTTCATATCTTCATGCGGACCTCTGAAATCTTAACTGGAACCTCCTAAGACTCATGTCCACAAACCCTTTAATCTGCATCTTCTGATCCTCAACCTGTGTTGGGCTATTTCCTTACTGTCATCACTGTTCCTGACTGAGATTGACTTTCTCAGTATCCTCAACAAATAACTCATCCAATCCTTGTCACTGATGTAACAGAAGTATGTTGACATCAATGACAACACCGGTTAGGCCCATAGTTGCAACAATCTCCCCCTTTGTCATTGATGGCAACATATGATGTGAAAAACTATTTTTGACCATCAAGACAAGAATTTCTTTCCTTCTGTCACAACTCCCCCTATCAGCAATCACCATTCTTCACATTTCTTGTCTCTCACTTCTGCTCCCCCTTTGATCAGCAACCACTTGTTTTTCACATCTTTTCTCCCCCTTTGACATCAATGGCAAAGGGCTCATACTTGCAATTTTACCATTTTAGAAACATATCTGCTGCTCCCCCTAAGTAGCAGCTCCCCATCATCAGTCCGGACCACAAGATGTGACTGTGATATTGTTGATAACTGAGAGGGGGGGGGGGTGAATCAGTTATCCTAATTATTTCCTTTATTGAACTTTCCTTTTAATTGAAGCAGCATAAAATCAAACATAAAACATTAACCATAAAACAAGAAACACATGACACAGTATTTTTGACGTGGAAACCCTGTTAAGGGAGAAAACCACGGGGTGATTAACCCAAAATTATTCTCTGTTAGAAGAATAGGAAATTACAAAGATGGCACTTGCCAATTAGGGCTCACTGCCCGAGCACACTGCTCACAAGAGGCCCACTGCCTACAAGAAGACACACTGTCTACAAAGTGATGAGAATCACAGTCTTGAACTGATTGGAAGCATCTGCATATGCTGGAGTTCAGTTCCGGTTAGGCTCAGTACACTGATATGCTGCACTTCATCTTTCCTCTGTTCTTTATTCTGCTATCTTCCACATACCGGATCCTTTTTGCTACCTCTGCTCTTTCTCTGGACTTATTCGCATATCTCTCCACACTGACACACATTTCACAACTAAATCCATCCTCTATATATATCCGCACAAGTAATTTCATCACCTTTCTAGTCGGCATCCGGAACAGTCTAGTTTCTTACAAACTCTCATTCTGTCGGCTGAATCCTTCCTCACCAAGCAATGCGGATCAAGCATATACTTGTAGATATCATTAATCATGTCGGCCAAACATGATTCATGCCTTCACAACCTCTGTCATCAACAGTAACCCATCCGGAAAGTAGTCTGATACTCTGCCAGTCAGTTCTTCCTCTGTTTTCACTGTCTCTCAGGAATCCGGTACTCAACCATTCATATCTTTTTCCTTGTCCATCACCGGAGGCTAAATCCTTGGAATATACCACTCAAGGTAGTCCTCTTGACTTCCCCAAATCCGCACTGCACCAAGACACTTCCTCTGAGAGGTCCGGACCAATCTGTCGGACCTTGCCACATGCTCTGTTCTTCTTCACCGGACCACAACATTCTTTATTCTGACTTCCGGTAGAGACATATCATGTCTTGCGGATATGTGGGATGACCTTTGTTGCCATCAATGACAACAACCATGAATCCATATAGTGTCTCTTGCCAACAATCTCCCCCTTTGGCATTGATGGCAACACTTAGTGAAAAATGACTAAGTGTTTTCACTATGCTCCCCCTTTGCTGATGCTCTGTCTTTATATACAATTTCTGAAACTCCCCCTTAGTTGGATCCCTCATTTTTCACTGCTCCTCACTCCCCCTTTGACATCAATGGCAAAGGGTAGGGTCCGCATATCAAAATTTTCAAAAATTTCTTATACTTAGCCGCATATTTACATACTCACATATATTGAAGAATGTCTGCAAAGGATGTCTGTAATTGAATCATTTCGGTAGCCCAACTTTGCTTCATTCTGTCCAAAATTGAAATGTGACCACTTAACAAAAATGCAAACGCTTCTGCCCGCTTGAGATCTGTCGGATCTTTTGTTTGGGCGGTGGTCCTAGCATCACTGATGGCCTCATGCATGGTTTCCAACTTAGGGATTATAATCCTTCTAAGTTCTCCCATCCGGTTGGTGATGTTCTTCCTTTCCTTCTCAAGATTCTTTATTTCATTCAAGACTGCAATAGTCTGACATTCTTGATTTATTATAGAGGAAGAGAGAGGATCAAAACTTTGAGATAAGCTTTGTAGCTTATCCTGTTCCTCTTTTATTTTCTTGTCAAATGCTGCTGTTGCCTTTGACCAGGATATACAAAATTTATAGATATCACCGCCATCCTTAAGAGCATTCTCTAAGCTCCTTATTCCAATGCTTACAATCTTCCTATCCTTAGAGATTAATTCTAATATTTCTGAAAATCTCTTATCCAAAAATTCCTTCCGGACCTTTTCTTCAGCTGATTTTTCTAAAGAATCAAAATGTGCATCAACACTGCTGACTAAGGTTTTTAGATTACCGGAAGTGGAGGCTGTCGGATCTATCTGGATTGATGGCATGATCTTTACAAGTATTCCGGAAGCAGCCTTTATCAACTCACAGTCTTCCATATGAGACTTCAGGAGCTTTTCATTTGCCTTGGCATTTGCAAATGAAGCTATCTTCATTGTTTGTACCGGAGAGAGAGAGTCAAAATCAAATGGACCTTTTAGAAGCTCCGGTTCATCAATCTCTAGAGTTTCTTTACTCAAAAATTGTTGAACAGTTTGTGCAGTGTCTCTTGCCGGAGACAGATGTTTCTTTTCTTCTGCAGTCTTAGAACTGTCAACCTCTTTGTCTTTCACCACTGCTTCCTTCTCCTGTAGTTGCTCTTCTTCTTTGGATCCGGAGACTGTAGGGGAAACCGGAGGAGAGATACTAACTTGTTCATGGGCCACTTCTTCTTGAGCAGAGGGTCCCAAGTCCTCACTTGTCTGTTCAGGGCTCACTTCTTCCGGAACAGAAGATTCCAAATCAGCAGCTGTTTCTGCACCTAAGTCCTCTACAACAGGAAGATTGAACCTTTTGAAGGCCTTCCGGAGGATCTCTTCTGTTTCTTGGGCCACTTTGTCAGTCTCACCAAGCATGAGTTGATTCATCCTGGCTTTGCTTCTGAACTCATCTTTGCAGTCCTTGAAGATAATGTTCATTGTCTTGGGATCAATTTGAGGATATAGCTGAATAGCTATCTGCTCCCGGATCTCAAGATCTTTGGCATGAGCATTATTCTTTCTTACTTCCATTTCCTTCTCTAGGCTTTTAGGAATGAGAGATATGATCTCAATGAAAGCCTTATTGTATATGTTCAGATATTTAACTGTGGCTTCCTGCAGAGTCTTTTGGTCTGCCTCATTAAAGTCATCATAGGATTCAGTCATTGGTTGAAGGTTTCCATCCACCGTGACCGACTTGATTATGCTCTCTAGTGACAGAGTGGGCTTTTCAACAGTTACCTCTGCCATTTCCTCCTTGTCTTGGCCTGTGGAGGGCTTACCGGATCCTTTCTTTTTCTGTTTCTTTACTTCTCTTACTCCGTCATCTGATTCTGTTTCCTCTTCATCCTTTTGGCTTCCATAAGCCCTTGTGGCTTTTGCCTTTGATCTCTTACCGGATGCCTGGACTTCCGGTTTTGAACTTTTGGTTGAGGGAGGTGCAGATCTCTTTGTTGATCTGGTCCGGGTGGGAGCTCCAACCGGAGCACTTTCTTTGCTTTTCTCTTCTTCCTCGGCCTTCCTCCTCTTTTCCCGGCTGGCATCAAGTGCCTCCTTTGAGATACCTAGGCCTTGAGCAATGTGCTCTACTTCTTTTCTTACCTTTCTTTTAATCTCAGGTTCCCTGAGTTCTACATGTATTTTTACACTCAGCTCCTCAAAGGTTCCAAACCTTTCTGCCTTAGGATCTTTGGGCTGACTTAGCATGTGTTGAACATGCAGCTCCACTATCTGTTCATCAACTTCATACCCCATGGGCATGATCCAGACAGTCCTTGGCTCCACTGCCTCCATTAGGCACTGATCAGTGTCAACCATAAAGCACACTGAGTCCTTGTATTTCTCAATGAGAGATTGAGGAATTCTCTCTCTTGCTTGCATCATGCTCTGAAAGTTTTTGAAGTATCCCCATAGAGCTGAATTTCTCGCTTTTGCATCCCCAAGTCCATGCAAGTAGTCTCTTATCTGGACTGCAACAGGTTTGTCATTCTGCCATACCCATCCACTTGTTCCGGGTAGCTCATTCATGAAATAGAAGAATAGACATACAATAAGAGTACCATATTTAAAGGAATTCTTCTTATCCTTCTTGATTTTCTGTATGTTTTCCATTAATTGGCTTAGTAGTAGTTCGCAGAGATCATATTCTGCATTCTTTCTTAACATTTCATAAGCAGTGTATATTGCAGTTCCGGATACAGAATTCTCCCTGCTGGAGTGGTAGATCTTGTATCCTATTATCATTGATGCATATTTGATATCCGGATCGGAGATGTCTTCAATGGTCATTGCCCTTTTGTCAAATTTTGATCCGGTGGCCTCAGTTACAATGTTGTTCTTGACAGATTTGAGGATAGGTACTCCTCCGGAGGAGTATAGGCCAGTTACTGCTCTAATTGCCTCTTTTGTGATCTTGCAGGGTCTATCTAGCCATAGAAAGTTGTCATGCATCCTGCTCAGTACATACCGGACCCATTCATCCTCTTCAAAACAGGGGAAATGAATAAATTGCTCAAATTGTTTCTTCTGAATATCCTTATACTCTGGTTTAAGCTCAAAGGCATTGTCAATCAGCTGCTTGTGATAGAGGTCTCTTAATTTGAATTCCCCAAATTCCTCAATGTTTGCATGTATGTAAACCCTAATGTCTTCGGTGTGTAAAACTCCGTGAGGAACACTAGAGAAGGCTCCTAGTGGGTCTACCTCCAATGATTTGTAGGGATGTTTCTTGAATGAGGGGCGAGGTCTATCAGAGATCTTAACTATGTTTGGAGTAGCCATTCTTCAAAGATTTGCAGTGAGGTAATGAAAAACGGAGAATACCTTATGCGCCTTCGGTTTGCACGGAGTGGTTGGATTGATTTCTTTATCCAATAGCTTCGGCGGGAGATCCTTGGTGTGCTTGAAGAACCTTGTTGCAGAGCTCCACTTTTCGCTTCTTCTCGAGTGCAGAATGAGCAAATGACCTTTGAGAAATCCCTTAAATTGCTCCGCGAACCCTAATACCTGTCTGCAATAAATGCTTCACCTACATCATTCCGGTTTGCCTTGTCTGGATAGCTTGGAGTATCTGGATTAGTCCTGATCTGTGGATATCATCTGGATCTTTCAATCATGAATAAATCGAGGTAGCATATTACACGATCATCTCAAACATTCTGTCCAATCCGCAGAACAAGATAGTGCATTTCCGGATCTTTCCGGACCTTTTAGTAATCCTTTATCATACCGGAGCATCTCCCTGAACAGGTCTTATTTGATCGATCACAGCTTCTTCATAACTTCATGCGGACCTTTGAAAACTTGACTGAAGTATCTCAAGATTCATATCTGCAAACCCTTTGATCCGCATCTTGTGCCACATCCGGCACCACTTGTTTGGCTGGGGGAACAAGATTTTCTTTGAGTCTCCCCCTGAGCCAGAGCTCACTTTTAATTTCTGGAAGAAATATCAGCACCAGAGTCTGGTGCGGATCCAACCTCTATATTCTCTGAACTTTTCTTCACCCATATCTTGCTCATCTGATTCCTAACCTCTTCCGCATTCATCTTTTGTTTACCCTTGTCTTGATTCTGATTATACACCGGACCTCTTTTGTCCTGATTCTTGTTTCTGCAAACTTTAGCATTATGACCGGACCTATTGCAGATTTGGCAAATAACATTTCTTTGCATATTTGACTGATATCCTCTTGATCTGCATTGATTAGCCATATGACCTACTCTATTGCATGTGAAGCATCTACCTTTGAATGATTTGTTTACTTGCATACTTCTGCATTCATGGGATTTGTGTCCATACCTTTTGCAGTTGAAGCATTGTCCGGAGAAGGATGAATTAATCTGATTCATTCTCATTCTGCACTGATTAGCTTTGTGACCAAAGTGGTTGCAGCTGTGGCAGTATCCATTGAAGGATGGATATCTTTGAGCATTTGGTTGTCTTACCGGAGGTCTTCTAGGCCTGCTTCTTGGATTTTCTGATCCAAGATTCTTCTGACCGGATCCGGAGCTTTCTCCTTTCTCATATCCCAAACCATACTTGTCATCTGTCCTCTTTTGACTTCCAAGAAGAACTTCAAGTTGAGCAGAACTTATCTTGAATTTTTCTTTATATTCATTTGCTGTTTGAAGGTCTCTTTTGAGAGAGGCAATTTGATCTTCAAGTTTTCCTTCATTATCTTTGGCATCTTCAAGATCAGATTCAAGATGTCTGATAATCCTGTCCATCTGGTGGCATTCTTCTGATTTTTCTTTAAGAGATTGTCTTAGATTGTCTTCAGCCTTTCTTTTTTCTTCAATCTCTTGAGTAAACTTTATAGTTCCTGATTCCATTTCATGTCTTAACATAATGACTTCTTTTGATAACTTTTCACATAACTTGGTTTGCTCAGTCAATTCTTCATTTGTATTGCTTTCTTCACTTTGTCTTGCCAACTGTTGAAGCAGCTCCTTTCTCTTTTTCATAGAGAGACTTAATTTGTCTTTTAATTCTCTCATGAATTCATCAGCCTGTTTGAGTCTTTCCTTTAATTCACTGACTTCAGAATTTGACTGTTCAAGATCCTCAAGAGTAGTCTTGAGTTGCTCCCTTAAACCATATGCATCCATTTGAAATCCCAGATCTTCCTCAAGCTGTTAGGCTCTATTTGGAGGAACTTAGCTCTGATACCAATTGTTGATAACTGAGAGGGGGGGGTGAATCAGTTATCCTAATTATTTCCTTTATTGAACTTTCCTTTTAATTGAAGCAGCATAAAATCAAACATAAAACATTAACCATAAAACAAGAAACACATGACACAGTATTTTTGATGTGGAAACCCTGTTAAGGGAGAAAACCACGGGGTGATTAACCCAAAATTATTCTCTGTTAGAAGAATAGGAAATTACAAAGATGGCACTTGCCAATTAGGGCTCACTGCCCGAGCACACTGCTCACAAGAGGCCCACTGCCTATAAGAAGACACACTGTCTACAAAGTGATGAGAATCACAGTCTTGAACTGATTGGAAGCATCTGCATATGCTGGAGTTCAGTTCTGGTTAGGCTCAGTACACTGATCTGCTGCACTTCATCTTTCCTCTGTTCTTTATTCTGCTATCTTCCACATACCGGATCCTTTTTGCTACCTCTGCTCTTTCTCTGGACTTATTCGCATATCTCTCCACACTGACACACATTTCACAACTAAATCCATCCTCTATATATATCCGCACAAGTAATTTCATCACCTTTCTAGTCGGCATCCGGAACAGTCTAGTTTCTTACAAACTCTCATTCTGTCGGCTGAATCCTTCCTCACCAAGCAATGCGGATCAAGCATATACTTGTAGATATCATTAATCATGTCGGCCAAACATGATTCATGCCTTCACAACCTCTGTCATCAACAGTAACCCATCCGGAAAGTAGTCTGATACTCTGCCAGTCAGTTCTTCCTCTGTTTTCACTGTCTCTCAGGAATCCGGTACTCAACCATTCATATCTTTTTCCTTGTCCATCACCGGAGGCTAAATCCTTGGAATATACCACTCAAGGTAGTCCTCTTGACTTCCCCAAATCCGCACTGCACCAAGACACTTCCTCTGAGAGGTCCGGACCAATCTGTCAGACCTTGCCACATGCTCTGTTCTTCTTCACCGGACCACAACATTCTTTATTCTGACTTCCGGTAGAGACATATCATGTCTTGCGGATATGTGGGATGACCTTTGTTGCCATCAATGACAACAACCATGAATCCATATAGTGTCTCTTGCCAACAGATATGTACCGGACTGATGCACATTAGTACATCCTAGTTCATCACCGGAGGGGCAATAACCCCTAACTTCTCCCTGAGATACTCAAAAGAGTCCTTGGGAAGAGGTTTAGTAAAGATATCTGCAATCTGATCCTTGGAGGGCACATACTCCAACCTGACTTCATCCTTGTTCACTTGCTCTCTCAGAAAGTGAAACTTGATAGATATGTACTTGGTCTTGGAATGCAACACCGGAGAAATATTTATTGCACTTGAATTGTCACAGAAAATTGTGATAGGCTCCTCATATTCTATTTTAATGTCTCTTAGCATCTGCTTCATCCATAAGATTTGAGTGCAACTACCTGCTGCTGCAATGTATTCTACTTCAGTTGTAGATAGAGATATTGCCTCTTGTTTCTTGCTTAGCCAAGAAACCAACCTTTTTCCCAAAAAGAATGCTCCACCACTGGTACTCTTCTAGTCATCCACATCTCCTGCCCAATCTGCATCTGTATATGCATGAAGAGAGAAATCATGATCTCTAGGATACCATAGACCATACTCAACTATCCCCTTTAGATATCTAAAAATCCTCTTGATTGCCATAACATGAGAATCTCTAGGATCAACTTGGAATCTAGCAACAAGACCAATGGCTTGCATAATATCTGGTCTAGTTTGAGTGAGATACAACAGTCCTCTAATCATTGACCTATATTTTGTCTGATCAACCTTGGGAGAGTCATCATCTTTGCTCAACTTGCATCCGGTTGCCATTGGAGTGTTCATTGGCTTTGAGTCTTCCATCCCAAATTTCCTCAACAATTCTTTCACATATTTTGACCGAGAGATGAAGATTCCTTTCTTTGTTTGAGTAATTTGTAGACCCAAAAAGAAATTCATTTCTCCAAGCATTGACATCTCAAACTCACTTTTCATTTGACTTGCAAAAGTTTTACACATACTGTCTCTTCCTCCAAAAATGATATCATCAACAAATACTTCAATAATTAAGATATTTTCATGATCAATTTTAAAATACAAATTACTGTCAGCAGTACCTTTATTGAAACTAATCTTCAAGAGATGATTATCCAATCTTTCATACCAGGCTCTTGGGGCTTGCTTCAGTCCATACAGTGCCTTTTTTAATTTACAGACCATGTCACTATGATCAGACAATTGAAATCCATCCGGTTGCTCAATATAAACTTCTTCTTCCAAATTACTATTTAGGAAGGTAGATTTGACATCCATCTGATACACCTTGAAATCCTTGAAGGCAGCAAATGCAAGAAATAATCTAACTGCTTCAATTCTTGCCACCGGAGCAAAAGTTTCTTCAAAATCAACTCCTTCTATTTGAGAGTAACCTTTGCAAACTAATCTGGCCTTGTTTCTGATTACTTCACCGGCTTCATTTAATTTGTTCCGGAAGACCCATTTGGTTCCAATCACATTTTTATTTCTTGGTCTGGGAACAAGATCCTAGGTGTGATTCTTCTCAATTTGCATCAGTTCTTCCTCCATTGCCTTAGTCTAGTTTTCATCATTGCAGGCTTCATTTACTGTCTTAGGTTCAATCTTTGAAATTAGACAAAACTCATCTGAATTTTGAGCAATTCTCCTCCTTGTTTGCACCCCTTTGCTTTTGTCACCTATGATCTGATCTTCAGAGTGGTTTAGAGTTACATACCTTGGAATTTTGGGAGTCTCTTGTACTTCTAACTCTTGATCAGTCTCATTGAGACTTATCTCTTCTTCCTGTCTTATGGGATTAACTTGACTTTGTTTCTCAGAAGAGACTTGGATACCTTGAGTCTAAACACCATTATGATCATCTTCATCATGTTCAAGAATTCTTGAGGGTCTTTCAATTTCTTCATCAACCTTCACATTTATACTCTACAATCTTTCTCAGTCTCTTGTTGTAACACCGGTATGCTTTGCTTTAAGTAGAATAACCCAAGAATATTCCTTCATCACTTCTAGCATCAAACTTTCCTAGATCTTCATCCCTTTTAATGTAACATTTGCTACCAAAAACTCTGAAGTATCTCACAGTGGGAGTAATGCCAAACCAGAGTTCATAAGGAGTCTTACCGGTATAGTTTCTAATTTGAACTCGGTTGAGAGTGTAGACTGCAGTGCTGACAGCTTCTCTCCAATAGATCTGAGGAACATTTGCTTCCATCATCATGGTCCTGGATGCTTGCTAGATGGTCTGGTTCTTTCTCTCAACAACTCCATTCTACTGTGGAGTTCTAGGGGCAGACCACTATCTCTTTATTCCATGTTTCTCACAAAAGTTTATGAACTCACCGGATGTGAATTCTCTACCTCTATCAGACCTCAGACACTTTAATTTTAATCTGGTCTCATTTTCCACCATAGCCTTGAATATTTTGAATTTCTCAAGAGCTTTTGATTTCTCTTTCAGAAAGGTTACCCACATCATCTGGGAATAGTCATCAATTAGCAACATGAAGTATCTATCCCCTTGCACACTCTTGATTCTTGCCGGACCACATAAGTCAGTGTGAACCAAGTCTAATAATTCGGTAGAAGATTGTTCCTTGCTTTTGAATGAGATTCTGCTTTGTTTACCCAACTGACATTCTTTGCACAAACTATTTGTAGGTTTTACCAATCTTGGAAGATCTCTTACAGCCTGAGTATTACTTACCTTGATGATATTATCAAAGTTCACATGACACATTCTTCTATGCCATAACCAACTCTGATCAATTTGAACAAATAAACAACTTTTACCAGTACCAGCTAAGTGAAAGATGTTACCTTTTGTTTGGGTACCTGATGCAATCTCTGTTCCAGAACTTTCAAAGATTTTGCACTTTCCATTCTTGAATCTGAGATCATAGCCCTTGTCCACCAACTGTCCCACACTGAGAAGATTGTGTTTCAATCCTTCAACATATAATACATTACTAGTTTTGTTCTTTCCATCAAAAGAAATAGTTCCTCTACCTCTGATTCTACCTGCAGAGTTATCACCAAACTTTACCACTCCTCCTTCATACCTTTCCAAATCTATAAACTTGTTTTTGTCACCTGTCATGTGGTGAGAGTAGCCACTGTCAATGACCCAATCGTCCTTTTCTTCAACTTGGGCAGCCAGGGCTTTATGATTTATGGATTCAGAGGGTATTGGATCTTCTTCCTTGATGGCAATGAACACCCAGTCACTTCCGGATTTGTCTTCTTTCTTTGATTCATCATCTGTTACTCCTTCATCATCTCCTTCATGAGCATAGTAACAATTCTTCTGGAATCTTGGTCTATTACTGTTTGGCCTAGAAAATCTTTCCAGACACCTTGATGCAAAATGACCAATCTTATTGCAGTTAGAACACTTAAAAGACAATTTTCCCTCATACTTACCGGATCCTTTTGGTAGTCTTTTTGCAATAAGAGCTTCAAGATGAGCAGTTTTATCTTCTTCTTCCAAATCTTTTCTTGCATTTTTATACCATGATGGTTTCTGTGAAGAGTTTTCTCCCAGATCAAACCTTTGTTTTCCTTTTACCAAGGCACTTGCTTTGAATGCAGATTCAATTTTTGGAGGATCATCTCCAAACTCAGCCATTTCAAAAGCAGCTAGCTTACCAACCAATTGATCCCTTGTGACTATTGTGTGAGCTCTGAATTTGTCAATTGCAAAGGCCTTCATTTTATAAGAATCAGGAAGGGATCTGAGAATTTTGCCAACAATCTCATCTTCACTCAGGGTTCCACCTGCATTTCTGATTCCACAAACCAGCTCATTTACTCTTAGCATGAAGGTGGTAATATTTTCATCATCTCTCATCTTCAATTTTTCAAATTTTCCTTTTAGACTTTGTAACCTTGCACATTTGACAAACTGGTCTCCTTCATGCAAAACCTCCAGTTTATTCCAGATCTCAAAGGCAGTTGGTAGATCAATAACATTTGAGATTTCTGAATCAGATAGCATGCTTAACAGAGCCTCTTTGGTCCTCAGATTATTTTCAGCATCCATGATTTCATTTAGGGTTATCGGACCACCCTGTGGAGCTACATAGGCTTTTTTAACCATAGACCAATATGCAAATCCCATACACTGTAAGTGACATTCCATGCGACCTTTCCAAAGAGCAAAGTTAGTTCCATCAAACTTTGGACTATCCTTCTTGTAGGATGACATCTCGGATCTCCTCAAGCGGTTAAGCTCCTTTTAGAGGAACTCAGCTCTGATACCAATTGTTAGATTTAGGGCTGACAACTGAGAGGGGGGGTGAATCAGTTGTCCAAAACTTTCTTCTTTTTCAATACTTGCATTCACTTAGCATTATAACAATAAATCAATCATGAAAAATTAATGCAATAAACCAAGAGCATAAACACATCAACACATGAGACACCAAGATTTTGACATGGAAAACTCGGTTAAGGGAAAAACCATAGGGTGACTAACCCAAGATGTTATTCTCTGTTAAAAGAATAAAAGAAATAAGATGGCACATGCCAATTAGGGCTCACTGCTTGAGCACACTGCTCACAAGAGGCTCACTACCTACAAGAGACACACTGTCTACAATAAATAAGTATTACATACTTGAACTGGTAAATAGCATCGTCACCATGCTTGAATCAGTTCCATTGAAGCTCAAATCCTTCTGCTCTTCCTTTCACTCTTCTCCTCGCTACCACACACTCATCTCCATTAGTCACATGCTGAAATGACTTTGCAATCCCTTATTTATACATGACATCAACTTAGGAACAAACATCTAAGTCGGCACACATCCACAAGAACATCCGCAAGATGAATAACTCATCCAGTCGGCCAGCCTAAGTAAGAACACCTTCATCTGGAAGTATTTCTTCAATTCCGGGCTCCAAATCTAATGCAGACTGACAACACAACCTCAACATGATCCAAGAACCTTCACAAGCTTGCCTAAATGACCAGGTATGTCCGCACTTCTTCTACTTACTCAAATCTCTTCTCTCTTGCATCCGGTGCTTCAAGAACACAGTCTATCATGACTGTCACAAAGGAGTAGATTCTTCCGGACCTTCAAACCATGAACAAATCGAGATGACACATCACAAGGACTCCCCCAACACTCCTTCCAATCCGCAAAACAAGAAAATGCACTTCCAGATCTCACCGGACCTTTTTGTAACACTCTGTCACTCCTGAGCATCTCCTGGAACCGGTTCTACTTGATCAATCACAACTTCTTCATATCTTCATGCGGACCTCTGAAATCTTAACTGGAACCTCCTAAGACTCATGTCCACAAACCCTTTAATCTGCATCTTCTGATCCTCAACCTGTGTTGGGCTATTTTCTTACTGTCATCACTGTTCCTGACTGAGACTGACTTTCTCAGTATCCTCAACAAATAACTCATCCAATCCTTATCACTGATGTAACAGAAGTATGTTGACATCAATGACAACACTGGTTAGGCCCATACTTGCAACACATTACACATGTTAATGTTCCAAAAAAAACTGTAAGCTTGATTTTAGGGATAACAAGTGTGTTTTCATGGGGTATGGTGAGAAAATTAAGGGTTACAAGATTTGGGATCCTATTGCAAATAAAATGTTCTATTCTAAGGATGTAATTTTTAGATAGCTTAGGGAATTTAAAAATATGAACAACCATATGTAAAGCCTAACAAAATAATGCATTTTGATATTAAGATTGCACCACAAGAAGATGCATGTACAAAATAGAAACATGCTAAAAATATGAGGAAGAAGAATGTTTAGACTCAAGTTCTAATGGGGAACAATAGAAGCCTCTTGTGACACCTCTCAGAAGGTACACTAGATAGTATAATTCAAGTGAAAGGTATAATCCTTATGGTTATAGTTATGTATTTTCTTTATCATGTACTAGCAATGAACTTAAATCTGTGAAGGAAGATTTGTCTTTAGATGAGAATGAGTCTTGGTTAGAGGCCATGAAAGATGAAATAAAGGCTTTGGACAAGTGTAACACATGGGGTCTAGTTGAGTTGCCCAAGGAGAAAGCCATTGGTTGCAAATAGGTATTTAAAAAGAAATTTGTAGTAGATGGTAAGTTGGAGTGGTACAAGGCCTAGTTAGTGACAAAGGGTTATTCCCAAGTTGGGTGATTGGATGTTGGTAAGACATTTTCTCCTATGGATAAATTAACCTCTATTAGATTATTTTTATGTATTGTTGTTGTATTTGGTTTAGAGGTAGATAATATGGATGTAAAAATATATTTCTACATGGAGATGTTGATGAGAAAATATTTATGAAACAACCTAAAAAAATTTTGTTGAAGGGACATGAGCACTTGGTTTGTAGTTTGAAGAGATCTTTGTATGGTTTGAAGTAGTCACCAAGAATGTGGTATCTAATATTTGATGCTTTGCATTAGATCATAACTTTTTTAGAAGTGAGGCTAATCACTATGTTTATTTTAAGTTAATTGATGACTGGCTAACACTAATCACTATCCTATATGTCGATGATATGTTATTTATTGAAACTAATAAGGGGATGATTAGGGAACATGAGAATAAATTATCTAGTACTTTTGATATGAAATATTTAGGGACTACAAAATACATTTTGGGTATGCAAATTTGTAGGGATCAGGTTAACAAAAAATTATGGTTAAATTAAAAGAAGTATGTTGACACAATTTTGCAATGTTTTGCTATGTAGGATTGCAAAGCAATTAACATTCCCTTTTCGGTAGGCACTAGGTTTTCTCTAGAACAATGTCCTTGCAGCGTAGAAAATTGTGCTCTGTGTTGGTGCAAGCACAATTTCATGCTCTATTTGGCACTTCCAGCCTTGGCCTTACCTTCAACTCAAGAGATATGCTTTGTGTTACCTAAGCCTTTACTGATGTTCACATGCTGGAATTGTGAACGGTGTTTGGGTCTTAGTTAAGTTCCAAAGCAATGACTACTTTTTGAGTAGATTATGCTAGGACTAGGGTGCCCAGTGCCAGAGTCCTGACCGTTTATTTCGAGATTGCAGAGCACTCTTAAGGTCAACCTTGCTTTGGATGACGTGACCTCAATTTTGACATTTGTGATTATGCCTAAACAAACCCTAAATTAAAAACACTTGTTAGCTTATGTCCTAAATTATTCTTATGACTCCCTATTTAAACTAGTGTTTTTTCCATTATGAAGCATGATGTGAATTCTACAGTGAAGCTCTGCAGGAATGAACATTGACTCTATATTTTGGGAAAATACCTATTACAAGCTATTTGTCTACTTGCTATCTTTGATTAAAGCTTCAAGAGGATTGAAGAATGGTTGGAATCATCGAATGATGATCAGCTTGTACCGCTTCATCATGACTTGGTATGGTTTTAGCTTGTTCTCACCTCCCGGATTTGGTCACTCTCTACTTCATTGAGGTGAAGTTACGGATCTGAAACATTTTACCTTAGGTAACACATCTCTCTGGGTTGATTATCATTTCATTGATTGAGGCATATAGGAATCCACTCTAACACACTTGAGTAGGGTTTTATTTATTGATTTGTTTGTCACTGCTCACCACAATCTTAGACACACTTAAGAATCAGAGCACACACTATTTTCTATTACTGATGTGGCCATCCATGAGGTAGGAATACTGAAATGAGGGTTTGACTAAGGCAAACTCCTATATAGCCACAAACATTTTTCTCTCCTTTGTGTGTGTACAGGTCGTAATCAGAAGTTTCTAACAGAAAAGAAATAGAAGACGAAAATAGGTACAAAGACCATTAGATAGAATTTAGCCTGCACAGAAACCCTAGGAGAAGGGCGCCCAATGTCTAAGTCCTGCTAGATCTGCCCCTATTTTTGGTGCCAGGTTCTGTATGATCTGTATATGTCTGTTCGACTTCCATTTTCTAAATTTGTAACAATCATCTGCATATTTTCTCAGATAATCAATTAGGGTTTTACATTGTTTAGCTTTATCAATTCATTAGTCATCAATCTTTCTTTGCAAAAAAGGAACAAAGCCTCAAACAACTTGGCTCTCCCTTGAGGATGACATCTAAGCACCAAGTCTTCATAGGCTTGTGTTCCAATGCTACGTGGAGAAGGATTGACCTAGGTTAAGGCATTGATTAGTCTAGATCTCATTTTCCACATAACATTTTGGTGAACCCAACATCTTACACTTGCAAACCTTCTTTATTTCTAACTAGTTAGTTAAGTGATTGATTAGACACTTTTTACATTTGCAAACTTTATATGCTTAGTATAGAAAACAAAGACACTTAAATATTTTATATTTTATTTTTAGATTAGAAAAACAAAAACATAAACAAAACTTTCTTATTCTTCTATCCCTTAATCAACATTTACCATCTTGTCATCATATTTCTTCTACTTCTCATATCCCTTTCTCTCTCTTCTATTCTTAAAACTTGGAGAAAGTATGTTATGCGATTATGTCAAATATATTTCTTCAAGACTTTCATGCATTCGTTGAGTCATTTAGTAGTGATGATTTTGATATGTTAGATGAAGCCCTAGATGAATTCATCTCAACAAAATCGTCCTCTTTGACTCCTAAAACATCTTTTTATCAAAGATTAATCAACATGATTTATGTTTCTGGTTCCTGAAAGGAGCTTATGAAACCAAAGATTGTTGTACATCTTCGATCTGATGTTCCACAACCACAATATAATCTTGTTCTAACTGTTCGAGGTGTTCAAAATCCACCTAGACCTACTAGTTATATCTTAAAATTTTCAAAACACTTAACTCAACACAACCAACTTGTTCAAGATGTGTCGTAACAACCTCATTATAATGCAGTTTGTCACACATACAACACTCACAATAAAAAAAAAAAAAACAATATTTTTTCCCTCTTCTCTTCCATCTTCTCAACATCTTCTTCCTCCAGTAGCTCATCTTTCTCAACATACTAATAGAGAATATGATCTTGTTAAGCAATTTCATGCTACTTTGGCTAAGATCTCATTATGGAAGTTAATATAAACCTTGCTTGCATACCACATATTGCTCTTGGAGGCTCTAGAAAAGGTGACCGTCCCACCTTTTGCTAGACCAAATGATGTAGTAGCCCTGTTAGATTGTATGCATGCGAAGAATCTAGATATCATCTTTTGACAACATGAGTTACCTCCTTTCGAAGTTCAAAAGCAATATGATCCACTCATGATTTTGGTCATCATTAATATAAACGGAATAAAGTGTACTCTAATTGATAATGGATTAGGTCTTAATGTTTGTAGCATAGACCTGTTACACAAAATTGTTGTAGATATGTCTCTCATCAAAACTGATACTCTTTCAATTCATGGCTTTGATAATGTTGGTAGACAATCACTAGGTACAATCACACTACCAGTTGAGGTTGGACCTATGACCTTGCCTATGCTTATCCATTTCATGCCTGATGCTCTTTCATATAATCTTCTTCTTGGTAGACCATGGATTGATGCCATGGGAGCAGTCCCATCTACTCTTCATCACACATTGAAGTTTATTTATAACAACAAACTCTATACAGTTGAGGATGATTTGAATCCAGAAAGTTGCTTACAAGCAAAAGTTGGATCTCAACCTCCTGTTTCTAAATTTCCTAGTACTTTGATTCCATATTCAACAAAAGATGATCCAATATTCCATGGTGCTACCGACAGTACTAATAAACACTGTCTATCGCCTTCGATTGAGTTTTTTTGGTGATGATTGGGGTTTGTTAGATTTTACACCCTTCTTTATTGGTGAGTATAAAATCTCATCACAAATGTCTGAGACCCCGAAGGTGGCCTTAGTTTCCACTACATAGACTTTTCCTTCTTCTAAAACACCTAAACTCACTATTCCAACTTCTTCTCCATCAACAAGTTCTATTGATTATACTTATACTATTGATTACACCACTAATGGTGACTCTCTGTCTCCTATTGAAATGGCATCCCATTATGGTAGGGATTTTAGATCTTATCTCAAATTGGATACAGGGGAAATGGTTGTGGTTTAAAAGAATAGGGTATCAAGATTCCCTTATAACCTAATCCACATGGTTCTTCATCTGGTCTTAGATACTGCCCTTTGAAGCCCACCAAAGCTTCTCATCATCCCTATCTCAATGTAAGAATGATACTCACAACTCAAAATTCTTCTACATCACTTAATCTTATTTATCCTAAATTGATAGACACAAATTCAACTATTAGCATACCCTCTTTGGATATTTCCCCAACAGATGAAACTTTGGCTAAATTCCTTGGATTCTATGATCATATGTTATGTTACCATCACAATCACAAATTTCCCTATTGTTTAAATGTTGAAGCATCCTTTAGGAAAGATGCTTTCTTGTTGGATGATAACTTGGCATCTTAGGAGATGCTTCAGGAATCTCCTCATCTGCCTGATGTCCCAAACCATTATACCCTCCTTGTTGGAGATACTATCAATGTCTGAATGGACCCGACTAATCCCAATAAAGTTATTCCAATTGGAAAGTGTCTAAATTTTGACGAACAACATGAAAACTCTTCTCTTCTACATGAATTTCTAGATTTATTTGCTTGGACATATTTTGATATGCTTGGCATTGATCCACAAGTTGTTACCTACAATATTGTGTTGCATCTTGATGCCAAGCCTGTAAAACAAAAGATCTGAAGGATGAATCCCAAGGTGGCATTATTAGTTAAGGCTAAGATCAAGAAGATTCTACAAGCTAGCTTTATCTACCCTATTGACTATTCCCCTTAGATATTGAATATTGTTGTTGTTGCTAAACCTGACAACCATATTTGGATATGTATTGATTTTCATGATCTAAACAAAGCTTCTGTAAAAGATGAATGTCCTCTTCCTAACATTGACATGATTGTTAATTCCATTACTAGTCATGCATTACTATCCTTCATGGATGGCTTCTCTAGATACAACCAAATATTCATCAATCCTCAAGATCAGTATAAAACAACTTTTATCACACCTTGGGGAACCTTTTGTTGGGTGGTCAAGCCATTTGGATTGAAGAATGCTGGTGCGACATACCAACGTGCTATGACCCTTATCTTCCATGATTTCATCCATAATATCTTGGAGGACTATGTCAATGACATTCTGGCCAAGTCTGTCTTGCGTTAGGATTAGGTAAAAATCCTCCACTAAATCTTTGAACGTATTCGTAAATATAACATGCTCTTGAATCCTCGTAAATGCATCTTTGGCATTGATAGCAGCAATCTATTGGGATTTATTGTTTCGCATTATGGAATTGAGGTGGATACAAAGAAGATTGAAGCTATTGTTAACATGCCACCTCTAAAAAATGTTTCTCAACTTCGTAGTCTACAGGGAATGATTCAGGCTATTCACTAGTTTGTCTCACAACTAGCGGATCAAACTCTCCCCTTCACTCAACTTCTTAAGAAGGATTCTCATTTCAACTAGGATACGGATTGCTAAAAGGCTTTTGATGATTTAAAAAATTATTTACCAATCATCTTGTTTTATATCCAACTGCCTTTGGGCATCCTTTTCTTCTTTACACTTCTACTTCATCTAATCCTATTGTGGCACTATTGGCATAACAAGTGCATTGTATATTGTACATTAGTCAAATTTTTCTTGATTATGAAATTTGATATTCTGCAATTGAAAAACAATGTCTAGCTCTTATTTTCGCAACACATAAGTTGAGACACTATCTTCTAAATGCTGAAACACGTCATAGTAAAATTCATTCATATGAAACATCTCTTCTCTAAAATAGATCTTTGAGGACATTTGGCCAAGTGGGTAATGTTAACAAAATTTGACCTTAAGTTTGTCTCTCAAAAGGAAATTAAGGGTCAAGTATTGACTGACCACTTAGCTGATGCTCCTTCATCATTTTTTCTTCCAAATCAAGACTCGTTCCCTGATGATCACGTCCTTCCCTTGGATATTGACTGAAAATGGGACTTGTTCTTAGATGGTTCTAGGTGTCAAGCCTCGCTCTAGTGCTGGTGTAATACTAGTACCCCCTTCAGGTAAGCAAATTCCTTTATCTTACTATCTCAACTTTCTATGTACTAACAACATTGCAAAGTACAAAACCATTATTGTTGGCTTGCGTGCTGCTTTGTCCCTTAATAATCAACATCTTCATATATTCGGTGATTCTCAATTGATCATAAGACAAGTCACTAGATCTTATCAAGCGAAGCAAGATAAGTTTTCTCAGTATTGTGACTTGGCCTTATCACTTTTGAAATGTTTCTTGTCTTTCACAATCGACATAATTCCATGGAAAGATAATTGACATGTGGATGCAATGGCGAACACTACCTCCCTTATATCCCTTGATGATTCATTCATGGACTACCAGTTCACCATTCATAATCTTGCTTCATCGTCTATATCTGAAAATTCCTCCAATACTACTTTTTGTTGTAACATCGATTCAGACGAATGGTACTCCCATATATTCCAATATTTGAGTGATGGCACCCTTCCTAATCCCTCATCTATAAGCACTTGAACTCATATTCACAAGATCACAATGCGCTACATAATTCTATCTAATATTTTGAGCTATCATAGAGGATACAATGGCCTCTTTCTCCATTGTCTAAACAAATCAAAGATCCCTATTGCCCTGGAGGAGGCACATTTAGGTGCCTATGGGGGGAATTTTGGTGGTTGATCTTTGGTTCAAAAATTATTTCACATGGGTTACTATTGGTAAACTATGGAACAATATTCCTTCACTTTGTCAAAAAGTGCCCTCAATGTCAACAACATAATAATCTCATTCAAGACCCTACCTAGGAACTTTGTGCCTAGGTATCCCCTTGGCCATTTTCCATGTGGGGCTTAGATCTTATTGGAAAGATTTCTCCTCCTTCTAAAGGACATACTTTCATCCTCACAGCTATTGACCACTTCACAAAATGGGTCAAAGCAGTCCCACTCGGATCCACGACTGCTGAAGTAATATGTCGCTTTCTCCTTGATAACATCATTTCTTGATTCAGTCTTCCTTCTGCTTTGTTCTCTGATAATGGTTCATCATTTAAGAACAAATAAGTGAAGAAGTTCCTTGATAAATTTCACATCCAATATTGCTTCTCTACACTGTATTATCCTCAATCAAATGGCTAAGTAGAAGCTTCTAATAAAAAAATTAAACAAATCCTTCAAAAAACTGTTAACAAACATGGAAAGGATTAGTACACTCAACTTTATTATGCAATATGGGCTTATTGAATTAGTGTTCTTACAGATATAGGTACCACCTTGTACAACCTCGTGTATGGTGCTAATGTGATTATGCTCTTGGAATTAGAAATTCCTTCATTATGGATTTCTCTCAATGACATTCTTGATAAAAATTCTTACAAAGAACAAAGGGTTTAAAACAAATTGAAATTCTCAACGAACAATGGATACATGCTCTCAAACATCTCCAAGCTTGTCAAAAGAACATCCAACACAATTACAATGAGCGTGTCATACATCGCTCATTCGCAGTTGGTGATTTGGTGCTCTATGGAAATCAACACAATGTAAATGCTTCTCTAGGTGAAAAAGGGAAGTTCAGCCTGAACTAGTTGGGACCTTATGTCATCACTGAAGTCTATGGATCGGGTGCATATAGATTGTCCACAATGAATGATATGCCTCTTAAGGAACCTATTAATTCTATACACTTATGTAGATACTATGCTTAATTTTCTTTCCTAGACTTAAAATTGCATTACATCATTTCATTTCTGAATGTTATGCTAGCACTTATTTAAAGCACATCATGTTAGATAGTTAATATTCTTATCTATTTAATATGTGTTGCTTCATTCTTGACAAACATGTAGTTGTGTTGAATTCTTAAAGTAGTTTTCTTAGTACTAAGAATTACTTGTTGTTAGCATACATTTAGTTAATTTGTTCACCATGTTAATTAGATCGTTGTCACATTTGATTAAAGAATGTTATCATGTTGTTTAGTTAGATCATAATTGTATTTAATTCAACATGTGTGTACACTAGGCAATCATTGTTGTAGTTAATTAATCTACTTTAACAAGTTGTTTAATTAGATCACATGATTAATCTAGAAAACAACATATCATCAATACATGTATCAACTAATTCATTATCATATTTATTAAACAATCTCATTAGGTTGTTTATTTAGATCACAATTATATTTAATGGTCACATACATGTCAATTTATCACATTTAATTAGATCTCTCTTGCATTTTATTAAACAATTCATCACATTGTTTCAATAAGATCACAAATAACATCCAATTAAATCATCATACAAACACAACAATATCAATCAAAAACCTCAAAATGCTCATAATATACAAAAGCACCACTACAACAAAATGTGGTGTGTCATAATCATACAACAATAATAATACCACAAGTCTCATCAATCTGTAGGACCGTGGCTACCAAACCCCTCGAGACCTAGTGGTGGCTTTGCAATGGATGGATGTCGATGAAAGGCTATAGACCATGAGTGACTCCTAGATCCATTTCACATCTGTAGACCCCTAATCCTACCTCTAAACTCTGCCACCTCCACCTGGGCATCTGAATACAACTATTATAGTTGATCTCTCTCGACTCGCAACCAATCCACCTCTACCTACAGAGCTTGCACAAGAGGATGGTCCATCACGGGTGTTGGTCTTGCCCTAGCCATATGAAAATCCACTAAATCCTGATCTCACTATATCTAAAGGGCATCTCATGCCATCTTGGCACTCGATGCTCTCTAGATCACCTGGCCTCTCTCGATAATGGCCTCCTCGTAGACTGCTCTCAGCTGTGCAATGGGATTTGAATATATCCATATGCCACCCTACAATCCATTATGGCCTATAGCTATCCCACACTAGCCATTGGATCTACACAGTGGGCACCATCTCTGCTATGAATCGACCCACAAAGTCGAGCCATGCCCATGTACCAATTACAAAATAGAAACAAACCATTGTATCAAAAATCTCAAAATGTACATCAAGTAAGTCAAAATCAAGTGCAACATCTAGTATTTTACTCAATCTAAAATCAACACATGAATGTACACTTCTCACTTGGATCGCTGACCTACCAGTCAGGATCGACCAGAGGACCGACTATTGAGGGACCTATAGTCATCGATGCTATTGGGAGCACTATAGAAGCAATCTTGCTCGTCTCCCCATGCTCATATTGACTCTACACTCCACCTGCAGAAGGTAGCGATGTTGATGCACGAGATCGAGCCTTACATCTTACTTTGAAGACATCATCGTCCTCCTCTCCCTGGTGTCGTCTCCCTCATGTTTCTGGTGCTGGCTGATCCTCCTCCTCCTCCTCATCATTGTCATAATCTCCCTCCTCTTCCCTTGACTCATCCCCTCGATCTGCCCAAGGCCTAAGATCGTCAGTGGGATGGTTTTTTGGAAATACAGGGGTGACATGAGCCATGCTCCACCAAGTCATGTATGTTGGGCTCACACCCACATCATCAGTGTCAGACACAGGAGCTACATCCTCTACCTCATCATCGAGGTCACTCAAAGAAACATCCACAATGGTAGGTCGAGCCTCATCCCCAGGCCTCACTACACTATGAGCCAAGCACACATAGGTTAGATGAGCGACAAGAAGTCTACAAATGACTGAACTACCTCATCACCTGATCATAGTGGAATGACATGATGACATGATCAAAGAGACCAACTAGAATTTGATCCCTCTACATCCTTGTGAGTTGTCGAGCTTGGCCCATCCATACACTACAACCTTTGTATGGTATCCACAAGATGTCCTCAGGCTGCAATCTATCAAATCTAACTCTCTAGTATAATAAATCACCAAAACTCCATGGTCTCCTTAGTGTGTAGGCATGCACTTGTGGGCATATCCAGATAGGCTCTATTGAGAACCCACTAGCTATATGCATGTGAGCTTGAATTCCCACACCTGGAGAAGTGTGTAGGTAATCAAGCTATGCATCTCATAGTACACATAACACCTGAGATCATGATATAAGTGATCAACCATGCTCCATCCCCAAGCATAAATAGTCCTCTAATTCTCCATTGCTTTGATTATATGAAAAAAGCTCGCATGAAGGGGTGTGCCTTTCCCATCCTGTGTCACCATGAGAGCAATAGTAGTGATCATGATGTGACACAAGATTGGTGTGACCACAACACCCATCTCCAACCAAGCTATATGAATGCACCCGGTAATACTTGAGGAAATGGTATGACCAAGACAGTACAGTTGGCTTGCCTAGACATACTTTGCTGACTGGTACTCATCGATCCTCACGGTCTCACCTCACACAGATAGCCAAAGGATAAGGTACACAACCTCTAGTGTGACTATCATCTCTCCCATCAGAAGATGGAAGGTAGAGGTGTCTACATCCCACCACTCCATGAGTGCCATCAACATCATATAGTGATATCTCATAGTGGGCATCATGTACACCCAGCATAATCCTACATCTCTTAGGTGACTAGCCTATGTGGCAATAAGCATCTATGTGTGACTATGCAACGATGTGTATGTTGAAATGCATTGGACAACTGAGAGGGGGGGTGATTCAGTTGTCCCAAAAACTCAAACACTTATGCACTTAAATATTAATCACTTGTCTGCACTTATTATGATTAAACAATGAATGCATGAAATTAGAAACTTAAACACAAATGCAACATTAAACAAGAGAGACACCAAATTTTTACGTGGAAAACCCCAAGGTGGGGAAAAACCATGGAGAGGATTAGCTCTTAAAATGTATTGTAATCTTTGAAAAATGATGTTTAGGCTTGGTCACTCCATGGGCCTAGAATATAATGGCTCACTGCCATGAAGTACAACTAGGTCTAGCAGGCTTACTGCCTCAACCCTAAACCTAGAAAGATTACAATAAGGGCTATTAAACCCTACTGGCAGCTCACTACCCAAGATCAACATCTTTCTTCATGTCTGAGATTAATACATTGAAGTACAATAGTTCCTCTACTCTGCTTTGCCCTTCCACCTCTTTCCTTTTCTTCCCATCTTCACACAAGGACACCTTTTCCACAATTCAATTACAAGTATTTATACACTTCATCAACCTTGGAATGATCATCAAGGTCGACACTACAATCATCAACCATTGGAACAATCTCCAAGGTCGGCATTACAAACATTTACAAAATAGGTCTTGACCTAATACAAAATTATGCTAAGGATTTGTAGTATAGATGTATGCAGATCATGCCACACCTTAGCTGGGACTCAAACACAATCTTCCACGCCATAACACACTTCCATAATCTTCAAGGGATCTCCGTAATTACTAGAATTAACAAAGTCAGCTAAGACTGGTTACACACTATGTTATCTGGGAATAATCTTCAAACACGATCTCATTTCCTTAACATAGACCAATGTAAAGGTAGGAACATGATTAGGAGGAATCCACAAGTACATTGAAATCATCAGGAGCAACTGCACAAACTCAAACCACTTTATTCATGAGATTCTTCACACCAGAGCACATGAACTTCACGGTCTTCAACTGTCATAAAAGAAAGATAGCTTGTGGACCACCAAAATGCGAACCATTGCAATTGTAGGCACTAATCATCATCCCAGACTTCCCTCTAGAACCATAGAGAAAAACACTTTAATGCAGAGGAATGCGGAGCAAAATACTTTCTCTCAAGCACTAGTGATTAATCAAAAAAAGGAGGTTTTACTTTGGTGAATGTAACTCACTCAAATCTTCATACCGAAGGCTCAAACTCAAGATTTAGCATCTTCATCCATGCTTCTAAATAACTTCCAATCTGTAGACCAAGATCTTCAGCTAGCAAGAAATGCAGAGTAATCTTCTAGATTGTTCTTTAGTATGCAACACTGTCTTCACTGTTTACTTTCTGATTCTTCTGGAGAGGCTAATTTTCTCAATATTCTCAACACATAAGGCTTCTAAAAAAATAACAAAATAGGATACAGTTGACACCAATGAAAACAAAGATATGTTGACATCAATGACAACACCGATTAGGCACATACTTGCAACAATCTCCTCCTTTGTCATTGATGGCAACATATGATGTGAAAAACTACAACAACCATCAAGACAAGATTTTCTCCCTATCTCTTTACACATCTGTACTCTTTCTTTCTGAGTTTTTCACATGACTTCTCTCCCCCTTTGACATCAATGGTAAAGGGCACATACTTCCACTCTTCTGCTCTGATTCAATCTTTCTTCTGAACTCTCTGACTACTCTCCCTGAGAAGTAGCCCTAAAAGCATCAATCTAGATCTAAAGAAGGAACTCTAAGCACCACCAAACTGATGCACTCTTGTGCATCTTTAGTCTAGAGTAGGAGGGGTAATAACACCTAAATTTTATCTGAGATACTCAAAAGTATCTTTAGGCAGCGACTTGGTGAAAATGTTTGCAATCTAGTCTTTTGTAGATACATATTCCAACTTGACTTCATTCTCAGTCACTTTTTCCCTCAGAAAGTGATATCTTATGGATATGTGTTTTGTACTTGAATGCATTAATGGATTCTTTGATATGTTTATGGCACTTGTATTGCAAAAGATTGCAATTGGATCTTCATACACAACTCTGATGTCCTTTAATGTCTGCTTCATCCACAACACTTGAGTACAACTACATGCTGCTGTAATATATTCTATTTCTGTAGTGGACAGAGATATTGAATCTTGTTTCTTTCTTATCCAAGATACCAACCTTCTTCACAAAAAGAATGCACCTTCACTTGTACTTTTTATGTCATCTATATCTCCAGCCCAATTTGCATTAGTGTATAAACTGAGAGTGAAATCATTGTCCTTTAGATACCACAACCATAATCCATTGCACCTTTCAAATATCTCAAAATTCTCTTGACTGCCATCACATGTGACTCCTTAGGTTCTGCTTGAAATCTTGCCACAAGACAAACTGCATGCATTATGTCAGGTCTGGTTTGAGTCAGATAAAGTAATACTCCAATCATAGATCTATATCTTTTCTGATCTGCCATAGGTGAATCATCATTTTTGCTCAATTTACAACTGGTCATCATGGGGGTATTTACCGATTTAGAGTCTTCCATCCCAAACTTCTTTAACAACTCTTTCACATACTTAGACTGAGAAATGAAGATACCTTTATCTGATTGATTTATTTGTAGACCTAAAAAGAAATGCATCTCACCAAACATGGACATTTCAAATTCACTTTGCATTTCTCCAGTAAAAACTGTGCACATACCTTCATTGCCTCCAAAGATAATGCCATCAACAAAGACTACAAGAATTAGGATTTTTTCATTATTGATCTTAAAATAGAGATTGTTGTCGGTGGTACCCTTGGTGAATCCTAACTATATCAGATACTTATCCAATCTAGCATACTAGGCCCTGGGGGCTTGTTTTAACCCATACAATGCCTTCTTCAATCTACATACCATGTCACCCTGATGTGATGACTGAAATCCTTCTAGTTGTTCAATATAGACTTCTTCTTCCAACTCTCCATTCAAGAATACAAACTTTACATCCATCTGATATACCTTAAATCTTTGTAGGCTGCAAATGCTAGAAACATTCTTATAGCTTCAATCCTTGCCACTGGTGCAAATTTTTTCTCAAAATCTATTCCTTCAACTTCAGAGTATCCTTTGCATACCAACCTTACTTTGTTTCTTACTACTTCATCATTGTCATAATTCATCTTGTTTTCGAAAACCCACTTGGTACCAATTACATTTTTATCTACTAGTCTGGGAACAAGATCCTAGGTCTGATTCTTCTCTATCTGCATCAATTCTTCTTTCATAGCCTTTACTCAATTCTCATCATTGCAAGCTTCATTCATAGTCTTAGGTTCAGTCTTGGAAATCAGACAGAAACTTACTTATTCTTCTACAACTCTTCTTTTGGTCAAGATTCCTTTACTCTTATCTCCTATGATTTGATCTTCAGAATGATTAAGTTTTACATAACTTGGTGTCTTAGTAGCACTTTCTGAAGCTTGATCCTCTTCATCTGAGTTGTCTTCATGTTGCACCACTTCTAAAACATCTGGTTTATCTGATTCATATCCACTTGATTCTAAAGACTTCTCCTTGCTTTCATCGACCTTGACATTTGCACTTTCAATGATCTTATTCAACCTCTTATTATAGCACCGGTAGGCCTTGCTCTTGGTGGAATAACCAAGGAAGATTCCTTCATCACACCTAGCATCAAACTTGCCTAGATCTTCTTCTCTTTTGATATAACATTTGCTACCAAAAACTTTGAGATATTTCATAGTAGGGACTTTACCATACCACAATTCATAAGGAGTCTTAGAATTGTTACCTTTGACTTGGACTCTGTTTAGGATATATACCGCAGTGTGAATTGCCTCTCTCCAATATACTTCTAGAAGACCAGCTTCCTTCATCATGGTTCTAGCAGCTTCTTGAACTGTCTTATTTTTCCTTTCAACAACTCCATTTTGTTGTGGAGTTCTAGGTGCAGATAACTGTCTCTTTATCCCATGTTCTTTTCAAAAGAAATTGAATTCATTTGATGTAAACTCTTCTCCTCTATCAGAATTTAAACATTTGATCTTCAAATCCATCTCATTTTCAACCATTGCCTTAAATGCCTTGAACTTATCTAGAGCTTCTACTTTTTCTTTCAAAAAGGTAACCCAAGTCATTCTAGAATAATCATCAATAAGCAACATGAAATACCCATCTCCTTGCAAACTTCTTACTCTTGTAGGTCCACACAAATATGTATGCACTAGTTCCAATAGTCCATCAACTGATTAGTCCTTGCTTTTGAAACTTGTTCTTGTTTGTTTCCAAAATTGACACTCCTTGCAAATAGGATTAGCAAGATTCACAAGCTTAGGCAAATCTCTAATAGCCTGTGCAATACTTATCTTCATAATGTTGTCAAAATTGATGTGACACAACCTTCTATGCCATAGCCAACTTTCATCAGTCTGAGCCAACAAAAAATAATTATCAGTTCCTTTCAAGTGATACATATTACCTCTGGTCTTCTTACCAGTTGTAATTACTATTCCAGAGCTTTCCCTGATCTTGCATCCATTATCCTTGAAGCTTAAATCATAACCTTTGTCACACATCTGACCTACACTCAAAAGATTGTGCTTTAATCCTTTCACATACAAGCCATCTTCAGTATTATGCTTGCCATCAAAAGAAATAGATCCTTTTCTACAAATCTTACCAGCTGTATCATCTCCAAACCTAACTAGTCCACCATCATATCTTTCCAAATCACAAACTTACTTTTGTCACCAGTCATGTGGTGAGACCAACCACTATCAATAACCCATTCATCTTTGTCTTCAACAACCTGAACAACCAAAGCACTTTCCACTAGTTTTTCTTCCTTCACACAGCT
The DNA here is from genome assembly GCA_027924645.1 of Cunninghamia lanceolata. NCBI lineage: Eukaryota > Viridiplantae > Streptophyta > Pinopsida > Cupressales > Cupressaceae > Cunninghamia > Cunninghamia lanceolata. The sequence continues at coordinate 203,788 of BSBN01000233.1, forward strand.
AGCAAGATTAGTAGATAGGTTCTTCCTTAATAGCAATAAACAAGCATTCATTACCAGAAGTACTAGCGTTATCTAGTTCACCATTATCTGATACTCCATCATCATCAAAATCTTCAACATAATAACATTTCTTTTGGATCGTAGGCATGTTCTCATATCTTTTCCTATTTCTTTCAATTCTTTTAGGACATCTGGAAGCAAAGTGGCCTACTTTACCACAGGAAAAGCATTGAAAATGTAATTTACCTTTGAATTTACTGAATCCTCTTTGCAGTCTATCCACAAAGTTGGCTTCAATTTCATCAAACTCATCATCAGATTCTACCTTGTACTTTTCTGATCTTGAGGTTTTCCCAAAAGTACTAGCTTTGAAGGCAGTCTCAACTTTTGGTAGGGCATCACCAAACTCTCTCATCTCAAAGGTAGTAAGCATACCAAGTAACTGGTCTCTATCAATAGATTTTATTTGCATAAATTCTTCAATTGTAGCTATCTTGTGATTGTAGGACTTTGGTAGATATATGAGAATTTTCATCACAACTTCCTTATCATCGAGAGTTCCCCCCATACCTTTTATTCTAGTGACAAGTTCATCAACTCTTTGCATAAAGGCTATTATGTTTTCATCTTCATTCATCTTCAAACTTTCATATTTCACTCTCAAACTTTGTGGCTTGGCCTCCTTCACAAAATCATCTCCCTCATACAGATTTTTTAGCTTTTCCCATACCTCATTTGCAGTTTCAAGATCCACAACTTTTATCAGTACTGAGTCATTCAATGAACTTAAAAGAGCATCTTTTGCTTTAACATCCACTTTATATTCTTTATTTTGTCTTCAGTCATCAAACCATTTTGAGGCAAGGTGTATTTTGTTTCTGCAACTTGTAACCAAGACAAAGAAGATGACTTTTCATTCATGCCTTCCAAAGAGCACAATTCATCCCATCAAAGTGCAGTGCTTCCTTCTTATAAGACATTTTGGATCTTCCTCAAGCTGTTATAATTTCTTCAGAGGAACCTCACTCTGATACCAATTGTTGAAATGGGTAGGATAACTAAGAGGGGGGGTGAATCAGTTGTCCAAAAAACTCAAACACTTCCACACTAAACATTAATCACTTGTCCGCATTTATTATGATTAAAGAATGAATGCATGAAATCATAAACTTAAACATAGATGCAAAATTAAACATAACAGACACCAGATTTTTACGTGGAAAAATCCAAGGTGGGGAAAAACCAAGGAGAGGATTAGCTCTCAAAATATATTGCAATCTTTGAAAAAAGATGTTCAGGCTTGGTCACTCCATGGGCCTAGAACATAATGGCTCACTTCCATGAAGTACAACTAGGTCTAGCAGGCTCACTACCTCAACCCTAAACCTAGAAAGATTACAATAAGGGTTGTTAAACCCTGAGGGCTATTAAACCCTACTAGTGGCTCACTGCCAGGCTCACTACCAAGATCAACATCTTTCTTCATGTTTGAGATTAATACATTGAAGTGCAATAGTTCCTCTGCTCTACTCTACCCTTCCACCTCTTTCCTTTTCTTCCCATTTTTGCACAAGGACACCTTTTCCATGACTCAATTACAAGTATTTATACACTTCATCAACCTTGGAATGATCATCAAGGTCGACACTACAATCATCAACCATTAGAACAATCTCCAAGGTCAGCATTACAAACAATTACAAAATAGGTCTTTACCTGATACAAAATTATGCTAAGGATTTGTAGTATATATGTATGCAAGTCACACCACGCCTTAGATGGGACTCAAACATGATCTTCCATGCCATAACACACTTCCATAATCTTCAAGGGATCTCCGCAATTACTGGAATTAACCAAGTCAGCTAAGATTGGTTACACACCACATTATCTGGGAATGATCTTCAAACACGATCTCATTTCCTTAACACAGACCAATGTAAAGGTAGGAACATGATCAGGAGGAATCCACAAGCACATTGAAATCATCAGGAGCAATCACACAAACTCAAACCACTTTATTCATGAGATTCTTCACACTAGAGCACATGAACTTCACTGTCTTCAACTGTCATAAAAGAAAGATATCTTAGGGACCACAAAACATGAACCATTGCAATTGTAGACACTTATCATCATCCCGGACTTCCCTCTAGAACCGTAGAGCAAAATACTTTAATGCGGAGGAATGCAGAATAAAATACTTTCTCTCAGGCACCAATGATTAATTAGAAAAAGGAGGTTTTACTTTGGTGAATGTAACTTGTTGGAGTTTCTTCCCAACTGGATGCTTCCCAGTTATCCCTTCAAGGTAACCATCATTGATCAACAAGATTTCTAGGCTAAGGGCCAACAGTATAGGAGATAGACCTTATAAATATCTTCTCCTCTTCTTTATGCTCTGCATAACCAAGGGGGTATTCCCTATTCAACATCTGTCAAATAAACATGTGAACTTGTTGGGGATGTTGATACAAAGCAAATAAATCCTCTCTTATGAAGACCAAAACTATAAAATAAGTGCAAAGGGGCTAGCTTTGGGCCTATGTTCAGTTGTGAGATAGAGGATTTTGATCCTAAAACTACTTCTAATGTCCTAAAAGGTTGATATTTGAAGTTTGGATATATATTTTGTATTTGGATGCGAAACTGGGACCTTGGGTTGTAACCTCAATACAAAACCAGACTAGTGCCTATCTCAGGGCTTAGAGTCAATAGACATACATATGTGAATGATTACCATAAACTTGAATCAATAACTAGGTTCCAATGGGATTTTTTTAGTGTCTACCTTATAGATACTTCCCAAGATTGAGTATTTAGTCATTTATACTTACTGATATCCCTGATATCCTTGAACAAAAGCAAGAGATTAGACATTCAACATAGAAAACCCATGTTCTAGAATCCCAAATAACCCTTAGTTACTTAGATTCAAAAGAAAAGATGCCCACAACTTGGAGACAAACAATTGAATACATGCAACAAAGCACTTCTCATATAAAACAACATGAAACCAGTAAACTTGTGCATAAAACATACAACATATGATTCATAAACTCACAAGGCACCAAAACAGAGCCACCAGCAAGACTGTATCTTATTACTCCACCAAAATTTTGTCCAGTTATCAACAACCTCAAAATAAGTAACACAGTTCCTAGATATACCAAGAACGTGTACTCATCAACCCAGTACAATGCTCATTTCAAAATTCACTAGATACACTGCACCATGGGATGGCGCCCAAAACATTCAATGCGGCACGAAGAAGAAGAAAGAAGAGTAGGGAAGATTGGAAAATGTGCAACCATTTGAAGATTTTGATGGTAGCTGGCCAGTCATTTTGACCCATACCTCAGCGAATTTGCCATTAAAGACAACCTACCTGCAGCAATGGTTCGCATGCTCTTGAAGTTTTTTCACTTGGAAATGCAATTGCGAATAGATGAAATCCTTCCTTTAGAGTTTGAAAGATGGCCGTCGATCAATCCTATCCCACCGAGATCTGCGGCTCCAAATCATGTTGACAAGTCAACAGCCAATGAAAACATGCCACACAAGCACCCCTTTTCCATCGCAACATACAACTGCCTTTGTATATGCAAATGCATATACATACAACTGCTTTGGCATGTGGCAGCCGCTTATTTGTTATCCATCACTGTGAAATTTGCATCTCCATCGGGCATCGAAAAGACTCCAAGATGAGCCGCCGACATGCTAAGTCACACCGAAATCCCTTTTGCATATATGACTGTATATGCAACATACAATGGTCAACACAGATACACCATAGAACTCAGAAGATTATTGGCCAAATTGGACTTGGGAACAGGTCTGTCTTGCATGTATATTCTTTTTGTATATCACGTTGTATATCGCATGTACAACATGCAATATACAACCCACAGACTTTAAATCATTATGGAGCAAATTGCAAACGCTATCGGGTCCAAGTTGTATCTTACCTCCTTTGTATATCAGCGTATACAGTGCACTCATACATACAAGCTACGGATGTCAGTTCAATTATTAGGCAAATTGGAGAATCCTTTGAAATCCAACATGTGAATTTACCTTTGCATAATGACTTGCATGCATGTTTTGCCGATATACATTCTGCCTTGTATGTGGTCCCTTGCATATTTTCTTTTGCATGTTGCCAATGTATATCGCCATTGTATGTCAGAGATACATACAACCTGATATACAAAAGAAAGCCATTGACTTTTCAACTCTTACCATTGTATGACCGCCCGCCAGATTTGATAACTTTTGAGATCCAGGACTTGTATGTTCCTTTGTATAAGTCACGTGCATACAATCTCCTTGCATATCCGTGGGCCTGACCACTACTTTCAACCTGATTTGAATCTTTTTTGAAGTCCACCACTTGTATATACCCATTGTATATCAAAGATACAACAACATACAAGCCTTTACATACAAGCATGGAATCTGTGATATACAACTGCAGAATATTCAAGGAATGTATCTAAAAAGCACATACAAACTCGATATACAAGAGAAGCATACAACTACTTTTTCACCATTTTCAAAGGCCGATTGAAATTTCCTTTCGGGTCTAGCCTTGCACATATGCATTCGTACATTTGAACTTTACAAAGGCCATATACAACCTACTACATGCAACAAATTTCATTGCTGTATAGAGGGTTTTTTGACTTAGAATTTTTCTTTCTTTCCTTTTAGTGTGATAGGAGGAAGCGGTAATGCAATGCATAGGGGCCGGTCAACCTACGAATGCTAAGGCATGAAAATGCAACTTAAGTAACAGACAACCTGCTATAGATGGTCAACACAGAAATAGAAGATATAATGCATGATTTTGAGGAAAAACAAAACCTAAGGGACTAAGGATTTGAAGAAACAAAAATACAAGCTTGTAAACTCAACTCAAAACCCTAACCCTAGGTGGGCACCACCATTGGCTCTGACTGGGGACGTGCATGCGCAAGGCTGCAGCGAGAACCAGACCACTCTGGGCAGACCAGGCAAAACACAAAATGCAAAACACCACTGACTATACAAGGTATTTACAGACTATTCACACCTAATTTACAATGTGCACTCAAGGAATTCAGTTATGAGAAATAAGGTTCTAGGAATTGACCATGCATAGGCAATTCTAGTAGTTCACCATTCAGGGTTTGGAGAAAGTAAGAATCCTCTCCATGAGTATTGTTGATTTGATATGGGCCCATCCACAAGGGCTAAAATTTACCATGCTTGCCCTTATCTTGGCTCTTTGCATTCCAAACAAGGATCAAATCACCTATCTGAAACTTCCTTTCTATAGCCTTTTTATTAAATAAAAATTTCACCTTTTGCTGTTTCTTAATATTTGTCTTCTGTGCTTCTCTTCTGATTTCGTCTAAAGCAACCAGTTGATTTATCCTTTCATTCATTGAATCTTCAATCTCTTTATCATTTTCTTGTATAAATCTATAAACTGGTAGGAGATTATTCACAGGTAACCTAGCTGCTGCACCATATACTAGCTCAAAAGGTGACCTTCCAATCGCTTTCTTCACTGTTATCCAGTTAGCCCATAGTGCCATCTTTAGCTTTGAATCCCATGCCCTTTTGTTCTTGTCTACCATCCTTTTGATGATTTTCATAAGGCTTTTGTTACTTGATTTTCCCTGACCATTTCCTTGTGGATGATATGGTGATGCATATGACAAATTAATCCCATATTTGTTGCAAAAATCAACAAACTCACCAGATCTGAAGCACATGGCATTGTCTGTGACCAGTTTGACTGGCACTCCAAATCTGATAATAATGTGTTCCAAAATAAAATCCATCACCACCCTTCTTGTAGCTTTCTTAGTTGGAATGGCTTCAATCCATTTAGTAAAATAGTCAGTAGCAACCAAAATCCAACTATGTCCTCCACTTGATTTTTCTAAAATTTCCCCTATAAAATCAATTCCCCATTGCTGAAATGGGGCCTCCACAGTTACAGTTCTCACGGGTAAAGAACCTTCATACTTAAGTTTTCCTGAGAACCTTTGACAGGGATCACATTTTATTACCATCTCTTGTGCATCTGAGAAAAGGGTGCGCCACCAATAGCCTGCTCTAAGGATTTTGTGAGCTATTGTTTTGGCAGTGTAGTGTCCACCACATACTCTTTTGTGCTTGTCATTTAAAATATATATAGCTTGATTTTCATCCACACACCTAAGTAGTACACCATCAGGATTCTTCCAATTTAATTCTCCTTGAATAATGATGTATTTAATAGCATATAATTTTAGGGTCCTTTTCTGACTATCACTGAGATGGGAAGGACAATTTAGATTCTGTAAATAATACACAATATCCTTGTACCATTTAGATTCTGACATATTAACAACTTCATCTTGAAGTATATTTACCTGGCATGCCTCTAAATTTGATTGTGTCATCATCTTAGCCAAACCCTGTCCCCTTACCAGTTTTGTAATTTGTATTTCAATGTTGAACTCTTGTAACTTGTTAATCCACCTTCATCTTCTTCCTGTCACTTCTTGTTGAGTGAAAATGTCTTTAACTGCTGCATGGGGCACATATGCAACTATTTGAGATCCTACCAAGTAAGGCCTGAAGCTTTTGACTGCCTTAACCAATGCATATGCCTGTTTTTCAATGATATCATACTTCAATTCAGCTGCCTGCAATGGCATGCTAAAAAAAGCAATAGGTTGCTCAAAACCATCTTCATTTTTCTGTAATAAACATGCAGCTATAGTGTGAAAAGAGGCAAATGAGAACAACTGAAGTGGCTTAGAAAAATCAGGAGATTTCAACATAGGAGACATCTTTATAGCCTCTTTGATGTTCTGAAATGATTTAATTGCTTCACTCTCCCATTTGATAGTTTCACCCTTCAAAATTTTAGAAATATCCTTTGTAATCTCTACAAAATTGGGGATGAATCTTCTAACAAAGTTAATCTGCCCAAAGAAAGACTGAATGCCTTTCACTATTTTAGGAATTTGAATTCTGTCAATTGCAGCAACCCTTTCAGGATCAATCCTGACTCCATCCTTGGAAACAATATGTTCCAATAGCTTTCCTTCTACTACCCCAAAAGTGCATTTCTTTGGGTTAAGTGAAATGCCATATTCCAATGCCTAATAAAAATTTGTTCTAGATGCATGCAATGTTGCTCCTTTTTTGAATATGCAGTTAAATCATCCTGATATACAACTAGAATTGAGTCAATCAATCCTGCAAAAGCAACATCCATAGCCCTTTGAAATGTAGCACTTGCATTTGTTAGTCCAAATGGCATTCTTACATATACATAAGTCCCCCATGAAGTCGTAAAGGTAGTCTTATATTGTTCAGATTCTTTTACCTTCACCTGATTATATCCTGAAAATCCATCCATTATGCATAAAAGCTCACAACCAGTTACCTTCTGCAACATAGCTTCCATGTTAGGCAATGGATAATTATTCTTTAAAGAAGATACATTCAAATTTTTGAAGTCCACACAAAGTCTTATATCACCATTTTTCTTTCTAACTGGGACAAGATTGGACACCCAAGTGGAGTGTCTAATAGGCACAATTATTCCAGCCTCCCTGAGCTTTACAAGCTCTTGCTACATTTTTGGAGCCAAAGTTGGGTTAATAGGTCTTTGTTTCTATCTGAATGGCTTGGCTCCAGGCTTCAAAGGAATCTCATGCTGGAATAAGTCTTCTCTATAAGCTTTTAGGTCCTCATATGATCATGCAAAGACATGCTTATATTTTTTCAATAATGCAATCAACATACTCTTGATGTGTGGCTTGAGCTGTTTGCTAATATATACCCTTTTGGGGGCATGGTGTGTCCCCAAGTTTATTTGCTCCAAGTCATCCTTGTTTGTAGGAGATGCCTTTGTAACAAACTGATCTCTATTGTCAAATGCTCTTTCTAAAGCAACTAGCCCCCTGGGGATTTTATTTGTTTTAAGTTGAATTACTTCTTTCCCCAAAAGAGTTTCTCTTCCATTCACAACTTCTACAAAGTTTTGAAAATCAATCTCCTGGTTCTCATACTCATCTATGCAGTGTAGGAACATCAGTAAATCTCTATCATCATCAAACACCTGCCAACTGCATACATTATCTGGTACTGTAGGTCTCATTTTAACTTCAATATTTGTAATATCAGACAGAGTGACATCATCCAGCCTTATGGCCACATTAGCTAAAAAGTCTGCCATGACATTCTTTGATCTTTCTATCCAATTTATTGAAAAAGCATCAAATAATTCAATTGTATCCCATACAATATGCTTATACTGTTTTAACCTCTTATTTTTTGAAGCATACTTATCTCTCACCTGGGAGACAATTAATTCTGAATCTCCAAACACTTTTAGCATCTTAATCCCATGCTTCAGAGCAAGATTCAATCCTAGCAGCAGAGCTTCATATTCTGAAATATTATTTGTGCAGGCAAACTTTAATAGGAAGGAAAATTTCAGAAGCTTACCTGCTAGAGACAAAAACACAACTCCAGCACCAGAACCTTCCTTTGAACAAACTCCATCAAAATACATACTCCAAAGACCCTATTGGTCAAGTTCCTGAGTGCAAAAATCTTTCTTTTTATTTCTTGATCATCTAAGACAATTCTGAAATTCTCATAGTCATTATTCACAAAACAGATATGCTCTTTTGAATCTTGATCTTCAACTGTTTCTGGTGACCTCTCTTCTCTGACTAGATTGACATCTCTACCATTCATTGGGATCATGGCATAAGATAAATTTAACTGCATACTTCCTCCAATCAGTGTTGCCCATCTTCTTGACAACAGTATACCATACTGTGTTTTTATGTCAACTACTGTTATGTTCATTCTGTATGTCTTTTCTGGATATGCTGCTAGCATAAAATCCACATCCTTCATGATTCCAATAACTGGTACCTCCCTAGCATCCATTGCATAGTATTTTCCACATGCGTTATCTATTTTCAACCCAGCTTGTTGCATAATAGCCAGAGGCATAATATTTGTTGATGCTCTTGAGTCAAGCATACAATTCTTGATCACTTTTCCATTGATAACAAGGGAGACATAAAAAGGTTCAACCTATGAAGGGCATTTTGTCATTGTTACCCCTAGATAGACTTCAGGGACCTCATCCTCATCAATACACAAGGCTTGTTTCTTACCTTGAATCTCAACATTTTGCTCGGCCTAACAAGATGCTCCTGAAATTAGAGACAATGCTTTGTTCCTGAATTCTTCAACTTTCATCATCTCCATCAATGGAACAGAGACCTTTATCTAGGATAAAACTTGAGTTATGTGAAAGGGAACATAATTTTGTATAACAGTTGTAGCTTGAGCCGTGGTTTTATTCTTATCTTGAGCTAATCCAGCCTTAATTTTAATGGCCTTTTCATTGTCATCCATGATCTGAGAATTCTTATTTTGATTGTCATTTTGGGGAACTTCATTTTCTGGTCCTTGAGAATCATGACTTGGTTTTTTCTTAAAATTTTTCTTGTTATCATTCCATCTCATCTTCTATGGTTCAACCCCTTTATGATTATGCACTGGTTGGTTCACAAAGGTGTCTTCTGACTGATGTGGATCACCAACCTAAGCCTTACCTCTAAGGTTATAATTTCTCTTGACCTGAGCCACTGCTGCAACTGTGAGAGCCCTTATCTCTCCATCAGAAGGCCTCCTCAAGTTATTCAACAAAATGTGTGAGTCTCGAGCATAAGCATAATTATCTTCATTACCCTCATCATAGGAAAGCTGCTGGTAGACCTGAGTCCCATAATTTGTGCTTTCATTAGTATCATAAGAAGAATACTCCCCATTTGTGAACAACATATTAAAATTATCATCCCCCATACAATGTGGCTCATTGCATTCATCACAGGAAACAACATTATTATATAAAGATTGAGCAATCATACATTGTGATTGTGAGTGAGGCATCTGACATATTATGCACCATGGGGTATCATCAACAATGTTAATAGCTTTCTTCAAAGGATTTGGAGTCTCCTTAACATTTTGAGCTCCTTGATTAGTGTTTCTATTTGGGAGAACTCGTTTACCATTATGCCAATGAGTGTTATATGGCATATCATGCAATGATGGTCTTTTCTCTTGTCTTTGGTAAACTTGCCTTTCGGGACCTATCCCCTTTTCATTTTTAGCAAGTCTATAACTTAGGTCCTTAACAACAGTTGTCAATTTATCCAATTTCTCTTCAGAAGTAGATGCATTACCTTGAGTGCTTTGAGACTTATTTGGATTTTGTAGAATCTTTACGTCATCCCTTCTCTTTGTCCTACCAGATGCTTTTCTATTATTCTCAATGTTGGTTGCAATTCTAAAAGCATCGCTGAGGCTAGTAGGACCCTTATCTCTTAACCCATAAGCTGTTTTAGTATCAAAAGAATTTATGTATAATACCATGCACATTGGTTCATTAGGCCTCATGTGAAGTGGTAATTTGTTCAACACTTTAGTGAACCTAGCATTAAAATCTGGAACAAGCTCATTTGATCCCTTAGTAATACTGGTGAATTCATTTATAAAAAAGCTTGGATCAGTCTTATCACCATATTATTCCTTAAAAATCCTTCTGAAAGACACTCTGGTCAGGCAAACTTTTATACCATTCTCTAGCTTCATCAATTAGGGACTGGATAAACAATTTCATAAAAAACATCTTCATGTTCAACTTCAAAGTTGTCCATAACATTCTGAAAGGCCTTCAAATGATCTTCACCTGACACAACATTATTTCCTGAAAACTTAGGTATCTGAAGCCTTACATGTTTATCAATGGGGTTAGGGTAACCAGGAATACCATTAAAAACTAATTGTCTAAATCTATCCAACTACATAGGTTGTATACCAAATTGATTAATATTTGCATTCCTATTACCATTTTGATTTCTCACATTGTTCAATGGTACCCTAAAATTGTTTATATTTTGTCTCTGATCAGTCTGTTGATTCTGAACTTCATTGCTTTGCTGGTTTCTCAGCATATTTGCATTATCAAGAATAGGAACTAAATCATTTTGAGCAGTTTTCAGAGCTTGCACCTTTTGTCTCATATCATCTCTAATCCTGAAAGCCTGCAAATATTCTAATTCAGCCCTCAGGTTCTTGATTTCTTTAGCTAATTCTTCATCTCTAGGCATAGAAGAGGATGGTCCCATTCTATTTTGGTCATCGTCATCATCCCTTAGGGACTCAGCCTCTTCAAACCTGTCAGAGCGATCCAAGAAAGGGCATTCTTAAAACACCTCTAACCTCATTCTCAATCTATCATCTTGTTGTCTGTCATACATATCTTGAATCTCAGCCTCTTTGTTTGAAAAATAAGGTGCCTGCTGCTCTGAAGATCTTGGATCATCTTGGGTATTATTATTGTATCTAGGGCTGGAAGAACCTTCTTGACTGGCTTGAATGGTCCCCTTTTCCCTATACATCATTTTTCTGGGTAATTCTTTAAACAAAGGATTACGTAGGGATCTTCTCCCTTGCATACAAATTTTATTTTACCGGTTGGGAGATTAGTTCGGAGTCACCACCTACAACTAGGAATTAGTTTTCTTTTAAAATAAGGTTCTTACACAAAGCGTCCCCAATAGAGTCACCAAATCTGTTGCGACTCGGATGGGCAATAATTCACCAGGGATGCAAAAATAACACTTTTACTACACCTCCCCAGTGGGGTCGCCAAATCTATTGGAGTTTCTTCCCAACTAGATGCTTCCCAGTTATCCCTACAAGGTAGCCATCATTGATCAACATGATTTCTAGGCCAGGGGCCAACAGTATAGGAGATAGACTCTATAAATATCTCCTCTTCTTCATTAGGCTCTGCAGAACCAAGGGGGGTATTGCCTATTCAACATCAAATATACATGTGAACTTGTTGGAGATGTTGATACAAAGTAGATAAATCCTCTCTTATGAAGACCAAAACTGTAAAATAAGTGCAAAGGGGCTAGCTTTGGGCCTATGTTCAGTTGTGAGATAGAGGATATTGATCCTAAAACTACTTCTAATGTCCTAAAAGGTTGATATTTGAAGTTTGGATTTATATTTTGTATTTGGATGCAAAACTGAGACCTTGGGTTGTAACCTCAATACAAAACCAGAATGGTGCCTATCTCAGGGCTCATACATATGTGAATGATTACCATAAACTTGAATCAATAACTAGGTTCCAAGGGGATTTTTTTAGTGTCTTCCTTACAGATACTTCCCAAGATTGAGTATTTAGTCATTTATACTTACTGATATCCCTATTGCAACATACTTTTCCCAATGTTTAACCTAAAACATTTAATTTGTTCCTTGAACAAAAGCAAGAGATTAGACATTCAACACAGAAAACCCATGTTCCAGAATCCCAAATAACCCTTAGTTACTTAGATTCAAAAGAAAAGATGCCCACAACTTGGAGACAAACAACTAATTACATGCAACAAAGCACTTCTCATAGAAAACAACATGAAACCAGTAAACTTGTGCATAAAACATACAACATATGATTCATAAACTCACAAGGCACCAAAACAGAGCCACCAACAAGACTGTATCTTATTACTCCACCAAAATTTTGTCCAGTTTTCAACAACCTCAAAATAAGTAACACAGTTCCTAGATAAACCAAGAACGTGTACTCAACAACCTAGTACATTGGTCATTTCAAAATTCACCAGATACATTGCACCATGGGATGACACCCAAAACATTCAATTTGGCACGAAGGAGAAGAAAGAAGAGTAGGTAAGATTGGAAAATTGGCAGCCATTTGAAGATTTTGATGGTAGCTGGCCAGTCATTTCGACCCATACCTCAGCGAATTCTCCATTAAAGCCAACCTACCCGCAACAATGGTTCGCTTGCTATTGAAGTTTTTTCACTTAGAAATGCAACTGCGACTAGAGGAAATCCTTCCTTTAGAGTTTGAAAGATGGCCGTCGATCAATCCTATCCCACCGAGATCTGCGGCTCCAAATCATGTTGACAAGTCAACAGCCAATGAAAACATGCCACACAAGCGCCCCTTTTCCATCGCAACATACAACTGCCTTTGTATATGCAAATGCATATACATACAGCTACTTTGACATGTGGCAGCCACTGATTTATTATCCATCGCTGTGAAATTTGCATCTCCATCAGGTGTCAGAAAGACTCCAAGGTGAGCCACCGACATGCTAAGTCATGCCGAAATCCCTTTTGCATATATGATTGTATACGCAACATATAATGGTCAACACACATACAACGTGGAACTCAAAAGATTATTGGCCAAATTGGACTTGGGAATAGGTCCGGCTTGCATGTATATTCTTTTTGTATATCACGCTGTATATCGCATGCACAACATGCAATATACAACCCACAGACTTTAATTCATTATGGAGCAAATTGCAAACGCTATCAGGTCCAATTTGTATCTTACCTCCTTTGTATATTGGTGTATACAATGCACTCATACATACAAGCTATGAACGTCAGTTCATTTATGAGGCAGATTGGAAAATCCTTTGAAATCTGGCGTGTATCTTTACCTTTGCATAATGACTTGCATGCATGTTTTGCCGATATACATTCTACCTTGTATGTGGTCCCTTGCATATTTTCTTTTGCATGTTGCCAATGTATATCGCCATTGTATTTTGCAGATACATACAACCCGATATACAAAAGAAAGCCATTGACTTTTCAAGTCTTACCATTGTATGACCGCCCACCAGATTTGATAACTTTTGAGATCCGGGACTTGTATGTTCCTTTGTATAAGTCATGTGCATACAATCCCCTTGCATAGCCACGGGCCCGACCACTACTTTCAACCTGATTTGAATCTTTTTTTAAGTCCGCCACTTGTATATACCCATTGTACATCAAAGATACAACAACAACATACAAGCCTTTTACATACAAGTATGGAATCTGTGATAGAATATGTGATATACAACTGCAGAATATTCAAGGAATGTATCTAAAAAGCACATACAAACCCGATATACAAGAGAAGCATACAACTACTTTTTCACCATTTTCAAAGGCCAATTGAAATTTTCTTTCGGGTCTAGCCTTGCACATATGCATTCGTACATTTAAACTTGCACATTAGATACAATGGCCATATACAACCTAATACATGCAACAAATTTCACTGCCGTATAGAGGGTTTTTTGACTTAGCATTTTTCTTTCTTTCCTTTTAGTGCGACAGGAGGAAGCGGTAATGCAATGCATAGGGGCCGGTCAACCTACGAATACTAAGGCATGAAAATGCAACTTAAGTAACAGACAACCTGCTATAGATGGTCAACACAGAAATAGAAGATACAATGCATGATTTCAAGGGAAAACAAAACCTAAGGGACTAAGGGTTTGAAGAAATAAAATATAGGCTTGCAAACTCAACTCAAAACCCTAACCCTAGGTGGGCACCACCATAACTCACTCAAATCTTCATACTAGAGGCTCAAACTCAAGATTTAGCATCTTCAGCCATGCTTCTAAATAACTTCTAATCCACATACCAAGATCTTCAATCAGTAAGAAATGTAGAGCAATCTTTTGGACTATTCTTTAGTATGCAACACACTGTCTTCACTGTGATTCACTGTTTACTTTTTGATTCTTCTAGAGAGGCTATTTTTCTCAATATCCTCAACACATAAGACTTCTAAACAAATAACAAAATAGGATACAGTTGACACCAATGACAACAAAGTTAAGTTGACATCAATGACAACACCAATTAGGCACATACTTGCAACAATGTATAAATTCCTACTTGAATGCTCTCTCATCACTAGGGGAACCTACAATCACATCAACACAAAATATGTCACTTCCACACAATTAGGAAATTAGAAACATGTCTAAACTGTAAAACTTGGCCAAAATCCCTTAAACACTAGCGCCCCTGACAAGACACTAGTGCCCTGGCGGGACTTGAGCACCCCATTGGGACCCTAGCACCTCAGTGGGACCCTACCACCCTAGGTTGACACTGGCACCTCTCAGGGAACTTTACATCATGAAAATGACAAAAAAGCACAACGACAAAAATTAAATGTGTAATTCAATACTTGGAGTTGCCTCATATGCTCTCATGCCTTGCACCATGCGATCCCTCAATGCATCTAGCCTAGGTGGTCAATATGGCCATTTGCGTGGCATCATTGCTCTCATGATCACCTGAGATCCTCCAAACTCTATGAAAATGAAAAAGTCAAATGAAATGGTAAAAGGTGAAATCCTCCTTACTATTTATAGTAAAAATTCAAAATTCTCACACTTCTATTCAATCATCCTTCATTCAAACCTTCATCACTTGGGCTTGAGAACTCTAATTTTCATGTTATCTATTGCATTGGAATCCTACTTCCGCCCTCTTTCCCCTCATATAGTTTTCGTCCCAACGTTGTTTTACAAAATAACCCTACCTAAGGCATATTCATCAACTTTCCAAAAACTTATAGTAGAGAAAGCATCACCCTATTTTTACCTCCATAGAAGCAAGCAGAAACAGGGGGCATATATCTACCCATGAGTTTCACTCTAGATCATTTTCTTATTCCCCTTAGAATTTTTTCAAACTAATACATCTTTTTGCTTGCAAGATGGTTTTCATTATTTTTCTGACAAAGTGGTTTTACAGGATGCAGTCCCTAACACTATGGTTTTGTAGGTTCTTAGACCAAGGGCTTCATTCTCTTACTTGCAAGTGTTCTACATCCTCTATAGTATCCTTTTGGGTATCCTTTACATGCTTATTTTCTTTCCTATACTTTAGTTTACATATCCATGTAGTGTCATACACCTGCTAAAGTGGGGGATAAATGTAGCATAGAAAATTGTGCTCTTTGTTGGTGCAAGCACAATTTCACGCTCTATTTGGCACTTTCTTTAGTGTCCACTTCCCTAGCCCATTTTAGAACCACTTCTAGCCTTGGCCTTATCTTCAACTCAAGAGATACACTTTATGTTACCTAAACCTTTACCGATGTTTGCATGTCGGAACCGTGAATGATGTTTGGGTCTTGGTTAAGTCCTAAAGTAGTGACCACTTTTTGAGTAGATTCTACTAGGACTAGGACACCCAGTGCCTAAGTCTTGCCTGTTTCTTTTGGGATTGTGGAGCACTCTTAAGGTTTGCCTTGCTTTGGATGACATGACCTCAATTTTGACATTTGTGAGTGCACCTAAATGACTCCTAAATTCAAAATACTTGTCAGTTTATGCCCTAAATTATTCCTATGAATCCCTATTTAAACTAGTGTTTTTTCCATTATGAAGTATGATGTAAATTCTACAGCAAAGCTCTACTAGAATGAACATCAGATCTGCATTTTGGGAAACTTAGACCTATTACAAGCTATTTCTCCACTTGCTATCTTTGATTGAAACTTCAAGAGTATTGAAGAATGGGTGGAATCAATGATTGATGATCAACTTGTACCACTTCATTGCGACTTGGTATGGTTTCAACTTGTTCTCACCTCCAAGCTTTGATCACTCTCTACTTCATTGAGGTGAAGTTGCAGATCTGAAATGTTTTCCCTTGGGTAACACATCTCTCTTGGGTTGATTAACATTTCATTGATTGAGGCATATAGGAATCCACTCTAACACACTTGAGTGGGGTTTTGTTTATTGATTTGTTTGTCACTGCTCACCATAATCTTATACACACTTAAGATTCAGAGCACACACTATTTTTTGTTATTGATTTGGTTATCCATGAGGAAGGGATACTGAAATGAGGGTTTGACTGAGGAAAACTCCTATATAGCCACAAAATTTTTTCCCTCCTTTGTGTGTGTAGGTAGTAATCAGAAGTTTCTAACAGAAAAGCAACAGAAGATGAAAAATAAGTACAAAGATCATCAGACATAATTCAACATGTGCAAAAACCCTAGGACTAGGGTGCCCAGTGCTTGAGTCCTGCTGGAGATCTACCCCTATCTTCAATGCCAGGTTTTGTTTGATATGTATGTGTCTGTTCCGCTTATGTTTTCTAAATTTGTAATAGTCATACATATTTTCTCAAATAATCAATTAGGGTTTTACATTATTTAACTGTATAAATTCATTAGTCATCAATCTTTCTTTGCAACAAAGGAACATATCCCCGAATAGCTTGGCTCTCCCTTGAGGACAATAGCCAAGCACCAAGTCTTTGTAGTCTTATGTTCCAATTCTATGTGGAGAAAGATTGACCTAGGTTAAGGCATTGATTAGTCTAGATCTCATTTTCCACATAATAGTCCTAAAATAGATGACAAACTTGAAGAGATGTAGAAGGTTTCATATTCTAGTGTTGTAGGAAGCCTCATACATGCTATGGTCTACAAAAGACCTGATATTTCCCAAGTTGTGGGAGTTCTGAGTAGGTTTATGTCGAAACCTGGTAAAGAAAATTGGACTTATGTTAAAATGGTTTTTAGATATGTATGTGGAACATCTAACCATTGTATTTGTTGTCTTGGGATTGATGATGTGGATAGGATGGTTGATTTACAAGGGTTTGTTGATTATGATTGGGTTGGTAATCTATATTGTAGGAAGTCTATAGGTGGCTATGCCTTTACTTTGTTGGAATGAGAAATTAGTTGGCTAAGAAAACAATAACCTATAGTGGCATTGTCCACTGCAGAAGTAGAGTAAAGGCTACAACACATGCTTGTAAAAATGAAATGTGGTTAGAGAGATTGTGTTTAGGTATTGGATTTTACTTTAAATAGGTTAGAATTGGATGTGACAATTAGAGTTCCATCTATTTAGATAAAAACCTAATGTATCATGCCTAAACAAAGCACATTGATGTTCAGTATCACTTTGTTCAGAAAATGGTTGAGGGTGGTAGTCATGATAGAGAATGTGGACACCTCAAAGAATGTTGTAGGTTCTCTCACTAAGCTAGTGGGCATAGAGAATTTTAGTCGATATAGAGAGGCCATGGAACTCTTCTCTTAGATAGGTTGGATGATTTTATTTCCTAACTATGTCATTGCAATGTAATTTCAAGTGGGAGAATGTTGCAATTAGGTGCCATTCACCTTGCAAATTCCTAGATATATGTTTTGATTGTTCTAATTAATGTTGTTAATAAATAATTGTTATGTCTCCAAGGAACATGGAGAAGGTAGATTTGGACACCTCTCTATATGGTAGGCAAAGTATTTATTATTATTTATTCTCTTAGATGTAATTGTAGTGGCATTTAAGTCAAGAATTACTTTTGGGAAGATATTGGAAATCAAGTAAAGATCAAGACATGTAAGAAGGTGTAAGATGATCTTCTATTGCTAGATCTTATGATAGATTTGATCAATCTTCCATGGAGCACCTAGGATGGTGAACTTGGTCAATTTGACCATTATGATAGAATCTATGATTCTTATGATGGTGTAGGTTGTGTAAGAGGAGTTACTTACTATTTAAGGCATGTTGGCCAATTTTGGTGAGGTGTGAGATGCCACATGGGGATTTGGACACCTATATTTAAGAGAGTGGTTTTTGCCACATGTTTTAGAACACCATTGATGGTATCTTGTATTAATCTCTCCTATATATTGCTGCCCTTTCATGGAAATATTATGAGATAGTTTTGGAGGTCATTCGAGCACTGTTATGCTGCCATAATTCAGAGGGATAAGCTAATGTATTGTAACTTCATTATTACTTAATACAAGCTTAGGCCTTTTTGGGTGTGGATTATTTCCCGTAAGGGTTTCTCCATGTAAATCTACTTGTTATGGTTTGTACTTCTTCTAGGGTTGATTTCTATTTCCATTTTGATCTTTCATTATTATTGAATTTGGATGCACAAAAGTTCAACATATCTCATTGTTTAGTTACACTCTATTTCAATAGGATTAATACACTTTTACACAATCATAGGTTCCTTGAACATATGAGGTAGCTGTTTCAAGTATGGGCCTAACTGGTGTTGTCATTGATGTCAACATACTCCTGTTGCATTGATGTCAAGGATTGGATAAGCCGTGTGCTGAGGATATTGAGAAAATTAGTCCCATCAGAAACAGAGAAGAACAATAAAGACAATGAAGCTCTTTGAAGTAAAGATCCCAGCTAAGATGAAGATCAGAGGATGTGCATCGAAGGGTTTGTAGATATGTGTCTAAAGATGATCTAGTCAAGATTTGAGAGGTTCGCATGAAGATTTGAAGAAGTTATGGCCATATGAGTGAAACCGGTTCTGGCAAGTGTTCAGAGGTGATAGAGTGACACAAATAGGTCTGGTGAGATCCGAAAATGCAATATCTTGTTCTGTGGATTTGGTGGAGTGTTTAGGAAGCCAATGTGAATTGACAACTCAATTGGTTTGTGGTCTGGAGGTCTACAAGAATTTATTCTAATATGACAGTGTTGACAGAATGTGTTCTTGAGGTTCTAGATGAAGATGTAAATGATCTCAGTAAGAAGAAATGGTGTGGATGTTCTTGGTGACTCAGGAAAGCTTGTGGAGGTCTCTAGATTGTGTTCAATTCATGTTGATGGTCCGCATTAAAGATTGAGCTCATAATTAAAGATTTACATCCGGGTGATGTTCTTCCTAATTATGGTCGACTGGATGATTTACACATCTTATAGATGATCTTGAAGATGTTTTGCGAAGCATGGCATGTTACTCAAAGAAGATTAAAGTCCCAGATATGTGTGGCTGACAGTATGGTGATTCACATGAAGTCTTTTGTAATAAGTCAAGTTGTATTTGTGTATTTTCTCTGTAATAAAATAAAGTATGTATTGTGCCAACTTTGATGATTATCCCAAAGTCAATGTCTTGTATAAATAAGAGTTGTAAAGTCATTTCAAAGTATCGGTGAATGTGAGGAAGTGGTAGAGAGGAGAAGAGTGAAAAGTAGAGCATAAGTATTGAGCTTAAATGAAACTGACTCAAGCATGGTGAAGATGCTAATCTTTAGTTCAAGTATGTAATATTTATTATTATTCTATAGATAGTGTGTCTCCTGTAGGCAGTGGGCCTTTTGTGAGAAGTGTGCTCAGGCAGTAAGCCCTAATTGACAAGTGCCATTTTTTCTTCCTATTCTTTTAACAGAGAATACAATCTTGGGTTAGTCACCCCATGGTTTTTCCCTTAACCAGGTTTTCCACGTTAAAATCTTGGTGTCATATGTGTTAATGTGTTTATGCTCTTGAATTACTGCATTGTGCTTCCATGATTGATTTATTATTATGCTGTTAAATTACAAGAAGGATTTAAGTGTTTAAAGAAAAGAAAGTTTTGGGACAACTGATTCCCCCCCCTTAGTTGTCTGTCTTAAATCAATAATTAGTATCAGAGCCAAGTTCCTCTAAAAGAGCTTAACCTCTTGAGGAGATCTAGGATGTCTTCCTACAAGAAGGATAGTCCGTGGTTTGATGGAACTAATTACACTCTTTGGAAAAGCCGCATGTAATGTCACTTGCAATGTATGGGAATGCAATATTGGACCATAACTTCAAAGAAGTATGTTCCTCCAAAGAATGGTCTGACAAATGTAGATGAAATCAGAGATGCTGAAGATAATCTTTGAGCTAAAGAAGCCTTACTAAGTACCTTATCTGATTTAGAGCTGACAAATGTTATTGATTTAAAAACCACATATGAAATTTGGGCAAAGTTGGAACTTCTGCATGAAGGAGACAAATACGTTAAATGTGCTAAGCTACAGAGTTTTAAAGGAAAATTTGAAAACCTAAAGATGAATGAAGATAAGAATATCACTACATTTATGCCAAAAGTAAATGAGCTTGTTTGTGGCATTAGGTGTGCTGGTGGAACCTTGGATGAAGATGAGATTGTTGTTAAAGTTCTCAGATCCCTACCTCCTGCTTACAAACTCAAGGTTGCTGCTATTGAAGAATTCAAATCTTTATCAAATATCACAAGAGATCAATTGGTTGGAAAATTGGCTGAGTTTGGAGATGCATCCCCCAAAACTAAATCTGCATTCAAAGCTAGTGCCTCTGTAAAAGGTAAACAAAGGTATGATCTAGGAGAGAACTCCTCAAAGAAACTATCATGGTATGAAAAAGAAAGAAAAGATCTGGAAGAAGATGAGACAGAAGCTACTCAACTTGAAGCCCTTATTGTAAAAAGGCTGCCAAGAGGATCCGGTAAGTATGAAGGAGAATTGCCTTTTAAATGTTTCGACTGCAACAAGATTGGTCATTTTTCTTCAAGGTGTTCGGAAAGATTTTCAAGGACAAATCCAAGTAAATCAAGATTCTAAAAGAAATGTTACTATGTTCATGAAGACAATGATGGAGTAACAGATGATGAATCAGAGACAGGAAACAAATCTGGAAGTGACTGGGTGTTTATTGCCATCAAGGAAGAAGATCCATTCTCCACTGAATCTATCAATCATAAACAGATAGAAAGAGCTTTGGCTTCTCAAATTGAAGAAAAGGATGAATGGGCCATTGGTAGTGGATGCTCCCACCATATGACTAGTGACAAAAATAAGTTCATAGATCTGGAAAGATATGAAGGAGGAGTTGTAAAATTTGGTGATAATTCTATGGCAGAATCAGAGGCAGAGGAACTATCTCTTTTGATGGAAAGAACAAAACCAGTAATGTACTGTATGTTGAAGGTTTGAAGCACAATCTTCTTAGTGTTGGACAGTTGGTGGACAAAGGCTATAATATTTGATTCAAAAATGGAAAATGTAAGATCTTTGAAAGTTCTGGAATAGAGATTGCATCCGGTACTCAAACCAAAGGTAACATCTTCCACTTGGTTGGTACTAGCAAAATTTGTTTATTTGTCTAAATTGATCAGAGTTGGTTGTGGCATAGGAGAATGTGTCATGTGAATTTTGATAATATCATTAAGATAAGCAACACTCAAGCTGTAAGAGATCTTCCAAGACTGGTGAAACCTACTAACAGTTTATGCAAAGAATGTTAGTTGGGTAAGCAGAGCAAAGCCACATTCAAAAGTAAGGAACAATCTTCTACTAGATTTTTGAACTTAGTACATACTAATCTATGTGGACCGACAAGAATCAGGAGTTTGCAAGGTGATAGATATTTCATGCTACTAATTGATGATCATTCCTAGATGATGTGGGTGACTTTTCTAAAAGAGAAATCTGAAGCTCTTGAGAAATTTAAAATATTCAAGGCTATGGTAGAAAATGAAACTGGATTAAACATAAAGTGTCTCAGGTCTGACAGAGGTGGAGAATTCACATCTGGAGAGTTCATAAAATTCTGTTAGAAACATGGGATAAAAACACAGTTATTTGCTCCAAGGACTCCATAGCAGAATGGAGTAGTGGAGAGAAAGATCTGGACCATCCAGGAAGCATCTAGAACCATGATGTTAGAAGCAAATGTTCCTTAGATCTATTGTGTTGATGATTGTTTTTACACATTCATAACAAAAGTTAAAATTCACAAAATGAACCTAAACTGTCTTGAAAGATATGAAGAAATCACTTAAGAGTTCTTAATCCCAAGTTTCTGTATGGTCGGGTCTTGACCTAGTGGACAATTTAGCAGGTTGATGTGAAACTGTAATATTCAAGGGGGCTTACTCCATCTAAGGATTTGTTACTGGTAATTATTATTCCTTGTGTGTAAATATCTCAAAATAACTCTCAATTTAATGATCCTTTGCAACTATTTATAACTTTCAAGTCAAACTTTACATGAACTTTACAGAAACAGACTTGATTATTCAAAATTTATGAAAAATCATCAAAAATGTTTAATATTTCCATGTGTTTAACAGGATTTTTAACAACTTCCTTTAGATAATTGCATTTCAGCTATTTATTTAAAGATTGTTTTTGGAAAAGTTAGAAAAAAAAAAAGGTTAGAAATCTAGATTTCATCCACATACAGTTTTCTATTACTCATGCATATAAATCTGTTTATGCTGATCAATTCAAAGCAAATAAATCCTCATACATAAATCCTGAGCATTTTCATGAATTTACATACAGAATTGCAATCTTCAAGGAAAAGAAATATGTTTGAGAATACCTAAATCAATTCACACTCAAAAGATAGATGCAGAAAATTGATGTTTGTATTTACTAACATATGACAACCATTTCAAATTTACAATGTGTTATGACTTCAATCCTTTGAATTAGTAGCAATAAACACTTATAGACACTTTCATAGATACAACAAAGAGACTAGACACTTCTGCATACTCTTAACTATAGACAACAGGTGAATTCCTAATGTTAATTTTGCTCAAGGCACTGCTCTTCAGTCACCTCTCTTGCATACTCTGTTCACTTTTGAAACCTCCGTGTATTCTTGTGTGTGTAAATACAAATAACAGGGTTCATTAAATAGATTTTAATTCCCCCAATATGGTTACAAAATCTATCAATCAATGGTCCAAAATTCAAATGCAATATCAATGGTGTAGAGAGAAGCCTGCCAAAATATCTGAAAGAATATTCCCTAGTGCAAAGGATGCCTTTGGAATCTTCCAACAACTTCAAAATATCTTTCTGTTACCACTCTCTACCTCAAACTTCTTTTTAGCACCACGACCCACCAAATCCCCTCTTGGTGTGATCATCGCTTTCTCACTTTGCCTTTACAATTATGTCACTTTCCTAATAAAACACAAAAAAAAGGGAGATCATTAGTTAATTCAATAAATTGAAATAACCCCTAATTCTGCCTTATATATTTACCTTTGTATATCGTGTTGCATATTTCGTTGCATGTTAAATTGTATGTCATTTTTGTATGTCATTTTTTGTATCTTTTTTTGTATGTTGCTTTTTGTATTTTTTTTTGTATCTCATTTTTGTATCTTTTTTTTGTATGTCATTTTTGTATCTCATTTTTTGTATGTCATTTTTTATATCTTTTTTTGTATCTCATTTTTGTATCTTTTTTTGTATGTCATTTTTTGTATCTTTTTTTGTATCTCATTTTTGTATGTCATTTTTGTATCTTTTTTTTGTGTGTCGTTTTTGTATCTTTTCTTGTATGTTGTTTTTTGTATCTTTTTTTTTTGTATCTCATTTTTGTATCTCATTTTTGTATTTTTTTTTGTATGTCATTTTTGTATTAGATTGTATATCCTGATGCAACACAACATCCAAACAAATTAACATCTCATATGCAAATAAATTTGTACATGACATACAAATTAATCAAACTATTGAATATTCTCAAAAAAATCATAACTTTCAAAATATAAGGAATTTTCAAATAATTTAAAAGGCAACCCCAGCTCATTTTCGACAAAGAATTCATGTATCTAATTAGTTTTACCATGTGTTATGTCCATTATGACTCTTAAGCATTAAAGATATTTTATCCACACTGCCCCCACACCCAGAACCAAGCTAAAAGCCAAAAAGCAAACAGAGGTCCTCATTTTACCTCCAGGTAAAATGGGGTGTGTTGTGAGCATCACAACAACTAGCAACCAAAATAAACAACTAAATTTAAACAATTAAAGGAATAAATTGAACTAAATCATAATTCCCAACTTTCTCAAATGCTCAATATTATTCATCCTAGACAGACTGTATTCAATAGTGTATATGAACTTCTTAGAAGAGCTTAGGTGTGTGTGATTAATTCTTTCCCTTCTTTGGCAAAGTAAAGAGAACAGTAGACATTTGTATTAACCTACATAGTTTGATTTAACCTTTTAAGCCAATCTTGGATAGAGGCTTTCTGCCAGTAGGCGTCCATAGCCTTGGCAAGGTTATCGCCTGTAATTCCCCTAGATAGAGCCCCACTGCCAGCAAGCGTCCATAGCCCCAATAAGGTTATCTAGATGACCTTAAGAGAATAAATTCTCTATTTTATTAATTATTCAATATCTATAATATATAAAATATATCAGTTTAGCTCATTGTTTGCACAATAATGGTATCTGCTGCATAAGGCTGGGAATTATAGTGGTAGCAAAAGCCAACCTTTAGATTTTTCAATTAATGCAAACCTCTACCACCTCCCATACTAATTCAAAGAATCTTTAAGTTTGTAGTTAGATGACCCTTTGAACGCTTCATGCTACTAACATTGAATAAAATCTTTCATAAATGAATAAGTATTTTGAATCTATGAAAGTCACAAATTATAGTAAATTTCAAATGTTTCACCTTAATTTTCCAAATTTTTCTCTTTTCAATGATTGCCAGCTCTGCTTCTGCCTACCTTTAATCAAAATAAAGACCCCCAACACACAGGAAAATAAAAAAACAAACAAAACAAGTAGATTGTACAAACATCTAACTACGAAAGGCAATAACACAAAGCAAGACAAGAAAACAAAGAAAAGAAATAAAACAACCACCCCTTCCAAACTATACAAGACACCATCGGGCAAACAAAACACACAACCAGACCTAGAAACACTCATATTTAAATGCCTTTTCAGAATATGTAGGAACATCAAGGTATTAGTTATAGTTCTCAACTTAGCAAATTTATCTTTGAATTCTAAAAAATATTCATTTATTTTACCTTAATTGTATTTAACAAAATAATCTCTAATCATCAGCAATTGAGGCATCTCATCACGTTCATGATTAATCCATATGCATGTCTTATCCTCTAAATCTCCATAATCAAAACAATTTTTAACATCATTTACTGAGGAAAGGAAAGAAACAACCTAATGTATTTCTGGCTCTGCTGGACCTACCTGTCCATTGCCAGCCAGTCCTTTATTTAACTTTAGATTTTCATCACTCCACTCAATGTTCTATCCTACTTCCACGTTGGTGACATGTGACTCCTGATGTATTACTTTTGCATCTATATTTAACTTCAACTCTTCATCTTGCAAGCTTATCTAATTTTTAAACTCCAACAACACCTCAATGTCCTCTTTAATTTTCTGCACATCAGCACATGAAAGAGTACCATCATAATTTGACATATCTAAATTTATCATTTCTTAATTATTTGGCTGTGAATGTGAAACAACATTTGATTCATGAAAATACTTCCATGTTTCACTTTCAAAATAATGCTGGAGTGATGTTTGATTATGCACAGCAATAGCATAATCCTCTATATCTTCCATTTTCAAGAATTGTTCCTCAAATAATTCAGTCCTATCATTCAACAAAGTATCTGGTTCCATTATCCTGCAACAATCCTAGATTTGGTCATTCAATTTAAAGCAATCAAATAATAAATCAAGATTTACTTCTTTTCCTATGATTCCTTTATTTGCTGATACATAAACTTCTTTAATTTTAGTGCACTTTAATTCTGTCGCTACTTGTTTACATTTGTTTGCCCAATCATTTTTGTTAAAAATTTTCAAATCAGATCTATAGATTTTTCTTGACAAGTATTCCTTAGTAATTCAATATATTTATCAAATGTATCAGGATTAACTTCACTTTTCTTTTTCTTCTCATTAAATCCTCTTTGTTTATCATCTAATAACTGAAAATGAGGTGTGATTTCTTCTTTGTATTTTTCAAAATATTTATACCTGTCATTATCTTTATTCACATTTGAACCTTGACAAAAAAGTAGATTATTTTTCTTACCATCGCATAATCCAGAAAAGAGATTTTACTCTCCTTTATTTTTGGCATTGGTTCAATCTTTGCATTCTCTAAACAATTAATGACTGCTGATATTGCATCCTCCGGCTGCTCCATAATCCCCTCATTTTCCTACCAACCTTCAGCCCTATACATATTTGAGAAAGAGATCAGTCCTTTTAAAGCCAAATGTAAGCTTGTAAGA
Organism: Cunninghamia lanceolata; assembly: GCA_027924645.1. Taxonomy (NCBI): domain Eukaryota; kingdom Viridiplantae; phylum Streptophyta; class Pinopsida; order Cupressales; family Cupressaceae; genus Cunninghamia; species Cunninghamia lanceolata. Next base: position 230,565 of record BSBN01000233.1, read on the forward strand.
AAAGTCAAACAATTAATTTCACCATGCTCTTTGGACTTATGTATCTTGCACCTTCCAAATAAACCAAAGTTAGATAAATTTTCAGGATAAAGTTTCCTATTTAAAGTTTCTTGAAAGACAGGAATATTAACCTAGAAATTGTCCTCATATGAGTCCATTGAAAATGACATTTTGTGTTCAAATTTTTAGATTTTTTTGAAATTTTATGAGATCTAACATATCTCAGAATAAAACATTAAAACTCAAAAAATCAGAATAGTCCTTGAAGTTTGAGTAGTACCTTTGCAAAAAACATTCAAATTCTTTCAAACAGAAGATATTTGCAAACGTAACACTCAAATTTCCAAGAACTAAAATGATCTTTTTGGCCAGCCTACACAAAATCTATCTTAAATTCCATCAATCCCTCCTTCTAGTGCCAAAACTGTTGATGATTATTTTTACACATTCATAACAAAAGTTAAAATTTACAAAATGAACCTAAACTGTCTTGAAAGATATGAAGAAATCACTTAAGAGTTCTTAATCCCAAGTTTCTGTATGGTTGGGTCTTGACCTGGTGGACAATTCAACAGGTTGATGTGAAACTGTAATATTCAAGGGGGCTTACTCCATCTAAGGATTTGTTACTGGTAATTATTATTCCTTGTGTGTAAATATCTCAAAATAACTCTCAATTTAATGATCCTTCACAACTATTTATAACTTTCAAGTCAAACTTTACATGAACTTTACAGAAACAGACTTGATTATTCAAAATTTATGAAAAATCATCAAAAATGTTTAATATTTCCATGTGTTTAACAAGATTTTTAACAACTTCCTTTAGATAATTGCATTTTAGCTATTTATTTAAAGATTGTTTTTGGAAAAGTTAGAAAGAAAAAAGGTTAGAAATCTAGATTTCATCCACATACAGTTTTCTATTACTCATGCATATAAATCTGTTTATGTTGATCAATTCAAAGCAAATAAATCCTCATACATAAATCCTGAGCATTTTCATGAATTTACATACAAAATTGCAATCTTTAAGGAAAAAAATATGTTTGAGAATACTTGAATCAATTCACACTCAGAAGATAGACGCAGAAAATTGATGTTTGTATTTACTAACATATGACAGCCATTTCAAATTTACAATGTTTAATGACTTCAATCCTTTGAATTACCAGCAATAAACACTTACAGACACTTTCATAGATGCAACAAAGAGACCAGACACTTCTGCATACTCTTAACTATAGACAACAGGTGAATTACTAATGTTAATTTTTCTCAAGGCACTGCTCTTCAGTCATCTCTCTTGCATACTCTGTTCACTTTTGAAACCTCCGTGTATTCCTGTGTGTGTAAATACAAATAACAAGGTTCATTAAATATATTTTAATTCCCCCAATATGGTTACAAAATCTATCAATCAATGGTCCAAAATTCAAATGCAACATCAATGGTGTAGAGAGAAGCCCACCAAAATATCTGAAAGAATATTCCCCAATGCAAAGGATGCCTTTGGAATCTTCCAACAACTTCAAAATTCTGAAAGAATATTCCCCAGCGCAAGGGATGCCTTTGGAATCTTCCAACAACTTCAAAATATCTTTCTGTTACCAATCTTTGCCTCAAACTTCTTTTCAGCACCACAACCCGCCAAATCCCCTCTTGGTGTGATCCTCTCTCTCTCACTTTGCCTTTACAATTATGTCACTTTCATGATAAAACACAAAAAAAATAGAGATCATTAGTTAATTCAATAAATTGAAATAACCCCTAATTCCACCTTGTATATTTACCTTTGTATATCCTATTGCATATTTTGTTGTATGTTAAATTGTATGTCATTTTTGTATGTTGTTTTTTGTATCTTTTTTTGTATCTCGTTTTTGTATCTCATTTTTTGTATCTTTTTTTGTATATCATTTTTGTATCTCATTTTTTGTATCTTTTGTTGTATGTCATTTTTTGTATCTTTTTTTTGGTATCTTTTTTTGTATCTCATTTTTATGTCATTTTTGTATCTTTTTTTTGTATGTCATTTTTTGTATCTTTTCTTGTATGTCATTTTTTGTATCTCATTTTTGTATTTTTTTTGGTCTCATTTTGGTATCTTTTTTTTGTATGTCATTGTATATCCCAATGCAACACAACATCCAAACAAATTAACATCTCATATTCAAATAAATTTGTACATGACATACAAATTAATCAAACTATTGAATTTTCTCAAAAAAAATCATAACTGTCAAAATATAAGGAATTTTCAAATAATTTGAAAGGCAACCCCAGCTCATTTTCAGCAAAGAATTCATGTATCTCATTAGTTTTACCATGCGTTATGTCCATTATGACTCTTAAGCATTAAAGATATTTTATCCACACTGCCCCCACACCCAGAACCAAGCTAAAAGCTAAAAAGAAAACAAGGGTCCTCATTTTGCCTCCAGGTAAAATGGGGTGTGTTGTGAGCATCACAATATATTGGAGAGAAGTTGTAAGCTATGGTGTTTATACTCTTAATCGAGTACAAATCAGAAGCAATATTGGTAAGACCCCTTATGAACATTGGTTTGGCATCACTCCCACTGTGAAGTATTTCAAAGTCTTTGGTAGCAAATGTTACATTAAAAGAGATGAAGATCTTGGCAAATTTGATGCTAGAAGTGATGAAGGAATATTCTTGGGTTATTCTACTCAAAGCAAAGCTTACTAGTGTTATAATAAGAGATTGAGAAAGATTATAGAAAGTACGAATGTGAAGGTTGATGAAGGCATTGAAAAACCCTCAAGGTTTTATGAATATGAAGAAGATGATAAGAATAATGTCTTGGTCCAAGAAGTTCAAGCCCCTTTTGAAATTCAGATCTAGACTGATCCGGAGAATCCCGGAATACAGGAAGAAGAGATAAGTTTGAATGAACCTATCCAAGAAATAGAAGTACAATAAATTTCCAAAACTCCCAGGTATGTAAGACTGAATCATTCTGAAGACCAGATCATAGGTGATAAAAGCAAAGGTGTTCAAACAAGAAGAAAGATTGCTCATGACTCAGAAAAATATTGTCTGATCTCAAAGATTGTACCAAAAATAGTAAGTGAGGCATGCAATAATGAATGCTGGACTAAAGCAATGGAGGAAGAGTTGATGTAGATTGAGAAAAATCACACTTGGGATCTTGTTCCCAAACCTAGAAACAAAAATTTGATTGGAACCAAATGGGTCTTTCGGAATAAACTGAATGAAGATGGTGAAGTAGTTAGAAACAAAGCCAGATTGGTCTGCAAGGGTTATTATCAAGTAGAAGGAGATGATTTTCAAGAAACTTTTGCTTTGGTGGCAAGAATTGAAGTAGTCAGATTATTTCTTGCTTTTGCTACCTTCAAGGATTTCAAAGTATATCAGATGGATGTCAAGTCTGCCTTCCTAAATGGTGACTTGGAAGAAGTATACATTGAGCAACCAGATGGATTACAATTCTCTAATCATGGTGATATGGTCTACAAGTTGAAAAAAGCACTGTATGGACTCAAACAAGCCCCAAGAGCCTTGTATGAAAGACTAGATAAACATCTTTTAAAGATTGGTTTCAACAAAGGTACTGTTGATAGTAACTTGTACTTCAAAATTGATCATGAAAATATCTTGATTGTTGAAGTATTTTTTGATGACATCATTTTTGGAGGAAGAGATAGTATGTGCAAGACTTTTGCAAATCAAATGAAAAGTGAATTTGAGATGTCTATGTTTGGGGAAATGAATTTCTTCTTGGGTCTTTAAATCACTCAAACAAAGAAAGGAATCTTCATATCACAGACCAAATATGTGAAAGCATTGTTTAAGAATTTGGGATGGAAGACTTAAAACCAATGAATACTCCCATGGCAACCAGATGTAAACTGAGCAAAGATGATGAATCTCCTAAGGCTAATTAGGAAAAGTATAGGTCAATGATTGGAGGACTACTGTATCTTACTCAAAGTAGACCTAACATTACGAATGTTGTTGGTCTTGTTTCCAGATTCCAAGCTGATCCTAGAGAATCTCATGTCATGGCAATCAAGAGAATTCTCAGATATCTAAAATGAATAGTTGAGTATGGTTTATGGTATTCTATGGATCATGATTTCTCTCTTCATGCATATACAAATGCAGATTGGGTAGGAGATGTGGATGATTGGAAGAGTACCAATGGTGGTGCATTCTTTTTAGAGAAAAGATTGGTTTCTTGGCTAAGCAAGAAACAAGAGGCAATATCTCTGTCCACTGCAGAAGCAGAATATATTGCAGTAGTAGGTAGTTGCACTCAAGTATTGTGGATGAAGCAAATGCTAAGAGACATCAGAGTGGAGTATGAGGAACCTATCACAATCTTCTGTGATAATTCAAGTGTAATAAATATATCAAAAAATCTAGTCTTGCATTCAAAGACAAACATATATCCATCAAGTTTCACTTTTCGAGAGAGCAGGTGAACAAGAATGAAGTCAGATTGGAGTTTGTGCCCTCCAAGGATTAGATTGTAGACATCTTTACTAAACCTCTACCTAAGGACTCTTTTGAGTATCTGGAGAAGTTAGGGGTTATTACTCGTGCAGTTATGAATTAAGGTGCACTGATGTGCATCAGTCTGGTGGATCTCATAGTCATATCATGTGATCTAGATTGATGATAGGAAGCTGCTACTTAGGAGGAGTAGTTTGTATGAATCTGATTGATGCAAGTATGTGCCCTTTGCCATTGATGTCAAAGGGGGAGAGAAGACATGTGAAAAACAAAAGTGGTTGTTGATCAAAGGGGGAGCAGTAAAGAAAGAGAAGACATATGAATGATTGTTGTTAATAGGGGGAGCTATGTCAGTCAGTGAGGAGAAGTTCTTATCTTGATGGTTAAAACAGTTTTTCACATCATATGTTGCCATCAATGACAAAGGGGGAGATTGTTGCAAGTATGGGCCTAACCGGTGTTGTCATTGATGTCAACATACTCCTATTGCATTGATGTCAAGGATTGGATGAGTTGTGTGCTCAGGATATTGAGAAAATTAGTCCCATTAGAAATAGAGAAGAACAGTGAAGACAATGAAGCTCTTTGAAGTAAAGATCCCAGCTAAGATGAAGATCAGAGGATGCACATCAAAGGGTTTGTAGATATGTGTCTAAAGATGATCCAGTCAAGATTTGAGAGGTTCACATGAAGATTTGAAGAAGTTATGGCCATATGAGTGAAACTGGTTCTAGCAAGTGTTTAGAGGTGATAGAGTGACACAAATAGGTCCAGTGAGATTCAGAAATGCAATATCTTGTTCTTTAGATTTGGTGGAGTGTTTAGGAAGCCAATGTGAATTGACAACTCAATTGGTTTGTGGTCTAGAGGTCCGCAAACATTTATTCTAATATGACAGTGTTGACAGAATGTGTTCTTGAGGTTTTGGATGAAGATACGAATGATCTTAGTAAGCAGAAGTGGTGTGGTTGTTCTTGGTGATTTAGGCAAGCTTGTGGAGGTCTCTAGATTGTGTCTAGTTTGTGTTGATGGTCCGCATTAAAGATTGAGCTCATAATTAAAGATTTACTTCTGGGTGATGATGTTCTTCCTAATTATGGTCGACCAGATGATTTACACATCTTGCAGATGATCTTGAAGATGTTTTGCGAAGCATGGCATGTTACTCAAAGAAGATTGAAGTCCCATATATGTGTGGCCGACAGTATGGTGATTCGCATGAAGTCTTTTGTAATAATTCAAGCTGTATTTATGTATTTGCTCTGTAATAAAATAAAGTATGTATTGTGTTGACTTTGATGATTATCCCAAAGTCAATGTCTTGTATAAATAAGAGTTGTGAAGTTATTTCAAAGTATCGGTGAAGATGAGGAAGTGGTAGAGAGGAGAAGAGTGAAAAGCAAAGTAGAAGTATTGAGCTTAAATAGAACTGACTCAAGCATGGTGAAGATGCTAATATTTAGTTCAAGTATGTAATATTTATTATTATTCTATAGACAAAATACAATCTTGTGTTAGCCACCTCGTGGTTTTTCCGTTAACTAGGTTTTCCATGTTAAAACCTTGGTGTCATATGTGTTAATGTGTTTCTGCTCTTGAATTACTGCATTGTGCTTCCATGATTGATTTATTATTATGCTGTTAAATTACAAGAAGGATTTAAGTGTTTAAAGAAAAGAAAGTTTTGGGACAACTGATTCACCCCCCCTCTCAGTTGTCTATCTTAAATCAATAGTAGCATGGTGAAGGGTCTAAATAAGAGAGTCGATAGCCCAATCCATGTGCATAGGAACATAAATATATTCACAATTGTTGCCTATATTATCCACTTAGTGGCAAGACTTGTCAAGTGGGTAAAGTCCATCACTAAAAACCCTAAACCGACAAGGTGTAGAAACATCATTTTCAACTAACTAGATGTTGATGGTTGTTTTGGTACATCAACCTAAGTAGAACAAAGATCACTCTACTTCTCCTGAAAAGGTGATTGATTTGAAAGATTAGTTTCCTCCAAGGTCCCTGTTGGCTAGATCATAGTAGTGTTGGAGCAACTAAGTGGTCTATGTGATTGTCTGTTCAAGGGGCCTATGTTGGTAATCTTGATTATTATTTTGACCAACAATGATTAAGTCTCTCTAATAGATAGATGGTATCTTTAAATTCAATGGATTCTACTTCTAACCCTAGACTAATTTTTGAGTGTAAATAAAATGCAAAAGGACAAGGGTTAAGAAAATGCAAAAAAATTAAATGGATAGAATCTTTATCTGATTTCCAACCCACTTGATGGATCTAGAAAAATTAAAGTTAACCTATAATTCAATGATTAGTATTTCACTCAACCATCAACACTACATATGCAAGATTCTAAGGAATTGGTGTAGTCATGGATGGAGGGTCCTAAGAAGGGACTATCCAAACCATGTAGCTAGAATAAACACAACGAAAACAACACTATTATGGAATGCAATGGAAGAGTCATATATTCAAAATATCAAAGAAATATAGTGTTCATATGCCGGCAACATGTGGGCTACAATCAAAGGGCTCACAGTCATGCTTTTTGGGTTACAATAGATATGCAAGATATGGCATTGAAGTGCCTCCTGAAAAGGATTCTATCTTCTACATAAATTTAGAACTACTTTCGTAACACATCTAAGAGATCTATATATATCATCTTGAAGCTCGTAAAATCCATGTCTTCATCTGTAGTTCTTGAGTTGTCTCTGTCAATACTAGAAATTAAACACATATTCATTTGAGTTGTGACTTTCCATATCACATTCAGTGGTCTAGGAACCTTCTTGTTTTTCAATTTGCAAACCCTTGTTGGTTGAGACTGAATTCTCCTGGATGTTTTCAATAACCTTAATATTTGTACTTTCCATGATCCTTCCCAATCTATTGTTGTAACTCTGGTAGGCTTTGGTCCAAGATGAGTATCCAAGAAAAATGCCTTCCTCATACTTAGCATTGTCCTTTTCCATTCTGATGAGGCATTTGCTTCCAAAATTTTTGAAACATTTCATAGTGGGTATTGATCCACACCATAACTCAGCAGGGGTCTTTCCTTCTTTGGTTGTTACCTAAACTTTGTTTAATGTATAGACAGTGGTTTGTACTTCCTCCTTCCCAAATACATCTGGTAAATTTGCTTCTTCCATCATGAATTTTGCATTCTCTGAATAGTTCTACTTGCTTCTTCCATTATCTTAATTTTGGCAGAGTTGTTTTTCTATCCCATAGGTTTTACAAAATATACTAAAATCATTGGAGATATGCTCTTCTTCTTTCCCAATTCTTAGGCCTTTGATGTTCATGCCTAGCTCATTTTCAAGGGTTTCTTTAAAAATTTTGAGCGCCTCCAGAATCACTAATTTATCTTTTAAAAAAATGACCCAAGTCATTCTAGAAAAGTCATCAATGAAAAACATAAAGTACCTGTGACCATGGAGGCTTGGTATTTTTGTAGGACCACAAAAGTTTGCATGAATCAATTCCAATCATTCAGTGGAGGATCTTTCTTTATCTTGCCATGCTTTTCTTGACAATCTTTAACATTTCCTGCAACTACTGTTAGTTGAATAATCAATCTTTGGTAGGTCCTTCACAATCTGAACTGAGTTTGTTAAATCATCAAGGTTTGTATGGCAAAGTCTTCTATTCCAAACCTAGCTTTTATTTATCTAAGATGCGTATCCAAGAAAGTCACTTTTTCTGAGATGATAAAGATTCTTTTTTGTTCTTTTTGCAATTGCTATTGTAGCTCTAGATTTTTCTTTGATTTCAAGAGAATCATTTTCAAACACAGACTTGAATCCTTTCCTACATAGTTTTCTGACACTTAAGAGATTTTTTTTCAAACTTTTTATATAAAGAACATCTTTAGAAATTTATCTGTTGCCAAAATTTGTCGATCCTATTCTGCAAACTTCAGCAGTGCAGTCATCTCAGAACCTGACTAGCCCTTCATTGTATTCTTCCAGACTAACAAACTTACTTCTGTCACTAGTCATGTGGTTTGAGCAGCTACTATCAATAACTCAATAGTCTTCATCACTGGTACAAGCTTCAGAGCATCTTCAATAGTTGACATTCTATTCTTCGTGAATCTCTTCCTTTGACAATCTGTTCTTGATATCTCTTGATGAGCATTTAGGTGCATCAAAGAGTATCTATTTTCCTTCCATTAGGATCTCCCTCAAGTTGTTAGACTCTTTCCAAAGGGATGTGGCTCTGATACCAATTGTTGATATGCACCGAACAATTGAGAGGGGGGGTGAATCAGTTGTCACAAAAACTTAAACATTTTCTACAATTAAACACTCATCACTTATCCACAATTATTATGATTTAACAATGAATGCATGAAATTAGAAACTTAACCACAGATATAACATCAAACACAAGAGACACCAGATTTACGTAGAAAATGCCAAGGTGGGGAAAAACCACATAGAGGATTAGCTCTCAATATATTGCAATCTTGAAATAATGATGTTCAGGCTTGGTCACTCCACAGGCCTAAACATACTGGCTTACTGCCATGATCAACACCTTTCTATATTTGTAACTGAAGTATAATGATTCCCTTTCTCTGCTCTTCCTCTGCTTTGCTCTTCCTTTTCTTTCCTCTGCCTCTTCTCTGCTCTGCCTTTTGGACCTTTCTTAATATATTCTCATTTTTGCTGAAGGATACTTTTCCACAACTCAACTACAAGTATTTATACACTACATCAACCTTAGAATGATCATCAAGGTCAGCATCAACAATTGGAACAATCTCTATGGTCGGTATTACAAACATTTACAAAATAGGTCTTGACCTATTACAACTTTATGTAAAGGAATGAAATACGGATCACGCCATGCCTTAGCTGGGACTCAAACATGATCTTCCATGCCACAATACATTCCCATAATCTTGCAGAGATCTCTGCAATCACTAGGATCAACCACGTCGGCCAAGACTGGTTACACGCTACATTATCTGGGAACAATCTTCACACACCATCTCAATTTCTTAATGCAGACCAAAGTCCAAATAGGAACATGATTAGGAGACATCCACAAGCATTCTATAATCATTAGGAGCAACCACACGAACCTTAACCACTTTATCCATAGGAATCTTCTCACTGGAGCACATGAACTTTGCTATCTTCAACTGTCATAAAAGAAAGATAGCTTGTGGACCACCAAACCACGAACCATTGAAACTGTAGGCACTTATCATCATCCCAGACTTTCCTCTAGAGCTGCAGAGCAAAATACTTTATTGTAGAGGAATGTGGAGCCAAATATTATCTTCCTATCTCAACTAAACTTACGGAAAAAGAAGGTTTCACTCTGGTGAATATAACTCACTTAGATCTTCATGCGGATGGCTCAAACCTGAAATGTAGCATCCTTAGACATACCTCTAACTTACTTCCAATCTGCAGACCATGATCTTCAAGTAGAAATAAATGCGGAACATTTTACTGGACTATTCTCCAGCATACAACTCACTGTCTATACTGCACTTCTCTGTAACTCACTTGTTCCTTCCGAAGAGGCTAATTTTCTCAATATCCTCAACATACAAGTTTTCTATACAAGTAATAGAATAAGATACAGTTGACACTAATGACAACAAGGATATGTTGACATCAATGACAACATCGATTAGGCACGTACTTACAACAAGATACACCTTTGGTTTTCTCTGCAGGGCTCTTAGGTGACATCATCTTTTCAACCTCAGACCTCATTTTCTCAACATTTTTCTTTATGTCACTTTCCTTGTGTTTTAAATGCACTTCCATAGATTTCTCTTCATATGTCTAATACCTTTCTATAGAGGTATCCTTTGGTTTGTTGAGCATTAGGTCTGCAAGACCTATAATTATATCTTCTGATACCTCATACCCCATTTCTAGAATCTAGACTGTTCTGGGTTCCACTGCTTCCATGTAACATTCATCCTTACTAACCATGAAGATGATATCATCCTTATAATTCTCCACAACCTTCTTAGGGATCCTTTTCCTTGCTTGCATCTTCTTCTAGAAATTTTTGAAGAAACCCCATATTGCATCATTTTGGGCCTCTAAATTTCCTATCCTCTTCACATGATCTATGATCTGTACTGTTACTGAAATGTATCCCAACCATACAATTTTCTATACACCAGATATTTCTCTGAGGAAATAAAATAGTAAAGAAATAACTAAAGTATCAAATTTAAAGGGGTACTTTGAATCTTTTGTCCTCTCTAGGTTCTCAAGAAGTTGTTGTCTTAGTAGTTCACACAGGTCATAGTTTGCACCATTCTTTACCATCTCATATGCTGTGTAGATAGCAGTTGCAGAGACTAAGTTTTCTCTATTGGTGAAATAAATCTTGTATCCAATCATCATAGATGCATACTTCATAGCAAGGTCTTCAATGTCATTCACAGTTAGGGTTCTCTTATCAAATTTTGCTCCAGTGAGCTTCATTACCACATCATTTTTAACTGATTTCAATGCTGGAACAACTCTGGTGGAGCACAATCCTAATGGATTCCTTGATTATCATATGTGGTAGATTCAACCACATGAATTTATCATGGATGCAGCTCAATTTACATACTTAACCCACACATCTTGGTGCAGTCACGGTCGGAGGGTTCATAGAGTGAACTGTCCAAACCATGCAGCTAGAGTAAAAATAACGGAAACAACACAACTATAGAATGTAATGGAAGATTCAAATGCTCAATATATCATATATTCAGAATTCTCATATGCCAGTAACATGCAAGCTACAATCAAAGGGCTCACATGCCTACTTTTTGGGTTACAATAGATATGCAAGATATGGCTTTGAAGTGCCTCTCGAAATAAATTGTCTATCTAAAACTACATAACTTCATCACTTTTCTCCTAACGCATCTAAGAGATCTATATATATCATCTCCAAGCGCAAGAAATCCTTTACATTGGCCAAAAGAGGTTACAAACTCTAATGAAAGAGATGTAATGTGTAGAAACAAATAGGTTGGCCTCAAACATATGGAATTCCTTCGCAAATGAATGATACTTGGTGTGGGCCTCAAGGAAGGTCTATTTGATCCTTATGTGTCATGTATGATGGTTCATTAGGCTCCACAATTCATGGAAGTACTCCACAAACCTTCTCCTTCAACTAATTTCCTTAATGCCTGCTCTATGAAAATAGGTGATCTTCTGATGGAGATAACTTCCAACAGACAAGTCCAAATGACTTGAAATTTAGATATGATGTAGATGACAATAGGTAGATGCTAAGTCCTACTCCACATGCTCTGATATGAAGATGTGCAAAAATGTAGTACAAAATGCTGAAACTGCAAATGATTGAACTTTGACAGAACTAAAATGGAAATGAAAGAAAATAAAAGAATGCAAATATTTTTGGTTAATGCAAGATTGCTCTACAACCTAGGATGCTCTTGCATCAGACACCTGGGGTTGTTGAAAAAGTGAGTCCCTCACTTTTTTGGTGCTAGAGGATGTAGACACCCAAATTTGTCCCAAATTTGTCCATATCTTGCAACACCTAGTCAAAAACATTACCTAGACATCATGTAGCATTTTGTCCTAAATCCCACTCTTAATCCCATTTATCCATTAGCCAATTAATTAATTAAATTTTATTTATTTAATTAAAATCCCATTTAATCCCATCTTTATCCCACTTAGCCAATTAATTAAATAAATTTTATTTATTTAATTAATTTCTCATTCATATCCCAGTCCTATCCTAATCATCTTCCCAATTAATTAAATAAATTTTATTTATTTAATTAATTTCCCTTACATATCCCAACTAATTCAAATATTTTATTTGAATTAAGTCCTCACCTTTCATCACATTTTGACACTTGTCCATCTCTCAATTGGTAGTACAAATTTCATTTAAAATCTTTCACATGTACAACTAATGGGACCTAATTTTAGTATTTGTGTACACAATCACACATGAGACCTATTCTCCTCCCTCCACTTGTCATATGACTACACCTTCCTTGAAGAGTGGGAATAACTAATCAATCTTAGCTGTCCACATCAATCATTTAGCTTTTTAATCTCAACCATCCATTTGAACCAAGTCTTTCCTATAAATCAACTCCCTCATAAGCCATTAGCATGCATTGAGCCTGAAGTACCCTTATTCTACCAAATTTTCAAAGAGGCATTGAGTTGGAGTATCCTTATGCTGTCGAAATATCTTTAGAGCCTCTGCATCTATCATCATCATCTTCTATCTATCAATCTTCCATCTATCATCTCAATCCTATGCAAATGTTATGTTGTCAAATTGTGAGCAACCAATATATAAAATCAATCAAACAATTCATCTTGCATCTTTGAGGTATTGAATGATTTGGGTTTAGGTTATGCATTTCATTGTTTGATCGTTTCCATTTGCAAATCCAAATATTTCAATATACATTTTGGCACACCTGGTGGGACTCACGTCCTTGATTAACCTCCTTGTTTGAGTTGTTTTTGTGAAGTTTAGATCTCTTGGAGCATCGATCTTTCATTTTTGCAAGCTTTCGTAGCAAAAATTTGTATTTTTCTAACCCTAGTTTGTAAAAATTTGGATAACAATGTATGTAGATGATCTCTTAGCTCAAATCTAACCTCACCATTGCGTCCGGGGGGCCGTTTCAATAAATTTTGAGTACAAATTTGCCTAGATTTCAGGAAAAATGGAGTGTTTGGCGAAGAAAACAACAACCGGTCTGCAGAAATTTGTCTCTGGTAAATCTATTCGCTTTTGATAAAAAAACCAGTTGCCTCTGGTAATTCAGCTCGCTTTTGATCAAAAACTGATCGCTTTTGGTAAAAATTTGCATCACTTTTGAACAACAGTATTTAGCTTTTGGTAAAATTTAGCTCGCTTTTGATAAAAAAATGATAGCCTCTGGTAAACTTGGTCGCTTATGATTAACATTTACATTTTGTCACTTGAAACTTTCCAGATCGCTTTTGGGCTATTGTTAGTCGCTTTTGGCCTTTTCTTAGTCGCATATGAGCTATTACCTGCCACTTCCATCCATTTTTGCATCACTTCTGAGCACACAGTGATCACCTCTGCCATTTTCTATGTCACTTTTAAGCCGAACATAATCACTTTTAGATCGTTGAGTCGCTTCCTGCAAATTAGGGCTTTTCCGTTTATACCTACTTTTTACAATTTGCAGTCGCTTTTGAACTCTAATCATTCACTTTTGGCTTTTATGAATCATTTTTAAGCTGTAGGCACTTGCATTTGATCTTATCCAGGTCGCATCTGAGCTATAATGAATCATTTGCAAACAAATTCAGATCACTTATAATCAATAGTTGGTCACATCTGGTAACTGTAACTCACTTTTGGTTGCTATCATTGTGCATTTTGGTGTTTCTATCATACCTTTCACATACAGAGGCCAAATCACTCAAACAAGGACTCGTTGGAAAGATGAGAGGATGAACTACACAATGGAGTAGGTTTTATTAGGTGATTGTATCATTTTACCATATTTTTTTATCAGTCAAAGTCAAACTTGTTTTTAAACTTCAATTGAGCATATCTTGAGTACAATCAATCGGATTTCAATGAAATTATTTTTCAAATTGCTTAGAATCTTCTGAACTTTCTATTTATGCAATCCATTTTTTACATCAAATCATTTTTATTATCAAATTTCATCTTTTTCATATAATCATCTTCTATGCAAGTTTACTTGTTCCTTTTTTGGAATTGGTGACTTGTAGGGACATCTAAGGAGCTGGAGCAGCATTGACATCAACATCTATAGCAATTTAGATAGTGAATTAACTAGGTGCAATCATTTCATCTCTTATCTTCTAATCTTGTTTGCAAACACATTTAGATTTTGGGCATAAAATGAACAACTTATTTGCTACAACATCAAAAATTGGGCTAAAACGAACAATTGTCTTTCATCACATTTGGATTTGGGCTTTAAAACAAATAAGTGCTTGCATTGTCTTCAACACATTGAATTTCTAAGGTTAATGAACCCCATGCAAGTGTGACCAAGTAAATGTGTATTCTCTCTCCTCCCGTCCTAACACAAACTTGGAGATAAAAAATATTTACTTGTGTTGCTTTTGTTAAACCTTAGAGAGGCCTACCTTGGTGGGAAAAGAGGTACTCACCCCAAGGGAATGACCTGAAGTGGTACTTTCATCCAGTCCACTATAAAAATCAAAGGATAAGGCAAAAGCCAAGTCTAACTAGTATTAGCGCTCACCATACAGTGCTAACTTGAAAGGAGGTGTACCTTTGTGTATATTAAAACTCCTAGTAGGGTTAGTTAAAGTGTTAAGTGGCTTGCTGGATGCTCATGGGGTGCCGCTCCCCCAGATTTTCACTAGAACCTCCTTGTGATAGTGGCCTTGCCTTGACTAGGAGTTGTTGAAGTGTCTTCATGTGCTTGCTTAACCATCATCACATTCTTCTAAACTAACAACTTGCTTATGTGTCTTGTGTGAGTGATTCATGTGTGTATATGCATAATCATTTGTTTGAATATTGCCACATCAAGCTCTAAACACCAAAACACATAAAGACAAGTTATTCTACACATTCTTCCAATAACATTCAAACCCAATCACTTTCATCCCAAACATAGCCTAGTCATCATCCAACCCTTCATAGCTAAGTCATTCAAACCATCCTAAACTTATCCTAGTCACATCCCTATCCTAACCAAATCACTTCTGCCACATCATCAAAATCCCTAAACAAGCACTTGCAAAAAAGACTTAAGACATACAGTTGGGTGACAACATGTTTACACTAGAAGACCCAAAAAACAAATTCCAAAGATTCCTCCAAAATCTTTATCAAGGATGACAATCCCTAAACCAAGACGCCATTGAAACATTACAATTCTTCATCAAAAGAGCTCAACCCCACGCAAGCTAATCACCTCAACTACAACACTTTGTAGCCCAAGTCCAACACCTTTTAGCCACTAGTCAAGCTTGGCAAGTACATGAATCCTTAGCCACTCCATATCAACCTAATCCATCTATCCACCAAGTCAATGCCACATCAACCTATCAACCTCCACCTCAACATTATCCAATTCCTCATGCCACCATTCCAACACACCACCAAAACCATCCACAAGGCAATCAAGTGATATCACAAGAACAACGTGCAAGTCCAAATGGCCTTTTGTATATAAATTAAGTGAGCACAAGTCAACCTTGCCAACAAGATCAAATGCCCTCAACTTTGGGTCCACCTCGAGATATTTTGTCTACATATCCTACCATTACACCTAGCTACCAAGACTATCAATGGCCTCCTCAACAAGCACAAGTGAGCCAAAATCCGCCTTTGCAACAAGAAGCATATGCAACTCCAAGTGATCCTTGGTATATAAACAATGCGAGCCTAATACAACAAGACTTAATTACCTTTGACAAGGGAGATACCAATCTAGCCAATGCATCCTATGAGTGGCCTCCATCATCCAATCACATGCCGACACATGAGCCAACTAATCCTATCCCAACACCACCATGTGATCCTACCCCTAGTCCATTGGTCCACCAACCTTCATCACCTTCATCCTCATGTTCTACCAATCTTCCACCACAAGATCCCTTGGACGTAACCATACAACAATTGGTTCAAGCAAATTTGATTGAGCTGCCATCGATAGAACCTTTTGAACCAATCTTTAAACCCCCTTAGTATAATGAAAACCATTATTATGCATACCATAGGTATAAGGGCCATACAACAACCAATTGTGTCAAACTTAAGAGATTGATCACAAATCTCATAAATTGTGGTAAGATTATCCCTTCATCCAATCCAAATCCTAATCCACCCAATTCAACTAGCCCCCAACCTAATCCTAGTCCTAAGCCTGCAACATCATCTACTATTATTGCTCATCCATTATATTGCCCATCCACCCATATACTTGCAAAGGATGTGATTCATTGGCTACTAGCTAGGAATAAACTACCCCCATGTCAAACACCCATTCATGAGCCTACCAATGAACTTCCAAAGGTTATGTCCAATCCTATAATCTCGTCATGTGATTTGCATATCCTTGAACCTCTTCAAGAGCCCTTCATTAACATACCTAGCCCTTTAAGCCCATCATGTGACCTACAAGCCAACAAGTCTATTCAAGAGTCTCCAACCACAAGCCTAGGTCAAGAGCCATCATGCCCTCATGTCGATAACCCTTAAGAGTCTATCAAGTCCACTCAAGAACCTTCCACTTTCATCCAAAGTCAAGAGGTATGTCAAGAGTATAATCTTAAACATGTGGAAATATTAAACCCTAATCTTAATCGAGATCAAAGCACCTCTAAGTTTCACCTATCCATGACCTACATATGGTTTTCCCTCAAGCTATTAGTCATCACCATGACCTCATTCATGAGCAAATTTATCCCTTTTATAGCCCACTTCATCTTATTTTTTCTCATAGTTATGATCAAGGTTCTATTTAAGATCATGAAGATCATGATGACCCTTGTGGCCAAACTTTATCCATCTCATGATCAAGATGATATCTATGATTAAGAACCTATTCAAAAGCACCTTGATCCTATCCATAATCCCATAACCATCAATGAGCAAGATATCCCAACTACTCTTATACATCCTCCATCTAGCCCTATCCATAATGAGCAAACATCCACTTGTCATAATGAGACATGTGCCTCTTAAGAACACATATGCATAGAAGATTAAACAAATAGCTTGGATCTTAGTGAACAAAATGCTAATCAAGATCCTAGTGATCCTTCATCCCCATCTACCATCGATCCCATTTCAAGTCCACCACCATATCCAATGGGTTTATCCACATTAATCCATGAATGTTCTTCCTTAGGACAACAACAACCTTTGTCCTCAACTTCATCTTCTCCATCCAATAAAGAGCTCAAGTCTAGTTCCCAAACTACACCAAGTCCCATTGTCCATTGCATACTCCAAAACATGAACTACCAAGGCAAAGGCCTAGGTCTTTATGAACAAGGTATTTTGGAGCCAAACCATGTCAAGATTCCCCCATGCTCATATGGCCTTGGATACACACTCCAAGGTAAACAAGGCCAAGATGTTAGTAATCCCTTCATGCATCCTAAATCTACCACTTTCCATTGCACCCCCCATCATCTACCCAAAACATATGTTGCCATTCCACCTACATCATCCTATAAATGTCAAAAGCATGTGACCATACACCTTCCGCCATCCACTTTGCCTCCACTTTTACCAACTCCAAATATCCCTACATCAACCTTGTCACCATTGCTTCCAACACCTAACATACCTATCATTCATAAGTATCCTTACATCCCTAATCATGGCCAACAAATGCACACATCGCCTAACCATAAAGATTCCAATCATTCCATCCACTCCACCCACCCCATGGGATTCAGAAGCAAAAATTTTGATGCCTCTACCTATAAAGCTAAAAATCCTACCAAAAATCCTAAAGGTCTTCATACCTTAGGACATAAAGGATCAAAATCAAAGAAAAGTTCATCTAAGCAGCCATCTAAACCCTTACCTCCAAATGCAAAGCTCAAAAGCAAAATGGTTTGGGTTCCTAAGCAAATAGCTAGCAATTCAAATAAGGCATCCCCATCCACATCTCAAGAATCCCAATCACCTATCTCCATCCAAAAGCCTACTTCCATCCAAAACTTCCATTCCCTTCAAAAATCCCACAAGCAAAGCAAAAGCACTAAAAATACTAAATCTATGTGGGTTCCTAAATCACTTCATCAACCATCTCCTAAGAAAACAACCCCATTGCTTCCTACACCACCATCTCACCAAAAGCTTCAATGTCTATCATGGTGTGTGCGACCATTGGTCATGATTCCCTTCAATTCTAAAACATTCCCACATACCTCCCTCTCCCCATCCTTCATCCATTATCCTACATATCTCCCTAATCACCTTCCTATGGTACATGCTTTTGCATAAGTCTGATATAATCCACATCATAATCCACTATCCCCATCCATCCATCCTTGCATGAATCTTGCATAATCCACATCCTAATCCATCTCCCATCCAAGCAATCCCTTATCAACATCTATGAGCATAATGACATGGTCCATGCAAAGACATTATCCATCTCTAATGGGACTACCAACATTCATAGCACTAGACACTTGAGTCCCTCCTATTCATTACCATGGTGAAAACCTGGCAAACATGCGCCATGTGTAATTGTCCACCTATCCCTTAAAAAAAAAAGAAAAAAGAAAAAAAATCAAAATAGTAATGAGAAATCCCTTCGTCCAATGGTGAAAACCTGGTAAATAAGCGTCCTAGATAAGTACTATGATGAAAACCTGGCAAAAAGGTGTCATGTGTAGGTTGATCTTCTATGTCACTTACACTTGGGGGCACATTGTCTCATTCATAGCATCCTATCATGTCCTATCTTGCCATATCCCATCCTACCATTCTTAGCCATTACACCCATATACCTATCATATCGAGTCTATCCATCCTCCCTTCCTTTTTTGATCTTGTTAAAGACATAGGGGCAAAATGTTGAAATATGCTTTGGATATCTCTTGACATACCCCTCACCCTTTCCAAACAATCCTATCATTATCCACCTCTTATAAGCCTTGTCATGTAAAATGCATCATGTTATCCACCAATCACAAGCCTTGTCATATAAAATCCATCATGTCATCCTATTTTCATAAGCTTTGTCATGAAAAATCCTAAGTCTACTACTTAGAATGGGACAAGTTATTCCTATGTGACATAGTCTTTAGAGATCACATCCTAGATCCATTATGAGGCATACATCCATCCACTATAACATATCCTTTTTATCCATCCATCTATCATGAGCCTTCCATCCCATTTACTATCACCCATCATATCTTGCCATCCTACCCCCATCTTTGCACCTATCCTTTTATCTGTCCCTTGCACCTAGACTTGATTTTCTCCCTTTTCATTGGTATCTAGCACAAAGGCTACCCAATTGTAAATCCATTGACATCCCAAAACATTCAAAAACACAAAAAAATCAAAATATGTCAAAAAAATGAAAAAAATTAAAAATCCAACAAAATCCAAGCAATAAAACCAACCACATCATCCAAAACAATCCACTCCATCAAATCAAAATCAAACTCATCATCATCAATTCTTCCTATCAATAACATTCATTCATCCATTTCAATCAATCACTTCTTTCAATCATATCAATCAAATCAATCTAGGCAATGATCTTAAATCCAAGTCACACTAATCCATATCAAGCAATCTAATCAATCAAGGAACATTATCCAATCAAATCAACAGGTTTTGATCCTAATCTTGTCATGAACCAAATAAATTAATTAGCATCATCATCAATGGGATATAGCGTTCCCGCATTCTTGTGTTGATTAGGGATATAGATTTCCCCGCAATGACAACACTATCATCATCAATAAAAAAATTAATCATTGGTTTATGACTTGACAAGGGCAATACCTTGTTTGTTTTACATCCTTTGAGCATACTGAGAACACTTGCTTATGCTTAGATTGAGTAGACACTCTAATCATCACACCATCACTATCATCATTCAAAATAATAGAATCATCAAAACAATCAACTCAATCACATCAAGCCAACCATCAAAATAAATCCAATCACTCCAACAAATCAAAAGTAGCTCAATCCACCACATATCATCACATCATCAACATTTCATCAATTCCAATCAATCCATTTTCCTCATCATCAATAAAACATCAGAACTACATCTCATTTCCATTGTTAAGTGCCTTGATCTCATGGATATAGGGTATGTAGGCAATCTGGAGTATGAAGGAAGTGCCCAGATTTAGGCATAGGCAATTTTTCTCTTTCTCCTCTTATCATTTCTTCTATCATCTATCTTCTACATCATTAATAAACAACTTCATCCAATCAATCTATCATTCGATCAATCCATTTCCTTCAATCAAATCATCCATTTATATCAATCTCAATTCATTTTCATCAAATCAATCTTCATCAATCATTTCATCATCTTCAAATCATTCCAAGCAATGATCCAAGTGTAAGTCAACCTCAATCCATACCAATCAAGTCAATCAATCTTTCCAAGTTATCCAAATGCAATCAATGGTCTTGATCCTAGCCTTGTTGTAGGCCAAATCAATCAGCCAATCAGCCAACCAACTCAACAAACAACCTTGTGTTGATCTAGGGATATAGCTTTTCCCACAATGACAACACTATCATCATCATCAATCAATCAATCATTGGTTTACAGCTTGACAGGGGCAATACCTTGTTTGTTTTTGAATCATTTGTGCATGCTTGCTTGCTTGTGTGTGTTATCATTTTATCTTGCATTTGCATCATATTGGTATCAATCTGGCTAATATTCATATATTGTATCTCGACAAGGTTGTATTACACTGAGGCACAAGACACATCGTCACCTTGGTCCTTATACCTTGGTGCATAACGTCTAGTGCTATATCAAACATCATGGTTGCTCACTTTCATTACAGCACAACCCATCTTCATTTCTTCTATCTATCCCCTTATCTTTCTTTTGCAACCAAGCCATTTCTTTTCAAGAGCATACCCATGCTTGTCCAACCCACATATCCTCTCGAGGGGGCATCATCATCCTATCATTCCATCATCATCTTATTCTTTCCATTCTCATTCTATCCTACATCATCCTCATCCTATATTTCCATCATCCTATCCATACCTTACCTTCTTTAAAATGATGTTACTTCACACAAAGCTTATCATCTTGAGCATCATCTCAAAGAGGGGCAAAATGTAGACACCCAAATTTGTCCATGTCTTGCAACACCTAGTCAAAAACATTATCCTAGACATCATGTAGTATTTTGTCCTAAATCCCACTCTTAATCCCATTTATCCATTAGCCAATTAATTAAATAAATTTTATTTATTTAATTAAAATCCTATTTAATCCCATCCTTATCCCACTTAGCCAATTAATTAAATAAATTTTATTTATTTATTTAATTTCCCATTCATATCCTAGTCCTATCCTAATCATCTTCCCAATTAATTAAATAAATTTTATTTATTTAATTAATTTCCCTCACATATCCCAACTAATTCAAATATTTTATTTGAATTAAGTCCTCACCTTTCATCACATTTCGACACTTGTCCATCACTCAATTGAATCATGTGTGGTATTACAACTTTCATTTAAAATCTTTCACATGTACAACTAATGGGACCTAACTTTAGTATTTTTGTAAACAATCACACATGAGACCTATTCTCCTCCCTCCACTTGTCATATGACTACACCTTCCTTGAAGAGTGGGAATAACTAATCAATCCTAGCCTTCCACATCAATCATTTAGCTTTTTAGTCTCAACCATCCATTTGAACCAAGTCTTTCCTATAAATCAACCCCCTCATAAGCCATTAGCATGCATTGAGCCTGAAGTACCTTTATTCTGCCAAATTTTCAAAGAGGCATTGAGTTGGAGTATCCTTATGCTGTCAAAATATCTTTAGAGCCTTTGCATCTATCATCATCTTCTATCTATCAATCTTCCATCTATCATCTCAATCCTATGAAAATGTTATGTTGTCGAATTGTGAGCAACCAACATATCAAATCAATCAAACAATTCATCTTGCATCTTTGAGGTATTGAATGATTTGGATTTAGGTTATGCATTTCATTGTTTGATCATTTCCATTTGCAAATCCAAATATTTCAATATACATAGGAAAACCAAGGTGGTTCACCTCAGCCTCAAAAATTCAAGTTGAGTCTTCTTCTAATATGCCTTTCCACTTTAACAAATATTCTTTGTATTGCTTGCCTCTGGTATTGCGTCCAACTCTGCTTTCTAAGATGTCCTCTATCTACTCTGGTTGTTGCTGTGGTAACTAGTTCTTCAATCCATCTTCAATGTTTTCACAGGGTTCTCCTTCATGATACTAATATAGGTCTACAATGTTGAATATAGGTGATATACCTTAGAATGTCTTCAGTAGCTCCACTTCATATCAATTTCCTGAATCAAACTTTTTGAGTATCTTACATGGTCCAAACTTATTCATCTTCAACTTATTGTATGTGCCCACTGGATATCTCTCATTTCTCAGATATACCATTACGTCATCTCCAACTAAAAATTATTTATGTCTTCTCTTCTCATCTACTTTCTCCTTGTACTTACTATTCATCTCCTCCAAATGCTTGTTGATTTGATTATGTACTGTCTCCATGTATCCTACAAATTCTTCTGCCTTTGTACTTCTCTTATTCTCCATACTGATGTCTCTCAATTCTACTACTCCTCTAGGGTTCACTCATGTGACAACTTCGAATGGTGTCTTTCCTGTGCTCATGTTCATTGAATTATTGTCTGATGCAAACTCTACTTGTGGTAGAATTAGATCCCAATTTCCTGTCTTATCTCCTATCAAACATCTCAACAAGTTACCCAAACTCCTATTTACCACTTCTGTTTGTCCTGTCTGTGGATGAAATGATGAATTGAACTTTAGGTCTGTCCTCATCTTCTTCCACAATGTTCTCCACATATATCCAATGAATCTTATATCTTTGTCTGAAACTATGCTCTTAGGTAATCCATTCAATCTCATAATCTCCTTAAAAAATAGGCCAGTAACATGCACTGCATCGTTTGTCTTCTTACAAGGAATGAAATGTGCCATATTTGAAAATATATCCACCACTACAAATATAGAATCATATCCTCTCTCTGCTCTTGATAATCCTAATATGAAATCCATACCTATGTCTTCCCAAGGTCTCTCCGGTACTGTCAAAGATTTGTACAATCTAGTAGTCTGACTACTCCCTTTTGCAGCTTGACAAACTCTACAACTTTCCACAAACTTCCTTACATCCTTATATATCTGAGGCCAAAAGTAATGTTCACTTACCAAAGCTACTATCTTTTCGATTTGAAAATGTCCTGCCAATCCACCTCTATGCTTCTCTTTTATCAAATTATCTCTCATTGAACTCTGAGGTATACATAACTAATTTCCCTTGAACAACATATCTTCCTGAATGAAATAATCTAACTACTTACTTCTATCTATCACAACAGGTTCCTTACATTCTTTCCATGGCTTTGCAAAATCAAGATTCTCTTCATACATGTGCTTGAGTTCCTCAAAACCTAATACTTCAACTCTCATATTTGTCAACAAATTCCTTCTTCTACTTAATGTATCTGCAACTTTGTTTGACTTTCCACTCCTATGCTTCAATACAAATGTGTAACTTTGCATGAACTCTGCCCATCTCATATGTCTCTGATTCAACTTTCCTTGATTGTTCAACTATTATAAAGTTTGATGATCTGTATACAACACAAATTCCTTAGGCAACAAGTAATGTATCCACTTCTTCAAGGCTTGAATTTGGTATAAAAATCTTGATCATAAACTAAATATCTTCTTCTTGCATCATTCAACTTCTCATTGAAATATGATATAGGTCTACCTTCCTGACTTAACACAGCTCCTATTGCATTAGTCAATCCAAAAGGCATCAGTAACCATTCATATAGTCTTTCATTTGTCTTAAATGTAGTCTTCCATTCATCTCCTTCTCTGATCCTGATATGATGGTATCCACTCTTCAAGTCTATCTTTGTGAAATACTTTGCTCCACTCAAATAGTCCATAATATCATCCATCCTTGGCAATGGAAATCTATACTTAACAGTGATCTTATTGATTGCTCTAGAATCAGTACACATTCTCCATTCTCCATCCTTCTTCGGTGCTAACACTGTAGGTACTGTACATGGCCTCAAGCTTTCTCTGATTAATCCTTTCCTCAACAACTCCTGTATCTATCTATTTAGCTCTACATTCTCTACTGGTGTCATCGAGTGTGCTGCTTTGTTAGGAAAACTAGATCCAAGTATAAGGTCCATATGATGACTGATACTCTGGATTGGTGGCAATCCTTTAGGTACATTATTTTATATGATGTCTTCATGCTTTGTCAACAATTTAGTTATCTCCTCTGGTTGTGATTCTTTAGTCTCTGTACTTAGGGTTCCATGCTTCTTAGGGATCAAAGAAAAACACATGTTCTCATGTCTCAATCCATCTAGAAATTTCCATCCATCTACCAAACAGATTCTAGCATTCCCACACACTTCTCTCTTAGGCTCATCTTCCAAAGGTATCATGGTGATTTTCTTCCCATTAGATGTTATAGTATAAGTATTCTTTCTCCCATCATGTATAGTTTTTCTATCATACTGCCATGGTCTACCCAACAATATATGACATACATCCGTCAGCATAATATCACACAATAGTACATCATAATGATAAGATCCTATATGAAATTTCTCCAAACATTGTTCACTCACTAGTACCTTGTGTTCATCTTGAATCCATGCTATCATGTAGGACTTAGGGTGTTTCAATCTCTCCATATTTAGCTTAGTCACCATCTCCTCTGAAACCAAATTATTAGTACTTCCACTATCAATGATCACTTTACAACATTTACCTCCTGATTTGTCTCTTCTTGAAATAATGCTCTCCTCATGACTAGTGATTCTCCTTTCTCTGGCTTTCCAATTGAATTAGGTGATCCAATAGGTTCTTCTTACACATAAGATGCTCTTGCACTATTCTATGTCTTCTTTCTTGTAGTTCCTTGATGAAATTCAAATGCTTTGTGTCCTTCGCCTCCACACTTAAAACAAGTTCCTCTGAATGTTCTCTTATCAAACCCTCTTTCATCTCTGTTGTATACTTCACTGCAGTAAGAATTATGATGTCCTTTGTGGTAGAAATTTATGTCATCTCTCCAATATGAATTGTTGTCTCTATCTTCCTTCTTGAATGGACTATCTTGTTTGTTCTGATCTTCATATGATCTTTCTCCTCCAGAATATGTTCTACCTCTTTGAAATTTATCTCCTCTACCTCTATGTCTTTGCTCATGCTTTTTGTTCAACTTTTAGGGCAAACTGATATGCTTCTTCTATTGTTGTCATCCTTACCAGTCTCAGTTCTTCTTGAATATTCATCCTCAATCCATATATGTATCGTGCCACCTCCTTGCTTTGTTCACTATGTCTAGTCCTTATGATTATCTTATGAAATTCTTCAGTATAATCCTTCACAGATTTCTCCTTTTGTCTTAGGTTCTACAATCTCTTCAACAATTCCAACTCATAGTCAACAAGTATAATCTAATTCTTCAACTTTATCACCATTCTATCACATTTTATGATCTTTTATTTTCCTCTCCTATTCCTATCCAACTGAACTTCTTTGCACTAGCAGCATGTCCCTTCAACTTAGTTTTGCAAATCTCACCTTCTCTAGATCTTCAATTTCTCCATATTCAAAGTATTCTTCCAAGTCATTTATCTAATCAATCAACTCCTCTGGATTCAAATTTCCAGTATAATTTGGTACTTCCACTCTAGGTCTCTTTCCAATTTTTGAAATATCTCTCAACAACTTCACTTGATCTGATTCTTCTTCTTCTTCTAGGGTTTCTTCATTTTGATCAGTGGATTGAAATTCTCCATCATCACTTTCAACATCATGTCTAGGGTTTAGTCCTCTTCTTCTATATTCTTCTACAACATCCAATCTAACTTTCATTTTTCTCATCATTTCCATCATCTCATCCATTCTTCTAGCCATAGTGCCTATAACAAGTATCCTCCTCGGCAGCATCTCTTCCTAGGATCCAGTGCAACTGCTTTAATTCAGCAATCTGACTATAGGGCTACAACTGCCTCACAATCAACGCTGTGTTGACAAACACAAGTAGACTACCTTAGTTTGGTGATCAGTTCACTACAAGATCTTCTAGAATTCCTTCACTTCAAAACTTTTCTCCTAAAGGATTCACAAACTTCTCTCTAATACCACTTGGTGTAGTCATGGTCGGAAGGTTCACAGAGTGAACTATCCAAACCATGCAACTAGAGTAAACACAATGGAAAAAATAGAAATATAGAATGCAATGGGATATTTAAATGCTCAATATGTCATATATTCAGAATGCTCATATGCTAACAACATGTGGGCTACAATCAAAGGGCTCACATGCTTGCTTTCTAGGTTACAATAGATATGCAAGATATGGCTTTGAAGTGCCTCGTGAAAAGAATTGTCTAGCTAAAACTACATAACTTCATCACTTTTCTCCTAACACATCTAAGAGATCTATATATATCATCTCCAAGCTCAATAAATCCTCCGCATCAACCAAAAGAGGTTACAAACTCCAATGAAAGAGATGTAACGTGCAGAAACAAATAGGTCAGCCTAAAACATATGGAATTCCTCTGCAAATGAATGAAACTTGGTGTGGACCTCAAGGAAGGTCTATTTGATCCTTATGTGTTGTGTACGCTTCTTCATTAGGCTCCACAAGTCATAGAAGTTCTCCATAAACCTTCTCCTTCAATTGATTGTCTGAATGCTCTACTCTATGAAAACATGTGATCTTCAGATAGCGATAACTTCCAACAAATAAGTTCGATCGACTTAAAATTTGGATATGGTATAGATGATGATATGTAGATGCCAAGTCCTACTCCGCACGCTCTGCTATGAAGATGCAGAAAAATGCAATACAAAATGTTGAAACTACAAATGAATGAACTCTGACTGAGCTGAACTAGAAATGAAAGAAAACAAAAGAATGAAAATATTTTTGGCTAATACAAGATATATTTGCAACCTGGGATGGGCCTACATCACATCTTCATAGTACAAGATAGGGAAATTATTCCAAACATCCAATTTCTTCTCTATTAGGGCACTGTACTCATGTTTTAGGTCAAAATTGTCATCGGTTAGCTCATTGACCCAAACTTCTCCCAGTTTTGCATAATTATATTCTTCCATCTTTATATGGATATACATCCTCACATTCTTTGTATATAAGACACCACATGGAATATCTAAAAAGGCACCATCTGGATCCATCTCCATAGACTTGAAAGCATGTTTCTTGAACTTAGGATGAGGTTAGTCAACTACTTCTACAACTTGCAGAGTAAACATCTTCAAAATACTATTGATAAACTTAAGGCAAGATAGAGAATTGTAAATACCTTTCAATTACTTTCTGTTAGGGTTTGATTCACTTTTCCTTGCTCTTCCACTTCTCTTTCTCTCTTCAAAGTTTGAATGCAAATGATCTTCATTTGTGCGAGATAGGTTATAAACCCCCTTTTGCAAAAACCTAGTTTGCATTCAATGCTCCATTTGATAAAGCTATCAAAGCTTCAACTATGATTCATAATCACCTTCAATTGCTCCGTAAATTTTTGCATCATGATATTTTCTACTGGGATCTTCTCCAATAGATCAAATACATTGATCTACACCACATGTCCTCATGCTGAAGCATCAACACCATTTCTCTGGCAGGGGATAAAATATTTCCATTAAAGCTCCCCTAAGCCAAAGCTCTCAACTTAGTTTCTAGAGGAAACATCTACACTAGATACTATCACAGCCTCATAATTCACCTTATTTTCTGCTTTCTTTTTCTAGACCTTGTCCATTTCTTTCTTTATCTCTACCGGATCCACATTCTACACTGGATCACTCTTCTTTACTGGATCAACCTTCACATTCTTGTTTTTGCAAAACTTAGAAATGTGACCTAATTTGTTGCATTCATAACATCTGACATTTTGAACAAACTTATTTCCATTTATTCTAGATCTGCATTGATTAGCCTTATGCCCAAATCCATTGCATGTATAATAGTAACCATTGAAAGAGAACCCATCACACCTTTATTATAACCATTCATCATCTGATTTTTGCATTCACTAGCCCTATGATGAATTTTTTGACATGCAAAACATTGACCAGAGAATGATTGAATGTTTTGATTCATCCTTCTTCTACATTCATAGCCTTATGTCCAAATTTATTGCAAGTGTAACAGTAGCAATAGTACCTTTGTGCAACTGGTTGTCCGATAGGTGGCCTCTTGAAGTTTTTCTTCTGATTCCAGACCTGTGTATTATTACCCTTGTTGATTTCAACCTTCTTTTGATTATTATTTTTCTTCCTAGCATTGTTTGCCTTTGAACTTTCACCTTTTTCGAATCCCAATCCTTCTTTATCCTTAGGAGTCTTTTGATTTGCAATCATTTCATCAAGTAGGGTGGAACTTTTCTTGAATTTGTCTTCATGAATTTTTTTCTTTCTCCATCTTTGTCTTTAGGACCACAATTTCTTGTTCAAGACTTGAACATTCTTCAAGTTTACCTTTCAGTCTTTCATTTAGGCATTCTTCAATTCTTTTTCTTTCCTCAACTTGTATTTGTAGATTGGTGATTATCTCATTTGATTGATTAAGCTATTCATTTACTTCCTTGTATCTTGCTTTGAATTTCTTTTCTTTCTCTCTCAACTTCTTGATGCATTCATATGCTTCTTTAATATTTTCTTCCAGATCTCTATTCTCATATTGAACCTTTTCCAGATCTTCAAGGGTGGATTTAAGTTCTCCATTCATGTCAACTATGTAGTCTTCTTAAGTAAAACAAATAGCAGGAATTTCTTCCGAAGGGATATGATATCTCCTAGTCACCATGTGTTCACACCTCAAGATCTTCCTCAAGTGGTTAAGCTTCTTCCAAGGCACTAGGCTTTGATACCAATTGTTGAACACCCAGAATACTCATAGGGAGGTGAACCAGTATTCTTTGAAACCACTTGATCATTTAAACATTTATTCCACATAGCATGTCTAATTTGTATAAAGAAAAGAAAGCATGAAATCAACCATTAAAGCACATAACACATGAACACCATATTTTTACGTGGAAAACCCAAAGAGGGAAAAACCACAGTGAGGATTAGCTCACACACACACACACATATATATATACAACAATACTGATTACAATTAGGCTCATTGCCGAAAGGACTCACTATCCACAAAAGGGAATGCTCATTGTAGGTGGCTCATTGTCAAAGGACTCACTATCCTGAATATAAATAGATAGAAGAAGGGGTGGCTCACTGCCAAATATGAACTGCTAATAATGCATCTGATTTATGCTAAGGACACAGTTCCACTTAAGCTCAGAATATTGACTTAGCACACTTCATCTTCACCACAATCTTATTTGATTCTTCTCCACATCACATTCTGCTCAACCACACTC
Source organism: Cunninghamia lanceolata (assembly GCA_027924645.1). Lineage (NCBI taxonomy): Eukaryota > Viridiplantae > Streptophyta > Pinopsida > Cupressales > Cupressaceae > Cunninghamia > Cunninghamia lanceolata. Next base: position 260,302 of record BSBN01000233.1, read on the forward strand.
ACTTACTTCTTTCGCATACTACCACAAAAATCACACCATCACACAAGAAAATAATCTTGTATATATACCGCTTTCAAGTAAACCATCAATTAGGTCGGTAGGAAGATGTACTATGTGACTCCTTAACTTGTTGGCCAAAGACATAACTCAATATGCCTTGCACAGAGAATCAAAGCATGTAACACATTGAGATAGGCCAACATGACCTATATTTTCTCCCATGACTTTATTCCAAACCTATCTTGATTCTGCACAACCTCAACGCCTTTAGGTCAGCTTAACTGGTGAAGTAGTTATAGCATGAACTAACTACTAGTTCATAAATCAACACGCGGACAACCAAAATGCTTACCATTTGAATAACACACACTTCTAAAATTCATAACCTTATCCTCAAATCTGCATGGCAAACCATTCATCTATGATGGAATGCAGAGCATTCCAATATACCATTGGCACTATCATTACACTGTCAATACAGAGTCTGGTACTCTGTCAACTCTATCTTTCACTCCGGAGGGATTCAAGACCTGAATCTTTGGATTTAGACTCCTTTACTATGAACCATCACTACCTTACAACTGAGAGTAAAACTCTTCATAGCAGAGAAATGTGAACTAAAGAACTGTGGCCCTGTCATAGTTTTTGTTCAACAAATGCCTTAGGAAAATCTTCAACAAGTTGTGCCTAATTGCGAAGCACCAAAATGAAGGAATATCATGCCTGTGTGTGTTCTCCATCATATTGAACTTATTATCTTCTCATGATCAATACTTAGGATATCATACTTAACCAAACCAATATAATTGTATCTGTATACCTTGTTGCCACTCTCTAGATAAACATAACTATGTCTTTACTCTTTATTGCCATCAATGATAACACTACTCACTGCCATATTTATCAGTGTCTTCATCATCATGCTTATGTTTACAATAGTGTCCCCTAGTTGCTCAAGCCTAAGCCATGACGAAAAGTTAATGTGGGCCTACGATCATGCCACATAGAAACTCATGATATGATACCAATATATAAATATATGCCACTAGGACATGGACGGGTCCACCATTGTTGAAGATGAGACATGGTGGGATACAATTCACCCTCACAACCAATCTAACCATAATAAAGAAACATGCACAGGTGAGAACAAGAAATATGGGCCCCACTGAAACCATCATCAAGGAAATATGTGCTACCAAGTGGTTGATTCACATCTATTGGGGAAACATATTATCCATAATTAGGTCAATAAGACAGACACATGATGCAACATTGGTCTAGAAGACTAATACCTATTACTCTGCCATCACCACACATCTACCTTAGAATAACCCTAAGTAGACATGAGAAACTCTAGGGAAACTAATCATGTTGATGTCAAGTTTGGTAGAGCACAAACCTCAAGCCACTACACAACTAGAGAATATAAGGACCATTGGGTCTATAAAGTGCTTATAATAAAAACAATTGCAATTTCAGATGCAAGGAGCTAAACACATGGTTTACTAATGAGATGAAGTCTAGACAAGAATATGAGAAGCTTAGGGATCAAAAGGAAATTATGACTTATGGAACAATCCAAAGAGGTCATGTGGTAGCACTATAGAGAATTAATCAAACTAGTTAAAAGCTAGACCTAAGGATATTATAGATTGAAATTTACTCATGAACTTGAGACTATTAGAAGCTTTATAATCCAAAAGATAAACTTACATACATCAAAAGTTGAGAAAAAATTAGGTGACTAGAAATTAAAGTCCATAATCAGACGAGGGAAGATTGGGGCTCATGAGGAAGAGACTAGTCAAGCACATAGAGGATGCCATGTGGTGAGATTAGAGTGATCCTAAAAGAAAGACATAAAAACATAGATTCTAAATTGCCACTTAGAAATTATAAAATAGATTGGGTCTAGAAACTCCATAGACTTAGAATGTTTACAATTGTAGATGTGATAAGTTGACTATAAAATGGTTTAATTTGCAAGCACAAGTCTAGATTTAAAATCGAGCTACAATATAAGGACTAGAAAAGGCATGATTAGTGGTTGGAACCAAGAGGTCGGAAAGAGACTTGAGTTAAGTGGCCTAAACAAGAACAAGTAGTAAGGAAATTACACAAAGTGGTAATGATGGCATCATATATTTAATGTCTGTGCTTTAAGTTACAATTTAACCAATTTAGCAAGTTAATGGAAGAACATAACATAAAGTGTATGAGACATGTATGGGCCTAGAACTTAATTTTTGGAATGAGAAAATATGAATTTGGCTAAGATAGGGACAAAAACAATGCTATTAGATCATATCAGAGAAAAACAAATACAAACCACTATAGGATAAGCTTGGAGCCACAACCAAAGACCACCACCAACACAACCAAAGATAGAGAAGCACCAAAAACTAAAACATTAGGTCATATAAGCCATGTAGACATATCAAACCCTAATATAAGATGTCTCTAATTAGCCACTTTAATAGGTTTATAGTGTCATGAAAGAAAATAATTTTTCTATAATAAAAGGGGGTTCCAACATTGGCTCTAGCTAGGGATGAGAGTCACATGTGACATTGCAATAATTTAGAAAATCTTTGGGATGCAGGCCATGAGAGAAAAATGAGAGAACATAGTGAAGGGAATAACAAAAGATAAACATAAAGACACCCATACATGTGTTGGCAAGAGACACTATATGGATTCATGGTTGTTGTCATTGATGGCAACAAAGGTCATCCCACATATCCGCAAGTCATGATATGTCTCTACCGGAAGTCAGATTGAAGATTGTTGTGGTCCGGTGAACAAGAACAGAGCATGTGGCAAGGTCTGACAGATTGGTCCGGATCTCTCAGAGGAAGTGTCTTGGTGCAGTGCGGATCTGGGGAAGTCAAGAGGACTATCTTGAGTGGTATATTCCAAGGATTTAGCCTCCGGAGTTGGACAAGGAAAAAGATATGAATAGTTGAGTACCGGATTCCTGGGAGACAGTGAAAACAGAGGAAGAACTGACTGACAGAGTATCAGACTACTTTCCGGATGTGTTACAGATGATGATAAAGGTTGCGGAGGCATGAATCATGTTTGGCCGACACAATTGATGATATCTACAAGTATATGTTTGATCCGCATTGCTTGGTGAGCAAGGATTCAGCCGACAGAACTAAGTTTGTAAGAAACTAGACTGTTCCGGATGCCGACTAGAAAGGTGATGAAATTACTTGTGCGGATATATATAGAGGATGGATTTAGTTGTAAAGGGTGAAAAAAAAAAAATGTGTGAAAGGATATGCGAACAAGTCCAGAATAGAGCAGAAGTAGCAAGAAAGATCCGGTATGTGAAAGGATAGCAGACTAAAGAACAGAGGAAAGATGAAGTGCAGCAGATCAGTATACTGAACCTAACCGGAACTGAACTCCAGCATATGCAGATGCTTCCAATTAGTTCAAGACTGTGATTCTTATCACTTTGTAAGACAGTGTGTCTTCTTGTAGGCAGTGAGCCTCTTGTGAGCAGTGTGCTCGGGCAGTGAGCCCTAATTGGCAAGTGCCATTTTTGTAATTTCCTATTCTTCTAACAGAGAATAATTCTTGGGTTAATCACCCCGTGGTTTTCTCCCTTAACAGGGTTTCCACGTCAAAAATACTGTGTCATGTGTTTCTTACTTCATGGTTAATGTTTTGTGTTTGATTTTATGCTGCTTCAATTAAAAGGAAAGTTCAATAAGAGAAATAATTAGGATAACTGATTCACCCCCCCCCCTCTCAGTTATCAACAATTGGTATCAGAGCTAAGTTCCTCCTAATAGAGCCTAACAGCTTGAGGAAGATCTGGGATTTCAAATGGATGCATATGGTTTAAGGGAGCAACTCAAGACTGCCCTTGAGGATCTTGAACAGTCAAATTCTGAAGTCAGTGAATTAAAGGAAAGACTCAAACAGGCTGATGAATTCATGAGAGAATTAAAAGACAAATTAAGTCTCTCTATGAAAAAGAGAAAGGAGCTGCTTCAACAGTTGGCAAGACAAAGTGAAGAAAGCAATACAAGTGAGGAATTGACTGAGCAAACCAAGTTATGTGAAAAGTTATCAAAAGAAGTCATTATGTTAAGACATGAAATGGAATCAGGAACTATAAAGTTTACTCAAGAGATTGAAGAAAAAAGAAAGGCTGAAGACAATCTAAGACAATCTCTTAAAGAAAAATCAGAAGAATGCCACCAGATGGACAGGATTATCAGACACCTTGAATCTGATCTTGAAGATTCCAAAGATAATGAAGGAAAACTTGAGGATCAAATTGCCTCCCTCAAAAGAGACCTTCAAACAGCAAATGAATATAAAGAGAAATTCAAGATAAGTTCTGCTCAACTTGAAGTTCTTCTTGGAAGTCAAAAGAGGACAGATGACAAGTATGGCTTGGGATATGAGAAAGGAGAAAGCTCCGGATCCGGTCAGAAGAATCTTGGATCAGAAAATCCAAGGAGTAGGCCTAGAAGACCTCCGGTAAGACAGCCAAATGCTCAAAGATATCCATCCTTCAATGGATACTGCCACAGCTGCAACCACTTTGGTCACAAAGCTAATCAGTGCAGAATGAGAGTGAATCAGATTAATTCATCCTTCTCCGGACAGTGCTTCAACTGCAAAAGGTATGGACACAAATCCCATGAATGCAGAATTATGCAAGTAAACAAATCATTCAAAGGTAGATGCTTTACATGCAATAGAATAGGTCATATGGCTAATCAATGCAGATCAAGGGGATATCAGTTAAATATGCAAAGAAATGTTATTTGCCAAATCTGCAATAGGTCCGGTCATAATGCTAAAGTCTGCATAAACAAGAATCAGGACAAAAGAGGTCCGGTGTATAATCAGAATCAAGACAAGGGTAAACAAAAGATGAATGCGGATGAAGTTAGGAATCAGATGAGCAAGATTTGGGTGAAGAAAAGCTCAGAGAATGTAGAGGTTGGATCCGCACCAGATTCTGGTGCTGATATTTCTTCCGGAAATTAAAAAGTGAGCTCAGGCTCAGGGGGAGACTCAAGGAAGATTCTGTTCCCCCAGCCAAACAAGTTGTGCCGGATGTGGCACAAGATACGGATTAAAGGGTTTGTAGATATAAGTCCTGAGATACTTCAGTCAAGTTTTCAGAGGTCCGCATGGAGTTATGAAGAAGCTGTGTTCGATTAAGTTAGACCTGTTCAGGGAGGTGCTCCGGTATGATAAAGGATTACAAAAAGGTCCGGAGAGATCCGGAAGTGCACGATCTTGTCTTGCGGATTGGACAGAGTGTTTGGGATGTTCTTGTAATATGTTACCTAGATTTATTCATGATTTAAAGATCCGGATGATATTCAGTGATCAGGACTAATCCGGGATACTCCAAGCTGTCCAGACATGGTAAACCGGAATAATGCAGGTGAAGCATTTATTGCAGACAGATATTAGGGTTTGCGGAGCAATATAAGGGATTTCTCAAAAGTTATCTGCTCATTCTACACTTGAGAAGAAGCGAATAGTGGAGCTCTGCAACAAGGTTCATCAAGCACACCAAGGATCTCCTGCCGAAGCTATTGCATAAAGAAATCAATCCAACCACTCCGTGCAAACCGAAGGCGCATAAGGTATTCTTCGTTTTCATTGCCTCGCTGCAAATCTTTGAAGAATGGCTACTCCAAACATAGTTAAGATCTCTGATAGACCTCGCCCCTCATTCAAGAAACATCCCTACAAATCATTGGAGGTAGATCCACTAGGAGCCTTCTCTAGTGTCCCCCACGGAGTCTTACATACTGAAGATATTAGGGTTTACATACACGCAAACATTGAGGAATTTGGGGAATTCAAATTAAGAGACCTCTATCACAAGCAACTGATAGACAATGCTTTTGAGCTCAAACCAGAGTATAAGGGTATCCAGAAGAAACAATTTGAGCAATTCATTCATTTCCCTAGCTTTGAAGAAGATGAATGGGTCCGGTATGTACTGAGCAGGATGCATGACAACTTCCTTTGGCTAGATAGACCCTGTAAGATCACAAAAGAAGCAATTAGAGCAGTAACTGGTCTATACTCTTCCGGGGGGGTACCTATCCTCAAATCTGTCAAGAACAACGTTGTAACTGAGGCCACCGGATCAAAATATGATAAGAGGGCAATGACCATTGAAGATATTTCGGATCCGGATATCAAATATGCATCAATGATAATAGGATACAAGATCTATCACTCCAGCAGGGAGAATTCTGTATCCGGGACTGCAATATACACAGCATATGAAATGCTAAGAAAGAATGCAGATTATGATCTTTGTGAACTACTACTAAGCCAATTAATGGAAAATGTACAGAAAATCAAGAAAGACAAGAAGAACTCCTTTAAGTATGGTACTCTCATTGTATGTCTATTCTTTTACTTCATGAATGAGCTACCCGGAACAAGCGGATGGGTATGGCAGAATGACAAACCTGTTGCAGTCCAGATAAGAGACTATTTGCATGGACTTGGGGATGCAAAAGCGAGAAACACAGCTCTATGGGGATACTTCAAAAACTTTCAGAGCATGATGCAAGCAAGAGAGAGAATTCCCCAGTCTCTCATTGAGAAATACAAGGACTCAGTATGCTTTATGGTTGACACTGATCAGTGCCTAATGGAGGCAGTGGAGCCAAGGACTGTCTGGATCATGCCCATGGGGTATGAAGTTGATGAACAGATAGTAGAGCTGCATGTTCAACACATGCTAAGTCAGCCCAAAGATCCTAAGGCAGAAAGGTTTGGAACCTTTGAGGAGCTGAGTGTGAAATTACATGTAGAACTCAGGGAACCTGAGATTAAGAGAAAAGTGAGAAAAGAAGTAGAGCACATTGCTCAAGGCCTAGGCATCTCAAAAGAGGCACTTGATGCCAGCCAGGAAAAGAGGAGAAAGGCTGAGGAAGAAGAGAAAAGCAAAGAAAGTGCTCCGGTTGAAACCCCCACCCGGACCAGATCATCAAAGAGATCTGCACCTTCCACAACCAAAAGCTCAAAACCGGAAGTCCAGGCATCCGGTAAAAGATCCAAGACAAAAGCATCAAGGGCTTATGAAAGCCAAAAGGATGAAGAGGAAACAGAATCAGATGAGGAAGTAAGAGAAGTAAAGAAACAGAAGAAGAAAGGATCCGGTAAGCCCTCCACAGGCCAAGACAAGGATGAAATGGCAGAGGTAACTGTTGAAAAGCCCACTCTGTCACTAGAGAGCATAATCAAGTCGGTCACGGTGGATGGAAACCTTCAACCAATGACTGAATCCTATGATGACTTCAGTGAGGCAGACCAAAAGACTCTGCAGGAAGCCACAGTTAAATATCTGAACACATACAATAAGGCTTTCATTGAGATCATATCTCTCATTCCTAAAAGCCTAGAGAAGGAAATGGAAGTAAGAAAGAATAATGCTCATGCCAAAGATCTTGAGATCCGGGAGCAGATAGCTATTCAGCTATATCCTCAAATTGATCCCAAGACAATGAACATGATCTTCAAGGACTGCAGAGATGAGTTCAGAAGTAAAGCTAGGATGAATCAGCTCATGCTTGGTGAGACTGACAAAGTGGCACAAGAGACAGAAGAGATCCTCCGGAAGGCCTTCAAAAGGTTCAATCTTCCTGTTGTAGAGGACTTAGGTGCAGAAACAGCCGCTGATTTGGAATCTTCTGTTCCGGAAGAAGTGAGCCCTGAACAGACAAGTGAGGACTTGGGACCCTCTGCTCCAGAAGAAGTGGCCCATGAACAAGCAAGCATCTCTCCTCCGGTTTCCCCTACAGTCTCCGGATCCAAAGAAGAAGAGCAATTGCAGGAGAAGGAAGCAGTGGTGACAGACAAAGAGGTTGACAGTTCTAAGACTGCAGAAGAAAAGAAACATCTGTCTCCGGCAAGAGACACTGCACAAACTGTTCAACAATTTTTGAGCAAAGAAACTCTAGAGATTGATGAACCGGAGCTTCTAAAAGGTCCATTTGATTTTGACTCTCTCTCTCCGGTACAAACAATGAAGATAGCTTCATTTGCAAATGCCAAGGCAAATGAAAAGCTCCTGAAGTCTCATATGGAAGACTGTGAGTTGATAGAGGCTGCTTCCGGAGTACTTGTAAAGATCATGCCATCAATCCAGATAGATCCGACAGCCTCCACTTCCGGTAATCTAAAAACCTTAGTCAGCAGTATTGATACACATTTTAATTCTCTAGAAAAATCAGCTGAAGAAAAGGTCCGGAAGGAATTTTTGGATAAGAGATTTTCTGAAATATTAGAATTAATCTCTAAGGATAGGAAGATTGTAAGCATTGGAATAAAGAGCTTAGAAAATGCTCTTAAGGATGGCGGTGACATCTACAAATTTTGTATATCTTGGTCAAAGGCAACAGCAGCAATTGACAAGAAAATAAAAGAGGAACAGGACAAGCTTCAAAGCTTATCTCAAAGTTTTGATCCTCTCTCTTCCTCTATAATAAATCAAGAATGTCAGACTATTGCAGTCTTGAATGAAATAAAGAATCTTGAGAAGGAGAGGAAGAACATTACCAATCGGATGGGAGAACTTAGAAGGATTATAGTCCCTAAGTTGGAAACTATGCATGAGGCCATCAGTGATGCCCAGACCACCGCCCATACAAAAGATCCGACAGATCTCAGGCGGGCAGAAGCTTTTGCATTTTTGTTGAGTGGTCACATTTCAATCTTGGACAGAATGAAGCTAAGTTGGGCTACTGAAATGGTTCAACTGCAGACATCCTTTGCAGACATTCTGCAGTATATGTGAGTATGTAAATATGCGGCTATATATAGAAAATTTTTGAAAATTTTTGGTGTGCGGACCCTACCCTTTGCCATTGATGTCAAAGGGGGAGTGAGGAGCAGTGAAAAATGAGGAATCCAACTCAGGGGGAGTTCCGGAAATTGTATATAAAGACAGAGCATCAGCAAAGGGGGAGCATAGTGTAAACACTTAGTCATTTTTCACTAAGTGTTGCCATCAATGCCAAAGGGGGAGATTGTTGGCAAGAGACACTATATGGATTCATGGTTGTTGTCATTGATGGCAACAAAGGTCATCCCACATATCCGCAAGTCATGATATGTCTCTACCGGAAGTCAGATTGAAGATTGTTGTGGTCCGGTGAACAAGAACAGAGCATGTGGCAAGGTCTGACAGATTGGTCCGGATCTCTCAGAGGAAGTGTCTTGGTGCAGTGCGGATCTGGGGAAGTCAAGAGGACTATCTTGAGTGGTATATTCCAAGGATTTAGCCTCCGGAGTTGGACAAGGAAAAAGATATGAATAGTTGAGTACCAGATTCCTGAGAGACAGTGAAAACAGAGGAAGAACTGACTGACAGAGTATCAGACTACTTTCCGGATGTGTTACAGATGATGATAAAGGTTGCGGAGGCATGAATCATGTTTGGCCGACACAATTGATGATATCTACAAGTATATGTTTGATCCGCATTGCTTGGTGAGCAAGGATTCAGCCGACAGAACTAAGTTTGTAAGAAACTAGACTGTTCCGGATGCCGACTAGAAAGGTGATGAAATTACTTGTGCGGATATATATAGAGGATGGATTTAGTTGTAAAGGGTGAAAAAAAAAAAATGTGTGAAAGGATATGCGAACAAGTCCAGAATAGAGCAGAAGTAGCAAGAAAGATCCGGTATGTGAAAGGATAGCAGACTAAAGAACAGAGGAAAGATGAAGTGCAGCAGATCAGTATACTGAACCTAACCGGAACTGAACTCCAGCATATGCAGATGCTTCCAATCAGTTCAAGACTGTGATTCTTATCACTTTGTAAGACAGTGTGTCTTCTTGTAGGCAGTGAGCCTCTTGTGAGCAGTGTGCTCGGGCAGTGAGCCCTAATTGGCAAGTGCCATTTTTGTAATTTCCTATTCTTCTAACAGAGAATAATTCTTGGGTTAATCACCCCGTGGTTTTCTCCCTTAACAGGGTTTCCACGTCAAAAATACTGTGTCATGTGTTTCTTACTTCATGTTTAATGTTTTGTGTTTGATTTTATGCTGCTTCAATTAAAAGGAAAGTTCAATAAGAGAAATAATTAGGATAACTGATTCACCCCCCCCCTCTCAGTTATCAACAACATGTACAAGTATCAACAAGAATCAAAAGTTGCAACCCTTGACATGTAAGTACATAATAGACACCGATCATCTATATAGCTATGGGGAATGTCACATCCATGATACATGTTAACCCCTACAAAAGAACTCCACGACACAAGGCCATGCTAAAATTGTAAACTACCTCTTACCTCGGTAAAGACATAATATATCATACATACATTCATAGGTGGACCACCAATGCTTAATGGACAAGCATCAAACCACTTTCTAGAGTTTTCAACATAATCCAACCACAAGATGGAAAGGTCAGATCCATGCACTTCTAGAAAATCATAGCTTCCTTGAACATACGAAGTAGCATGGTGAAGGTTCTAAATAAGATAGTTGTTAGCCCAATCCATATGTATAGGATTATAAATATATTCACAATCTCTACCCATAGTATCCACTTGGTGACAAGCCTTGCCAAGTGGGTAGAGACCATCACTAAAAACACCAAAGTCACAAGGTGCAAAGATATATACCAAATTTGAGTTGTGAACTAAACATAGAAAAGTTTCTCCATACATATAAAATTGAAAATACTTGAATTCAAGCATTGCAAGTGTTTTCTCTATGACTGAAATGTGGTTTTCAACAAAATAGAAAGTCTCAAAATCACTTGCACACTCATGGAGGTTATGAATACAAGGATACCAACATATATTATCATTACTAGTGTTGATACAATTGATAGTAATGTTGACACACTCATTGTTGTTAGAATTATATGCATAATTCAATTTCATGCTTATACTATAAACATGGAGATTAAATTCATGAAGCACCTCAAGTGAAGGGTGAATCCCTTCTAGTTGCTTCTCAATTTTAAGTTCTAAACTACAACTTATTGAAATAAAACTACTACTACAATCAAACACATAATAAAACCCTTCTTCATCTTGTAGGCTAACATTTAGGTCCAACTCAATATAAACTCTTACTACTTGCACCATGCTCATCAATTTGTAAGACATTAGAATCCATTTGAGAATTAGTCCCACTATGCAATGTATTCAAACCTAATTCTAGAGAGAATAGGGAGATACAAACATCAATCTCATGAATGCTAGAGAAAGTAGAAACACTTGGCTTAGGCAATCTATCCAAGACTTCATTGAAACTATTAGGAAAAGAATAAAAAACTTAAGGTAGGTCACCTAAAAGTGTCTCCTTATATTCCTTAAATAAACTATATGCATTTCCCTTGTCATTAGTGCAATCATCTAGTTACAAATCAATATCAACACAAATGCTTACAACAATGTTGTCATCAACATGTTCATCCATGGATGTAAGGTCATCAAATTACAAGTTACCTTCTATAGCCTCACATTGGTTAATATGATATCTCATAGATATAAAGTCCATTATGATACTTTCATGCATACATACACTTGAAACTTGGTGACCATTAGTGATATCTTCTTCAAGAGAGACTTGTCGCATGTGAGCTTAAAAAAAAGCAATCCTCATATTCACTAATCTAAACATTAGTGTGCACCTCACTTACATAATCAATCCCAATAACTAATCCATTAGATTAAACATTTGTGCATGTATCTTACTGAAGTCTCACCAAGGCTTTCCCAGGAAGGAAAATGACACTCTACGAAACCTCTTAATCATTTCTTTGAATTCACATCCAAACATTTAGAAAAAAACTCATCCACATACCCTCATCTACATATTGAAATTTTATAAAATTAGAAAATTTCCTGACATGTGTATTTCCTCAAGAGAAATCTTTCCCATTAGACCTAGGTAATTGGAGGTAGGCTTCATTTGGCATAAATTTAAATTCATAAGTTACCCATGACAAGTCTAACTACTCATATACATCAAGAAAGAGGATCTATTAGGAAGCCTTGTCCTTTTATATTTGGTCACATGCTTGTTGATGGTAATAGGCTAGGATTGTGATTACAAATCAAGCTCCAACATTCTTATTTGGCTTTGAAGCTCTTTTTGCTATCTTATAAGCTCATGTTTTACTTTCCTAGCAACATCATGGTTTGGGTAGGGATTTGGATAGGATGCATGGCTACTAGAACAATAAGAGAAGGCATTACTATAACAATTTTCAGATTCATACTAACTAATGTAGCCATGATTGGAAGCATAAGTTGGTGCATATACAGAGGTGGGTCTAGGGTATCTTTATTTAAAATAATATATGTTTATTATAATAATCAAGCCTAGGGGTATATGATATATTAATGCATGGGAAGGGCCTAAATAAGTATTCCTAACCAAGTTTCTCAACAACCACCCATGTTCATATAGATTTATAACATGGTAAAACTAAACATAACATTCAAGCCTATGCTTCTTTAAAAGAATCTGGCTCACAAATAGAGAAGTACAGGATACTTATGTACCTTATTCTATATATATTGTACCAAATTGAAACATTACTTGGAACAACATAGTAGGTCTAATAAGAATAGAAAACTTGATCTTTCAACAAAAAATTCACCACCTCCTTGAAAGAGGAATAACTTGGGGTTGAACTAACCTCAAACATGAAAAAATTATCTAGGTCTTCTTCCACTAGTATATTTATCAATGATTTGTTTCCCATGAAATTATTAAACTAAATTTTGTGGTGCCCAATAGGGTCACCAATTATTGGATCCAAAAACTATAAGCTCCTTTCCCCTAAGACTAGTACTCACAACCAAGACAAAGGAAACACCAAATCTTGCACAAAGAGGTAAACTACCAATAGGGAAAGGATAACTCAAGGCCAATGCATAGGAATAGGGCTCTCCTCCTCTTCTTGAGGATTTGAAAAACCTATGAGGGTGATCCTTTGAGGTCTTTCCACTAGAAAATTAAAGAGAAATAAAGAAATAAGAACAAGGCCTCACTTACCATTCTCTAATGGTAGCCATGAATAGATCTTTAGACCTCATGACAAGTTGATGTATAATAACCATGCACATGCAACAATTGATAAGAAACAATTTTGTATGACTAATGATGGATCCCCTAAACTTCTCTTACATATATGCATCTTTTGTTCTCACCAATGTAAATCTTTAGACATCAGGCGTATGCATGAAGATGGGGGCCAAAAAGTGGCCACCCCACTTTTTAGTGCTAGGAAACTATAATGCAATCATGTTTAGGCTTGGTAATACTGATCCTAAAATGTGATCACATTATAACTTGATCACATTTTAGGCTACTAAATTTATTGCAAAAACACAGTCCCGAGGCCTCACTTTCCAACTGTCATTTTCCTATTGCATCCAAAATGTGACTAGTGTTTTAATGTGAGCGTGTGTTGAGAGATTTAAAGGAGAAGACCATCAAACACACTACCACATCACCATTCCCACTGTGGATGAGGTCAACAAAGTCAGGAAACTGAAGAAGGTAGGGTTTTATCAAATTTCCTCATTTCCAAACAAAATGAAGTTATTTTTCATTGTTTTAATTGAATTTTTCTTTTCAAATTTTTAGTTAATGAATCATTACAAAACCCTGATCCAGATGTTGAAATTCCTGCTGAAGAGAAACCTTAAAACCCTCAAACTCCACTTTCACATCCTCACCCTCCACATGACACCCAACAAAATTATTTAGGCCAAATCAAAGAAAATGAAAAATAACTTCAATCCTTAGTTGAAACATTGAAAAATCTGAATAGAAGCAACAATCACAGGAGAACCCTTGCCACTTCACTAGAGTTGATTATTTCTCATATTGACTTAGTTACAAAACAAATAATTGATTGGAAGGACTATAGGGAGGAGTGTCAGTAATTCTATGCTGATAAATTATCATACAAACAAGTCAAAGATAAGAAAATTTTGAAAAATGAACTATGTGTACTTTTCATCGATCTTAAGATAAAACAACCATTACATGGGAGTTGCAAATGATTCCCAATTCATTGGTGTGTGCATGAAGCAATATCCCAAAACTTTTGGGATAGATGGAACATGGTTTTTGATGACCTCCCTTGTAGTAATTTAACGAGTTCCCCTAATATTTTTTGAGGAAACTCTATTGTAAGTTTATCCTCAACGACATCCCAAACTACTTTAACATCCAAGAGTTCTAGGGCATAAGCGATGGTTTTGCAGAGGATAGAGAGTGTGCACATCATGCCTAGGACCATCCAATGATACCCATTATGAGGCCACAGGATTTCTCAGTTCCTTTGACTTTGAAGGAGAGTGCTAAGATGGAGACACTGCATTCCCTAAGTTCCCTCACCTTGACTTTAGCATAGCATGGAGGTGATCTTTCCTAGGTGGAGAGGGTGAGAGGAGTATGCATCGTCGGTCACCCCATCTTTGTGTTTCATGTGGGGCATTGTGTGATGTTGGGACCTAGGACACTACCCAAGATGCAAACATTCCAGAGCGTCAGAATGATGTGACACACGGGCAACAATCGGTGATAGACACATCCATATTGGATGATATTATTCTCACATATGACCTCTTACATCATATATTTGGTATTGACTCTAGGGTAATTTTTTACAAGGTTTTGCAATTTAATGTATTTGTATTTGAAATCTCTAATTAATTATATGAGTAGATATTATAAGTCAAAATCAATGTATGTAATTGTCTATATTATGAAATTCTAGGGTCAAATTATTCATCCCGTGTCTATTAACCATTGAGTGTAGGGTTATGAGAGGAGGTCCAGTCAAAAGGTATGTAATTTATAACAAGATCATAAATATAGTACATGTAAACTTTTTGTCATATATCAATGGTAATCTTATTTAGTTACAATTTGATGATGAACAGGTGGATGTTGGAGCATCACTATTAGGAAAATTTCCTTGGTCCCCAGGTAGAGGCACTTTCACTGAGGTAAATTTTCCCATTTCTAATCATTATGCATTTAAATAATGTTATGTAGCTATTTTGGTCAAATAACCTTGAACTCTATTTTCAGATGTTTAATATGTAGACTCCTCATTTTCATCAGTCAACGTAGGTGGGCATTGTTGTAGCTGTTTTGTCTGCAAATCCTTTTGCCCGAGGTATGAGCTAATAACATGTAAATGTCATTTTGTATTTCTTGTTTTATCTCACATAATTTAATGTACATAAATGATATTCATGTTTACTCAATTTTTCTTCTTCATGCTTCCCATAGGAGGTCACAACTCGAACCCGTCTAGTGACAGATGAAGAGAGACAAAAAATGATTGAGAGAGATCACCAAATAGCAGTAATGATTGATTACATATGTCATGTTATATATTTTGAATATTTTCTATATTAATGTGGATATTTTTTTATTGTATTAACACATGGAACTTCAAGAATATCTATTGAGGTCTAGTCAACAGGAGAGAGAGGATGATTCATTGACTGGTTCACCATCTTCATGGCCTAGCAAGGGCCATCGATTATTTGATAGTAGTTCATAGGAGATTTGATTTTGGGACATTTTGTTACATATTCCTATTTGGATTTGTGAACATACTTTTGTATGTTACCGATGTATATCGTTGTATATGCTTGTATGGATTTATTTGTACATGCCTATATTGCTTGCTATATACACTATATGATATTTTCATGACATTATATTTTTATAACATTATATATATTTTCATGACATTATATATATGTTGACAACATCCTTGCAAAATATATTTTGTACATATCTTGCAATCATTGCATTCCATGAGATTGCATTTCTTTGAGGCATCATGTCAAATAGTTCATGCACCTTGTCTATGCTTCCACAGTTTGCATACATGTCTACAAGGGAAGCTACAAATTGAACATGTGAAGAAAACCCTATATCCTTTATACATTGATGGCTATCCATACCTTGTTCTGAAGATCCCATTTTGGCATAGGCAAGGATGATGTTGGATAAGGTTGTCGAATTTGGATTGACACCCACCAATTGCATTTGCTTGAAAGTTTCTTTAAAACCTTATCAAAAAATCCATTTTGTGCATATCTTGCAATCATTACATTCCATGAGACAACATTTCTTTGAGGCATCATTGAAAATAGTTCACATGCATTGTTTATGCTTCCACACAAGTTGCACACATGTCGACAAGGGTAGTTGCAAATAAAACATATGACAAAATTCCTATATCCTTTATTCTTTGATGGTTGTCCATACCTAATGTAGGAGCATTTAGAGGTGTAAGGGCAATCTTGCATCACCCAAAAAGAAGTTAATTCAAAACCATTGTAGTTGTTTTCATTTCTTTCCATAATTAGTGTTTTTGGTTCCATAATATCCAGAATAATAATGTAGGACTTTCAGTTTTTTTTAAAACTACTAAAAATAGTGACTACCTGTTTTGGAAAGTGTACTTGCTATTTTTAGAAAGTTTGCATTTGGGCATGTAATTAAGCAAAAACTTCCAAAAAGTTACATAATGGAAATATAAGACCTTTGTCGAAGGAATCAGGCAAAGATCATTTGTGAGCTGAAAGATATTAAAGTTTTTGTTTTCTGAAAAGCTCCTAAAAATTTACGGAATGAGATATGAGGCACTAAAATATCTCATAACATCTCAAAAAGTTGACAAAAATCCATTTATGGATTTTCAGTGTGATAGTTCACATCATGAGGCTTCCGGCGCTTAAAACGGTTCGTCAATCGGACACCCGGATAAAAAATTATGCTTCCCGGAAGTGGACCTACTTTTGGAGGAAGTTGCAAATTTTGAAATTTAGCTGGAGGTTGCCAAAAAGTGTTATTTGTGACTATTTTGGGAACCTTGGATAGTAGTAGAGTTAAGGGGGCTAGTGTAGAGTCCAGAATAGGTGGGAAAATAGAAACCCTAGCTGATTTGGGATTACAGAAGGCTGAAGATTCTAGAGTCTTGAGGTTGGGAAAGCTATAATGTGTGGCAGCCAGTAGTGGATTCATCCTCTGATTGTAATTAAGCTTTTATAATGTAATGAGTTGCCCAGTTCAATAAAAGAAAGTTCTATTTGCTATGTTCAATATCTGTTATTATGTGTTTTGTGATTTACCCCCTTCATCAAGTGGTATTAGAGAAAGGGTTCTTGAGTGTGTAGGCAGATCGCCGACCGTGAGGTAGTTTGCATCAAGACCTGAGGTTGTGGGTTTGCTACGGAGATCAAGATGCCTCCACGAAGAAATCATGTTGGGAGAAATGCTTTGATGGAAGAGGGTTTTAGATCCCTACAAAGGCAAATTGATGCATTGCAAGAGGAGCTGTGAAGAGGGTTTGATCCGAGAACAAGAGAAGAAAGCAAAGATGAAGCTGAAGAAGAGCTATCTGAGGAAGAGCAAGAAGCTGCAAGAGATCCTACAGAAGTTAGGTTGTTGAGGGCCATTTCAAAGATCGGAAAAAGGCCCGAAATCAAAGTTTCTACATATTCTGGAGATTTGAATCTGGAACAACTTATTGATTAGATCAATGACATGGAGGAGTATTTCGAGTATGAAGATGTGGAGGACCCAAATTGGGTCAAGTTTACAAAAACAAAGTTGAAGGGCCACACCAGTATTTGGTGGAAGGAGGTCCAATTAGAGAGGAATAGAAGAGGAAAAGGAAAGATCACCAGATGGGATTGGATGGTGGAGAAACTGAAGAAGAAATTCATTCCTGTGGACTATGAGATGGAGTTGTTGAAGAAGTTGTAAGGACTGAAGCAAGGTAATAAGTCTGTTAAGGAGTATACAGAAGAGTTTTATAAGATTACTATCAGAACCGGTCATGCAGAGGCCAATAAGGAGAAGGTAGCTCATTACACTAATGGGTTGAGGCCAAGTATCCAATAAGAACTAAGCTTGGTCAGAATGACCACCATAGAAGATGTGTATCAGTTTTCCCTGAAGGAGGAATAGAAGTTGAATAAAAGATTTGATAGCAAGAAAAGGGGAAGAGGTCAAGGCAGAAGGACTGGTGGAAGACCCTATGGAGGCTGAAATGAAGATGCAAAGAAAAGTGAAGAAGCTGGCACCAGTCAAAATAAGAGAGGAGATAATACCTACCGCCCTCGTGACCAGAACAATGGTGAGAAAAGAGGAAGAGGAAGAGGCAGACCTGGGCAAGGACCTGGAAGAGGAGGTTTCAGAGGAACCTGTTTCTAATGTGGAGAAGAAGGGCATCGAGCATACGAGTTTCCCCAACATCAAGGAAGGATGAATAGAAGACCTGAAGGTAATGCACAAGTTACACATGTAGATGAAGATACACAGTCTAAGCGTTCTGAAGATGCTAAAAGAGGAGAAACCCTAGTTGTCAGAAGAACCTTGTTGAATGAGGAGAAAAAACCAAATCAGAGGAAGAGTTTATTCCACACAAGGTGCAAATGTGAAGGTAAGTGTTGTGATATTATTATTGGCAGTGGAAGCACTGATAATCTTGTTTCAGAGGAGATGGTTGACAAGTTGAAGTTGACAAGAAGAAAGCATCTGCATCCATATCGGATTGCATGGTTGTAGAAAGACCATAGAGCTTTGGTCAATGAGCAGTGTTTAGTGAAGTTCAAGATTGGGGACTACCATGATGAGGTGCTGTGTGATATCATACTGATGGATGCATGTCATACGTTGTTGGGGAGGCCGTGGTAGTATGATAGGAGTGCTATCCATGATGGTCGTGCAAACACATATTCCCTAACAAAAGATGGAGTTCATCATAAATTGAAGCCCTTGAAGGAGGTGGAAGAAAAGGTATGTAGTACTGGCAGAATTTGCTTGGTAGATGGTAGGAAATTGTTGGAGGGTATGAAGCATGAGCGTCATTGCTTTGCATTGATTCCTAAGATTAGTCAAGAGAAATGTGAAGATGTACCAGCAAAAGTTTTAGATATGTTGGAAGAGTTCTAGGACATTATCTCTGATAATGTACCATAAGGTTTACGACCAGTAAGGAAGATAAGTCATCAAATGGATTTGATACTAGGAGCCAGTTTTACAAACAAGGTAGCCCATAGAATGACCCCTGCAGAGAATGAAGAGCTGATGAGGAAGGGACTGATAAGGGAGAGCCTAAGTCCATGTGCGGTACCTGCAGTACTAGCACCAAAAAAGGATGGAGAATGGAGGATGTGTACAGACTCTCGAGCCATCAATAAGATAATGATCAAGTATAGATTTCCTTTGCCAAGAATGGATGACATCATGGATTGTTTGAGTGGAGCCAAGTACTTCACGAAGATTGACCTGAAGAGTGGGTATCACCAGATCCATATTAGAGAAGGAGATGAGTGGAAGATAGTCTTCAAGACAATGGAAGGTTTGTATGAGTGGTTAGTCATGCCATTTGGGCTAACCAATGCACCGAGCACATTCATGTGGCTCATGAATGAGGTACTGAAAGAATTTTTGGGAAATTTTGTTATTGTTTATCTGGATGATATTTTGATTTTCAGTAAGACTTGGGATGAGCATCTGATGCATATCAGAAGAGTTCTAGAGAAGCTGAGGGAGAAGTTGCTAATTAATCTGAAGAAATGTAGTTTTACAAAGGAGTTGGTATACCTAGGATTTGTTGTCTCAGAGGAAGGTCTTAAGATGGACCCAAAAAAAGTAAGGGCTATCATTGAATGGCCTACGCCAAGGAGTGTAGCGGAGGTAAGATCTTTTCATGGTTTGGCAACTTTTTACAGAAAGTTTATCAGGAATTTTAGTAGCATTTGTGCACCCCTAACTGAGACAATGAGGGGATAGAAAAGAGTTTAGATGGACTAAAGGAGTAGACAAGAGCTTTGATACATTGAAACAGAAAGTCGTAGAATAACCTATTTTGGCACTTCCAGATTTTAATAAGGTATTTTAGGTAGATTGTGATGCTAGTGGTAGTGGTATAGGAGCTATTTTGAGCCAAGAAGGTAAGCCCATTGCCTATTTTAGTGAGAAGCTTAATGATGCCAAGAAAAAGTATTTTGTTTATGATCAGGAGTTTTATGCAATAGTTCAGGCTTTGAAGAAATGGAGAAATTATTTGTTGCCAAAGTAGTTTGTTTTATATACTGATCATTAGGGTTTACAATATATTAATACTCAAGGAAAGTTAAATCAAAGGCACTTAAAATGGGTTGAGTTTTTGTAGAACTATACTTTTGTTTTGAAGCACAGGAGTGGGAAGTCCAACAGAGTTGCAGATGCCTTGGGCAGAAGGCAAAATTTATTGACAGAAATGAAGATAGAGGTTGTTGGGTTTCATGAGCTCAAAAGTTTGTATCCTAAAGATCTAGATTTTGTAGAGGCTCAAAAAGCTTGTTTGGAACCTGTTACTTTGGATAGGACAAAATGGTTAGATTTCATAATCCAAGATGGCATGTTGTTTAGAGGTAGCCAATTGTGCATTCTGAGGAGTTCCATGAGAGAGAACCTAATTAAGGAGAAGCATAGTGGGGGATTAGCTGGACAATTTGGTTGAGATAAGACCATTGCCATTGTCAGTGAAAATTATTATTGGCCATAGTTACAACAGGATGTGAGGAAATTTGTGCAGAGTTGCAAAGTGTGTCAGATGGCAAAAGGCAGAAGTCAGAATATAGGGTTGTATCAACCATTACCTATACCGGAGAAGGCATGGGATGATATTAGTATGGATTTTGTTCTTGGTTTACCAAGGACACAGAGAGGACATGATTCTATTTTTGTGGTGGTGGACAAATTCTCAAAAATGTCACATTTTATTCCTTGTAAGAAGACTAATGATGCTATTCATATTGCAGAGTTATTTTTCAAGGAAGTGGTGAGACTACATGGTCTACCAAAGAGCATAGTTTTAGACTGAGATACCAAATTTGTTAGTTATTTCTGGAGGATATTGTGGAAGAAGTTGAAGACAAACTTGAAGTTTAGTTCTGCACACGATCCACAGACTAATGGACAGACTGAAGTGGTGAATAGGAGTTTGGGTAACCTGGTATGATGCTTAGTAGGAGATAAGCCCAAGGGATGGGATTTGATTTTACCACAAGCAGAATTTGCTTACAATAATTTTGTCAATAGGAGTACTGGTAAATCACCATTCTAGATTGTATATGGCAATAGCCCAAGAAATGCTTCTGAGTTAAGGAAGCTGGACAACGGAGAAAAGACAAGTACCAAAGCTAAAGACTTTGCAGAACATCTGAAGAATTTGCATGAAGAGGTGAGAAATCACATTAATAAAATAAATATTCAGTACAAGGCTAAGGCGGATTAGAAGAGGAGATATAAGGAATTCCAGGTAGGAGATGAAGTCATGGTTCACTTGAGAAAAGAAAGGTTCCCAATTGAAACATACAATAAGTTGAAAATGAAGAAATTTGGACCATGTAGAATCCTGAAGAACCATGATTCAAGAAATGCATATGAGGTAGAGCTACCGAGTGGGATCAATATTTCCCCTGCTTTCAACATTGCCGATTTATCAAAATATCATGAAGGTGGAACAGAGGATGGACCAACAGAAGTGCAGTGGAGTATTCTGGCATCTACTTCAACATAGGAGATAGAAGAGATCTTGGATAACCATGTGGGAAGGAGCACTCAAAATAGGCAATACAAAGAATATCCTATGAAATGGAAAGGAAGGCCTATTGAAGATTCTTCTTGGTTGTCTAAGGCAGAGGTTGATCGTTTAGGTTTTCCTCACACAAACCCCTGAGACATGACAGGGTCACTTCTCAAATTACCCTGGGTGTCTGATGTAGGAGCATCTAGAGGTGTAAGGGCAATCTTGTATCACCCAAAAAGAAGTTAATTCAAAACCATTGTAGTTGTTTTCATTTCTTTCCATAATTAGTGTTTTTGGTTCCATAATATCTAGAATAATAATGTAGGACTTTCAGTTTTTTCCAAACCTGCTAAAAATAGGTGACCTGCCTATTTTGGAAAGTGTACCTACTATTTTTAGAAAGTTTGCATTTGGGCACCTAATGAAGCAAAAACTTCCAAAAAGTTACATAACAAAAATATAAGACCTTTGGCAAAGGAATCAAGCAAAGATCATTTGTGAGCTGAAAGATATTAAAGTTTTTATTTTTCGAAAAGCCCCTAAAAATTTACGGAACGAGATATGAGGCACTAAAACATCTCATAACATCTCAAAAAGTTGACAAAAATCCATTTAGGGATTTCCGGCATGATAGTTCACATCACGATCTTTTTGGCGTTTAAAACGGTTCGTCAATCGGACACCCAAATCAAAATTTATGCTTCCCAAAAGTTGACCTACTTTTGGAGGGAGTTGCAAATTTTGAAATTTAGTTGGAGGCCACCAAAAAGTGTTATTTATGACTTTCTTGGGAACCCTGGACAGTAGTAGAGTTAAGGGGGCTAGTGTAGAGTCTAGAATAGGTGGGAAAATAGAAACCCTAGTTGATTTGGGGTTACAGAAGGCTGAAGATTTTAGAGTCTTGAGGTTGGGAAAGCTATAATGTGTGGCAGCCAATAGAGGATTCATCCTATGATTGTAATTGAGATTCTATAATGTAATGAGTTGCCCAGTTCAATAAAAGAAAGTTCTATTTGCTGTGATCAATATCTGTTATTGTGTGTTTTGTGATTTAACCCCTTCATTAATACCTTGTTCCAAAGATCCTAATTTGGTACAAGCAGGGAGGATGCTTGCAAAGGTTATGGAATTTGGTTTTACATGTGACAATTGCATTTTCTTGAAAGTTTATAACACCTTTTCAAAAAATCCATGTTGTGCATATCTTGCAATAATTGCATTCCATGAGATGACATCTCTTTGAGGTGTCATACCAAACTATTCACATGCCTTGTCTATGCTTCCACACGTTGCGTACATGTCTACAAGGGCAGCTACAAATACAAAATATGACAAAATTCGTATATCCTTTATGCTTTGATGGTTGTCCATACCCTGTTCTGAAGATCCCATTTTGGCACAGGCAAGGAGGATGCTAGATAAGGTTGTGGAATTTGGATTTACACCTACTAATTGCATTTGCATGAAAGTTTCTTTGAAGATTTATCAAAAAATCCATTTTGTAGATATCTTGCAATCATTGCATTCCATGAGAAAAAATTTCCACCATTTCCCCCATGCTTATGTCAACTTGTGTTAGAGTTACAACATTCCTTCATTTGTGATGTGCATAACATGCTATAATTGTACATGCTTACAACAAGTGATTCATGCTACAACGAAGCACACATGATGAAACAAGAAGATGCATATTTACAACACTTAATAATATGTAGAAGTGTTGCTCATTGCATCAATACATGTTATATCCCTTACTTTCTCATGCAAATTGATAAACTATGTTTTCATCTTCACATACATGGCTTACATCATGTGACAATAAACCACTACAAGTTGTATATGTGCTTAATAACAAGTATACATGTGATATATCACCCCAAAACATGAATTGACTTAGGTGAGTGGTTATTTTATTAGTGGTGGTGTTCATTTTGGACATAAAATAATAATGGTTATTTTTATACAAATTATTCATAGAACTTGTAATTTTCAATCTTGTTCTTTATGCCTATTCCTTTTGTAATTTGAAGCAAAAGATGGAATTCTTACCCACATTATATGCACCTACATTAGTGACCAATGTACTTTAACACATAGGGAGAACTCCATTGATGAAAACTAGGGTCTTTGCTTATGAAAAATACATCTTCTTGATGCTGCTACAATGTTAGGACTGTCACAATTTTGCATGCTTTTGACATTGATAATGAGGGTTTTGGATCCTTAACAAGGTTACCCTCCACTCATGATACCCTCATAGTATCCTCATAATTCTTTCCTTGATGATATATTAACTAACTTAATAGGATAACTTCATGGATTCATTAGAAAAGGCAAGCCAATGATGTACTACTAAAGACAAGAACCCTAGCAGCCATAGGTAATATCCCTACACACAAACATTAATCAAATATGCATGGAAGACCATGAAACCACAATGTAAGTCTAAAAATATGAAAGTTAATCCATTTTTGAAACTTCTACCATAGCTACAACATTCAAAACAATAGAAGATCCTTCCATTCTTTCCAAAATCATCATAAAAGGTGATTTTCAACTATGCTTATAACAGGTAAAGTTTGGTCTCAGAGATTATTATCATGGTCTTGAGGAGATTTGTTACCTTCTAGTATGAGTTGTAGAGGCCTTGAATCATTTATCATTAGTTATAGGTTTGAATTGTCACCCTTTAATTAAGAACCCTAGTTTGATAACCATTTGATTTGATTTTTGTAGCACATTCTTTAAGGTGTGTTTTTCTGTTATGTTTTGTCTACTTAAACACTAGATACATGTGCTTACAAGATTATAGTTTTTTTTGTTTTAGATGATGTTATCTACCCCATAATTATTACATTTTCTTGTGCTAACATGATCATATCTTTTACATTTTTCTTATGCTAACATGGATTTGAATGGGTTTTGTTGCATATGTTGTCATTGATGTCAAAAGAGTGGATGTCAAAGAATTAGTGATCAGAGGTGGTGTGATGAGGAAAGCATAGTGATGTGTATATGTTGTCAAAGGAGTGATGATCAATGTTACATCCCCAACTTACAATTAGACCTAATATTAACCTTGCATGGTAATTAGGAGGATTAATCATAGTTAACTGATTTGATATTGTGAATTAAAGAGGTTAATGATTGATGATAGTTAGTGTGGTAGGTAAAAATCAGGTCAGTAAGATCAAGCATAGCCTTGAAAACCTAACCCTATCATTATCAAAGAATCTAATCTAAATGAAAACAAAAGCATGCAATTCAAGAACATTATCACCTAGATTGTATGATTCCTTGTTTATGTTGTGGATTGCTTCTTCAACAATGAACAATTATGAAGATCAAAGCTGCCATGATGGATGGATGATAATGATAATATGCTAGATGGATGCTAAAATGATCAAATGCTCAAGTGCTCAAATGCTCAAGATGATAACGTAGATGCTATATGAATGCTAGATAGATGTAGTATGGAATGAGAGGGTATTTATATAGAACTCAACCAAAATCAATCAATGATGGAGATTTGGTGGCTATGTGAATGGCTAAGATTAAAAGGATGATCATAGATGAATGTGTAGATGACAAGTGGAGGGAAGATAAGGCTTATGTGTGACCGTATACATAAAAAGTACTACATGTGAAAGATATTAAATAAAAGATGTAGTACCACTTATCTTTTTTAAATGAAAGAGGCACACATGTTGGCTTGTGATAATAAATGATAAGAGAAATTAATTAAAAAAATAAAATTTATTTAATTAATTGGAAAATGGGATTGTGAAGGGATTTTTAATTAAATAAATAAGATTTATTTAATTAAAATAGATAGAAAGAAGATAATTAAATAATTAAAGATTATTTAATTATAGCTTAGAAGAAAATAGAAGAAATAGATAATGAATTAATTAAATAAATAGGAATTTATTTAATTAATAGAAGAAATAAGTCTATTAGGGAAATTGTTCAAGTGTGTTAGACAAATGCAGATGAATATTTTGAATGCTAATGATAATTAGGTCAATTTTGGGTGTCTACATTTTGCCCCTCTTTGATACAATGTTCATTAGAGTGTTGTGTCAAAGAAGATACGATAATTCTCTCAATAAATAAGATTATGCCCCAGTGTAACTAATAGGTGATGCCCCATCGAGAGGTAAGCTAGGCTAACTAGGAAGGGCTGGGTTGGCTCGCGATAAGATGAAAGGCTAAAAAATAAGGTTGACACGAGTAAAATAGGGGTTGGGTGGGGTGAATGGAGATGGTTTAGAAGAAAATAGGCTTTGGTTGATCGATCTTGGTTGAGGACTATATAGATTTATGATGGAATGGATAGATGATATGAGAACTTTTGAAGTAATTGCTCAAAATGAAAAGAAATTCAATCCTTATGTTTGATATAGCATATGGATGTTATGCACCAGGGTATAGAAGACCAAGGTGTCAAGATATCCAATGCAAAGCTAGCATACTACAATCTTGTCTTAACATATGAGGTCAAGATGTTGAGCCAACATTCACAAGATATGAATAGTAGCTAGTGTTCTGAGATGGACTTTGATGCTACAAGCAATGGTTTGAGCTTATCTCCACTACACATAGTGACACCTTGATGGTTATATGTATGGAGCTAGTTCTTAACATAGAATAGTCTCCAATGCATAAGAGACTATTTAGCTTCTCAGATGCTAGAGATATTGATATGTAAGATGCTAATCCCAACACGTACAAGATACCAATATGCATAGGAAGAGAATAAGATCATCCTGCAAACACGACATACGAAAGCAATATGACCATGCCCCATTCCTTACTTCATCGCAATGTACCAAGATATGATAGATGAAGGCAATCTTGATTAGGCATAGAAAAGGGTCAAAAGATAAAACAAAAGATATTGTCATCATGTTCTCTTATCAAATTTAGGTGCTCTTAGATGGGTTTAAGCTGGTGCCTTGTTGAGAGGAAAGCTGCATCCTATTGAAGGCTAAAGATGTTGATAAAATGCAATAGAAAATGTTGGCTTAAGGCATGTGGACAAATAGATTTTGGCTTATTCTGATTGGGTAAAGTGCTTTAGCTTTTGCTAGTACACATAGTCTGCTTCCTGCTTGAGCTGGTCAAATAGAAGAAGATGGAAAATGAAAGAAGATGAAGATGGGGTGGATTGTCTGTGCTTGCATACTTGATTCTTCCTTCGTATTCCAGACTACCTACATACCCTGTATCCACAGGATCAAAGCACATTTACGATGATGATGAGAGATGATGAATATGTAGTTTTGGGTTTATTGATGATGTAAGTGATGAAAGATAGAAGAAAATGAGATGAAAGATTGAAGGATGAGTAGAAGAAAGATGAAAGATGGATGATGAAAGAAGAGCTATCATTTTTGCCTAAATCAGAGTGCTTCCTTCATATCTCAGATTGCCTACATACCCTGTATCCATGAGATCAAGGCTTTAATGATAGAGTTGGTGATGTAGTTGTTGCTTATTGTGTTGAAAGTTGATGTCAAATGATCAACTTTATTACTTGGATTTTTGCGATGTTTTGATGTTTAAGTTTGGACTAATTACAAAGATGTTGATCCTGGTTGCAAATTGTTTGCCATGTTTGAAGCTGGATGATTTGCTATGTTTGAAGTTGAAATTTTGTTGTGTTATGAGCTTGGGTGATCACTGTGTTATGATCTAGAGCTATAGATATCCACTTCCAAATAAGGCTTAACAAGTGCCCCCAGTTTGGGATGAGGTTTTACTGTGGAGATACAAAGAGGGATGGTATGTGCGGAGAAGATACTAAGGTACCAAATGACATAGTTACCCCAATAATGTCCAAAATATGATAGTTTGCATTGACAGAGGAGAAGATGGGAAAGGGATTTTATTATAGAGAAATGGATTATGATGTACGTACAAGGTGAAATGTGGATTATGATATGGATTATGTAGGCTAAGATGGCAAAGTATGCTATGAAAAATTGTGATCAAACAAACTAAGTAGATGATTGGAGCTGGTCACTACACATAGCGCCTGTTTTCCAAGTTTTCACTATGGTACTTATCTAAGGCACGTGTTTACTAGGTTTTTACCAGAGGATGGATTATTTATCTTGTACTATTTTTTTAATCCAAAACACCACAAAGTGGTTTTCACTATTGGATAGATTTTTCTTTTTTTTGGATTTACGGATAGAACTTCTTGAGATGGATGTTGTTGATTGGTTCATCCAAGGGAATACCTTCAAGTGTGGAAAGGGTGTATGCACCTAATCTGTAGATTGCTGTGATGATAAAAGGACCAAGCCAATTTGGTTCAAACTTGCCCTATTTCTGACAATGTTGCTGATTCCTTTGATTTTCTTTAAGGACAAGATCTCCAACTTGAAATCTGTGCTCTCTAATTTTTTTGTTGTAGCTGCGGCGTAGATGGTTTTAATAGACTTGGAGATGGTTGAGTGCTGTAAGATGCCATTCATCTAGTAGCTCAAGATCATGGAATCTGGATACTCAATATTCTTCCTCTGATATAGTATGCTATAGAGATACTCACAGTGAGGGGATCTCGATCTCAATAGGTAGGATAACTTCAGTGCCATATACAAGAGCATAAGGTGTAGTTCCAGTGGGGGTTCTGATACTTGTTCTATATGCCCATAATGCAGGATGGAGTTGTAAATGCCAATCACGACCAACTTCATTGATAGTCTTTTTGAGAATCTTGATGATTATTTTGTTAGAAGCCTCAGCTTGGCCATTACTTTGAGGATAATAAGGTGTAGAGAATCGATGTTGGATATGGAACTTGTTGCAAAGATCTCTAACCCCTTGATTCTTGAAAGGATGACTGTTATCAGTGACAATAGCTTGAGGAACTCCATAATGGAAAATGATATAGTGTAGGATGAACTTGGATATTTGCTTGCCAGTGATATAAGTCATTGGTATAGCTTCCACCCACTTTGTAAAATATTTAGTGGCAGTGATAATAAACTTATGACCATTTGATGAAGTAGGCTGGATTTTACCTATAAGATCAAGTCCCCACTGCAAGAAGGGCCATGGAGTAGTGATAAGCTGAAGCTCATGTGCTGGTGCATGTATTAGATATCCATGTTTCTGACATTGTAGACATCTTTTTGCAAATTGTTGTGCATCTTTTTCTATAGTTGGCCAATAGTATCTAGCTCGTAGAAGTTTCTTAACAAGACTAGGGCTAGTGGAATGCGAGCCGCATACACCTTCATGTACATCATGTAAGACCAATTTTGCTTCCTCATAATCAAGACATCTAAGAAGGATACCATCAAGAATTCGGCGATAAAGGGTGTCTCCCAAGATAGTGTAACAAGAGGCTCGATGGATAAAGGTTTTGCATTGGGTGTTAGATAGTTGGAATGGAAAGGTTTGATTGCAGAGATACTCGGATAAGTCCTCGTACCACAATGAATTGGGACCAACAATTTCACATATAAGCTCAGACTATGGTACTTCAAATGCTGGAATCAGAAGCTCTTCAACCAGAAACTCACATTTGTGTGTATTAGATGGCATATCTAAAAGAGATCCAATCATAGCCATGGCATCTGTTGCTCTGTTTTGTAGCCTTGGAATTTGTTCAAAGGTGATATTGTCAAAGTACTTTTTAAAATCATCAACCATTATCTTGTATGGAAGAAGCTTCTCATCTTTGGTTTGATAGTCATCTAAGATTTGTTTGATAACTAGTTGAGAGTCACCAAAGACTTGTAGCTGTTTGATAGCCCATTGCACTGCCATGCGTAATCCTGTGATTAAAGCTTCATATTTTGCTATGTTGTTGGTACATGGGAATGCAATTCTGTATGATTTGGGTATACAATCTCCTTGAGGGGTAACAAACAATATCCCTACTCCTAATCCATGTTGTGTATAAGATCCATCAAAATATAGTTGCCACAATGTTGGTGAAGTTAAATTGAACAAGCCTTCATCAGGGAATTTTGGATGTATTGGATGAATATCCATGATGGGTGTTGCAGCTAATTGATTAGGGATAACTTGTCCTTTTATGGCTTTTTGATCCACATATTGTATGTCAAATTCACTTAAGATCATAACCCATTTTGCTAATCTTCTCGTGAGGATTGCTTTGGAGAGAAGATATTTGAGTGGATCAACATTAGAGATGAGCTTTGTTGTTTGGTTCAACATATAATGTTGCAAATTTTGGGAAGCAAACACTAATGCTAAACATACTTTTTCCATAGATGAATAATTAAGTTCATATCCCACAAGAGTTTTGCTGATGTAGTAGATAGCTTGTTCTTTCCCTAAATCATCATGCTGAGCTAGAAGGGCACCCAATGCTGCTGTTGTTGAAGATATGTAGAGCAATAATGGGCAATCAAATACAGGAGGTACTAACATAGGAGGTGTTGCTAGATATTCATTTATTTTGTTGAAGGCCTGTTGACACTTTTCATCCCACTTAAAAAGTTCACCCTAGCGAAGAAGATGTTGGAAAGGACGACACTTGTCTGCTAGTTGTGAGATAAATATGCGGATGGACTATAACCTTGCTTGTAGACTACGAAGCTGCTTGAGATTTGCTGGCGGAGGCATTTCCATGATAGCTTTTACTTTGACTGGGTCCACTTCTATCCCTCGTCAAGACACAATGTATCCCAACAGCTTTCCAGATGTTACACCAAGTACACATTTCTTTAGGTTCAGTTTGACTTGATATTTCTCTAGTCGATCAAAGATTTGTGCTAATACCTATAGACGTCCTTCTCTTGTATTGGATTTCTCTAGAATATCATCAACATAGTCTTCCATGATAGTGTGAAAAAGGTCATAGAAAATAACTATTATGGCTTGTTGATAAGTAGGTCCAACATTCTTAAGACCAAAAGGCATTACAATCCAATAGTATGTGCCTGATGGACAAATGAATGATGTTTTATCTTGATCTTCCTCTTCTATTCTGATTTGGTTATACCCTAAAAATCTATCCATCAAAGATAGCATTTCATGTCTAGCTGTGAGATCTACAATATTATCTATGCTTGGTAGTGGAAAGTCATCCTTAGGACATGCTTTGTTAAGATCTCTAAAATCTATGCAACAACGAACTCAGCCATCAGGTTTTGCTACAGGTACCAAGTTTGAAACCCATTCTAGATAATCAATAGGATTTATGAACTTTGCTTCTAGCAGCTTCTAAATTTTTGCCTTAATCAACAGAGCTACTTGCGGATGCATTTTACACAGTTTTTGTTTGACAGGTTTTGCATTAGGAAATACTGCCAAATGATGTACCACAAGTGATAGATCTAGACCAGGCATGTCAACGTAAGTCCATGCAAAATTTATAGCTCTTTTAATGAAAAATGCTATGAAGTCTCTTCTTTATTGCTCTAATAGTGATGCTACCAAAAATGTGATCTTTGAATTCTGCTATGTGCCCAAGATCATGTCTTGTGATTGTTCAACCAGCACTGTTGATTTCTCATGATAGTTAGTGGCTACAAGAAGATCAAACCCCCCATCCTTAGGTGCCTTAGAGAGGTTTTCACCTTCAGATACGTCCTTTATTTTTACTTTTTCACAGTCAAGAGGTGCCTTTCAGTTTTCACCTAGTGAACCTATTTTGTTTGATTTTGCTTATTTCACTTTTGCAACTAAAGGATTTGATACTTCCACCGAAATATGCTAGTTTAAGTAGATCCATCATGAAACCTTCTTTGTGATCACCCAAAGGAATGCCTTGTCTTATACCCATGAATTCTACAATAGCTTCATCATTCTCAAATGTATCTAATATTGGTGCCCCCTGTTGGTCCTAATCGATGAGGTCAGGATTTATGAGCGAAAGGGTAACAGAAGAATGGTTATGGCTAGAGGGAGTTGTGGAGATCATGAAGATGGAGGTTTCTTGAAAAAGGTTGGTAATATGAAGGGAGGAGTCATTGATGGTATCTGAACTAGAAGTCTTTCCTACCGAAGAAGGACCAGTGTCCATATCAGAAATACACTTAATGTCTTTGGAACGAGGTACCTCTAGCTGATAGCCAAGGCCTTGCTTATTACACTTTTTAGACACAATAATTGGTTCAATAGGTCCTTGTTCCTATGATCCCAATCCACCATGTCCTTTGTAGCCCATGTTCTTAATGATGTGAAACCCATTGTTATATCTGTCTACTTCAAGTTGGACTTGGTCCTTCTCATCAAAGAATATCCAAGAGTTGATATCATCAATGTCTTCATCATCTAGGAATCCACCTTTAATGAATACTGTGGGTGGGGCTTTTATGACAGCTGCGGATGAAGATGGCTTGGATGTGGAAGGTTTGCCATGAGATTTGGGAGACAAGGGAAGAGTTCCCACACAACAAGAGTCTTGCAATGTGTATTCACCAGGGCCATGTTTGGTGTACTTGATATGGAGATTAGAAGCAGCTTTACTAGGTGATGGCTTGAGTAGGATAGATAGATCGACATATGATGAAGATGGGTATGCTTCGGTGTTGATAGGAATGTAGTTAGGACTCTGGTATTTAGCTTGAAAAGTGCGACAAAACTCAAATAGATTGGGATCGGCATGGATAGTAATCTCAACACCATTATGTGGAAATTTAAGACATTGATGGTATGTAGAAGGAATTGCTTTGAGGGCATGGATCCAAGGATGGCCAAGGATGATGTTATAATGAAGCTCAATAATAAGGACTTGACAATGGGTGTCAGTAGTAACTGGTCCAACTTGAATAGGCAAGTAAATAATCCCTTCAATATCTCTCTTGGTATCATCATATGCTCTGATAGTAATGACCTTGGAAGTGTCAACATCTTTCTCAGAATACCCCAATTGTTTTATTAATTTGAAGAAATATATATTAAGAACAGCTCCACGATCCACTAGGATTCATTTGATATAGCATTGTTTGACAAACACTTCTATATGGAGGGCTGAAGATCTTTGTCAAAAAAGGTGAGATGACAAGGCGCTGCAATGCTAGCGACCATAGATTAGAATTGCATGGTATTGATATCGTTGGGCACTGAAGATTCTTGTAAAGCTTTGTCAAGGATAGCTTTGTGGGTAGGGGATATGCAAAGCAACTCAAGAATGGAAATATGTGCAGGTGTTTTTCCAAGGTGATCAAGGATATTATAGCTAGAAGATGGTTAAGGAGGATGGATTGGTGCTCCTCGAATGGTAACATGACCTCTTCGAGTAGTTATAGCACAGTCGGGTGCTTTGTCTTGGATGGTAATGGTAGAGATGCAAGCATGGTCAATGGGGCCAATAGTGGATGATTCATAGTTGTACTGAATAGCATTCCCAACATGAGGGTTACTTGGTTTGTCATGAGATGGAAGTGGATTCTTGAAAGCATCTAGATCATAGTTTGATGTCAGTTGTTGTGTATGTTGTGATGTGGGAGGTGTGATTTTGATTAAACCTTGATCAATGCAATCTTGGATAACATGTTTTAAGTGCATACAACCATTTTTTTGGTGTCCTTTAACTCTTTGGTAATCATAATACTCATTCTCTTTGTACCAAGGAGCTTTGAAGAGTGGTTCACTATTGGGTGGTGCATCCGGTAGTATGATATCTCCCTCTTGGAGAAGCTTTCGAAAGACAACTTCTATAGGTTCCGCTAATGGTGTGAATTGTCGACAGGGATTTCACATTTGTCGTTGTCGAGTGCGTTGAAAAGGTTGATTTGTTGTAGAGACAGCTTGAATGTTAATAGGAGCTTTCATAGTTTGTATGTTCTTTGTGGCTACAACACCATCATTGATGACATTCTTGTTCTTGTTCCAAAAGTGCGATTTATCATTGGAGTTTTGAGGATAGTCTTTGTTATTGCGAAAAATCTTGATAGTGCCTTCAACAATTAAAGCTCATGCAATGATGGTTCCTTTGGAAACAAGTTCATCAAAGGTGCTAGCACTTTGCAATTGTAATTGGAATGACAACTCAGGATGAAGAGTTTGAACAAAGATATCAAGCTGTTGTTTCTCAGGTATTTCCCATGATAGTTTGCTAGCCATATTACACCATCATTGAGTAAATGAAGAGAAAGCTTCACCATTGCATTGTTTATTATTGACAAGGTCATTCATGTTCACTTCATGTTCAATGTTAAAAGTGAAGTGTGATCAAAATTTATTTGCTAACTCCACAAAGGACTTAATGCTTGGAGGTAAATGAGAGAACCATTCAGGAGCTTGTCTCACTAAGATTTGGGGAAATAGTCTCAGAAGATATGTATCATCTTGAGCAACATCAAGACATTCCACAAAGAATGCTCTAAGATGGTCTTCTAGATTTCCTTTTCCTTTGTATTTATCAAATTGTGGAATTTCAAAGTGTGGTGGAAAAGGTGTCATATGAAGTGACTTGTAAAACAAATAAGCGCATATGTTTTCTAAAGAAAATGTCTTTTTGCTTTGTCCTACCGCTTGGTTAATCATTTGTTTAACATCTGCTAGAGATAATTTCTATTGTTGCAAAGGGGGTGGTTGATTAGGAGATGAAGCATGGTATGATGTATATTGAGGTTGCTGTTGTGGGATATATGAAGCCATGACCATTTGTTGAGGTTGCGTACTTACAATGTGTGTCAAAGGATTGGTATGTGACACATATGTGGTTGAAGATTGCTATCCTTGAGACACAAGAGGTGGTTGGGTATATTGCGATGAAGTAGCACCAAGATTTTGCATCACATGGGAAGTGGAAGATGGATTGGTATTGGTCAATGGTTGTGAATTTGGAGTTAGATTTGTAATATGGTAAGTGATTGAAAGATTGGTGGATGCAAAAGAAGGATGGACATTTGGGTTTGTATTTTGGACAACATGGGGATTGGCCTATGTCATATGTTGGGTGACAATGGGCAAACCTTGGGTCATGTAAGATGGCAGCATTGATGTAGGCTGATCAACATAAGAGACTGTAGCATTAAGATTAGCTTGTGAAACGATAGGCGGGTCACTCATGTCATTGAGACTAAGATTGGGATTGTATGATGGATTGGATGGATTCATGGAGATGGTGGAGACCATATTAGCAATGGTAGGAATATGAGATGTGGTGACCACATGTGATGCAATAGGGGTAGCATATTGTGACAGTTGTGAAACTTAGACCATTGGTGTTATTTGGATAGGTTGGGAAGCTTGCAAAATATGGGATATGGAGATAGCTTGTGATGTTGGAGGAGTTTGTACTTAGGCAACATGGATGACTTGTGTTACTTGAGGCATAGATACAGTCATGGTAGGAGAAGGAGTATGTTGGGAAATATGGAAAGGTGGCATGTTTAGATTTTGTGAAAGGAAAGGGAGTAAATTGGTTGGGGTTATCAAAGGTTCTAAAGTGTACTCTAAGTGTGGGGGGTCAAATGAAGTAACAATAGGCAATGAAAGAGATGGATTAGTAGATGTATTTTGTGGCATGGTATGGGATGGTGTGACTATAGTGGACGGTTCCTTTGCAACAACAGTGGGAGTGCTTGAATCATGTTCTCGAATAGCGGATATGTCAACGTCTTTTGGTAGTTTGGCTCCCATGCGGGCAAGTTGCAAGAAGTAGCAATTAGGATAAGATAAAACAAGCTTCTCAACTTGATCCCAGACATGTGTGTCTTGATATTCAGATAAATCCTCATGGGAATGCTCTTCGTAAGTTGTTGTGTAAGGATGTGATTGCACTTGATGAGATGACTCTCCAATGATGTACCCATGGGGTCCAAACATGTGAGGAGGCATGCCTATTGTAAATTGAGTTGCATCTCTAAGAGGTGTTGATCATGATTGTTGCATTGTGGCTTCCATCTCAGCTCACAATTTTGCTTCCATTTAACTCTATATTGGCTCCTAGTTTGAGGCATTATGGTTGATGTTTGAAAATTGGACATTAGCTTGTCAAGGTTTGAGACCCAAAGAGATGATGGTTTTCTAATTGTTTAGTTGCTGGTTGTTGGTTTCTTTGTTGTTATTGGATT
Organism: Cunninghamia lanceolata; assembly: GCA_027924645.1. Lineage (NCBI taxonomy): Eukaryota > Viridiplantae > Streptophyta > Pinopsida > Cupressales > Cupressaceae > Cunninghamia > Cunninghamia lanceolata. The sequence continues at coordinate 295,929 of BSBN01000233.1, forward strand.
GCTTAGTTGTTGGTTGCTAGTTGTTGGTTGAATAACCCTATAGAATAGCTCACACACTCAAGGGAAAAGCTATTTGCTAAGGTTGCTGGTTTGTTGATGTTACTAAAGCTAAAGCAAAAGATGAGGTTTTGCTGATTGATCAAGTTGATTGATTGATGTTTGGTTAGCTGGTTTGGGATCTCAAAAGATGAAAAGTTCACAAAGTCTAATTGGTTGGAATGCTCACAGTAGGAGACAATGTCCAGGCATCTGCAAATGATCATAGACAGGTCTGAAAGCTAATGCTGAAGTTAAACAGGCTAGAAATGTAGCTGATTCGGTTGTGTCACTAAGATTTACTGATAATTGACCACAAGCGATAGGTAATAGCTTGGATACGACTCAAGAAAGGCCAAAAGTGATTGATAATAGCTTAAATGCAGTTTAGTTTTGGTTCAGGTAATAGGGTATAATATTAACCAGAGAAGAGCCAATTTACTACAGGTGATCAGTATTGACTCAGAAGTGATTTGTTGTTGATAAAAGGTGATGTAGTTTAGACCAGAGGTGAGCGACTATTGTTCAAAAGTGATTTATTTTATGCAAAAGGTGACTGATTGTTGTTTAAAAGTGATTTGATTGTCCGTATGCAAACAGTTAAAGCTCAAAGGCGAGTATGTCTATCAGGAAATATGTCTGAATTGTGTTTTTGACAAGAAAATAGTAATTTCAGTCACTCACACTCACAACAATCACAAACTTGTACAACCTAGGCTAGGAAAGGACTATATTTGTTGAGTCCACTGGCCGTACTTATTGAAAGAGGATAGTTTCAGGATCTTGGTAGAACCGTCTCCCCTTCACGACACACACTTCTCACACATACCAAGATCCAGGTTTCCCAAGGCTTGTCCCCCCACCAAACCTTAGGATTGTCCTTGCTATCTCTTCTAAGAACCATGTGAATCAGGGCAGCTTCAAAGGTCCCACCTTTTGCGTCAATAAATAGAAGGTTTTTGGCTACTACACAAAGTTCCTAATAAGGGGATCTGTTCGGGTGGCTATACATGCAACAGCCCTACTCTCTATTATGGAGTCTCCCAGCCTTCAAGGGTTATGCCTTGAAGCATTTTAGGGGAGGTTGGCTATCGATATAACACAACAACACCCATTGTTTGTGGATTTCGACACAAACACTTTTCTTATATAGTAGTTTAGAAGGACTTGGCTTTAGCCCATTACTTCTTGGGTCGTATCCCTTCTCACACTCGGAACGCAGGCCCTCTAAAGATAGTAACAAGTTCTCATACACCCAAGATCCATTTGATAGGCAAGGGGAGAGGATACTTTTGCTATTAAATTTGGGTTACAATCAAGCACATGCAAGCAATCAAGAAAGATAAACACGAAGCAAGCAATGATTCTTTTTAAGCACCAAGCCCAAATGTTCCTAAATTTTTGAAAAACAACAAGTCTTGGACCGATCGAAGCTGCAACAGATATATTAGTAGTTATGAAACTATTTGTTCATATGAATATTAAATTAATTCAAATTGTAAAATAGATGATGATGCACTGATCATGATTTTATGGTCCTGAGTGTGAACAAGAAAATGCAATGTCCTTCGAAGAAGGAATGAGAGTATCATCCGAGAGGAAGAGATAGATGTTAGGAAATGGGTCCAATTGCCATCTGAGAATCAGATTTTATGTCCTTATGAAGCTTTGTAAGTTGGCCTAAGTTACGTTTTTCGTGGATTGATGATTTCCATTTGTGTCGTCTTGTCGATTTAAGTCATTTTGACAACGTTGCATCGACTCAATCCAATGACATTCTTAGAATGTCAATTTGAGTCGAGGGATAGTATTGCCCTGTGTCTAAATATCTTCTTCTTTTTTTTCTTAAAATATCCCCGATTTGGAATTACTAATCTAATATTTTGGTATGTTATGCTTTTAGGTTTTAGCGAAGAAGGGGGAGAGATTCTCAACCCCAAGATTGCAAGTTGATCCTATCACCATGAAAGTGATGATGTCAAAAAATGACATATTGATTAATACTATGATAAGCTTATACAAGTCTAATATCGAATTCTTGTTAAAATATTATGTTCACTCCTTTTATATGGTTGCTATCACCCTTAAAAGGGGAATGACTCTATAGTTAATTAAAACCTTTGGGAGCTTTAAGCTCATTCAAAAGCTTGTTGATAATGAGTATGGACATAATGGGCCCTATTTTTCTGGCAAGGTGGCTAAGTGGGAAAACCACCCATCACCTTATGGTGAGGTGGTGATCCCAATAGGCTTGGCATGTCGAATTGGGGGAAAAAAAAGCCTTGTTATCATTCTTTTTGGTAAGAGAGTTGGGGGAGAGAAAACAAAGATTGGTGGTGTGCTATCTATGCTCCGAAAGAGGAGTGGATCAAGATAGGATAGATAGTCGAGCTGCTTGGAATACCATAGTACAGCTTCATTAAGGTAGAATGATAGTTTGCAATAATCAAATCCTTATTTTGTTTGCTTATTGATACTATAAATATCGACTGTGTCAATTATAATATGGCATGTTTGTTGCATCGTAAGTTTTATGTTTCCATTGCTAAGTTGTGGCTTGAGTCCGTGAAGGCCGAGCCCTTGAAACATTTAAATATCCATTATACAGAATGGCTTGAGGTCTAAAAGGCCAAGCCTTACCTTGAAATGCTCTTATACAGTAGTTCATGGCTGAAAGGTCAAACCTTTAAATGTTTGTAGTCTTTGTAGAGATAGTGGCTCATGGTTGAAAGGTTGAGCCATTAATTGGTTGTAGTGTTTGTTAAGACTGAGGCTTGAGGGTGAAAGGCCAAGTGTTTAATTGTTTGAAGTCTTTATTAAGACTGTAGCTCAAGGCCAAAAGGTTGAGCATATTGCATTGTAATCTTTACCAAGTTTGTGGCTCAAGGCCGAAAGGCCGAGTGTATTGTATTGTAATCTTTATTTAAGTTTGTTTGCTCAAGGCCGAAAGGCCGATCATCATACTTGAAGCCCTATTAAAACTATCGCTTGAGGCCACTGGGCCGAGATTATTATATACACATTATTCTTTGTTGAAAACATTTCTCAAGGCCAATAAGGCCGAGCATGTTCCCACTATATCATTTGCATATTGATTATTGACATGGGTAAGGATAATAACAATGCCCAGACTTGTTTAACAAGTGGAACTGATAGTGCAAAATGGGTTATTCAAATAACCAAGCAATTCTATTTCTAACCCTCGACTAAGGAAAAAGGAATGGTATACAAAGACCTCTATTTTAGTTGTTATGGGGTGAATGTTATCACTAATAACTCATATGGAGAAATTGAGCTATCTTTTAATATGAAACCATCATGACTAGTTAAGGCAGTGAATACCTATGGTATTATGATTGAAATCTTAACCTATATGGTGACTCATTTTGAATATATAAACCATAGAAGAGCTAGATTGGTGAATCTAGTTGACTTTGTTATGATTTGAAATGGGACAAAGAGATGAGGAGTCACAAGTCCCTCATTACAAATGTAATTCATTAAGTCATTATAATTTCCTAAGAAGGGAGTCGATTGTCTTGGTATGGACTACGAATCGAATTGATCCCACATGCATTATACCTAAAGAGGGGTCAAATCAAACTTCCTATAGGATGAGATAGCTTCTACATGAAGTTAGGGTGGTGGGCATATGATGACATTCATTACATAACATACATATATGTAAATATTTGGCCAAAGTAATGCATCCGTCTCTGCATGCATTGTCGGTCTATAGTGCTCCACATGGCATAGTGTCTCCAGTAGTGTCATGCATAGTTAGAGTGGATCTATAGTTGCATGACCAAGAGGCATTATGAAGGACACAATACCAGATACTCAGATGGCAAACCTAATGGTTCCTCACATCTATACCTTCTGTTAAGGGTAGGGTTGTTTCCAGTTGGGAAGTTGTGCAAGGGACTGCTGGTCTGTGGTAGGAGGAAAAGCACTCGGATGATGTTCTCCTCCCCAAGCATGAGACAAAGATGAGGCTTATGAAGGAAGATGTCAAGAGTTCCAGATACAGTATTTCTTTTCATTACTTGACTTGATAGTCAGTTATAATGTATAATTGATATATGATGTCTTGAGCATAACTTGTACATACATAGTGAAAGTCATTCACTTGGATATGTAAATGATTACTAGAAATGTAAGCTTTGTTATATTCTCTTTAGAATAACATGCTTAGTTGATGAAATGATAGTGAATCGTTATTGTTTAATTTGAAATTGATAATCATGTTGTTATCTAATCTCTTAATTATGTTGAATGTTTATGTTAAATTTTGGGTACATTATGGAATGAGATGTTACATATGGTATCAGAGCAACTGGGTTCAATACATGGACCTACAAGCTCACTACTTGATGATTACTTTTACCCAACATTAAGAATGCTAATGTTTGGATGTTCTATGATAGAATAGCAAAGATTAGAACAACACCACGAAAGAAGGTAATGGAACATAGATGTTACCTACGTCAATAAAGGATCTTGAAGGCACGAGCCTCAAGGGTGAAGAAACTTGAATAGATTGGCCACCTAGTAGGAGCATGGTTAACTGATGAGGAAACCTTCGCTGATGCCTTGAAACACATCAAGCAGGAGTTAATGAAAGTAGAAAGGATAGCTGCCCCTAACTCTACTGATGCATCAATAGAACCCTCTACACCTAAAGCACTAGGTGTGGAAAATAATACTAGGGATTATGATGTACCTACATGGAGATTGTGAAGGAGTACATGTGTGTAGCCTCACCTCCTAAGACTGAAATGATAAATCTCAAGGTTGAGAAATGAATATGGGAAGATTTCCCAAACTGTAAATGACTTGCAGTAGTAAGGTGTAAAAACAATTTTGTAATTTTGGTGGATTATATGTAATCCAATGAAAACTACAATGTAATGGAAAAATTCTGACAATCAAAATAGATTTGTATTATGAATGAATTAAATGACATGGAAAACTAATCCGTGGTTAATCTGCAAACTTCAAGAAGAAGTAGAATGCAGCAAAGGTAGATTGCAACAAAGGTTTAGATTAGATCCAGAATGGGAGATAGACAGGAGGAAGGAGCACCTTCAGGGCACTCCATATCTAAGTTAGATAAGATCTTGACTTTGTTGAAAGAAACAAGAACAAGGGTAGAAACTCTCAAACATGAAATTAGAGGTCGAAAAGGACCCAGGCAAGATGCCTATGATGGGGGTGATGATGAGGAATGTCATAATGACACCACCCAAAGTGAGCAAGGAGAGAACAACTCTACGGCTAGATGAGAAATGGATAGGAGGAGCCATATGGATTTGGAACTATCCCATGACATTAAAAAGGTCGTGCCACCTAAATTTGATGGATTGATAAGCAGAGATGCTGCAGAGGCATGGATTATGGAGATGGAAAAATATTTTGAAATCTGAAACTATAACGAGGTCACTAAATTTTTGTGGGGAGCATTCTATCTGGCAGGTGAAGCATCCACATGGTGGATGAACAAAAATATGGAACTAGGCTTGGCATCTACAAGCCTTACATGGGACAGGTTCATAGAACTTTTTAGGCAAAGATGGTTTCCACAACTGTTCTATGATAAAAAACTTATAGACTTTCAGAATTTGAAATAGGTCGATATGTCCATGAATGAATATTGGGAAAAATTCACCCAACTACTAAAGTATGTGCCACAGTACCAACAGGATGAGAAATTATGCATTCAAAAGTTCATAATGGGGTTGAATGCCTAGATTGGAGGTGAGGTTGATGTTCACAGTCCTACTACCATGGACCAGGTCTATAAAAAGGCTGTCAAACAGGAAAAAAGACTAAAAGCTATGTTGGATTATAGAGAAAGGAACTGAAAGAGACATAATTAGTCTCAATCCTTGCAATCCTCTAAGAAAAAGGGAAGAAATAGGATTATTATGAGAGAAATGATAAAGGGACCAAGCATAAGAAAACTAAGTTCAAGGGAGAGAAAAAGGGGAATAACTACTCCAAGAAGAATGGGAACAATTAGGGAAAACCTCAGGAGAGGTGAGCACCAGTGGGAGGGTGCTACACTTGTGGCGGGGATCATTACACCAATTAGTGTCCTAGCAAGGCATAGTGATCACCATCAAGAGGAATTCCTCTACCCTCTCAACAAGTGGTGTTCTAGCAATGCATTCATGCAACCTTGGACAACAGGTAAGCTGAATACTAAATAACTCCCATTGAGACAATAGGTATTTTATTTGGACTTCTGATTTTAGTTTTGATTGATACTAGTGCTACCGAATGTTTTGTTTCCCCTAAAATTGCTAGTAAAATTCCTAGAAAAGCTAGATTCATGGCAACACATGGTCTATAGAGTATGCAAATCACACCAAGGCTCAGGTAGAGCAATGCATGTTTGAGGCTAGGGTTGAACTTCTGAGCTTCTCCACGGAAGTATATCTTTATGTAGCCCCACTAGGCTCATATGATGTTATCCTAGGGATAAATTGGCTATGGAGACATCGAGCCAAAGTGGATTGTTATGCCAAAATAGTAGTGTCTGGATGATTTAGGGAACAAAATCTTTCTACAAGGAAAACCTAGGGATGTCAAACTAAGACAAATTTTTTCTTTGCAAATGAAAAGAGCTCAAAGAAAAGGCTTCCAGCTTTTCATTGTCAAAATGGAAAAACTAAATGAGACTGAAGAAACTTATTTCCAAGATGACTTAATGCTTTATGAATCTCAGAAACATAATGAAGTTGGAAAGAAGGAGTCCATAGGTCAGGAAGGATTAGATATGGATAGCTATCCTTTCCTTAGAGACATTAAGGACGTATTTCTGGATGAGCTATTGGGGTTACTTCCTAAAAGGGCCTTTGATTTTTCCATTGATATAATTCTTGGAGTCGAACCTATTTCTAAAGACCCCTATAGAATGACCACTACTGAACTAATGGAGCTAAAAGCTCAATTACAAGAGTTGTTAGATAAAGGATTGATTAGACCCAGTGTGTCACCATGGGGAGCAACAGTCATATTTGTGAAAAAGAAAGATGGCACCTTCTGGTTGTGTATAGACCACCGCATGTTGAATAAAGCAACTATTAAAAATAAATACCCATTACCTCGCATCGATGATCTTTTCGATCAAATGAGGGGTGCAATAATATTTACCAAGATCGATCTTTAGTTTGGATATCACCAATTGAGGATGAAGGATGAGGACATCCATAAGACAACCTTTAGAACTAGGTATGGACATTATGAGTTCATCGTCCTACCTTTTAGATTGATGAATGTACCGGTGACATTTATGAATCTTATGAACAATGTGTTTAGGGACTATCTGGATAAGTTTGTCTTAGTGTTTCTTGATGACATTCTAATCTATTCTAAAAATGAGGAAGAGAATATACAACATTTAAGAGTTCTTCAAAGGTTGAGAGAGCATAAACTATATGGCAAGCTCTCCAAATGTACTTTCTTTCAAAAAGAGGTACAATACTTGGGCCACATAATTTAAGCTAAGGGGATAGCTATGGACATAGCTAAGATCAAGGCTAGTTTAGAATGGCCGATACCACAAAATGTTCATGAGGGCCGAAGTTTCATGGGCCTTGCTAGTTATTATAGGCAATTCGTGAAAAGCTTCTCTAAGATTGCATATCCTATAACTTCCTTGTAGAGAATAGGCAAGAGATTTAAGTTGTCAGATAAGTGCTAGGAGGCCTTTGACCTACTGAATAAAAAATTGACTTCAACACCAATTTTGAAAGTACTTGACCTAGAGGGTTAATTTGTAGTCATTACTGATGCCTCAGGAGAAGGCTTATGTGGTGTACTAGTCCAGGATGGATAGGTCATCTCGTATGAATCGTGTAAACTGAAAAACTATGAACAAAATTATGCCCACATGATTTAGAACTTGTAGTAGTTATTCATGCACTTCAAATGTGGAGACACTATTTACTTGGGAAACCTTTTGAATTGAAAACAGATCATTAGGGACTCAAATATCTGTTCAGTCAACCACATCTTAATGCACAATAAAGAAGATGGTTGGAATTTATCTTGGATTATGATTTCAAGATTATATATATTCGAGGAAAAGAAAATCAAGTGTTAGATGATTTGAGTAGGAGAAGACACATCTCCTCCATGATCTCTATACATTCTAATTTTACAAATCAGATGTTACAAAAAACTAAAGGAGATGAGTTTTACGAGCAGGTAAAACAAGACCTTGAAGAAAACCCCCAAAATCAAAGATATGAAGGATTCAACCTTCAACCAGATGGGTTATTAAGGTTTAAAGGAAGGATGTATGTACCTAACTCCTTTGGTGGAATTTGCCTACAATAATTTCTATCACTTAGCTATTAAGATGGCTCCATTTGAGGCATTATATGGATGGAAGTGTCAAACCCCTATAAGCTGGGATAAGTTGGAAGATAGGCTTAGCCTTGGTCCAGAAATGTTGTCAGAGATGGAAGAGCAAGTCCATTTGATTAAGAGAAGGCTAGCGGAAGCCAATGATAGACAAAAGAGCTATGCAGATGCTAAGCGCATCGAAAGACATTTCATAGTGGGAGAGAAAGTTCTACGCATAAAAGCTTAGAAGAGTTCCATTAAATTTTGAAAGATGTCTAAACTGGCACCAAGATATGTGTGTCCTTTCGAGGCTCTCAAAGAAGTCAACCCAATAACATATAGAATTGCTCTACCACTAGCTCTTGCCATGATGCATAATGTGTTTCATGTTTCATATTTGAAAAAGTTTAATACTGCTAATAATCAAATTCCTATTCTTGATTGGAATGCTATATAGGTGAAGGACCTAGGGATGGTGGTGATTGAGCCCATCAAGGTGCTCGAAATGCGTAAGCTATGTTTACGCAACAAAGAGATAACCCAGTGCAAGGTCTAGTGGGACCAATATGCAGAGGAAAATGCCACCTGGGAAAACTATGATGACTTTTATGCTAGATTTTCTCATGATTTCCTCATCTTTTCTAAAGTAACTTATTTACTATGCTCTTGAAACATTTTCTTATTATGTTGATTGATTATAAAGACAATTAATCATCGGGGATGATGATTCTTATGGGGGAGATATGTTACATCCCCAACTTATAATTAGACCTAATCTTAACCTTGCATGGTAATTAGGAGGATTAATCATAGTTAACTAATTTGATATTGTGGAAATATCTAATTTAATCTTTAATTATGAGGTTAATGATTGATGATAGTTAGTTATGAAACTATATATTCAGAGGAATATTAAATTGATTTGAATTGTTAAATAGATGATGATGCACTGATCATGATTTTATGGTCCTGAGTGTGAATAGGAAAATGCAATGTCCTTCGAAGAAGAAAGGAGAGTATCATTCAGGAGGAAGAGATAGATGTTGGGAAATGGGTCCAATTGTGATGCAGGAGCATCCAGGGGTGTAAGGGCAATCTCCAATCACCCAAAAAAATATGTGTTTCAAAATTATTGATGTTCTTTCCATTTATTTTCAAAATTTGTGGTTCTGGTTCCATAATCACTTGAATAATGATGTAGAACTTTCAGTTTTTCTAAACTGCTAAAAATAGCAACCTGTTATTTTTAGAAAGTTTACATTTAGGTAAGGATTGAAGTGAAAATTTACAAGAAGTTACATAACAAAAATATAAGACCTTTGGCGAAAGAATCACGCAAAGATCATTTGTGAGCTGAAAGATATTAAAGTTTCCATTTCCTGAAAAATACCTGAAAATTATTCAAACTCAGGTTTGAGGCACTAAACGGCCCTGTACAACCCTGAAAATGGCTAGAACTAGCATAGTGGGTTCTTAGCGCGTAGAGCACTCCATGAGATTTCTAACCCATAAAATAGTTTGTCAATCAGACACCCGAATCAAAAGTTATGGCTCCCAGAAGTTGACCTATTTTTGGAGGGAGATGCAAATTTCAAAATTAGGTTGTTGGCTGCCAAAAAGGCTATTAATAACCATTTTTGGGAACCCTGGGCAGTAGTAGAGTTAAGGGCGGAAGTGTAGAGTCAATAATAGGTAGGAAAATAGAAACCCTAGCTGATTTGGGGTTACATAAGACAAATGATTCTAGAGTCTTGTGATAGTAAGCTGTAATGTGTTGCAGCCTGTGGAGGGTTGATTCCTCTGATTGTATTTGAGCTTCTATAATGTAATAAGTTCTCCAAATCAATAAAGAAAGTTCTATTTTCTATGTGCAAGTTCTGTTGTTGTGTGTTTTATGATTTACCCCCTTCATCAAGTGGTATTAGAGCAAGGGTTTCTGAGTGTGTAGACAGATCGTTGGTCATGAGGCAGTTTGCAGCAGGACTTGAGGTTGTGGGTTTTCTGTAGAGATCAAGATGCCTCCATGAAGAAATCATATTAGGAGAAATGCTTTGATGGAAGAGGGTTTTAGATCCATACAAAGGGAAATTGATGCATTGTAAGAGGAGCTGCGAAGAGGGTTTGATCTGAGAATAAGAAAAGAAAGAGAAGATGAAGCTAAAGAAGAGCTATTTAAGGAAGAACAAAAAGTTGCAGGAGATCCTGCAGAAGTTAGGTTGTTAAGGGGCATTTCTAAGATTGGAAAGAGGCCCAGGATCAAAGTTTCTACATATTCTAGAGATTTGAATCTAGAACAACTTATTGATTGGATCAATGACATGGGGGAATATTTCAAGTGTGAAGATGTGGAAGACCCAGATCTGGTCAAGTTTGCAAAAACAAAATTGAAGGGCCATGCCAGTATTTGGTGGAAGGAAGTCTAGTTAGAGAGGAATAGAAGAGGAAAAGGAAAGATCACCAGATGGGATCGGATGGTGGAGAAATTGAAGAAGCAGTTCATTCCTGTGGACTATGAGATGGAGTTGTTGAAGAAACTGCAAGGACTGAAGCAAGGTAACAAGTCTGTTAAGGAGTATACAAAAGAGTTTTATAAAATTACTATCAGGACAGGCCATAAAGAGCCCAACAAGGAGAAGGTAGCCCATTACATTAATGGGTTGAGGCCAAGTATTCAAGAGGAGATGACCTTGGTCAAATTGACCACCATAGAAGACACATACCAGTTTTCCTTGAAGGTGGAAGAGAAGTTGAATAAAAGATTTGACAGTAAGCAAAGGGGAAGAGGTCAAGGCAGAAGGATTGGTGGAAGACCCTATGGGGGGTGAAAGGAAGATTCAAAGAAAAGTGAAGAAGCTGGCACCAGTCAAAATTAGAGAGGAGATAATACCTACTGCCCTCATGACCAGAACAACGATGAGCAAAGAGGAAGAGGAAGATGTTGACCTGGGCAAGGACCTTGAAGAGGAGGCTTCAGAAGAAACTTGTTTTCAATGTGGAGAAGAAGGGCATAAAGTATACGAGTGTTTGCAACATCAAGGAAGGACAAATAGGAGACTGGAAGGTAATGCATGAGTTGCACATGTAGATGAAGATGCACAGTCTGAGTATTTTGAAGATGCTGAAAGGGGAGAAACCCTAGTTGTCAGAAGAACTTTGTTGAATGAGGAGAAAGAATCCAATCAGAGGAAGAGTTTATTCCACACAAGGTGCAAATGTGAAGGTAAGTGTTGTGATATTATTATTGACAGTGGAAGTACTAACAATCTTGTTTCAGAGGAGATGGTTGACAAGTTAAAGTTGACAAGAAGAAACCATCTACATCCATATTAGATTGCGTGGTTGCAGAAGGACCACAGAGTTTTGGTCAATGATTAGTGTTTAGTGAAGTTCAAGATTGGGGACTACCATGATGAGGTGTTGTGTGATATCATACTGATGGATGCATGTCATATGCTATTGGGGAGGCCGTGGCAGTATGATAGGGGTGCTGTCCATGATGGTCGTGCAAACACATACTACCTAACAAAAGATGGAGTTTGTCATAAGTTGAAGCCCTTGAAGGAGGTGGAAGAAAAGGTATGTAGTACTACCAAAATTTGCTTGGTAGATGGTAGGAAATTTTTAGAGGGTATGAAGCATGAGCGTCATTTTTTTTTAAAAAATGTGTCTAATAAACTTTTTAACATGACCGGTGACGCTGGTGCGACACGCCCTCTGGCTCCACACTAACGCTTTTGCCTAGAGTAATGAACCGGTGAGGCCACAACATGGGGGACCTCATCCCCAAGAAGGAACACTTCAAACCTACGAGCTCGTTGGCCCAGCGAAGGCATAAAGCCTGCGAGCTCGTTGGCCCAGCGAGGGTTTGAACTCTGGTGGCTACCACTACAACTGAGTGAATTAACCACCGAACCATGCCGTCATCGGCAAAGCATGAGCATCATTGCTTTGCATTGATTCCTAAGATTAGTCAAGAGAAATGTGAAGATGTACCAGCAGAAGTCTCAGAAATGTTAGAAGAATTTCAATATATTATCTCTGATAACGTACCTGAAGGTTTACCACCAGTGAGGAAGATAAGTCATCAAATGGATTTGATACCAAGAGCCAGTTTGTTGAATAAGGAAGCCCATAGAATGACTCCAACAGAGAGTGAAGAGTTGAATAGAGAAGTTCAAGAGTTGTTGAGGAAGGGATTGATAAGAGAGAGTCTAAGTCCATGTGCGGTTCCTGCAGTACTAGCACCAAAGAAAGATGGAGAGTGGAGAATGTGTATAGACTCTCGAGCCATCAATAAGATCATGATCAAGTACAGATTTCCATTGCCCAGAATGGATGACATAATGGACTATTTGAGTGGAGCCAAATACTTCATGAAAATTGACTTGAAGAGTGGGTATCACCAGATCTGAATCAGAGAAGGAGACGAATGGAAGACGGCCTTTAAGACTAAGGAAGGTTTGTATGAGTGGTTAGTCATGCCATTTGGGCTAACTAATGCACCGAGCACATTCATACAACTCATGAATGAGGTATTGAAAGAATTTTTTGGAAGTTTTGTTATTGTCTATTTAGATGATATTTTGATTTTTAGTAAGACTTGGGATGAGCATCTAATGCATATCAGAAATTTTTTAGATAAGTTGAGGAAGGAGAAGTTGTTGATTAATCTGAAGAAATGTAGTTTTGTAAAGAAGGAGTTGGTATACTTGGGATTTGTTGTCTCAGAGGAAGGTCTTAATATGTACCCAGAAAAAGTGAGAGCTATCATTGAATGGCCTATGCCAAGGAGTATTATAGAGGTACGATCTTTTCATGGTTTAGCAAGTTTTTATAGAAAGTTTATCAGAAATTTTAGTAGCATTTGTGCACCCCTAACTAAGACAATGAGAGAGGATAGAAAAGAGTTTAAATGGAGTAAAGGAGCAGACAAAAGCTTTGATACATTGAAGCAGAAAGTCACAGAGCAACCTATTTTGGTACTTCCAGATTTCAATAAGGTATTTTAGGTAGATTGTGATGCTAGTGGTGGTGCTATAGGAGTTGTTTTGAGTCAAGAAGGTAAGACCATTGCCTATTTTAGCGAGAAGCTTAATGATGCCAAGAAAAACTATTCTATTTATGATCAAGAGTTTTATGCAATAGTTCATGCTTTGAAGAAATAGAGACATTATTTGTTGCCAAATGAGTTTGTTTTATATACTGATCATCATGATTTGCAGTATCTTAATAGTCAAGGAAAGTTAAATCAAAGGTACTTAAAATGGGTTGAGTTTTTGTAGAGATATACTTTTGTTTTGAAGCACAGGAGTGGGAAGTCCAACAGAGTTTTAGATGCATTGAGCAGAATGCAAATATGTTGACAGAAATGAAGATAGAGGTTGTTGGGTTTGATGAGCTCAAAAGTTTGTATCCTAAAGATCTAGATTTTGCGGAGGCCTGGAAAGCTTGTTTGGAACCTGTTACTTTGGATAGGACAAAATGGTTGGATTTCATAATCCAAGATGGCATGTTGTTTAGAGGAAGCCAATTGTGCATTCCAAGGAGTTCCATGAGAGACAACCTGATTAAGGAGAAGCATAGTGGAGGATTGGCTGGACACTTTGGTTGAGATAAGACCATTTCTATTGTTGGTGAAAATTATTATTGGCCACGTTGCAATAGGATGTGAGGAAATTTGTGCAGAGTTACAGAGTATGTCAGATGGCAAAAGGAGTAAGTCAGAATATAGGTCTATATCAGCCATTACCTGCACTAGAGAAGCCATGGGATGATATCAGTATGGATTCTATTCTTGGTTTACCAAGGACATAGAGTGAACATGATTCCATTTTTGTGGTGGTGGATAGATTCTCAAAGATGGCACATTTTATTCCTTGCAAGAAGACTAATGATGTTGTTCATATTGCAAAGTTATTTTTAAGGGAGGTGGTGAGATTACATGGTCTACCAAAGAGCATAGTTTCAGATTGAGATACAAAGTTTGTTGGTTATTTCTGGAGGACATTGTGGAAGAAGTTGAAGATAGATTTGAAGTTCAGTTCTACACACCATCCATAGACTAATGGACAGATGGAAGTGGTGAATAGGAGTTTGGGTAACCTCCTATGATCCTTAGTAGGAGATAAGCCCAAGCGATGGGATTTGATTTTACCACAGGCAAAATTTGCTTACAACAATTTTGTCAATAGGAGTACTAGTAAATCACCATTCTAGATTGTATATGGGAATAGTCCAAGAAATACTTTAGAGTTAAGGAATCTAGACAAAGGAGAAAAGACAAGTGCCGAGGCTGAAGACTTTTAAGAACACATGAAGAATTTGCATGAAGAGGTGAAAAATCACATTAACAAGATGAATATTCAGTACAAGGCTAAGGCAGATCATAAGAGGAGATATAAGGAGTTCCAGGTAGGAGATGAAGTCATGGTTCACTTGAGAAAAGAAATGTTCCCAATTGGAACATACAATATGTTGAAAATGAAGAAATTTGGACCATGCAGAATTTTGAAGAAACTTGATTCAAGGAATGCATATGAGGTAGAACTACCGAGTGGGATCAATATTTCCCCTATTTTCAACATTGTTGATTTATCAGAATATCATGAAGGTGGAATAGAGGATGGACCAACAAAAGAACAATGGAGTATTCCAACATCTACTTCAACAATGGAGATAGAAGAGATCTTGGATAGCCATGTGGGAAGAAGTACTCAGAACAGGCAATATGAAGAATACCTGGTGAAATGGAAAGGAAGGCCTGTTGAAGATTCTTCTTGGTTGTCTAAGGCAGAGCTTGACCATTTGGGTTTTCCTCACACAAACACCTGAGACATAACAGGGTCACTTCTCAAATTACCTTGGGTGTCTGATGCAGGAGCATCTAGTAGTGTAAGGGTAATCTTGCATCACCCAAAAAAAGATGTGTTTCAAAATTATTGATGTTCTTTCCATTTCTTTTCAAAATTTGTGGTTCTAGTTCCATAATTGCTTGAATAATGATGTAGAACTTCAGTTTTTCCAAACTGCTAAAAATATCAACCTACTATTTTTAGAAAGTTTGCATTTGGGCACAGATTGAAGTGAAAATTTACAAGAAGTTACATAACAGAAATATAAGACCTTTGGTGAAGGAATCACGCAAAGATCATTTGCCAGCTGAAAGATATTAAAGTTTCTATTTCCTAAAAAATGCCTTGTATGGCCTAAAAAATGGTCAAAATTGGTAGAGTGGGTTCTTAGTGCGTAGAGCACTCCGTGAGCTTTTTGATGCATAAAACGGTTTGTCAATCAGACACCCAGATCAAAAGTTATGGCTCTTGAAAGTTAACCTATTTTTGGAGGGAGATGCAAATTTTGAAATTAGGTTGTTGGCTACTAAAAAGGCTATTAATAACCATTTTTGGGAAACCTGGGCAGTAGTAGAGTTAAGGGGGGAAGTGTAGATTCAAGAATAGGTGGGAAAACAAAAATTCTAGCTAATTTGGGGTTACAAAAGGTAGATGATTCCAAAGTCTTGTGATAGTTAGCTGTAATGTGTTGCAGCCTATGGATGGTTGATTCCTCTGATTGTATTTGAGCTTCTGTAATGTAATAAGTTGTCCAAATCAATAAAGAAAGTTCTATTTTATGTGTGCAAATTCTGTTGTTGTGTGTTTTATGATTTACCCCCTTCATAAAATTGCCATCTGAGTGTCAGATTTTATGTCCTTACGAACCTTTGTAAGTTGGCCTAAGTTACATTTTCTGTGGATTGATGATTTCTGTTTGTGTCGTCTTGTCGATTTAAGTCATTTCGACAATGTCACATCGACTCAATCCAATGATGTTCTTAGAATGTCGATTTGAGTCAAGGGATAGTATTGCCTTGTGTCTGAATATCTTCTTTTTTTACTTAAAATATCCCCAATTTGGAATTACTAATCTAATATTTCGGTATGTTATGCTTTTGGGTTTTAGCAAAGAAGGGGGAGTGATGCTCAACCCCAAGATCACAAGTTGATCCTATCACCATGAAAGTGATGATGTCAGAAAATGACATATTGATTAATACTATGATAAGCTTAGACAAGTCTAATATTGAATTCTTGCTAACTATTATGTTCACTCCTTTTATATGGTTGCTATCAACCTCAAAAGGGGAATGACTCTATAGTTAATTAAAACCTTTGGGAGCTTTAAGCTCATTCAAAAGCTTGCTGATAATGAGTATGAGCATAATATGCCCTATTTTTCTGGCAAGGCGGCCGAGTGGGAAAACCACCCATCACCTTATGGCGAGGTGGTGATCCCAATAGGCTCGGCATGTTGAGTTGGGGAAAAAAAGGATAAGCCTTGTTATCATTCTTTTGGGTAAGAGAGTTGGGTGAGAGAAAACTAAGATTGGTGGTGTGCTCTCTATGCTCAAAAAGAGGAGCAGAGTAGGATAAGACAAATAGTTGAGCTGATTTGAATACCAGAGTACAACTTCATTCAGATAGAATGATAGTTTGTAATAATCAAATCCTTATTTTGTTTGTTTATTGACACTGTAAATATCAATTGTGTCAATTATTATATGGCATGTTTGCTACATCGTAAGTTTTATGTTTCTATTGCTAAGTTGTGGCTCGAGTTCATGAAGGTTGAGCCCTTGAAACATTTAAATATCTATTATATAGAATGGCTTGAGCCCTATAAAGGCCAAGACTTACCTTGAAATGCTCTTTTATAGTAGTTCATGGCCAAAAGGTTGAATCTTTAACTGTTTGTAGTCTTTGTTGAGATAGTGGCTCATGGCTGAAAGGCCAAGCCATTAATTGGTTGTAGTCTTTCTTAAGACTAAGGCTCAAGGGTGAAAGGTCAAGTCTTTAATTGTTTGAAGTCTTTATTAAGACTATAGCTGAAGGCCGAAAGGCTAAGCATATTGCATTGTAATCTTTATCAAGTTTCTGGCTCAAGGTCGAAACGCTGAGCATATTGCATTGTAATCTTTATTAAGTTTGCTGGCTCAAGGCCAAAAGGCTGAGCATAATACTTGAAGCCTTGTTAAAACTATCACTCGAGGCCGCTGGCCCAAGCTTATTATACACATGTTATTCTTTGTTGAAAATGTTGCCCAAGGCCAATAAGAACAAGCATGTTCCCACTATATCATTGGCATGTTGAGTATTGACGTGGGCAAGGATAATAACAGTGCCCAGACTTGTTTAACAAGTGGAACTGATAGTGCAAAATGGGTTATAAAAATAACCAAGCAATTCTATTCCTAACCCTCAACTAAGGAAAAAGGAATGGTATATAAAGACCTTTGTTTTAGTTGTTATGGGGTGAATGTTATCACTAATAAATCATATGGGGAAATTGAGCTATCATTTAATATGAAACCATCACGACTAGTTAAGGCAGTGAATGAATATGGTATTATGATTGAAATCTTAACCTATATTGTAACTTATTTTGAAGATATAAACCATAGAAGACCTAGATTGGTGAATCTGGTTGACTTTATTATGATTTGAAAAGGGACAAAGTGATGAGGATTCACAAGTCTCTCATTACAAATCTAATTCATTAAGTCATTATAATTTCCTAAGAAGGGAGTTGATCATCTTGGTATGGACTACAAATTGAATTGATCCCACATGCATTATACCTAGAGAGAGGGGTCAAATCAAACTTACTGTAGGATGAGACAACTTCTAAGTTGAGTTAGGGTGGTGGGCATATGATGATGTTCATTGCGTAATGTACATGTATGTAAATCTTTGGCCAAAGTAATGCATCTATCTCTGCATGCATTGTCGGTCCACAGTGCTTCAGATGACAGTGTCTCCAGTAGTGTCATGCATAGTTAGAGTGGATCTATAGTTGCATGACCGAGAGGCATTATGAAGGACACAACACCAGATACTCAAATGGAAAACCCAATGGTTCCTTACATCTATACCTTTTGTGAAGGGTAGGGCCGCTTCTAGTTGGGAAGTTGTGTGGGGGACCATCGGTTTGTGGTTCAAGGAAAAGTACTTGGATGATGCTATCCTTCCCAAGCATGAGACAAAGTTGAGGCTTATGAAGACATATGTCAAGTGTTCTAGATGTAGTATTTCTTTTCATTACTTGACTTGATAGTTAGTTATAATATATAATTGATATATAATGCCTTGAGCATAACTTGCACATACATAGTGAAATTCATTCACTTGGATATGTAACTGATTACCTGAAATGCAAGCTTTGTTATATTCTATTTAGAATAACATGCTTAGTTGATGAAATGATAGTGAAACATTATTGTTTAATTTGAAATAGATTATAATGTTGTTATCTAATCTCTTAATTATGTTGAATGTTTATGTTAAATTTTGGATATTATGGAATAAGATGTTACAATCCAAGGAGGAAACAAAGGAGTGATAATCAGAGGATCAGTCAAAGGAGTTGTTGGGTCCCAAAACAACTACATCCCAAAACCCTAAAACATTTCACAATCACCATGGCTAGGGGTGTCGTTGAGGTGATTGAAAGAGGTTTATCAATAGGTCAAGGGTGATTTTGGCCAACTGACAGGAATGGGTATGCTCTACAATTTAGGCTCAGCTAGACCTAGGAGGGATATTCCTAGAGGCATGAAATAGAACAAAAACAAACAAACATAGCCATACCTAATGTACACTTGACCCCCAAAGCTGTCACTAGGTCAAGACAAATTAGCTGCACAAGCCTCTATATTAAGTTGATTATTGCACTATGCATTTGCATCCAATCATAACAATATTTCATTACTTGAGATGACTCTGTTGCAAGTATGAGGTGAGCCATTGTTGTCATTGATGTCAACATACTCATATTGCATTGACAAGAAGGATTTGATGAGCTGTGTGCTGAGGATATTGAGAAAATTAGCCTCAGTCAGGAACAGTGAAGAACAGTGATGAGAAGAAGGTAAATGTACTGTATAGGATGTGAACCGGAGGATGTGGATTAAAGGGTTAGTAGATATGAGTCTTGAGATGCTACAGTTAAGATTTCAGAGGTCCGCATGAAGATCTGAAGGAGTTGTGGCTGCCGGTATAGAACCGGGTCCGACAAGTATCCAGAGGTGACAGAGGATCACAAAAAGGTCCGGTGAGGTCCGGAATTGTATCATCCTAATCTGCGGATTGGACGGAGTGTTTGGGATATCCTTGTGATGTGTCATCCTGATTTGTGTATGATTTGGAGGTCCGGAAGTACCTCTTGCATTATGACAGTGGCGACAGACTGTGTTCTTGAAGTTCCGGATGAGGAAGACAAGAGATCCCAGTAAGTAGAGGAAGTGCGGATGTATCCGGACATTCAGACAGGCTTGTGAAGGTTCTTGGATCATGTTTAGTTTGTGTTGTTGGTCCGCATTGATGGTAGAGCCCGGAATTGAAGTTATTCTTCCGGATGAAGTTCTTGCTCTGTTTAGCCGACCGGATGAATTGTTCATCCTGCGAATGTTCTTGTGATGGCCGACCGGATGTGTTATTCATCTTGCGGATACTCCTATGGTTGTTTGCCGACTTAGATGTTTGTTCCTAAGTCGATGTCTTGTATAAATAACGGTTTGTGAGTTCATTTCAAATGTGGTGTGTGGATGAGTATGGCATAGCGAAGAAACGTACGAAAGGCAGAGCAGAGATTGTTGGGCTTAATTGGAACTGATCCGGACATGATAGAGATGTCATTCTCTAGTTCAAGACTGTGATTTTTATCACTTTGTAGACAGTGTGTCTCCTTGTAGGCAGTGGGCTTCTTTGTGAGCAGTGTGCTCGGGCAGTGAGCCCTTATTGGCATGTGCCATTCATTTTTCTTTATTCTTCTAACAGAGAATAATTCTTGGGTTAATCACCCCGTGGTTTTTCCCTTAACCGGGTTTTCCACGTCAAAATCTTGGTGTTCAATGTGTTGATGCTTATCTGCTCTTGTGTTTATGTATTATGCTTCCATGGATGATTATTTGATATGCTGCTAACTAATAACAGAGAATTAAGTGTTTGAAGGAAGAAGAAGTTTTATACAACTGATTCACCCCCCCCCTCTCAGTTGTATGCCCTAGATCCAACAATTGGTATCAGAGCTAAGTTCCTCTGATAGGAGCTTAACCGCTTGAGGAGATCCAGGATGTCGTCATACAAGAAGGATAGTCCGAAGTTCGATGGAACCAACTTCACTCTCTGGAAAGGTCGCATGAAATGTCACTTGGAATGTATGGGAAAAGCATACTTGGCTATGATTTCAAAACCATATATACCTCCACAAGGTGGTCCGACAACTCTGAATGAAATCACAGAAGCTGAAAACAATCTGCGGACCAAGGAAGCTCTTCTAAGAGCATTGAATGACTCAGATCTCTCGAATGTCATTGACCTACCAACTGCATATGAGATCCTAACTAAACTGGAACTTCTGTATGAAGGAGATGAGTTTGTCAAAAGTGCAAGGTTGCAAAGTCTGAAAGGGAAATTTGAAAGATTGAAAATGAGAGATGATGAAAACATCACTACCTTTATGCCAAGAGTAAATGAGCTGGTATGTGGAATCAGAAATGCTGGTGGAACTTTAGATGAAAATGAGATTGTCTGCAAAATCCTAAGATCCCTTCCTGCTGCCTACAAAATCAAAGTTGCTGCCATTGATGAATTCAGAGCCCACACAACTGTCACAAGAGAACAACTGGCTGGCAAACTAGCTGCATTTGAAATGACCGAGTTTGGAGATGATCCTCCCAAGACTGAATCTGCTTTCAAAGCCAGTGCCTATGTGAAAGGCAAATAGAGATTTGATCCGGGTGAAAACTCATCAAGGAAAATGTCATGGTATGATCAAGCAAGAAGAGACATGGAAGAAGAAGAAGCAGAAACAGCTCAACTTGAAGCCCTCATTGCAAAAAGACTGCCAAGAGGATCCGGTAAGTATGAAGGAAAACTACCCTTTAAGTGTTTCAACTGCAATAAGATTGGTCATTTTGCCTCAAGATGTCCGGAGAGATCTGCAAGATCTAATACTCACAGACAAAGGTTTCAAAAGAATTGCTATTATGTTCATGAAGAAGATGACAATGAAGGAGTAACAGATGATGAATCAGAACTAGGAAGCAAATCCAGAAATGAGTGGGTGTTTATAGCCATCAAGGAAGAAGATTCAATACTCTCTGAATCTGTCAATCACAAAGTTGTTGAAAAAGCCTTGGCTGCTCAAGTGGAAGAAAAGGATGATTGGGTTATTGACAGTGGATGTTCTCACCATATGACTGGTGACAAGAATAAGTTCTTAGACTTGGAAAGATATGAAGGAGGAATGGTAAAGTTTGGTGACAATTCTGCTGGCAGAATCAGAGGTAGGGGAACTATTTCCTTTGATGGTAAGAGCAAAACAGGTAATGTACTGTATGTTGAAGGATTGAAGCACAATCTTCTCAGTGTTGGTCAGTTAGTGGACAAAGGCTATGATCTCCGGTTCAAGAATGGAAAATGCAGAATCTTTACAAGCTCCGGAACTGAAATTGCATCCGGTACTCAGACAAGAGGTAACATCTTTCATCTGGTTGGCTCAAATAAAAGTTGTTTGTTTGTTCAAATTGATCAGAGTTGGTTATGGCATAGAAGAATGTGTCATGTAAATTTTGATAACATCATCAAGATAAGCAATACTCAGGCTGTGAGAGATCTTCCAAAGTTGATGAAACCTACAAATAGTGTGTGTAAAGAATGTCAGTTAGGTAAACAAAGCAGAGTCTCTTTCAAAAGCAAAGATCAGTCTTCTACCAGATTGTTGGAATTAGTACATACTGATCTATGTGGTCCGACAAGAATCAAGAGTCTGCAGGGTGATAGATATTTCATGTTGTTAATTGATGATCATTCCCGGATGATGTGGGTTACCTTTCTAAAAGAAAAATTAGAAGCTTTTGAGAAGTTCAAAATCTTCAAAGCTATGGTGGAGAATCAAACTGGATTGAAATTAAAATGTCTAAGGTCTGATAGAGGTGGTGAATTTACATCTGGTGAATTCATTGACTTTTGTGAGAAACAGGGTATAAGGAGACAGTTGTCTGCTCCTAAGACTCCACAGCAGAATGGAGTAGTTGAGAGAAAGAACCGGACCATCCAAGAAGCTGCTAGGACAATGATGTTGGAAGCAAATGTTCCTCAAATGTTTTGGAAAGAAGCTATCAGCACTGCAGTCTACACTCTCAATCGAGTTCAAATCAGAAACAACACCGGTAAGACCCCCTATGAACTCTGGTTTGGCATCACTCCTACTGTGAAATATTTCAGAGTATTTGGTAGCAAGTGTTATATTAAAAGAGATGAAGATCTAGGAAAGTTTGATGCTAGAAGTGATGAAGGAATTTTCTTGGGCTACTCCACTCAAAGCAAAGCATACCGGTGTTACAATAAGAGATTGAGGAAGATGATAGAAAGCACCAATGTAAAGGTTGATGAAGGAATTGAGAAGCCTTCAAGATTTTATGAGTTTGATGAAGATGACCAAGACAGTGTTCAAGGACCTCAATCCTCTCCGGTGAGACAGAGTCAACCTGATCCGGTAAATCAGGAAGAAGAGATAGGTCTGAATAAGCCTGATCAAGAAACAGCAGTGCTGGATACTCCCAAAATACCAAGGTATGTAAGACTGAACCACTCTGAAGATCAGATCATAGGTGACAGAAGCAAAGGTATACAAACTAGAAGGAATATTGCTCAAAGTCAGGATGAATGCTGTCTGATTTCAAAGATTGAACCTAAAATAGTAAATGAAGCCTGCAATGATGAAAACTGGACCAAAGCAATGGAAGATGAATTGATGCAAATTGAGAAAAATCATACTTGGGATCTTGTTCCCAGACCTAGAGACAGGAATGTAATTGGAACCAAGTGGGTCTTCCGGAACAAACTAAATGAAGCTGGTGAAGTAATCAGAAACAAAGCTAGATTGGTCTGCAAAGGCTACTCTCAAATAGAAGGAATTGACTTTGAAGAGACTTTTGCTCCAGTGGCAAGAATTGAAGCAGTCAGATTACTTCTTGCATTTGCTGCTTTCAAAGACTTCAAGGTATATCAGATGGATGTCAAGTCTGCCTTCCTAAATGGTGATCTGGAAGAAGAAGTCTACATTGAACAACCGGATGGATTTCAATTGTCTGATAATAATGATATGGTCTGCAAGTTGAAGAAAGCTTTGTATGGATTGAAGCAAGCCCCAAGAGCATGGTATGAAAGGTTGGATAAGCATCTTGTGCAGATTGGATTCAACAAAGGTACTGCTGACAGTAACTTATATTTCAAAATTGATCATGAAAACATTCTGATTGTTGAAGTGTTTGTGGATGATATCATTTTTGGAGGAAGAGATAGTATGTGCAAAACTTTTGCTAATCAGATGAAAAGTGAGTTTGAAATGTCTATGCTTGGTGAAATGAATTTCTTCTTGGGACTGCAAATTACTCAAACAAAAGAAGGGATCTTCATTTCTCAGACCAAATATGTGAAAGAATTGTTAAAGAAATTTGGTATGGAAGACTCAAAGCCTATGAACACTCCTATGGCAACCAGATGTAAGTTAAGCAAAGATGATGATTCTCCAAAGGCAGATCAGACAAAGTATAGATCAATGATTGGTGGATTGTTGTATCTCACTCAAACTAGACCAGATATAATGCAGGCTGTTGGTCTTGTGGCAAGATTCCAGGCTGATCCTAGAGAATCTCATGTTATGGCAATCAAAAGAATTTTTAGATACTTGAAAGGAACAGTTGAGTATGGTCTATGGTACCCTAGAGATCCGGACTTCTCTCTTCATGCTTACACAGATGCAGATTGGGCAGGAGATGTGGATGACCGGAAGAGCACTAGTGGTGGAGCATTCTTTTTGGGGAAGAGATTGGTTTCTTGGCTAAGCAAGAAACAAGATGCAATATCTCTGTCTACAACTGAAGCAGAATACATTGCAGCAGCAGGTAGTTGCACTCAAATCTTATGGATGAAGCAGATGCTAAGAGACATCAAAGTTGAATATGAGAAGCCTATCACAATTTTCTGTGATAATTCAAGTGCAATTAATATCTCCAAGAATCCGGTATTGCATTCTAAGACTAAGCACATATCTATTAAATTTCACTTTTTGAGAGAACAAGTAAACAAGGAAGAAGTCAGATTGGAGTATGTTCCCTCCAAGGATCAGATTGCAGATATCTTTACAAAACCTCTTCCCAAAGACTCTTTTGAATATCTCCGGGAGAGGTTAGGGGTCATGGCCCCTCTGGTGATGAACTAAGATGCACTGATGTGCATCAGTCCGGTGGCTATCACAGTCATATCTTGTGATCCGGACTAATGGGGAGCTGCAACTAAGGGGGAGCAGCTGGTATGATTCTGATGTATGAGAATTGCAAGTATGAGCCCTTTGCCATTGATGTCAAAGGGGGAGAGAAGACATGTGAAAAACAAGTGGTTGATGATCAAAGGGGGAGCAGTAAAGGAAGAGAAGACATATGAAAAGTTGAAGTTCTTGTCTTAATGGTTTTTCACATCATATGTTGCCATCAATGACAAAGGGGGAGATTGTTGCAAGTATGAGGTGAGCCATTGTTGTCATTGATGTCAACATACTCATATTGCATTGACAAGAAGGATTTGATGAGCTGTGTGCTGAGGATATTGAGAAAATTAGCCTCAGTCAGGAACAGTGAAGAACAATGATGAGAAGAAGGTAAATGTACTGTATAGGATGTGAACCGGAGGATGCGGATTAAAGGGTTAGTAGATATGAGTCTTGAGATGCTACAGTTAAGATTTCAGAGGTCCGCATGAAGATCTGAAGGAGTTGTGGCTGCCGGTATAGAACCGGGTCCGGCAAGTATCCAGAGGTGACAGAGGATCACAAAAAGGTCCGGTGAGGTCCGGAATTGTATCATCCTAATCTGCGGATTGGACGGAGTGTTTGGGATATCCTTGTGATGTGTCATCCTGATTTGTGTATGATTTGGAGGTCCGGAAGTACCTCTTGCATTATGACAGTGGCGACAGACTGTGTTCTTGAAGTTCCGGATGAGGAAGACAAGAGATCCCAGTAAGTAGAGGAAGTGTTGATGTATCCGGACATTCAGACAGGCTTGTGAAGGTTCTTGGATCATGTTTAGTTTGTGTTGTTGGTCCGCATTGATGGTAGAGCCCGGAATTGAAGTTATTCTTCCGGATGAAGTTCTTGCTCTGTTTAGCCGACCGGATGAGTTGTTCATCCTGCGAATGTTCTTGTGATGGCCGACCGGATGTGTTATTCATCTTGCGGATACTCCTATGGTTGTTTGCCGACTTAGATGTTTGTTCCTAAGTCGATGTCTTGTATAAATAACGGTTTGTGAGTTCATTTCAAATGTGGTGTGTGGATGAGTATGGCATAGCGAAGAAACGTGCGAAAGGCAGAGCAGAGATTGTTGGGCTTAATTGGAACTGATCCGGACATGATAGAGATGTCATTCTCCAGTTCAAGACTGTGATTTTTATCACTTTGTAGACAGTGTGTCTCCTTGTAGGCAGTGGGCCTCTTTGTGAGCAGTGTGCTCGGGCAGTGAGCCCTTATTGGCATGTGCCATTCATTTTTCTTTATTCTTCTAACAGAGAATAATTCTTGGGTTAATCACCCCGTGGTTTTTCCCTTAACCGGGTTTTCCACGTCAAAATCTTGGTGTTCAATGTGTTGATGCTTATCTGCTCTTGTGTTTATGTATTATGCTTCCATGGATGATTATTTGATATGCTGCTAACTAATAACAGAGAATTAAGTGTTTGAAGGAAGAAGAAGTTTTATACAACTGATTCACCCCCCCCCCTCTCAGTTGTATGCCCTAGATCCAACAGACTCCACTTAGCTTCTCACACACAAAATACATAGTGCAGACATACATGTACATGATTCACCAATTATTAAAATAATTTGCATGACTTCAGATTTTTCCTTGGTTAATATACTGAATCATGGACAACATGTGGAACTCTAAACTAAAGCTACTCCTATAGAAAACAAGATAGATAGGTAAGTGCAAAAAGATGGGGGACCAAAAAGGGGTCTTAAGTGGCCACTTTTTTTCTAAAATCAAGAAATACTAGCCTTGGATGAGAAATTGAGCATAGTTACACTCAAAATTTGGAGATGCAACCAAAACAATGCTCGTAGTGCTCCGAGTCTACTTTCTAAACTACTATTTTTGTTTGAAAATGACATAGATTAAGGGGTTCAAAAGAGGGAGCCATAGAAATTGGTGTTGTTTCTATGAAAAAAACATAACATAGCATGTTTTGTGGCTCCCTCAAAAGGTCAACTTTTTTTTGGTATTTTTAAAATCACTTTGGTGAGAAATTAGCTAATAGCATATAGTTTATGCCCAATTTTTCTGATAATTTTTTGATGAATATTTGATTTTTTACTAATTTTCAAAGTGGACACATCCTAAAAAATAGAATTTTGGCCGTGCTACCCCTATAAATTTTAAAAACTAATTGAAAATCATTTTTTTCTTTTTTTAATATTTGTAGAATGGAGTCTAGTTTCTAAATATGTAATTTTTTTGAAATTTCAATGAATCGTTAATTTACAATGAAAAAAAGACCAAACAGTGGTTTTTGCCCAAAAACGGACACACAAACAAAATAAATTAAATATGAAAGGCTTAACATTGTTACAATGTGAAAAAAATCACATCGTTAAATAGCTAAGAGAAAGCCTAACATTACCTAGGTGTTCGATTTGTTTGACCTTGAAAGACGTGCAAATATGAGGGTTAGCACGAACGAAATTATGTGAAATCTTGAAAAATATGGAAAAAAACGTATGTGGCTATTCAAAAGGCACTCCAAGCCTTTGGGTTGGAAATCCAAAGCAAATCCCAAGCCCAAGGCTTAGGATTCCCAAAGCAAAACATAACGCAAGTGCATTATAACATGCTCATGTTATGTTTTGCTTTGCATTTTTCTTTTCCGCAAAAGTTTGTTGTTTGTCATGTTTGAAATAATGCGAGCGCATTATAATGCTCTTGCATTATGTTAACCTTAAATTTTTTATGTTCAAGGCTATTAATCATGTATGTATGTATGTATGCCTATATGCCTATATGTATGTATGTATGTATGTATGTATGCCTATATGCCTATATGTATGTATGTATGCCTATATGTATGTATGTATGTATCTATGTTTGCCTATATGTATGTATGTATAGTGTCGAGGGCAGAGGAGGGTAGAGATGGGAGTGAGCCAGATAGGGGAGGAGAGGGGTGGATAAGGATTGAGTGATTAAGGTTTAAGGTTAAGGGTTGAGCATTTAGGGATAGGATTTAGTTTAGGGATAAGGGATTAGAGTTTAGGACCTTGAGGGATTAGGGTTTAGGGTTGAGGCTTTAGGGATAGCGTTTAGGGTTAAGGGTCGAGGGATTAGGGTTAAGGTAGAGTGTTGAGGGTAGATGGATTAGGGATAGGGTTTAGGGTTGAAAGTTTAGGGTTGAGGGATTAGGGTTCAAGGTATAGTTTAGTAGTTCTTGTGGATAGAGCCAATAAACAATGGGAGATTATTTGCCTGTTTCATAACAATATACCTCCCCTAAGTGTAGAGTAGACAGCAAGAAACATAGATGTACCCCAATGCAAATCTTTTCTCATAATGATCATCCTTCTGATTTCAACTATTAATTACTCACTGTGGATGTACCATACGTAAAGCTTTTCTCATAGTGTGTATGCCTATTGGCATAATGAACCCTAGATGGGCCTGGAGAAAAACATGCAATATAACATTACTAACATTAAAAAAGTTCATAGCCATTTTTCTGACATATTCTTGTAACTCAAATATCTTTAACATAAGAGTGTCAAAAATGATGGGTTTAACAACCTAACATAAGGCAAAGTAGTTTTGTTGGGTTTAGGGATAGGGTTTAGGGTTGAGGGATTAGGGTTTAGGGTTGAAGGATTATGGTTTAAGGTATAGTGTTGAGGGTTGAGGGTTTAGGGATAGGGTTTAGGGTTGACGGATTAGGGTTTAGGGTTGACGGATTAGGGTTTAATGTTGAGAGTTGAGGGTTGAGGGTTTAGGGATAGGGTTGATGGTCAAGGGATTACGGTTAAAGTAGAGTGTTGAGGGTTGAGGCTTTAGGGCTGAGGGTTAAGGGATTGGGGTTTAAAATATAGTGTTGAGCGTCGAGGGTTTATGGATAGGTTTTAGGGTTTAATTTTTAAGGGTTAAGGGTTGAGGGATAGGGTTTAGGGATAAGGGATTAGGGTTTAAGGTATAGTGTTGAGGGTTAAGGGTTTAGGAATAGGCATAGCGTTTAGGGTTTAGGGATGAGGGATTAGGGTTGAGGGTTGAGGGTTGAGGGATTAGGGTTTAAGGTATAGTGTCAAGGGTTGAGGGTTTATTGATAGTGTTTAGGGTTGAGAGTCGAGGGATTAGGTTTTAGGGTTGATGGATTAGGGTTTAAGGTATAGTGTTGAGGGTTGAAGGTTTAGGGATAGGGTTTAGGGTTGATAGATTAGGGTTTAGGGTTGACAGATTAGCGTTTAATGTCGAGGTTAGGGTTAGAGTGTTGAGGGTAGAAGGATTAGGGATAGGGTTTAGGGTTAACGGTTTAAGGATTGAGGGTTGAGGCTTTAAGGCTTAAGATATAGTGTCAAGTGTTGAGGGTGTAGGGATAGGGTTTAAGTTTTAAGGGTTAAGGGTTGAGGGATAGGGATTAGGGTTTAAGGTATAGTGTTGAGGGTTGAAGGTTTAGGGATAGGGTTTAGGTTTGAGGGATTAGGGTTAAGGGTTGATGAATTAGGGTTTAGTTTTGAGAGTTGAGCGTTGAGGGTTGAGGGTTGAGGGTTGAGGGTTGAGGTTGAGGGATAGGGTTAATGGTCAAGGGATTAGGGTTAAATAAGAGTGTCGAGTGTAGAGGGATTAGGGTTTAGGGTTGAAGGTTTAAGGATTTAGGGTTGAGGCTTTAGGGATGAGAGTTAAGGGATTAGGGTTTAAGATATAGTGTCGAGTGTCGAGCATGTAGGGATAGGTTTTAGGGTTCAAGTTTTAAGGGTTAAGGGTTGAGGGATCAGAGTTAAGGGTTGAGGGATTAGGGTTTGACGTTGAGGGTTGAGTACATTGAGGTTCGAGGGTTAAGGGTTTCAGGATAGGATTGATGGTCGAGGGATTAGGGTTAAAGTAGAGTGTCGAGGGTATAAGGATTAGGGATAGGGTTGGAGGGTTTAGGGATAAGGGATTAGGGTTTAAGGTATAGTATCGAGCCCATTGAGGGTCTAGGAATAGGGATAGCATTTAGGATTTAGGGATGAGGGATTAGAGTTGAGGGATGATGGATTAGGGTTGAGGGTTGAGGGATTAGGGTTTAGGTCCATAAGGTTTAGGGTTGAAGGTTGAGGGATTAGGGTTTAAGGTATAGTGTTGAGGGTTTAGGGTTGAGGGATTAGAGTGAAGCGTTGAGGGATTAGGATTAACATTGAGGGTTGAGGCTTTAGGGTTTAGGGTTTAGGGATTGGGTTGAGGGTCGAGGGATCAGAGTTAAGGGTTGAGGGATTAGGGTTTGACATTGAGGGTTGAGTTCTAAAGATAGGAAAACAAAGATTTTGTATTCAGGTTATTTAGATGTTGATGGGTTTAGACTTGAGCTAAAATGTTGGACTCTTAATCTAGCCTAAAGAGAGTTTCTATCGTCAAATGCAGATTTATGGGTTCGATTATATTGATTGCCTCTCTAGTTTTGGGGTGTGGATGTTTTGGAATCAATCAGGAAGTCTTCAGGAGACTTTGTGGAAGTGGATTGGCAATCACTTGGGAGAACCCTTGCAATTTATGCTTGGATAAGGATGTTGATAACTGAGAGGGGGGGGTGAATCAGTTATCCTAATTATTTCCCTTATTGAACTTTCCTTTTAATTGATGCAGCATAAAATCAAACACAAAAACATTAACCATGAAATAAAAAACACATGACACAGTATTTTGACGTGGAAACCCTGTTAAGGGAGAAAACCACGGGGTGATTAACCCAAAATTATTCTCTGTTAGAAGAATAGGAAATTACAAAAATGGCACTTGCCAATTAGGGCTCATGCCCGAGCACACTGCTCACAAGAGGCCCACTGCCTACAAGAAGACACACTGTCTACAAAGTGATGAGAATCACAGTCTTGAACTGATTGGAAGCATCTGCATATGCTGGAGTTCAGTTCCGGTTAGGCTCAGTACACTGATCTGCTGCACTTCATCTTTCCTCTGTTCTTTATTCTGCTATCTTTCACATACCGGATCCTTTTTGCTACCTTTGCTCTTATCTGGAATTATTCGCATATATCTCCACATCATCACACACTTCACAACTAAATCCATCCTCTATATATATCCGCACAAGTAATTTCATCACCTTTCTAGTCGGCATCCGGAACAGTCTAGTTTCTTACAAACTTTTGTTTTGTCGGCTAAATCCTTCCTCACCAAGCAATGCGGATCAAGCATATACTTGTAGATATCATTAATCATGTCGGCCAAACATGATTCATGCCTTCACAACCTCTGTCATCAACAGTAACACATCCGGAAAGCAGTCTGATACTCTGTCAGTCAGTTCTTCCTCTGTTTTCACTGTCTCTCAGGAATCCGGTACTCAACCATTCATATCTTTTTCCTTGTCCATCACCGGAGGCTAAATCCTTGGAATATACCACTCAAGGTAGTCCTCTTGACTTCCCCAAATCCGCACTGCACCAAGACACTTCCTCTGAGAGATCCGGACCAATCTGTCGGACCTTGCCACATGCTCTGTTCTTCTTCACCGGACCACAACATTCTTTATTCTGACTTCCGGTAGAGACACATCATGACTTGCGGATATGTGGGATGACCTTTGTTTCCATCAATGACAACAACCATGAATCCATATAGTGTCTCTTGCCAACAATCTCCCCCTTTGGCATTGATGGCAACACTTAGTGAAAAATGACTAAGTGTTTTCACTATGCTCCCCCTTTGCTGATGCTCTGTCTTTATATACAATTTCTGGAACTCCCCCTTAGTTGGATTCCTCATTTTTCACTGCTCCTCACTCCCCCTTTGACATCAATGGCAAAGGGTAGGGTCCGCACACCAAAATTTTCAAAAATTTTCTATATATAGCCGCATATTTACATACTCACATGTACTGAAGAATGTCTGCAAAGGATGTCTGCAATTGAATCATTTCTGTAGCCCAACTTTGCTTCATTCTATCCAAAATTGAAATGTGACCACTTAACAAAAATGCAAACGCTTCTGCCCGCTTGAGATCTGTCAGATCTTTTGTTTGGGCGGTGGTCTGAGCATCACTGATGGCCTCATGCATAGTTTCCAACTTAGGGATTATAATCCTTCTAAGTTCTCCCATCCGGTTAGTGATGTTCTTTCTTTCCTTCTCAAGATTCTTTATTTCATTCAAGACTGCAATAGTCTGACATTCTTGATTTATTATAGAGGAAGAGAGAGGATCAAAACTTTGAGATAAGCTTTGTAGCTTATCCTGTTCCTCTTTTATTTTCTTGTCAAATGCTGCTGTTGCCTTTGACCAGGATATACAAAATTTATAGATGTCACCGCCATCCTTAAGAGCATTCTCTAAGCTCTTTATTCCAATGCTTACAATCTTCCTATCTTTAGAGATTAATTCTAATATTTCTGAAAATCTCTTATCCAAAAATTCCTTCCGGACCTTTTCTTCAGCTGATTTTTCTAGAGAATCAAAATGTGTATCAATACTGCTGACTAAGGTTTTTAGATTACCGGAAGTGGAGGCTGTCGGATCTATCTAGATTGATGGCATGATCTTTACAAGTACTCCGGAAGCAGCCTCTATCAACTCACAGTCTTCCATATGAGACTTCAGGAGCTTTTCATTTGCCTTGGCATTTGCAAATGAAGCTATCTTCATTGTTTGTACCGGAGAGAGAGAGTCAAAATCAAATGGGCCTTTTAGAAGCTCCGGTTCATCAATCTCTAGAGTTTCTTTGCTCAAAAATTGTTGAACAGTTTGTGCAGTGTCTCTTGCCGGAGACAGATGTTTCTTTTCTTCTGCAGTCTTAGAACTGTCAACCTCTTTGTCTTTCACCACTGCTTCCTTCTCCTGTAATTGCTCTTCTTCTTTGGATCCGGAGACTGTAGGGGAAACCGGAGGAGAGATGCTAGCTTGTTCATGGGCCACTTCTTCTGGAGCAGAGGGTCCCAAGTCCTCAGCTGTTTCTGTACCTAAATCCTCTACAACAGGAAGATTGAACCTTTTGAAGGCCTTCCGGAGGATCTCTTCTGTTTCTTGGGCCACTTTGTCAGTCTCACCAAGCATGAGTTGATTCATCCTGGCTTTGCTTCTGAACTCATCTTTGCAGTCCTTGAAGGTAATGTTCATTGTCTTGGGATCAATTTGAGGATATAGCTGAATAGCTATCTGCTCCCGGATCTCAAGATCTTTAGCATGAGCATTATTCTTTCTTACTTCCAATTCCTTTTCTAGGCTTTTAGGAATAAGAGATATTATTTCAATGAAAGCCTTATTATATATGTTAAGATATTTTACTGTGGCCTCTTGCAGAGTCTTTTGGTCGGCCTCATTGAAGTCATCATATGATTCAGTCATTGGTTGAAGGTTTCCATCCACCGTGACCGACTTGATTATGCTCTCTAGAGACAGAGTGGGTTTTTCAACAGATCCTTCTACCATTTCATCCTTGTCTTGGCCTGTGGAGGGCTTACCGGATCCTTTCTTCTTCTGTTTCTTTATTTCTTTTACTCCCTCATCTGACTCTGTTTCCTCTTCATCCTTTTGGCTTCCATAAGCCCTTGTGGCTTTTGTCTTGGATCTCTTACCGGATGCCTGGACTTCCGGTTTAGAACTTTTGGTTGTGGGAGGTGCAGATCTCTTTGATGATCTGGTCCGGGTGGGAGTTTCAACCGGAGCACTTTCTTTGCTTTTCTCTTCTTCCTCGACCTTCCTCCTCTTTTCCCGGCTGGCATCAAGTGCCTCCTTTGAGATACCTAGGCCTTGAGCAATGTGCTCTACTTCTTTTCTTACCTTTCTTTTAATCTCAGGTTCCCTAAGTTCTACATGTATTTTTACACTCAGCTCCTCAAAGGTTCCAAACCTTTCTGCCTTAGGATCTTTGGGCTGACTTAGCATGTGTTGAACATGCAGCTCCACTATCTGTTCATCCACTTCATACCCCATGGGCATGATCCAGACAGTCCTTGGCTCCACTGCCTCCATTAGGCACTGATCAGTGTCAACCATAAAACACACTGAGTCTTTGTATTTTTCAACAAGAGACTGGGGAATTCTCTCTCTTGCTTGCATCATGCTCTGAAAGTTTTTGAAGTATCCCCATAGAGCTGTATTTCTCGCCTTTGCATCCCCAAGTCCATGCAAGTAGTCTCTTATCTAGACTGCAACAGGTTTGTCATTCTGCCATACCCATCCACTTGTTCCGGGTAGCTCATTCATGAAGTAGAAGAATAGACATACAATAAGAGTACCATACTTGAAAGAATTCTTCTTATCCTTCTTGATTTTCTGTATATTTTCCATTAATTGGCTTAGCAGTAGTTCGCAGAGATCATATTCTGCATTCTTTCTTAGCATTTCAAAGGCAGTGTATACTGCAGTTCCGGATACAGAATTCTCCCTGCTGGAGTGATAGATCTTGTATCCTATTATCATTGATGCATATTTGATATCCGGATCCGAAATATCTTCAATGGTCATTGCCCTCTTGTCAAATTTTGATCCGGTGGCCTCAGTTACAATGTTATTCTTGACAGATTTGAGGATAGGTACCCCTCCGGAAGAGTATAGACCAGTTACTGCTCTAATTGCCTCTTTTGTGATCTTGCAGGGTCTATCTAGCCATAGAAAGTTGTCATGCATCCTGCTCAGTACATACCGGACCCATTCATCTTCTTCAAAGCAGGGGAAATGAATAAATTGCTCAAATTGTTTCTTCTGGATATCCTTATACTCTGGTTTAAGCTCAAAAGCATTGTCTATCAGTTGCTTGTGATAGAGGTCTCTTAATTTGAATTCCCCAAATTCCTCAATGCTTGCATGTATGTAAACCCTAATGTCTTCGGTATGTAAAACTCCGTGAGGAACACTAGAGAAGGCTCCTAGTGGATCTACCTCCAATGATTTGTAGGGATGTTTCTTGAATGAGGGGTGAGGTCTATCAGAGATCTTAACTATGTTTGGAGTAGCCATTCTTCAAAGATTTGTAGTGAGGTAATGAAAAACGGAGAATACCTTATGCGCCTTCGGTTTGCACGGAGTGGTTGGATTGATTTCTTTATGCAATAACTTCGGCAGGAGATCCTTGGTGTGCTTGATGAACCTTGTTGTAGAGCTCCACTTTTCGCTTCTTCTCGAGTGCAGAATGAGCAAATGACCTTTGAGAAATCCCTTAAATTGCTCCGCGAACCCTAATATCTGTCTGCAATAAATGCTTCACCTACATCATTCTGGTTTGCCTTGTCTGGATAGCTTGGAGTATCCCGGATTAGTCCTGATCTGTGGATATCATCCGGATCTTTCAATCATGAATAAATCGAGGTAACATATTACAAGATCATCCCAAACACTCTGTCCAATCCGCAGAACAAGATAGTGCATTTCCGGATCTTTCCGGACCTTTTTGTAATCCTTTATCATACCGGAGCATCTCCCTGAACAGGTCTTATTTGATCGATCACAGCTTCTTCATAACTCCATGCGGACCTCTGAAAACTTGACTGAAGTATCTCAAGACTCATATCTACAAACCCTTTGATCCGCATCTTGTGCCACATCCGGCACCACTTGTTTGGCTGGGGGAACAAGATTTTCTTTGAGTCTCCCCCTGAGCCTGAGCTCACCTTTTAATTTTCGGAAGAAATATCAGCACCAGAGTCTGGTGCGGATCCAACCTCTACATTCTCTGAACTTTTCTTCACCCAAATCTTGCTCATCTGATTCCTAACCTCATCCGCATTCATCTTTTGTTTACCCTTGTCTTGATTCTGATTATACACCGGACCTCTTTTGTCCTGATTCTTGTTTCTGCAGACTTTAGCATTATGACCGGACCTATTGCAGATTTGGCAAATAACATTTCTTTGCATATTTGACTGATATCCTCTTGATCTGCATTGATTAGCCCTATGACCTATTCTATTGCATATGAAGCATCTACCTTTGAATGATTTGTTTACTTGCATAATTCTGCATTCATGGGATTTGTGTCCATACCTTTTGCAGTTGAAGCACTGTCCGGAGAAGGATGAATTAATCTGATTCATTCTCATTCTGCACTGATCAGCTTTGTGACCAAAGTGGTTGCAGCTGTGGCAGTATCCATTGAAGGATGGATATCTTTGAGCATTTGGCTGTCTTACCGGAGGTCTTCTAGGCCTGTTCCTTGGATTTTCTGATCCAAGATTCTTCTGACCGGATCCGGAGCTTTCTCCTTTCTCATATCCCAAACCATACTTGTCATCTGTCCTCTTTTGACTTCCAAGAAGAACTTCAAGTTGAGCAGAACTTATCTTGAATTTCTCTTTATATTCATTTGTTGTTTGAAGGTCTCTTTTGAGAGAGGCAATTTGATCCTCAAGTTTTCCTTCATTATCTTTGGCATCTTCAAGATCAGATTCGAGATGTCTGATAATCCTGTCCATCTGGTGGCATTCTTCTGATTTTTCTTTAAGAGATTGTCTTAGATTGTCTTCAGCCTTTCTTTTTTCTTCAATCTCTTGAGTAAACTTTATAGTTCCTGATTCCATTTCATGTCTTAACATAATGACTTCTTTTGATAACTTTTCACATAACTTGGTTTGCTCAGTCAATTCTTCATTTGTATTGCTTTCATCACTTTGTCTTGCCAACTGTTGAAGCAGCTCCTTTCTCTTTTTCATAGAGAGACTTAATTTGTCTTTTAATTCTCTCATGAATTCATCAGCCTGTTTGAGTCTTTCCTTTAATTCACTGACTTCAGAATTTGACTGTTCAAGATCCTCAAGAGCAGTCTTGAGTTGCTCCCTTAAACCATATGCATCCATTTGAAATCCCAGATCTTCCTCAAGCTGTTAGGCTCTATTAGGAGGAACTTGGCTCTGATACCAATTGTTGATAACTGAGAGGGGGGGGTGAATCAGTTATCCTAATTATTTCCCTTATTGAACTTTCCTTTTAATTGATGCAGCATAAAATCAAACACAAAAACATTAACCATGAAATAAGAAACACATGACACAGTATTTTGACGTGGAAACCCTGTTAAGGGAGAAAACCACGGGGTGATTAACCCAAAATTATTCTCTGTTAGAAGAATAGGAAATTACAAAAATGGCACTTGCCAATTAGGGCTCACTGCCCGAGCACACTGCTCACAAGAGGCCCACTGCCTACAAGAAGACACACTGTCTACAAAGTGATGAGAATCATAGTCTTGAACTGATTGGAAGCATCTGCATATGCTGGAGTTCAGTTCCGGTTAGGCTCAGTACACTGATCTGCTGCACTTCATCTTTCCTCTGTTCTTTATTCTGCTATCTTTCACATACCGGATCCTTTTTGCTACCTCTGCTCTTATCTGGACTTATTCGCATATATCTCCACATCATCACACACTTCACAACTAAATCCATCCTCTATATATATCCTCACAAGTAATTTCATCACCTTTCTAGTCGGCATCCGGAACAGTCTAGTTTCTTACAAACTTTTGTTCTGTCGGCTGAATCCTTCCTCACCAAGCAATGCGGATCAAGCATATACTTGTAGATATCATTAATCATGTCGGCCAAACATGATTCATGCCTTCACAACCTCTGTCATCAACAGTAACACATCCAGAAAGCAGTCTGATACTCTGTCAGTCAGTTCTTCCTCTGTTTTCACTGTCTCTCAGGAATCCGGTACTCAACCATTCATATCTTTTTCCTTGTCCATCACCGGAGGCTAAATCCTTGGAATATACCACTCAAGGTAGTCCTCTTGACTTCGCCAAATCCGCACTGCACCAAGACACTTCCTCTGAGAGATCCGGACCAATCTGTCGGACCTTGCCACATGCTCTGTTCTTCTTCACCGGACCACAACATTCTTTATTCTGACTTCCGGTAGAGACACATCATGACTTGCGGATATGTGGGATGACCTTTGTTGCCATCAATGACAGCAACCATGAATCCATATAGTGTCTCTTGCCAACAAAGGATTTGTCACAAAATAGAACTTCTACTTCCAAAGAAAATCTGTCTTTCTTCCTCAATGGGCATTTTCTATCAAGAACTTGATTATGAGGGCTTGCCCCTTCATTGTTATGCCTATCATATGGCAGAGCATCTGGCAAGCTCTTGCAGGAAATAGGAAAAGTTCTCCCTCAAAAACCTTGTGGTCATTCAAGTCTGAAGGGGAAGGTTTGGAAAGAGAAATGGATCACCAAAGAGATGAAGAATTTCTTATTTATCAGACACCGTCAGTGGTTTTTCTCTGATGCAAAGGACCTACCAAGATGGAAATCATTTAAATATTATATGATCTCCAAAGGAAAATCTCCTAATTCTCCTAGAATGTCATCCTTCAGCAAGGTAGGACCAAGTGGCTTGGCTCTTCCAGTCATGGATCCTCCCGTATTTAAGAGGAATTGTAAGGCTTGGAAGTGTCAGTTGATGAAGCATAGGATGTGGTCATCCTTGCTTGTGTTAAGGAAGATAATGCACATGATGTGATCAATCTATAGCAGGACAAAATGAGAGCACATTTTGTCCTACTATAGAAAGGGTAAAAAAGTGTTGAGCCCCATGATCCAGGCCCACATGCTCTATTTTCATACTGATTCTGTGCGTGCTCTGACAAAAAAGAAGTGCTTTCATGCTGTTGGGACGTTCACATGCACATTTGACACATTGTACCACCTTTGCATGATCTTTCCACCACCTTTTCTGCTTTGCCAACTTGAGGAGGAAATAAAATAGTTTTCACACCAAGTTTCATATATATATATATCTATTCAAATTTCAATTTTTGTAGTGTTACAATGTTAATTGTGATTCAATTTTAAGAATTTAATATTATAGATTGTTAATAGTATTGTTGTTAGTAATTATATTTGAGTGTTATTTAATTTAACATTGAAAAGGAAGCAAGTGGTGAAAAACTCAAATTGTTGAGGAGTTTGATGCAAGAAGAAAAAAACACTACATAATTGGCTACTGTCTCCATTCGAATCTTCATTTTTTAGGTATGTCAAGTCTTTACATGCATATTCTTTACATTTTCCTTAATTCTATTTGAATTACTTTATCATGCTTTATCACACATGTTTAAAATAGACACATTCCCAATCAAGAAAGCAGCCTACAATCCCACATGATGCCATGTATATTTTCTACACTTGGGCTCTTTAATAATTATGTGTAATAAACAGACCTTAACATACCATGATGTCAAACTATACAAGAATAAATCCTTACAACATAATAAAAATACAATCCCACTATTATCTTGTATTCATTTCTTAGGAACTAATATCGGTCTCTTTATCACGCTATAGACAAATTCTCTGTCATGCCGAGGAAATGATCAAGAATTAAACCAACACAGGAAGAGATAGAAGCTAAGAATGCAAAGAAAGTAGTGGCTATGAGGGAACTTTGTGAGAAGAGGAAATTGGACATGATAAATGAAGACATGCTAATTGAAGAGGAACCACAACCATCACATAGGGATATGGTATTGGCAGCACAAAGAGAATGAATGCAAAAACTTCGTGCTATGAGAGATTTGAATACCATAGTTGGAGACACGTCCTCTACCACAAGTCAACATGTAGGGACACCATCTACCACATCTCAAGTTGAGAGTACATCATCACTCACATGTGATGAAGGAGGTACGCCATCATTCCCACCTCAACCTCAAGGTATGCCATCTAGCCCATCTCATTTAAATATTGATGAAATTTCTAATGTTGAGATGAATTTACCTAACTTAACACCACCTAGAATTTTGCATAGAAAGCCAAAGTATTTGATTAATATTGATGAGAATATTTTGCAGCCAATGGAAGGTAAGATTCCAAACGCACTTGTAGAAGATATGCTCATAAGATTTGGAGATTGTTCTTTGAAAAGTTAAATGAGACTGCAAGATGTCAACTATTCATTGAAATGATGTAAAGTATAAAGTATAGGTCCATCATGAAGATTCTTGGGTTGAGAACATCAGAGGCTTCAACCAAAAAGTCTATTGTCAAGAATCTAATGAGTGTGTATGAGAGTGTGGGTAACACCTCACGCACAAAAGATAGTAATGCAACACGGCATGTGATTACATCGACTATAGTAAGTAGTCAAATGAGGAAAGCTCATCTCATCAGAAAGATGAGTCAACAATTGAGAATTAATAGGAAAACTTTATCAAGAGCCGTTGGAAGACGCCAAAGAATTGAGGACACTAATGCCAATGAATTATGGGCGTTCTTGGGGAGACTACCACGAAAAGATAAACCAATTGTTGAAGCATTGAGATCACTAATTGAAGAATTTTGGAAGAATTACAAAAGGGTATCTCTAAATCAAAGGGATGTGGTAAGAAGGAGAATCGATAGTCAGAACCGTGAGCAACATCTAAAGCATTTTTTCGATGAGACTCAAACACGGTTTTATGGTAAATTTCTAGAGAAGTATCCTCAAATTAAAATTTGTCAAAGATATTTTGAAATGCTAAAACCTTTCTATGTCAAGATAAATCACACACGCACTACTTGTTCTTGTAGATTACATATTAAATTTTCTAACCATTTTGATGTTTATAGGTTTATATGTTTAGATATGCATACTAACAATGTTTTGCAGGGTTGTGCCATACGTGCCCCACCAACATCTTCAAGAAACTTCATATCAATAATTTTATGTGAAAGACAGGAAGGTCAAATGTTCTACAAGAAATTATGCTTGGATGGCACATGTCATCGTTGTAGTGGCTTGCAACATTTGCCAATATGTGAACATATGGAAAGAACACATGCAGTTGGAAATGAACTAGTAGAGTTTGGCAAGTATAAAACAATGGCATACAATACAAAATATGGTAAAGAAGCAAAGAGGTGTGAATTGGTTATTGAAAAGATTCCAGTGTATCAGTTTTTACCTATATTTCGTGACAGCATAGTGTATGAGTATGCAAGACATGCCCATAGAGCTCGATGGTTGGACTTGCAATTCAAGTTATGCAAGGACACATTTCCAGTTGGTAGCATTGTTTCATTTGTCAACTTTTTAGAGAACTACAGTCTACAGCCACAGCATGAGGTGCAATCACAATATTACAACTCCACACAGGTTTCTATATTTGTGCACATCGCATTCATTCATGCGAATGATAGTACAGAGGATGACAGAAAGATCATAAGGGAGTATAATTTCTATATTAGTGATGATCGCATGCATTCTACGGAGTTCGTGCAAGGTTACTTTCAGGTGTTCTACAATGATTTGGCTAGAAGGGGCATATCGTTTAGTTAGCATATCATATGGTCGGATAACTGTGCGTCACAATTCAAGAACTCAAAATTTCTATTGGCTGAGTAGGAGGCATAATTTTACAGGTATTCAGCATATGTGGAACTTTTGTGAGGCCGAGCATGGAAAGGGGGAACATAATGGTGCAGGAGCATGTATCAAAAGAGCCATAGCACAAGAAGATTTAAAGTATAAAGACAATGCAAAGTTGATAGATGCAAAATTGATTGTCGAGTGGTGTAATGCTTCCATGGGTCCAGATAATGAAGGTAAGTCTTCAGTTCGTATATTTTTTTGGTTGATAGATGATACTAACATTGCACCATAGGAGGACTATTGTACACTGATAGGATCAAATGAGATGCACTCTTTCAGAAGCTCAATTGCAGGTTCATGGAGTATCCATACGCGAAAGATGTCATGCTTTTGTATTTCCTGTACAATTCAAGTTTGGGATGAGTGCGAGTCAAAGGAGTGGGTTGACGAATGGCAGTTAAGTTATCTTAGCCCACTTGACACGTATCGACCCCTGACGGCACTGGAACTAACACAGATGGAATCATCAGTTGACTTTGACTACATATCAGATTTAGTTCAACCAAGTAATATAGGGCACGTATATGCATCTAATTTCATCTAGTTCAACCAGGTAATGTCATCTTACTTTGTAGTGTATCTGTAATGTTGACTAATTTCATCTAATTTGCTACACATATCAATGTAGGGCACGTATATGTAGTTATTACAGATGAAGATAATGAAGAGGGAACATATTATTACTTATGTCATTGTGTTGAGGCCAAAAAGAAATTGGAGGCCCCTGTTACAGATGGAGAAAACATCGAATACCCTACAAGCTCAGTGGTTATTACTGGAACATGGCTTAGAAGGTACCCACATATGAGTGTTACTGTTTGGCTGTTTCCAGACTTTGACATGCATTGGAAGATTCTTCATTACTCGAACCTTGTCATGGCATCCAATGTTCATTTGATAAAGTATCGGGGTAGACCTTTGAAAAAAATCTTGTGGAAGGTGCGTGAGTCTGACCATGAAGCAATACTTGACACAATAAAGAGTAGAGCAGACCTGGATGGTTCATTGGATTAATTTATAAGTATTCACATTGATTTTATAAAGTCATGTTATATTGAGTTGTAAGTATGCACATTAATTTGTAAGGTTTGTCTTTTTAATTTTCTGCTGCATTTCTACACATTTACACATTTTTACATCATCATGTTATGCATTTTTGGTGTCCTGCTCCTGATGTGACCAAACTGATTATTCCAACGCATTCAGATGGGTACGTTTAGGCTAGGCATTGTCCTGTTTTCACCTAAACATGTCTAAATAGTCTGAGCTACATTGTACCGACGATATCTCTGAAGAGTCTAAAGTGCAAAAAGGCAGCAATATTTGATGATATGTTACTCAAAAACTATATCACTTAGAAACATTATGTCTGAGGCAACGTGATTATGTAGTGTGCCTCTACAATAACCTCTCTTGGTTTTTTATATCTCTGAGGCATTTTCCCGTAGTGAAAGGTTTTCTGCTGCCCCAAAAATCATTAAAAGGAGGTAGTGTAAAGTTGCAAAGGGGTGTAATTTTGATCCTGCTCCTGATGCGACCAAACTGACTGTTCCAACACGTCTGTATGGGTACATTTACGCTAGGCATGGTCTTATTTTTCACCCAAACATGTCGAAACAGTCTGAGCTACATTGTACCGACGATATCCCTGAAGAGTCCAAAGTACAAAAAGGTAGCAATCTTTGACGAGATGTTACTCTAAAACTATGTCACTTAGAAATATTTCGTCTGAGGAAACGTGATCATGTAGAGTGCCTCTACAATAACCTATCTCAGTTTTTATAT
Organism: Cunninghamia lanceolata; assembly: GCA_027924645.1. Classification (NCBI taxonomy): domain Eukaryota; kingdom Viridiplantae; phylum Streptophyta; class Pinopsida; order Cupressales; family Cupressaceae; genus Cunninghamia; species Cunninghamia lanceolata. Next base: position 338,761 of record BSBN01000233.1, read on the forward strand.
CTCTGAGGCATTTGCCCATGGTGAAAGGTTTTCTGCTGCCCCAAAAATCATCAGAAGGAGGCAGTGTAAAGTTGCAAAGGGGTGTAATTTTCATCTTGCTCCTGATGTGACCAAACTGGCTATTGTAATGCATCTGGATGGGTACATTTACGCTAGGCATGGTCCTTTTTTTCACCTAAACATGTCGAAATAGTCTAAGCTACATTGTACCAACGATATCCCTAAAGAGTCCAAAGTGTAAAAAGGTAGCAATTTTTGACGAGATGTTACTCAAAAATTGTGTCACTTAGAAACATTCTGTCTACAAAAATATGATCATGTAGAGTGCCTCTACAATAACCCCTCTCATTTTTTTATATCTTTGAGGCATTTGCCCGTGGTGAAAGGTTTTCTGCTGCCCCAAAAATCATCAGAAGGAGGCAGTGTAAAGTTGAAAAGGGGTGTAATTTTTGTCCTGCTCCTGATGGGACCAAACTGACTATTCCAATGCGTCTGTATGGGTACATTTACGCTAGGCATGGTCCTATTTTTCACCCAAACATGTCGAAACAGTCTGAGCTACATTGTACCGATGAGATCCCTAGAGAGTCCAAAGTGCAAAAAGGTAGCAATCTTTGATGAGATGTTACTCAAAAACTGTGTCACTTAGAAAATTTTGTCTAAGGCAATGTGATCATGTAGAGTACCTCTAGAATAACCTCTCTCGGTTCTTTATATCTCTGAGGCATTTACCCGTGGTGAAAGGTTTTCTGTTGCCCCAAAAATCGTTAGAAGGAGGCAGTGTAAAGTTACAAAGGGGTGTAATTTTCATCTTGCTCCTGATGCAACCAAACTGACTGTTCCAATGCATCCGGATGGGTATATTTATGCTAGGCATGGTCCTGGTTTTCACCCAAACATGTTGAAATAGTCCAAGCTACATTGTACTGACATTATCCTTGAAGAGTCCGAAGTGTAAAAAGGCTGCAATCTTTGACGAGATGTTACTCGAAAACTGTGTCACTTAGAAACATTTTGTTTGAGGTAACACAATCATGTAGAGTGCCTCTACAATAACCTCTCTCAATTTTTTATATCTCTGAGGCATTTGCCCGTGGTGAAAGGTTTTCTGCTGCCCCAAAAATTGTCAGAAGGAGGTAGTGTAAAGTTGCAAAGGGGTGTAATTTTTGTCCTACTCTTGATGCGACCAAACTGACTATTCCAACGCATCTGTATGGGTACATTTACGCTAGGTATGGTCCTTTTATTCACCCAAACATGTCAAAACAGTCCGAGCTACATTGTACCGATGATATCCCTGAAGTGTCCAAAGTGCAAAAAAGAAGCAATCTTTGACGAGATGTTACTTGAAAACCGTGTCACTTAGAAATATTTTGTCTAAGGCAACACGATCATGTAGAGTGCCTCTACAATAACCTCTCTTAGTTTTTTGTATCTCTGAGGCATTTGCCCATGGTGAAAGGTTTTTTGTTGCCCCAAAAATTGTTAGAAGGAGGCAGTGTAGAGTTGCAAAGGGGTGTAATTTTTGTCTTGCTCCTGATGCGACCAAAATGACTATTTTAACGCATCCAGATGGGTACATTTACGCTAGGCATGGTCCTTTTTTTCACCCAAACATGTCAAAACAGTCCGAGCTACAATGTACCGATGTTATCCCTGAAGAGTCCAAAGTGCAAAAAGGATGCAAACTTTGACGAGATGTTACTCAAAAACCATGTCCCTTAGAAACATTCCCTCTGAGGCAAAGAGATCATATAGAGTGCCTCTACAATAACATCTCTTGATTTTTTATATCTCTGAGGCATTTACCCATGGTGAAAGGTTTTCTACTGCCCCAAAAATCGTCAGAAGGAGGCAGTGTAAAGTTGCAAAGGGGTGTAATTTTCGTCTTGCTCCTGATACAACCAAACTAACTATTCCAATGCATCCGTATGTGTACATTTATGCCAGGAATGGTCTTTTTTTCAACCAAACATGTCAAAACAGTCCGAGCTACATTGTATCGATGATATCCCTGAAGAGTCCAAAGTGCAAAAAGGCAACAATCTTTGATGAGATGTTACTCGAAAACCATGACACTTAGAAACATTCCGTCTAAGGCAACATGATCATGTAGAGTGCCTCTAGAATAACCTCTCTTAGTTTTTTATATCTCTGAGAGATTTGCCCGGGGTGAAAGGTTTTCTGCTGCCGCAAAAATTGTTAGAAGGAGGTAGTGTAAAGTTGCAAAGGGGTGTAATTTTTGTCCTACTCCTGATGCGACCAAATTGACTATTCCAACACATCCAGATGGGTACATTTATGCTAGGCATGGTCCTATTTTTCACCCAAACATGTCGAAACAGTCTGAGCTACATTGTACCGACGTTATCCCTAAAGAGTCCAAAGTGTAAAAAGGCTGCAATCTTTGATGAGATGTTATTCAAAAATTGTGTCACTTAGAAATATTCTGTCTAAGGAAACGTGATCATGTAGAGTGCCTTTACAATAACCTCTCTGAGTTTTTTATATCTCTAAGGCATTTGCCTATGGTGAAAGGTTTTCTGCTGCCCCAAAAATCATCAGGAGGCAGTGTAAAGTTGCAAAGGGGTGTAATTTTTGTCCTACTCCTAATGCGACCAAACTAACTATTCGAACGCGTCCGTATGGGTACATTTATGCTAGGCATGGTCCTATTTTTCACCCAACCATGTCGAAATAGTCCGAGCTACATTGTATCGATGATATCCCTGAAGAGTCAAAAGTGCAAAAAGGCAGCAATCTTTGACGAGATGTTACTTGAAAACCATGTCACTTAGAAACATTCTGTCTAAGGTAACGTGAACACGTAGAGTGCCTCTACAATAACCTCTCTTGGTTTTTTATATCTCTGAGGTGTTTGCCCGTGGTGAAAGGTTTTTTGCTGCCCTAAAAATCATCAGAAGGAGGCAGTGTAAAGTTGCAAAGCATTGCTAAGAAATCCTCAATACTCAAACACTCCAATGAACTGAAGCAACTTCTTCTTAGGTGCAAATGTAAGGGTACACAAGGGGAAAATGGCACCTAGATGACTTAGTGCATTTCTATGACTTCATTCACATGTTTAAATGTTTGAGAAACTCTCCTTTACTAAGCGCTTGTCCTCATGTCAATGTTAAGCTTTATACCTCCTAGGTGCTCAATTAGGTGATGTCATTAGATACAACTAACCCTTAGGCACCAATGTAGCTTCTTCAATCCATCACACTTATAGGCGCTCAAATTTGAGGTCTTGGACTTGTATCTTAGTCCTAGGCGCAATTGGATTATCTTCCTAGATCTAGGCGCTCATGATGGTGGGAAACTACATGAACGGGCGCCTAAGTCCAATTTGACTTTGTATTTGATATTTTATGACTCTAATTGACTAGGAATGGCTCAATTTCTAAAGTGCTGACTCAATAATGTAAGTTTAAGGTCTTTTCCTCCTAGGCGCCAATTAATGAGTTCACTAGATGTAATATCTCCTAGACTTGAAGATTGTGAAAGAACTTGAAGCTTGGATGGATGTCTTCGAATGTTTGATGAAGAAGTATTCCAACTTGAAAGGTCCTTTGAAGTGTAGATATTGATGATAACACTTTCCCTTATATGTGAAGTACATGACTTTTGAAGGAGGCTTGAATGTATCATAGGGACTTGAAATTGAATGGATGTCTTTGGAATGCTTGATGATGATGAGAAGTTCCTTTGGAGTGGCTACATGCTGATCTTGAAGCGATGATTGATGAAGAATCTAGTTGATACTTGAAGATGAATGAAACTTGAAATGATAGATGGAAGTCTTCGAATATGATGCAACTGGTGATGTCGTTGATGAAGAAGACTTGAAATATATCTTGTTGTGACCTCTTGGAGTAGCTACCTCTTGAAGTGGTGTTTCCTTGGCAGTGATTACTTCCATCTTAATTCTCTGGCATGAATGAATGTGAAAGGCTTCTTTGGAGCAGCTACATGATGACTCTAGGCAACTCCAAGCTCTTGCTCCTACCTTTTCCTTCAATCTTCCTACAATACAAACCAAGAAACACATCAATCCTCATGATAAATATTTTATAACACAAAGGAATCCTCTTTAAACATGGAATAATCTTACTACAAATCTAGGCACATATATAGGTAAAAAGAAGAGCAAAGGGTGCCTAACACAAGTTGGTCCATATTTATCACTTTAAATGATTTCAAACAATTGTAATGGCTTAAAGAGGTCAATTTCCCTTAAGAGATTCATTCAAAAGGTGTCTTTCAATGTAATTTCTCCCTTAGGTGCCAAAATGGGTTTGTACTGATGGAGAGTGCGCCTAGATTTAAATGTCTTTATACTTGCAATTTTGAAATTCTAAATGATGAGACATGTCTTAGAATGAATTCTATCTTTCAAGTGCTCACTCCAAAAGGTCATCTCATGCAATTTCACCTAAGGTGCTCATTGAGGTGTCCTCAGAGGCTAAAGTGCACCTAACTCAATTGCCTTTATCTTTATCATTTTTGTGCTTTTAACAGTTGAAAATGACCTAGAGTGATCCTTTCTCTCAAGGAACTCACCTATTGATATGAAATCAAGTTATTTCCCTTAGGCACAATTTTAGGCTTGTATGGGTGAAAAGTGCACCTTACATCCTTAGGTGGTTCTTTCTAATTCTCAGTGATTTCAATCAAATGCCAAGTGTCTAAGGAATCTTTTGTCTTGAGATGATTAAATTTTGAGGTTCAAATCCCTTCCTTAATCAAGGCACAATCTGAGGGTTGTATAGATGAAAGTTGACTTCAACTTGGGTGCTCATTTGAGTTGGGAGGAGCTAGAATTTGTGCCTAGATTGGAGATAGATAGTTTGGCTTATTTAATGATGGTCTCAAGTCTCTCTACCAAGGTGCATTTTGATGATGTTCTTATTTAAACTCTTATGAAGACTATCTCATCCCTAAGTGCTCATCCTCATGATTTTCATGCACTTAGACTTTAAGGTGCCAAAACTAGTAGGAAAATTCACAATGAGCGCCTTTGCTTTGGAAGAATTTCTTATTGATCATTAGGCACACTTTGGAGTTGATATGTACTTCCTTTACTTCCATGTACTCAATTCATCATAATTATTGTCAAAGACTTCTCTAAGTTGATTGATAACATGCTTCTTGACGTTAAGATCCTTCATTCACTCCTTCTTAGATCTAGGCACTCATGATGGTGGGAAATTACATGAAGGGCACCTAAGGTTCAAGATAGGTTCTTTCCACTCATCTTAACTTTCAATCATTATAGTTAATCTCAAAAGACATCATCCAAAATGAGAAACCTCCAAGACTTGTCATTGTAAGTTCATTTCCTCCAAGGTGCCAATACAAGGTTCTTTTGAAGGCAAAGGGTGCCTAGGCTTATGGGGCTCAATTTGATGTATTTATTGAAAGATGAAGGTGAATTGATGCTTATTGAAAATGCCACTTAGTCATTCATTTGCATTCTAGGCACCATTTCCTATTGACTTATATACTCCTCCTCATGCTAGGGCGCCATAATGAAGTGGTTTAGACAATAGGTGCACTTCACTTATGAGAGGCTTGTTCTCCTTCCACCTTAGGCACACTTTTATGGTGGAATAGGTGTCAATGGGCACCTTGTCTTAAATGAATGCTCTCTCCAAGTTGGGTGCTCTTTTGAGACTTTATGAGTTACAAACTGTGCCTTCACCCTTCATGCTTGTTGCTCAATGTTTGAATGTTTAAGAAAGTCTCCTTTAGGCACTCATCTTAATGACTTTTTCTCAAGGCGCAATCATCCTAATGACTTGGATATTCATCCTAGAGTTTCAGGATATCAGGCTACCAGACTTAGTCATTTTCAGGATCTCAAACATAAATAATAACATGATGATTCATTTTTTTGTATTGCATATAGTTGACATTCTATGCTACTCATAAAGAATATTAATATTTTCTATTCAACATGATGATTCATTTCTTTTTTAAATACAACTTTTATCTTTTAGTTCCAAAATGAGGTTTAGGTGATACCTGAATAACAATAGCTAGCTTATTGGATCAACAAACATCCTATGTAATACAATTGGACTTTAAATATTTGAAGTAGCCATCTACAAATATCCATTCAAACGTGGATTTATAATGCAAGTATGGACGCCATCAATAAAAAAGATTTGTATTAACCAAATATCCATATAGGCATACATCAAAATCTGTTGATATAAGTATAACATATATACAAAATAGCCATATAGGCTTACAAGAATGCCATATAGACATACAATGTCAACTATATACAATACAAAATATATGTCCACAAATGCCATATAGGCATACAACAAAGGAACACAATAAAAATTCATTCCCCTTTGGCTGGTGAAGAGAATAGATCACAGGCAGCCTTTGATCTTCTAGGGGATGGAGATGTGCATGTGGGTGGTCTACTACGAACCCGAGGGCTGCTCCTCCTATTTAGTTATTCCTACATCTTTAGCTATTACAATAAAAAATATAGACATTAATATATAGAAATCACATGTTATAAAAAATGAAACATTTAACAAAATAATCACTTACCGCTAACATATAATCTATCTCCTCACTTGCCTCAGTAGCAGGAATAGGCCGTGGTGATGTCATGTCCTATAGAAACCATCCAGATAGAAATTAAACTTCAAATCAATAATCTTTTGATTTTTTAAAAATAAACAACTATAACAATGAATGTAAATTGAAATTTACTAATCTGCCTCATACCCTATCAATGCCATGGAGCTATGAATCGCAAAGGTCACACCATGCTCCATTGCCCTCTGAACATCGGGAGGTGTCTCCGTAGTCTGCATCATCTGGAAATAAAACAACATTATTCAATTATGAAAACTATAATAGTGATGTAAATCATGGCTCCTAACATACACACACATTCATCTAAACATGGAAGTACACACAATAAAGCACACAAGTCACATGCAAAAATCTAGTAAGTACAATTTATTCATTAAACTATTTATTTTATTACCTCTGTGAAGCTTTGAAGTCCACCACCACTGGCAGGTGTTGCCGTGAAATCTCTAATATTAACCTATTCAACATCCAAAATCAGATATTAGAATACCATTCATATAACAATGCTATTCACATGTAATATTTATAATTGTTTACTAGTTACATACCCCAACAGTAGATGATCTAGTGTAATATGCAGGTAGAGAACCACTGAAAACTGCATCAACACTATGACCCTGATATTTTATTAAAATCATCAAACTAAATTAGTTAATCTTGCATTTCAAAAATGAAATTTAATAAATTAAATTCAATAAACATGCTAATATTTACCTGAGTATCAAGGCTGAAAGTCTCACTCAGGAGGGTATCTGTCATCACCATCTACTTAGCTGCAGATGTAGCCTGTGCACCTGCGTCCTGACTATCCATGGGGTCATAACTATAGGCTGACCTGCAAGTTTGACAAGTATGGGGTGGGACACTACTCCTCACACTATCTCCCAACCCACTTTCTGCTACAGGACTGGCATGCACTATGATCTCTAGGTCAAGGCACTAATGGATTGAAGTGTATCAACCTCAACACTCTCCTTCACAATGGAAGGGATAGAAACATGCTCATGGGCTGGTCTATTGATTACTCATCTCACTACCCATTGTGGGTCAACACGTGCCCCTGGTCTATCTTGTGCTAACCCCCCACCTCTACCATAGAAGTCCCGCATGTCAAAATAGTTTGGCACTTTATTGAGGACAAACTCGCAGTAGAGTTTCCTCAAAAAGTATTGCGGGACCTCATTATTATTGCATGGAGGATGGTCAAAAACATCCACCACCTTTGCCCGAAATTGTCCCTTATCACTTGGTTGTTGCACCAATTGATAGGGAACCTCTTGCATGTAATGGGTAGAGGTTGATTTGTTTGTGGGTTTGTGAAAATCAAACACAAGTCTAATTTTGTAATTTGTAATTTTTTCACATCTTGGTATGACAACTTGTCTACATAATAGTCTCTAAACTCTCTCCTCTTATCCGTCCAACTAGTTATTTGCTTGCTAAGTGAATCTACATTTGTTAACATCGATTCAAGAGATTTAGTAAGCATGGACCTATGCAAGGTTGAAGTGGAAGGATCTTTCAACCTTGCAATTATATCTTCAGTTTCTTTTTTGTTGTTTTCAATTTGCCCCAGGGGCATGTCAAGGAATGGATGGAGGAGGTTGTTGTTCTGCACATATTTCCTCCTCAGGATTTTGTCAATTTTGAGGAGGAGGAGGAGGTGCATTAACATTTCCTGACAATTAACGAAATATACATCAAAAATCAACTCAAACCTACCTATTTAGAAACAAATTCAAATAAAAAAACAAATATAACTCACTCCTTTGGCGTACTCGATGTCGTGATGGCATTTTGGTGATGAATTGATAAGGTTTTTGTGTTGAATTGAGTTTTGTAAAACGTGAGCGCGCTTCCTAGGGTTTGCAGGCTGCGCACATAGAGGAGAAGAAATAAATGAAATGAGATAGATAACCTTTTTTTTTAATTTATAGAAAGTCAAAACACGCTCACATTATAACGCGAGCGCGTTATGGGTTGGTTTGCAGGCCGCGCACATAGAGGAGAAGAAATAAATGAAATGAGATAGATAACCTTTTTTTTTAATTTATAGCAAGTCAAAACACGCTCGCATTATAACGCGAGCGCGTTATGGCTTGGTTTTGGTGAGCCTTAGGCTCGTCATTACCAAGCCATAACGTGAGTGCGTTATAACGTGCTCGCGTTTTGTATTTTTTTTTTTTTGAAAATAATTTGGCCACTTTTTGGCCCCCCATCTTTTTGCACTTACCCAGATAGTTTGATTAAAATAGTGATTGATCCATTCCTAATATGGACCAATGCCTACTCCATTGGGAAATTGAGTCATAAGGAATAAAGAGGAAGGAAATGGATTGAACCAGTATCAACAGAAGACTAAAATATATTCACATATATTTCTCAGATTACATTTCATACACTAGACATATTTATCCGGGGCCAAACTACAATGATCCATTTGTAACAAAGAAATGACCCAACACAAAGATTGTATTGGCATAAATGTTGTCACACATTATCAAATTCCTATTACAATCACACTAGCAAATGTGGTAATGGCCAAATACAAAGTTGTGATTATGCATTCCCCTGAATCACTGCAAATAACCATGGAGACATACCACTACATGAAGATGTGTGTTACAATTTTTTCCTATGTTGTATTAGAAACATTACCCCATTCACTACTCAGACATTATCCTCTACTTGATGCCTAAGAATTTCCCTTAGGCTTTCCTGACCAAACAATTGGTTCAACAACTAACCCTGAAAACATCTTTTTCATATGTATATATATCCATGTCATTCACTATGCATCCTTGGGCATTGAAACTGAGTCAACACACTAAGCCCATGCTGCATTAAAATCAGCCCAAAGGCACTACTAGAAGATTCACAGATTTTCTAGATGCCCATGCCCTATCAGAAGATATTTCTACCAAATGAATGTTTGTATACATATTCTTTGCCAATCATAAATATAAAAATATCCTGATTTGATCCATAACAGTTAATATAGAAATATCTAAAGATGAAGTAGCTGAGAAATATCTGTTTTATTGAATTTGGCCCACTATTATGTTAGAAAATCTGTACAATGACAAGTCTGAGGACTGGCAAAAGAAGATTGCCCACACACCTGAAGTATTTGGAGCAATAATTAGGGAAAGTTTGAGTCCACTCCCTGACACCTACAACATCAATTGCATCTACTTTGTCCTCAAAGTGTACCTATGCATTGAAGATTTTTACTATTCTTGCAACACATTAATGCTGAGAACAAACTTGCAAGTCTCTTTCGAAGAATTCAAAATTTTTGCCTAATTGATCTTCCTTTTCATCTTTATCAGGCCGTCAAATATTAGATTCCATTTTGTTTTGTGCGTTGGGTACCTCATTTTCCCTTTGTCAACATATCTGGTCAGTGAACTGTCAAGTTTGTGAACTCACTATTTTCCTGGTAAAGGCTCCTTATGCCTTTTTTCTCATTTATTCGCTTTGACAAATTCTCCCTTTTGCAAACTAAGGAAAAACCTCCTTTCTCCTTTTTTGGTGCCTAGTCTTGATATTGGTCCCCTTTTTGCCTTAGTGGCAAAAAAGAAAAATAGTGAACCATCACTTCATCTTCCTTTAGACTTTTCTTTATTATCAACAACTTTTCCCTTTGCCAAACCTACTCCTTTACCTTTATTGGTGAATTTTCCCTACGGTGAACTAGGTTGTTGGTGAGCCCAATGGTTCGCAAACCATTCTTCACTCTAACCAAGGCTTGTTTTCTTTTTTCCCTCTGTCGGGGAAATTGCCCCATGCCTAACATTCCTTTGGTCATCCCTTTACCTTAGCCTTTTATTCCCTTTATCTTTGAATCTCTCTTCGCTATTGTGTAAAGTCCTTATTGATGAAAACTTTGTTGGCAAAACCATGAATTTGCAAACCAAAGGGTTCACTGAACAAGACTTTAACTTCTTCATGTTTCCCTTAGAAACTTTTCCCCACTTTATCTTCATCTTCATTCTTCTTCATTAGAGCCTTCCTGCCACTTTATCCAAAAATCAACAAAACTATAAACTCATGAACCTAGTCAGCAAGTTTTCTGGTTCGCGATTTTGCCAATTCACCGATAAACACTTAACATGACCAATTTTACCAAAGAAGACATCAAACTTTCCTTCAACACTTTCATTCCCTTAGAAAAACATTCCACTTTCCTTATAATATTTAACCTCTTGCAACCAATTTTCACCTCTTTCAAACCTTGTCTCTTTCATTGCTTGGTCGCCTTATCGATGAATCGATAAAAACATAAACTCATGAACATGGTCAGTGAAGTCGGTAGTTTGTGAATTAGATGATTCATTGACAAAGGGCCACAAACTTCAACTTATTTCTCTATCTTTCCTTTTCCTTCACCCCTTTTTCCACCTTATCAACAAATCAGCAAACTGGTGAAGTCACAAACTTACAAACTCAATCAACAAAATCAACAGTTCGTAAACTTGCCAAATTGCCAAAAAACCCCTCAAATGGATACATTCTTCAAAGGGAAGAAAACACACTAACATGGGGGATTTTTACTTAGAATGTTTTGAAAGAAACCCATTTAAATCATCTCAGATCAGGTATATGATGTAGGGGCATCAACCTAAGTTTTTAATTTTTAGTTTTCTCATGTTTTAAGTTCAGTAGCAGTAGGTTTTGTCTTGGAAGTTTTGGGTTTGATGGAAGAATAAGGGCAGGTTGAGACAAGGTTTGTTTTACTACGATGTAGCGGCATTGACCCTATATGGGTTTAAATTCTAAGTTTGTTGTGATTATGGTTTTCCTTGGCAATTTCTGTCATTATCTAGATAGGAAGATCAAAAGTTAGGAGAATATGGAAAGACTTTGCTTATTGGCGCTACATGGGAAGAATGAAGGTAATCAATATAAGTGGCCTTTCGTACAAAAGAATAAATAGTTATGTGACAGGTAGTCATGGGTAATTTGGTTTATCAGTTACACTGTGAAGGATTGAATAGTTTAAGGAAAGACAATGTGGAGATGAAGAGTCACAAGCAGCTGGAATTGATAGTTATGGCACACGTAACCAAGCAATTAGAGGATGATTCAAATTCTATGAGGAATGGACAAGGGAGAATGCATAAGCAAGATTCAATGGAAGATGGAGAAGGGGGTCGAGTGGTAGAGGACAGAAGAAGGCCATTCAGGCAAGGCCAATGAAGTGGCTGAGGAATGGAAGAGTAATCGACATAGAAAAAGGGAGGCTGATGGAATGTTTGGGGGTGGTCTATGTATAAAAAAGAAGGTTGACAAATGAATGAAAGGAGCTCAAGAATAAAAGAAGGACCGATAGAGAAGAGCAGTTAGAAGAAATGAAGAAGGCTGATATGAATGAGCGAAGAATAGTTTGGTTGGTTGAATGAAAGAAGCCACACAAGTTGGGTAGAGGTTGTGGATAGGAGGAGAGAAAGGGCACACCGATAATGTTGAAAGTATACAGGTAGAGTCATGTTAAGAAAGGGGTGAGCAATAGTTAGAAGAAGGGTAAAGGAGGCTAAATAAGAGTGAGTCGTATAGTTATAATCCATTTTGTTTAAGAGCCATCTAGGTCGAAAGTAGATATTTTGTAAATAAATGCAAGCATTAATAAAGTATTTGTCAATATCATTCGGGCTTATGTTAATTTACCGATTTGGATTGTTGGTTTCTCATGAATGTTAATTTAGACATTGTCACGATCTAGTTGACTATGAAGTTATTGAAGTTTTTGTCGCTTAAGGAAAGAGATATTCTGTAAATGATTAAATGTTGTAGGTCTCTATCTCTATTTTAATAGTAAATGCTTTGAAGGATGTATATGAATGAATAGAGTTTAAATCCTGAACTTCCCATCATTATAGTTTGAAATGGCAATTCCTATCACTATTTTGTTAGTAAATCTAAAAGTGTGAGTGTTGCAGAGCCTACGTCTAGGTATGGGTCCTTAGACTAGTTTTATTGTATGGATAAATATTGGAATGTGGCATTTCTAAGTCTATCAATTGGTATTAGAGCCCAAAAGATCTGGGTTGTAAATGGTTGTTGATTATTTTGGTAGATTGATGGAAGCGTAAATTATTGGTAAGTTTTGTGTTGCAGAATTGACAAAGGAGGAGAGAAGAACTTGGTTCAAAAGACTAGGTAGAGCAAAGAGAAGAGTAGCCTGAGGTAGGTATCAGAAGACAAAAAGATACAAGAAGTTTGCATAGGTAGAGCGCTGAAGGAGAGGCAACATGTGCTAGAATTTGCAAGTGACATGTGTTGTTGTGTGAACCGATCACCGAAGGAGAGGCAGTTTTCACTTGAAGTTTGAGTAGAGATTGTGGATTACAACAGTATGAAGGATGGGTATTACTGTAAGAAGACACATCATAATCCCATCTTGGGATAGATATTGGGATGGATTGGAAAGCAAAAAAATCTGTGAGGAATTGGAGAAGATTGCAAGAAGAATGGACATATTAGTAAAGAGTTATTTTCCTGCTAATGTTGTGGTTGCAGAAAGTGGACAAGAAGAGAGGAGGAAAGTTCTCATTGTAGAGGACTTGAATAAAAATAACAAGGAAAGGAGAAAAGAGAAAGTGCCACAAGGAGCACTTGAAGAAGAGAAGATAGTGTCTATGGAAGAGGCACTTGAAGAGACGTCTTGGTCTCTTGATTTATTTAATACTGATTTATTTGAAAGTGTGGATGCAAGTTTGAAGAAGGATGAGAACAAGCCTTTGGAGCCAAAAGGAGTAAGGGAAAGAAGAGAGCCCATAGATGAAGATGAAGATAAGAGTGAAAGAAGACAAGTTGCAACAATAGATAAGAGAAGACAGTTTGTAGTAGTGGTGCAATACAAGGTACCTGACGATGGAGAGAGGGCAAATGAAGAAAAGAAGAAAGCTTGTAAAGAGGAAGAGGTGGCAAGACATGAAGCCAAGAATGTAAGAAAATTGGGACAGCAGACCAATGAAGAGGTAAAAGTGATTTTTGGTGGTGATTTTGTTTATGCAAGTGAAAATAGGAGTGTAAACCTACAAGTTAGAAAGGAGAAGGGTAAATTAGTGGATCATGGCTATATAATACCATATTGGCAAAGGAAATCATTTGTAAATGAACAACAAAGTGAAGTAAGGCAAGGAGTGGTTTGTATTAATAGCAAAATAGCATCAAGGATGGAAGATATGACAGAGATTCAAGAGGAAAGGTCCAGTGCAAAAGCAGCAAGGCATCAACCCAAGAAGATGGAAACCAAAGTGTGGGTAGTGAAGCATGGGACAGCAGTAGAAGAAGTTGACAATGAGAACATACAAAGCAAGAGAAGAGGAGATGTGTAGATATTGACAAGCCCAATGAAGAGGAGCACATGATAAAGCCCCTAGAAGATGAAAAGGAGGATAATGCCCCAGAGCATGCAACAGAGTTAGAGGAAAAGCAACATGGGACGTGCAAGGTAAGAGGTAGACAATCTAATTTGTATGATGATGATGTTGAGGCTTTAAGTAAAATTTCTGAATATGAGGTGGATATGTGGAGGTTGGTAGATGAGAAAGGAGAAGTAAATATTAGAAGAGAAAGGAAAATAAATAAAGGCAGATTGGAGAGCTTAGAAAGAATAAATATGAATATGGAATAAACCCTAGGAATTGGAAAAAAGAATGGACCACAGAGGCTTGGAGTGAGAAAATTAAAAGGTGAAGGAGAAAACAAAAATGTAGATAAAGGATGTATAACAAACATTGGGACAACAGGGAATAAAGAAGAAGAAGCTGAGGCAACAGAGAGTAAAGAAGGTAAGGATAAATTCATTCAAGATGGAAACAAGGTTGAGATGGAAATTGAAGAAGGGGCAGTGAACAAAAATGTTGCAGATGGTTTTTGAACACTATTCTCTGAGCTCGGATTAGAATGGTAGATGAAGATAAAGAATGAAGATATGTGTATGTGTGAAGAGGTTGCCACTGGTCATAAAGAAGTTGGTCTAGCAAAGAAGGTAGAGGTAAACAAAAATGTCTTTTCCAAGAATGAGGATATGTATTTCTTTAGTGTATTGATCAATGAGAGGGTTGAGCAACAATTTGAAATAGAGCATGGTATTGTGGTCTGTGATGTGAGAATAGGTATTAAAAATGATTTGTGATTGTTTAGTTGGGATATTGGGAAGGAAGTATATGTAATGTTGGATGTAGATTAGTATAAGGATAAGCATGCCTTTCATATAATAGAGAACCCGTTGGGTGAAGTGGGATTAATTAGGAACAAATCTGCAGAGCTCCTTAATCTTCATATATTTAGAAGGGTTGATTTGTGGGTGAATGTGACAACAAGGAATCTGGTTAGCATGGAGTTGTATGATGAACAACAATGTGGGATGAATATGTTGAAGGTGTCAGAAAGATTGTGGAAGAAGCAGAAGAAGGATATAGGAAAATGAGTTTTGAATAATGACCCCATGTGCAGGAGCACATTATCTTTTGTCCCCTAGGGAGTCTAATGTAGGGGCATCGACCTAAGTTTCTGATTTTTAGTTTTCTTATGTTTTAAGTTTAGTAGCGGTAGGTTTTATCTTGGAAGTTTTGGGTTTGATAAGGGCATGTTGAGATAGGTTTGTTTTACTACAATGCAGGGGCATTGACTCTATATGGGTTTAAATTCTGAGTTTGTTGTGATTATGGTTTTCCTTGGCAGTTTCTGTCATTATCTGTATAGGAAGATCAAAAGTTAGGAGAATATGGATAGACTTTGCTTACTGTTGCTACGTGGGAAAAATGAAGGTAATTAATATAAGTGGCCTTTGGCATAGAAGAATAAGTGGTTATGTGACAGGTAGTCGTGGGTAGTTTGATTCACTAGTTACACTATGAAGGATCAAATAGTTTAAGGAAAGACAATATGGAGATGAAGAGTCATAGGCAGCTAGAATCGACGGTTATGGCACAACTAACCAAGCAATTAGAGGGTTTGAATTCTATGTGGAATGGACAAGGGAGAATGCATAAACAAGATTCAATGGAAGATGGAGAATGGGTTCGAGTGGTAGAGGATAGAAGAAGGCCGTTTAGGCAAGGCCAATGAAGTGGCCAGGGAATGGAAGAGTAATCGACATAGAAAAAGGGAGGCCGATGGAATGTTTGGGGGCAGTCTGTGTATAAAAGAGAAGGATGATAAATGAATGAAAGGAGCCCGGGAATAAAAGAAGGACCGATAGAGGAGAGCAGCTAGAAGAAATGAAGAAGGCTGATATGAATGAGTAAAGAAGAGTTTGGTTGGTTGGATGAAAGAAGCTGCACAAGTTAGGTAGAGGTTGTGGATAGGAGGAGAGAAAGTGAAAGCCGATAATGTTGAAAGTATACAGGCATAGTCATGTTAAGAAAGAGGAGAGCAACAGTTAGAAGAATGGTAAAGGAGGATAAATAAGAGTGAGTCATATAGTTATAATCCATTCTATTTAAGAGCCATCCAAGGCAAAAGTAGAGATTTTGTAAATAAATGCCAGGATTAATTAAGTATTTGTCAATATCATTCAGGCTTATGTTAATTTACTGATTTGGATTGTTGGTTTCTCATGCATGTTAATTTAGACATTGTGTGATCTAGTTGACTATGAAGTTATTGAAGTTTCTGTCACTTAAGGAAAGAGATATTTTGTAAATGATTAAATGTTGCAGGTCTTTGTCTCTGTTTTAATAGTAAATGCTTTGAAGGATGTATATGAATGAAGAGAGTTTAAATCATGAACTTCCCATCATTATAGTTTGAAATGGCAATTCCTGTCACTATTTTGTCAGTAAATCTTAAAGTGTGAGAGTTACAGAGCCCACGTTTGGGTATGGATCCTTAGACTAGTTTTACTGTATGGAGAAATATTGGAATGTGGCATTTCTAAGTCTATTAGTATATATGATGGGTTTAAAATGCAAAGGAAAAAAGTCAGATTTTCACTGAATCTAGGGCAAGATATGCATGTTTAGGAGCTAGTTTTTTGTTGTCGGCACAACACAACTGAGAGAGGGGGGGTTAATCAATTGTACTAAAATTTTAACCTTAGTTGATCAATTTCACAATCACATTAACTTGCTTTAACCACTTAATCTGATATGAATAATAAACATGAAAAGAAGAAACAAAACTTAAGCACATCAACACCATTCACACATGAACACCAAATTTTTTATGTGGAAAACCCTTAGAAAGGGAAAAACCACAGTGAGTGTTATCTCACAATATAATGTAGTAACAATACTGAATATAAAAGAGCCTCACTGCCAGGAGGGCTCGCTGCCCAATAGGGTGGCTCACTGCCAATGGATGGCTCATTGCCGGTGGGTGGCTCACTACCAAGGGTTGAACTGATATAGTTGCATCTATAACATGCTTGAATTTAGTTCCATTGAAGTGCAATATATCTCTCCTTCTCTACCTTTTCAATCACATAGTTTATCTTCGCATCTTCACACACACACACACACTCTCTTTCATGACTTCATTACATGTATTTATACCTATCATCAACCTTGGAATGTACATCAAGGTCAGCATTACAATCTTCAAAAGTTGAAACTTTCTCCAAGGTTGACATACATACAAAATTCCAAAATAGGACTGGACCTAAACAAACTTGCAGAGGAAAAGAATGAGGGATGAACACATCACATCTTAGCTTGGACCCAAATACATCTTAACATGCTTGGACATGCTACTGCAATTCATGAATCATCTCCACAACAATTGTGACTAACCAAGTTAGCTAGAACAAGTATACAACATCAAGAATCACTAAGTCACATGCTTCCAAGAGTTTCATTATAGCTTTCAGACCAGACACATGCCTTCAATGTATTCAGGGGACATCTACAAACACCATAGAATTATTTGGAAATCATCAAGTCCAACTGCAACAAATCTCAACTTACTTTTCTTGAAGATGGATCACAGACTGCTCTCAATCAGACACTGTCATACTCTGCTAATCAAAAACTTGCTTTTCGGAGCACCAAATCAAAAAACCTTTGGAATGAAGAAATCTAAGGACCTTGTAAGCTTAGGTCCAGAACCACAGGACCAAAGGACATACTACAAAGGAATGTGGAAAAAAATACTTTCTCTTTGTGACACTGCAAACTCTATCAATCACAATCTTCATACTGGTGAATGGAACTTTTGTTGCACAGTGATCTAGACCACCAAATTATGGATTTAGCATCTTCAAAAACTTCTTTAAAACACATCCAAATATCATACTCTGGTCTTGAAAACTGAGTAAATGTGGAGAAAAACTCAGACAATTATTCTACAAGACAAAATACTCTGCAACACATTGTTTCTACTTGGAGAGCAACTTTTCTCAAAAGAACTTGGAAACTCATTATCAAGAATATCTTCTCATCATCTCCAACACTTATACTAGACAATACAAAACAACTGACTCATCACAAACATGTTGATAACTGAGAGGGGGGGTGAATCAGTTATCCTAATTATTTCTTCTTTCTGAACTTTCTTAATAACAATGCAGCATTAATTCAAATAAGCAAACATAACCATGAAAAGGAAAATACACATGACACAATATTTTTGATGTGGAAACCCTGTTAAGGGAGAAAACCATGGGGTGATTAACCCAAGATTGTATTCTCTGTTAGAAGAATGGAAATACAAAAATGACACTTACCAATTAGGGCTCACTGCCCAAGCACACTGCTCACAAGAGGCACACTACCTACAAGAGACTCATTGTCTACAAAATAGTGTTTATACAATACTTGAACTGATTGGGAGCATCTACATATGCTGGAGTTTAGTTCCAGTTAGGCTCAATATACTGATCTGTTGCACTTCATCTTTCCTCTTCTTTATGCTACTTTTCTCTTACATACCGAATCTTCCTTGCTACTTTTACTCTGCTCTTCTGCTCTTATTCACAACTTACCGATGACAACAACAACATTCACAATTAAATCCATCTTGTATATGTATCCGCACAAGTGATTTCATCACCTTTCTAGTCAGCACCCGAAATAGTCAAACTTTTCACAACCTCTGATCTGTCGGTTGAATCCTTGCACATCAAGTAATGTAGATCAAGCATATACTTGTAGAAGTCATCAATCATGTCGACCAAACATAACTTATGCCTTAAGAACCTTTTCCATCATAAACAACACATCCAGAATGATGTCTGATGTTCTGCCAGTGAGTTCTTCCTCTGTCACACTGCCAATCAGGAACCCGATACTCAAGTGATCATATCTTTTTCTTCATCTATCACCATAGGCTAAATCCTTGGATTCTATCACTCAAGGTAGTCCTCTTGACTTACTCAAATTAGTTCTTCATCAAGATACTTCCTCTGAGAGATCTGGACCTGTCTATTGGACCTTACTGACTACTATGTTCCTGCTTACCGAACCTCAATATTTTGCAATCTATCTTCTGGTAAAGACTAATTATGTCCTGCAGATGTGTGGGCTAACCTTTGTTGCCATCAATGACAACATTCATGAATCCATATAGTGTCTCTTGCGAACAAAACAATCATCAAAACAAGATCACAGTTGACACTAATGACAACACATATATGTTGACATTAGTGACAACATCGGCTAGCACATACTTGCAACAATCTCCCCCTTTGTAAATGATGGCAACATATGATGTGAAAATCCATCAAGACAAGAATCTACATTCACCACCATCTCCTCCTTTCTCTTTACACATATGAGATGCTTTCTCCTCCTAAGTTTTTCACATGATTTCTCTCCCCCTTTGACATCAATGGAAAAGGACATCATATTTCCTCCACTCCACATACTTGCACACTTCTGCTCCAATCATATTGGAATCATTCTTTACTCCCCCTGACTGCAAAAATCATCTCAAATAACTACCTTCTCCCCTTAAAGGGTAGCCCTCTAAATCAATCCAGAAGAAAATATTCTTCGAGGCACACTGGATTGATGCATCTTCTTATGCACCTAGTTCAATGAAGGAGGAGGAATAACCCCTAACTTTTCCCGAAGATGTCCTTTGGAAGAGCCTTGGTGAATATATTAGCAACTTGATCCTTTGTAGGTACATACTCAAGATTCACTACATTCTCAACAACTTTCTCTCTCAAAAAGTGATAATTGAAATGTGTTTAGTTTTTGAATGCATCACTGGATTCTTTGAAATGTTTAAGGCACTTGTGTTATCACATAGAATAGGGATTGGCTCTTCATACTGAAATTTGATATCCTTCAAGGTTTATTTCATCCACAACACCTAAGTACAACATGTTACTGCTACAATATATTCTACCTCTGCAATAGATAAGGAGACTGATTCTTGTTTCTTGCTATGCCAGGACACTTCCTATTTGCATGGAAGAATACACCTCCACTTGTGCTTTTCCTTTCATCAACACAACTAGCCCAATCTGCATCTATATAGGGACTTAGGGAGAAGTCATTATTCTTTGGATACCATAGACCATGATCTAGAGTACCTTTTAAGTACCTAAAAATCCTTTTCATTGCCACAACATGTGATTCTCTAGGATCTGATTGAAATCTAGCCACAAGACAAACTGCATGCATGATATTTGGTCTAGTGGTAGTTAGATAAAGTAGTCCTTGAATCATTGACCTATACTTGCTTTGATCAGCCTAAGGAGATTCATCATTTTTTTTCAACTTACATCCAGTAATCATAGGAGTGCTCACCACTTTAGAGTCTTCCATCCAAACTTCTCTAATAACTCTCTAAGATACTTTGTTTGAGAAATGAAGATACCTTTATTTGTCTGATTTATTTGCAATCCATGTAAGAAATCCATCTCACCACACATGGACATCTCAAACTCCTTCTGTATCTCATCTACAAAATTCTTACACATTCCTTCATCTCCACCAAATATAATATCATCCACATAGAATTCAACAATCAGGATTTGATCTTTGCTTGCCTTGATATACAAATTGCTATTTGTGGACCCTTTACTGAAACTCTGTTGCAATAGATACTTATCTAGTCTTGCATACCAAGCTCTGGGAGCTTGCTTTAATCCATACAGAGCCTTCTTCAACTTGCACACCATATCTGGTTGGTCTGATAACTAGAATCCATCTGGTTGCTCTATGTATACCTCTTCTTCTAACTCACCATTCAGAAAGGCAGATTTCACATCCATTTGATACACATTGAAATCTTTATGTGCAGGAAAGGCCAAAAACAATGTGATTGCTTCCAATCTAGCCACTAGAGAAAAATTCTTCTCATATTCTATCCCTTCTACTTGTGAGTAGCCTTTGCACACAAGTCTTTCTTTATTTCTCACAACTTCTCCAACCTCATTCAGTTTGTTCTAGAAAACCCACTTTGTTCCAATCACATTCTTGTTTGCAGGTCTAGGGACAAGTTCCCAAGTCTTGTTCTTCTCAATCTGCATTAATTTTTCTTCCATTTCCTTAACCCAATGTTCATCATTACAAGCTTCATTTATTGTCTTAGGTTCCACCTTTGAAAGTAAATAGAGATTTACTTGTTCTTCTACAGCTCTTCTTCTTATCAATACACCTTTCATTTTATCACCTATAATCTGATCTTTAGAATGATCTCTTTGCACATACTTGGGAGTCTTTGGAATTATTTCAAGAGCATCTTCTTGAATTTCTTCTTCTTCAAGAGAAACTTGTACTTCGGTCTGAACTTCCTTTTCTTTGCCTTTTTCTACCTTCTCTGTGATAACAGGTTCATCTGATTCATATCCACCCAATTGAAGATCTTCATCTACCTTTACATTTGCACTTTCTATGATCTTTTTCAGTCTTTTGTTATAGTAGCAGTAAGCTTGCTCTTGGTTGAGTAATCTAGGAATATACCTTCATCACATCTAGCATCAAATTTCCCTACTTCTTCATCTCTTCTGATATAACATTTGCTTCCAAAAACTGTGAAATATTTGACTGTAGGAGTCTTACCTTACCACAATTCATAAGGTGTCTTGGTCTCTTTTGCTCTGACCTACACTCTATTCTAAATATAAACAACAGTGTGTATTTCTTCTTTCTAGTATACTTCCCATATGTCTACTTCCTTGATCATTGTTCTAGCAGCTTCTTGAACAGTTCTATTCTTCCTTTCAACCACTCCATTTTGCTGAGGAGTTTGGGGGTAGATAAATGTCTCTTTATTCCATGTTCTTCATAGAAAGAATTAAACTCATTTGAAGTAAATTCACCTCCTCTATCAGATCTTAAGCACTTGATTTTTAGATCCAATTCATTTTCAACCATAGCTTTGAAAGTTGTGAACTTGTCTAGGGCTTCTGATTTTTCTCTAAGGAAAGTAACCCACGTCATTCTTGAATAATAATCAATAAGAAGCATGAAATACCTATCACATTGTAGTCTTCTTACTCTTGTAGGACCACAAAGGTCTATATGCACCAACTCTAGTAGACTGGTAAAGAATTGTTCTTTGCATTTGAAGGTGGTCTTTTTCATCTTGCCCAATTGGCAATCTTTACATGTAACATTGGCAGGCTTCACAATTTTAGGTAGATCTCTTACAATCTGAGCAGTACTTATTTTCACTAGATTATCAAAGATGATGTGACCCATTCTCATATGCAAAAGCCAACTTTCATCTATCTTAGCCAACAAACAACAGTTATCGGTACCTTTCAAGTGATAGACATTACCATGAGTCTTTTTACCACCAATAATTATAGTTCTGGAGCTTTTTCTTATCTCACATCTTTTGTCTTTGAATACAAGATTATATCCTTTGTTGCACATTTGTCCAAAACTTAGAAGGTTATGCTTCAAGCCCTTGACATAAAGAACATCATTTGTATTATGCTTTCAAAAGTAATTGATCCTTTTCCACAAATCTTACTAGTCCTTCATATTTTTCAAATTTGACAAACTTACTGTTGTCTCTAGTTATGTGATTTGAACATACACTGTCAATGATCGATTCATCTTCCTTTTCAACATGAAATGCAAACAACTCTCTTGGATTTCTATCCTTCACACAGTGATCAAGGTTAGAAGAAACAAGTTCTTCTCTAAGTGCAATAAACAAACATTCACTACTATTGCTATCATCACAACTATCATCATCAATTATACCCTCATCATCTCTAACATAGTAACTCTTTCTTACCATCTTTCCTTTACTTTCATTGAATTTTAAGGCTCTATCAGGACATCTTGAAGCATAGTGACCAATTTTTCCACAATTGAAACATTTGAAGGGTAACTTACCTTTGAATTTTCCTTTGCTACCTTTTTTATTTTGCTTGTAAACTTTACCTTAAGTTCTACAAAATCTTCAACTCATTCCATAGCATACTTCTCTGATCTAGAAGTCTTTTCTTCTTTGGCCTTGAAAGCAGTCTCAATTTTCACAGGATGATCAGTAGTACCAAATTCCCTTATTTCAAAGGTAGTTAGTTTACCAAGCAATTGATCTTTTGTAAGTTTACCTGACTCAAGAAATTCTTCAATGGCATATACCTTGTGACTATAGGACTTTGGAATAGTTCTAAGTATTTTATCAATAACATCTTCATCTTCTCTTCATCTTCTTACTTTCCACGAAGGGCCTTGATGTTGTTGACAAATTCATCAATCTTCTATATGTAATTTATTATGTTATCATCTTTAGACATTCACATGGTTTCATATGTGGTCTTTAAGTTCTACAACTTAGCTTTCCTGACAAATGCATCACCTTCATAAACATTCTTTAGTTTCTCCCAAATTTCATGAGTAGTCGCAAGATCCACAACTTTTGCCATTTCAACATTTGATAAAGCATTCAATAGAGCATTTTTAGCTTTGTGATTCAACTCAAACTCCTTGACTTCTTCTTCAATCTTTAGGTATTTCATATTTCTTTCTGACTATCATCCAAACACTATAACCTATAGAAATAAGATAACTTTCCATAGTGCATACCTTCCAGTATGCATAGTCAAATCCATCAAACTCTGTTGTATCCTTTTTGTGTGCCATTCTGGATCTACCCCAAGCTGTTAGGATTTCTTCCAAGGAACCTAGCTTTGATACCAATTGTTGAAGGCACAACACAACTAAGAGGGGGATGAATTAGTTGTACCAAAATTTTAACCTTAGTTGATCAATTTCACAATGACATTAACTTTCTTTAACCACTTAATCTAATATGAAGAATAAACATGAAAAGTAGAAATAAAACTTAAGCACATCAACACCATCCACACATGAACACCATATTTTTTATGTGGAAAACTCTTAGAAAGGGAAAACCCACGTTGAGTGTTAACTCACAATATAATGTATTAACAATACTAAATATCAAAGAGGCTCACTACCAAGAGGGCTCACTACCCAATAGGGTGGCTCACTGTCGATGGATGGCTCACTTTCAGTGGGTGGCTCACTGCCAAGGGTTGAACTGATATAGTTGCATCTACAACATGCTTGAGTTTAGTTCCATTGAAGTACAATATATCTCTCCTACTTTGCCTTTTCAATCACACAGTTTATCTTTGCATCTTCACACACACACACACACACTCTTTCATTACTTCATTATATGTATTTATACCTATCATTAACCTTGGAATGTACATCAAGGTCAGCATTACAATCTTCAACCATTGGAACTTTCTCTAAGGTCAGAATACATAGAAAATTACAAAATAGGACTAGACCTAAACAAACTTGAAAAGGAAAAGAATGAAGGATAAACACATCACAGCTTATCTTGGACCCAAATACATATTCACACACTTGGACACACTTCTACAATTCCTGAATCATCTCTGCAACAATTGTGACTAACGAGGTTGACCAGAACAAGTATACAACATCAAGAATCACTAAGTCACACGCTTCCAAGAGTTTCACTATAGCTTACAGATCAGAGACACACCTTTAATGCATTCAGGGGACATCTACAAACACCATAGAATCATTTGGAAATCATCAAGTCCAACCACAACATATTTCAACTTACTTTTATTGAAGATGGATCATAGACTACTCTCAATTAGACACTGTCATACTCTGCTAATCAAAAACTTTCTTTTCAGAGCACCAAATCAAAAAAACCTTTGGAATGAAGAAAGATAAGGACCTTGTAAGATTAGGTCCAAAACTGCAAGACCAAAGAACATACTGTAGAGGAATGCGGAGAAAAATACTTTCTCTCTGTCACACAACAAACTCTGTCAAGCACAGTCTTCATATTGGTGAATGGAACTTTTACTGCACAATGATCTAGACCACCATATTGTAGATTTAGAATCTTCAAACACTTTTTTAAAAAATATCCAAATCTCATACTCCGGTCTTCAATACTAAGGAAATGCGGAGCAAAACTCAGATAGTTATTGTGCAAGCCAAAATACTCTGCAACACACTGTTTCTACTTGGAGAGCAATTTTTCTCAAAAGCACATGGAAACTCATTATTAGGAATATCTTCTCATCATCTTCAACAATTATATAACACAATACAAAGCAACTGACTCATCACAAACAATCATCAAAATAAGAGCACAATTGACACCAATGATAACATAGGTATGTTGACATCAATGACAACATCGGTTAGCACATACTTGCAACATTTTTTAGGTCCCAACAAGAGTGATGATCAGAGGAGTTGAGGTGAAAGATATGGTGATGAAAGTGATGAGCATGCTAGATAAATATCATATGCACATAGTTGTACCTTATCTTTTGAATTTCATGAACAAGTGAAATTTGTCAAGTTGAAGGATATGCTGACATGAAGAAGTTGTGGCTTCTTGTTTTTTATGAAAATAATTATGATTGTTGTCTATGGCGTTGTGAATGTTGCATTCATTGCCGCTTTATGAAAATCATTGCATGAGATATGAATGAAAATGTATAAGGTTTCAAACTATCAAAGGCACAGGGATTTGTATTGCAAGAGCTTAGAAACATGTACCGTATTTCACCAAAAATGAATGAAAGGAAGCAAGGTATGAAGAAACACTTCCTACACTGATCTATTGAGGAAAGATTTATGCAAATTCAAAATTTTACAGTTACATACTAAGATGCACATTAATAGAAAGATAATAACAACATCAAATGCAAATACAAAACTCACAACACAAGATATACGTGGTAAAAACCCTTTCAGATAAAAAACCCCACACTCCAAAGCTGCCCAATATATTATTTAGGAATCAAGAAGATTACAATATACTTACAGAGAAAGCTTTCACAAGAGTAGTAATCAACTAGAGATCTAGGAGGTAATACAATATTTATAAGAATCTTACACACAACCTCCATCTCAAGCTCCTGATATATAGGAGATACAATACAGTAATCTATCAATAGTAATTACAAAACCATGAGCCAAAACCACCCAAAAGTGGCACCCAAATTATCTGCAATCAAATATGCCTTGTGATGTGTCAAATCACACACCAACATGTGTAACTCTCCCCTTTACAACTCTTTTAAGTGTCCAACATGTTTTTACATTTCCCAAAAATAGGAGGTCCAACTTTCAGAGGCCATAACTTTTGATCTAGGTGTCTGATTGACGAACCATTTAATGCATCAGAAAGCTCATGAAGAGATCTATCAAGATGTAACAAAATTTTTCAATTATGACAAATTTTGGGGCATTTAGGGACCTCTAAGTGACTCAAAACTAAGTTCGAAACTTTTTTCAACAGTTTCAAAAAATAGAAACTTTAATATCTTGCAATCTAGGTATGATCTTGAGGCAAAACTCACCTAAGATGTTTACTTAGTTGTTCCATACCTTCTGGGAAAAGTCTAGGTCAATCCAAGGTCAAATGTAGATTTACTAAAAATAGTAAGCCCTTCCATTTTTAGCCCTTTTGGAAACTTTGAAAGTTCTAGATCATTCTTCAAAATAAAGGGTATTCGAAAAGACCAAAACTGGGAAGAATAGTAACCTTTTGTAGTTGCAAGGCTGAGACACTTTTCTTAACATTCTCCCACTCATCAAACAACTTGCAAGAGTAAAGGGAGTATCAACACCATGATTTAATTGCTAGGGGCTGAGAGTCCCATAGACTATGAACACCATCTGAAATTCTCTATGCTCACAGGTTTTGTCAATGAATCTACAACATTCATCAAAGTGTCAACTTTATCCAAGATTACCTTCCCATCCTCTACCATGTTAGAAACAAAATGGTACTGGACATCAATATGCTTAGTCCTCGCATGGAAAGTAGGATTCTTCGCCAAACATATGGCACTTTGACTGTCACAACAAATAATAATCTTTCCTGCATCAAACCCAACATCAAAACACAATCTCTTAAGCTAAATGGCTTCTTTACAATCATGATTTGTTGCCATGTACTCAGCTTCAGTAGTGGAAAAAGTGACCATAGGTTGCCACTTACTCATCCAACTAATAGTACCACCAAACATTGTGAACACATAAGCACTGGTGGATCTCCTGTTGTCAATGTCACTTGCCGAATATGAATCGACAAATCAACGAATACAAAGTGAATGCCGAGGTCCTATAGGATAACCATGTTAACATAAGGAATACTTGGAAGTACCTCGTGAATATCTAAACACTCTCTTCACTGCATGCCAATCTACCCATCTAGAATTGGCCATAAATCAACTAAGGACTCCCACTACTTGGGCAATGTCTAGTCTAGTATAGACCATCACATACATTAAACTTCCAACCGCACTAGCATAAGGAACTCTGCTCATATCCTTTGTCTTAGAAGGAGACTTTGGACAATCTACAACATATAACTTTGTCCCCATCATAATAGGAACAATCAAAGGTCTACAATCTACCATACTGAATCTCTCCAACATAATGTGAACATACTAACTATGGCCTAACCAAATCTTTCTGTTTTCTCTATCTCTTTTGATCTCCATCCCCAGAATGCACCAATTTGCCCCTAGATTTTTCATCTCAAACTATGCTAACAATTGAGACTTCAAATAAAAAATCAAACTTTTACCATTCCAAATGAGTAACATATCATCGTCGTATAATGTAATAATGAGAATATGATCATTATAAAACTTATAATAAACACAATGATCAGATTTCAATCTCAAAAATCCAATACTCAACACAAAGGCATCAAACTTCTAGTACCGCATCCTAGGAGACTGTTTCAAACCATACAAAGACTTTTTCAACTTGCAAACCAGATTTTCTTTACCTTTCACCACGTAGTACTTTGGCTGACATATATATTTCCTCCTCTAAATCACCATGAAGGAATGTTTTCTTCACATCCATATTTTTCACTTCTAGACCATGTGCTGTTGTAAGAGATAACAAGAACCAAATAGATGTCAACTTTGCAACGGGTGAGAAAATCTCACGATAGTCAATTCCCTCCACCTGAGAATACCCATTCGCAACCAATCTAGCCTTATATTTCTCAACACTACCATTTACACCAAATTTCTTTTTGGACACCCATTTGCATCCAACAAGTTTTTGTCCTTCAGGAAAAGGTACCAGGTCCCAAGTGTTATTGTTTTCCAAAGAAGCCATCTCCTCTTCCATGGCCTCCTTCCAAAAACCTACATCTTTCATACCCATAGCCTCTTTCATAGTTCTAGGCTCATCAGTGTTAGAAATCAAAGAAAAAATATAACTAGAATCATGCAATAAATAACTAAACCTATTAGGTTGCCACCTTATCCATGTGAACCTCCTTAAAGATTGAGGTTGAGGTTTTTCATCTTCTTCTAAACTTTTAGAGCTACTAGAGCTCTCCTCATTATTAGGTCCAATAAATATTTTTGGTTCAACTTTCTCAAGGGTGGAAGGAAGCTGAACCACATCCTCTTTCTTCTCTTCTTTCTCTAGATGTAAGACAATAGAAGAAGGATTGAGCTCTCTAAAGAACACACTTCTGCTATACAGAACTCTCTCAACCACTGGATCCCAAAGCTTGTACCCTTTCACACCAATGCCATAACCGATGAAGATACACTTCACAGCCTTGTTCTCCAACTTAGACCTCTTCTCCTTAGGTACATGTGCATATGTCTCACAACCAAATACTTGAACATGTCTCAATCAAGGATTTTTACTAAACTACACCTCCATAGGTGTCTTATCAATGAGTGCTGATTTATAAGACCTGTTAACTAGGTAACAAGTGGTAGAAATAACTTCAGCCTAGAACTTTTGTTCAAGGCCATCTCCACTTAGCATACTCCTTGCCCTCTCCATTAGTGTTCTATTCATCCTCTTTGCAACTCTATACTACTGAGGGGTATATGGAGTTGTCTTGTGCCTCTTAATCCCTTATTCTTTACAAAACTCACCACCATTATCAATCCTCAAATGCTTAATCTTTCTATCCTTCTAATTCCCTACAAGAGCTTTGAACTCTTTAAATCTACTAAAAACTTTAGATTTACTTCTAAGGAAATACACCCATGTCCTTCTACTATAATCATCAATGAATGAAACAAAGTAAACATATTTTGAAATCAAAGGAACATTAACAAGACCAAACACATTAGAATGAATCAAGTCCAACACCTTAGAAGATTTGTGAGAATTTGAATAAAACTAAACATAGTTTTATTTTCCATAAATGCAATGTTCACAGAAATCAAACTCAAGGTTACAGTCATTCATACCGTCAACAAGATTTTTATTTTTCAGGGTCCTCAAACCCTTTTCATCAATGTGACTAAGCCTTTGGTGCCATAACATTGTCTTCTCAGCTGGAAGTTTCATCTCCATAGAATGAGCACCCTTAGGTACCCAAAAAGCATGACCATTAGAAGTAGAAGCAACAGTCCTCTTCACTACTAGTTCCAATGGTAAGGATGAAGACTGTGAAGCTCTCTTCAGTCTTCTTCGAAATAGAGGCACTAATGCGCTAAACAGCACATGCATCAAGCTGAAATAGAGTGCCAATCTAAACACCCTTAGCCAACACCATAGATCCTATAGTCATCTTGCATCCTCCATTTGAGAAAACAACTTGCACAACCACTATTGAAATGCGCTGAACAATTGAGGGGGGGTGAATCAATTGTCACAAAAACTTAAACACTTTTTCACTTACACATTAATCACTTATCCATAATTTTATGATTTAACAATGAATGCATGAAATTAGAAACTTAAACATAGATGTAACATTATACACAAGAGACACCAAATTTTTATGTGGAAAACCCCAAGGTGGGGAAAAACCATGGACATGATTAGCTCTCAGAATATATTGCAGTCTTTGAAAAATGATGTTCAGGATTGGTCACTCCATGGGCCCAAAACATACTGGCTCACTGCCATGAAGTATAGCTAGGTCTAGCAGGCTCACTGCCTCAACCCTAAACCTAGAAAGATTACAATAAGGGTTGTTAAACCCTGAGGGCTGTTAAACCATACTAGCAGTTCACTGTCAGGCTCACTAGCAAAATCACCATCTTCTTCATGTACAAGATTAGTACATTGAAGTACAATAGTTCCTCTGCTCTGCTATGCCCTTCTCTACCTTATCTCCTCACCCTTTTCCTTATCTTCCCATTTTCACACAAGGACACCTTTTCCATGACTCAATTACAAGTATTTATACACTTCATCAACCTTGGAATGATCATCAAGGTCAGCATTACAATCATCAACCATCGGAACAATCTCCAAGGTCAGCATTACAAACATTTACAAAGTAGGTCCTGACCTATTACAATATTATGCAAAGGAAATGAAGTAAAGATGTATACGGATCATGCCATGCCTTAGCTAGGACTCAAACATGATCTTCAACACCACAACACACTTCCACAATTTTTAAGGAATCTCTACAATTACTGGAATTAACCAAGTCGGCTAAGACTGGTTACATGCAACATTATCTGGGAACAATCTTCAAACATGATCTCAATTCCTTAACGCGAACTGATGTCAAGATAGGAAAATGATTAGGGGACATCCACAAGCATGTTATAATCATTAGGATAAACCGCACGAACCTTAACCACTTTAGCCATAGGAATCTTCTCACCGAAACACATGAACTTCACTGTCTTCATTTGACATAAAAGAAAGATAGTTTGCAGACCACCAAAACATGAACCACTACATTTGTAGGCACTTATCATCATCCTAGACTTCCCTCTATAACTGCAGGGTAAAATACTTTATTGCAGAGGAATGCGGAGCAAAATATTTTCTCCCTGTCACTAGAGAATAATCAGAGAAAGTAGGTTTTACTCTGGTGAATGCAACTCTCTTAATTCTTCACACCCGAGGCTCAAACTCAAGATTTAGCATCTTCAGACATCTCTTTAAATAAATTACAATCCATAGACTAAGATATTTAGCCATTGAGAAATGCGGAGCAATCTACAAGACTATTCTTCAGCATATAACTCACTGTCTATATTGCACTTCACTATAGCTCCCTTGTTTCTTTTGGAGGGGCCAATTTTCTCAATATCCTCAACATACAAAGCTTCTAAAAAAGTAATAGAATAGGACATAGTTGACACCAATGACAACAAAGATATGTTGACATTAATGACAACACTGATTAGGAACATACTTCCAACAATCTCCCCCTTTGTCATTGATGGCAACATATGATGTGAAAAATTGCAACAACCATCAAGACAAGATTCTCACCCTGTCTCTTTACACATCTTCACTCTTTCTTTCTGACCAAGATTATCCCCCTATCTTTTTACACATCTGCACTCCTTCTTTCTAAGTTTTTCACATGACTTCTCTTCCCCTTTGACATCAATGGCGAAGGGAACATACTTGCACTCTTTTGGTCTGATTCAATTTCTCTTCTAATCTCTCTGACTACTCCCTCAGATAAGTAGCCCTAAAAGCATCAATCTGGATCTGAAGAAGCACCACCAGACTAATGCACTCTTGTGCATCTTAGTTTAGAGAAGGAGGGGTAATAACCCCTAACTTTTCTCTGAGATACTCAAAAGTATCCTTAGGCAGAGGTTTGGTGAAAATGTCTGCAATCTGGTCTTTTGTAGATACATATTCCAACTTGACTTCATTCTCTATCACTTTTTCCCTTAGAAAGTGATATCTCATGGATATGTGCTTTGTCCTTGAATGCATTACTGGATTCTTTGATATGTTTATGGCACTTGTATTGTCACAAAAGATTGCAATTAGATCTTCATACATAACTCTGATGTCTTTCAAAGTCTGCTTCATCCATAATACTTGAGTGCAACTACATGCTACTGCAATGTATTCTGCTTCTGCAGTAGACATGGATATTGAATCAAGTTTCTTGCTCTAGCAAGACACCAACCTTTTTCCCAAAAAGAATGCACCTCTACTTATACTTTTTGTGTCATCCACATCTTCAGCCCAATCTGCATCAGTGTATGCACTAAGAGTCAAATTATTGTCTTTTGGATACCACAAACCATAATCTATTGTGCCTTTCAAATATCGCAGAATTCTCTTGATTTCTATCTCATGTGACTCCTTAGGCCCTGCTTGAAATCTTGCCACAAGAAAAACTACATGCATTATGCTAGGTCTGGTTTGAGTCAGATAAAGTAATCCTCCAATCATAGATCTGTACCTTTTCTGATCTGCCATAGGTGAATCATCATTTTTGCTCAACTTACAATTGGTTATTATGGGAGTATTTACCAAGTTAGAGTCTTCCATCGCAAATTTATTTAGTAACTCTTTCACATATTTAGACTGAGAAATGAAGATACCTTTATCTAATTGATTGATTTGTAGACCTAAAAACAAATTCATCTCACCAAACATGGACATTTCAAATTCACTTTGCATTTCTCCAGCAAAAATTGTGCGCATACCTTCATTGCCTCCAAAGATAATGTCATCAACAAAGACTGCTACAATTAGGATTTGTTCATCATTGATCTTGAAGTAGAGATTGCAATCTGTAGTACCCTTACTAAACCCTATCTGTATCAGATACCTGTCCAACCATGCATACCATGCCCTAGGGGATTGTTTTAATCCATACAAAGCCTTCTTCAATCTGCATACCATGTCACCCTGATTTGATGACTAGAATCCTTCTGGTTGTTCAATATAGACTTCTTCTTCCAACTCTCTATTCAAGAATGCATACTTCACATCCATCTAATATACCTTAAAATCATTGTAGGTTGTAAATGCAAGAAACATTCTATTAAGGGAAAATTGGATCTAAATGAATAATCAATATATCAATATCAATTATACCCAAAACTCAATGAAATAATGAACAAAAGAGATCAATCAAACAATGAACAATACAAAGCAAACCTTCTTTAATTCTTAGCATCCATTGATCACCTATCACAAATGATCTTGTCTAATGAATATGGCCCTCAAAAGGTGTACTTCCTTGCTATGATTCCAAGATGTTCAAATGGGAACGACTATGATAGTTTTGCCATGAAGATGAGCTTCACAATAATGATAGTAGTGTGTAATAACAAGTTTGATTGCAAGCAATGAAGGAATTGGTGCCAAAGGCGTGCTGTAATTCCTGTAGAGTAAGTTTACTTAAAGCTTGGATGAATGAAATGGAAGAACAGGGTTCAATTTATAGACTTGTGAGAGAGAAGATCAACAGTATAGAGAGAATGAGAAGATCAATAGTATAGAATGGTTGAGGAATGTGCGCAAATAAGAAGAAGACAAGTGTCTTTCTCTATTTTGCATGAGAGGAATTAATAAAATAGAAGAATGAGTTAACTGAAGAGATTAATCAATTAAAAGAATAGATTAATCAGTTAAGAGAATAGAACTAGAGAATAGTGCCACCAAATAATGCATGCGCTGACCTTCCTCATGCATGCACAACTTTCATGCATATGCTGCTTTATATCCTACATGTACCACAGGTTGACAGATGCACAGTTTTGCATGTCAGATGCGCCGAACTGCGATCTTGTGCATTTGTTTTGCCTAATTTTACCTAGCATTTAGTGCACTCAAAATCGACCCTAGGTGAAGTTTTTTGAGATACATACTAGGGGTCTTGCCTCTACTGGCTGGTTGAATCATTGGACTCACTCAAAGCGGTGCTCCTCGCATGGAATATCCATCTTAGTGTTGACTGCTATGTACTTTGTACTCTCCTAAGCTCTCAAAGACAAACCAAACAAAGCCAAGTGTACAGAAAGTGGGATACAAGGCTGGGGGTCGAAGCAAATTGCAAAACATTTCATTATCTTCTTGATTCCATTTCTGTATATGCTTTATTGTCATTGTATATATGCATTGAATTTATACATGTAGGCGCATACAAAATTAGAATAGAGGACAATGCCAATTCATTTTATAAAATGTTTATGTCTAGATTTGTTTATATATTTGGCATATGTAGGTGATTAATGTTGACTTATGCAGAGGTTATATACATTGCCATAATCAAAAGGCAATTCAATCTATTTCATAAATTATGGTGTCCATTTTTGTATGTTACATTTGTATTTGGTGTATAGGTTTGATCTATGTGGAGGACAGTACAGGGGTCAGAATTCAAAGTTAAATGTGTAGCACATTTCACAATTGAGCATATTGTCTTTTCATTGATGTCAAAATATCAGGATGTTGCATTTCACAGTTGATCACAGTTGATTATGTATCAGGATGTTGTTTTCATAGTTGATCATAGGGGATCATGTATCAGGATGTTGTTTTCACAAGATGCAGTATTGATCTTCAATATGGTTGACAGGTACATATCATGTTTGGTTATGCAATCAGTGTTGTGGAGTTGCCTTTTAATGAATTCAGATTGGTTACAAAGAATTCATCTTCTTGGATCAGATGTTTTGATTTGAAATGTTGCTTTAAAATGTATAAGGATTTCAAGGATCTACATGTAAATTGTTGATCATATGATATTTCAGAAGGATGCTTCATAGGACAGTTTAAGTCATGCTTTCTGTGTTAAATTATATTGGTGCAATTTATATGTCTTGATCAAATTGTAGATCTGGTTTATACTTGGGGCAAAATGTTCTTAAATGAGTCCACAAATATATATGTTGAAGATCAAGTCATAGTTTAAAAGCTTCAAAACAGACGTCATATCCTTTTGTTATAATCGACAGTTGACTGGCTTAGGAGGTTTGAGTCACTTAAGTGACAACTTAAGGGATGCATTGCCATGGTTTTTACCGGCCCCGTTGCCTAGGGTGCCCGGTTACCAAGTCAAAGATACTTGCGACAGGCGGGAAGCACATATCAACGCTCAACATTCAATTAACCGTTGGCGGGATTACCACATCCGGTGGTGGAGTTTGAAATTGACGGCTTCTATGCTATGAAAGGCAGAAAGTAAACTTGTTTCTATCTTGAAGTGACAGCGAAAGTAGAAGTTGGAAGGTTAGAAGATTTTGTTTATAGAAAGTCTCATAAAAGATATTTGTTTTTTCTATTATGGAATGTGGATCGACGAGAAGATATAGAAAATGGAAACTTTTATTATAGAAATCAAATATAATACAATGCAATTTTTAAGGATAAAAGAGTTGATTTTGTGTTGTAGAGTTTTTTTGAAGAGAGTTTTTGAGGATAAGAGAGTTTTTGAGGATGAGAGAGTTTTTGAGAAGATGAGAGATTTTGTTATGAGATAAATTTTTGCAGGTATGATGGTGCAATCCAGATTGAAAGGTTTTTATGATTGAAGAGCAGAGTATTATTTCTTGTTGATGGGATGATGCAATCAAGGTTGAAATTTCTCAAAGAAGATTGAAGATTTGAAAGATAATTTGTTATCAGAGAAGGTTAATTTCTTCAAATTTGCAGTGAGAAAGTTTATAATGTAGTGAACTGATTTTGGGAATTGTGTTGCAGAGAAAATATATATTTGTTTGATTTTTAAAGGGAGAAATAAGGTATTGTTTTTATAGTGTTGCTTCAAAGAATAAATAGTCTGATAATGATACATGCCCCAGTTTGCCCTTGGTACAGGTTATGACGATAGGATGCCCCCTCAGGAGATTGGATAGGAAGAAGGTAGAAGGCATGAGACGGACAATCTCACGATGAAGAAGGATGAAGAAAGAGCCGAATGATACACGATGCAACATAAAATGATAACACACACAAGCAAGCGAGCAAGTATGCACAAATGATACAAGAACAAACAAGCTGGTGCCCCTGTTAAGCGGTAAACCAATGATATACTGATAACAATATACGACAGTGTTGTCATGGCGGGGAACGATATATCGCTAGACCAACACGGCAGGCATGTTGTCATGGCAGGGAATGATAGATCCCTAGAGCAACATGAAGGA
This sequence comes from Cunninghamia lanceolata, assembly GCA_027924645.1. NCBI lineage: Eukaryota > Viridiplantae > Streptophyta > Pinopsida > Cupressales > Cupressaceae > Cunninghamia > Cunninghamia lanceolata. Next base: position 374,660 of record BSBN01000233.1, read on the forward strand.
TAGTGTCTGGTTTCAGGAAATGAAACATGTCATGTAAGACGCGTGTATTGGTCTAATTTTGACAATGCAACATCCTATATAAGACAAGTGATTGATTATAATTGATTGAGTTGATTTATGACCAGACAAGGATCAAGACCACTGATTGTGATTGGATCATTTGACAAGATTGACTTGACTTAATCAGTATGGATTAAGGATGGACCTTGCATTTGGATCATTGCTCAGACTGACTGTACAAGGATGAAAGATATGATGATAGATAGAAATCTGATTGATAAAAGAAAGACTCGATAGAAGGACTCACAATCTTTTGTAAACATTGATACTCTGCATGTTGTGGATCTTTTATTGCATGGGATATGGATGTATGGATGTATAAATTGATGTATAATGGATGCTTTGCTTTTGACATCTTGACGGTGCAAGTATTTTGAAGTGTTTATTTCATCATTGGGCATTTTTTTGGTACTTTTTCTGAAATGTTGTAAGTTAATACAAGCATCTATGTATAATTGAACTGAGATGACCTGAGTACTGCTTACATAAATTTTGATGTAGCAAGTTAATACAAGCATCGAGGTATAATTGAACCGAGATGACCTGAGTATTTCTTCCGTATCAACAAACAAGGATTGCCCCCAGTCATGTTAGACCTTTGATGTCCTTGATGATCTTTTGCTGATCATGTCATTAGACAAGGTGTCACATTACTAAAGATTAATCCACAAATAGTAAACAAAGAAAATAATCATGCCCCCATCATAGCATCTCTAGCTTTTGGCATCCTCGAGTAGCATAGAAAGGCATGATAGCATAAATCAAGACTCAATGTTTTTAACCATGTTTCCAATTCACAAAACATTCTTGCATTTAGATGTGTTTTTCTTGCCATAATTTAGATAGAATCAGTTAGAATGCCTTAGGTGTTTGTTTGCTTTGCCTTGGATAGGTTAATATCTTGCATCAGGATTTCTGCTTGAAAAGAGCGGGTTTTTCTTGCACTTGCTTGCCTGGTGAAAGATTCCACAATCTTTATTGGGGAGACAGACCCTAAGGGACTGACCTAGTGCCTCGGGGGTGTATGGAAATATGGCCTTGCCTACGTGATGACGCAGAGGCAATGTAGTTCATGGACTTGGACTTTGATGGACCTAAAATATGGATTGAATGAGACATGATATGGATCAGACATGGAACGGATATGGATCAGATAAGACACGATATGGATAAGATAAGACACGATATGGAACAGATATGGATCAGACATGGAACTGATATGGATTGGATAAGACATGATATGGAATAGATATGGATTAGGCAAGACACGATATGGAACAGGTGATACCGATGACAAGGAAACACCACAGATAGGTAGATGTACGGGTGATAAAGAACGGAACAGGTAGGTATGAGGATGGGCAATAGTGGAAAGAAGGAAACAAGGATGTGATCTCCAAGGACTATGTCACATAAGAATAACATGCCCCATTGTAGGTAGAATACTTAGGATTTTTCATGGCAATGCTTATGACGATAGGAGGATGAGAGGGTAATGAAGGATTTGCATGGTCTGGAGGGATAAGGTACGTTAAGAGACATCTAAAGCCTTTTTCAACATTGTGCCTCCAATCTTTATCAAGACCAAAGAAAATAGAGGAAAGGAAGATTAGGATGGATAGACTAGATAGTATAGGTAGGATAGGATAGGAAATGGTATGGAAGGAAACTGATAGGAGAAGAGTGATAGGCTAATGAGACAAGGTGCCCCCAAGTGTAGGTGACATAGAAGATCAACTTACACATGATGCATGTTTGCCAGGTTTTCATCATGGTACTTATCCAAGGCATCTGTTTGCCAGATTTTCACCATTGGATGAAGGGATTTTTCTTTACTTTTTTCATTTTTTTCTTTTCTCTTTTTTTTTTGAATATTCGGAGAAGGTGGAATATGGAAGAGAGGGACTCTGGTATCTAGTTCCTTGAAACGTGATAGTCCTACTAGAAAGATGTCATCGCATGGACCATGTCAAGTGTGCTCATAGATGTTGGTAGGGGATTGCATGAAAGTGAGACGAAGTAGGTAGATAGTGGATTATGCAAGGTGTGATAGTGGATGATGATGCAGAATACAGAAGGACTTATGCCAGGATGGAAGGAAGGTTTATGCAAAAGCAGAGACCATAGGATGAGGGAGATATGTAGGATAGTAGTGGAAGGGAGGGGAGATGGAGTTATATGGAAGTGTTATGGAATGGAAGGGAACCATGACCAACGGTTGCACATACCATGATAAACATTGAAGTTGATGATGGAAAGGTGGCGTAGGAAGCAATGAAGAGTTTTTCTTGGTGGATGAATGATATAGGCCTTTAGGGACCCATATAGACTTAGTATTTTTCTGATTTTTGCTTGTCATGTGGGATGGAAGGATTTGATATTTGTGGATGGCATGGGAGAAAGTGGATGGTTGGGATGTTTTAGAGGTGGATGCCTCCTTTGACTTGATAGCTTTTTGCTTGGGTACCCAAACCTTTTTGCTTGTAGATTGTACTTATGAAGGTATGGGCTTGGGTATATGTATCTTTTGTGTAGCTTCTGAGATAATTATTTGTTGCTTGGGGACCCACACCTTTTTCAGTTTGGCATTGAGGTGTGTGGGTGTATGTAGCTTTTGAGATGGATGTTTCTTTGATTCTTGGCTTTTGTATCCTAGGTCATGAGGACTCTTAGGATTTTTGAATTTATAGGCAGAGGCATCCAGATTTGTGCTTTTGAATCTCTTGGGGATGGTGGAAGTGAGGTTAGTGGAAGCTCGGTGTTTAGGCAACATGTGCATTTGTTGGTCATGATTGTGATATTTAGAGGATTTACAGATGGATGGATAAGGTGTTGGAAGAAGTGGAGGTAGCATGCACGAAAGGCTATTAGGAGTTGGAAGTAGCGAAGGTAGATTGGATGGTGGAAGGTGTATGGTCACATGCGTTCGACAAATGTAGGATGATGGAGGTGGAATGGCGACATATGTTTTGGGGATATGATAGGGTTTGCGATGGAAAGTGGTAGACTTAGGAGGAGTGGGGGAAGTACCAACATCTTGAGATTGCTCACCTTGGGGTATGTATCCAAGGCCGTATGAAGGTGGAGGAACATTGACATAGATAGGTTCCAAAATACCTTGTTCATGAAGGCCTAAGCCTTTACCTTGATAGTTCATATTCTGGAGTATGCGGTGGACAGCAGGATTATGTGTAGGTGGAACACTAGACACAAGTTCTTTATTGGATGGAGAAGACGAGATAGAGGATAATGGTTGTTGGTGTTCTAAGGAGGAACACTCATGAATAAAGGTAGTAAGACCAAGAATATACGGTGGGGGATTGACAGCATGGTTGATAATGGATGGTGGAGGAGTATTTTTGGTTTGATCTTCTATGCTTGCTTGGGAGGCAAGTGTCTCATCAAGGGAAGTGGAAGTTGTTGGAACTTGGATAGGACTAGATGGGGTTATAGGCTCAGGACCATGGACCACATAAAGTGGGCTCAGAGGATCATCATGGTTTGCTTGATCATAGATAGGCTCTTCATCATAGATGGGATCTTGATCATAGATAGGATTTAGCGTGATGGGATTAAGGTGCTCATGTATAGGTTCTTCATCAACGATAAGATCTTGATCATAGAAAAGACATAGGTTATGGAGGGGCCAAAATTGGATCTCTAGCTCATGCATAGGATCAAGTTGCTCATGGATAGCTTCTTCATCAAAGGTAGTATCTTGATCATGGAAGAGATATAGGTTATGCATGGTTGGAAATTGGATCTCTTGCTCATGTATAGGTATAGGATTATCAAAAAGATAGAGGTTATGTAAGGGTCGAATGGGAATGCTTTGATCTTGATTTAGACAAGGGGTTGATGTTTCCACATGCTCTAAAGTGTGCTCTTGACATAACTCTGGATGTGCTTGAATTGGAGTGGAGGTAGAAGACTCTTGGATAGGATCTTGGTCAACAACATGAAGGTGCGACGGACCTTGACTTTGGTGCATGGTAGGAGGCTCTTTGATAAGCTCAAGGAATTGAGGATCACATGAAGGGGTGGTAGGATTTGACATATTATTGGAAGCATCCTTTGTAAGGTCAAGGATCAAAATTTGGGGACATGGTTGACTCTCTGCTAGTAGCCCTTGGATCACATCATTGGTAGGTGTATGGATAGGTGAATGAGGAAATGGAGGAGTGGATTTAGAGTTCTCCCTAGATTTTCTTTTGTTGTGTAAATCTGGAAAATATTTTTCCCAAAACTTATCAGAGGCTTCTTTGGTTGCCCATTTAGAGCTTGTGGAACTCAATGGTGGTGTTGGTGTAAGACTGGTATGTTTTGGAATATGTGTCTTAGAAGACGGTGAAGGAGGACTAGTAGACAGAGTGGTATACGATTTCCAACTTGAGGTGGTGCTTGCCTTGTCATGAGCATCATTAAGACGGAAAACAAATGTATGAGTTTGGGGTGAGGCGTAGCTAGTACTGACACGTTCAGCTTGTAAGATTGCCATTTCTTGTTGTATGACTTGGAGTTCTTGAGAAATTGCTATACGACCTTGGGGTGAGGTGTCTAAGGTTAATTGCAATTTCAGGTATTTGATTTCTTGAGCAAGCTCTTCTAATTTGGTTGTCATCTCCACAGAAACTGACACAAAACTATAATGGGTACTTAGAAAGGTGGAAAAATTTCTTGCAAAAGATGCGAAAGTACTCACTGTTACGCATGCGTTGGTATAGATGCGCCGCTCTGGTGGTTTCTCAATTTTTTTTTGCAATTTTTGGGCTTTTCTAATGTTTTTGGTGCTTTGGTTGCAAAAAAAGTTTTTTTGATCTAATTTTCTGAATTTATGGCAAGAAGACACAGCAAACACAAAGATATTTTTATGGTTTTTTTTTTTTTGAGATTTTTTTGACTCTATTTGGACTAAGATAAAAAAAGCAAGTACAAAATCCTAGGCTCGAAATGGATTACAAGGGTTTTTGGCCACTAGAACAAGAGGTGTTTAATGAGGGCAACCGTTCGAGTGGTTACACATGCGGTGGCACTACTCTCCGTTATGGAGTCTCCCAGCCTCAATGGGTTACGCCTTAGAGGGTTTTGGGGGAGGTTGGCCATCGGTGTAACATAGCAACACTCATTGCAGGAGGTTTTCATCTCAAGCACATTTATTTTAAGTGGATTGGTAGGGCTTGGCTTTAGCCTATTTCCACTCAGGGTCGTTCCCACTTGGACAAGCGTGCATCCAAGGGGAGGCCCCTCTTAAATGTTAAACAAATGGAATAACAAGTCTGGCACTCTGATCACCCAGTAAAGGGGAGAGCATAAGCCTATTGTCATTCGTCAAGCACATAAGACACTGATTAATCCAACATAGTTGAAAATAGAAAAACTAAATGGGCTAATCTACTTGGGCAAGCACAGAACTTTGAAGTGATTTAGCAAGATAGCATTGGTTCAGTTTTTAACCCCAGAAAGCAATGGTGAGTTCAATTTTAATCCATGTAGCATGAGTAGTTAACTTTGAAATTTTGGTCAATTGAGATAACAGTAGTTCAATTTTAACCCAGAAATCAGTGATGAGTTTAGTTTTAAACCACGTAGCATGAATAGTTAACTTTGAAGTTTTGGTCCAACGAGATAGCAGTAGTTCAATTTTAACCCAGAAATCAATGGTGAGTTTAGTTTTAATACCAGATAGCAATAACTTGGAAAATGTTGCAATGCACAAAAACAAGTGATCCAGTTACTTCTTTCCTAATTAGAGCTAGATGAGAATTGTATGCAAGTTGCATGAACAATGGGTTACTCCTTCCTAATTAGAACTAGATAAGAATTGTATGCAAGTTGCATGAACAATGGTTTTCTCCTTCCTAATTAGAACTAGATGGAAATTGTATGCAAGTTGCATGAACAATGGGTTACTCCTTCCTAATTAGAACTAGATGAGAATTGCATGCAAGTTGTTTTACTTTTCCCCTAGTTAATCTATGATATGTGTGTTAAGGAAAATAAAACTATCCAGCTCTCAACCCTGTAGAAGATATATCAGAAGTTTCTTTTCTCCTTTCTTTGATAAGTGTTTAAGTCAAGCTGCACAGATAAATCATTAGTTTTCAAGAAAAAATGTTAGATTTAAGCTTGGAAAGATAGCTGAACTTTGACTGTAAAAATAGCTGACAAAATGATAAAATCACTTGATCAAACCTACTCCATTGTAAAGTTCATGGAATTACCTTTCCAACGAGTGTTTATTTACGTGATTACGAGTTCGTATGCTCCTGTTATGTCAAAAAGAAAAAGATACCACCCTTATGGCATGTAGAAGAAGGTAGGATGGAGAATTGTTGGATAAAACAATGCACCCTATGGAAGCACCTTTCGGACCATAGGATAAAAGGATGCAGAAGCAGCCTTCAGACCACTGGATAAAACGATGCACCTTGTGGGAGCACCCTTCAGACCACTGGATAAAAGGATGCACCCTGCGAAAAAGCTATTAGGACAGTTGGATAAAAGGATGCGAGAGCACCCTTTGGACCGCTGCATAAAGCGATGCACCCTACGGAAGCACCCTTTGGACCACTGGATAAAAGGATGCACCTTGCGAAAGCACTCTTCAGACCGCTAGATAAAAGGATGCACCCTGCAAAAAATTTCTTTAGATAGTTGGATAAAAGGATGCGGAAACACCTTTTGGACCACTAGATAAAGCGATGCAGCAGAAGCACTCTTTGGACCGCTGGATAAAGTGATGCACCTTGCAGAAGCACCCTTTGGACCACTGGATAAAAGGATGTACCCTGGAAAAAAAGCTCTTCAGACAGTTGGATAAAAAGACATAGAAGCACCCTTTGGACTGCTAGATAAAGCGATGCACCCTGTAGAAGCACCCTTTGGACCGTTGGATAAAAGGATGCACCCTCAAAAAAATCACAGAGATTTTTTTCAGTCTCTGATTTTTGTGAATTAATAGGTGATTCTAAGGTTTTCGACCCTTCTGAGCACGTTGGTGATGTTAGTTTCAGCCCAGGAGGTCACCTTTTGATAGATCCTTGCAAAACTCAATAATGGGGTTTAGAGAAACACAAATTTTTACTACAAAAATTTGTAAAAAACATAAAATTGAACGGTGGGTGCCAAAAATGTTGGGGTAAAATGTGGTTTAATCAAATGAATAATAACAAACCCAAACATCAACAGAATAATGAAAACAAGAAAGATTTAATGGAAAGAAGCAATGAAGAACACAATGCAAACCTTCCATGTTTCAAAGCTTCTGTTGTTCGCCTATTACAACCGTCCTTTACTGATGAAGTAGGCCCTCAGTGAGTGCACTCTTTTAGCTATGTTGTAGGATGTCGATAGTAAATGGCTGTGATAATGAATAATGCCAAGAAGATGAGCTTCAAAGCAAAGGGTGATCTCAAGCAAATAGTATTGGGGTGCCAAAGGCGCGTGGGTAGAATTCTGCAAAGTAACAATACGAATAGCCTAGATGAATAGAAAGGAGGGATGAAGCTTCTTTTAGACTTGAGAGAATGAGAATCAACGGTTGAGAAGAAGTATGATAATCAATGGTTAAGAATGGTTGAGGAATGTGCAACCAGTGAAAATATGACAAGTGTCTCATCTCTATCATGAAAGAGGGGACTTGCAACATTGATTGGAGAGTTAACTCTTTTAACTGATTAGTTAACAGACTTGATTAGCCAGTTGGAAGAATGGATTATGGAATTGACTGAATTGATTGAGGAATTAACTCAATTGACTAGTTAGTTAACACTTTTGATTGATTAGTTAACTAACTTTTGATTTGAGAAGAAATAGGACATGTGGGTGAGGGGGAAAATAGGTAATTAAATATTTAATATATTTAATTACATGTGCAACCCGATGAGGTGGACAAGGTGAGGTGGAAAAGTGAGGTGTAAGTGTGAGGTGTATTTTTGGAATTTAGAACTTAGGATAGAGGAATTTGGATTAATTAAATAATTTATGATTATTTAATTGTGTAGGACATTTAGAAGAATTTTAATTAAATAAATAGATTTTATTTAATTATGGAACAGTGAATCTATTAAATAAATTTAGAATATTTATTTAATTGATAGAAGAATGGAATAAATATTTAGAATATTTATTTAGGATGAATCGTGTCATTTTTAGGCGTATACACTGCCAAAGGGAGATTTGATGGGAACAAGGGAGGTTGTAGTGGGTGGAAGAGAAAACCATAGTAGATGGAATGACAGTATGGAAGATATAACAAATATTAAGGGATTCCAAAGCATCTTTGTGGTCAGGATGGAATATGCTGATCTAATGTGTTTGGCAGGCTTCTTTGTCCACTATTGATGCTGCATTTGAAGTATGGACTATTGATTGACCAAATCTTGTAACCATATTGGGGTAGCTCAAATCTATATAATGAGCCCTATTTTTTTTGTAATCACACAAAGGAATAGATGAAAGGTTAAAAATTAGATAGAGTATGCGAGAGAAGTGACTGAAGGATGGTGCCTTGAGCATAGCTGTAGGTAGAAATTCACCTGTTGTCTGTGATTAAGAGTACGCGAAATTTTCTGGTCTCTTTGCTACATCTTTGAAAGTGTTGTTTATTTTTTGTTAATTCAAAGGATTGGAGTCATAAAAATATTGTAAATTTGAAATGGCTGTCATACGTTAATAAATGCAAACATCAATTTTTTGCATCTATCATAGAGTGTTAATTGATTCAAGTATTTTTTAATGTATTTTCCCTTGAAGATCGCAATTCCATAGATCAATTCATGATACTACTCAGGATTTATGTATGAGGATTTATTTTCTTTTGGATTGATCAAAATAAACAGATTTATATGTATAAGTAATAGAGAGATGTATGTGGATGAAGTTTAGTTATCTAACCCTATCTTTTCTAACTTTTTGCTAAAAAAATCTTTAAATAATTAGCCAAAACACAATTATCCAAAGGAAATTATTGAAGATCCTATTAAATACATGGACATACTAAATATCTTTAAGAATTTTCATAAAGTTTGAAAAAATGAAGTTTGTTTCTGTAAAGTTCATATAAAGTTTGACTTGAAAGTTATAAATAGTTGCAAAGGATCATTAATCTAAGAGATATTTTGAGATATTTGCACATAATGAAATATAGTTGCAAGTCATAAATCTTAATTTGAGTAAGGCCCCTTGCATATAATAGCTTCACAATGAACTAATAATTTATCCCACATGGTTAAGAACTAACCATCCAGAAACTTGAGATTGAGAATTCCTAGTTTATTCTGCATATTTATCAAGATAGCTAAGGTTCCTTTGTGAATTTTAACTTTGTTGCCTATGTACTTTACACACATCAACAGTTTTTGTGCTAGAAAGAGGGCCTGATAGAATTTAAGATAGGTTCTATGTAGACTAGCTAATAGGATCATATCCATACTTTGCAAGTTGAGTGTTCTGACTGCAAGTATCTATTGTCTGAGAGAATTTAGAAGTATATGTTTGCAAGGATTCAACTCAAAACTTTAAGGATTATTCTGATTTTCTAAACTTTAATGTTTATTCTGAGATATGTTTGATCTCATAAAATTTCAAAAATCTAAAAAATTTGAAAACAAAGTGTCATTTTCAAAGGATTCATATGAAAGTAATTTCTAGGTTAATATTCCTATCTTTTAGGAAATTTTAAATAAGAAGCTTTATCCTGAAAATTTATCTAATTTTGGTTTATTTGGAAGGTGCAGGATACATAACTCCATAGAGCATGGTGAAATTAATTGTCTGACTTTTCTTACAAGGTTAGATTTGGCTTTAAAAGGACTGATCTCTTTCTTAGATGTGTATAGGGTTGAAGGCTGGTAGGAAAATGAAGGGATCATGTAGCAACTAGAGGTGGCAGCATCAACAGTCATTAGTTGTTTAGAGAATACAAAGGTTAAACCAATACCGAAAATAAAGGCTAGTAAACCCTCTTTTCTTGAATCATATGATGGTAAGAATAAGTACTCTACAAGTGTCCTTCAGAATCCAAGAGTGAATAAAATAGATGGCAGGTATAAATTTTTGAAAATTACAAAGAAGGAATTGTACCTCATTTTCAGTCATTAGATGATAAGTAAAGAAGATTTAATGATAAGGAAAAGAAATGTGAAGTTGATCTTGATGCATTTAATAAATATATCAGATTATTAAGGAATACTTGTCAAGTAAAAATCTCTGGATCTGATTTGAAAGGTTTTAATGAAAATGATTGGATAAAGAAGTGTAAATGAGTGGTGACAGAATTAAAATGCATGGTTACTAAGGAGGTTTCTATGGCAACAAATAAAGGAATCATAGAAAAGGGAGTAAATCTTGATTTAGTATTTGATTTCTTTAAATTGAATAACCAAATCTAGGATTGTTGCAAGATAGTGGAATCAGACACTTCATTGGATGATAGAAGCGAGTTATTTGAAGAATACTTGGTGAAAATAGAGGACACAGAAAGACTTGTAGTTGTTGTGCATGACCAGATTTCACTCCACCACTATTTTGAAAATGAAATAGGGGAGTATGCATATCAATCAAGGGTTTTTTCACATTTACAGTCAAGTGATTTAGAAATGATGAATTAATATTTGTCAGATTATTATAATGATGATACTCATTCAGGTGCTGATGTGTAGAAAATTAAAGAAGACATTGAGGTGTTGCTAGAGTTTAAAAATTAGATAAGCTTGCTGAATGAAAAGTTGAAGTTGAATGAAGATACAGAAGAAGTATATCAGGAGTCACATGTCCTCAAGGTTGAAGTGGGACAAAACATTGAGTTGAGTGATGAAAATGCAAAGTTAAATGAAGGACTGACTGGTAGTGGATAGGCAAGTCCAACAGAACTAGAAATACACCAGGTTGTATTTTTTTCCCCAGTAAATGATGTTAAATATTGTTTTGACTATGGAGGTTCAAGAGATAAGACCTGCATATGGATTAATCATGAATGTGATGAGTTTTCTCAATTAATGATCATTAGAGATTATTTTGTTAAATACAATGAATTTAGAATAAACAAATATTTTTAGAATTCAAAGATAAATTTGCTAAGATGAGAACTATAACTAATGCCTTGATGCTCCTGCATATTCTGAATAGACATGGAAAGATGAGTATTTTGGGTGTGATTATGAGTTTTATTTGCAAGTAAAAAACAAATGTAATACCTATATAAAATCTGTATTGCAGCAACTAATACATGGCAAATACTTATAGAAACATTTTCTAACTCATCTTAGGTGTTCACCTTCTCTCTCCTAAGATTCTCCAACCTGTAAACATTAATTACCATCTTACAAGCATCTTACACTTGTGCAAAAACAACCATGCAAAGTTTGGGGGCCCAAGACTAAATCTGGCCTCTTATAGCATCTTATGACACATCATAACCATCATAGATTCTGGCAAAGAGTATCTTTCCAAGATAGGAACCTTGGGCTAAATTTAGCAAATATACAACTAACATATTCATCATATGCGTCATACAATCTCAAAATCTTATGACAACCAACAGCTGTCATAGATTCACTCACCAAACATTATGATAGTTGTCATACATGCCAAAAATAGTATATTCCTAAGGGATCATGCCTATCTTCATTTACCATGAGTTTTTACATTTGCTAATAGTAAAAGTCACTCCATAATAACTTCCAGTGACTCCAAAATTACCCCTTCCAGTGAAACTAGTACATCTCCTCATGGATAATTACAAATTACATATAATAAATGGAATAAATACAATATTGGGATTTACAAGGTTAATAGCACCTTATCCCAATAGGGCACTAGGCACCCTAGACCTTGATTAGGGTTTTACATAATTTCAAGATCTAAATTTCTTTACCTGTTAGTCTTCTTCAGTCTTGTAACTTCTTGTGGTCTGATTCTTTCGAATGTGACTTGCACACAAGAAAAGAGGAAAATGTTGTGCTATGTTTAGGGGCTTGCCTTAGTCAAACCCCATGTTGGTGTTAGACACATCCACTACAATGATGATTAGTGATCCAAGAGTGCATGCCCTAGGAGGGTAGAGTCAAGATCAACAATATATGATGAAAGTATGAATGAAAATGATAAATATTACCACAAGATGTGAAACCCTAGTTGGAGTGAATAACTCAAGATCATGCACCAACAAGTAGATAGATAAAGATGGCTTGAACTTTCTTTAAGACCTAAAAACGAGCATCATAACATCCACAAGAAAATAGCAATTCTAAGCATAAAGAGCACTTGAGCACAGGAGATCAATCATGTAAGTAATTCTAATATTTTATTGTCCATTTAGGTGTAAAATAAATTGTAAAACTCCTTCTTATATGCATTCCTGCTCACCAACAATGAATAAAACCAAATGGGCTGACATATATAAGCCAAGGAGGTGTTCTAAGCTAACACTAGAAAAATATGGCCAAAGCAATCATCTGAGACCAGGGTGGTAGGCACCCCAGTCCTTTATCCCCACAAACTCTAGAGATCATTAAATGTGGTGGGGTTAGGCTAGTCCTAAGTTTATTTTGTCAGGTTTATTCATTAGGATCAAGATTTAATCATTTAATGTTCAAAAAGGTGTCAAAATAGGTCTTGATTAGCAAGGGTACACATTTTACTCCATAACAAGGATACGACAAAGCCAGTTTGAAATGAGATCCTTGTACAATTTCATGTTGAAAATATAAGTTTGATGTTGTTGCAAGTATGTTCTATCGGTGTTTTCATTGATGTCAACAAGCTTGCATTATCATTGGCGTCAACTGTGTCTTCTATATGAGTTAAGAAATGATGCAAGAGTATGAGTAAGTTTGTGTTGGACAAAGATCAGAGATAAGGTTGAGCAAATATGAGGATATGGAAAGAGTGTGAGTTTGAGTTGTTTGTGAATGTTAAGATAATTCTGATAATGTTGGTAAAGTGTTCCTATTGCTCGGTTTCCAAGTGCTTTTGAGAAAATTTGATTAATATTGGAAATAGTGTGTTGAAGAAATCTTCTGGCTTACAGAGTACTGTTCAATTTTTTTCTTTGAATTTTTTTTTTGTGTTGGAGATCTGAATGTGTGGTTTGGATATGTTGTTTAGAAGTGTTTGAAGATGCTAAATCCTAAATTTGGTGCTCTGGATCATTGTGCAGTGAAAGTTGTGTTCACCCGTTTGAGAACAGTGTCTGACAGTGTTTGCAGTGTGTCCAAGAGAAAGTGTTTTGCTCCACATTTCTTTGTAGAGTGGTTTCAGGTGTTGCACTTTTGGATATGTACTTATAAGGTCCTTATCTATATTTAATCCAAAGGAATTGTGATTTTATGCTCTAGAATGTGACTTCTTGTGTAGCAGAGTTCGACAGTGTTGTTTGTAAGAAGCTTGTGAACTTTCTTCAGGTGAAAGTTGGTGTGGTTAAATTTGTTGGATTTCAGGTGGCTTCAAGATGTTCATAGATGTTTCTAGATTGTGTTAAATCTTTGTGTAAGATGCACATGTTGTCTTTTGGTTTTGAGGAAGCGTGTGCTTAATAGCTCCTAGTGGTTACACAAGTTTGGCCGACTTGGTTATTTACACTAATTGCATTCATGCTTTTTTGATTGTGGAAATGTGGAATAACATGTAAGAGTGGATTTAGGTTCATGCTAAGATGTGGCATGGTCTACATTCATTCCATTCCTTTGTGAGAATGTTTAGGTCCAAACTTAATTTGAATTTCATAGGTTAAGTTGTGTTACCGACCTTGAAGATTGCTTTCAAGGTTGATGGTGGTATAAATAAGTGTTAAGGATTTGTGACTACAAAGATGCACAAGGAATATGATGAGTGTGATGTGAATTTGATCAGGGTAGTGAAAGATTTCATGTGTTAGGCTACTGGATGCAGTGAGCAGAAGGTGTCTACTATTTTTCAGTGTGGCTGTGATGGTGATGGTTGTGTTGTGAATATTGTGCTTCATTGGAACTATACTCCATGCATTTGTTAGATGCAATTATATCATTTCAAACCTGGCAGTGAGTCTTCTTCTCTTCTATCTTTTTCTCAGTTGGTAGTGAGTCCACTTGGGTAGTGAGCCCTCTGGCAGTGAGTCTTTCTTTCTTCTAGGCAGTGAGCCTCTTGTAATTCAGTATTGATACTACTTTATATTGTGAGATAATCCTCACCGTGGTTTTTTTCCTTCTAGTGTTTTCCATGTAAAAATTTGGTGTTGTCTTATGTTTGATGTGGTTATGATTCAACTTCTGTTATTTTCTTTTCATGCTTAATCATCATAACAAGTTTAAGGGTTAATTAAGTTGATGTTGATCTGAATGTTTGTGAGGGTTTAAAGTTTTTGATACAATTGATTCACCCAGCCCCTCTTAGTTGTCTTGTGCATTCAACAATTGGTATCAGAGCAAGGTTCCTTGGAAGAGAGCTTAACAACTTGAGGTAGATTTGGGATGGTGCACAAAAAGGATGTTCCCCTGTTTGATGGATTTGACTTTGCACTATGGAAGGTAAGGATGGAAGCTTTTCTAATTTCTCTTGGTTATGAAATTTGGAAGTCCATTAGGTCTAATTACACTATACCTGAGAATGGTATAAGTACTACTGATGAGATCAATGCTCATGAGAATGATGGTAAGGTGAAACATGCTCTCTTAAGTGGTCTCATTAATTCTGAATTGGTGAAAGTTGTGAATTTGAAAATTGCTAATGAGATTTGGAAAAAGTTGGAAAGTGTTTATGATGGAGATGACAAGTTCAAGCAAGCTAAAATGCAAAATTAGAAGCTCATGTTTGAGACCATGCATATGTCTAATGATGAAAACATTGCAAGCTACTTACAGAAGGTGGATGAAGTTGTCAACAACATCAAAGGAATTGGTGGAAATATAGATGATAAAGAAGTAATATTGAAGGTACTCAGAACTCTTCTAAGTCTTGCAGTCATAAGGTTTATGCTATTGAAGAATTACAAAATTTGAATAAGTTTACCAGAGATCAGTTGCTGGGCACCTTAACTACTTTTGAAATAAGAGAGTTTGGCACAACTAGTGGAACTGCAAAGGTTGAAACTACTTTTAAGGCTGGAAAATCAGAGAAGGTGGTGGAATCTAATCCGGAAGACCTTGATGAAGTGGAAGCTAACTTTGTGAGAAGGATGAAAAAGGGTACTAGTAAGTTTAGTGGTAAGTTACGTTTTAAATTTTTTAGTTTTGGGAAAATAGGTCATTATGCTTCAAGATGTCTAGATAGAGCCGTGAGAATTAAGAATAAGGAAAATAGAGGTAAGATGGTTAAGAAAAGTTACTATGTTAGAAAAGATGCCAGTATATCTGATGATGAATTTGATTATGAGGATAATAATGATGATGAATGCTTATTCATAGCGCTAAGAGATGAAACTATTTTTGTTAACTCTAGAAATTGTGTGAGGGAAAAGGGTCCAGAAGCAAGTACTAACCCTAAAGGCACTATTATGTTTGCTTTTCATTCTAAGAGAGAAAAAGATGACTAGGTCATTGAGAGTGGATGCTCAAATCACATAACAGGTGATAAGAGTAAGTTTGTTAAACTTGAAAAAGATGATGGTGGAGTAATTAGTGATGCAAGTGGGACTCCCACTAGCATACCATTATTCAAATCCACACAACCATTGCTCAAAATACCATATACAGAGAGACTCTACCCTCAAACAAACTCACAAAACATAATAAAATGTAACACAATTCACATGCTTCATTTTATTAAAATCAAAACTCACATACATTTATCCAATATCAACTTACAAAAATATGGAACTCACTACACAGACTTGGCCTTTCATGGCCTCTCTCATACATTCAATCAAATTTGCCCTCTGGCTAAGTTCTCCAACATAACTCCTCTTTAACTTGTAAACTTCACTCTATATGGTGCTCCTTCTAGGAACCTTTTCTCTCTGCCCAAAACCTACAACAAGAAAGCAAATTAAATGCCTCTATGAGGTGTCTTTTCTCCATCCGTCCCTACACAAACTCCCTTTCATGTTTTTCTTCAAAAACCCCCCAAAAATGCATAGAAAACCATCAATAATTGCTTAAAAGTGGGTGCCCAACTCTCCCCAAGAATAGATATGCATATTCTATGTTTAGGCAGCCTTAAATGAGTCATTTAAACTTCCATTAACTCCTCTAGGCATTACCTTTACTTAGAGGGGCATTTTTCTCTATTCTGGACATTTTAAAAACTACAAAATCTTGATTTTCTACCTCTTTTATATTTTAAATGCCCTCCAGATGGAAGTTACAATAAAAGAATAAATAGAAGGCTATAAAATATTGTAAATTTATTACCTTAACCCCTAAATACTTTACCAAAATAAAATATTTAAATTTGGCAACTCTGAATGTGCGGAACCGGGTGCCAGAAAGGGAAAAATTCAAACTTCTCTGAATTGCATAAAAATAAGTGAGAAAGCTTGGAATAACATCCCAAGGTCCCCTACAGAAGGATTTTTCTCCATCTTTCAAGAATTGTGAGTTTTTAAACTTTCTGTAAACTGGCACATACTTACAGCTTTTAGGACACAAATTTACAGTATTAAGTTTTCCCAAATGGTGAAATATATTTATCTGATTCCTTTTGCACATTTGACATGGTACCTCCAAGAATATCCCTGCAAAAGGATTCTACTCCAACTCTTATAGATTTTTGGGAATTTTTTTTAAAACTGCCTGCGGAGCCTCTGAAACAACGAACTGACGAAAATTTGAAAATTGTAATTTTGATCAAATGAGAGCTTTCAAGATGCTAAGAGATGCTTGAAAACACCAATGCAAACTAAAACACACAATAAAATGAAAATTAGACTAAAATATTTTTTTGGGTGATGTAGGATCGCCTATGGACTCGGATGCTCCTGCATCAAACACACTAGGTAAGAAGTTTGTGAGCATACACTCACAAATGTGGAGTTGACTAGTAAAATCATTCTTCCAGATTGTAAGCAATCTATAGAAAACTCCATCACTAAAATATATGCACCAAGAAGCTTTTCTTTTTCCTCTTTTTCTAGCATCTTACCGGAACAAGTTTCACTCTTCTCCAACAACTCTGCTCATCATTCTTCTCTAGTCTCATGGTTTTGTATCCACCACATACCTTCCTCCTGCTCCAAAGACAATCTCCTCTTTTCTCCTCATCCATGAGATCCAACCCACCACACACTGACCACCTCCACCAAGTCTCACCTGTAGCATCCTCTACAGCTTCTACATGCAAATATACATCTATATACCAACCTGCAACTACATTCTTCTTTCCATCTACTTTCAACTTCTTACTCACCCAAGCAATAAGTAAATTGCTATCAACTTCTTCATCAAAAAATTTAGAAAAATTAAGACTTACCTCCATAGACTCTGTTGTTACAATAGCCTCTTTCACCATGTCTACTGCTACACCTTCATTCTCCTTCAAATGTTCATTCAAACTAACCAATTCCTCTATCCTCCCACTTTCTTATTCAAACAAATTATGTTCCTCTTCAACAAAAAAATCTGCAGCATCCTCCTAGAAATGGAAATCTTCCATATATCTACCTCTTTCTTCATCTATATCTTCTATTGTATTCATCGTTTGAAATAATTCAAACTCAAAATTATTGAATTGTACCTCATTTCTTTTCGTTGTTCCAATTTCTTTGCTTTCATTTTCTGTTGCACCATTCAACTCTTCACGGTCTTCTATCCAATCCCCTTCAAGCATCTGGTTTATTTTCTTCATCTCTTCTTTCCATAGGAGATCATTCTCTTCTTCATCCACTTGCTTATCAAATCTAGGACCTTCCAACTTTATTATTTATGCCTCTACATTTGCTACAATGTTTTGCTCCTCAACTACAAGTTTGTCACCTTCTTCTTCTATCTCCTTATCCTTCAAAGAATATGTTGTTGCTACTATTATGTCAATTATATCTTCTTTATCCAAGTCTTTCAAAAGACATATATCTGCTGCAATCTCCACTGCTTCAACTCTTTTTATTTCTTCATAAATTGTCTCTTCTTTACATTGCTATCCTACATAGTCCATGTCCTTCCATGGGTCCTTCACCGTTGTACTTTCATGTTTTACATCTTTTCTTTCAAAATAGCATGCTACAGTTGAATGCTCTTTCTTTTTGTACTCTTTTCTCTCCCTATCT
This sequence comes from Cunninghamia lanceolata, assembly GCA_027924645.1. Lineage (NCBI taxonomy): Eukaryota > Viridiplantae > Streptophyta > Pinopsida > Cupressales > Cupressaceae > Cunninghamia > Cunninghamia lanceolata. Next base: position 392,895 of record BSBN01000233.1, read on the forward strand.
CTTCTCTTTTCTGGTTTTCTTTCCTTGTGAAATGTATGGGCTACTCCCATATGCTCTTCTTTCCATGCCCCTTCTACCAAAGGGCTGCAACTCTTCTTCTCCTTTGCAACCTTAGTTGCATTATTCTCTATCCTCTCTTGATCCTTTTACACAAGGATCTCCTCTTCTTCATTCTTCATATCCACTACCACTTCTTCTTTCTTCTTTTTATCCTTCAAAAAAAATTTAGCACTTCTTCATTTTTCTCTTTCTCTTTCTCACCCATTGCAACTTTGATATTTCTCTCTTCTTTCATACACTCATTAGGGCATACTACTGCAATTTCTTTTGCCACTTCCTCTTGTTTATCCTACTATTGGGAATTAAGGTGTCTCAACCTTGGTAATTCCTTACATTATTAATGTTTGTATTTATTATTTAATTGCCTACATTGTAAATATTTGTAAATTCCATATTATCATATTGTGGGATGTGGCATGGTGATGTGTCAATCCTACATGGAATATGACAACTCGTAATTTTTTCCTCACATGAGGAGATAGGCATCCCACTTTGTGGTAGGAGCATTTTTCCATGTGTCGGCATCTTCCATGTTGTGTAAGGGAATATTGATCGAAATGGTTATGATGGGTTCCTATGACAGAATCTATGACATGTAAGAGTCAGAAATAGAAGCTTGTAAGACAGGTGAGGACATGTGTCATGAAGCATCTTTGAAAAAGACATATTTGGGCACCCCAAGGTGGACTATGACATGTTGTAAGAGAATATGTTATTTATAGCATGTGTATGATAGATTCTCTTACTGCTGTAAGTTGTAAATGCTATGACAGATTCTATGATAGTCGTAAGTGTCGTAAGAGCATCTGTCATAGCCCATTTTGGAAATAGGTGACCTCTTTGGGATGGGAACTATGGACAAGTATCAGGCACATTCTACAATGTTGACCAAGTGTCCCTAGGCATGGGTTTTGGGCTATGAGGCCAAAATGGATGCCCATCCCAAGATAGGACCTATTTTGCCTTGTATTTTCTATATAAATAGGTGCTTGGAGATGGAGTTTGTATTACAGGTTTACAGGTATTGTTATGCTGTCAGATTGACTCCACATATGAGTGTCAAAGACCATTGAATCTTGCATTGCAAGTGTATTGTAAACATTTTTTCAGATTTGTTAATACATTGTGCAGGTTTGTGAGTGTGAGGTTTTTCACCCGATAAGGGTTTTCCCTACCGTATATCTTTGTCTCTCTTCCTCTGTCTTCTTTCTGGGTCATGTGTGTTTCTGCAATATCTCATTTACATGTTCTATGTTGCTGTAGTTGTAAGGAATAATTTAAATTTTCATAGCCCTCTCCTCATTAGATTAGTGTAGGAAGCATTTTTTGCCCACCTAGCTTCCTTTCAGTTGGTATCAGAGCTTGATCACCTTTGGTCCTAGTTGTTGGGTAGGGGTTTTTGAGCTGATCTTAAGTTGAGTGGGAGTCTGTGCAGAGTATTTTGATTTCTATTATAGCAAGGAGATGGCAAGCACATCTGAAAGAATGGAAGTGAAGTTCAATGGCACTAATTTTGAGCTGTGGAAGCTCAAGATGGAAGACATGCTTGTTGACTGAGACCTTTGGGAAACCGTTATTGGAACTAAACCAACTTTAATGCAACAAGCTGATTGGGATCTCAAGGATCAGAAGGCTAAGGGTCTCATAAGACTTAGTCTTGTTGATTCTGTGTTGTTAAATGTCCCTAAGGAGAAGACTGCAACCTTTCTTTGGAAGAAGTTAGGAGATGTGTATCAATCCAAATCCCTGGTTAATAAAATTTTTCTGAGAAAGAAGTTGTATTCTCTTGGAATGGAGGATGGAGGATCTATTTCCAAACATATGAAAGCTTTTAACATGTTGGTTGCACAGTTGACATCTATTGGTGTAAAGATGGAGGAGGATCAGTGTATGACCCTACTTTGTTCTTTGCTAGACTCGTGGGATCACCTTGTCATGGATATTGGAAGCACCACAACCACATTTAAGATGGAAGATGTGGTATTTGTGTTGTTATCTAAAGAGATGTGGAAGAAGTCTTCTGATGTAGCTAAAGAGGCTCTTGCAGTTTGTGGAAACCTAAGGAGAAAGGGAAAAAGAAGGACAAGAAAGCTAAGAAGGGTAGATCCAAATCCTGTGGGAGATCCAAATCTCCTGAAAAGTCCAAGGCTATACGTTGGAACTATGGTATATCTGGGCATTTTTGAAAGGAATACAAAGAGGAGAAGAAGAAGAAGAAGAAAGCTTCTGATTCAGATTCTGACAAATCACAAGATGATGGTGATGCTTTCATTGCAGCCCTGGCAACCCATGCATCTGATGATGTGTTGTTGATTGACTCTGGTGCATCATTCCACATGACCTCACATCGAGACTAGTTCACTAAGTATGAGGAGTTTGATGGTGGAAAGGTGTACTTGGGTGACGACTCTCATCTGAAGATTGTTGGTCATGGAAGAGTCTCTATCCAATTCCCTGATGGTCGAGTGAAAGGGATCTCTAGGGTTATGCATATCCCAAGCTTAGCATGGAACCTACTTTTTGTAAGTAGTTTGAATGATGTAGGTATGTAGGTTGTCTTTTCGAAAGAAGGATGCAAGATGACTAGAGGAGCTATGGTTCTTGCTAAGGGTACTAGGAGAGGTACTCTGTTTCAGCTGGAGGCATGCATTTAAGAATGCAATAGTTCTTCTAATTCAAATAAGAGGGCAGCAGTCAAGAGATCTGTTGTTTCTAGTTCTGATGTTTGTAATCATGCATTGGAAGTTAAACTTCCTACTGAAAAGACAATGCTATGGCATAAGAGATTTGGCCACATTAGTGAGAAGGGTCTGTGTACCCTGAAAAATAAAAACTTCATTGAGGGGTTAGATGATTGTAATCTTGAGTTTGACTTTTGTGAACATTACGTTTATGGAAAGCAAAATTGTGTTTAGTTTTATTCAAGTTCTCACAAGTCTTCTGGTGTGTTGGACCTTGTTCATTCTGATGTATTTGATCATGTTAATGTTCCTTCATTATCAAAATATGTATATTATGTATCTTTTATAGATGACTACAGTAGAAGGACATGGATTTATTTTCTCATAAGCAAATATGAAGTCTATAGTAAGTTTAAGGAGTTTAAGGCCTTTGCTGAAAATCAGACTGGTAAGAAGATTAAGTGTTTGAGAGCTAACAATGGTGGTGAGTTCTGTTCTACAAAATTTGATAAATATTACAAGGAACTTGGGATTGAAAGACATAAGACAACTCCATACACTCCATAGAAAAATGGAGTTGCAGAAAGGATGAACAAGACACTGATGGAGAAGGCTAGGAGTATGCTTAGTGCAGCTGACCTAGAACAAAAGTTTTGGGTTGAAGCTGTTGCCACTACTTTCTATCTTGTTAATAGATCTCTTACATCAGCTCTTGTTGGAAAGACACCCATGGAGGTGTGGTCTGGTAGAAAGCCTTCAATAAGGCATCTTCATGTTTTTGGTTGTGAGGCATATGCACATGTGCCTAGGGAGAAGTGGTCAAAATTGGAGAACAAGGCTGTTAAGTGTATTTTCATTGGCTATGGTGTCAGTGTGAAAGGATACAAGCTTTGGGACCCTGTGGCTGAAAAAGTGTTGTATAGAAGAAGTGTCATCTTCAGAGAGCTTACACCTTCTTCCATTGTTTTATAGCCAGAAGAAAAAAGAAAAGAAAGAGGATGTTGTTCAGTTTCCTCTCACCCCTAAGAAGACTGAACATAAAGACAATGTTGGACCTGATGATGAGGAGAGCTCTAGCAGCTTTGAAAGCTCAGATGAAGAAGTTGAACCTCAACCTCAGCTCTTGAGGAGGTCTACATAGATAAGAAATCAACCTGAAAGGTTTGGTTTTACATTGCTTGATTTTAGTTGTGCTTTTGCTTTTCTTACTAACAATGATGAACCTAGAACTATATTAGAGGCTATGGACATGAAAGATGCAGGTTCCAAGAAGGAGGCCATGGAGGATGAAATGGCTTCTTTGGAAAAGAATCAAACTTGGGACTTGGTGCCTTTGCCTCCTAGACGGAAACCTATTGGATACAAATGGGTGTTCAAGAAGAAATTTGGTGCAGATGGTAGTGTTGAGAAGTATAAGTCCAAATTGGTTGCGAAGGGGTATTCACAAGTGGACAGTATAGATTATGGTGAGATCTTGTCTCCCATTGCAAAGCTAACATCCATTCAATTCCTGTTGTCTCAAAACATCTTATGATATGGAGGTAGAATAGATGGATGTGAAGACAACCTTCCTTCATGGTGATTTAGAGGAAGAAATCTACATGTCACAGCCAGAGCATTACATGGTGAAAGGTAAAGAAAATTTGGTTTGCAAACTTAAGAAATCTTTGTATGGTCTGAAGCAATCCCCCAGGAGATGGTACTTGAAGTTTGATGCCTTTATGTTGTCAATTAGATTTGTGAGATCGAAATCAGATCACTATGTGTATTATAAGTTTGATGGTGATCGTATTCTCATTGTTGCACTGTATGTTGATTATATGTTGCTCATTGGGAATGGTGAGAATATGATTTCTAATTTTAAATCTAAGTTGTCAGCACAGTTTGAAATGAAATATTTAGGGGCAGCCAGGTAGATTCTAGGAATGGAAATTAGAAGAGACGGAGCCAACAGAAAACTTTGGTTAAGCTAGAGTAAGTATGTGAAGACCGTGTTGGATAGGTTCAACGTGGTAGATTGTAGACCATTATGTGTTCCCATTTCTTTGGGGATAAAGTTGTCTATTGAGGATTCTCCAAAATCTCCTAGTGAGGTGGAGGACATGAGTAGAGTACCTTATGCTAGTGGTGTTGGCAGTTTGATGTATGCTATGGTCTACACAAGACTAGACATTGCCCAAGCAGTGGGAGTCCTTAGTCGATTTATGGCTAATCCTGGATGAGTTCATTAGGATACAGTTAAGCAAGTGTTCAGATATTTGAGGGGTACTTCCAAGTATTCCATTTTCTATCATGGTAATGTTTCAGGACCTCCACATTCTATTTGTATTCATGGATTTTTGGATTCAGATTGGGCAGGTGACATTGATAGTAGGAGATCCACCATTGCTTATGTGTTTACACTATTTGGTGGTGCTATTAGTTGGATGAGTAAGAAACAACCTGTGGTTGCTTTGTCCACGACAGAAACTAAGTAACTCATGCTTGTAAGGAAGCCATTTGGCTTAAGAGATTGTGTTTAGATATTGGTGTTGATGCAGGTCAGATAATGATCAGTTGTGACAGTCAGAGTGTGATTTGCCTTGCGAAGAATCTAACTTTCCATGCTAGAACACATCAAATTGATGTTCAATTTCACTTCATGTGAGACATGGTTGAGGATGGAAAGGTAAATTTGGAGAAGGTTGATACTATGAAGAATGTTGCAGATGCATTGACAAAGCTAGTGAGCACAGAGAAGTTCATATGGTGTTCGGAGTCTATGGGCCTCTCGGCCTATAGTAGTTAAATCCTATTTTTCTATTGGCTCTTACAAGGTGTTCGACAAGTGGGAGAATGTTAGGAATTAAGGTGTCTCAACCTTGGTAATTCCTTACATTATTAATGTTTGTATTTATTATTTAATTGCCTATGTTGTAAATATTTGTAAACTCCATGTTGTCATATTGTGGGATGTGGCACGGTGATGTGTCAATCCTACATGGAATATGACAACTTGTAATTTTATCCTCACATGAGGAGATAGGTCTCCTATTTTGTGGTAGGAGCATTTTGCCATGTGTCGGCATCTTCCATGTTGTGTAAGGGAATACTGACTGAAATGGTTATGACGAATTCCTATGACATAACCTATGACATGTAAGAGTTGGAAATAGAAGTTTGTAAGATAGGTGAAGACATGTGTCATGAAGCATCTTTGAAAAAGGCATATTTGGGTGCCCCAAGGTGGACTATGACATGTTGTAAGAGAATATGCTATTTATAGCATGTGTATGATAGATTCTCTTATAGCTATAAGTTGTAACTACTATGACAAATTCTATGACGGTCGTAAGTGTTGTAAGAGCATCTGTCATAGCCCATTTTGGAAATAGGCAACCTATCTAGGATGGTAGCTATGGACAAGTGTCAAGAACATTCTACAATGTTGACCAAGTGTCCCTAGGCATGGGTTTTGGGCTACGAGGCCAAGTTGGATGCCCATCCCAAGATAGGACCTATTTTGCCTTGTATTTCTGATATAAAGAGGTGCTTGGAGATGGAGTTTGTATTATAGGTACTGTTATGCTATCATATTGACTCCAGATATGAGTGTCGAAGACCATTGAAGCTTGCATTGCAAGTGTATTGTAAACATTCTTTCAGATTTGTTAATACATTTTGTAGGTTTCTGAGTGTGGGGTTTTTCACCCGGTAAGGGTTTTCCCCACCATATATCTTTGTCTCTCTTCTTCTGTCTTCTTTTTGGTTCATGTGTGTTGCTGCAATATCTCATTTAGATGTTCTATGTTGCTATAGTTGTAAGGAATAATTTGAATTTTCATAGCCCTCTCCTCATTAGATTAGTGTAGGAAGTGTTTTTCGCACACCTAGCTTCCTTTCACCTACAATGGATTCAAATCATATTTCTTCCCATCCTTGATTATACAATATGTGTTATCACTACCATTATGTATAGCTTCCCTATCCCAAATCCAAGGTTGCCCCAATAAAACATGACAAACATCCATGGGTACTATGTCACATAGAATTTCATCATTATATCTTTCAATGTGAAAGTTTGACAATGCTTTATTCACTTACCCAAATTTGATGACCTTCTTGCAACCAAGAAATGTAGTATGGCTTAGGGTGCTTGATCCTCTTCAAGTTCAGCTTCTCAACCATTTCCAATGCAACCAAATTATCTCTACTATCATTTTCCACCGGACTTGGAAATAGTTCAGAACAAATCACTCCTTCGGATGGGCTCTTGTTTCTCTTTCCATGGCTTCAAATATTCCTTCTTCATCATCAAACACTCTCCATGTCTCCAAGACATTTTGTCAAACAATTGTGGCACACGCTCAATCTGCACACACAAAGATTTAGAGCTAATGCTCTTAGCAATCACATGTTCTCTTTGCAACAAAACTCACACTCACACAACTATCTTCTACCCAACAAAGACTCTGGAAGATGCACCTCTCCAAGACCTCTTCTCCCCACCTTCTCTCAGTGGAAGAAGTCTGTACACCTTCTACCCAACTTTATCTCTGCTAGAAGATAGCCAAAATATCTCTCATAGAATCAACCTTTTCTCGTGGCTTCACCACTTCACTCTTCATTACTCTTCACCCACAGGTCCTGGTGTAGACTCTACACTCTCAAGACCTTCTGCTCTGATATGATCTGATACAAGTGGGACTCCCAGTAGCATACCATTATTCAAATCCACACAACCATTGCTCAAAATGCCTTATGCAGAGACTCTCTACCCTTAAACAAACTCACAAAACATAATAAAATGTAACACAATTCACATGCTTCATTTTATTAAAATCAAAACTCACATACATTTATCCAATATAAAATTACAAAAATCTACAACACACTACATAGACTTAGCCTTTCATGGCCTCTCTCATACATTCAATCAAATCTGCCCTCTCTGGCCGAGTTCTCCAACATAACTCCTCTTTAACCTGTAAACTTCACTCTATATGGTGCTCCTTCCAGGCACCTTTTCTTTCTACCTAAAACCTGCAACAAGAAAGCAAATTAAATGCCTCTATGAGGTGTCTTTTCTCCATCCATCCTTGCACAAACTCCCTTCCACATTTTTCTTCAAAAACCCCCAAAACATGCATAGAAAACCATCAATAATTGTTTGAAAGTGGGTGCCCAACTCTCCCCAAGAATAGATATAAATATTCCATATTTAGGCAGCCTTAAATGAGTCATTTAAACTTCCATTAACTCCTCCAAGCACTGTCTTTACTTGGAGGGGCATTTTTCTCTATTCTAGACATTTTAAAAACTACAAAATCTTGCTTTTCTACTTCTTTTATATCCCAAACGTCCTCCAGAAGGAAGTTACAATAAAAAAATAAATAGAAAGCTATAAAATATTGTAAATTTATTACCTTAACCCCTAAATACTTTACCAAAATAAAATATTCAAATTTGGCAACTCTGAATGTGCAGAATTGGGTGTCGAAAAGGGAAAAACTCAAACTTCTCCAAATTGCATAAAAATCAGAGAGCAAGCTTGGAATAACATCCCAAGGTCCCCTACAGAAGGATTTTTCTCCAGCTTTCAAGAATTGTGACTTTCTAAACTTTCCGTAAACTGGCACATACTTACAACTTTTACGACACAAATTTACGGTATTAATTTTTCCCAAACAGTGAAAGATATTGATCTGATTCTTTTTGCACATTTGACATGGTACCTCCAAGAATATCCTTGCAAAAGGGTTTGGCTCCAACTCTTACAGATTTTTAGGAATAAATTTTTGAAAACTACCTGCAGAGCCTCTGAATAGCGAACCAACGAAAAATTAAAAATTGCAATTCTGATCAAATGAGAGCTTTCAAGATACTGAGTGATGCCTAAAAACACCAATGCAAACCAAAACACACAACAAAATAAAAATTAGACTAAAATAGTTTTTTGGGCAATGCAGGATCGCTTGTGGACTCGGATGCTCCTGCATCAAATGATGGTGATGAAGGAGATGACAAGTTCAAGAAAGCTAAAATGTAGATTTTGAAGCTCATATTTGAGACCATGCATATGTCTAATGATGAAAACATTGCAAGCTACTTACAGAAGGTGGATGATGTCAACAACATCAAAGGACTTGGTGGAAATATAGATGATAAAGAAGTAATATTGAAGGTACTCATAACTCTTCCTAAGTCTTATAGTCATAAGGTTTCTACTATTGAAGAATTACAAAATTTGGATAAGTTTACCAGAGATCAGTTGATTGGCACCTTAACTACTTTTGAAATAAGAGAGTTTGGCACAATTAGTGGAACTGCAAAGGTTGAAACTACATTTAAGATTAGAAAATTAGAGAAGGTCATGGAATCTAATCCGAAAGACCTTGATGAAGTGGAAGCTAACTTTGTGGGAAGGATGAAAAAGGGTACTAGTAAGCTCAGTGGTAAGTTGCCTTTCAAATGTTTTAGTTATGAAAAAATAGGTCATCATGCTTCAAGATGTCCAGATAGAGTGCTGAGAATTAAGAATAAGGAAAACAGAGGTAAGATGGTTAAGAAAAGTTACTATGTTAGCACTAGTACAAAAAGAGCAATATAATACTAAAAAAACTACTAAAAATTGCATATATGTGACTAAGCTTGGTCATGTCACCATTAGTAGTTTATTGCCAGTTATTCATAACGCGACCAAATTCATGACTAAACCATTTTTAGTCATTTATTGGTTGTTTTGATTGATCAATTTGGTAGTATATTTAGTCATTAATTTAGTCATTGATTTTTGTTAACTGGTCATCTATTTAATCATGGTAGTCATTTATTTAGTCATGGTAGTCATTTATTTATTCATGGTAGTCATTTATTTAGTCATGGTAGTCATTTATTTTAGTCATTGTAGTCATTTATTTAGTCATGGTTTAGTCATTTATTTAGGTGAATTAGTGATTCGGGTTACAAATCAAATCTAACTTAATTAATCCTCACAAATTTATGCATATAAACTTCAAGTATCATAGATATTCAAATGTTGAGAGAAACACCATGAAATGAAGACTAAAATGCTTGAGAAAATATGATTGATCAAATAGATCACAAATCAAGAGGAGCCACAACACAACAACTTAATAAAACCTCTAGCAAATATGAAAGGAGAGATTTTGGACAAACTGTCAAAATTTATATAGGATTATGATTATAGATATATTTGGTTTTTATATATTTTACTTATACTAAAGTGTGTCATAGTATTTTAAAGGAAAAATTGAATAGATAATTGTCATAAGAAAATTGCTTGACAAGCAAGGTTGACTGTCAAATTTAAGCCTCCCCAAAAAACACCAAACGACCATCTACAACCCATATTCTTGAGGCCAATAGAGGTTGATGCTGATGTGCAGGCCTATAGAGATTGATGACTCCAAAAGAGGATGCGGTGCCCGATGGCTGATGAGACTAGTGCCTGTTGAGGCTGAACATGCCGAAAAAAGAGGACCAGGTGGATGCAGAATGACCCGTGAACAAAGAGTGAGCCTTTAAGGAATGCTGAGTTCATAGAGCTTTGACAGAAGGTCGTTGTAAATGTGGTTTAGGCCTAAAACCTTTGAAGAAGTGGCCAAATGGAGATGCCACGCCAAAAAATAGATACAGCCTGAAGAAGAGGCCCGATCAAGGCAGATCCAGATGAAGGGTGCAAGTGTGAAGGACGTGGAGTCCAATATGGATGCTAAAGAAAACATTGAGATGCAAAACAAATAGGGGCCGTAGAGGCTGAACAAAAATCAAAAGAATCTGAGTGAAGTAGAGTTCTTGCAGAGCGGATTCAATAGCCTTGAAGGTTGACAGTGCCATTTTGGCGAGGATGATGCCAAGGTAGACCCGGTCAGAGAGCCTAGGTGGGCGCTTGAGTGGCTTGACTTGACTGTGGCCTAAAACTGTGTGTAGTGAAGAATGGCTAACGAGGAATGCAAAATCACCCTTGAAGTAGGGCCGAAGATGGCCAAACAACTGGAGTTGACTTCAAAGAAGGAAAACTAACTTGTAATAGCAATCAAAACACTATGAGGATGATGCCAGGGCAGCTCTGCCTCCCCATTCCGAAGGGCAGGAAACAGAAGTCCTTTCCCTCCCACCATCGCCTCAATTTGTGCCTCTTCTTCCATAAATCTCTTCGGCCCCTGCATCTACTAACTCTTTTAGGGGAATAAGTTGGGCTTCGTCCCCTACATCATTGGATCTTCTGCTAAAACAATCTGAGAGATTTTGAAGACAAATGAGCCACTACAAAAGTGATAAGGGGTTTATTGCATAGCGATTAGGGTTTATTTGTCTGCTAAAGAGGATTTCCAAATGGATTCCAAAGTAAATAAACTAAAATACATAAATCTCCTGCTTATCTTGCAGAATAAATATTATTAAGTAGTTTATTGCACAACGATTAGGGTTTATTTGGTGGCTAAAGAGGATTTCAAAATGGATTCCAAAGTAAATAAACCAGAATACATAAATCTCCAACTTATCTTGCACAATAAATATTATTAAATATATTATAATATTATATTATTATATAATATTAAATATACTATAATATAATATTATATAATAATATAATATTATAATATTAATAATATAATATAATATTTATAATATTATAATATTATAATATAATATAATATAATATAATATAATATTATATTATATAATATTATATAATAATATAATATTATATAATAATATAATATTTTATAATATATATATTATAATATATTGTATTGTAATATAATATATTATTATTATAATACAACCCACTCCCTCAATTTGAAATATTTTTTTTAATTATCCACTTTAATATCATATTGTCTAATTTTTATTTGTGTGACTAATTATTTAGTCATTTTTATTTGTGTGATTAATTATTTAGTTGTGTTTTTTACCTGACGATCAAATTAGTCACTTATGATGATCAAATTAGTCATTTATTTAGTCATTTATAGTTGTGTTGCAAAAAATGAGTAGAATTTAGTCATCTTTAGTTGTTGTGACTAAAAGTTTTAGTCACGTAGTCATTTATTTGCCAAAATTCTACTAGTGTAGAGAAGATGCCAGTATAGCTAATGATGAATCTAAGTATGAGGATAATAATGAATCTGAATGCTTATACATAGCACTAAGAGATGTAACTATTTCTACTAACTTTGGAAGTTGTGTGAATGAAAAGGGTTTGAAAGCAAGTACTAACCCTGAAGGCACTATTATGTCTTCTTTTCATGCTAAGAGAAAAAGATGACTAGGTCATTGATAATGGATGCTCAAATCACATAATAGGTGATAAGAGTAAGTTTGTTAAACTTAAAAAATATGATAGTGGAGTAATTAGGTTTGGTGATGATGGAGCTACTAAGATTTGTGGAAAAGGTTCAATCAGTTTTGATGGAAAGCATAACAATGATGATGTTCTTTATGTTAAGGGTTTAAAGCATAATCTTTTGAGTGTTGGACAAATGTGTAGCAAAGGATACAATCTTATGTTTCAGGATGATGACTTTGAGATCAGAAAAAGCTCTGAAAAAGTGATTGCCGATGGAAAGATGACATGTGGAAATATTTATCATCTTAAAGGTGCTGATGGATGTTGCTTCATGACTAAAATTGATCAAAGATGGCTATGGCATAGAAGGTTGTGTCACATCAATTTTGATAGCCTGGCAAGGCTAAGCTCAGTTCAAGCTATGATAGATCTGCCAAAGATTACAAAGCCTATCAATGCCATTTGCAAGGAATGTCAAGTTGGAAAGCAAGCAAGAGGAAGATTCAATGTCAAAGAACAATCTTGTACTAGACTATTGGAATTGGTGCATACAGATCTTTGTGGACCTACCAAAGTAAGGAGTTTTCAAGGTGATAGGTATTTTATGTTATTTATTGATGATTGCTCTAGAATGACATGGGCCACTTTTCTTAAGGAAAAATTAGAAGCCCTAGATAAGTTTAAAATATTTAAAGCAATGGTTGAGAATGAATTGGATATGAAGATCAAATGTTTGAGGTATGACAGAGGTGGAGAATTTACTTCTAATGAGTCTAACATATTTTTTGAGAATCATGGGATAAAAAGGCATTTATCTACCCCTAGGACTCCTTAGTAGAATGGATTGGTTGAAAGGAAGAACACGACTGTTCAAGAGGCTACAAGGACAATGATAAAGAAGCAAACCTACCAGAAGTATACTAGAGAGAAGCAATTCATACTATTGTCCACATATAGAATAGAGTACAGGTAAGAGAAAATGACACAAAGACTCCCTATGAGCTATGGTATGGAAGGATTCATACTGTTAAATATCTCAAAGTTTTTGGAAGCAAATGTTATATCAGAAGAGATGAAGAACTAGGAAAATTTGGTGCAAGGTGTGATGAAGGTATTTTCCTTGGGTACTCTAACAAAAGAAAAGCTTACCAATGCTATAACAAGAGACTAATCATGATTTCTTCCTTCTATTTATCAATTCTCTGCTCTACAACTTCTCACTACTCTGCTGTCTGCTTCACTTTTGGTTCTTCGGATCAAAACACTTATGATCTTGCTTCATATCTTTGCATACTTATTATTTCATCACTAGTACCTTGTAACAAATCATTATCCTTCATTTATATCCTTTGCAAGCCTTCAAATCATTATCAAGTCAGCCTAATTGCAATGGCTAGTATAAAACGTGTGTACACGGATAGGTCGGACCTAAACATAAGGTATTTCTCTGCTGGTACATTAAACTTCGTGTGGATCTCCATGAAGGTTGGCTAGGTCCTATACTTCATTGAATAATGTTCCTTTAAGCTACACAAGTCACAAAATTTCTCCGCAAGTCAATTAGACTTCACTGAACACTATCGGCTCTACTTTGGGAAAACAGGTAAAAGCGGGTAATCTTCTGATAGCGATCTCTCTCTGGAAACGAACCCAAATGATCTAAATTTTGGATATATTGTAGATGATGATGTCAAAATGCTAAGTCCAGCTCTGCAACCTCTGATATACAAATGCGGTATTCTCCAAGGTCGCTCTCTCGGTACTCTACAACTCACTGTTAACTGTCTCAATTGTTTTGAATGCTTCCGGATGGTCTTGCATCAAACTCTTGGGGTTAATTGAAAGGTGAGCCTCTTCACTTTGGTCTTTATTATGGAAAAATCAATACTATTTCTTTGAATAGGTTCATTGATCTATTCATAGGTACTTGCAACTGCCTCAAAGTCGGTAGTCTATTCAAGTCCACCTTGCGATACTACCTCAAGTTCTTCTAGTTCAACATTCTACTTGCAAGCCTTGCACTGCCTCAATGATCAACAGTCTGAGCAAGTTTTCTCTACAAGTTACCTCAAGTTCTCCATCTTTTCAAGGTCTAGGTTTGGTGGTCTACTTACAAGCCTTGTACTACATCAATGATCAGTAGTCTGAGCAAGTCTTCTCTACAAGTTGCCTCATGTCATTATCAACTTCCACCAATTAAGAGTCAATCAATGCCTACATGCTTCCTCCAGAACAATCAGTCAATAACAGTCACTACATTCTTGAATTCTCCACACCACTTTCTAATCTCTAATTTCAGATACAATTTCTTCTGCACTCATCAGGATCTCACAGTTTCCTCTCTACATACATTGCTCCTATACTGTTCTTTGTTTCCTTATCCATATGTATTTCACTCTGGTACACCAACTTTATTTTCTAGTAGAATATCTTGTCATTCCCTCTTTCTCTACCGCATGAACTCCTCTTTTCTGTTATGCTTCATGCTTGTTCATTTCTCAGATGATTTCACACAAACTTTCTCTTGTACTAATTTCTCAGATGATTAGTCTATAACATAACTCTTCTTAAGATTAATGCTTCACCTTCTTCTGGTTTCTCTATCAAACTTAGTGAATCGATAGGTTCTTCTTCTTCTGCATAAACTTCCTCTACATTAGTTATTGTTTCCTCATCATTATCCTCTCTGGTAACATGTTCTTGTTCACATTCAGTTCTTTATTCTTTTCTCCTCCAAACTTGAAAATAGGTTCCTCTTTTGAATGATCTTCTATCAAATCCTCTTTCATTTCTTTTGTATCCTTCATTGTGATAAGAATTATGACTCCTGTCATTTCTCCCTCTGTAATTTGAATTACTATTCTCATAAGGTGTTCTTTCTCTGCAGCTTTATCCATATCTTCTTTTCTCTCCAACACATGAATACTTCCATATATACAACCTTCTGAACATATAAGTGACATGTTTCCATTTTGCTCCATCAATCCATCTGCATACAATCTGTCGTAGGTTTTCTCCTCAATCTATTCCAACACATCCTTTTAGAATGATTCCTCAATCCATAAAAATTACAAGGGTTTATATCCCTACACAATTCCTTTTCATGTCCATGTCTTTTACAATGAGAACAATACATACAATTTCTTCCCTGATTTGATTTTTCTGAATTTGTAACAACATCCTTACCTATGTCATATCCAAGACCTTCACTTGTTGACCTGATTACTAGTTCAATAGGTTTTGTAATTCCTTGCTGATGTTTTCCCAATCCTTGTCCTTCATATCCCATTCTCTGCATGATTTTGAAACCAATACCATCACCAACTGCAGGTTCAGTTACATTGTCATCTTTAATCTCATTTTCTAAAGAAGCTTCTACAACATCACAAAACTTAGGCTTAGATCTCAGACTTTCATTCTCTCTTTTGCATGCTACAAGTGACTGTTCCAACTATTCCATCTACTCTTTTAATTCAAATATCTCCTTCTTCTGTAGACAATTTTCCTTTTTCAATTCTTCCAAACTTTCTTCTAGATCTATGTTCCTCTTTTGTTACATCCCCAATTTTTGTCTTGCTTTACTTTTACTTTTTACTTGGACATAATTAAATTTTTTGTGATGTTAGATTAATGACAAGGGAAAAACATGGTTTTTATTGAAATCATGGGAATGATTATGTTATTATTGATTTAATATTTATATTATGAGATTTGATTTATTAGTTGAATCAATTGAATAATGATGCACCGATCACATATTGTTTGGTGACAAGTGAAACAGGATTTCATGTTACTAGATGACTCTCGGAGAAGAGAGAGACTATCTTTCCAAGAGAGAGATATAGACCTCACGATATGAGTGGTTTATTTGCCAAACCAAGTTATAAGTGTTTAATGAAAATGTGAACCAATGTGTCATAAGAGGTAAGCCTTGTCTTGTCAGTTCACTTTTGAACCTAATCGATAGGTAGTCAATATTGTTTTATAAACTTACTAAGTTGTATTAAGTTATCTTAGTCGTTAATAATGTTAACGATGTCATTAAGTTTCATTTACGACTATTTATGTTTAACGTAAATATTACGATGTAATTGTCGTAAAAAGGTTGTTATATTATTACTAAGTCACTTGAAGTGTTTTAACCAACTCTTAACATTAATACTTTATCATCGAGTTAAGATGATGTGCTTTGTCGATGGATCATGATGAGGAGACTAGCTCAACTCCATCATGTTATCCATAACTTTTGTTTTAGTAATATTCTCGTATTGATTAAATCATAAAATCAAATAAAGATAATGATATGTAAATAATATTTGATTTAATCAAATATAATATATATAGATGAGTCGAATGAGGAAATACCTCATGATATAATAGTATGGTTTTAAGTTGAGCAGCCATAGGCATCTATTGAGGAATGCCTTAAATGTTAAAAAGCATGATGGATCAAATTTACTCATTAGTAACTAATTGCTTAAGTTAGTTTAAGAGTTGACAACCTCTTATAGGAGTGGCAGATAATTCAATCACCATTGCTGATATCCTCAAATGATGTTTTCATCATCAACATTTGTCAACATTTAGACATTTTTGGTTATGTTTGAAGTCAAACCATTTAGCATTACCATTGGAATTTAATGAGTGTTTAGAACTTCTTAGAGTGGGAGCGAACAGACAGGATGACTCATTATGAGTCTATTTTGAGCTCTTAAAGCCACGACTTGGATAGTTGATGGCATATCTGGGAAGTGCTTATGTTTGGTTTGCAAGGTCTGATTAAGGCGTAGAAGGAAATTCGCAGCGGGCAGTGAGGAAGTTGGTAAAGGTTAAGTAAGAACGTGGTCCTCTGGGATGAACACAGTAGCTTACCATCGGCCCATACACCTCTGTAAGCTGACGTTGTCAGGTAGATATTCCTGCATGTTATGTTTTATAAGATAAAGATAATCATAATGAATGTTTGTTATGAGAAATCATTTAACTGATTTTGGTTATCCTGTCAGTATTTTGTATAAACTATGCAATGTGATAAGTCAATTGTGTCGACTTGAATACTATCGTTGTGACTTGTTTGTCTGAATCGATGGTGTATGTGAGTTTTATTATAACTAAGAAGCGTCGTTTAGCTGGAAAAGGGCCGATGCAAGCTTTGGATGAAACCAGTTTTGAATTATCACAGTGAGTTGATATTACATCTATCTTTAACCGATAGGTAGACCCTTCTATTGTTCAGGTTATATGTATATATGAACTTTCTTTAATGGAAACTATTATAGTCTTCTAATGTTTAGAAAATCAGTCACTCAATTGAAAAGAGCAATCTTTCATAAATAAGTTGACTATTGTTATCATAGAAAAAAATATGTATTAAACTCTCAATGAAATTAGTGTAAAGGTATTTGTTTAGTAAACTCACCAACCAAGAGTAATATGGAATAGAGTATTTAGAGATATTGATTTTATTTGAAATCAATCTTGTTTTCATTTTCATGCATTGTCTAAACGATATCTTATCCAAAGAACCTAGATTCTTAGTGATCTATGGTGACTATGAGGTAACCTTTTGGAATGATAGAAAAAATAAGGATAGTTAGATGAACAAGATAAAGGGTCCAAGATCTTCTCATATCTATACTAGAATCATGATGAGTTCAGCCTATAGTAAACCAATATGTAGTAATAGACTATGTCTATATAGTAATAACTTTGCGTAAAGCATATATGAGTATATTTATGAAGTGATGAGCAATGGCATTATGTAGGGTTTAATTGAATAGGCATTCTTATTCTTGTTGAATAGAAGATAATACCTTAGCAAGATTTATTGTAAACCTATTTATGGTTGTGTTAAACCAAAGGTCTATTATAATCTTTATTGAGATATGATAAATGTAGAAGTATTGTATTATTCAAGGGTTGTTTTAAAACCCTAGATTCCATTAGGAACCCAATGAAGGTTTATGTCATTAGACTTATCTAAGTCTAAGTAGACTATTATCAGGACATGATGATTAAACCAATTATGTATAGATAGTCAGGGTGAATAACTGCAAGAATATGACATTATCCAAGTCGAGTAGGGGTGGGTGAACACAACAACTACATTCATATGAATGATATTGATATTAAAAACTTTGGCCAAAGTAATGCATTTGTTTTCTGCATGCATTGTCGGTTCACTATATTCAGATTGCTCATCCTATCAGAAATCATACTTAGCTAGAGGGTATCTAGGGTTGTATGGTTGATGGAGTTGAGTAGAATACAACACTATGTACTCGAGTAAGGAAAATAACCACTGGTCACCTATGGTCTATATTCCTTGTGAAGGGTAGGGCCACTTCCTATGTGGAAGATGTGTGGGAGACTGCTGGTCAATGGTTGGAGATAAATCACTGGAAAGATGATCTCTCTCTCCAAGAAGGAAACATGCTAGGACTTGCGAGAAAGATGTCGGATATTCAGATGTAGTATTTAATCCAAATTTGTACATGTAATGGAATTACATTTGTAAACAATGTAAATGAGAAAGACAATATGGTTATTGTATTTTTGTAAAAGAAATCTTGTAATTGTAGTTACTTGATTATTAGTTGAATAAAAGAAAAAAAAAATATTCTCTATCTCATTTTAATTTTACCTTGTTGAGTTACTCTATGGTAAAATTCTGGCTTTACTATGTATTTTAGAACATGGATGTCACATATGGTATTAGAGCTACCAGGTTCAGCACTAGGGCTTATGAGACCACTATGCATGCCTGTAGTCAACATTATATGGTTAGCTAATGTTTTAAAACTTCTATACCAGGATGGTATGTTTTAAAAAGATAGAAAGAAAGTTTGTTAAGTTGAGTCATCGTTTCCTTAAAGAAAATAGAGAACGTGAGGCCATTATCAAAACCTTTGAGGGAACCAATGATGAGAGTGACATTTGGTTAAGTGATACAAAAACTCTAGTGACTTCCTTAACTCAAATCAAGCGAGTGAGAAAGGAGTACTTGGAAAGGGTTAAAGATGAGGAAATAACTATGGTTAGGTGAGACCCCCACATACCCTCAACTGTTGAGATCATATAAGTTAGGTCTGATAGTGAGTCAGAGGGTTATAAACCTCAAGATTATGTATTTGAAAATGAGTTTGAGGGATATACTCCTCTTGATCATGACTTTTGAATTCATTTCTTGTAAAAAGGAAAGAAACTCTTTACTTTTGAAAAGAAATAATAAATAAAAGAGTTATTTTTGTGCCAAACTATTGTTTAAATTGAGTATTATGTTTAGATTTAATGGGTTACATTATAATCTGGAACTAATGGACAACTCAGTATTCTCAAGTGTGAGAAATTGATAAACATGATGCGGACAAGAACTAACCAAGGAGAAAGTGAAGAGGAAAACCACCTGCCAAATATTAAATTGGACCAAATCATAACCATGCTTGAGGAAACCAAGAAAAGATTGGGTGATTTGGAAAAGAAGGTGGATGATAAAGGGAATACTAAAGGGGGAGGTGAAAACTCTCATGGTGAGAGTGGAGAAAATCATGAAGATCAAAGTAAGAGTACTGAACCACATAAAGAGGCAAGGGATAGATTAACCTTGGAGCTTTCAAAGGATATGAAGAAGGTCGCTCCACCAAAATTTGATGGGATAGAAACCAGAGATGCTGTAGAAGCTTGGTTAATAGAGATGGACAAGTACTTCAAGATAAGAAATTACTCGAAGGTGACCAAGGAAATATGGGGAGCATTCCAACTAGCAGGAGAAGCATCCACTTGGTGGATAAATAAAAAGATGGAATTGAATCTGAGCTCTCTAAGGGTAACTTGGGATGAGTTCGTGGAACTCTTAAAAAAAGATGGTTACCACAACTCTATTTTGATTAGAAACTAACTAATTTTCAGAATCTCTGACAAGGAGATATGATAGTAGTAGAATATGGAGAAAAATTCACTCGACTCCTAAAATACATTCCACAATATCAAAAGGATGAGAGATTCAGGATCAGGAAATTCATCATGGACTTAAATGCTCAAATTGGTGATGAAGTGGATGAACATGGTCCTACAACAATGGATCAAGTGTATGAGAAGGAGATCAAGCAAGAGGAAAAGTTGAAATCCATCTCGACTTATCGTGATAGAAGTTGCAAGAGGTTTAATGGAACTCCTAACAATCAACCCTACAAGAAAAGATATGAAAAGAGCTACGATAACAAGAGAAAAGATAAGGGATCTTAGAAGAGCAAAGGCGGATCTAGCAATGAGAAGAAGAATGGAAACTATAAAAGAAATGAGGATAACTATGGGAAGACTTTAGATAAGAAAGGACCCATTGGAGGGTGCTTTACTTGTGGGGGTGACCATTATGTAAATTGTTGCCCTAACAAAAATCTAAATGGTCAATAAAGAGGTACTGCACTATCTACTCAGGAAGAAGCATTCTAGCAAAGGATTCATGCATCTCTCGACAACCGTCAAGTAGAGTATCAGATCACACCCATTGAGATGATAGGTACTTTGTTTGAATTCCCTATATCTATTTTGATTGACACATGAGCTACAGAAAACTTTGTTTCTCCTAGAATTTTGAGTAAATTTTCTGGAAAAGAAGGTTACATGTCCAAACCTTGCTCAGTAGAATATTCTAATCAATCTAAGGCTTGGGTAGAGCAATGTTTGTTTGAAGCCAAAGTTGACCTTCCTAGTTTCTCAACAGAAGTAAATCTGTATGTAGCACCTTTAGGTTCCTATGATGTGATCCTTGGACTGAATTGACTATGGAAACATAGAGCTAAGGTTGACTATTTTTCAAAAACAATTGAATGCTTGGATGACTTGGGAAATTTGACTCAATTCCAACGGATTCAAAGAGAAGTTAAAATTAGAACTATCTCTGCCAAGTAATTAAGAAGGGCTAGAAGGAAAGGTTGTCAGTTGTTTGCAGTCAAAATGGAACAAGTAGAGGAAGGGGTAGAAAACCCTAGTTTATCATTTGGGGAAAGTATCCTTTTCTTCAGGAATTTAAAGATGTGTTTCTAGAAGAACTTCTAGGATTGCCTCCCAAGATGGTGTTTGATTTTTCTATTGACATTAAACTAGGATCTAAACCTATATCAAAAGCACCTTACCATATGACAACAATAGAGTTAATGGAATTCAAAGCACAATTACAAGAATTGTTGGCAAAAGGTTTAATCAGACTCGGTGTTTCACTTTAGGGTGCCTCAATTTTTTTTGTTAAGAAGAAGGATGGAACCCTTCATTTGTGTATAGATTATCGTATGCTTAACAAAGAAACAGTAAAGAATAAATATCCTTTCCCACATATTAATGATCTTTTTTATTATATGTGTGAAGCTGTTGTGTTTTCAAAGATTGATTTGTGATTAGGATATCATTAATTAAGACTAAAAGATGAAGATATTCATAAGACAACTTTTAGAACTAGATATGGACATTATGAATTCACAGTGTTGCCATTTGGTTTGAAAAATGTACTTGCTACATTCATGAATCTCATGAATAGTATATTCAGAGATTTTTTGGATAAGTTTGTTTTAGTTTTTCTAGATGATATACTCATCTATTCTAAGAATGAGGAAGAACATCAACGACACCTACAAATTGTTCTCCAAAGGTTAAGAGAACATAAGTTATATGGGAAGCTATCTAAGTGCACATTCTTTCAGAAGGAGGTTCAATACCTAGG
Source organism: Cunninghamia lanceolata (assembly GCA_027924645.1). Classification (NCBI taxonomy): domain Eukaryota; kingdom Viridiplantae; phylum Streptophyta; class Pinopsida; order Cupressales; family Cupressaceae; genus Cunninghamia; species Cunninghamia lanceolata. The sequence goes on from BSBN01000233.1 coordinate 414,646, forward strand.
TCATATTATATTGGCTAATGGGATATTTGTTGATCCTACAAAAATCATAGCTATTCTAGATTGGCCGGTACCAATAAATGTGCATGAGGTGCGTAGTTTCATGGGCCTAGTAGGCTATTATAGAAAGTTTTTTCTAAATTTTTCCAACATTTCCAATCCAATCACTTCCCTATAAAGTAAAGGAAAGAGATTTGAATGGACAGACAAATGTCAGGAAGCATTTGATCTCTTAAAGGAAAAGTTAACTACTGCTCTAATCTTGAAAGTTCCTGAATCACAGATGCCTCGGGAGAAGGATTAGGAGGAGTGCTTATGCAAGAAGGAAGAGTCATAACATATGAGTCAAGGAAATTGAAATCTTATGAGAAAAATTATGCACCGCATGATCTGGAATTGGCAGCAGTAATTCATGCCTTACAAATGTGGAGACATTATTTGTTGGGAAATACTTTTGTACTTAAATCAGACCATCAAAGTCTTAAGTATATATTCTCACAACCACATTTGAATGCTTGACAAAGGAGATGGTTAGAATTGATATCTGACTATGACTTTGAGATAAACTTCATCAAAGGAAAAGAGAATAGAGTAGCTGATGCTTTGAGTCGTAGAAGACATATAGCTTCTCTTATTTCTATTCGCAGAAATTTCAAGGATTTGGTATTGCAAAATTTGTCAAGTGATGAGTTTTAGGAGTAGTTTAAGCAGGCTCTAAAAGAAAATCCTAAAGATACAAGATATGATGGTTATCTATTTGAGTTAGATGGGCTATTGAGATATAAAGAAAGAATTTATGTACCTAATTTAGCTGGATTAAGGGATTTAGTATGGAAAGAAGTTCATACAGCGCCATATTCAGGACATCTAGGAGTGACCAAACTTCTAGCGGATGTTAAACCTCTTTATTTATGGAAAGGAATGAAGAATGGTGCTACAAGATTTGTAGCAAGTTGTTTAGAATGCCAAAGGGTAAAGGCAGAGCATCATTACCCCGCAAGATTGTTATATCCACATGATGTACTAGAGTAAAAATGGCAAGTTATTAGCATGGACTTTGTTCAAGGATTTCCTATGTCAAGGAACAGACATGATGCCATTTTGGTAGTGGTTGATGAGCTCACAGAAGTAGTACATTTCATACTAGGAAATCTGACTGATGGAGCACCTGTATTAGCTCATAAATTTGTGCAAGAGGTGTTTAGATTGTATGGTTTCCCTGAAAATATTATCTCAGATAGAGATGCGCATGTAACGCCAAGGTTTTGGAAAACTTTGTTTTTTGCACTGGGGACCAAACTCAATGTGAGTACAACTTACCATCCTGAAACCGATGGGCAAACTGAGAGAGTTAATCAAGTCTTGGAAGATTTGTTGCATATGTATTGCATGGATCAACAATATAAGTGGGAAGAATACTTACCACTTGTGGAATTTGCTTATAACAATTCCTATCATTCCGCTATTAAGATGGCGCCATTGGAAGCATTGTATGGAAGAAGATGCTGAACTCCTATAAGCTAGGATAAGCTAGAGGATAGGATTAGCATCGGAATAGAAATGTTAGCTAAAATGGAAGAGAAAGTTAAGCTAATCAAGAAAAGATTGGCAGAAGCCAATGATAGGAAAAAGAGTTATGCGGATGCAAAACGTGTTCCAAGGCAATTCTCAATTGGAGAAAAAGTCCTATTAAGTTTGGGAAGTCTTCTAAGTTGGCCCCTCAATATGTGGGACCCTTTGAAGTGCATGAAGTAGTCAATCCAGTTGCCTACAGAGTTGCTCTACCACTAGTCTTATCTAGAATGCACAATGTTTTTCATGTGTCTTATCTGAAGAAATATATTGCAGGTAATAATCATATTTTGACTTGGAATTCCTAATAGATGCAAGACCCAGGGGTGGTCATGATTAAATCACTCAAGGTGTTAGAAATGTGTAAGCTCCACTTATGTAATAGAGAGGTTTTGCAATGCAAGGTCCAATGGGACCAGTATGCTGAGGAGAATGCTACATGGAAGGATTACCATGAATTTTATTAAAAATTTCCTCATTTATTTCAAAATGTTACTAGTTGAAGCAATGAACTTGTTTTTTGGTTACTTTTTGATACCTTATATCATCAAGGATGATGAATCTTTAGGGAAAGGATATGTTACATCCCTAATTTTAGTCTTGATTTACTTTTGCTTTTTACTTGGACATAAGTAAATTTGTTGTGATGTTAAATTAATGACAAGGGAAAAACATGGTTTTTATTGAATGTAATTTATTGAAATCATGAGAATGATTATGTTATTATTGATTTAATATTTGTATTATGAGATTTGATTTATTAGTTGAATCAATTTAATAATGATGCACTTATCACATATTGTGTGGTGACAAGTGAAATAGGATTTCAAATTACCAGATGACTCTTGGAGAAGAGAGAGTATCTTTCTAGGAGAGAGATATAGACCTCAAGATATGAGTGGTTTATTTGCCAAACTGAGTTATAAGTGTTTAACAAAAATGTGAACCAATGTGTCGTAAGAGGTAAGCCTTGTCTTGTCAGTTCACTTTTGAACCTAATTGATAGGTAGTTGATATTGTTTTACAATCTTTCTAAGTCGCATTAAGTCATCCTAGTCATTAATAACATTAATGACGTCATTAAGTTTGATTTATGACTATTTACGTTTAACATAAATATTACAATGTAATTGTCGTAAAAAGGTTGTTATATTATTAGTAAGTCACTTGAAGTGTTTTAACCAATTCTTAATGTTAAGACTTTATCGTCGAGTTAAGATGACATGCTTTGTCGATGGATCGTGATGAGGAGACTAGCTCAACTCCATCACGTTGTCCATAACTTTTGTTTTAGTAATATCCTCTTATTGATTAAATCATAAAATCAAATAGAGATAATGATATGTAAATAATATTTGATTTAATCAAATATAATATATATAAATGAGTCAAATGAGGAAATACCTCATGATATAATAGTATGGTTTTATGTTGAGCAGCCATAGGCATCTATTAAGGAATGCCTTAAATGTTAAAAAGCATGATGGATCGAATTTACTCATTAAGAGTAACCGATTGCTTAAGTTAGTTTAAGAGTTGGTGACCTCTTATAGGAGGAGTGGCGGATAATTCAATCACCATCACTGATCTCCTCAAATGATGTTTTCATCATCAACATTTGTCAACATTTACACATTTTTAGCTGTGTTTGAAGTCAAACTGTTTAGCATTACCATTGGAATTTAATGAGTTTTTAGAACTTAGAGTGGGAGTGAACAGACAGGATGACTCATTATGAGTCTATTTTGAGCTCTTAAAGCCACGACTTGGATAGTCGATGGCATATCTGGGAAGTGCTTATGTTTGGTTTGCAAGGTCTGATTAAGGTGTAGAAGGAAATTCACAGCGGGCAGTGAGGAAGCTGGTAAAGGTTAAGTAAGAATGTGGTCATCTGGGATGAATACAATAGCTTACCACCGACCCATACACCTCTGTAAGCTGACGTTGTCAGGTAGATATTCATGCACGTTATGTTTTATAAGACAAAGATAATCATAATGAATGATTGTTATGAGCAATCATTTAACTGAGTTTGGTTATCCTATCAGTATTTTTGTATAAACTATGTAATGTGATAAGCCGACTGTGTTGACTTGAATACTATCGTTGTGACTTGTTTGTCTGATTCGATGGTGTATATGAGTTTTAGTATAACCAAGAAGCATCATTTAGCTAGAAAAGGGTCGATGCAAGCTCTTGCAATAAAGTCAGTTTTGAATAATCACAGTGAGTTGATATTACATCTATCTTTAACTGATAGGTAGACCCTTCTATTGTTTAGGTTATATGTATATATGAACTTTCTTTAATGGAAACTGTTATAGTCTACTAATGTTTAGAAAACCAGTCGCTTAGTTGCAAAGAGCAATCTTTCAGAAATAAGTCGACTATTGTTATCATAGAAAAAAATATGTATTAAACTCTCAATGAGATTAGTGTAAAGGTATTTGTTTAGTAAACTCACCAACCAAGAGTAATATGGAATAGAGTATTTAGATATATCAATTTTATTTGAAATCAATCTTGTTTTCATTTTCGTGCATTGTCTAAATGATATATTATCCAAAGAACCTAGATTCTTGGTAATCTATGGTGACTATGAGGTAACCTTTTGGAATGATAGAAAAACTAAGGATAGTTAGATGAACAAGATTAAGTGTCAAAGATCTTCTCATATCTATACTAGAATCATGATGAGTTCAACCTATAGTAAACCAATATGTAGCAAAAGACTGTCTATATAGAAATAACTTTGCATAAAGCATATATGAGTATATTTATGAAGTGATGAGCAATCACATCACGTAGGGTTTAATTGAATAGGTATTCTTGTTCTTGTTGAATAGAAGATAATACCTTAGCAAGATTTATTGTAGACCTATTTATGGTTGTGTTAAACCAAAGGTCTACTATAATCTTTATTGAGATATGATAAATGTAGAAGTATTGTATTATTTAAGGGTTGTTTTAAAACCCGAGTCGATTAGGAACCAAATGAAGGTTTATGTCATTAGACTTATCTAAGTCTAAGTAGACTATTATCAGGACATGATGATTAAACCAATTATGTATAGATACTCAGGATGAATAATTGCAAGAACATGACATTATCCAAGTCGAGTAGGGGTGGGTGAACACAACCACTACATTCATATAAATTATATTGATATTAAAAACTTTGGCCAAAGTAGTGCATTTTTTTTCTACATGCATTGTCGGTTCACTGTATTCAGATTGCTCATCCTATCAGAAATCATACTTAGCTAGAGGGTATCTAGGGTTGTATGGTTGATAGAGTTGAGTAGAATACAACACTATGTACTTAGGTAAGGCAAATAACCATTGGTCACCTATGGTCTATATTCCTCATGAAGGGTAGGGCCACTTCCTATGTGGAAGATGTGTGGGAGACCATCGGTCTGTGGTTGGAGGTAAATCACTGGAAAGATGCATTCTCTCTCCAAGCAGGAAACATGCCAGGACTTGTGATAAAGATGTCAGATATTCAGATGTAGTATTTAATCCAAATTTATACATGTAATGGAATTACATTTGTAAACATTGTAAATGAGAAAGATAATATGGTTACTATATTTTTGTAGAAGAAATCTTGTAATTGTAGTTACTTGATTATTAGTTGAATGAAAGAAAAACAAATTATTCTCTATCTCATTTTAATTTTACCTTGTTGAGTTACTCTATGGTAAAATTTTGGCTTTACTATGTGTTTTAGAACATGGATGTTAGATCTTTTCTACCTTCCCAAATAACTTAAATCCTTCTTTCAATTCTTTGAATCTCTTTTCAACATCCTCAAACAATTTCAGCTCTGCCTCTAAATTTTCATTCCTCCATTTTACATTTTTCAGTTCTTCTTTAAGAGTGTCATATTTGTCTTCTCCTAGTTCTTTTATTCTTTCCAACAACTCTGAATTATACCTCTTGATTTCACATAATTCTTCTTCCAGAATATCCTTTTCGCATATTAGGTTTTCATTCTCTTTCTTCATCCTTTTTCCAATCTTCCCCATTCAAACAAATTAGATAAACAACTTAATTTGGAAAGCTTACCAAATCTTTCTTGTCTTGATCTTCTTCAATGGTGACACTTGTTGCTTCTAGGGTTTCACACTTCTTTCAACACCTTCTTCCTTCCCAATAGATTCACAACCAACCCAGCAAATTCCAAACCAGCTCTGGTACCACTTGATGCAGTCAAGGTAGGAGGGTCTGGTGAGGAAATATCCAACCTTGCATCCTTAGACTATTAACAACATGACTAATTAGAGGTGCAATAGAAGTAAATAGTTAACAATAGAAAGAAAGAGACATTCATCCACTCATGACACAAGATATATCTTGGGAAAACTCTAATAGGGAAAAACCCAGCCTTCAAAGCTCATTCTTCTTATATTATGATCACAAAACACTTTACATATGCCACTTGAGATTTTACAGATGCTAGGCCACAGTCCAGGGTTACAAAACATTCATATAACAACACTCTTTCATGATTTCTTCCTTAGAAGTTGTTTATCAATTCTCTTCTCTACAACTTCTTTTTCTCACTACTCTACTCTCCAACCTTCACTTTTGCTTCTTCTTTGGATCAAAACACTTATGATCTTGTTTCATATCTTTGCATACTTAATTATTTCATCACTGGTGCCTTGTAACATATCTTTATCCCTCATTTATATCCTCTGCAAGACTTCAAATCATTATCAAGTCAGCCTAATTGCAATGGCTAGTATGAAATGTGTGTACACGGATAGGTTGGACCTAAACATAAGGTATTTCTCTGCTGGTACATAAAACTTCATGTGCATATCCATGAAGGTTGGCCAAGTCCTATGCTTCATTGAATAATGTTCCTTTAAGCTTTGCAAGTCACGAAATTCCTCTGCAAGTCGATTAGACTTCACTTAACATTGTCGGCTCTACTCTGTGAAAACAAGTAAAAGCAGGTAATCTTTTGATAGCGATATCTCTCCAAAAACAAACCCAAATGATCTAAATTTTGGATATATTGTAGATGATGATGTCTAGATGCTAAGTCTAGCTCCATAGCCTCTAATATGCAAATGCGATAAAATGTAGTATTCTCCAAGGTTGCTCCCTCGATACTCTGCAACTCACTGTTAACTATCCCAATTGTTTTGAATGCTTCCAAATGCTCCTCCATCAAGTCTACTTTCTTGAATGGTGAGTTGGAAGAGGAAGTATGGATAGAGAAAATAGAAGGATTTTAGTTGTTAGATAAGCCAGATATGGTTTCTAGGTTGAAGAAGGCACTATATGGATTGAAGCAAGCCCCCAGAGCTTGGTATGAAAGATTAGATAGGTATTTATTACTGCAAGGCTTCATCAAAAGGTCTACAGATAGCAACTTATATGTTAGAGTAAGTGAAGATCAAATTCTAATTGTGGAAGTGTATGTTGATGATATATTTTTTGGTGGAAATGAAGGTATGTGTAAAAATTTTGCAGATGAAATGCAACAAGAATTTGAAATGTCTATGTGTGGGGAAATGAACTTTTTCCTTGGGTTACAAATCAATTAGACAGATAAGGGTATTTTCATTTCTCATTCAAATTATGTGAAAGAGTTGTTGAAGAAGTTTGGAATGGAAGATTCTAAACCAGTTTGTACTCCCATAGCTATTGGTTGTAAGTTGAACAAGAATGATGAATCTCCAAAGGATGATCAGAGCAAGTATAGATCAATGATTGGAGGGTTACTATATCTGATTGCTACCAGACTGGATATGATGCATGCAGCCTATCTTGTTGCTAGATTTAAAGAAGATTCTATAAAGTCACATGTTATGGTAGTGAAGAGGATATTTAGATATTTAAAGGGCACTTCAGATCATGGCTTGTGGTATCCAAAAGATACCGACTTTACTCTAAGTGCTTAAACAGATGCAGATTGGGTTGGTTGTGTAGATGACAAGAAAAGTACAAGTGGTGGTACATTCTTTCTTGGTTACAGATTGGTGTCTTGGCTAAGTAAGAACCAAGATTCAATGTCTTTATCTACTACAGAGGTAGGGTATATTGTTGTAGCATCATGTTGCACATAGGTGTTATGGATGAGACAAATCTTGAAGGATATCAAAGTTGTGTATGATGAACTAGTCTCTATTTTCTATGATAATACAAGTGCTATTAACATTTCGAAGAATCCAGTGATGAATTCAAGGACAAAACATATTTCAATTAGGTATCACTTTCTAAGAGAGAAGGTTGCAGAGAATGAAGTGAAGCTAGAATATGTGCCTACAAAGGATCAGGTTGCTGACGTATTCATTAAATCTCTTCCCAAGGATACATTTGAGTATCTTTGGGAGAAGTTAGGGGCTATTTCCCCTCCTTTGAACTAGATGCATAAGGAAATGCACCAGTCCAGTGTGTGTCAAAGATTCATTCTTTGTTATGGACTGATGTTGGAGGCTACCTCTCAGTAGGAATATTTAGTAACTTTTTTGGTTGTTGTAGATAAGGGGAATAAGAGTTGATATAGCTTGGTGCGTACTCTTAAGGGGGAGAAAGAGCAGTGAAAGATAAGATTGTGGCAAAGCAGCGGTGAGCAGTGCAAGTATGTGCAGAGAAAAAGTAAGAAACAAGTGTGTTACCCTTTGACATTGATGTCAAAGGGGGAGAGAGTTCAATGTGAAAAATAAAGGGGGAGAGAGACATGTAAAAGGGAAAGACATATATATCTCAGGGGGAGAGAAAGTAAGATGTGCAAAAGAAAGGAAAGAAGTTTGATGCAGAGTTGTGTCTTGTTGGTTTTTCACATCATGTGTTGCCATAAATGAAAAAGGGGTAGATTGTTGCAAGTACATGCTATTGGTGTTGTCATTGATGTCAACAAGCTTGTGTTGTCATTGGTGTCAACTGTGTCTTCTGTATAAGTTAAGAAATGATGCAAGTGTATGAGTAAGTTTGTGTTGGATAGAGATCAGAGATAAGGTTAAGCAGAGATGAGGATATGGAAAGAGTGTGAGTTTGAGTCATTTGTGAATGTTAAGATAGTGATGATAATGTTGGTAATGTGTTCTTATTGCTAGGTTTCCAAGTGCTTTTGAGAAAATTTGATTAATACTGGAAATAGTGTGTTGAAGAAGTCTTTTGGCTTATAGAGTGTTCAAGTTTTTGCTCCACATTTCTTTTGTGTTGGATATCTGAATGTGTAGTTTGGATATGTTTTTTAGAAGTGTTTGAAGATGCTAAATCCTGAATTTGGTGCTCCAAATCATTGTGGAGTGAAAGTTGTGTTCAACAGTTTGAGAACAATGTTTGATAGTGTGTCTTGGAGAAAGCATTTCATTTCGCATTTCTCCATAGATTGGTTTCAAGTGTTGCAAATCTAGATGTGTGCTTATAAGGTCCTTATCTATCTTTAGTGTAGAGGGTTTGTGATTTTATACTCCAAAATGTGACTTCTTGTGTAGCAGAATTCGACAGTGTTGTTTGTAAGAAAATTATGAACTTTCTTCAAGTGAAAGTTGGTGTGGTTAAATTTGTTGGATTTGAGGTGGCTTCAAGATCTTCATAGATGTTTCTAGATTGTTTTAAATTTTTGTGTAAGATCTACATGTCATCTTTTGGTTTTGAGGAAGTGTGTGCTTAATAGATCATAGTGGTTACACAAGTTTGGTTGACTTGGTTGTTCACACTAATTGCGGTCATGCTTCATTGATTGTGGAAGCATGGAATAACATGTAAGAGTTGATTTAGGTCTATGCTAAGATATGGCATGGTCTATATTCATTTCCTTCCTCCATGAGAATGTTTAGGTCCATACCTAATTTGAATTTCAAGGGTTAAGTTGTGTTATTGACCTTGAAGATTGCTTTCAAGGTTGATGGTGTTATAAATAAGTGTCAAGGATTTGTGACTACAAGTATGCACGAGGAATATGATGAGTGTGATGTGAATTTTATTAGGGCAGCAAAAGATTTCATGTGTTAGGCTATTGGATGTAGTGAGTAGAAGGTGTCTACTATTTTTCAGTGTGGCTGCGATGGTGATGGTTATGTTGTGGTGAATATTGTGCTTCATTGGAACTGTACTTCATGCATTTGTTAGATGCAATTATATTAGTTCAAACCTACCAATGAGGATTCTTCTCTTATATCTTTTTCTCAGTGGGTAGTGAGCCTTTCTTTCTTCTAGGTAATGAGGTCTAGGTAGTGAGCCCTTTGTAAGTGAGCCTCTTATAATTCGGTAATGATACTACTTTATATTGTGAGCTAATCCTCACAGTAGTTAATTAAGTTGATGTGGATCTGAATGTTTGTGAGGGTTTAAAGTTTTTGATACAACTAATTCACAACCCCCCTCTTAGTTGTCTTATGCATTCAACATATGTACAATTTCAAACTTTGGTTTCCATGAATGAAATGTTGAACACATAGTGATGCTAAGAGGGGGTGAATCAACATATATTAAAACTTGAATACTTCATTTGTAGATTAGATTCATTCTCTTAGACAATAGAAAGTAAAAACATGCAACACAATGACACCAAGATTTTTACATGGAAAACCCAAAACTAGGAAAAACCATGGTGAGTGTTAACTCACAAAATAATGCTCACTGCTATATAAAAGTTTACGACATTGTTTTAGGGATACAACCCAAGGAAGCTACAAATCACTGCTGACTTTGTTTTACATCTACAACCCACGGAAGCTACTACTTCTTGTAGAAAGCTACTGCTCCTTGTAGAATGTTCACTACTATAAAGAATTACAATGATAGACAAAACTATGAAGTGCTTTGGAAGAAGCATCTATCTTATGTTGATATTGCAGTCCTCTTTCCTACAAAATTACTCCATCATACTAATTCTGCACACTTCATACTTCTCATTCTACTCTATCATGTTCGCACACACATCTACACTTCACAAATGACTTTGATATCCTATAAATACCCTCCACAACACATCACAACATTGATTAGGTCGGCACCAAGAAAATCTTTTAGATGAAACGTGTAACTCTTCAATGGTCAGCTTCAATACTTACAATATGTTAAGGAAACTTGTTGCGGACTTTAGAACTTTATGAAAGGATTCAAGGAGCATCACCTCACATCTTTCAAAGTCAAAACAATTGATTAGGATCCACCACATATAATAGAAACTAGACCGTTAGCCCAAACTATACAAATACTACTAACTGTTTATCTTCATGCCACCAAAGAGACTTGCCAAAGATATCATGTGGACCAATAATTCAACATTGTACCACCTCAATATCAATCAACCACCTTTCTATTGAAGTATCAAATCAATCTATACATCTTCAAGACAAGAGATATGATGAACTGATGGAAATAGAGTATTCCGGACTAACTGTGATACTCCACTGTTTAGGATATGGCATTGCAGTACATCAAAAACCCTGAAACCTTTCAAGATGAACTTAAATAGATCATTAAATTCATACTCCTAGATCTGCATATCCTCATCTATCATATCTAGAGAAAAAAACAAAAGCCAGACTAAGGTATACTGGAGTCTGGGAACAAGGATATACAATACTTCATTAACTGACTTACATATCTTGTGTGGTACCAGAAACAAGAGATATTTGCATGTAGTTTAATCTTGAGGTATATTGGAGCATATAGAACCTCCGCACAATCTTTTATGGCTGATCTATATGTATTTCATCTTCCGCAAATACTCAAACATGTGTTCTAAGGCTTCTGGAACAGTCTATATTACCTCTGTTACTTGAATGCTAACCTTGTGGACCACCAGATCACTTGAAGCTTCATTAAAGCATACCTTATACATCCTGAGCCTATCCTCAAAACCACATGACCAAACAATTTATTCTAGAGGAATGCAGAGCATTCCAATAGGTCTCCACCATTGATTTGCCCTGTCTAAGTAGTAACCGGTACTATGCCACTTGTAACTTTTTCTGCTCAAGGTGTGGTGATTTGAAAACTTGAATATATCATGTTAATATTAGGATAAACTTAGCTTTTGAATTGCAATACTAAATCTTGCTCTGCGGAGAAATGAGGACAAAAACATTGTGACTCTGCCTTAGGATATGCACTGTGAATGCCTTAGTCAAATGTTTGCTACTTATTACTAAGTACGGTACTCCAAGATGATGAGATATACATGTAGGAATATAGGAAACATGTTAGGACATAATTTTTTACCTCCGCATCATGCTTAGACACAAGACTGATCACCGCATCATACTTAGACAATTTTCTCTTCTTTTGGACTAGTTTCACTCCATCTGCTAAGTCTTCCAGACTGACTTGCCTTAGACATGTTGACCCCTTGACTTTAACTAAGTTAAACCATCTCTCTCAAATCTTCCATCATCCATCAGCTTCTCCTTCTTCTATACACAAACTTAGTACAAGTTTTTCCTTATATTTCCATATACTATGTTGACATCAATGACAACACATTGCCAACAATCTCCCCCTTTGTCATTGATCGAAACATATACTCCCCCTTAGATATATATTTCTCTCTCTCCCCCTTTGACATCAAGGACAAAGGGCTTGATATCCTCTAGTTATATCAATTCAAAAACTATATAGACTCCCCCTTACAAAATGATTTCTACAAACTGTACTCCCCTAAGATAGAGATACCTCAAAAGTAGATGCTATGCATCTAATATGACACTACTGTCCTCCACAAGACTATATCCATCAAATATTTCTTATTTATATTACTCTTACAACTCATTTAGAAGGTATAATGGATTTTTAAATTAGCTTGAGTTGTGTATGAGTGGATGTTCAGTTGGCACTTTCTGAGGCAAGCATATGATTCTGACATTCACATTGTATGCACAGTTCTTCAACTTCTTCTATGCTTCTTGGAGTTTTCATCTTTTGATCAACCTTTTCTGCTTCCCCTAGAAAACTAGACAATGAAGCAAGTCTTAGATTTACTACCTTCCTCAATTGACCAAATTGTTTCTTCAAGTTTTCTCTTTGGTCCTGTACTTGAGACAACTATGCATGAAGATTTTCCAGTTGAGCTATTGTTCCTCCATCTTTGTCCTTACACAAATCATATACACCAACCATTTGAATAATTTGTAACTCAATGGTATCCATTTGAGGTTTTATGTTCTTTATAGAGATTGGCCATTTTAGGTAGAAAATGTATAAGGTTGTGGCCTCATCAATGAAATCTTTGAACTTCTCCAAATTTTCTTTAGCACATTTATCAGTCATCTCATCCATCCTCTTATCATTTATTCTTTTTTTTGCCTCTTGTTCTACTTTCTACTCAATGTAGGAAGAATGGTCTTTGAAAGAGTCTATTTCTAACTTAAGCTTTTACTCTAGAGGTAGAGAGGAGTCAATGATTACCTTTGGTAACCCTTCTTGAATTACCTTCACAGCATCCTCAACCACACTGGATTTCTTCAAATTTTCTTGTAAAGATCCTTTCCTTGCTGAGGCATGCAATATGTCACCAAGCTGTAGTTTGTGAAGGGAAGAAATATTTACCAAATCAATTTGTCCTTCATGAGTGGGAATTTGTAGCAGTTGAGGGGTAATTACTAGTTGAAATTGTATTTGCATGTTTAGTAGGTCTTTCAATGAATCTCTCTGAAGCACCTTAAACTATGTCCTCTCTTCCTTCTAATTCATCCTTGAGTTGCTCTTCCTCCTCTGTTTCTTCCTTATCGTCTTTATCTTCTTGTTTCTCATCACTCTTTTCCTTTTCTTCCTACTTCTCCTTAGGATTATCTTCTTTCTTTTCCTCCTCATTCCTTGTATTCTCTGGAGGAGAATTATCATGCTCTACATTGGAATCAATGTTCCTTGGAGGAGAAGTGCTACCTTTATCCTGACCCTCTATGTTTTGTGCTCTAGTATCCTCCAGAGGAGCAATCTCCTCATTTTTCTCAATCTTGTCACTACTTTCCTCATTGAATTCAAAGGCATACTGATCAAATATATCTTCAATAATTCCCACATCAATTTTTCATCCCCTTAAGAAATTCAACACTCTTCTTCAGTGTTTCCTTTTCCAATATATTTATTCCTCTTTCTTTGACATCAAAATATTCAATCTTCTTTTAGTCCTAAACTCTTTTGCTAGAATTTGAGATACTTTGACTTTTTCTTCCTTAGAGATGGAGGGACAAACTTTTTCAACTACTCTTTTCTTCATCTCAGCTTCCTTACCCATAGCTTCATTTCTCCTTTTAGTATGAACATCACCAAGGCTTTTAGGGAGTTGATCTATAATCTCAATTAAAGCCACATTGTAAGCTCCCATATATCTAATTATTGCTCCCTCAATAGTAGATTTGTCATTGGAAGGCATTTCATCATAAAGTTCTGCAACTTCCTTTAGAGCACCATATTCTATGATTGCATTTACTTTTTCCTCAAGTTGGAAGGGTACATAGTTGGGTTTGTTGATCTTCTTTGCTTTTCCTTTTCCTTTATCTTTAGATGTTTCCCCCTTTTCAATTTCTTCTCTTGTTCTTTTCTTCTTTCTCTTCAAAACTTTAGTTTCTTCTTCCTCTTCTTCAACATCTTCATCATCTTTTATATTATCTGGTTTGATCTTTTCTCTTTTTACCTATCTCTTCTGGCTAGGTTTCTTCTTTTCCATAGTTTGGGTTTGCTCAAGAACTTTAGTAGCACTTCTTTTGGCAGGTAATTGTGATGATTCAAAAGGGACATAAGAGGTAGCTGCAACAGATACTGATCTTCTTGTTCTTCTAGGCATTTGTGCAGTGGGAAGAGTTTGTGCTTCTCCTAAAGAGCCTTTAGGAGATTTGAGCATGTCTTCTAGGTTAGATTTCCTTTTCTCTACATTAGACTTCACATTTTCTACTTTTTGCTCTACCTCTCTTCTAACTGATTTATTAATAATTTCATCATAAGTGCCAAACCTTTTAGTAGAGGGATCCTTTGGCTTACTGAGTAACATATCAACATATCCTAATAATTCAAACTCAGAAACCTCATATGACAAAGTTGTAATCCAAAAATATCTTGGATCAACAGCTTCCATATAACAGTTGTCTTTGTCCACCATAAATGTTATTTTAGTCTTATATTTCTCTAATACTTTAGCTAGAAATATTTCTCTAGATTGCATGTCCATCTTAAAAGTCTTAAGGAATCCCCAAAATAAAGTGTTCCAATGCTTATGATTAGGGAAACTTCTCATGCAATCCTTGATTTGGTGGGCAATAGGGGTATTTGAATTCCATACCATTCCCTTCATAGTAGGTAATTCTTTCAAAAAGTAAAACATAAGACATATAATCAAAGAACCATACCGAAATTTGTATCTTGATTCTTTTTTCCTTTTCAGATTATCCAGTAATTGTTACCGCAGGAGCTCACATAAGTCATAATCTTTTCCTTCTTTGACTATTTGATAAGATGTATATATTGTTCTTGTAGTGGCAGAGTTTTCCTTGTTGGTGTAGTAAATCTTGTATGCAGTGTTCATGGTTGCATACCAGACCCCCAAATCCTCAAATATCATTTACTGTTAATGTCCTTTTATCAATATTTGCTCCGATTAGCTTCATCACTTTCTCATTCTTAATTGATTTCAAAATTGGCACCAGTTCGGAGGAGCATAATCCAGTCACAACTTTGAAAGCATCCTTGGTGATCAAATATGGCCAATCTAGACAGAAAAAGTCTCCATGGATTCGACTTAGTGCAATTTTAACCCACCCTTCCTCATACTGGAAGTTTGGAAAACCCTTCAAGATATCAAGACTTTTTGCAGAAACATTGGCAAACTCTAGTTTTAGTTGAAAGTCATCTCCTAATAGGTTATCATTCCTGAATTGTTCCAGTTTTAGATGATCATATTCATCTATCTGTGAATGAATATAGATCCGGATGTCTTTAGCATGTAAAATATTTGTAGGAACATGTGAGAAGGCACCATCTTTATTTGTTTCATTAGATTTGAACAGGCGCTTCTTGAATTTTGGCCTTGGCCTCTCAACATCTATTACAACTGTTATCACGATTATAATACCTTTAGAAACTAGGGTTTAACTAGTGAAATTGAGAAATACCTAAAGATGCGGTGAACAGGGTTTGAACAAGTGCTCTACTGAGAATCTTTTGATCTTCTTTTGCTCTTCCACACACTTATATTCGATCAAATGAGATAAAAAAATGATCAAACATTGCTTATATAGTCTTCTCAGCAACCAAATTTTCTCTGCATTAATTGCATTCTCAGTTTTAACCTAATTTGCTCTTTTCATATGAAGAACCCTATGAACCATTAGCAATCCTCTGCAAATTGACCAATTGCTCTAGAAATTTTATCAAACCTCTTTAAATCATCATCTGAACATGCTCAAACCATTTTTAGCCAATATGCTGAGGATTTCAGTATCTTATTCAATTAGGGATTTTTTAAGTGTTTGTAGTTGCAACTCACCCTGAACCAATACTTCCTCCTTTTTTAATTTTTGGAGGATCCATCTACACTAGACAAAGGTGCAGATCCTTCCTCTATTTCATTCTCTTCCTTCTTTCTCCATGTCCCATACATTTCCTTCTTTTGCAAAGAAATGTCAATCTTCTTTTGAGAGGCAGATGACCTTGCACTCTTTCCCCTACAGAACCTTGTAATATGTCTTATTTTATTGCAATTATAGCCAGTAATTTTGGACTGTGGAGCATAATCACCTCTTCTAACATTAGATCTGCAGTCAGCAACCTTATGATCATACTTGTTAGATGTGTAATAGTAGCGATAAAAGAATTGAGGAGTCCTAACATTTTTCTTGCCCATGGATCCATTCCTCATTAGTTTGCTTTTGTATCCATTAGTCTTATGATTAACTTTGTTGCAAACATGACACTGACCATGAGAGCTTACATCATTGTACCTAGGATGCCAAAATGAATTTTGATTCATCTTGCTTCTACATTCAGTAGCCTTGTGACCAAATTTATGAGTAAGTGCATGGAAATGGGATACAAAAGGGGGTCAAAAGTAACCACTTTTTTCTTGAAATCAATTAAACCTGAACTTGGATGAGTAATTTGAGATGCATGCACTCAAAATTTGAAGAAATGAAAAGAACAAGAATTGTAGTATGTTGAATCTAGTTTCTATACTACTAAATTTAAAAAAAAATAGTTAAGATTAAGAGGGTGAAATTTTGTGTGCACACAAAAGTGTTCTTGTTTTTCTCACTAAAATATAACATAGTGTCTGGTGTGTGCCCCCCTATTTTTTTTTTACATTTAGTATTTTTAAAAACCAGTTGGCAGAAATATAGTTAAGAGTGAGTACTAGAAGTTGTGTATTTTTTATAATTTTTCTTAAATTTTTTTGTGATATTCCAAAGTGGATGCATCCTGAAAACTACATTACTGAGCGTGCGTATCACATAACTTGCATAAAAATAATTGAAAATGTAATTTTTTTTAATGTATAAAGAATGAAGTATAGAACAATCCTATATAAATTTCTTTGTAAATTTTGATAAGTGGATCAAAAGTTATAAATAAAAATCAATACATATGTGATTGAAGAATATGAGGACATTGTTTAAAGAAAATAAAAAATATATTTAAACTTATTCAAAATTTTAAACAAATTATATGGTTGGAAAGCTAAGAACTATCTCGTCATTTTGGTGGTGGTTTCATCAAATTTTGTTATCAAATGAATAAATCTAATGACGTTGAAGTTCAAAAATATTATTGACAATGAAAAACACGTCTCTGGGAGGTATCATAGAGGTGCAATCCTTAGGCTTAGTTGCCCAAGCCAATACCAAGCCTAAAAAGGTAGGATAAAAATTTGAAAAAAAACAAAATGCGAGCACGTTTTGTGTTTCCCAAAATGCGAGCATGTTTTGAGTTACACAAAACATGATTGCATTTTGAGTTGCACAAAACATGATCACGTTTTGTGTAACTCAAAACACAGTCATGTTTTGAGTTGCACAAAACACGATCATGTTTTGGATTGGTATTCAACAAGCCAAAATGCAATTGCATTATGTAGAACATGAGCACAATTAAACATAACACAAGTGCCTGTTTCCCAAATGTTTGATGTGGCCACTTTTTTGTATACCATTTCTGTGCACTTACCCTTATTACAAGCATAGCAATTACCATTGAAAGCTTGAGGATACCTGATAGAAGTAGTTTGTTTAGGTGCAAGCTTTCTAAAATTCTTCTTCTTATTCTTCCTTTGTCACCGAACAAGAGTGAATTCATCTTCTTTTGTATCTCCAGAGGCATTCTTCTTAGGATCTTTATTGCAGGCCTCTTCCTTCTTTGTTTTAGTCTTTCCTTCTGATTGGAAGTTATCATATAAGTTTGCAAAAGTACTAATTATATGACTTTTCCCTTTTTCAAAACCAAGGCCTGATTTTTATTTTGTTGTCTTTTGAGAGTTAATTATCTCATTAAGAATATCAAATCATCGTTTTAGTTTTAGTCTCTTGTCAATCTATTCTTTTGCCTTTTTTGCTTCTTTCCTTAGAGTGACAACTTCTTCCTCAAGTTTTGAACACTCAGCTACTTTCCAATTGAGCTTGATATTTAAGAAATATTCAATCCTCTTGCCTTCTTCAACCATGACCTTCAAATTGGAGATCATGTCTTTTGCCTCCTTGAGCTTAATGTCACCTCCTTTATCTCCTTCTATTTGAGTTTTTTAGTTAGCCAATTTATTCTTTTGATTCTTTGGCCTTTGTCTTCAACTTGTCAATTATCTCTTTTGCTTTCTCAAGCATGCCTTCATATTTTATGTTCAATTCTCTTGCTTTATCCAGATCATCAAGGGCTTACTTGAGCTCTCCTTCAAGGTCTACTTCACATTCATTTGGATCAAGGTCCCAACCTTCAGGTTCCATTGCTTCTAGATTTGGTTCTAGAACAAATACATCATTATCCATAGCTTTAAATTCCATGTGTTCAAGTGCAGGATCTACCTCAACTATTAGGCTTCTTGAAGATACTTAGCTTTGATATCAATTGTTGAACACACAGTGATGCTAAGAGGGGGGTGAATCAACATATATTAAAACTTGAATACTTCATTTGTAGATTAGATTCATTCACTTAGAGAATAGAAAGTAAAAAAATGCAACACATTCATCAACACAATGAAACCAAGATTTTTACGTGGAAAACCCAAAACTGGGAAAAACCATAGTGAGTGTTAACTCACAAAATAATGCTCACTACTATATAAAATTTTACAACATTGTTTTAGGGATACAACCCAAGGAAGATACAACTCCTTGCTGATTTTATTTTAGGGATACAACCCAAGGAAGATGCAACTCCCTGCTGACTTTGTTTTAGGAATACAACCCAAGGAAGCTACTACTCCCTATTGAAATCTCACTGCTACAAAGAATTACAATGATAGACAAAACTATGAACTACTTTGGAAGAAGCATCTATCTTATGTTGATATTATAGTCCTCTTTTTTACACAAGTACTCCATCATACTGATTCGACACACTTTATACTTCTCATTCTACTTTATCATGTTCACACACACATATTCACTTCACAAATGACTTTGATCTCCTATAAATACCCTCCACAACACATCACAACATTGATTAGGTTGGCACCATGAAAATATTTTAGATGAAATGTGCAACTCTTCAATGGTCAGCTTCAATACATACAATATGTCAAGGAAACTTGTTGTAGACATAAAGACTTCATGAAAGGATTCAAGGAACATCACTTCACATCTTTCAAAGTCAAAATAATTGATCGGGATTCACCACATATAATAGAAACTAGTCTTTTAGCCCAAACTGTACAAACACTACTAACTATTTATCTTCATACCACCGGGGAGAAGCCAAAGACATCATGCGGACCAAGAATTCAACATTGTACCACCTCAAGTAAATCATTCAACCACCTTTCTACTAAAGTATCAGATCAATATATACATCCACAAGACAAGAGATATGATGAACTTTTAGAAATAGAGTATTCTAGACTAACTATGATACTCCACTATTCAGGACAAAGCATTGCAGTACATCAAAAACCATGAAACCTTTATAGATGAACTTAAATATCTTTACATACATACTCCTAGATCCTAACATGGAATCATCTATCATTTCTAGAGGAAAAACAAAAGATAGACTAAGTTATACTGGAGTCCGGGGATCAAGGATATACAATTCCTCATTAACTGACTTACATATCTTGTGTGGTACCAGAAACAAGAGATATTTGTGTGTGGTTCAATAATGAGGTATATTGGAGCATGTAGAACCTTTGCACAATCTTTTATGGCTGATCTGTATGTATTTTATCTTCCTCAAATACTCAAACATGTGTTTTAAGGCTTCCAGAATAGTCTATATTACCTCTGTTACTTGAATGATGATCTTGCGGACCATCAGACCACTTGAATCTTCAATATAGCATACCTTATGCATCCCTAAACATGTCCTCAAAACTATGTGACCAAACAATTTCTTCTAGAGGAATGTAGAGCATTCTAATAGGTCTCCACCATTGCTTTGCCTTGTCTAAGTAGTAACCAGTACTTTGTCACTTGTAACATTTTCTGCTGAATGTGTGGTGACTTGAAATCTTGAATATATCATGTAAATATGAGGATAAACTTATATTCTGAACCGCAAGACTAAATCTTTCTCTGTGGAGAAATGCAGACCAAAACATTGTGACTTTGCCTTAGGATATGCACTATGAATGCCTTAGTCAATTTTTTCTACTTATTAGTAAGTGTGGTACTCCAAGCTAATGAGATATACATGTAGGAATATAGGAAACATGTTAGGACATAAGTGTTCACCTCTACATCATGCTTAGACACAAGACTGATCACCGCATCATACTTAGACAATTTTCTCTCCTTCCGGACTAGTTTCACTCCATCTGCTAAGTCTTCCAAACTGACTTGCCTTAGACATGTTGACCACTTGACTTTAACTAAGTCAAACCCTCTCTCTCAAATCTTCCATTATCCATCAGCTTGTCCTTCTTCTATACACAACCTTTGTACAAGTTTGTCCTTATATTACCATATACTATGTTGACATCAGTGATAACACATATTGCCAACGTGAAACCATAATGTAATATGATGAAACAATCTTTGAAGGAATCCTTATCACTATGATGCATGAAGAACCATGGCTACTTCCAAGCTTGACAGAGGATATTTTGGCCAATAATGCCACCATTGGTACTATAGATGGAAAATTGATCAAAGGAATACAATGAAGACAATGCAAATAGCCTTGATACCTTCATCTTCAAGACAAGTCCTTCACACTTGATAGAATGAAGTAGAATACAACCTAATCTACTAGCTATGTTCTCTATGATATGCAAGATAGATAGAATAATATGATGTGTTGGTTTCTCATAATTTCTCAAGCATAACAACTAGTATGAAGATGATGGATATGATGATCTAGAGTGATATTTATAGCATGATGTTCTATGAAGATGTGATCCCCCAAATGGCTTGGTTGAGGCTTGATTTATAGGATGTGAGGGATAGGAATGGATGGCTAGGATTAAGTGAGACATGGATCAAGGATGAATGGTTGAGATTCAAAGATGTGGATGCATAGGATTGAAAGATTATTTAATTTTGGATCACTCATTAAATGAAAGTGGTTGTGTGGTTGATAGTGTGACAAATAATTTAAATAATAAAATTATTTAAATTATAAGAGAGACATGTGTGACGATGAGAATAAAGGTGAAATAATTTAAAAAATAAAATTCTTTAAATTATGTGGTAAGGAATCATTTAAATAAATATTTTATTTATTTAAATTGGATGATGGAGGAATAGGTGGGAATTAAATAAATATAATTTATTTACTTAATTGGCTAGAGGATAAATGGGATTAAAAGGGAATTAATTAAATAAATATAATTTATTCAATTAAGTAGGTGATTGAAGGGGTTATGTAAGGGCCCTAGGACAAAATGTTTCATAAGGTGCCTCAAGTGATGTCACAAGACAGTCAATTTTAGATGTCTACAGGTACTATGAAACCTTGAAAATCTTAGGGCCTACAAGACAAATGAGAACAATCATCAAGTTGACTCCAAAGGACATAATGGCATGACCCTTCAAGAAAACAAGACCCTTCAAGAAAAAATAATGGCATGACCCTTCAAGTGAATGAACAATCATCAA
Source organism: Cunninghamia lanceolata (assembly GCA_027924645.1). Lineage (NCBI taxonomy): Eukaryota > Viridiplantae > Streptophyta > Pinopsida > Cupressales > Cupressaceae > Cunninghamia > Cunninghamia lanceolata. Next base: position 436,422 of record BSBN01000233.1, read on the forward strand.
AATTGACTCCAAAATACATATCATCATGAAATAATCATGAAAACATACCTTACTTTCCTTCCAAAACCAACTTCATAAGGATTATGCCTACCTCCATCATACTCAAATCCTACATGCAAATACACTTGAACTATTTAGCTAAAATGAGTACACCAACATGATGAAATGAGACAATACCATCAAAATACCTACCCACATAAGCCAAGAAACTAGGTGAAAACATGAAATACAACCTCAATCTAGACAAGACCCTTCAAGAAAGCATAATGGCATGATCTATCAAGTGAATGAACAATCATCAAATTGAATCCAAAGGACATACCATATCAAATGAAAGCATTCAAAGTGTGACACAAGCAATCGCTTGACATAGTTTGATCAAGTATCCCTCTCTCTATCTCTCTATTACAATACTCATGAAGACCTTTTCTTGTATAATTTTATCCTTCATCTTTTAGCTTGCCTTACCCCTCCTCTCTTTTTAGGATGATGTTTCTTTTTATCTTTGGATCTATATGAACTCTAAACATAAATCTATGTTTCTTTCTGCCCACCTTTTCAAAAATGCAAATGTCTCCTTCCTTGATCTTATTATGACGTGCAAAATATACCCACTGTACACTTAGGGTAGGTCTATGGTCATGAAAAAGGAAACTAACCTTCCATTCATTACAAGCATTCACTTGGTAATTAAAGAGGACATTCACCTATTTTTGGGAACTCCTGCATTCCCAAACCATTACAAAAGCTAAGTTTTTTCTATACCAATCCTCCTGGTAAAGGTACAAATCAAATGCCTACTTTGAAAGTTGAAATAAATTAAATTAAAGACTTACAATTTTGATTTTCTTCCATTGCTTCAACAACATCATTTTCTTCCTCATCAGAAACCAATTCAATTAGTAAATTGTTGCCCATTGGTTGACTTAAATTGCATACTCTGTTATCTGTATCAATGTTGGTATTCATAAGCTAAAAAGTAGTGATATTTTTCACACCCTATTCTTTGAAATATCTTAATCTTAAAATATGATTTTGATCAAACCACTTGATATAGTTTGATCAAACCAACTCACCAATCATGACCCTAGGGAATATCCAAATGCATCAACAACCATGTCATTCAATCACGAGCTTTATAATGAAACGAAGCTAATCAACCATGACCAAGGAGCACATATAAGAAGATAAGAAAAATGTCAAAAATATAGAAGGTGAAATTAAGATAAAAAAGAAAAATAACATACCTTTCTATTGAATTCCACTAATTCAATCTAATGAACCATCTAGATCTGCTCCACCCTTTATGGTGTCAAGTATTGCTTCATGGTCAAACTTGTGAACTTTTCACAAGTTTCTATTCAATGGTCTACCCCCTCATTTTATCAAATAAAGGTTTGATGCCACAACAAGATTAGAATAATGAAGAATCTTCCTATGTGTGTCAAAGTCCTCGAACAACCACACATCAAACTTCTTCATTGGATACATTCTAAGCCATGTTCTAGTAACAACCATCGATTCTGTAGGATACTCAATGTTTTCTCCATCCATGATGGGGGCTATCAATTTATTTTTTATCTCAACACAATGACATAAATAATAATCCATTCCCTCATCATTATATTGATCTGCAATAACTGCATATACATGCCCTACAATAAATTGCACAAAAAATTAAAATTCAATAAATAATTAAAAAATACTATATAATCTAAAATAAATAATAATTTTCATTAACATATTACCTGGTTCAACTAGATTTGAAATATGGTCAAAGTCAATTGATGATTCCATCTACACGAGTTGTAGTGCTCTTGGAAGGTGATACATTGGAAGTGGGCTTAAAGATCTAGCATACCATTCATCAACCCATTCTTTTGACTCATAATCATTCTAAGAAAAATCTGTACATGATGAAGAAAAACACACCATTTGTCTCAAATAAATACTCTGGTGAAGCTACATTTGAGCTTCTAAAAGAGTGGGACTCACTCGATCCTGTCACTATACAATAATCTTCATATTCTGCAATATCAGCTTCTTCTATCAACCAAAAGAATCTATGAACTATAGACTTACCTTCTGTAGACAGTAAAAATTGTCTAGGACTTGTTTACACATGACCTTGTATGTCTTTGCCCTAGGTCTTAGTTACACAAAACATTGTCGACATGACCTTGTATATGTTTCCCTAGGTCCTAGTTAATCCTAGTTCATCTAACCTCATCCCACTTAATCCCATTTATCCCTAGGTCCTAGTTCATCTTAATCACATTGGTCCAACTTAATCACCTTCTTGATTAATTAAATAAACCCACTTTATTTAATTAATCCCACTCAATCACAATCCCAATTAATTAAATAAAATCCCATTTATTTAATTAATTGCACCTAGTCACATGTCTCACATAATTCAAATTAAAAATTTGAATTATTCCCTCGCCTCTCATCACAATGTGACACATGTCACATGTCTCCATCATCCACTTAATCCCTTCACATCTCAAACTAATTTAAATAATCTTTTATTTAAATTAGATTCCCTTCATCACAAGAGAACACTTGTCCACTTCCCTATTTGTCTCATGTGGGGTAGTACATATTCCATTTAATACAAGTCACATGTGCAAGCTAATTTAAATAAAATATTTGAATTGGATTCCTTTCATTCTCCTTCGCACACTTGTCACATGACTATGCTTTCTTGATGTGCAAGGAAACCTAATCAATCCTAACCATCCATATCATCTAAACCCTAATCGATCTTGTCCATCCATTCTAACTAGGTCTTTCCTATAAACCTAGCCTCATTTAATCCATTTAGGGGGATGCAATCTAATTTCATATTGTTATGCTACCAAAATCTTGAGCAACCAACATTCAACCATATCCATCAATCTCTTCCTTGCATCCATCTCCATCCCCATCTTGCATCTTTCATCATATTGCATCCATCATCTTGCAGGTATCAATCAAGCTGTCATCTTGCATATATCATTCGAGGTGTATTGAAGGTTTGGGTTTGGTAATGTATGCATTTGTTTCATCATTTCAGCTAATCCAAATTTATCATATACACCTTCATTACCTGGACCCATTGTAGAGTTGCATCATTCAATGATGGATTTTGCATCTGTCAACTTTGCATTGTTCTTGTACTTCAACTCTTCTCATGCTAAGGTTCTTTTAATACATGCTCCAACACCATCATGCTCCCCTTTTCCATGCCTATCCTTAGATAAATTTCATACATGTTGAACACCACTGGATAAATGCATCCTACTCAACCAATAGAACATTCATGAATTCTTAAATTGTGATGCAAATTATCTGACCATATGATATGCCGATCAAACATGATGAACTCCTACTACTCAAATGACCATAGAACATCTAAAAGAAACCTTGTACAAACTCTATAGAATGTGTGTGATAATCACTAATATAAAAATGTACTCTCTCAATATCTTTCTATCTTCCTCTGTACTATCAGGTGCATGAATGACTGCTATATGCACAATTATAGCAACTTGAGTGGAGTTGTAGTACTGTGATTGAACCTCATTTTATGGTTGTAGTGTATAATTCTCTAAAAAGTCAACAATTGACACATTCGTACGAAGAATAAATGTTTCCTTGCATAACTTGAATTGCAAGTACAACCATCAAGCTCTTTGTGTATGCCTCACATAGTCATTAACTATCTTTTCTTGAAAAATAGGCATAAATGTAGATACTGGTATTTCTTCACTAACCAATTCATACCTTTTTTCTTCTTTACCATCTTTTAGATTGTATGCCACTATCTTATATTGTCCCAAAGGTACTAATTCATTCTCAATTGCATGTACACTCTCCATGTGTACACAAGTTCTCAAACATTGCAAACCACCGCAAATATCACATGTTCCATCCAAACATGATGTCTTATAAAACATTTGTCCATCTGTCATTTCACAAAAAATACTTGAAATGAAATCTCTTGCCAATTTAGGTGGAGCCTCTATCATACACTCGTGCAAAACATTTTTAGTATACAAAGATACACATATTTGTCGATAAAAATCATAATGCATAGAAAATTCCAAGTCAACTCTACAACAAAAAGTTGTGTGTGTGTGATTTATCTTGATATAAAAATGTATTTCCATTTCAAAATACCTTTGACTAATTTGAATTTGAGGATAAGTATCAACAAATTTAGAGAAATATTGTGTTTGAGTCATATCTAAAAAATGTTTTGGATGTGGCTCATAGTTTTGTCAACTAATTGTCCTTCTTACAGCATCCCTTTTATTGGGAGATACTCTTGTGTTATTGGACCAAAAATCCTCAATTAGGGATTTTAAGGCTTCAACTATGACTTTATCTTTCTGTGGGAGTCTACTAGAAAATGCCCATAGTTCATTGCTATTCGGATCCTCAATTATTTCATGCCTCCCAATGGCATTCATCAAAGTTTTTCTATTTATCTTTATTGCTTGACTTGTTTTTCTTATCAAGCGAGACTTCTTTGTTTAATTTATCACAATAGTTGACGTAATGAAACATCATGTAGCATTACTATCTTTGGTGTTTCAGGTGGAACCAATGTTTTGATAGGCATTGATTAGATTTCTTACAATAAATTTTTCACTATTAGTACTTGATGTTCTTAGGCCAAGAATCTTCATGATTGGCCTAAAATTTATATTTTTTATAATCTCAACAAATAATTGACATCTTTCAGTTTCACTTATGTGTTGGAAAAACATGTTCCATATCTTAGTCACATTTCTTCTACAAGTACTTTCAGGAATCTTATCAACCATTGGTTTTAGAATATTCTCATCAATTTCAATAAAAAACAAGATTTTTATGCAAAATTCTAGGAGGTGTTCTCAATGGAAAACTTGATTCAGAAGATAAATTTTGATCACTAATTACTTGATCGATTGGTGTATCATCTACTACAACATTTGCAAATGCATCATATTTTTTAATTAGAGATTGAACATTTTCTACATTATCGAATTGAGATGGCAAAGATGTCATACCTTTAAGTTCTCCCACATTCAATTTCTTACTTGCATGAATTTTTTTAATTTGTTTCTCCAATTCCTTCTTTCTCTTCAATGCTTCATCATCCAATTCAATTGGAAAATATGGTTCACCTTAATTTCTGAAGTTCAATTTCATATTGTCACGAAGTTGTCTCATTTGTTCTCTTTTCTTTGTATTCTTGACTTCATGATCCTCTGGTGTTAGAGTTTTTGCTCATTTCCTTGGCATTGTATTGAAATTTATATCACTCTAAAACAATGGTAAAAATAACACAAAAAATATCTGATAATTTATCAAGTTATAGTACAAAACATGCACAGTTACATTATTTTTTGTCAATGTAAAACAAAAAACTAGTTAGTTTATTCAATCTAGTATTGCAACCCCTCAAAACATGAAAAAAATCTTTTTAATATCAAATTTAAATTTTAAATGTCTAATTGGAATCTTGTGTATCGAAACAAGAACAAAAGTGCATCAATTATGTCAACCAATGATGGGAGAACCTCAAAATCATGAAAAGTCTCTTTCAATGTCATAAAAAGTGCATAAAAGGGAATAAAATAGAGCATACACACCAAAAATCATGTGCCATGCATTTTTGTAGGCTGTTAGACATCATTTTAACTAGTTCAAAATGCACTCGCATTATAACACGAGTGCATTCTAAACTAGGTAAAAGGCTATTTATCATCCTCTCTTCTACTATTTCAAAAACTCTTTCTATCTCTCTCTCTAGCTATCTCTTTCTAGCTCTCTCTATCTCTTTCTATATGTCCCTAAACCCTAACCCCTAAACCTTTATCTCCCTATCTCTATCCTCCCTCTATCTCTCAATTTCCTAAATATACCCACCCCACACTTAGGGTAGGTCTAAGTTCCCTAAACCCCAACCCCTATCTCTCTCCTATCTCTCCCCTATCTCCCTATCTCTATTGCCCCTCTACCTCTCAATATCTCTCCCTGTCTCTCTAAACATCTCTTGAGCACTCTCTATCTCCCTATCTCTCCACTCTATCTCCTCTATCTCTCCCTATCGTTCCTCTCTCTCTCTCTCTCCCTAAACTCCTAAATCCTAAACCCTAAACCTCTAAACCCTAACCCCCAAACCTTAAACCCGAGCAACTATAAACCATAAATAATATCCCTAAACTATATACCCTAACCCTTAACCCCTAAACCCTAAACCCAAGCAACCCTAAACATCTATCTCCCTATCTCTCCCCTATCTCCCTATCTTTATCATCCCTCTACCTATTGATCTCTCTCCCTATGTCTTTGGACAACTCCCTCACTCTCTATCTCCCTCTCTCCCCTCCATCTCCTCTATCTATCCCTATTGGTCCTCTCTCTAAACCCTAAACCCCTAAACCCAAGAAACCCTAAACCCTAAACCTAAGCAACCCTAAACCTCTATCTCCCTATCTCTATCATCCCTCTACCTCTCAATCTCTCTCCCTACATCTCTAGACATCTCCCTCACTCTCTATCTCCCTATCACTCCCCTCTATCTCCTTTATCTTTCCCTATCGCTCATCTCTCTCTATAAACCCTAAACCCCTAAACCCTAACTCTTAACCCATAAACCCTAAACCCAAGCAACCATAAACCCCTAATCCCTCAATAATGCCCCTAAAATCTAATCCCTAACCCCTAACCCCTAAACCCTGAACCCATAAACCCTAAATTGTAAATAATGCCCCTAAATCCTAACCCCTAACCTCTGAACCCTAAAATCTAGAAACACTAAACCTCTATCTCCCTATCTCTCCCCTATCTCCCTATCTCTATCATCCCTCTACCTCTCAATCTCTCTCCCTATGTCTCTAGACATCTCCCTCACTCTCTATCTCCTTATCTCTCCCCTTTATCTTCTCTATCTTCTCTATCTCTCCCTATTGGTTATATCTCTCTCTCTAAACCCTAAACCCAAAACTCCTAAACCCTAACCCCTAACCCCTAACCCCTGAACCTCTAAACCCTAAACCCTAAACAATACCCCTAAGCCCTAAAACCCTAAAATCAAGAAACTCTCTCTCTCTCTCTCTCAAAAACCTAAACCACTAAACCAAAAAACCTAACCTCTAGACCCTATCTCTACCTATCTATCTCTCCCTATCTCCCTATCTCCCATGTCTCTCTCTCCCCTATCATTCATGTATCTCTCTATCTCTCCCCTCTCCCTCTCCCTCTCCCTCTCCCTCTCCCTTATCGACAAAAGAAATGGAAACTGGAAAACTAGGAATCTCTCTATCTCTCTCTCCTTATCTCCCTATCTCTCCCCTCTCTCTCCCCTCCATCTCCCCCCTCTCTCTCTCCCTTATCGACAAAGAAAATGGAAACAAGAAAATTAGGACATGCAAAGAGGGATGAGGATGTAAATTGGGAGGATGAAATGGAAACAAGATAAAAAAAAAATTAATTGGATGGGAAAAATGATGAGAGGAGAGGTGAAAATAGTAAAATAGGGAAAAATTGGTGGGATCTAAAAGAAAATGAAAACTAGAAAATCTAGGGTTAGGAAGTGAAAAAGAGAGAAGAGGAGGTGGAAAAAGAAGTCATGTGGACATAAAGAGATGAAGAATAATGATGAGAGAGAGAGGCGTCAATAAAGAGAGGGAGAGAGATATATATGCATAAAATTCATTTTAATTGCTTTATAACACGTTCACGTTATAATGTTCTCACATTTTTGCCTGCTTTGGAATATTTCCAACCCTAAGGGTTGGATTTGCCTTGGGCATCCAACCCAAAAGGTTGGAGGTACCTTTTAGACACCAAGGATGTGTTTTTAACACAATTTAGGAAATTTGACCAAATATCATGCGTGCTCCCCTTATGGTTTATGCATTTTTCAATGTCAATACGAAAAAATGCTAGGAAGACTTCAAGTTTTTTATTAGCTTTCTAACCATGTATTTTTTTCAAAAATTTGATAACATTAAGGTTTCTATCTTCAATTTCTTTTTCTAATGTGTTCTTTTTCTTCATAAAACCTATGTCTAGTATTTTTGGTGTCATTTTGTACACGTTTATTGAAAATTGAAACAAATTACATTTTTAGATTCTAGACTCAATTCTATACACATTGATTTTTTTATTATTTTTGATTAGTTTTCAAAAAAATTAGGGTGGAGCATGGTGTCACAACCATAATTTTGATTATGTTTTAATTTTCACTTTTATGCAATTAGTAGATAATTTTGCATGGATTAATGATTTGATGTTTAGTGAAAATGTCAGGATAAATCAATGATTTTATGAATTTATGATTAAATGCATAGAATTTAGACATGTGATTATATACATTATTGTGATTATTTATTCATGATGTATATGGATTAACTAATGACACAATAATCCCAGTTTGGTGATTATGAGTTGTAACTAGGAAATAGATTTCCATCCTCTAAGAAAGAGAGGGAGAGCATCATCAGAGAGAAGTGAATAGATGTTTGGAAAGGACAGTTTTTTTCCACCTAAGTTTTGTTCTTTTAATTTACATTGAACCTCGTCGTAATTGGTAAGTTGTGTTAGACCTATTTGGTTAGAGTTTTGTGTTTTGACTCAACAATCGTTAATTTGATGTCAAAAATCATTAGCGTTGGTTTTGTTGAAAACACCCAGTCAGGATAAAATGACTCTTGATGAGATAAGGTCAATAGTCATTATTTTCCTTATGCACTATGATTATAGTTATGTTTTTATAATTATTCTATTAGAGGTTATTTTAATAGTATTTTTATTTTTGGTGAATTCTAATAAGTGATCCGCTCAGTTAACTTATCCTTTCTCTAGTGTTTTTACGAGATAGAGAAGGGGAGAAACTTTGACCCCATTCTCATATGCTTACGGATGTATGTGACAATTTAAGTATTGGGTGTTTTTCTTCACCTGTGGTTATGTTCATATATATATATACATATTTTTAATATGATTTAAGAAGATAAACCTTTGAGGTGGTCGTTAGACTTCTTATAACACAGCTAAGATTCCATGATATGGCAAGTAGTTTTATAAAGGGCTCAACTCCTTTACTCCTTAACTAATTAAGAGAGTAAGGAGGAGCTCTTAAACCGATGTGAAGAGTGGTCTTTTATGACCATCACTCCCTCTAATTACATACCTATGAGGAATATTTATAGGCTATGAATGAGGAGAATTGAATTTGGTTATGGTTTTTGGCTATTAAACACCATGAGAGTGTTTTCTTAAAGAGAACACAGATATAATGTTAGAGAGGAGGAAAAAAGGAGAAAAATGCAACAGGATCTAGAAGTTCTTGGATAGTAAGAGAGAGGGAATTGATCTCAAGAGAGGGAAGATTGTTGGACGATCTCAAACAAGTTCTTTTCTTATGTTAAAAGTTGTATGAATAGTTTATGAGTCATATTTTATCCCAATGCTCTGCATATGTTTATAGTCGATGCTATGCATATGTTTATAGCTAATGCTCTACATATGTTTATAGTCGATGCTCTGTATATGTTTATAGTCAATGCTATATATATATTCAATGCTCTATGCATGTTTTTGGTCGATATCTTGTATCTATATAAGGCTGATACTCTTTATGATACAAGGCCAAACATTACTATGTTTTATGGCCAATAGAAGTAAAATATTCATGTGTCTTTGATCAATAACCTTTGATTATCTCTGAGAGATATTATATTGATCATCTTAGTTTATCTCTGATATTTTATTTGTAAATAGTTTTGATACCTCTATGTTCTTGTTGGCCAAAAGTATTTGATAATTTCTGGGTAACAATGACCATTAGTCCTAGAGTGTAACTGAGTTTGTTTAACTAATAAACAAAGCATACTTCTATGAGCTGATATAAGTATATAAGCCTAGTTATAACTAAAAGTTCAAGGTCGATATCTTACTTTATCACTATGCAAATTTGAGGCTGATATCTTACTTTATCATTGTACAAATTTAAGGCTGATATCTTACTTTATCACTATGCAAATTTAAGGCCGATATCTTACCTTATCACTATGCATGTTGAAGGCCAATATCTTACCTTATCACTGTACAAGTTCAAGGATGATATCTTACCTTATCACTGTGCAAGTTCAAGGTTGATATCTTACTCTAATCTTCTGTAAATTTAAGGCCGATTAGTCATGTTTATCTATATTGAGATAGACAATAACTAGCTTTGCACTATATTAGGGTTTAGAGAGAGATAGATATAGATTAAAATAGGGAAAAATTGGTGGGATCTAAAGAAAAATTGGAAAGGAAAATGAAAACTAGAAAAGCCAGGGTTAGGAGGTGAAAAAGAAAGAAGAGGAGGTGGAAAAAGAAGTCAAATGGACACAAGGAGATGAAGATTAATGATAGGAGAGAGAGAGAGAGAGAGAGAGAGAGAGAGAGATTTTAGTTATAACATGCTCGCATTACGTGAATGCACATATTCACATAACACAAGTGTGCTATAACGCACTCGCGTTATGCTTTTCCTTTGTAATTTCTAATCCTTTAGCTTGGATTTTCCTTGGGCTTCCAACCCAAAGGCTTGGATTGTGTTTAGGATGTCCAAAGATGTGTTTTTCTAGATTGTAACAAAAAATCACATAATCTAGAGCGTGCTCCCCATCAAGTTTGCACTTATTTTGATGACAAGTCAAAAAAATACCACCATAATCTTAAGCTCTCTGTTACCTTTCTAACCATTTTTTTTTTCGCATTTTGAGTATGTTAAGGATTTCATCTTTAATTTTTTTTGTTAATGTATCTATTTTTTATAAAAAACTAATGTCTGGTATTTTTTACTTTTGTTTTTAACCATTTATCAAAATTTCAAATATATTACTTTTTTAGAAAACTCTAGACTCCATTCTACACGTATTAAAAAAAATTGATTTTCAATTAGTTTTCAAAAAATTTAGGGGGAAGCATGCTCAATTTTCTATTTTTTAGAATGTGTCCACTTTGAAAATTAGTAAAAAATCAATTATTCATAAAAAAATTATCAGAAAAATCAAGGATAAACTACATGGTGTTAGCTAATTTCTCACTAAAGCGATTTTTGAAATACTACAAAAAATTTAATATTTTAGGGGGAGCATACCAGACGCTATGTTATGTTTTTTTGAAAAAAATAGGACCAATTTATGTGCTCCCCCTTTTTGTATCCCTTAATCTCAACCATTTTTGAAAAAAAATAGTAGTTTAGAAACTAGATTCAGAGCACTACGACTCTTGTTTTTTTGTTGTATCTTCAAATTTTGAGTGTAGCTATCTTCAATTTCTCATCCAACATCAGTCTTTCCTAATTTCATAAAAAAATGGCATCTTAAGACCCCCTTTTGGTCCCCCATCTTTGTGCACTTACCTGATATATATTTCTTCAAGTATGATACATGGAAAACATCATGCATTCTAGCAAGAGCTAGTGGTAGAGCTATCTTGTAAGTAACTAGATTAACCACTTCTAGGACTTCATAAGGTCCAACAAATCTAGTTGCTAGTTTGAAAAACTTTCCAAACTTAATTGGGATGTTATGTGGTTTTGGGCTTTTAAGAGAACTTTATCTCCTACTAAAAATTGTCGAGGTGTTCACTTGGCATTAGCATAGCTTTTATGTCTATCATTTTCTTTTGCCAATCTTCTCTTGATCAACTTTACTTGCTCTTCCATCTTCAAAAGCATTTCTTGCCCAAGGCAAATCCTATCTTCTATCTTATCCATCTCATAGGAGTTCATCACTTCCTACCATACAATGCTTCGAAGGGAGCCATCTTAATTGCAAAATGATAAGAGTTATTATATGCAAATTCAACTAGTGGAAGATACTTTTCCTACTTATACTATGGATCCATGCAATACATCCTCAACAAATCCTCTAGTATTTGATTAACTCTCTCAGGTTGACCATCCATCTTTGGATGACAGGCTGAGCTTATATTCAAGATAATTACATACCATCCATCTACAAAAATTCCTTGAGCTAATATGATATGGCCGAAGTACTGCACCTCTTTTTAGAAGAAGGTACATTTGGATATCTTTCCATAAAGTTTATGCTCCCTAAGTCATTGTAAAACTATCCACAAGTGTTGATGGTGTTCCTCATCATTGGGAGGGTAAATTAAAATATCATCTAAAAACACGAATTTTTTTTATCTAGATAGACTCTAAAAACATTGTTCATCAAATTCATGAATGTTGCGAGGGCATTGGTCAAACCAAATGGTAAGACTGTGAACTCATAATGCCCATACCTTGTTCCAAAGGTTTTCTTGTGAATGTCTTTTTCTTTTAGTCTCAAATGATGATAACCTGACCTTAGGTCAATCTTTGAAAATATAGTTGTGTCATGCATTTGGTCAAATAGATAATCTATGCACGGTAAATGATACTTGTTCTTAATCATTACTTTGTTAAGCATACAATAATCTATACAAAGGTGTAGAGTGCCATCTTTCTTCTTAACAAAGATCACTGGCACTCCCCAAGGTAACACACTAGGTCTAATCAGTCCTTTTGACAACAGTTGCTAGAGTTGATCCTTCGTCTCCATCAACTCTATAGTAGTCATTCGATATGGTACTTTGAACAGCGGTTCAGAACTAGGAATAATATCTATTGCAAAATCAAAATCTCTTTTCAAGGACAGACCTGGAAGGTCTTCAGGAAACACATCCTAAAATTCATGGAGATAAGGGTACGTTTCAAAAGAATTTTCCTTAAGTTCCTTCTCCTCTTCATCTTTCACCTCATCCATCTTAACTACAAACATCTAGCAACCTTTCTATTTTGCTCTTTTCATTTGCATCACAAAAAATTGCCTAATTTTTATTTCGCATTGAAAAACTTGGATAAGGACAACATTCCCATCATCACTTAGGCATTCTACTATTTTGGAAAGACAATCAACTTTTTTCCTACATTATGATAACCATTTCATCCCTAACATGACATCTTATGACCCTAGAGGTTCTACATATAGATCGACCTTCGAGGAAAAAGTAGGCATGGTTAATCTAGATTCAAACAAGCATTGCTCTACCCAAGCTCTTGACTGGTTTACAAACTATATTGTCCATGAATTAGCCATGAAACCAACTTTCCTAAACATCTTATCAAGTATTCTAGGATTCAAAAAAAATTAAGTTGCTCTTGTATCTATAAAAATAGAAATTGGGGTTCCAAATATAGTACCTGTGGTTTCAATAGGAGTAACCTGATACTCAACTTGATGACTATCTAAAGAAGCATGAATCCTTTGTTGAAAAGTTGTTTGTTGTGAAGGTAAAGGCTTTCCTCGATAAGAATTCCCTTGACTCTTTTTGGGACACTTATTAGCATAGTGATCACCTCCACATGTAAAACACCCTCCAAGAGGACCTCTCTTTCCTGAAGATCGGTTGGAATTTTCATCATTCTTTTTAGGATTAAAATCCCTATTTTCATCCTTGGATCCATTCTTTTTACCTATAGAACTTTTACCATAGTTTCTCTCTAGTTTCCTGATTCCTGCTTCTCTTTTTGAAGGATGTCGAAGGACAACTCTAGTTAGATTTCTTTCAAGATCTTTCTCGATATGTAGAGATAGATTTGACCTTTTACTCTTGCTTGATGGCTTTCTTGAAGACTTGATCCATGATCGTAGGTCCATGAACATCCACTTGTCCACCAATTTGAGCATTCAAGCACATAATAAACTTCCTTATTATAAATCTCTCATCCTTCTAATATTGTGGCACATACTTAAAAAATCTAGTAAACATTTTCTAGTATTCAGTGATAGTCATATCTCCTTGGGGTAGATTTTGGAAATCTATTAGTTTTTTTATAAAAATACATTTGGGGAAACCATATTTTCTAAAAACTGGCCACAAACTGATCCCAAGTTAGAATTAAGGAACTTAGCCCTAATTTCATTCTCTTATTCATCCACCATGTGTATGATTCTCCTACTAACTGGTAGGCTCCCCACACAGCCTTTGTGATCTCAGAATAATTCCTTATCTCAAAATATTTTTCTATCTTTGTCAGCCAAGCCTCAGTTGCATCTCCACTCACAGTTCCATCGAACTTAGGAGGTATAAGTTTCTTCATATCTAGGGATAACTTATTGATTTGACAAGTTTTTACCTCTTTGTGAATAAGAGAATCTTGTTTACTTACTCTCGGTTCACCAAGAAAACTTAATTCTTCTCTTTCCTCAGAATGGTGTTCTTGATTATTTTCTCCCCCTCTAACTTCCTATTCTATGGTTTCCAATCTTTCTTTTGTTTCATGACAAAATTTGATTTAATTTTTCCATAAGATATTTTTTTAGGATTTGGGCTACCAGGGCTCCCTCCTAATTGATTTCCAGTTTGTTCCATAAAAATACTTATCGACACCTAAGATTTACATAGAAATTTATCAAAACATTGAACTTTTGACATGTTATCATAAAATTACAAATTCATAAATACAGAAACTCAGAGATACATCACATAAACATTTCTCTATACTAAATGCCAACATTTTACTTCATTCGCTCTTTGGATTTTTACATCCTTATTCAAATACAAAACTTTTCTATTTTTGTGTATAAGAAGTATCTACATATCACTTTATGACAAAGGGTTATCCTCAGGTTCCTCCTCCTCGTTAGAATTGAGTAACATAAATTTTGTGGGTGGGTGTACTCATGAGTACTCAATCAACACCTCTTTTCCTATTATAGGCACACCCTGACCACACCTGAAAGGCATATCACAATGGGCAGATGGTTTACTAATCTTAAAAATAGTACGGGTTGGCAATATTTTTGCCACCTCAATCTATTTCCTCCTTTGTAGGTGAATATGTTTGAATGCATCAGCTAGTGTCTCAAAATCAGTGAGCCAAGCTCCTTCTGCATAGCTCACTGGTTCCTTCCTTTTTGGCTTAGGAGATGGCTCTTTCCTAATGGTGACCTTAGGCATATCACTAGGTTTCATTTTATTGGCTCACTTTCTTGTCCTTATCTTTCCTACCATTCTGGTAGAAGAACAATCATTTTATCATTAGCATATCTTTCCAATCTTGTGAAACCTCCCAATGAGCTCCAAGGTCCAAGGGTTGAACCCGGTAGCTCTGATACCATGTGTAACATCTCAACTAGAATATTAAATAACATTAAACACAAATAATGCAAAAAATCTCATTTCTCTTTTTTTATATAACAAAATCCAATAATACTACATTTGCAATTTCTAAGTACAATACATATTTCAAAAAGATGGTCGCTTCACATGCGACTAGAAAATTTCACATTTTTATCATGAATATATAACAGATGGTCACATTCCTTGTGACTTACAATATTTATCAATTTCATTTACCTAATAAGTAATGTTTCATGTTCACCAGTCTTTGGTAGTCAACTGCAGGAGAGAGATAAAGCATCACCCTGGTGCTTTTCCTCCAACCATAGACTGGCGGTCCCCCCACACCTTCCTCCTGAAAGTGGTCCTCCCTTCGTGAGGATGTAGATAATGAGAATCAACTACAATTCTTTATGCCATCTGAGAACTAGTGAAATGTCCTAGCTAATAACAATCAGGTTTATGTAACTCTAGTCTAGCTCTATCTATGTATTACCCACTCTAATTATTTATCTATTTGGTACACAGTGAACTGACAATGCAAGCAATGACTTTTGCATTACTTTGGCCAAAGTTTCTTATAATAATTTATATGTTCACACACTCTTTTCTCGACTTGGAGACAACATTGTTTTAATTAATAAATCAACACGCTTTGATTTTCTTATTCCATATCAATTTATAAAGCTTAAAATATACCCTTTACTATGAGACAAGTATAAGGTGAGAGCATAGGTGACTTAAAAGCATACAATGAGCCCCTCTTTGCATCCTTGCAATCTCGGGTCTATGACGACTTGTCCATCTACTTAAAGGCTTGTCAACCTATTTCTGTGTTCATAATTAATATGGTATACATTCTCAAGATATATTGGATTTTGTCATAAAGTCATTTCTTTTGACGTCTACAGACTTCTATGTTGCACATATGGTTATGTGGTTGTCATTGATGTCAAGACTCAGTATGGTCATCACTGATGTGGTTGTGTGCTTGATGACAACACCTAGTTTGGATACTATGCTTGGATGCTTATGATGATGATATAATATGTTAATGATTGGTCACTGATGTTCATGGTTGGTTGTTGATGTTCATGGTTGGATGTCATGCCTTGATTAATCCCATGTAAAGTTTTATTGACCATGTTTGTGTTCAACAGAGATGATTTCATGATAATATATTAAGATATGAATTAGAAACATTAAGATGAATGATGATATATTAAGATGGGAATTAGAAGCTATGTTGAGGATGAGAAGATGTTGTTAATGACTTGTAGCATGTTGTTTGATCCTTCCTGTTATTCCTAAGGAAGTATGTGTTGACATAAGAAGATTCTGGCCTCCAGAAGTTGGTGAAGGTTTTTGCTACAGCGATTTGCCCGGAAGACTGCCTGGTAAAATGCTCCACATTCCTCCACATTTGAAGATATGGTAATGTGGTTTAGAAGATAAGTTTAGTATGTTGTTAAGGTTCTAAATCCAAAGTTTTAGATCATTTTTTCCTCCACAGTGAAAGTTATAAGTGACAAGGTTTCGGTCTGTGCTCTGGAAGAATGAGGTGATGATGAAGGATTGTTGGAATGCTCTTCATTCCTATGCAATGATAGAAATGGTTGTGCAGTTTTGAGGATATTTTCAAAGTAGTGTATGAGTGCATCCATATGAGTATCACGTGATTTAGAGGTCTGCAAGTTTAATTTTCAAATGATAGTGTACTACATATGGTTTTGGATGCCTAATTATTCTCAAGGCATATGTTGAGTACTTGCGCCAGTTAGAGAATGTACAAATCAGTTATATGAGTTTATGTGGACATTCTACATGTCTTTATGTTTCTCAAGTTTGATGCACATACAAATATTTCAAGTTTTTAGGACTGGACAAAGTTTTCAAGTCAATTTATGAAGAGCTGTTGTTGAGGCTAACTGAGGAATTTTGATGATGTGTGCCACAAAGTTTTTGTTATGTAGAGTTCAAGGAGCATTTGGAGATGGTGTATAGGTCCTACTGACTTATCTAGGAGAAGTGCAAGAAATGTTCAATCTTTCATGAGTACCGCCAAGATTGTAATGACTGATGTGCTACAAGATTCATGTTTTCTTGCTTAAGGGTGACCTGTGTCAAATGAGCGTGATGTGCAGATGTTACTCCTTGAAGGATATTGTTGTGAAGGATGTTTAGGACCTGGCTAAGCATGTGTTGAGATCCATAAGGCATGTGTCTCTTTTTGGAGTGGCATATAGTTCATGTTCGGGCTTGCCCTATGCATGTTTCATGTCGTGTGATCTCTGGCTGACTTGTAAATTGTAATATTCTTGTTGTATTGGCCAACTTGTAATGTAATCAATGTAATATAATGCATATATTATAAACCTAGTTGATCTAGGTGAGGTATGATTATGAATATGAATGTGTGAAGAGCAGAATATGAATATGATATGCGTTATGATGTGTGACTAAAGGAGAAAGAGCATAAGCAATAAGGGTTGTCCTACTTCATCTTGAAGGCATTTTTTAGATAGGAGGGAAGTAAAGAGTGTGCCTAAATGATTCAATCATCTAAGGAGTGAAGAGGTAGAAGTGCAATCATCAAAAGGAGTGAGCTTCATTGTTAGTTTCCAGATAGGAGAAGGACTGTCATGATATAATCTTTTTTGAGTTTGTTCTCAATTTAGGGAGTAGTTGCTTCCTTGGGTTGTAGCCTTAAAACAAAGTCAGCAAGGAGTTGTAGCTTCCCTGGGAGTGACCCTAAAACCTTTCTTCAGGGAGTAGTAGCTTCCTTGGGTTGTAGCCCTAAAACAAAGTTGTAATTTTGAGCTTCATATATTGTGAGTTAATCCTCACCGTGGTTTTTCCCTTCTTGGGTTTTCCACTTATATTTAGTGTTATGTGTTGTTATGCATTGTGATTGATCTTTCATGATTATGTTAATACTGTAAAGGTTAAGTTTTAATCTATTCCAAAGGGATTTAAAGTTTGATTGGATACTGATTCACCCCCCCTCTCAGTATCTGGGTGTGTTCAACATTCTAAGGCTCTTTCCACTAAGATATGTCTGACTTAGTCTATGAATATATATTCGACTAACTTCCTGCCAATATAACATTTTTCTATTTAAAAATGACTATAATATTGCCATTGTTAGGTAAAAGCAATTTACATTAACTATTGACCCATCTTGGCCAAAATAAAAGATTGGTTTCCTTTTTAACTAATATATAGGCGATATATGAGAACTCTCAGTTGCTCAAAATAACCAAAATGATAATGCTAATATTATCTACCTCTATGGTGTAAGTTAAATAGATTATTTTACATGATTATTCGAACAAGAAGTCTAATCATCTATAGTCTTTTATTCACGTCATTGATCTTTCATAAGCTATGAGCTTTTACAATTTATAAGAGTGATGATTCCTCTCTACTTTGATCTATTATAGTTCCTTTAGGATAATACTATGATAATATAACTCTATTATACTTCGATCTTTGCTAGACATAAAGCAATAAGTGTATTCTCGATCTGCTAATGACTTAACTAGTAAGTTTATATCATATACAACTAGATATATGTTAACATTATGCAATTGACCTCTCATAGTTGATGACCACTGTATATTTGACCTTTATTAGCTTTCTACTCAAGGTATTCTCTACAAATATTCTTGAGGTAAATCCTCATACATGATACGTTCTTATAAGAATACAATCTTATCATAGGTTTATAGACTGGTCAATATATAACAATCGGCCTTTACGAAGGTCTAGATTTCATTTAAACCTTCTTATAAAAAAGTGTTGATAGCCTATCAGCTTCATAGCACTATCATCTCGATCATACTACAGATTGAGTTCTATTTGACATGAATGATATCTATTATCACCATATTCTATATGATATGAGTGATATCTATTATCACTATAATCTACCTAGAACAGTAACCACAGTTTTCTAAAGGCATATAACTCAATAAGTATACATTGATATAGAATGTCATTCTTATGAGTAGCTGCACATATAAACATCTGTCAAAACATATGTTTATATACATGGAAGCTTTATTTGTTATAGAAAATATTTAAAACATTTTAGACTGTGGCCTCTTGAGGCTTGCCAATAATAACAATGACTTCATACATATATTTTAATAATATAATGTCAACAATTTTCTACTAGTTCTTAGCATACCTAAATATTGCAATTGATACTCCCCTATCAAGCTTCCTCTGTCTATTCTAATCTTTCTATCCAAGAGATATATCCTTCTCTCTCCCTCGACCAAGATCATTTAATGCTCTAACATCCACTCCCTGCTGGTTGTAAAGTAGTTCATGCATAGTTATTTCCCCCTATTTCTCTCAACCATCCATTGTTTAGAGAGCTTAGAAATAGGAAATATGGAGCTTTTACTCCTTCCACTCTTCCAAGCATCTAGGGAAGAATATGATGAGAGTCTTCCAAAGACTCTACTTCTTTTTACCACAAGCTAGATATTTTAATTTAGCCATAACTAAGTTATAAAATAATTAAAAGTATTAACAATAGTGCACCTATTTCTTAGATGTCACTAATGCATTCTTTTGAATGCTTCTATTATGTTATTTACGAGCACAACTATCAGCAATGAAGTCTAGCAAAGTTGACATAGACCTCTATGATAAGATTAGACTTATTTGGCCGATTACTCAAGTCAAATTGGCATTTATAGTTGTACACAACCTTACTAATTATCGACGTAAAAGTCTAAGTCATCGGCATGATAACAAAAATATTAAACAAATATGAAATGATCACAATATTAAAAATATTACTGAGGCCACCAACACCATATAAATTAAGACTTAATCCGATATTGACTTAACCTCTAATGTGAGTGTGTGTAGGTATTCACAAATAGCATAAGGATCATTGTATTCATGCAATCTAGCACCCTCTCCATGGTGGTACTCTCTCTCCTCATCTTGGAGGGGGAAAACATTGTTCCTACATCCACCTCAGTCACACAATGGTAGTTAGTCCATCCCATTATTTAACCACATGCATATTAATAACATCGTAGACAATTATTCTTTGCATATAAAATAATATAAATCAAATGCATTCTTTATTCTATAAACATAACATTACTTTCCTCATATTAATTTTACTGACTAACTATCTATCTTCTTGAAATAAAATGATAAGTATGTTTGTTTAAAAATTGGGTGTGACATCCTCCATCAGTGAAAATTCTCCTTTACGAACTTGCAAAGAGAAGACTTCTTAATTTCTTTATGAAATACTTCATCATCAGTAATGGGAAGCATCGACAAACCAATCAATTCATGAACCATGACTTTGGGTGATCTTTTTTGCAAGTTGCTCATCTTAGAAAACTCCGTTGACATTTCTTATCAATGGAATTCTTTTTCTACAGACTAGTGAATTCGCGAACTAGAAGTTTTTCCGATTCCAAGTTTTGTCAATTTCAAGTTTTACCGATTTCAAGTTGAACATGCATGATTGATAATCTTTCCTTATCAGTGATATCAGTCCTCAGTGAACCAATTAAAATTCAAACTTTGAAAGATTTATGGATTTCTTTCTTCATCGGTGAAAAGATTAACTAGAAAACTCATAAGACAAAGTCATCAGTGGAAAGTGGAGTTAGAAAACCATCAAACTGACTAATAATAGAAAAATAAGTTTTGGTTCATGAAGTACAAACATGGTTGACAATGAACAAAGGGAGAGTTTTCAAGTGTTTTTTTTTAATTGGTAGGTTCTAAAAAAGATGAACTCACCGACCAAGTTTGTGAAAACATAAAACTATCGATCAAAGTCCAAGAGAGATGAACAACAAGGAAACAAAAAGAGAGGTAAAACACCAAAGTTCAAACTGAGAAGTCATCAAGATACAAAAAAAAAAGTGGTGTAACATCTTATCACATTTAATAATTACCAACCGCCCCCTATAGGACACACCAAACTCTATTGATTAGGCTCTGACATTAATCCTCTACATCAACTATCTAGGCAACCATTTTATGGTTACAAATGTTCATTTGTCACTTTAAGTTTTACTACAATTAGAGAACTAGTGGAATATAATTTTCATGGTCTTTCATAAAGAACATTTCTGATCCTCTTTACTTTATAAAATAAATATTTTCAACTTAGACTTAGATTAACTATTATAGAATTGTCATCTAGAGACTTGTGAGCATTCATCATTTACTTAAGCACATGTAGACATTCCCAAAAACATCACTAATTGGTCTAGATGACCAACAAAAATTAGTGTGTGCACACTACATGTCTATTCTTGATTGCCATGTGCCACTTTGGAAACCATTACCATAGAGATAAGAAACCTAGACTAAAAGCATTATTGACAATAGATAGGAAAATGCTACATAATCCAAAAAGATAGGGGATCTCAATTCCTCCATTCACCAAGACTAAATGAATCTAGATGCAAGGTCTTCTAAAAAAACATGACATAAAAACTTAGGTCCATCATACATGGGCCTTGTAGACTTGAAAGCTTTACAATAGATTTGAAGTAGATACCTAGAATTCAAACTCTTGCTCAATGCACTTACATAAGGTAGCTTAGGCCTATCTAGCCCCATAGATTCAAAAACGTCGATACTTAAAAACCAACAACCCCTTTATAATATAGCAAAGAAATATCCCTAGTTTGTATCTTATAGGAACCATACATCTCAAACTTTAATTTTAGGCATCAATCCATTGGTGAAATGTAGTCTATAAAAACTATGGGTCCACTAGAAACAAATCCAAATTCTAGATGCAAGCCCCTTAAATACTCATTAATTTATAATTCTCTCAAGTCTTCTAGGCATAGGCCCTATTTATTCAACTTGATGCTCTGGACTTCAAGACATATCTCCAAACTCTAAACTCCCACTCATTTATAATGAATAGAAGGCATTAGTTCAAAGGAAACATGGGCCATTAGACTAAGTGAAATCCTAATGGAAGAATGAACATAATTTTGTTGCATAAAAATCTTGAATGATAAAACATATGCATTACACATAAATTCCATGGGATGAAACACAATTAAAACATGAGCATGTAGAAATAAATACATGAGAGAAAGATAACATGTGGGTTAAAATGAAGCTTGGTACAAGAATAACACAAAAAAATTAACATATGGGGTCAAGGATGTATAGATATAGAGGCATGACTAAAATCCCAATATTTTAATGGGGTCTATTAAAATGAATTTTTTGGATTGATTCCAAACACAAGGCTAGATAGAGATTAGGGCACATAAGCAACATGAATTTTTCACTTGTGGGACATAAAATAATTACTCTTGTTGGGGATGTGTGTCTTTTGTAGGTGCATCAAGAAGCACGAATATATCTCTAGGATTCACAAACCAAATCTATAGGGAACAAGGGAACATCATAGGGACCCAAAAATAATAAAGAATTATATACATATAGAGGAACAATGGTAAACACAACCATAAAAATAAAGAATAAATAGACATAGGAAAATACAACAAAGGAAAAAACAAATAAGCACATAACCTATGGAAAACATAGCATACAACTAGTCATGGAAACTCAAATTGAGGAAATCCAATACTCAAATTAAGTAGCAATAAAAAAACCAAATGAAAATGTAGGCTAAATCCTCTAGAAAATTCTCATGGTCCAAGGTCATAGAGAATAAACTGAGAACCAATACTTGCCATGATCATACACGATATTTTAAAATAATATATTATATTGTGTTGTTATGATGCTAGAACTTCCTTGCTATGAAACACACACATCTAAGTTCCCAAACATAAGCATGTTCATGTTACTATTAATAACAAGAAAATATAATATAAACACATGTAGTATCTTATTGTATTAAAAAACCAACACATGATACATGGGTACCATAAGATCTACATCACCTTGTTTCAAATCATGATTGAAACACAAATTATATGACCCATAAAAAATATAGAATAAAAATCTTGTCATCACTTAATGGAACATGAAAAACTTAATATTCCATGCATTCAATATCACCTTGAGTGGTCCCCCGTTAATGGGGATAGTGGTGATAAAGCCAAAAGGAGATTGGAGGCTAGGTGGACTCTACCTAAAGAGGGATGGATGAAACTCAACTTTAATGGAGCCTCTAGAGGCAACCCAGGAGATTCATGTGCATGTTGCATCATAAAGGATTGGAGAGGTTTAGAAGTGGGTAAGGCTTCAAAGCGTCTAGAACCAGGAACCAATAATGCTTTTGAGTTTCAATCTTTGATTCTCCAGACTTAAAAATAAGTGAGAAGTTAGACCTAAGGAAGATGGAGATAGAGGGAGACTCCTAGCTGGTGGTCAATGCAGTTAGGATACATGATATTAGAAATTGGAAACTAAAGGTATATGTTTCTATTTCCTAGTTGGGTTATTTATTTTCCCTTTATTCCTAGGTTTTTCCTACACTTTTATTAATCTTGCTTAGGTCAATAAAGCATGTCTTATTAGGTGAGTGGATTATGAGGTGTCACCCTCCTACATGTGAGCATCCATTATCTATCTTGGGAAGATACATTTCTATCTTTAGTTCGATAGATGGTTGCTCCTCATTGGTCAGTGTTGCCACTTCCTCCCTCTCCCTAGTCTATATAAGCATGCTACCTCGCTTGTATTTTGTATCCTTTGCTTTAGCATCCTCTTAATACTATTTTTCTTCTAGCTTTTTCATTACTCTTAGAGACTAACTCTATGCTACTATTTTGATTTCATATCATTTGCGTTCATAGTTTAGATATCTATTCTTTTGCATTAGTTTTTTGGGTTAATCATCTTTTCAGATTAGATAACATGGTATCATAGCTTTTCTATGTGCAAAAGTAGATTTTAGTTTCCATATTTGAGAGATTCAGGGGGGGTTAATAAAGTTTATTGCAAGTTTTCCCAAAAACCTAGTATGATCTTCTCTTGCATCTTCAGATGATCTAGAGAATCATAAAAGTTTGAAGGAAATATTTTAACCTTTGAGGTTTGCAAATGTGTTTTGTGAGATTTGGGTTATTGCAACATTTCTAGTTATATTGGTAGCATTTCTAGTTGTTCCAACACATCCAGGGGGCTTGAGAAAGTCAAGATTGGCTTTTGTTTCACCGAAATCAGAGATCATTTGACACAATTGCGGAACCAGGGTTTTAGGTTTAGATCTGGAAAGCAACTTTCAATTGGGGCATTTTCAGGCCAAAAGGGACCTTGTCATTGCATTAGAGGGGCCTCATAGGTGAATTTTCATATATTATATGCCTAGGTTCCATGCCGAGGGTCACAAAGGCAACTTTTTTTGTCAGAAGGCCATTTTGACCCCTAGCGTGCAGATCTTTGTAAAAATTTCCTAGAAATTTTTAAAAAATTCCAAAAAAATATATAATAAAAAAATTGAAGCACTTTTGTAAAGTACTTTTAAGCATTGTTCTAGTACTTACAAAGCGTTGTCACCCTTGTGAGGGAGTCAGCCCCTCTTTTGGAGTTCGATCTCCCCATTGGAGGGTGTGGCCCTTCATAAGGGTTCGCAGACCCCATTGGAGTAGTGGGTGAGGCTTATAGCCCCCGCCCCCTTCCTTAAGGCCTTTGACCTCTTTCAAAAAACCAGGCTCGCCATTAAAAAATTTTCTTCCTTAAATTTTTTTTATTTATAAAACTTGCTAAGGCCTGCATACCTTATTCTAGCCAATGTGCCACTGTATTTCTGACAGTAGTTGCACTACTCTATTTTTAGCTCGAATATCTAATATTGGAAGAAGATTAAAACAATTGGTGGACCACTAAATTTAGAGGCATTTTTGGCAAAAGTTAAATTTTTGTTCTCAGACCCCTCTTTGTTGGAGTTTTCACTTTTGGAGGCAAATTTCTAAGGCCCCATTATGGGTCATTCTAACTCCAATTCCTGAGCTTCCTTTTTTTTTATTTTGTCTATTTTTCCATGTTCTTCGTGGTGGTGTAGACAATTCTTGATTCCAATGAATGAATTTCCCAGAAATTAAAGATTCTCACAGGTGACGTTGCACAGTTCCTATTTTTGGAACTTTCAAAGGATAATAACTTTCACATATGACCTTGGATCGAGGTGATTCCTATTTTGAAAGGGCATGATTTTTCAAGTAGATCATAGTGGTGTTGTTAGTTTCACTTGGCTCAGTTCCAATATTGTACTTTTAGCATACACCCAATTTATGAGGGTTTTGTAATGCATTAAGATGAAGACCATTAAGTATTTCTTGCTACTGGAAGTTGTAAATGCACTAATTATAAAGTGACGAACCATTTTTTCTTGGGGGGTTCCTTGATTGAGTGAAAAGGGGGGTTGTCCTGTGTGTGTTCTCTTCGTTTCAACATTTTCTTTTCTGCATTTCTTCATCATGGATCAAACTACAATACCCATCTTAACTCCTTACAACTAATTTGAGTGGAAATCATGCATGACAATCTACTTAAGGAAAGTTGGATTACATAGGATAACAATGGGACTTGAAAATGAACTTGCTAAAGATGAAGATAAGCCTAAGTGGTTTAAGAAATGTGATGAGGCCTATGGAACATTATTTTTTTCTATTTCTCCTGATTTGCTCTTTCACATTGAGTCTTTGAATACACCAAATGACATCTGGACAAAGTTAGAAACACTATTTGGCACACAAGATTTAATGAGAGGTCATATGTTGGAAAATGAACTAATTAGTTTAAGTCTAGGCAATTTCAACACAACCCAGGATTTCTTCACCAAATTGAAATCACTAAGACTGCAGTTAAAACAATGTGGAATTGAAAAGAAAGATGAACAACTAATTCTTAGTATTCTCTCTAAGCTAAGTTCAAAATATTATGTGTTTGTTTCTACCTTCTATGCTATGAAGGGTGCACTTGGTACTCAATTCACCATAACATCTTTAGATGATTTTGCTATCTCTCTCACACAGGAATAGTATAAGCTAATCCAGATGGCCACTCTTAAGTCCTCTAAGTCACATGCCTAGGCTTCCAACCAAGGTATAAAAGAATAGAAAAGACAAAGTAGTAACAACAAGAATAAGGATAAGAAACAAAAGAATAGCAAGGAGAAGAAGGATCATATACCAATTGCTTCAAAAGCAACTAATGAGACACAATCTTCTAAAGGTGGCAAGCCTGAGAAAGAAAAGGTCTAATGTGCCTTCTGTAAAAGACTTGGTCATGATGAACATAAGTGTCTAAAGAAACAAATTAATCACTTGACACACATTCTTGAGAAGAAGAATATTAGTGTTCTTGAGTCTATCAAATAGAGTTCTAATGAGGGGTCTAACAAGGCAAAAGAAAATAAGGGGTAAGGAAATGACAACACCCTTGTAGCAGTTGTTTCTTCACCATCCACTTGGGTTATTGATTCAGATGCTTCACATCACATGGCTTCATCTAAGGAAGAACTTGCATCTTTGGAGCCGTGTACTATGCCTTTTATTTTTATGGGTGATGACACTCCTATTGAGGTGTGTGGGAGAGGGCCTGTTGATGTGGAGGATTGTTGTTATATGGAGCGTAATCAGACTCGGAGGTTATATTTACCCCACTTTTATCAGCGCGGTTTCCCCCCAAATTCCTACAAGGTCAACAGGCAGCACCCCTGGCGTGTTCCCTGTCGCGATATAGGGCAGGGTCAAGGGGCAGCGCCCCTGTGGGGGCTCGGGGGCAACGCCCCCGAAACCTTACACATTTTTTATTATTTTATAAAGCACCGGGAGTTATTTTTTCATTGACCGACATAAGAAAACCCTATTTTTTGTAATCGACAAAAAGCTTGATAAAAAGCGGCCAAGGGTTAGGGTTTTGGTATGGTATTGTAGCATTTTGCAGCGGTATTGAGTTGCAGGGATTGCTGATTGTAATCGGTTTGATTTACTGGATAATAATATTGGACTCTCTGTTTGGTGGATGTAGCCCAAGTTTGGGTGAACCACATTAAAACTTGTCTCTCGCTGTTATTATTTCTGTGTATTTCCATTCCTCTGTTTAATCTTTATTTGCATTTAATTGATATCTTCTTCCGGCTAACCCTAACAGGGATGGCACATTCCATGATGTTCTTTGTGTGCCCTCATTATCAACTAATCTCTTATTAGTAAATTAGATCACTCACATAGGCTCAGGCAAGCGGGTTGAGTTCACTCATGATTCAGTGGATATTCGTGAGTTGCACAGTGGCTCTATAGTTAAAGTTGGGAGAGCAGATCATTAGTCATGACTCTATCTATTTTCTCACTTTGTTCTTGATCCTCCTTCATCTATTTTTCTCACTCATTTTGATGATGTGAGTAGATTATGGCATGAGCGGTTTGGCCATCTTAACTATCGTTACTTGTAGCAGCTCAACCAACAAAGCATGGTCACAAGGTTGTGTTTAGTTCAGCTTTCACGTGCTGTTTGCCAAGGTTGCATTCTTGGTAAGAATCCTAAGGAAAAAATTAACAAAGGTAAGGCATGGCGAGCTTCACAGATATTGGGGTTAGTTCATAGTGATTTGGCTAGTCCATTTTAGCATCCTTCATTCAGCAGGGCTAGATATGTTCTAACCTTCATTGATGACTTCTCTCATTATACTTGGGTGTGTTTTCTCATACAAAAGTCTAAGGTATTTGATCACTTCCAAGACTTCAAGACTTTTGTAGAGAAGCAACCCAAGAAATCCATCAAAGTTTTACACACTAAAAATGGTGGTGAATTTATCAACCATTGTTTTGAGTGGTTTGTCACTTTAGAGGGGATTGATTTGTTGAATTCAGTTCCATACAATCCACAGTAGAATGGTGTTGCAAAATGGAAGAATAGGTCCTTGAAGGAAATGGCAAACTTCATGATTCACTCCATATTTCTTGTGCCACACTATTGGGCAGAGGCCATTAACTATGCTTGTTATATCTAGAACCATGTTCCTCATCGAGCCTTGTAGGGAGTCACTCCTTTTGAAGCTTGAAGCGGTCGGAAACCATCATTTAAGCACTTTCAAATTTTGGGCTCTCCTACATGGGCCCACATTCCTGCAGAGAAACATAAGGCCTTAGATCCGTAGAGCAGGCCTTGCATATTTTTAGGCTATCATGATGGTGTGAAGGGTTATCAGTTGCTCCACCCTACTACACATGAGATGTTCATTAAGAGGAGTGTTCAGTTTGAGGAGGGCTCTTTGAGATCAACTCCTATCACTTCTCCACCTCCTTCTACATTGACATTGGAGTTACTCAGGCTACATGATAGATCTTCTAATGAGTCAAATTCACTTGAGCAGATTCTTGATGATGGGGAGTCTTCTACCTCCACTTCTGATGCTGAGAGTGATTTAGAGGATTCACCTCCTTCCTCTCCTAGTCATCATTCAGAAGGTGATGATTCTCCTCCACATTCTCTGACTTCTGGTCCACATTGGTCTAGACAGACCTTGTAGTCTAGAGGCAATTGGGTTGGAGATCCATCAGACACCAGGCACACTCATTCACAATTCTAGGATGCTCCACATGTCTTCATTTCTATTGCCTCTGATCCACAATCTTTTCAAGAGGCTTCTAGTATTCTTGAGTGGGATACAACTATGTAAGAGGAGTATAGTTCCTTAATGAGGAACCACACTTGGTATCTTGTCCCTCTTCCTAAGGGAAGAAAACTTGTTTGATGTAAGTGGATCTATCAAACAAAGTTTGTAGTAGATGGGTCAGTTGATAAGCATAAGGCTCACCTAGTCGCCAAAGGATTCTCCCAGGTTACTGGGATTGACTACTATGAGACTTTAGGGCCAATTGCCCGAATGAACTCCATCCAACTTGTTCTTGATATTGTTGTAGCTAATCGTTGGGAAGTACACCAGATGGATGTGAAGAGTGCCTTTCTTCATAGTGACCTTCAGGAGGAGATCTACATGGAGCAGCCATAGGGGTTCGTTCAAGACTCTTCACTTGTGTGCCATCTTCATAAGTCTCTCTATGGCCTCAAATAGGCTCCTTGGGCCTGGTATGCCAAGACGAACTCCTTCCTTCTGATAGTTGGGTTCACTCGATGCCATTCTGATCCCAATGTCTACATTTTGCAGTAGGATGATTCACTCCTATTTTTGGTTCTGTATGTTGATGACTTGTTGATCATAGGGAGTTCATCCACCATTAGGGTTGTCAAAACTGCCCTTCATGACAGGTTTGTGATGATTGACTTGGGCTTGTTGCATTACTTTCTTAGAATTGAGATCTTCTAGCCAACATTTGGGATCACCATCACACAGTCCAAGTATGCTCTAGATTTTCTCTCGAGGTTTCATATGGCTGACAATAAGCCTGCTCTGACTCCCTTTCTTTCTGGATTCAAACTCGAGGCTCAGTGTTCTTCACCACCTTTTGATGGCACTTTATACCCACAACTTGTTGGGAGTCTCATTTATCTAATTCATATGAGACTTGACATATCATATGCTATAGGCATGGTCTCTCAATTCATGCAGGAGCCCCATGAGCTGCATTGGAAAGTAGCCAAGTAGATCCTTCACTACATTCAGGGTACTTAGTTTTGGGATTCACTATGTAGCAGACATTGATCTTGACTTGGTGGGCTACACAGATTCAAATTGGGTAGGTGATTCTCAAGATGGCAAGTCTACTTCAAGTTACAACTTCTCACTTGGTTCAGGTCCTATTTATTGGTTAAGTAAGAAGCAGTCTACTATTGCTTTATCTTCTACTGAGGCCAAGTATTGGGGGGCTGTGGATGACGCCACTAAGGCCATCTAGCTTTAGAATCTTCTCACTAAGTTTGGTATTTAGATTAGACAGTCATCAATCATATTTTGTGACAACCAAAGTGTCATTTAGATCTCACAGAATTTGGTTCATCATCAATAGACCAAACACATTGAGGTCCACATGCACTACATCTGGGAGCTCATCCATGGCCACGTCATTGACCTTCTCTATTGTCTGAGTTCTGAGCAGGTTGCTGATATCTTCACCAAACCCTTCATTGAGAGCAATTTCCTTCATTTGTGAGCTTTACTAGGGGTGTGGGAGGCTTCATATTCTGGGGGGCTTCATCCTCTCACTTGGAATCTTGACTCTCTACTCTGGGGGGGTCTCTTCTCTCTCTCTTTGGGGGTCTATTCTCTCTTTCTATGGGGGGGGGGGGGGCTTCTTCTCTTTGAGGGTGATTTTTATGTACATGGGTACCTCATCAGGCTTGATTTGTCAGGACCCATCTCTTCATCTACCTAAGCTATGCTTATGGGGGGTGTTAGTGTATGTTTTTATTTCCTAGTTGGGTTATTTATTTTCCCTTTATTTGTAGGTTTTTCCTACACATTTATTAATCTTTCTTAGGTTAATAAAGCATGTCTTATTAGGTGAGTGGATTATGAGGTGTCACCCTCCTACATGTGAGCATCCATTAGCTATATCTTGGGAAGATACTTTTCTATCTTTAGTCTGATAGATGGTTGATCCTCATTGGTCGGTGTTGCCATCTCCTCCCTCTTGGTCTATATAAGCATGCTACCTGACTTGTATTTTGTATCCTTTTCTTTTTCATCCTCTTAATGCTATTTTTTTGCTATCTTTTGCATTACTCTCGGAGACTAACTCTATGCTTCTATTTTGATTTTGTATCATTTATGTTCATAGTTTAGATATCTATTCTTTTGAACTATTTTTCTGGGTTAATCATCTTTTCAGATTCTAATAGCTCTATTAGATGAAGCTTTAGTTCTTTTAAATTATTTGGATGTATACACCATTAACTGTGTGTATAGAGAAAGTAATAAGGAAGCAAACCTCTTGGCTAATGAATCTATAGATCGGGAAGAAGATTTGGTGGTGGATTGAAATCATTTTTTAGCATGCTTTATTGCCGAGCTGATTGATAATTATTATGGAGAGTTAGGAATAGGTTTACTCAGGTGAAGAGTTGGTGGATGGAAGGATTTTCATATGGAAGTGTGTAGAATAGGGGGGATAGTTATATCCCGCAAATGTAAATCATTTTTCATTTCCATAGGACTCTATGATGAAATAGAGGGGAGAATAATTGATACTCCTATTTTGTTGAAGGTTGTTAAAAGATAAATGACATTCTATGGAGGGATTTCTTAGAAAAGAATGATGAAGATTTTTAGGTTGAAGAGTGCTATAGTCTTGTTTTCCATTGAGTGTGTTTTAGAGGATGAATATATGAAGGAGGCAAATAGGCACAGGGTAAATTTTGATGTGGTGGCAATGTTCATGGGTTCTCTGTTAGACATTGGTGAAAGAAAGACATTGCGGATATGGTGAGAGAATTTGTGTTTAAAGATTGGGCAATGGGACTGGATGAAGTGTTGGTGATGGAAATATCGGGTGTAGGGATCCCAATACAAATCAATTTCCACAAGGTGAATGAAGTAGGAGACAATGTGGAATGACATCCCTTTGTGATGGTGTCGAGAGCCAGTGTTGAGGAAGGGAGGAAACATAGGGCTACAATGGGAGCAAGCTTTCTGAACAAGCTAATGGGGAAGATAGAAGGATATGAATGGATGCAATATTTTCTTAATTATTACTACTAGGTGGACTCGAACGCATGAATTGCAACTATTTTTTTTTAAAAGTTGATATAGTAGATACTTTGTAATATTCTCAGATAATTAACTATATAGGTGGATGATAAATCAGTTTCAGTTAGTAGGAGGTGTTAATATTTAAGGCCAGTCCATGATGAAATGTAGACCTCGGTTTTGATACTCTATTTTCTTACAAAGGGTTGTACTTTTTTTTGTATTACTGTTAATATTAATGCAAAAGGGAACTGCCAAAGTTTACCAAATAGAAAAATACCACCTTGAGTGGTAGCCTTATTACGTATGTCAAGCTCAAACTTTAAGGCATCAAACTCATACAATTCAAAAATACATTCCTTGTTGCAAGAATTATCACAATGAAAATACTGATAAGGTATACTATCATAATAAATTATATCTTTTTGTACTTGATGGTCATTTGAGTAATGGAACATTTCCTCTTCTAATCTTGCATCTAGGTCTAAAATAAAATATCCAAGTTTAGGTCTAGCACTACTATCCTTAATGAGTTGAGAAACTTCACCAAAATGAAAGACCACATACTCAATGATTCCTACGTCATGCTTAGGAAATAGGAGACCTAAATATTTTAGCATCACATGAATTGGTATGCTAAAAAATACTTGAGTTGTACACATGACCCAACTCACTATGTTGAATTGTAAGTTAACTTCAATATATACACTTGCTTATGTTGGTTATGTCCTAGGTGATCCCACAATAGTGCGTCCCACTTTTTGACTTAAGTGGGATGCTCAAAATTAACATTTTTCAACATTTTCTGATTTGTGTCAATTATAAGGAACAAATGTTCAATAATTTAAGGATGATGTAACCTAATGAGTTGTTACATTTTTTATCTAGATTCAAGCTATAATTTTTTAAATTCTATTAAATAAATTAATTTCTATCATTTTTTATTTTTATTCTTTAATTAATTTTTATTTTTCTATTATTTTTTATTCATATTCGGAACACATAACTTTCACTAAAAATAAAAAAATTTCCATGATTTATTGGAATTAGTTCATTAACTCCAATGTCTAGTGCATGGATATTTTTTTGGTAACTTTTTATTAAATATTTTATTTATTATTAATTTTTAAATTAGTACTAATGAAAATTTTAGACCTATATTATTCTTTAACACATTTCTATTAGAATATATATCAAAAATATTTTTTTCATTTTTTTGAGATTTTTTGAACAATGTTTGATGTGTTTGTGAAAACGTGTAATAATCATGTTGATCTTTTTCATGTAATGGAGAGGTTGAAATTGTTGATACTAGTAGAATTTTAAAATCTATTTAGTTGCTCTCATTCAGAGTGATATTCACTCATGGTTTTCAAGCTTTAAATGGTTTTATATTATTCCATGGATGCAATTTTATGATTATTTAATCCATCTATGTTTCACATCACTTATATTTCACTAATTGTGAAGTATTTTGTGTGATCAATATGTTCTTTAACACATTTCTCTTAGAATATATATCAAAATTATTTTTTTCATTTTTTTGAGATTTTTTGAACAATGTTTGATGTGTTTGTGAAAACGTGTAATAATCATGCTGCCAAATCTATAAATTGGCAATCTTTTTCATGTAATGGAGAGGTTGAAATTGTTGATACTAGTAGAATTTTAAAAGCTATTCAGTTGCTCTCATTTAGAGTGATATTCACTCATGGTTTACAAGTTTTAAATGGTTTTATATTGTTCCATGGATGCAATTTTATGATTATTTAATCCATCTATGTTTCACATCACTTATATTTCATTAATTGTGAAGTATTTTGTGTGATCAATATATTCTATAACATATTTCTCTTAGAATATATATCAAAATTATTTTTTTCATTTTTTTGAGATTTTTTGAACAATGTTTGATGTGTTTGTGAAAACATGTAATAATCATGCTGCCAAATCTATAAATTGGCAATCTTTTTCATGTAATGGAGAGGTTGAAATTGTTGATACTAGTAGAATTTTAAAAGCTATTCAACTGCTCTCATTCAGAGTGATATTCCCTCATGGTTTTCAAGTTTTAAATGGTTTTATATTATTCCATGCATGCAATTTTATGATTATTTAATCCATCTTTGTTTCACATCACTTATATTTCACTAATTGTGAAGTATTTTGTGTGATCAATATAAACACTTTTATCTTTCATCATTTGTGGAGGTACCTCATTGATCTATGTTAGTAAATAGACATTTGATGTTGATTATTTTTATGATTGGTTGATTCCATTAAAGGTTGCATTATCTTGTGTGAAATTGTGAAATTTCTAGCAAAACAATGATTGGTTTACTTTGTAGATTTATCTACTCATTTGATGTTTTGTGGAAATGAAGCCCAAACTTGTGTTTTCTTATCCTTATCTATCTCTTCCCTTACCTTCTACAATATTTTATGCAAATTAGTTATATTAGATTTTTAGTTTAGGAACTAAAGTTTACAAAGCAATAAAATTGAACATCTAATGGTTGTAAGTTTATTTTACATTGCTGAAACTTCAAATTAGAATCTTTAATGAACAATATTTGTTTAAGATTAGATTTGCATAAAACTCTCTAATTAATAACCACTAATCTAATAGTATGTTTGAACAAAATGACAAGTTTTGTAGGCCCCTTCAATTAAAACATCAATACATCAACTACTAATTATCTTGTCAGAAAAGATAGAATACTTAAGTATTTCATCTCCGTTGTTAACTTTGTTTAAAACACCCATCAACAACTATCACATGCTGTAGTTTCATATACCTAATAGCTAATCCAATAGTTTTAGCCTATTCATATTAATTAATCACCACTTTCACATTTATTATTTTATAAATGTATTAACTAAAATTTTAAAAATTATAATAAACTATATTTGAACTAAATTAATATCAAGATAAGTATCCTTCACTATATAAATATCTCCTAATCCGTATATCTTATTGAAATTTGAGTTTTCTTATTAAAAAAATAGTCGTGGGGATATAGAGTGGTTGTCGACCGCTGTCTAATGAATAACCTTTTATTGCGTGTCGTATATATCATTTCTATTGCAAGTTGCAGCAGCTTCCATGGCTGCTACAGAATCGATAAGAGGATGTAGCAATCTCATAAACTATTTTCTACATATAATTTCTCATTTCGTACAAATAATTATTGCATTGACTGACAAGTAATAATATGTAGAAATAGTTGTCATACAGTCAAGCAGAATCCATAAAAGATGGCGAAAATCCTTCCTATAAACATGATGCTCCATTTGCCAAGATTCATGGAAAATTGAAATGTGTTTTTTTTAATTGTTTCAATGCTCTCTGCATTAAAACCTAAAACTCAGTGCCAATTCCAACTACCTTTTAGGCTGTAAATACTCAGTATTGCTGTTGATTTGGCTGAGATTAAATGTAATCTTTTCTTCGTAGTATAGCGCTTGGTGCGCCACTACAACCGAACGATTTAACCACCAAACCACGTCCTTATCAGCAAATATATATGGGCAGCATATATTGAGCCCTCAATGCATGCTTCAGGTTAAATCGTGGGATTTGAACTCACACCCTGGACCACCTAAAATGTTAATAGAGACTTTATATTTTTAAGTTTTTTCCTTTTTTCTATCTTTCTCTTATTCAAGTAACATTGGTTTACAATATATTCTCTTCCTCATAATAAATCATAATGATTTATTATCTTAATAGAAGAAACATATCACTAGGACTTGCATCTTTAAGAGGTGTAAGGTTTAGCCTATAGCAAAATAATGATATTAGTAATTTAGGTGCATTAAGTATGATTTAATTTCTTTATACTAAAAAGATTTGATTTGAAAGATTTAATTTTTCACATTATTTTTTTAGTTGAAAATAGTTTAATGGTGAATTAAAAATTATAATATTTTATTTCAAGGTTTAACTGCGTAGTTTTTGAGTCAAACACATGACCCATATTTCATGAGTAGTGGTTCACATGAACCCATCTCCAATGTTAATGAATGGTCCACTTAGCACTCATTGCAAATGGGGTAGCAAGCTAAGTGGGCTTGATCTTGGGGGAAACTCCATGGTTAAGCGCACTTGAGTCAGAGTAGTGTTGGGATGGGTGACCACCCGGGAAGTCCCGGTGCTTCACCCCTGTGTGCATCACCTAGATGCAATGAGTGCTAAGTGGACCATTCATTAACATGAGAGATGGGTTCATGTGAACCACTACTCATGAAATATGGGTCATGTGTTTGACTCAAAAACTACGCAGTTAAACCCTGAAATAAAATATTATAATTTGACATGCTGCGAAAAATACCTCCTACTTATCAATTGGTGAATTAAAAAGCTGTTTTTCAGGATGAGAAGAATTTCCGAAGAAAACTAACATTAATATAACATGTGGACTAATTATATCTAAAATTATTTTTAATCATTATTAAATATTTATTTAAGACCTTAATAAATTATTAAAATTGTTAATAAAAATGTAATTGCGCCGAGAGGCGTTCTACATTCATAGCAATCGTGGAAGTCAAATGGATAGAAAAATAGAAAAACTTGGGCAGTTGTGGAAGCCAAACAGATAGAAAATTAGGAAAACTTGGGGTGAAATCTTTATTACGTTTAAAGAATATGAAAAGTCTCGCAGCATAGTCTCTTTAAATTAACTCATGAGCATATCAAATATTCGAACTGCAAGTAATTTATAAATGCCAACAAATTGAAAGATATCTCTCGGCGTACTGTAGATATTTTTTTAAATATAAATATACTAGTAATATACAATTACACTCAATAATTGATATGTTGCTCTTAATCACACTCTTGTATTACAAATGTTTGAATTACAGGGCAATAATTCTTTTTTTTTTTTACAATATATTTTCTTCTTGGTATAATGGGACATTATGAATGCTTTCTTTTTAATCAATTAATAAGGCTAAATCCGGTCCAATATAAAATTATAAGGAATTATATTATTAGCTTCACCTCAGAGAGGTTTCTTCTCTTGTGGGCCTCCCGAAACGTGGAATCCGGGTATCTTGCCGATTCTCATTAATTATTGAGAACAAAAATTTTCCAAAATTAATGCTAGAGATTTCAACACGAAACTTTGGCTGATTGTGACAAACGTCGTTTTCAAGAAGACTGGAGGTTATATTCAATTTTTAGGTTTTAGTTGATAGGTTTCTTATAGGAGCATTTATGTCTCTGGCTCTTTTTCTCTAGGTAGTGATCTGATTTTTTTAATGTCGCACCGTTTTTGTCAGGGTTTAAATTTGACGGTTGAGCTTTCCAATCAAACAAATTTTTTAAGAAAATTATTTATTAAAAGTTACCCTTCAAACAACTTATAAATTATATAAAAATTAAATATATATCAAAATAATTTAATATAAATTTTAACAGTTACAAAATCTGTCTTTTTATATGATATAATTGTTTTATTAAAATTTTAATTATATTTTACAACAGAAATACTTAAATACAAGTATATGACCATGGAATATAGATCCTGAATAAACGTTTTTAAAAGTGCAAGGCATTTATTTGAAGATTTTAATTTTCTTTGTAGAAATGCAGCTTACCAATTTATCGGTAGATTTGTTTTGTTGAAGAGAAAATCTAGCCCTGAGATTTGTTCAACCACAATCTTCTTTTGCTGACTTTTGTGCGATCTGAAATTTTCTTTGGATTTGATTTTCCTCTTTGAGAGGTTTTTATATTTGAACCGGTCTTTTTTGGGACCGTCTGCCAGCGCCACTTTAGTTTGTGTGTTTAAAAAGTTAAATGGTGGGTCCCATGTTTTCTATAGTCCATATAATTTTTGTTTTCTTGCGAATTTTATTAGTCTCACACTTGAATGTGGTGGTTTGGTCACATTAAAATAATTATTTACTAGGTGCGGCGGACCATAGGCCTGAGAGTCCTCCCAGTCATAACCATATGTTTTTTTTAAATAATAACTTCAAAAATGTAGTGAGGATCTAATAATTGAGCATGGCCTCTCAAAATTGGCAATTTCAAATTATTTTAAAATTATAATAATTTCAGTTTATTTGGCAAGGCCTTATTTATTTTATATTTAATAATTTATATTAATAAAATATAATATATAATAATACATATAATTATAATATAGATTTTATATATAAAATAAATATATTTAAATGATAGAATTTAATTTAAAATTTCCTTTACTTTTAATATTAAATTATTTATTATGGCGCGAAAAAACAAATCTGTAAATTTTCGATGAGCGAAATGGAGGAAGGAAACACCATGCGCAAAAACTTCAATCGAAGGCATAAGCAGACAACTCCAAATAAATCTAGATGATGAAGCCAAAAAAGACAGAGAGGTCCTCAGCAACCAGGCGATAATTGGGAGACCTCTAGGGCGGAAGCTATCCAGAAAAGAAATCACAAGTTGGGTGTTGGATAATTGGAAATGGCCGTGTACTATCAAATTCTTACCAAAGAATTTTTTCATGGTCCTTATGCACAGTCAGGAGGAGCGTGACCTAATCCTCTCTTTCAACCAATGGCAAGTAGAAGACTCATTCCTCTTCATCCAAAAATGGAGCCCTTTTTTTGATCCCTACAAAGCCAGGCCGATAGAGAACCCTCTCTGGTTTAGGCTATACAATCTTCCTACAGAATTTTGGTCCAAAAATTGTTTAAAGAAAATCGGGGATTCGTTTGGAGCGACAGTAGAGATCGACAAGGAAATTCTTGACAGCGATTCCTTCATCTTCGCGCGAATTAGGGTTGCCACTATTGATTCATGGCCAGAATCCATCAAGATCTCATCAGCTTTTGGTGAAAAGGTGGTTAAAATCGAGCAAGACGAGA
Source organism: Cunninghamia lanceolata (assembly GCA_027924645.1). Taxonomy (NCBI): domain Eukaryota; kingdom Viridiplantae; phylum Streptophyta; class Pinopsida; order Cupressales; family Cupressaceae; genus Cunninghamia; species Cunninghamia lanceolata. The sequence continues at coordinate 475,027 of BSBN01000233.1, forward strand.
TGAAATTCTTTTGCCTCCCCTGCAGAAGCAGAAATCACGGATCCAAGAGTTGCCCTAAAAACACAAAGAAGGAATGGAGGAAAAAAGAATCGATTCCTAGAAACTCGATCAATACCCCGGAGGCCGCCTCTTCTATGCCACCTCTGGAAGATGTCACGCCAAGGCCTGCCGAAGATCGTCAAGAAGACCCTAGGTTGGTTGCCCCGGCAGCAAACCCTTCCCTTTCGGTGACGGAAGTAGAAGCTCCAATGCACGCCAACCCGGCTGCTTAGGCTAACCCTAATCTCTCGGACGCAGAGGACAACTCCGATTGGTTTGATTCCATGGAAGAGGATGAGTTCGGAGAAGCAGATATCCGATCGATTAGTTAAGATGCCACCAAAATCCTAAAACCAAATCTAAATGTTAAAGGGAAGAAGAAAGGCCGAAAGCCAAACAAAATTCTAAGAGAGGAGGAAGCGGCCAGGGGTGGTCAAGCTACCCTAAAGAATTTCATAAACAGTACCAAGGGAGGAGATACCTCCCTTAGGAAGCAATGAAGATTTTGAGCTAGAATGTCAGGGGCCTAAATGCCCCTGACAAACGATGCTTGTTGAAGCGTCGCCTACAGACCTTCAGTGCAACTATTGTCCTCCTCCAAGAAACTAAACTCTTCAAAGATGAGAGCGATGCCTTCTGCAGATCATGTAGAGGCTGGGAAGGCCTTTTTGTCCCAACCCAAGGTGCTTCAGCAGGTATGTGTGCTCTTTGGAACCCTAGATCTGTAAATTTGTCAATGTTGGGACAGACAAACAACTGGATGGCTATGAGGGTTAGCGATGCCCAATCCCACTCTCATTTCCTCCTATGGAATATCTATGGACTGGTCAAAACACCAGATAAACTAGCAACCTAGGCCTTAATCTCAGCTTTCATGGAGAACCACAAAGAAGATTTCTGGGTATTGGGAGGTGATTTCAACATGGTTCTTTCAATCAAAGAAAAAAGAGGGGGTCTATGCCACATAAGCCAGAGCCAAAAAGATTTCAACCTTTTTTTAGAAGAAACCAACTTAATGGACATTGCACCAAAGAATGGAATTTTTACTTGGACGAATAGAAGGAAAGGTTTCACCAACATTGCAGAGTGTCTGGATTGTTTCCTTGTTTCCTCCAACTTCCTGTCTGAAGTTGCGTCAGATTCTCTCATCCTACCAGTTTCAGGGTCCGACCACTTCCCAATTCTGCTTTGCCTTCATGAGGACTCACCTCCCCTGAGATGTCCGTTTAAATTTGAGAAAATGTGGCTAAGGGATCCTGCCTTGAAGGACTTAATCAGCACCTAGTGGAAGGAAACCAAAGTTTAGAAAGGTTCAAAGATGTTCATCATAGCAAAAAAATTGATAGCAATCAAAGGCCATCTAAAAATGTGGAACGAAGCTGCCTTTAAGAACATCTTTAAAGAGAAGGAAAGAATAGAAGTTGAGCTAGAAGCTTTAAACTCAGTCATAATTTCTAAAGGTATGACGAGGGAGGAATTCGAAAAAGAAAAAGAACTAACAAAGATCCATGGTGAACTCCTGGCCAGAGAAGAAGTTTACTAGAGATCCAAATCCCGTGAAACATGGCTGAAAGAAGGTGACCTCAACACTAAATTCTTCCATAACTCTACAAGACAGAGAAAAAATTTCAATCGGATCACTAAAATCTCAAACTCAAAAGGTGCTGATCTGTTTGACCCAGCGGCAATTGAAATAGAAGCGGTTTCCTTTTTCATGTCACTCCTAACATAGGAGGTCTCCTCTGTCCAGCTCCAAGAACCGTTCCTGGCTCACATCCCACCCATAATCTCAGAGGAAGACAATGAAATGCTTCTAGGACCTATCACCAAAGAGGAACTCAAATTTGCGGTGTTCCAAATGGCACCAGATAAAGCCCCGGGACCGGATGGCTTCCCGACTAGATTCTACCAAGAATTTTGGGACATCCTAGAAGATGACATCTGGAAAGCGGTGGAAGACGTAAGGAATTCCAAAAAAATGATCAAGGACATAAACAACACTTTTTTGGCCCTAATCCCAAAAAAAGTAGATTTCCTTTCGTTCAACGACTTCCGACCCATCTCCCTCTGCAACGTCATTTACAAAATTGTGACAAAAATTTTGGCAAATAGGCTAAAAAACATTCTTCCCTCCATAATCTCTGAGGAACAAAGTGGCTTCAGCCCGGGGCGGAATATCGTTGACAGCATCATAGTGGCTCATGAGACAATGCACTCCATCACCTCAAGCAACCAAAGCAGCATGATACTGAAGCTCGACATCAGCAAGGCATATGACCGAGTTAACTAGCGATTCCTAATGAAAATAATGGAAAGATTTGGCTTTTGCAAACAGTGGATCAATTGGATCTTCAACTGTATATCAATGGCTCGATATTTAGTTCTAGTAAATGGAAGCCCATGTAGTTTCTTTGAACCTTCCAGGGGCCTTCGTCAGGGAGACCCACTATCACCTTTCCTCTTTGTGATAATGGCTGAAGCTTTGGGGTGAGGCATCCAACATTTAGTCCAAAACAACCATTGGAGAGGTGTGCAGATCGCAGATGGGCTTCCTCAGGCTTCGCATCAGCAATTCATTGACGATACTCTTCTCTTTGCGGCCTCCCAAATCCAGGAGGCACAGGAGATCACATCCTTACTAGATCACTACTCTAAAGCCTCAGGCCAGGTAATCAATCTTTCCAAATCCAACATCTTCTTTTTCAATACATGTCAAAGAATGCAACACCATATCTTGTCTATTCTTCATTTTGAGAAGGTTGAATTGCCAAGTAAATATTTGGGAGTCCCCCTCTTCAAAGGGGCCATGTGATCTATCCTCTGGGAAGACACAATTCAGAAGTGCCGATCTAAGGCTTCTTCTTGGAAAGGGAAGTGGCTCACCCTCTCAGGCAAAATCCAAATGATCAAGGCAGTCCTCTCAGCAATTCCTATTTACCACCTGAGCAGCAACCAAATAAGTAAAAAGGCCAGTGGCATCTTAGATGGAATCCTCAAAAAATTCCTATGGGAAGGGGCAAATGAAGGAAAGAGAATTCCCCTAATTGGCTGGCAAATAGCCTGTAAGGATAAGCAAGATGGTGGAGCTGGCATCAAAAACCTTGATAAACAAAATATCGCTCTAGGGACGAAGTTGGTCTGGCTAATCTATAAAAAGCCCAACGCAAGATGGTGCAAAATCTTGAGGAAAAAATACTTGGGGTCGGAGGAACCTGAGCGGATTCTCACCACCCCTAAGCCCCCAAGAGGATCGCATATCTAGAACTTCTTACAAAGTTGCAAATGGCTCATATTAGATCACATCTCCTGGACTCTTCACAACGGTTCTAAAGCAAAACTATGGGAGGATTTGATAAATGGCCTCCCTCCTCTGGCTGATATCCCTTGCTTAAAAAACCACTGGAAAAGGCTTGAGGACTCCTGTGGATATTGGGCTACAGATTATATCAGTGGCGCGGACTAAAACTGGGAGAAAATATTTGTTCTTCCAATAGATGGTGAAGCTGGGGTGGAACTAAAAAAAGCACTCTTAGCAAGGAAGATAATCACTTCAAATAGAGACGAATTGATTTGGACTGGATCAAAATCTGGGAGATATGCAGTTAAGTTCGGATACAAAATGCAAAACTGTTAGCCACATCTAGAGTGGCCTGCGAACTTATGCTGGGGCAAATGGACCCTCCCAAAATTAGGTGCTTTATTATGGATAGCTTTCCATCAGAGGATACTAACTGGGGATAGGTTGAACCGTCTGGGAATCGCGGGCCCTTCACACTGTGTTTTGTACTACAACATGGAAGAAACTCTGGACCATTTGCTAGTTTCCTGCCCATTTGCCGCCCAATGTTGGGATTGGTTGCAAGGCAAGCTTGATTGGTACAGTGCCCTCCCAAACGAGCTAACAGGTCTAATTAAAGGGTGGCCAACTGGGCCAAAAGCCCTGTGGCGTGGATTATGGGAAGCTAGTCCCTCGCTCCTCATTTGGCACATTTGGCGAGAAAGAAACCAAAGGATCTTTAGAGACACATCATCTACTCTGGATGGTGTCTTGCAAAAATTGGAACTTGGCATCACAGAGATCATTAACGCAAGAATAATGGAGTCTTCCCTGACACCATTTTTTGCATGGGACGGGGAAGCAAGGAAGAGATGGCCAAACCTTACAATTTCGAACCAGTGCCAGGACACAAAGAAAATGGAGGAAAGGAAAAAAAAATACGCTCTCACTAAATGGTCAGCCCCGCCCTCAGGAAGGTTGAAACTGAACTTCGATGGGGTTGCAAAGGGTAATCCGGGCACCTCTGGAGCAGGAGTCATCATCCGCGATCACCAGGGATAGTTGATTTGGGGTCTCTCAAAGAAGCTACCTGATGGAACAAATAACGAAGCAAAATTTGCAACCTTGCTAGCAGGCCTTCGCCTTTGCAAAGACCACCACATTATGGATTTAGAAGTAGAAGGCGACTCCCTCCTTTGCATAAGGGCAATTACCACCAAAAACACTTTGAGCTGGAGAATGAAATACTTGGTGGAGGCCATCTGAGAATGTTTAGAAAATATGGGGAATGTGTCCTTCGCCCACATCTATCGAGAAGGGAATAAAGCTATAGACTTCTTAACAAATTGGGTCTGCGTACAGGATCAGGATGAGATTGTGGCAAATTCATGTGCTCCCTAGCCAGGATTGCCATTAGAATGACCCATGATAGCCAATTTGGACAGCAGATTTGCACGATCAAGATTTTACAAATCCTTTTCTTGCGATGGCGGCGTACTAGCTCCTGGAAATGGCAGCATCCCCACTTGAAACAAACCAAGAAGATAGTTTATTTAAGGCAAGACGACACCTGATCCATCCAAAAGATGGAGATCGAATGCGAGTGCATCTGCCAGAAGAAAGTAGAGAGCCCAGAGAACGCCGAGGGTGATGAGGAAGAACCAGCGGATGATGATGACGAGCCACATGAGAAATCAAGAATCGCCCAGATTAAATGACTCTTCATAGCCGATGACGCCATTACTAAAGAAATCCTCGAGGTAATAGGCGAAGCAAATCTGCCTGAAGGTCATGTTCATGATGCAGTCTTCTATGAGGAATTTCTATCCACCTGTGTGCTCATCCTTGGGAGGAAGACGAGGGGATGCATTCTGGTCAACTCACTGGTAAAGGAAGACATGAAAGAAGCCGCCTACGCAGCCATCACTGCCTTCAACAAACGGCCCACCAGGGGATCGATTGGAGGGATCTTCAGTGTGGCTGCAGTCAATAATGACCAGAATCCATCAACTGCCTCTGCCCAAGCCCTGGTCCTCCTCCGTGAAGGGATCATGCGAAACAATATGGAAACCTTCGCCTATTTCATAAGCCAGTATGGTGACCACCTGTCACCACAGCAAGTGGAAAGGGTTGACGAAGTAATAGATGGACTAAGAGTGCTATGGCACTCCTAAATGTACTAGCCAGCCATGGCACCTCTATGCTGCTCCGAGGAGCAGGTTTTTGTATCTCCAATTATATTAATGAAAGGGAGCTACCCCCTACGGTAGCACTTATCTATCAAATATATATATATATTTAAATGATAAATATATATTTTTATAATATACTATTATATTATTCAAATTTAATAATATACATTATAAAAAAATATAATACATTATAATAAATATGATTTTACTATAGATTTATATATAAAATAGATATATAAGAATTAAAAAGTAAATATATATGAATATTAACCATTACCAATACATCTCTACCCACTTTCTATTCTAAACCATTTCCTTCATTTCGAGACACCACTTGCCGAGCTTATTGTTAGCAACCAAGGAATAAGAATTATTAACAAAAATGAGGATGTAAGAATACTTGAATCACGCCTAGAATGCATGCTTAAAATTCATACACACCCTTGGAATTTAAAAATGGTGTCAAATTTGAAGTGGTTCCCTTTCACTTTTTGTCGATCTTGTCAAATGAGAAAGACTGATACAATTGTCAAACGACCAACATCAGAGAAACTAACACATGCGTAGTGACAATTCATTCAATCATCTTGCATCCTTCTTAACTATAGATTTTAGTTTTGGGTTTACAATGGGGCAAGTGTGAGGTTAATCAAATACTCATCTTTTTTGTTCTTGAATATATTTTTATATAGAAAGCCTTTAAATACTCATAGAAAAACAAAGCAATAAATATTTAGTTCTTTGTAACAATAGTGAGAAGAATCCATCCATTTCTATGAATGTAAAGCTCGTAAGAGGGAAAAAGGAGCATTATTGAATTAAGGAGTGAAATATGAAGGGATGTGGTGGTATACTATAGTAGAAATCCAATCTAAGTTTATGCAAGTTGTAATAAAAGGATAAGAAGGAATCTTGAACGCAAGAGTTAAATCCTAGGGTAACTTATATGGTGGATCAAAAGAAAGGGAATAGTTGAAGTAGGACAACTTGATCAAGTGGAGTGTATTGCTTGGGAAATACATTACTTTAGATACTTGATTGTGCTTTGATTACTTGATTTGGCATTTACTTGTTTTGTGTTGGTTTGCTTTATGGATTTTTCTTTCAATGTTTGGATTTGATTTGTGCATTTTTTCTTTTAGATTTTGATTAATACTAAGCATTTGTTCTTGCAAGCACATTCAACATTTTGAGGTAAAAACCATCAAAGACTTGCAGTGGTTTCTAGGCCTTGTTAACTACATTTTTGGTTTTTATGCTAGAGTGGCTCAAGACTGTAAAGAACTAAATAAGCTGCTTGGAAAGAACCATCCACCATGGACTTAGTCACATGATGTCACTATTGAAAGGATCAAAAGAAAATGTGTTTCATTGCCACCTTTGAAGTTACCAGGCAACGGGGATAAAATCCTTGAGACAAATGCCAGTGCAGAAGTATGGGCAGGTGTCCTGAAAGAAAAAACTGTCCAACAGAAAGAAGAGGTTGTCAGATACCTAAGAGCACAAACATTGTGCATGTATAGAGCCAAGTATGAGGTGCATTTCTTTTTTGAACTCTAGATTAATAAAGGAGTAGAGAAAGAGAGATAAAGAAAGAGAGAGAAATAGAGATAAGATATATAGAGGGAAAGATAGAGAAAAGAGACTTAACTACATAAGCATAGTGGCAAAAAGTGTTCTGTTGTGTGATAGACTTGTGTCTATAGTCAAGCATTCCAATGGAAAACCCTACATTAAAGATCAGGCTATGGTACTTGTACAATGTAAAAAGTGGAGCTTAGTATGGGTTGGTCCAGATCATCTAGCTCCACTATAGCCTCATGAAATTGTGATTTTACAAAAAAAAGAGAGAGAGAGGAATAGAGAAAGAGACATAGAACAACACACATCCTTACATCATTTCAATGTTATTCACAACCAAGTTTATTTACCACCATGTATACATGTTTATTCTACTCCATGAGGTTAGACCTGAGAGTACAAACATCATACACGTACATAGCAAAGTTCGATGTGCATTTCTTTTTGAACTCTAGACTTGAATGAGGGAAGAGAACGGATGATCGACCTATAAGCCTCTAGGAGTCACTAAAGAGATCAAATATTGAGGATGCAACAAGGGAAACAAGCCTACATTGACCTGATCATAAACATCATATAAATATAGGGTAACTTGAATGTATATAAGGGCAATTATAAACGTGGTGATGGAAAAGTGGAACATGAAAGCCTTGAAGATCCAAAAATAATATGATTAGGTCAATGAACTATCATGGAAAGAAGAATAAATCATAATGAGGATAATACTGGTATTGATAAAGTAGGCAATCTGCTAGAGAAGTATATGTGGTGGAGTGGATCAAGCTTACATAGGAAGATAATGTTAACAAAGGTTTTATTTTCTATAACTTGGTATAAGCTAGGGATATCATTAATGAAATCTACTATTGTGTGTTGTAACTCTAAAGTCTATAGGAACCTTGGCTCTCTAGAGTTGGAGAAAACCACCAGCAATGACCTTTGCATGCAACTTTGGCAAATTATGAATCTAGGCAATACTGTGTTCAATGGGGTTGTCTCTTAGTGCTTGTATTGCATTTGTATAGGAAACAAGGTACAATAGCGTGCAACAAGGTACCTCAAATAACCTTCAATCCAAGACTAATTCTATGGTGGTATGGTTTAAGTTGAATAAGTTCAATGATACTATCATCACAAGGCTTGAGGTATTTTCCTTTATATGAAGAGCTTACTGTTGCAAGTATGGGGCTAACTGGTGTTGTCATTGATGTCAACATACTCCTATTGCATTGATGTTAAGGATTGGATGAGTAGTGTGCTAAGGATATTGAGAAAATTAGTCCTATCAGACACAAAGAAGAACAATGAAGACAATGAAGCTCTATGAAGTGAAGATCCCAACTAAGATGAAGATCAGAGGATGCACATCAAAGGGTTTGTAGATATGTGTCTAAAGGTGATCTAGTAAAGATTTGAGAGGTTTGCATGAAGATTTGAAGAAGTTATGACCATATGAGTAAAACTGGTTCTGGCAGATGTTCAGAGGTGATAGAGCAACACAAATAGGTCTGGTGAGATCTGGAAATGCAATATCTTGTTCTGCAGATTTGGTGGAGTGTTTAGGAAGTCAATGTGAATTGACAACTCAATTGGTTCATTATCTGGAGGTCCACAAGTATCTATTCCAATATGACAATGATGATAGACTATGTTCTTGAGGTTCCGAATGAAGAAGAGAATGATTTCAGTAAGTAGAAGTAGTGTGGATGTTCTTGGTGATTTAGGCAAGCTTGTGGGGGTCTCTAGTTTGTGTTTAGTTCATGTTGGTGGTCCGCATTGAAGATTGAGATCGTAATTGAAGAATTACTTCCGGATGATGATGTTCTTCCTAAACTTGGGTGACCAGATGATTTACACATCTTGCAGATGATCTTGAAGATGTTCTGCGAAGGATGGCATGTTTCTCAAAGAAGATTGAAGTCCTAGATATATGTGGCCGACAGTGTGGTGATTCGCATGAAGTCTTTTGTAATAAATCAATTTGTATTTATGTATTTGCTCTATAAAGTATGCTAACTTTGATGATTATCCCAAAGTCGATGACTTGTATAAATAAGAGTTGTGAAGTCATTTCAAAAGTATTGGGAAGAAAATGAGAGCGTGGTAGAAAAGAGAAAAGTGAAAGGCAGAGCAAAAGTATTGAGCTTAAATGGAACTGACTCAAGCATGGTGAAGATGCTAATCTTCAGTTCAAGTATGTAATATCTATTTTTCTGTAGACAGTGTGTCTCCTATAGGCAGTGGGCCTCTTGTGAGCAGTGTGCTCAGGCAGTGAGCCCTAATTGGCATGTGCCATTTTGTTCTTCTTATTCTTTTAACAGAGAATACAATCTTGGGTTAGTCACCCCGTGGTTTTTCCCTTAACCGAGTTTTCCACGTTAAAATCTTGGTGTCATATGTGTTAATGTGTTTCTGCTCTTGAGTTGTTGCATTATGTTTCCATGATTGATTTATTATTATGCAGCTAAATTACACGAAGGATTTAAGTGGCTAATAAAAGAAAAGTTTTTGGACAACTGATTCACCCCCCCTCTCAGTTGTCTATCTTGAAACTAATAATTGGTATCAGAGCCAAGTTCCTTTAAAAGAGCTTAACTGCCTAAGGAGATCCAAGATGTCTTCCGACAAGAAGGATAGTCCGAGGTTTGATGGAACCAATTACACTCTTTGGAAAAGCTGCATGGAATGTCACTTGCAATGTATGGGAATGCAGTATTGGATCATGGCTTCAAAGAAGTATGTTCCTCCAAAGGATGGTCTGACAATTGTAGATGAAATAAAAGATGCTGAAGACAATCTTTGGGCTAAAGAAGCTTTACTAAGTGCCTTATCTGATTCAGAGCTAACAAATGTTATAGATTTAAAAACTGCATATGAGATTTGGGAAAAACTGGAACTTCTGCATGAAGGAGACAAATATGTTAAATATGCCAAGCTATAGAGTTTGAAAGGAAAATTCAAAAACTTAAAGATGAATGAAGATGAAAATATCACTACATTTATGCCAAAAGTAAATGAGCTTGTTTGTGGCATTAGGTGTGCTAGTGGAATCTTGGATGAAGATGAGATTGTTGCCAAAGTTCTTAGATCCCTACCTCCTACTTACAAACACAAGGTTGCTGCTATTGAAGAATTTAGATCTTTTTCAAATATCACAAGGGATCAATTGGTTGGAAAATTACCTACATTTGAATTGGCCAAGTTTGGAGATGCACTCCCAAGACTTAATCTGCATTCAAAGCTAGTGCCTTTGTAAAAGGCAAACAAAAGTTTAATCCAGGAGAGAACTCCTCAAAGAAACTATCACGGTATAAAAAAAAAGAAAAGATCTAGAAGAAGATGAAGCAGAAGCTACTCAACTTGAAGCCCTTATTGCAAAAAGACTGCCAAGATGATCCGGTAAGTATGAAGGAAAATTGCCCTTCAAATGTTTCAACTGCAATAAGATTGGTCATTTTGCCTCAAGGTGTCTAGAAAGATTTTTAAGGGCAAATCCAAACAGATGAAGATTCCAAAAGAAATGTTACTATGTTCATGAAGATGATGAAGAAGAATGAGTAACAGATGATGAATCAGAGACAGGAAACAAATCCAGAAGTGACTGGGTGTTTATTGCTATCAAGGAAGAAGATCCAATGCCTTCTGAATCTATCAATCATAAAATGATAGAAAGAGCTCTGGCTACCCAAGTTGAAGAAAGGGATGTGTTAGCACTCATTTATGTTTAGGGTTTTAAGTTCATACATTTGCAGGTTTTTTCCATTCAAACCCTAAAATTTCTGGGCCCGGGGGTCTTGCATCGTTCTGCCTATTCTGATGCTGGTTTTCTGTGGAGGGTTCCTAGTTTTTATGTTTCATCCTCATGCTTTAGTGTTTGAGAGTTGATCAGTCCTCATACAATGTGGTGATACCCCATCTGTAATTAGGGTTTCAAATTAAAAATTAGTGGACACTTTTCATTTCAAACAATAAGGATTTGGATGTCCGTCGGTGTGAGTTCATCTTTGTCTTGGAGACCACATTCTTCACAATACTATGTTCATTCCATCGCCAAGACTTTATCCATCGGCAGCTGTGCTACATGTCTCTCTGACAGGCCGATGGGGGCCGACCAGGGTGTACATCGGTGTGATATGTGGCATCGGCATATCTGATGGAGGTCACTCTGACGGGTTGAGGTCTAGCTGACAAGGGAATGTGGAGGCTTCGTTGGTAAGATCGGCATATCGGTAGGAGGATTTTTGAGTTGCCCGATGGTTTATGGTCTCGCCTAAGACCAAGCGAAGGATGTCCATCGGTGTAACGGGTGATGTCAGCAGAAGGATCTTCGGTTGCTCCGATGGTGTGGGTCACACTAATGGAGGCGGGAGCTTCACTGATGGGCTATTGGCAGATGGTTCGTGGGTTGCACAGGGTAAAATGCACGATGTTAGGTATACCCACGACCTGGTTTATAAAATGATCAAGAGGTCCATGCATGGCGAATGTGGGATAAATAGATCTCATTGGTTTTGAGAGGTCAGCGATTAAAGCAAAGGGTGCCTACGTGGCACGATCTAATTAATTGGCGACCAGTTAGCGTGATTTTGAGGCCGTTAATCTCACAGGTACAAAGTGAATCGATGGCTGGTTTCAAGCTTGCTACAACGAAGGGTTTTCTTTGTTGTTTGCAATCATTTTTGAGCAGGAAAACAATAGTTACATCCACTGTTGCATTTCAAAGGGGCCTGTGGGTAGATGAGGCAATAATGGCGGACTTGCAGGGGATGATCGATGGAGTTGATGGGTCAGCTACCCGATTGATGAAGCAAATCCCTGAGCGGCGGCTTAGATCCCTATCTCACCTGCTTTGTCCTCTGTTTCTTGCTACCGCATTCAATTTTGAGCACCAATCTGATCATGCATTGTATCTGGTGAAATTTTGACTTGTCGTGTAATTAATTTGCTGAGTGTACAGTCTTGGTATAAAAGCGAAAACCGTGTTACTCATTGTGGGGTTGAAGACTTGGGCAATTTTGGGGGAAAAATAATGAAATACAGAGCATTTCCTATGTATCTCTGTGGAGTTTATGTATTGCATCTGTGATGTATCTTGCATCTATTGTTCAGTTTCAGTGTTAATTTTATATGAAAAATGCTAGTCGCATGTATTTCTCTGTTTGTCTCCATTTGTTGCATGCAATTTCTTCTTTTGAATCTGGTTGCTAAGGGTTTCATAGATTCAGAGATACAGGGTCCTGTATTGCATGTCTAATCTTTTGACTTCCATTCAAGGAGTGGATTGAATTTGTCTTAGGTCAAGCATGGAGAAGATGGTATGTTGACTGGGATGTTTGTAAGTATGAATAGTTAAATACCTATCCTTGGGTGATGTTTGTAAGGCAAGCATCAATATATCCCCTTGAAATTTGAATGCCAATTGCAAGCCATCCTCATGTATATGTCTAGTTGACTCCTTGCCCTGAAATAGGCATTGGTCTATTCTTGTGAAGTAGTTATGATCCAAAACCCCTATCTTGCATCCAAACCATAATTTCAAACCCTTCCATATTTCCAACCTGTTAGTTTGTAGGAGTAGGATTAGGACCCCTGCATACTCTCATCCTCAACCAGACAAATATGTCCAAGAATGTTGCCAACCTTGTGATCTATCATGCAAATCTTGGTCCACACATGAGAGTATTCTGCCTGTTGCTGTCAAGCTAAATCATTCTATCATTGAGCTAATCAAGGTCACATCTTAAAGTAATAGGGACACCCCCCTTGGTGTGGTAGAACTAAAAGTGAAGGGGAGGAGCTCACGTAACCTCCTGTGTCTGTTGGTTGAATCTGCCCGTGCATTGGAACTGGCAAACCCTCTGCCGATTCAGAAAAAATAACCAACAGGATGACTGGGTCATTGATAGTGGATGCTCCCACCATATGACAGGTGACAAAAATAAGTTCATAGATTTGGAAAGATATGAAGGAGTGGTAAAATTTGGTGATAATTCTACTGGCAGAATCAGAGGTAGAGGAACATTTCTTTTGATGGAAAGAACAAAACTAGTAATGTACTATATGTTGAAGGTCTGAAGCACAATCTTCTCAGTGTTGGACACTTGGTGGACAAAGGCTATGATCTCCAATTTAAAAATGGAAAATGTAAGATCTTTGAAAGTTCTAGAACAAAGATTGCATCTGGTACTCAAACAAAAGGTAACATCTTCCACTTGGTTGTATTGGCAAAAGTTGTTTATTTGTTCAAATTGATCAGAGTTGGTTGTGGCATAGGAGAATGTGTCATGTGAATTTTGATAATATTGTCAAGATAAGCAATACTCAGGCTGTAAGAGATCTTCCAAGACTAGTGAAACCTATCAATAGTTTGTGCAAAGAATGTCAGTTGGGTAAGCAGAGCAGAGTCATATTTAAAAGTAAGAAACAATCTTCTACCAAATTTTTGGACTTAGTACATACTGATCTATGTGGACCGGCAAGAATCAGGAGTTTGCAAGGTGATATATACTTCATGTTTTTTAATTGATGACCACTCCCAGATGATGTGGGTGACTTTTCTGAAAGAGAAATCTGAGGCTCTTGAGAAATTCAAAAAATTCAAACCTATGGTAGAGAATGAAACCAGATTAAACATAAAATTTCTCAAGTCTAATAGGGGTGGAGAATTCACATCCAGAGAGTTCATAGAATTCTGTGAGAAACATGGGATAAAAAGACAGTTATCCGCTCTAAGGACTCCACAACAGAATGGAGTAGTGGAGAGAAAGAACTAGACCATCCAAGAAGCATCTAGAACCATGATGATGGAAGCAAATATTCGTCAGATCTACTGGAGAGAAGTTGTAAGCACTACTGTCTATACTCTTAATCAAGTACAAATAAGAAGCAATACTGGTAAGACCCCTTATGAACTTTGGTTTGGCATCACTCCCACTGTGAAGTATTTCAGAGTCTTTGGTAACAAATGTTATATTAAAAGAGATGAAGGCCTTGGCAAATTTGATGCTAGAAGTGACGAAGAAATATTCTTGGGTTATTCTACTCAAAGCAAAGCATACCAGTGTTACAACAAGAGATTGAGAAAGATTATAGAAAGTACAAATGTGAAGGTTGATGAAGGTATTGAAAAACCCTCAAGGTTTTATGAATATGAAGAAGATGATCAGAATGATGTTTTGGTCCAAGAAGTACAAACCCCTTCTAAAATTTAGATCCAGACTGATCTGGAGAATCAGAAAGAAGAGATAAGTTTGAATGAACCCGTTCAATAAATAGAAGTGCAAGAAATTCCCAAAACTCCTAGGTATGTAAGACTGAATCACTCTAAGATTAGATCATAGGTGATAAAAGCAAAGGTGTTCAAATGAGAAGAAAGATTGTTCAAGAATCAGAAAAGTATTGTCTGATTTCAAAGATTGAACCAAAAAAAGTGAGTGAAGCATGCAATGATGAAAGCTGGACTAAAGCAATGAAAGAAGAGCTGATGCAAATTGAGAAAAATCACACTTGGGATCTTGCTTCCAGAGCTAGAAACAAAAATGTGATTGGAACCAAATGGGTCTTCCGGAATAATCTGAATGAAGATTGTGAAGTAGTCAAAAACAAAGACAGATTGGTCTGCAAGGGTTGTTCTCAAGTAGGAGTTGATTTTGAAGAAACTTTTGCTCCGGTGGTAAGAATTGAAGTAGTTAGATTATTTCTTACCTTTGCTGCCTTCAAGGACTTCAAAGTATATCAAATGGATGTCAAGTCTACCTTCCTGAATGGTGACTTGGAAGAAGAAGTATACATTGAGCAACCAGATGGATTTCAATTGTCTGATCATGGTGATATGGTCTGCAAGTTGAAGAAAGCACTGTATGGACTCAAACAAGCCCCAAGAGCCTAGTATGAAAGATTGTATAAGAATCTTTTGAAGATTGGTTTCAACAAAGGTACTACTAATAGTAACTTGTACTTCAAAGTTGATCATGAAAATATCTTGATTGTTGAAGTATTTGTTGATGATATCGTTTTTGGAGGAAGAGATAGTATGTGCAAAACTTTTGCAAATCAAATGAAAAGTGAATTTGAGATGTCCATGTTTGGGGAAATGAATTTCTTCTTGAGTCTGCAATTCATTCAAACAAAGAAAGGAATCTTCATTTCACAGACCAAATATGTGGAAGAATTGTTGAAGAAATTTGGGATGGAAGACTCAAAACCAATGAATACTCCCATGGAAACTGGATGTAAATTGAGAAAAGATGATGACTCTCCTAAGGCTGATCAGAAAAAGTATAGACCAATGATTGGAGGACAACTGTATCTTACTCAAACTAGATCTGACATTATGAATGTTGTTGGTCTTGTTGCTAGATTCCAAGATGATCCCAGAGAATCTCATGTCATGGCAATCAAGAGGATTCTCAGATATCTAAAATGAACAGTTGAGTATGGTTTATGGTATCCTAGAGATCATGATTTCTCTCTTCATGCATATACAGATGCGGATTGGGTAGGAGATGTGGATGACTGGAAGAGTACTAGTGGTGGAGCATTCTTTTTAGGGAAAAGATTGGTTTCTTGGCTGAGCAAGAAATAAGAGGCAATATCTTTGTCCACTACAGAAGTAGAATATATTGTAGTAGCAGGTAGTTGCACTCAAGTATTGTGGATGAAGCAAATGCTAAGAGATATCAGAGTGGAGTATGAGGAACCTATCACAATATTTTGTGATAATTCAAGTGCAATAAATATATCAAAAAATATAGTGTTGCATTCAAAGACAAAACATATATCCATCAAGTTTCACTTTTTGAGAGAGTAGGTGAACAAGAATGAATTCAGATTGGAGTTTGTGCCCTCTAAGGATCAGATTGCAGACATTTTTACTAAACCTCTACCTAAGGACTCTTTTGAGTATCTCAGGGAGAAGTTAGGGGTTATTACCCCTCCGGTTCTGAATTAAGGTGCACTAATGTGCATCAGTCCAGTGGATCTCACAGTCATATCTTGTGGTCTGGATTGATGATGGGAAGCTACTACTTAGTGGGAGTAGTCTGTATGATGCTAAGTGATGCAAGTATGTGCCCTTTTCCATTGATGTCAAAGGGGGAGAGAAGACATGTGAAAAAAAAGTGGTTGCTGATCAAAGGGGGAGCAGTAAAGGAAGAGAAGACATGTGAATGGTTGTTGTTGATAGGGGGAGTTATGTTAGTCAGTGAGGAGAAGTACTTGTCTTGATGGTTAAAACAATTTTTCACATCATATGTTGCCATCAATGACAAAGGGGGAGATTGTTGCAAGTATGGGTCTAACCAGTGTTGTCATTGATGTCAACATACTCCTATTGCATTGATGTCAAGGATTGGATGAGTAGTGTGCTGAGGATATTGAGAAAATTAGTCCTATCAGAAACAGAGAAGAACAGTGAAAATAGTGAAGCTCTATGAAGTGAAGATCCTAGCTAAGATGAAGATCAGAGGATGCAAATCAAAGGGTTTGTAGATATGTGTCTAAAGGTGATCCAGTAAAGATTTGAGAGGTTCACATGAAGATTTGAAGAAGTTATGGCCATATGAGTAAAACTAGTTCTAGAAGATGTTTATAGGTGACAGAGCAACACAAATAGGTCCGGTGAGATCTGGAAATGCAATATCTTGTTTTGCGGATTTGGTGGAGTGTTTAGGAAGTCAATGTGAATTGACAACTCAACTGGTTCATTGTCTGGAGGTCTACAAGAATCTATTCCAATATGACAGTGATGATAGACTGTGTTCTTGAGGTTTCAGATGAAGAAGAGAATGATTTCAGTAAGCAGAAGTAGTGTGGATATTCTTGGTGATTTAGGAAAGCTTGTGGGGGTCTCTAGTTTGTTTTCAGTTCCTGTTGGTGGTTTGCATTGAATATTGAGCTCATAATTGAAGAATTACTTCGAGATGATGATGTTCTTCTTAAACTTGGCTGATCGGATGATTAACACATCTTGTGGATGATCTTGAAGATGTTCTGCGAAGGATGGCATGTTCCTCAAAGAATATTAAAGTCCTAGATATATGTGGCCGATAGTGTGGTGATTCACATGAAGTCTTTTGTAATAAATCAAGTTGTATTTGTGTATTTGCTCTGTAAAGTATGCCAACTTTGATGATTATCCCAAAGTTGATGACTTGTATAAATAAGAGTTGTGAAGTCATTTCAAAAGTATTGGGAAGAAAATGAGAGTGGTAGAAAGGAGAAAAGCAAAAGGTAGAGCAGAAGTATTCAGCTTAAATGGAACTGACTCAAGCATGGTGAAGATGCTAATCTTCAGTTCAAGTATGTAATATCTATTTTTCTATAGACAATGTGTCTCCTATAGGCAGTGGGCCTCTTGTGAGTAGTGTGCTCGGGTAGTGAGCCCTAATTGGCATGTGCCATTTTGTTCTTCTTATTCTTTTAACAGAGAATACAATCTTGGGTTAGTCACCCCGTGGTTTTTCCCTTAATCGGGTTTTCCATGTTAAAATCTTGGTGTCATGTGTTAATGTGTTTCTGCTCTTGTATTGTTGCATTATGTTTCCATGATTGATTTATTATTATGCAACTGAATTACAAGAAGGATTTAAGTGGTTAATAAAAGAAAAGTTTTTGGACAACTGATTCACCCCCCCTCTCAGTTGTTTGTCTTGAAACTAACACTTACAAACATATTGAATCATTTTCTATACAATCTTTCAAGTTTAGGGGAAGAAAAAGGGGGATTTGGGATAGTGTGGTTGGTTGAACTAAAGTCCTTATGTGAAGAGGAAGGAGAAGATGAAGATGGATATTTGGGAAAATGATTTTGAGTTTGTTGTATTTATTGAGTTTGGTTGATATATATAGCAATCAAGTGGGGCCTCCAAATTTTAATGATTACCTAGTGGACTTATTCATTGTTTGCTATTCTCATCACATAAAACATCCCCACTAGTAGTGAAAATAGTAGTGACAAGTACATGCCTTTGAAGCATTGTAATAATAATATATATTTTGTAATAAAAAAATAATTGAAATGTATTTTGAATAATACAATAATTATCTTAAAATATATTGGTTCCTATAATTATTACGTAAAGTGTATAATTACCTATAAAAAAATGAAACAAAATTCTCATTTTTAAACACAAAACCCTTTTATGTAAAATTTAAAATTAACTATTAAAAAATAAAACATAATTTTTATATGTCAACACAAAATCCTAGAAGATAGTAGGAAGGAAGGACAATAAACGTGAACAAAGAACTATACATGGATTATATAAATAATAGCATTTGAAATACAATAAATTACTATCCAAGGATTGACGAGTTTAAGAAAATGTTAATAAAAAGTTTTGTGTGCCAACATTTATTAAAAAAAATAAAACCATAAGAGGGAAAGAGAGGGAGACAGGAATCTAGAGAAGGGAAGAGATGGAGATATAGAGACAAAGGTAGAGAGAGGTAAACAAATAAAGAGGGAGAGAGATAGAGAGAGGTAGAGAAATAGAGAGATAAAGAGTGGGATTTAGAGAGAGGGATGTAATTTCCCCCATCTAACCCATTGGGTTAGTGGAGAGGGATTAGCCTATGACCAGACTCCCGTAGGCTAATAGAGATGTTTAGGGGGTCATTTCAGGGGACTTACTATTTATAGTAAGTCAGGAGCTGGGCACTTGCTATTTATGGTAGGGCAGTGTGGATGCTCATGGCACATGAATTCATATTATTTTAGGGCCCAAGGTATTATAATTTGATATATAAGTTAAATTAAATATTTAACTTATACTATTTGGGAGTTAAATTACTTTAAGTTATAAAGTAATGTTACTTTATAAAATTAAGTTATAAATTAAATTTGGGCCCCTAGGAGATGGACACCCTCATGGAGAGATAAGGGGATGAATGATAAATTAAAAATTAATAAAAACTCTCTTATCTTGGGTGTTGGGAAAGAGAGGAGTTAAAAGGCAAAAAAGAACTTCATTTTCCTTATGCGAAGATTATTGGAATTTGCTCTCTCTTTGTGAGTTATTTGCTTTGGCTTTCGGAGCTTGGCTCTAGAGTTTCAATTGGCTATGTTGGGATGAAAACCTCAACATTGGTCCCTTTCCTCATGAATGAAAGATCGTATCAGGAGAGGATTCGAGGAGGCTTCATACATGGGTCTCATTTGTGCTTTCAATGGATCATTTTGGGGAAGATTTGAGGAGAATATGATTAAGTTTGATAGAGAATTCATGAGCAGCTGCGAGGAATCAGGATACTAGAAGATTTTTGATACTTTGGCATTGTTCAGGAGCTACCTTTAATTATTATAGCAGGCCATACCCTTCCAAAGTGTAGATTTAATCCTTGTTTGAATTTGATTTGAGTGAGAATGTGGTCGCCCTTAGTGGAGATACCTTGCTGAGATAACATAGAAGTGTTTAAGGGAGATCTCAGTTGGCAGATTATTGATATATGCTGCTACATGGGCTGTACCAACTGAAGCAGTTCGTGGGTCTTCAAGTAAATTAAAGAGCTTCCTTTTGTGACCTTTCTTATCAAAGTGGGTGTCTAGGGCAAGGGTTTGAGTTACCATTTATTATAGAAGAAAACTGTTGCATTCCTAGAAGTTGTGAGCAATTTTCTAGGTCTTGTATGGCTGGCTCTCCGTCAGCATTTGTATGAAGTTGAAGATCTCTATTTGGGTATGTTACTGTAATTCATATTTTGACTAAATACAATCTGGGTATCTATTAGTTTGTCGTTATCTCTTTTAGTTTTTCTAGGTTTTCAATATATTGTTCAAAATCTATGTATTTCATGCAAAAATGCACATGCAAGAAAACCCCATAAAATCCTAAACAACAAAATTGCAAAAACAAAAATATACACAGAGCAAAACATATACCAGGGGTGTATGTTACAAAGGGGTGTATGTTATAGTGGTATTAGAGCAGAAGATCTTGTCATCCTGTGGGTTAAATATGACATGCAGAAGATGAAAACGAGACATATGGCCTACAGATAGATATAATTTTAGACCAAGACCAAGAACATGGAACCAACATAGAATATAGGAAGGAGAAGTACCACGGATTGATCCATTTGAGTTAGAGATAGAGGTTGTAGCTACTGAGGGGCAACCAACAATATTATATAGTGAGGAAGATTTTGAAATTCCATAAATGGACCCTTTTTCAGGTGAACTACAACCAGTTACAGAACTTATAGGAGAAATGAGTGACAGGGAAGGTGAGGAACCTAGCATGTGTGTGATCCTGAATGTGCTCACCAGGAGCTCATTGGCATTAGAGAGAGAATTGAGGGAGTCTCGATAGGAGTTGAGAGAATCACAGGCAGAGATAGCACATACCCTTGAACAGTTTCTACCTTGAGATGGAAAAAATAACAAGGATAATAACAACAATCACCGTGACAGATATAGGAACAATGGTGGTGACAGGTATAGGAATAATGATGGTGATAGAAATAGGGATAACGAAGGTGATAGAAATAGGAATAATGGGGGTGATAGGAACAATGGTGACAGGAACCACAAGGACAGAAATCTGGATGACAGACACAGGTATAGGGATGATGAGGGTGAGGCATCGATCACCCACAAGAGGGCTTCATAGTTTACAATAGGTGACAGACTTGGCATCATGACTTTTGCACCCAGGAACCAAGTTCTTGAATAGGACCCCACATAGGCTAAATTTTAGGATGAGATCCTAAGGGATTAGAGAGCATCTAGTGCAGAGTTCAGGGTCGAGATGACAATTGCTGAGTACTCTGACATTAGGATAAAGAACAGACCTTGCAAGGGAGGTAGACCTCAGAACCAGGAGTTGCAAAGGAAAGTTAGCAAAATGACACTTCCCTATTTTGATGGCTCTAGTAAGACCACTGTGAGAACTTGGGTCCAAAAATTAGACAGTTACTTGCAGATCAGTCCCATGCTAGAGGAGGACACCATTACCTATGCATCTTTACACTTGGAGGGGACTGCACATAAGTGGTGGAGTAACAGGAAGGTTACACTGGGTCACAATCAAATTACTTCATATGTGGAGTTCACTGCTAGACTGATCAATAGGTTTGACAAAAAAGACCTAGAGTTATAGTTTAAAGAGTTAGCACAATTGAGGCAGAGTGGGTCACTAGACTCATACATATCAGAGTTTTAGGACCTATCTGTTATGGTCTTAGATATCACAGAATGTAGATTGCTCATTCTATTCATTGATGGATTATTAGACCCACTATGTGGTTGGGTTAAGGGTTTTGACCCTGCTTCACTCTAGGAGGCCATGAAAAAGGCCTGAGATATGGAGTCATCAGTGTGGTGGAATAAATTTTAGTCTAAAGGCTTCCCACACAGGAGGGATAAGGAGAAGGATAGGAGATCTTTCTAGAGGGATGTTGACCAACCTAAGGATAAATCAAACAAGTTGACATATGAACAACTCAATGAATACAGGAGGAAAAACTTTTCTTCCATTGCAAAGAACCATGGGATCCCTCACATAAGTGCCCACACAAGGCCAAGGCCAAGTTGATAGAGTACTATTCAGTTGAGCAGTCATAGTCAGAGGCATCCGATTCACATTTAGATCAACCTTCAGACCATGAGGATAGTGAAGATGAGAGAGCATCACAACACAATGTTGGTAGTGGTGGTACTCTTGGCCAGCTTTCTAGTTTTGAGAAGGTTGGTTCATTTAAGGTGCGTGGTGTACTCAGAGGTTAGCGTATCATCACCCTCATAGATATAGGCGCCACACATAACTTTATTGATGAGCGGTTGGTAGCTTGAAGGAGACTGAAGGTAGAGGAATTCAAAGGCTTCAAAGTTATGGTAGCTGATGGATTCAAAATAACATGCAACAGGAAGATTTTTAGGCTGAAAATTATCATGGGTGAGTATGAGTTGGTGGATGATTTTTATGTGGTTGGCATTGGGGATACAAACGTTGTACTTGGAATCCATTGGATGAGCTAGTTAGGAGAGTTCACCATGAATGTGCAAAAAATGGAAATGAAATTTGAATTAAAGGGAAAGGAAATATGTCTTAGAGGATTGACAAATGGTGGACTATAGGTGGTATCATTGAAGAGAATGGAGAGGTATTGTGGCATGACTAGATAGAGTGGGTAGCAGAATGCCTCATTGTACCAGAGTACCCAGCATGACAAAAAGACGGTTATCATCTAGATATTAAAAGCTTTTGACAAAACATGGCAAGGTGTTTGGAGATATACCACCAAGAGTGCCTCCAGATAGAGGCATAGAGAACGTCATTGAGTTGGAGAATGGGACTAAGCCCATCATGATTACCCCCTATTGTCATCGTAAGAGACTGAAGGATGAGATAGAGAAGACCATTAAGGAGTTGTTGGAGATGGGACACATTCAGCCCAGTAAGAGTCCCTTTGCTTCTGCAGTGGTCTTAGTGAAAAAGAAGGATGGTACAATTAAGATGTGCATTGACTACAGGGTGCTAAATAAGAAAGCCATCAAAAATAGGTATCTTGTTTCAAGGATTGATGAGCTAATAGATGAGTTGCATGGTGCTTTCTATTTTCCTAAGATAGATATTAGATCAGGATACCATCAGATTCACATGAGGGCAGAGGATATAGAGAAGACTACTTTTAGGTGTCATTACAGCCACTTTGAGTTTCTAGTGATGCCATTCAGTTTGACCAATGCACGTGCTACCTTCTAGAGTTGCATGAACCAGATTTTTAGATAGCAGCTTCGAAAGTTTGTATTGATCTTCTTCGATGATATATTGATTTTCAACAGGACTTGGGAGGATCATTTAGGACATCTAGAGGAAGTGTTGAGTATTTTGGAGAGTGAGTCCCTCTATGCCAAAAAGTCCAAGTGTGACTTTGTCATGACAGAGTTGCTCTATCTGGGTCACATTATCAGTGTAGATGGTGTCAAGGTAGATCTAGATAAGATAAAGGCGATTGTTGATTGGCCCCTACCTACAAACCTCACACAACTTAAGGGTTTCTTTGGACTATGTGGCTTCTACAAGAGATTTGTAAAAGGCTTCTCACAGACAGTAGCACCTTTGATAGACTTGACCAAAAAGGGAACCTTTGTGTGGAGTCATGCAGCTTAGCAGTGCTTTGATCACTTCAAGCACTTGATGTCTACTTGCCCTGTGTTGGTAATCCCCGACTAATTCTCTAAGCCATTTGAGCTGGAGTGTGATGCCTTAGGAGAGGGGATAGGGGTAGTATTGATGCAGTAGAAGCACCCGATAGCATTCGAGAGCAGGAAAATTTGGGGTGTTGAGAGGAGCTACTCGGTGTATGACTAAGAGATGTTGGCCATACTGCATGCATTGGCCAAATTAAGACCTTATCTGGTAGGTGGGAAGTTCATCATAAAAATAGATCATAACAACATTAAATATTTTATGAACCAGAAGGATTTGAATGATAGACAATAGAAGTGGGTTAGTAGGCTTCAGGCTTATGACTTTGACATCAAATATGTCAAGGGGAAGAGGAATATAGTTGCAGACGCATTGTCGAGGAGACCTCACTTGTGCTTAGTTGGGGAGATATCTGTTGATTGGACGGAGTTGATTGCAGCAGAGTATGCTAAGGACTCTTGGGAAACAGGAGTCATTGAGGGAACAATAAGGGATGATATATATTATGTGGTGAATGCTTTGATCATATACAAAGACATGATATTCTTGGTGCCTAGTTCTTAGTTCAAGCAGAAGGTGATAAGAACTTTCCATGATACTCCAATGGCTAGCCATCTTGGATTCTTCAAGACTTACAAATAGATTCAGGAGAGGTTCACATGGAAAGGGCTTAAAGAAGAAGTGCTGAAGTATGTTCATGAGTTTCCTATTTTCCAATAGAATAAGAATGAACATACTTATCCAACAGGATTATTATAGCCATTGCCTATTCCCAATCAAAAATGGGAATGTATCTCCATGGCCTTCATCATAGGGCTACCCAAGGTACAGGGGAATGACAATATTTATGTGGTAGTTAATAGACTCACCAAATTTGCACACTTCTTCACCATTTCAACAACCTATACAGCTGCTCAGGTGGCTGATTTATTTTTCAGGGAGATATTCAGGCTTCACGGGATACCCCAGAGTATAGTCATTGATAGGGACAACAAGTTCCTGAGATTATTCTGACAGGAGCTATTCAGATTATGTGGAACTGAGTACCAATTAACACCCACAGATAGATGGCCAAACGGAGGTGGTGAACAAGTGGTTGGAGGGGTATCTACGTAATTATGTTTCGGGGTAGCAAAAGGCATGGATCAGATGGTTGCACTTGGGGGAGTATTATTATAACACCACATTCCACATGTCTATCCAGATGACTCCTTTTAGGGCACTATATGGTTATGATGCCCCATGCTTCACATACCTCTTACTTGGTGACAGTCGAGTGCCTAAGGTAAAAGATCTCTTGCAGGAGAGCCAAGACATAGTGAAGGAGCTTAAGGAGAATATACAGCAGGCACAGAATCAGCAGAAGCTTTATGCTGATCAGCATCGAGTGGAGAGAAGTTTTGAGGTTGGAGGTATGGTATATTTGAGGCTTCAACCCAACATGTAGTCCACTCTCAAGAAGAGTAGAGTAGAAAAATTAAAACCTAGGTTTTATGGCCCATTCAGGATCATCAGAAAAGTGGGTGAAGTGGCATATTAGCTTGAATTTCTAGCAGACAACAAAGTGCATAATGTGTTTCATGCTTCCAGGTTGAAGAAATCTCTTGGCCATAATGTGATCCCTTCAGTGGAGCTTCCTCCATTGGATGAGGAGGGGAAATTAATTCTAGTACCAGAGGCTATCACTGACACCCGAGAGAGGAATTTGAGGAAACGAGTCATCAAAGAATACCCTGTTAAGTGGAAAAATTTACCAGTTGAGGATGCCACTTGGGAGAGTGAACAGATTTTGCAGCATCCTAAGCTGAGGTTACTTAAGGACAAGAAATCTTTGGGAAGGGCGGACTATAATGTTCCCCATCTAGCCCATTAGATTAGTGGACAAGGATTAGCCTATGACCAGACTCCTGTAGGCTAATGGAGATGTTTAGGGGGTCATTTTAGGGGACTTACTATTTATAGTAAGTCAGGAGTCGGGCACTTGCTATTTATGGCAGGGCAGTGTGGATGGTCATGGCACATGAATCCATATTATTTTAGGGCCCAAGGTATTATAATTTGATATATAAGTTAAATTAAATATTTAACTTATACTATTTGGGAGTTAAATTACTTTAAGCTATAAAGTAATGTTACTTTATAAAATTAAGTTATAACTTAAAGTTGGGCCCCTAGAAGATGGATGCCCTCATGGAGAGATAAGGGGATGAATGATAAATTAAAAATTAATAAAAACCCTCTCATCTTGGGGGTTCGGAAAGAGAGGAGTTAAAAGGCAAAAAAGAACTTCATTTTCTTTATGCGAAGATTATTGGAATTTGCTCTCTCTTTGTGAGTTATTTGCTTTGGCTTTTGGAGCTTGGCTCTAGAGTTTCAGTTGGCTGTGTTGGGATGAAACCCTGACATTGGTCCCTTTCCTCGTGCATGAAAGATCGTATCAAGAGAGAATTCAAGGAGACTTCATACATGGGTCTCATTTGTGCTTTCATTGGATCATTTTGGGGTAGATTTGAGGAGAATATGATTAATTTTTACAGAGAATTCATGAGTAGTTGAGAGGAATTAGGATACTAGTAGATTTTTGATATTTTGGCATTGTTTGGGAGCTGCCTTTCATTATTATAGCAGGCCCTACCTTTACTTCTACAGGTCGTACTTTCTAGGAGGCCATACCCTTCCAAAGTGTAGATTTAATGCTTGTTTGGATTCAATTTGAGTGAGAATGTGGTCACCCTTAGAGGAGATACCTTGCTGAGATAGCATAGAAGTGTTTAAGGGAGATTTCAGTTGGCAGATTGCTGATATATGCTACTACATGGGTCGTACCAGCTGAAGCAATTTGTGGGTCTTCAAGTAAATTAAAGAGCTTCCTTTTGTGACCTTTCTACTCATCAAAGTGGGCATCTAGGGCAAGGTTTTGAGTTACCATTTATTGTAGAAGAAAATTGTTGCATTCCCAGAAGTTGTGACCAATTTTCTATGTCTTGTATGGCTAACTCTTCGTTAGCATCTGTATGAAGTTGAAGATCTCTATCTGGGTATGTTATTGTAATTCATATTTTGACTAAATACAATCTGGGTATCTATTATTTTGTCGTTATCTCTTTTAGTTTTTCTGACTTTTCAATATATTGTTCAAAATCTATGTATTTCATGCAAAAACAGATGCAAGAAAACCCCATAAAACCCTAAACAACAAAAACAAAAACATACACAGAGCAAAACATATACCAGGGGTGTATGTTATAGAGGGGTGTATGTTACAAGGGAGATTGATAGAGAGGAATAGTTATACAAAAATAGAGCAAGAGAGCAATAGAGATAAGAGATATAAAGGGAAAGAGAGACTAACTTTTGATCACCCATTTCATCCCAACAATCCAAAGATGGCACATGACCATGGGGAGAGAGGGGAAGAGAGATAAGGGGGGGGAGGGAGAGAGAGAGAGAGAGAGAGAGAGAGAGAGAGAGAGAGAGAGAGAGAGAGAGAGAGAGAGAGAGAGAGAGAGAGAGAGAGAGAGAGAGCACATCAAAATGGTAAATTAATTGAGGTGGAAGATGTGTAGAATTTGAAAAAGTAAGACTTGCGGAAAAATGATTAATGTAGTTGAAGGTTTTGATATGATAATAGGTGGAAGCCCCTATAATAATATTATAGGTAACAATAGGAACACAAGGGATGGGCTAAAGGGGAAGCATTCCTATATTTTATATGAATTTTCTCTTATTTTTATATAACTTTTTATCTATTTTTTTGATGTAATGAGCATACCAAGTCAAAGATTACCAATTCAAAATTCTAAAATATCAATAAATTAATACTACATTAGTATGTGAAATTTGTGTTTGTAAAAAAAAAACAAATCAATCTAAAGATACCACCTATCTATGGCTCAGACATAGGTTATGCATAGAACATCACTTCCTTAATGGCCTCACAAGTAACTTCATGCATTTCCACAATGTATGCTAAAAAATATGAAGAACCCAACAAATGGAGAGAGAGAGAGAGAGAGAGAGAGAGAGAGAGAGAGAGATCTTCACCACCATGATGTCTTGAACTATAATATTGATAGAAATTTAACAATTATCTAGGTGGATAGTGGGCTAAGAATTTGTTGAGGGTGATGAAATCCTTTGATGATTGAGCACACATAAGTTATCTTGACCTAGCTCATACAAAGATGGATTGAAATGAAACATGGACACATATAATAAAAGTGAACATCAAAATTATTTGAAGAAAGAAAGAAAGAAATTGCATATTATAAGTACATTGAGCTCTGTGTTAGTCAAGATTGAGGCCCTTTTTTGTCAACTCAAAATGATAATGTCTGGCCAATGTTCATTGTATTTGTAAATTACATCTTTCAATGGTTTTAAATCAATATATGTTGTGAATGTTCCCCATCATTGTAAGATAATTTTTTTTCACATATCCATTTGCTAAAAACCATGTATGAATTCTTAGATACCATGCTTTTAGTGCTTCTTTCAAACCATAGAGCACTTTCTTCAACTTATAAACAGATCCTTATTTGCATTCTTCAAATCCTTGTGGTTGATCCACATATACTTCCTCTTCAATGTATCTATTCAAAAATGTACTTTTCACATCTAATTAGTATACTTTCCATCCTTTTTGTGATACTAATGATATCATCAATCTCATAATGTTATGTCTTGTAACAAGTGCATAGGTCTCCTTATAATCTAGACCATACCTTTGAATCTTTTCAATGATAAAATCACTTGTACTTTACCTTATAAACCCATTAGTTCCTATCACTTCTTTGACTTTTCTCAATTTAATAAAAACTTTAAATAAAATTTTCTCACCACAACTAGACATCCCTCAAATGTCCCCTTTTAAAAGTGATGACACTGATATCATAATTTTTTATTTTAAATATTATTTATGGTTTTATTTTTTTAAAATATATATTTATATTCTAATTTTATAAATGAATAGCTTGATTATATATAAAAAAGTTTTAAATGTAGTTTTTTTAGCTCTTAATATTATAGTTTTATATAATATGAAAATTTGTTTTTGATATCTCAGAGGGGTGTCCCTGCAATTGGCCAGGCTTCACTTAAGTTTCCGTTACCAGACGAGACTAGTCCCCTCTGGGCTAATGCGATATCACATCGCCTGCCCCACGATGTGCGTGGCTAGGCGAGTTAGGATTTAAACTTGGGTGGGTGGACAACCACACACTTAGAGCGGACAGCCACACCACTTGAGCTAAACCCCAGAGGCTATATAATATGCAATTTTAGTTATATATTATTTATTTAAATTTAATATATTTATATATCATATTTTAATTTTTATGATTGCTATATTTTTAAAATTTATAAAAATTAAGAGAGAGAGAGAGTGTGTGCTTTCGCCATCAACAATTGGCATTGTTGCAGAATGATGCGAGATGATCAAGGTAATCTAAGTTGGACATCTTTCTAACTTCCAGTTTCTTGGTTGTCTATGTGAATGGTGTGAATCTTATTGTACATACGGCCCAATTTTGTTTCAATCCATGTTTATTTTATCTCAATTTTGGACATACTAAATAAACTATACTTCTTTTAAACAATGGACATCAATATCTAAAATTTAGTCCATTCTAACTTTAAATTGCTTAATAAATCTAGGCAACCTCTTCAAAATTTAAAATGTATTTGTAACAATAGTTTACAAATTAAGTGACATGTTGGGTTAAAAAAATACATTGGCTATGAAGAACACTCTCTTCTTATTTTATTCCCCATTCTAAGAACATCTCAATTTCCATTGTACAATTCTTTACGTCAAATAATATACTTTGTCCATGCAATTTAAAATTTTTTACAACATTCCTTGGTGTACCAGTGGAGGCATGGGGTAAACATGATAATACAAGGTCATCTAATTACACATATTTTTAGTATGGATCATAACAGATCTTATATTTCAATGCTTCATAAATACAACCTCTACTAATGTAGAAGCTATCTTTTTGATGTTCAATGTTTTCCCACTTTTGTGTCACATCAATAGTCATTATAGGGGAAAGCAAATGAAACCAAAGCTATGACCAAGTTCCAATTGAAGAAAGTTCTCTGTATGGGTGTTGTTGTGGGTAACTATGCAATGGAGGTCCAAAAGTAAATATTTTAGAATGTCCAGTTGAGTGTCAACTTTCTGGTGCCCTTGCTTAAAAAAATGACAAAATGGCATTGATTTCATCTTGCTAGAAACCAATTACAATGTTTTTATAGTAGTTGAAACATTGATTTCTATAGTTTCTAAAATTTCTAAGTAAAAATTAAAGGGCTTAAAACATGAAGACTTGATTTTATAGTACCCTCATTGTGTTGATCTATAGAATTATTGTTCTAGGTTCACTATTTTTCAGGAGATGGCAAGTTTTCTTGCTTACTTTAGAATCCTACAACACTCTTGGAGTGAGATACGTAGTGTTCATGCAAAACAAATATAGTTTCCATCTGAAAAGACATGAATGTGCAGTTTGTGTGTCATTTTCTTCACTAATATGGAAGTCAGAGCTTGCAGTCAACATATTCTGGAGAATTTAGATCTCAAAGCCCACATAAACAAGCCCTTCACTCCATGTTATTCCATTCCCCCTTACATTAATGTATACATTTTTTTTAATAGACATATATATTTATTTAATGATTATAAATACATTTTATATGAAAAAATTGAAGAAACACGAAAGATTCACAAAATGAAATCAATGGTGGTTGATTGTGAAAATGAAATCCACCAATACTCTTTCAATTTCAGCGTACCCATTGCACACTAAGGTGCGATTGCTAGTTTAATATTTTTTTTATTAATTTAATGTTTATAAATGAGAAGTGCTTTTCTTAAGGTTTGTTATTATATTTGAATTTATGTTAGGTGTGATATAATAGTAAGTTGTATTTAATATTGAAATAAGCTAGTAAAGATATCTTAAATATATCTATATAAAATATGTGGTACTATTGCAATGAGTTCTCTTTATCTAGTGATTAATCTCTCTACAGTAAACCAATCAAAATATAATATTATTTTTTTTATGTTGAATAAATTTTAATTTTTACTAGAAGTTTCTATGAGAAAATTTTAACAAAAATTATTTCAAAAATCATTTATCTCTATTGTGATTGGCTCAAAATTTGAGCTCTTAAGGATGGATTTTGTGGAGATACTATTTTGAGTAAAAACAAACACCCTAAAATCAATGAAATGAAGAGAGGAGTTGACAATTGTTTAATTAAATTATGAGTGGCTAAATTCTTGCTAGGAATTTAGTTCTTAAACAAATAATAATTTTTTGTTTAAGTCTATGCAAATATTATAACAAAAATTGTAATATTTATATTAATATAATATTCATATTAATATGATGATTTTATTTTATTTTGAAAAAGGGGTAAAAATTTATTATTGTTATGGAGTAAAAAGTAACCTCATACCTTTTTACCTCCTAGTTTAGCTCCTAGGTCCCCGTGTTTACACTTTACATGCTTAATACTTATCCTAGAGCAAATTCCATCGAAACCCATGACAAATGGGACTCAGGGGTCCAATCTAAATGATTAATCATGACCCAAATTAGCCTTGGGACTTGTGCACCCACACCCTAGTCCAGGATGATTTGTCGAGACCCAAATTTAAATGTGTCAGCATAGGACCTTTAAATTTTTTTTCCCTCTACTGGCCTTTACAATTTAAATTACAAATGTTAGTGGGAAAGCATATATAAGTGAGTTTATATCTTCATTTTACACCTAGATGGATAATGTGAACTTGTGATATTGAGCTAAGGGATTTTAAGGCATTCATTGTGTTCCAGAGTAGAATTGTATTGTTATTGTGTTTGTTTGTTGTAGATTTGACTTCATCAATCCATTTCCTCATGGTTTGAAAGATCTTCATCTCTGTGAGGGCTTCACCTCTAAGGTGACATCTATTTGTGTTTCAATCATTTTATTCATCATTGCTTTGGCCTCTGCCATCCCTTGGGCACACACTCTATCTAACAATGGTGTTGGAAGACTTGAATGTCATTCCAGGGCTTGACCGAGGCAAGCTCCTAAACATCACAACCCCCAAACCCCTCTCTTTGTGATTACAGGTTATAGGTGCAGGATTTGGTGTAGTGCAGGTGCAGAGAAGCAATTCAAAGGATAAGAATCTACGATTTGAGGAAAAGTTGCTATAAAACCACCCTACTAGACTAGGGCTCCTGCCCTGTAGTCCTCCCAATAGGATTTATCTTGAACTCAGGAGCTGAACATTATTCGACACTGCTCACTATTCTAAATCTATAGAAAAGTTATCCTATCAGAATTGGGAGCCCATCCCATAGTTTACAAAGTCTCCGCCTTGGGAAATCCAACTTCTAGCAAGTTTCTAATCCCTTCTGAGTGCCTTCTTGTGTAGTGATTTGTGGCAGTTTATTCATCTATACCTAATTTCATTATAATTAAGGTTGAAGGCTTATCAAATCTAGGGTTTGACAAATCTTTCAATCTAATCAGTCTTTCCACATCATTCCTAAGTACACCAACCTATAGTTGACTCCTCTTTTATCTGTAGTGACCTGGGTCAGTTGTTTTCTTTGAATGTTAGTGTGAAAGGAGGGTTTGATTTGATAGATCTCAATACTATTCATCCCTCTTCTACATTTTCACATATAACATTTTGGTGAACCTATGTTTTTACTAAACTCACATCTTGTTGAGTGTTATAATTAGTCCTTGCATTCATTCATACCATAATAATCATCTTTTGATTGAAAAATCTTACATACATTTGAAATAAATTTTAAAAAACAAGCATTTTAGGCTTGCATTAAGGCATAGTTTTGCATGCTTTGCATTGCATATCATTGAAATATTTATTTTTCTGATATTTACATCAGATCTGATCTATATTATAGTCATTCATGTCATTGCATCATATCACATCTCACATTTGAAGATCTCATTTGCTAGGGTATTGCTTTAAAAGTTACATTTTTCAGATAACCTATTAATTGAACCAAAAGCTAGGGTTTGTAGTCAATATCTTATTTCAACATTTGCTGCTATCATAAAAATCTTTCAATTCAGATCTAGAAATGATTTAAAGCATATTTTCATTTCTCATTTGAAAATTTTGCATCGTTTCATAATTTACTTTGAAATTTTCACATGTTTGTAATTACACGATGTGTATTTCAACATATGCAATTTAACCTCTCCCTAACATTTCTTTGCAAGAAATCTTAAAAGTGGTCTATATTACCTTTTGTGTAGCACTCTTTACATCTTAATCACTCCATTGTAAGGACACTAGTGCATTTTCCTTCTTGGTAACTATTACCAATTTTTACTCCCAACTCAAATTGGTAGAGCTGATGTATTACAATTCATTATTTTGGAAGTGAAAATTCATAGCATTTTGGTTGTATCAGTTGTATAGTTATCATAACAGATTGGTTCAGTTTTATCAGTTGTTGTTATGCAGAAGAAAGTACAAATTAGTTAACATTCATTGCTTATCTCAGTGTTTATCATTGATTGAAAGAAGTCTCATAATGTTTGCAATGTTCTATTCATATCATCAGATGAGATACATAAAATGGAATCACATTGCATTGAATATAGAATGAGAGAGAGTAATTAATTGTCCCACACAAGTCATGGGAGTAGCTAGATTTGAATATCTAATACAATATGTTATGCAACTATAAAAAATATGACAAAGCATATGAAGGAGAGGGTGCGAATCAATGCCTGAATTTAGAGTTGGTGGATCATATGGTAGTTGCTCCATTCATTGCCACAATTTTCTTCAATTGTCATTGGTGAAGTATAACTCATAAGAGGTATAGAATGCAGATTACATCATGTGTTGCAGAGTAGATAAGTTATGACAAGTAGATTGCATCTATAAGGTAGCAGTGTTGAACATCCTATCATATTGTATTTATGAGGCAACCATATGTTACCACTGTTCATCATAAACATCACATGCATATATGGAACAACTTAGAATTCACATTGCAATCAGAGGTAATGGATATCTTTGTCATACAAAAGAGGGCCAGTCTATTGATACAATCAACATGCATCACATCTATCATAGCACAAGTCATTGGGATGGCCAAAATGCTCAATATAGAATACAAAGGAACTAATCCATTACGACTGTTTGAGATTTGTATTTATAAATGGTAAAAGGAGAGCATATACATAAATGGCAGAGTGAACTGGTACAACCATAAAAGGAACCAAGTGCATATGTCATGGAAAGAAGTCAAGTGAACAGCTTTCCATCTCATCTTAGAGTAATTTACAAGAGGAAGATGTATGTTTTAGTTCATCGTGAATGTCATAGATACATGTATAAGACAACCACAATGATAAAATGAAATGCTGATTGCCAAGGTATATCAGTAACTATGAAGCAGTAGAATTTGCAACAAATGAACACATTTATGATGAGATGAGCATCAATATAACCATAGGCTACAGCTAGAATGCTTTCATTTATATATTGTGGAACAACCAAGACACTGTAGTTTATAGGTACAGTTATGGCATTTGTATGCTAAATATAAATGCAGTATGCGTGTTGCATCAAAGAGTGAGTAGCATCTATGCAAGATTGAATAAACTAAGAAGTGCAGATGGACAACCATGATGGCATCATGGCAAGATATATATATAGAAGCATATTGCATTAGACAGTCAAGATTGAAAGGAACATAGCCAAGTATATACAAAGATCAAAAAATGCACTTCACCAAAGTAATAATGAAGCTTCAACATCTACAAGAGATGCAAAAAAGTTTAATGAGTTCAAGAATATCAACAAGGTAATTTTACAATAAATTCTCAACCATCATATTCAGAGCAAGTGATGTTACAGAGAAAGAAAAGGAGCAACTATCTTCGGATATGACATATATGGTTAACTAGATTGCAATTGGGGTGCTCCCACAATAATGGGTTACACTTTTTGGGACATCTTGATTTTTGTTGAAATCACATATTTTTAGAAAATATAATGATTTAAGCCTTGAAATGTTCCATTTAAAAGATTTTAATTGAAGAGGGTTTGATCAAACCCCCTTAGATTCAAACCTCCTTGGATAGAGCCCCGCTAGTTTTAGACCATACCTATAATGGAGTCTCCTCTACACCTATCAAAATGCTGATAAAAAACCACTTTTGATTTACCTTTTGGGGGATCAAATGAATTCATTTAAAATTTAAGTTTTATAAGTATGTAGTCTTTATTATAAGCTTCCCAAAAAGTATAATTTTAAATATATTTAATTTGATTAATATATTTATTTTTTATTTCTTGTGAATGTAGGTTTTTTATCGAACATCATGTTCCCAGTTCTACACACATGGAAAATTAGTAAATTAGTGAAAAAAGATTCTAAAAAATATCTATACCCTAGGTATTGATGTCCTTGTTTCAACAAAAAAAAAATTGAATTTTGATTCATACAAAAAATTATGTTTTACGGAATACGCCTATGTCTAAAATATAATTGGTTTGACTTCAAAACTTAATTAAAAAAAAAAATATTCAACAAAATATTATGAAACCAAATGCATGCCCTATATATCAGTGTTACCAATCTAATTCAAAAGAATCAGAATTTTATCCTTTGTAGAAAAAAAGTTATGTGCTAGAGAATACATATCACTTTAAAAACTAGTTATCAAAACTAGTTAAAAAAGATGTTGTTTACTATTAAAAACTAGTTATCAAAGGAGACACAATTTTTTTTACAATTTAAATCCATTTTTTAAAAAAAATATATTTAGAATCTACAAACAAAATCTCACAAATCACTAGTTCTCATCATCTTCAAATTCCTAACGGTTTAGCGGCTATAGGTGTCAGAAAGTGAAGATTTAGTTCAAAATGTTGATTTCAATGCCAAGTTTGGCCAAAAAGTGTAACCCAATATTGTGGGATAACCCATTGAGAGATACCAAGTGCCACAGGTGCATAGTTGTGTAAGTTAAATATTGATATATATTGTAAGCTTCGTTATTAATATCTATTCACAGGAGGGTGTTGTTGGGCATCTCTTCACAAAATGCCAAAACCATATCAAGATAAATGTAGAAATCACAACTACTGGAATTGGAGCTATGGATATTGACATACATAACTATTTCCATTTGTAAAAATGAATGCATTTGCAATTTTTACAATAATGAAGCCCGAAAGTAAAAGAATATTTAGAAATGATAAAGCTACAACCTAATGCATTGGTCATATTCTTCAGTTTCAGAAATGAATACCAATACGGGTGTTTTGCTTTCAAACATATAGGAAAGGGTTGTTTTGCATTTTCCAAGTGAAGAGAACAACATGATATTCTTTTGCTAATCAAGAAGGTATAATGTTCATTACCAGCATAGAAGGCAACCAACCATTAAGGGAGAATGCAGTCTAGAATATCATGGAGCAATATTTGTTGGGACAACGAGTAGGGCTACAATATTTAGATCTCATTCATGCTTCCAAAATGCAAAGCAAGCTACAAACTCTCTTAGTCTTTAGAGGAAATAATGATATCTAAAGGGGCTGTGGTGACAATGAATAAATTTTTTAGCAGAGTTATACAATGTCAAGGAGCAAGCATCATTATGAGTAAGCTCTAGTGTCATTCAGCACAAAGGAGACAACAAAAGATAACGTAGTGAAGACAAGTAATCTTAAGGGTTGCATCATAGTTTTTGCTCAAAAATTTCTATGAAATAGAGAAGGAATAAAGGGGTTGAATTCATAAAGCACAATGAGATAGTCGTGACCTCTTGATAGAGAATAACACTAAAAAATGTCTCTATAGTTGTGTTGTTTAATTACCCAGTCGAGCCTCATTACATAAAAGGGAATTGATGTGATGGTTCAAAATTATCACAGTCGTGACCTTTAATGATCAAGAAAATATAGATAAGGATGATGCAACCATGGCCGAATATTCATCCTTTCTTTAGAGGTTCAAAAACCCATTCCAAATTATATTAGGTGAGCTCAACTATAGAGAGTAAAGAAATGGTCAAGGGTTTAAAACTCAAACACACATAATGCTACAAGAAATAGAAGATACAAAGATGAGTGAGTCATCTTACCTGTGTATGGAGGTCGTGTATGGAAATGCAAATCTTAAAACCTTTTCCTTGCTTAGAAATAAGGCTATTGTGGCCATATGGAGAAGACAGAATGCAGTCACATAGAGAAATAAAAGGTGTCAACATATCATTAAAATGTGCAGGCCATGGCTCTATGAGCTTTTTATCTCAATAAATTTAGAGCAAAATGGGGGGAAGTCAAAGAATAAAGAGTGTATAAACCTTTTACCTTCATTCCTATAGGAGGTATATGGAGTTTGAGCCCGAGGGTGCTAGAAATGCAGTGTTTCGAGTTTGAAACCCTAGCTTCGATGGCGGTAGATATAGAACATGTTTTCATCAAAGACAAAGTGGAAGTGAATGCAAAAAGATAGGGTATTCGAATGCTTTTGCCTCTAGGGTTTCCTTTGCCCTAGGTGAACATTGGCATTTTATCACATTATTTGTTTTTTCACAAAGCCAACTAATACCCCATGGTGTTATGTTTTATGTTATTTGCCTAGGCTTTGTGCCTTTAGTCTCCTTTATCATCTTAGGGGGAAATTTAACATTAGAGTGCCTTAGAAGTCTTTGCAAAACTGATAGGAGCTAGACCTTGAGGAGGTTTTTATTTTTTCAAAAACACTTAATATTGCCTTCATAATTTTGTGATTTTATAGAAATAAAAAATGCCCAAGCATGATCATATAGCCTTGTAATTTTTCAAATCGAGACAGGATATGAATTTAAATTGCAAACCTTGTAAAGTTTTGTTTTAAAGCAATAAATTATAAATTGCTTTAAAATAAAACTATTTTAAGCAGTTAAAGAAAGAGGATCTTTCTTGATTTCCCTTGGGCGAAATTAGGTAGAAAAAGACAAATTTGTGCTTTTATGGAGCAGTGAAGGCATGTTTTAAAGTGAATTTTGGTGGGGACCACCTAGAGGACCAGTTTGGTAGCTTTATTTCATAGATTGGTGGCAGATTCAAAGATTTTATTTTTGTTTTTAGGGGGAGCTCGAAATGGATACTTTTTCCTATTTTTAGGAGCTTTATTGAGAGATCTTTGGACATAGTATATATCACAATTTCTTTTCAGAGAGGCAGATAGTTGATTTTAGTTTCTTCTCTCTTGTTCACAGGTAGAGTTGTATACAGATAGTTGGCTCATATTTCATTTTATGTATTGTACTCCTTTCAGTTTAGAATAGAAAATTTTCCTATTTCATCTCCTTATGTGCTTTTCAGTATTGATTTGATGTCTTATTGTGACAATTTCTTGTCCTTTATCATGTCTCGGTACTGTTAAATTGCATGTTTTCTCCTGGTTGTAATATGTGTTTGAATTAAATCTTATTACAAATTATTTAAGGATCAGAGCTCATAGGTGGGGTTGTGAAAATTTTAAGTATGAAGAACTATTTTGTGAGTGAATAGATTCATCTAGATTAGATTCAAAAGTTAGTTTGCATATCAATTACCCATCTATCCTTTTTCCCTGCAAGTCATTAGTTTAGGAATCATAAGAGAACCAGCTCACTCTGGAGATTCAATCTCATGATAGAAGACCCACATTCAAGAATGATTCCATGTTTCAACAGGGAGCTAAGTTCCTGTGAAGTTAGCAAGGGTGCATACTTGATTGACAACAGTAACAAGTTTCAAAAATCTAGTTTCCTCAAATTAGTGTTGTGGTGTACAAAAGTCTCTCATATTGGATATATTTGATTAATGAAAAGATCTTATTGTGCATTTCTATTCCAATATACTCTATTATGTCATCTTCATCTCATTTCTCTTTGGTATCCTTACATGCATATATCAAAGACTTTGAAATTTCTATAAATTCCTTAATATGAATCCTCATGTTCTCACTCGTATACAATCCATGTATCATAAGGATATATTTAAATGCTCTTCATTTGAAATCCTTGATTATGTATCCAATTTTGACAACTTCATAGCTCTCATGAA
Source organism: Cunninghamia lanceolata (assembly GCA_027924645.1). Lineage (NCBI taxonomy): Eukaryota > Viridiplantae > Streptophyta > Pinopsida > Cupressales > Cupressaceae > Cunninghamia > Cunninghamia lanceolata. Next base: position 513,370 of record BSBN01000233.1, read on the forward strand.
TACATACCCTTCAATATTAGAAGATCTAACTGAATACATCTCCATGAATACTCATGAGAAAGATGATTGTGAAAGTTCTTCTTCTTCTATCGACATCATAACTCATAATAATGCCTTAGATCTAGTATCTTATAAATGTGACGGTAACCTATCTTTGCCTATTTTACCCTATAATTCTTCTCCCAATGTTGTCCCCACTTGTGAGGACATCTTGGTACAAGAAGATGAAATCATTGATACATTCCTTAAAATATCACCCTACCTTTTCTTCATTCCAATGCTATCCCTTTGGAAGAGAAAGTATTAGTGAATGAAGAGCCTCCTCTAAAAAAGGATCCTCCATGGATAGTTAATAAGTGTTCATCTAATAATCACATGCTATGTGAGGTTTCTAAGGCTAATCTTTGTTGGGAATTAAGGTGTCTCAACCTTGGTAATTCCTTGTATTTGTACATTGTATTTATTTATTATTTGCCTATTGTATTAATTGGATGTAAATCCTATGTTGTCATTATGTGGGAGTTGGCATGGTGATGTGTCATCCTACATAGTATATGACCACATGTATTTTTGTCCTCACATGAGGAGATAGGCATCCCACTTAGTTGTAGGAATATTTTTCCATGTGTCGGCATCTTGGATGTTGTGTAAGGGAATATTGACCATAACAATCATGACAGATTCCTATGACAGTTGTAAGAGTCATAAGAGCATCTGTCATAGCCCATTTTGGAAATAGGTGACCTTCTTAGGATGGGGTGACTTGACAAGTGTTAGGAGAATCCTACATTGTTGGACAAGTGTCCATAGGCGTGGGTTTTGGGCCATTAGGCCATGTTGGACGCCCATCCCAATGTGGAGCCATTTTTGCCTTGTATTTGTTATATAAACAGGTGCTTTTGAGAGGAGATGTATTACAGGTTTGACAGGTATTGTTATGTTGCTGGTTTGTCTCCAGATACAAGTGTCGAAAACTCCTAAGAGCTTGCATTGCAAGTGTATTGTAAACCATTTCAGTTTTGATAATACATTGTGCAAGTTTTGGAGTGTGGGGTTTTTCACCCGATAAGGGTTTTCCCCACGTATATCTTGTGTCTCTCTTCTTCTGTCATACTTTCTTGTTTATTGTTTGCTGCAATATCTCCATTAGTGGTTTAACATAGCTATAATTGTGAGGATAAAACTAAATTTTCACTCTCCTCCCCTCATTAGATTAGTGTAGGATGCGATTTCCGCACACCTTAGCTTCCTTTCAGTTGGTATCAAAGTCTGACCAGTTTTGGTTCTAGCTACTAGGTAGGGGTTTTTTGAGCTAATCTTAGGTTGAGTGGGAGTGTTTTGCAGAGTATTCTATATATTGTTGAAACAAGGAGATGGCAACCACATCCGGAAGGTTAGAGGTTGAGAAATTCAATGGCACTAATTTTGAGTTGTGGAAACTCAAGATGGAGGACCTACTTGTTGATCATGACCTATGGGAAACTATATCTAGTGTGAAACCTACAACAATGTCACAAGCTAATTGAGACCTCAAAGATCGGAAGGCTAAGGGTCTCATAAGACTATGTTTAGCTGACTTTGTCTTGTTGAATGTCTATGAGGAGAAGAGCATGAAAGATCTTTGGAAGAAGTTGGGTGATGTTTATTAGGCCAAGTCCTTGGTAAACAAACTTTTCTTGAAAAAGAAGTTTTTCACTCTAAAGATGGAAGACAGAGGATATGTTGCAGACCACATGAATGCTTTCACATGATCATTGTACAGTTGACATCTGTGGGTGTGAAAATGGAGGAGGATCGTTGCATGACCCTGCTTTGTTCTTTGCCAGATTCGTGAGATCATCTTGCCATGGCTATCAGAAGAACCACTACCACCTTCAAGATGGAAGATGTGCTGTCCTCGCTGTTATTTGAAGAAATGCGGAGGAAGACATCCAAATCAGCCAAAGAGGCTCTTGCAGGTCGTGGAAGACCCAAAGACAAAGGGAAGAAGAAAGACAAGAAAGATGAGAAGGGCAGATCCAAATCCTATGGGAGATCCAAATCTCCTGGAAAGTCCAAGGCTCTCTGTTGGAATTGTGGAAAAACTGGGCATTTTTGAAAGGAATGCAAAGAGGAGAAGAAAAAGAAGAAGAAAGCTCCTGATTTAGATTCTGACAAGTCACAAGATAATGGTGATGCCTTCATTGCAGCCCTGGCCACCCATGCATCTGATGATGGGTGGTTGATTGATTCTGGTGCATCATTCCACATGACCTCACATCGAGACTGGTTCACAGAATATGAAGAGTTCGATGGTGGAAGAGTGTACCTAGGTGACGACTCTCATCTAAAGATTGTTGGTCATGGAAGAGTCTCAATCTGATTCCCTGATGGATGAGTGAAGGGGATCACTGGAGTTATACACATTCTAGGCCTTGTACGGAACCTGTTTTCTATAAGTATGTTGAATGATGCAAGTGTGCAGGTTGTCTTTTCAAAGGATGGATGCAAGATGACTAGAGGATCTATGGTGCTTGTGAAGGGTACTCAGAGGGGTACTCTATTTCAACTGGAGGCATGCATTTCATAGTGCAATAGTTCTTTTGACTCGAAGAAACAAGCTGTAGTCACTTCATCCCTACCATCTAAACGAGTAGTGACAAATTTTGTTGTAACTAGTTCTGATGGTAGTGCACATGCTATGGAAGCTAAGCTTCTTGTTGAAAGGACTATGTTATGGCATTTGATATATGGCCACATTGGTGAGAAGGGTCTGCGTACCCTAAAAAATAAAAACCTTGTTGAGGGGTTAAATGATTGTAATCTCGAGTTCAACTTTTGTGAACATTGCATTTATGGAAAGCAAAACCGTGTTTAGTTTTACTCTAGTTCTCACAAGTCTTCTAGTGTATTGGATCTTATTCATTCTTATGTGTTTGGTCCTGTTAATGTTCTTTCAATTTCAAAATCTATATATTTTGTATCTTTCATAGATGATTATAGTAGAAGGACATAGGTTTATTTTATCAGAAGCAAGACTGAAGTCTTTAGTCAGTTTAAGGAGTTTAAAGCCTTTACTAAAAATTAGACTAGCAAAAAGATTAAGTGTTTGAGAACTGACAACGATGGTGAGTTTTGTTTGGCAGAGTTTGATAAGTTCTGCAAAGAGCAAGGGATTAAAAGGCATAAGACAACTCCATATACCCCACAACAAAATGGAGCTATAGAGAGGATGAACAGGACACTGATGGAGAAGGCTAGGAGTATGCTTAGTCAAGCAAGCCTCAAACAAAAGTTTTGGGTTGAAGTTGTTGCCACTACTTTCTATCTAGTAAATAGATCTCCTACATTAGCTCTTGTTGGTAAGACACCTATGGCGGTGTGGTCTGGTAAGAAGCCTTTAGTTAGACATCTTCGTGTTTTTGGTTGTGAGGCATATGCATATTTACCTAGGGAGAAACGGTCTAAATTGGAGAAAAAGGCTCTTAAATGTATTTTCATTGGCGATGATGTCAGTGTGAAAGGATACAAGATTTAGGATCATATGGCTGAAAAAATGTTGCATAATAGAAGTGTTATCTTCAGAGAGCTAACACCTTCTTTCGTTGTTCTACACCCAGAACAAATAGAAAAGAAATAAGATGCGGTTTAGTTTCCTTCCACCCTTGAGAAGACTAAACAAATAGACCCTGTGAGACCTGATGATGAGGAGAGCTCTAGCAGATCTGAAATCTCAGAAGAAGAAGCAGAACCTCAACCTTAGCTAGTGAAGAGTTCTACACAAACAACAAAGCAACCTGATAGGTTTGGTTATTCATTACTTGATTCTAGTTGTGCTTTTGCTTTACTTACTAACACCGATGAGCCTAGAACTGTGAAAGAGGCTATGGGCATGAAAGATGCAGGTTCCTGGAAGAAGGCCATGGAAGATGAGATGGCTTCTTTGGAAAAGAATAAAACATGGGACTTGGTGCCTTTGCCTGATGGACGGAAACCCATTGGTTGCAAATGGGTGTTCAAGAAGAAATTCGGTGCAGATGGCTGTGTTGAAAAGTACAAGGCTAGATTGGTTGTGAAGGGGTACTCACAAGTGGAGGGAATTGATTATGGTGAAATTTTCTCTCCCGTTGCAAATATGACATCCATTCAATTTTTGTTATCTCTTACAGCTGCTTATGACTTAGAGGTAGAACAGATGGATGTGAAAACAACTTTCCTTCATGGTGATTTGGAGGAAGAAATCTACATATCACAGCTAGAGCATTACATAGAGAAAGGTAAAGAAAATTTGGTTTGCAAGCTTAAGATGTCTTTGTATGGTTTGAAGCAGTCTCCTAGGATGTGGTACTTGAAGTTTGATGCCTTTGTGTTGTCGATTGGATATCTGAGATTAAAATTAGATCATTGTGTGTATTAAAAATTTGATAATCATCACATTCTCATCATTACATTATATGTTGATGATATGCTATTGATTGGTAATGGTAACAATATGATTTCTAATTTGAAGTCTCAGTTATCAACATAGTTTGAGATGAAAAATCTTGGGGCAGCCAGGTACATTCTAGAAATGGAAATCAAAAGAGACAGAGCAAACATAAAACTTTGGTTAAGCCAGAGTAAGTATGTGAAGCCCATGTTGGATGGGTTCAGCATGGTAGATTATAGACCATTGTGTGTTCCTGTTTCAATGGGGACAAAGTTTTCTGTTAATGATTGTCCAAAATCTCCTAGTGAGGTGGAGGACATGAGCAGAGTACCTTATGCTAGTGTTGTTGGTAGTTTGATGTATGCTATGGTCTGCACAAGACCAAACATTACCCAAGCAGTGAGAGTCCTTAGTCAATTTATGGCTAATCCTGGACGGGTACATTGGGATGCAGTTAAGTGAGTGTTCTGATACTTGAGGAGTACTTCAGAGTATTCCATTTTCTATCATGGTAATGCTACAGGACCTCCACATTCAGTTTGTATTCATGGATTCATGGATTTTGATTAGGCAGTTGACATTGACAGCAGGAGATCCACCTGTGCCTATGTGTTCACTAAGTTTGGTGGTACAATTAGTTGGATGAGTAAGCAATAATCTGTGGTTGCTTTGTCCACTATTGAAGCTGAGTATATGGCTGCAACTCATGCTTGTAAGGAATCCACTTGGCTTAAGAGATTGTATTTAGAGACTGGTGTTGATGTAGGTCAGATTACGATTAGTTGTGACAGTCAGAGTGTGATTTTCCTTGTGAAGAATCCAACTTTCCATGGTAGAACAAAGCATATTGATGTACAGTTTCACTTCGTACGAGACATGGTAGAGGATGGGAAGGTAAATTTGAAGAAGGTAGATACTTTGAAGAATGTTGTAGATGCATTGATGAAACCAGTGGGCACAGAGAAGTTCAGATGGTGTTTGAAGTCTATGGGCCTCTCAGCCTATATTAGCTAAATCCTATTGATTCTATTGGCTCTTACAAGGTGTTTGACAAGTGGGAGAATGTTGGGAATTAAGGTGTCTCAACCTTGGTAATTCCTTGTATTTTTACATTGTATTTATTTATTATTTGCCCATTGTATTAATTGGATGCAAATCCTATGTTGTCATATTGTGGGAGTTGGCACGGTGATGTGTCATCCTACATGGCATATGACCACATGTATTTTTGTCCTCACATGAGGAGATAGGTGTCCCACTTAGTGGTAGGAATATTTCACCATGTGTCAGCATCTTGGATGTTGTGTAAGGGAATATTGACCATAACGGTCATGACAGATTCCTATGACGGTTGTAAGAGTCGTAAGAGCATCTATCATAGCCCATTTTGGAAATAGGAAACCTTCTTGGGATGGGGTGACTTGACAAGTGTCAGGAGTATCCTACAATGTTGGACAAGTGTCCATAGGCATGGGTTTTGTACCATGAGGCCATGTTGGATGCCCATCCCAATGTGGAGTCATTTTTACCTTGTATTTGTTATATAAACATGTGCTTTTGAGAGATGTATTATAGGTTTGATAGGTATTGTTATGCTGCCGATTTGCCTCCATATACGAGTGTCGAAGACTCCTGAGAGATTGCATTGCAAGTATATTGTAAATCATTTCAATTTTGATAATACATTGTGCAGGTTTTGGAGTGTGGGGTTTTTCACCCGATAAGGGTTTTCCCCACGTATATCTTGTGTCTCTCTTCTTCTGTCATACTTTTCTTGTTTATGTGTTTATTGCAATATATCTATTAGTGGTTTAACATAGCTATAATTGTAAGGATAAAACTAAATTTACACTCTCCTCCCCTCATTAGATTAGTGTAGGAAGAAATTTCTGCATACCTTAGCTTCCTTTCAATCTGATGGATCTCCCGGAAGTGGAGACCCTTGATCTTCCTCCTTTGATTAAATGTTCAACTACCTTGGATATCTCTAAGGAAGCAAAGAACATGGATAAGCCTACTTTAGTTGTACATTCAAACCCTTGGGAAATATCGAAAGATATAAAAAACAACACTTTACCTTCCTTTCATTCCAATGCTCTCCCTCCAAAAGACGAAGCATTGGTGGATGAATAAAGTAAAAGCAATGTTAATTCAATCATCAACAATAGATTGCTTCCACCCACTAAGGGGATAGTAGAAAAGTGTAGTAATATTCCTAAGATGATTGTGCAAGGGGCACCTAATGTGCCTTCTTGCTTAAAATCGATGATTACGGTTCAAGGTGATAAAAAAACACCTCGACCCCCGGATTACATTCTAAACTATGCAAGACAAATCACTCAACAAAATCGAGGTGTTTAAAATATGTTGCAACAACCACATTACAGTGTGATTGCTCACACATACAACACCCATAATAACAAGCAAAGTAAGGAAGTGCCACATGTGCTTGTCTCTCTTCCATCTTCTCAACCTATGCTTCCTCAACCACCTCACCTTACTCATAAAGGTCACCAAGATTATTATCTTATTGAGCATCTTCGTGCTACTCCTGCTAAGATCTCTCTTTGGGAACTCATACAAACATCACCTACATACCACGGGATGCTCCAAGAAGCTTTACAAAAGATGATTGTACCACCTATTGTTAAGTCAAATGATGTAGCAGCTCTATTAGATTGTATACATGTGAAAAAAATGGATATTCTATTTCAACAATATGAAATATCATCAATTAAAGTTGAAGATGAATATGATCCACTTATAATATTTGTCACAATAGATAAAAAAGTGATAAAGCGAGTTATGATTGATAATGGATCGACTCTTAATGTTTGTGGCATTGACTTACTATGCAAAATCAAGATTGACACATCTTTAATCAAACTGGATAGGCTTAGCATCTGTTCCTTTGATAATCTTGGTAGACAATCCCTGGGTACCATAACTTTACCTGTAAAGGTTGGACCTATGACATTATCTACCCTTTTCATTTCATGCTTGGTCCACTTTCAAATAATATGATTCTCGATAGAACGTGGATTCATGCCATGGGGGAAGTTCCATCTACCCTTTACTAATTAATAAATTTTATTTATGAAAATAAGCTCCACACCGTTAAAGTCAATCCTGAACCAAATAATTGTTTACATATGGAAACACAAAAACAAGTTACCAATCATATGAGTCTAAATAACTTATGAGTTGATTCATCAATAAATCTTACCACATATAGTGTTGTGCAAGACTCTAAACCATCGAATACACTTTTTGGTGACAATTGGGGTTAATTAGATTTTACTCCTTCCTTTGCAGGGGAATATAAACTTAATAACTCTAATTCTGACACATCAAAAGTCGCATCGACCTCATCCAATCAATCTTTGGAAACACCTAAGAAACCTAAAGTTTCCTTGGTAGAAAACAAAGACAATACTCTTATTTATACTACAGACTATGAAACCTACAAGGCCTCACCATCTATTAAAGAGATGGACTCTCTCTATGGTCGTGGATTTCAAATTCTATAAAAAAATTGTGACTATATAGGCAATGGTTGTGGTGTAAACCAACAAAGAACCAGAGTACCTTTACAAGTTGCTGGAATTAACTACATGGCCAGTAATGGATACCATGAACTTTGAAGCCCACCAAAGCCTATCATCGTCCTAAACTTAATGTTAATACAATATGAACAAGACCTAAACTACATGTGATACATCCTGTGATGATGGACATGGATTGTCCACCACGAAATATCCCATTGAATCAGGTAAGTATTTCTCTCTCCTTTAGCCACACTCAATGTAGCACCTATTCTAGATGCTATCAAGGGTGGCCTCCTCCTAGATATATATGTTGTTAGCATTGTGTTGTGTTCCCCAATGATGTGTTATGTGTTGTTTAGGTCTCCTAGGATGACCCTTGATACTCTTGTAAGGTCAAGGATACCGGGAGACAGCCTCTATTGTGACCATTCTTCTATTTGTTTCTAAATTCTTCTATGCTTTTCTCCTCTATTTTATTGTTGTGTGTCATGCCTCGGGGGCATAGCGTTGTGGATGATGTCTTGGGAGCATCCTCCTACATGGTGTTCCTAAGGCACTTGATTCTCCTATCTCATTTTTATTGTCTCTACTTCTTTAGTGATTCTACCTAGTTGGCAGATGACAAAAAAAAACAAATACTGATATGGACCATGTGTCCCTTTAGCAAGTAAGCAGAATGGACCTAGTCCATATATGAAGATGAGGTTGATATATATATATATATCTGATTCTTGACTAGTAGAATCACTCCATGTGATTCTATCATGTTGTCATATCTCTTCTAAAAAACCTTTGCAATACAGTTTCTCTGTGCACTTTGGATTGTTTTGTATCTCACCTTGTTGTTACACCTGGTTCTGAGATATCTCTAGTATAAGCCCAATGGCTATGCTCAGTTCTGAACTAGCAAGTGTAGCCTTGGTTCTTTTGTGTAATATGATTTATTCATAGCTTATATGATTTGATTTGGTTATTATCTTAAAGTAAGATGTTCTAACCTTATCTCTTGTTGGTTATCTTGGCAATTCATATCAATGTGTTTGTGGGAATATTCAGCGATCGTGGTACATGTCACCTTTGGGGGCATGGGATTTGTGAAAGCTCTTGTTCCCTTGTGTGTTTTCTCTCTACCTTAATTTGCTTGATATTGGCAAGTGGTATCAACCATCTTAAGGTGGGGGCATATATAATGGTATATGTTTGATTATTTGGGCTATAACGAAGCATGTTTGAAAGCCCTCACCACGAGGCATGATGGTGTATCTCTTAAGCTAGTGAACATATTTATTTAAATTGCAAGCAAGAAAGCCCTCACCATGAGGTGAGATTACGCATCTCTTGAGATAGTGTGTATCCTTTTATACAAAGCCCTTCTATGGAAGGCAGGATGGTGTATCTCTTTAGGTAGTGCACATCCTTTTATACAAAGTCCTTTGTGGAGGTGGGGCTAGATCTTGAGTCATCCACCATTAAGCGTGTCTTTTGCAGTTGTGGTAGCTTAGCTCAACCATCAAGTGTGTATGAAATGTGTTTTAGATGGTGGGACTTAGCAATAAGCTCCTTCCATCACTTGTGTTTTGTGTGTATAAGATGTATAGTGTGTCTATGGCATGCTATGCGGCACTCGTGTATTCCATGTGTCTTCTTATGTGTCTGTCATGTCTTCCCCTGAGTGTGGTCTAAAGGCGTGTAGCGATGAGATCCCTCCACATTTAGGTTTTTGTTTGGCATGTTTTCCCCCTGGTGTGGTCTAAAGGCATGTAGCAAGGAGCTCCCTCCACACTTTGGGTTTTGTTTTGCATGTTTTTGGCAGTCTAAAGGCATGTAGCGATGAGCTCCCTCTGCACCCTAGTTTAGGATTTTTATTTAGTTGATTAATTCAATGTATTCTCTGTGTATTTCATGATTGCTCTCATGTCTTCTTTGTGTATTTCATGCTTCCACTGTATTATCTATGTTTTGCATGCTTCTTTCTATCTTCATTGTGTCTTGCATGTCTTCCATGTGTTTTCTAGTGTTTACCTGAGACTGGGGGCTAGAAATAGTCCTCCAACATTTGGGTATTCCTTAGCTCTATGTGCTTGGCATGTTTGATGTGCTTTAACTGTACTTTAATTCATGTATGGAATCATAAGATCATACATACATTAAACTGGGGGCTAAATGTTATGGAGTAAAAAGTAACCTCATGCATTTTTACCTCCTAGTTTAGCTCCTAGGTCCCCGTGTTTACACTTTACATGCTTAATACTTATCTTGGAGCAAATTCCCCCGAAACCCATGTCAAATGGGACTCAAGGGCCCAATCTAAATGCTTAATCATGACCCAAATTAGCCTTGGGACTTGGGTGTTGGTACCCTAGCCCAAGCTGATTTATCGAGACCCAAATTTAAATGTGTTAGCATAGGACCTTTAAAAAGGTTTCCCTTTGTCAGCCATTACAATTTAAATTACAAATGTTAGTGGGAAAGAATATATAAGTGAGTTTATGTCTTCATTTTACACCTATATGGATAATGCGAACTTGTGATATTGAGCTAAGGGATTTCAAGGCATTAATTACATTGCAGAGTAGAATTATGTTTATTTGTTGTAGATTTGGCTTCACCAATCCATCTCCTCATGGTTTGAAGGATCTTCATCTCTATGAGGGCTTCACCTCTAAGGCGACATCTATTTGTGCTTGAAAAATCATTTTATTTCATCATTGTTTTGGCCTCTACCCTCCCTTGGGCACACATTCTATCTAACAGTGTTGGAAGACTTGAATGTCATTCCAGGGCTTGACCAAGGAAATATCCTAAACACCACAACCCCCAAACCCCTCTCTTTGCGATTGCAGTTTACAAGTGTGGGATTTGGCGAAGTGCAGGTGTAGATAAGCAATTTAGAGGATAAGAATTTAGGATCTAAGGAAAAGTTACTATAAATCCACCCTACTGGACTAGGGTGCCCACTCCGTAGTCCTCCCAATAAGATTTATCCCAAACTTAGGAGTTGAACATGATTCGACACCGGTCACTATTCCAACTATATAGAAAAGTTGCCCTATCAGATTTGGGCAACCACCCCGTAGTCCACAAAGTCTTCGCCTCTAGAAATCCATCTTTTGGTGAGTTTTTGATCCCTCATGAGTGTCTTCCTGTGTGGTGATCTGTAGCATTTTATTCATCTATACCCAATTTCATTATAATTAAGGTTGGAGGCTTATCGAATCTAGGGTTTGACAAATCTTTAAATCTAACCAGTCTTTCCATATCATTCCTGAGTACATCAACCTGTAGCTAAGTCCTCTCCATCTATAGTGACTTGGCTCGGTTGTTGTCCTTGAGTATTATTGTGAATGGAGGGTTTGATTTGATAGATCTTGACACTATTCATCCCTCTTCTACATTTTCACATATAATATTTATAAAAGAAACCACTAGTACATAACAAAGAAAGCACCAGACCATAGAAACAACATAAAGCAACAATAGAACCACAGAACCACCACCAAGCCAAACTAGAATATGGACAACTCACCACGTCAAGGCCCCAAAGAGGGACCATAGCTAACCATCCATGTCTTTAGAGATCAACCTTTCCAAAGTTTGAATACAATCCTGGGACAAAAGATCCCACTCCCTAGCATTCCAATCCCCCTTGATCATATGCCCACTTAGCTAGACAATCATCCACTCTTTTCCACTCCCTAGGGACATGGACAAAGGATAGAAAATCCATCAAGTGACTTAAACAGAAAATTGATCTAACCACTGACACAAGCTTCCACTGCATGCCATCCACGACCTGCTCATTTAGCATATTAATAACAATTTGAGAGTTAGATTCACAAATAACCCTTCTCCAACCTAAATCACACCCTATCTCCATAGCACAAAGAATAGCTAGGGCCTCCATCAAATTGTTTGATTGTTGCCCCTTATAAATAAAAAAGAAGAACAAGATAGTTCCCAAACTATCCCTCCCTAATGCCCCAATCCTAGCATGACCAGGGTTCCCTATGGAGGATCCATCCATGTTAATCTTAAAAATACTTGGAGGTGGAGGAGTCCACCTTCCCTCTCTCTGAATCTTACCCTTGGAGTGGCCCCTTTTCCTAGGCTAGGCAGGCCATAGGCATCCTTCCACTAACTTCAAATTTTAGGCCACCTACAATTCCCCACCATCCAACCTAGTAGAAAGGTCACACTTCATAGCTAAAGTCTCTTGGAGCATATGAAGAACCCTCTACCACACTTGTTGAACCACCAACTACCTCCCTTAAAAATTCTTTAATTTCTTTCCAGCCAAAGTTGCCACACAATAAAAGAAGGACCAATAGTTGAAGCTACCTGAAGATAAGAGGCCTTAGCTAGGGGTCTTTCCAAGCTTCTCCAAAAATCCACTAGAGAAGAGGCATGTACATTGCCCTACTTCCAAGCACCCCACCAAAGTTGCCAAATCATCCTAGCCAAGGGACACTAAAATAACAAATGAGAAAGATACTCCTCACTGCTATGACAAAGGAAGCAAATAGAAGGACGTAGAAATCCCCTCTTTCATAGGTTATCCCAAGTCAGGCATCGATTACAAGCAATCGACCAAAGGAAAAAGTTACATTTGGGCTACCCAAACTTATTCCAAACAAACTTCCACCAAAGGGAGCCAATCTCCCCAAACTTATGCCTATCCAACACATGATATCCTGACACTATAGAATACACACCTTTCAGGTTCAGACCCTAGGCTAGAGAATCACTGTCCCTTAGGGAACTACAAACTCTACCAGCTAGAATACAAGCTAACTCCTCCCAATTTTCTAGTAATCCCCCAATGGCCACTCAACAAAATCTTTCCATCTATAAACCTCTAGCGCACCTAAAGATTGAATTGATTTGAAGTGTTCCACATGACTCCACCCTGCATCATGAAAGAGGTTGCACAAAGGTTGTAACTGTGGAAACTCTGACAAGATAGGCAGGTGGCCATCCTAAGAGTCATCCCAAAATAGTGCCTTAGAATCCCTGTTACAAATCCAAAACAACCCCTACTTAATTAGGTTGGCCCCCCTTTTGAGAGTACCCCAAACCATGGATCCTTTACCAGAGAGATTAATCCTAGGGGTGTCAACACTTTCAACTCCCCCCAAATACTTATAATTAAGTTTCTTAGCCCAATCTTGATCTTGACAAGTGCACTCACCTTCAATACAGCTTGGCAACCAAAGCCTGCCTAGTAAGACTAGCCTGCCAAAGACCAAGACCCTCCTCTTGTTTCAACGTACAAACATAATCCCACTTGGCCAAATTTCACTTCAAAGATTCCAAATTCCTAACCCGTAAGAATTGTCTGGACAGAGCATTGAATTCATCAGTAAAGCTTGAGGGAGCCCCTTGAAAAAAACACCTATAGATGGGAAGAGCTTGAATAATTGATTTTAATAAAGTAACTCTCCCAACTAAGGACAACCATCTACAAGTCTAGTGACTAACCTGCTTATGAAACTTGTCCAAGATATCCTGCCAAAAACCCCTAGACAAGGTGTTGACATTAATGGGGACACCAAGATAGACAAGAGGAAGAGTCCCAATTTGGAATCTGAGAATCCATGCAATCCTGTCCTAAATAAGTCAAGGAATATTAAAGAAAAAGATGAAGGACTTGTCTTCATTAATCCTCTGACTCGAGGTAGTCAGATAAATATCCAAAGCCTACCTTAAGTTGATTGCTTCATTGAATTTGGCTAAACTCATCACAATAGTGTCATCTACAAATTGTAAATGAGAGTGAGGAGGCAATTTGTTGCCCCAAATCCAACCTTGGATCAATCCCTGAGCCACATGAGATTTTATGAGCCTCCCCAATCCCTCAGTCAAGAGCATGAACAAGTATAGAGACAAAGGGTCCCCTTACCGAAGACTCCTAGAAGCACCAAACAGCTTAGTAGGCTCAATATTAATAAGAATAGAAAAGGAAGTTAGCGTAACACAACTCATAACCCAATCCAGCCAATCAGAAACAAAGGCAAAAGCCAACAACACATTTTGGAGAAACGTCCATTTAACTCGATCATAAGCTTTGGCAATATACAACTTAATGAACATTACTTTCTCCTTGGACATTGCCATTAAATGAGTAGCCTCCATCACCACAATCACACCATCCAAAATTTTCCTACCAGCAACGAACCCCCCTACTCCTTCAAAATCAACCTTTTGAGCCAAGGTTTAAGTCTTTCAACAATTAGCTTCGTGATGATCTTATAAATAACATTACACAGAGCTATTGGCCTAAAAAGATTCAGAGTGTTATAAGAACTAGAAAAGTAGCATTCAAAGCTTTCAACATCTGCTTGCTCCTATGTGACTCCCTAACCACCTCTAAAAGATCAAATTTAATAATCTCCCAAAATTCTTGAAAGAATTCAATTGGGAATCCATCCAGTCTGGGGACCTTCCCTTTTTTAATTGAAAAAAAAACTTCTCCAATTCATCCATAGAGATGGCTCTACAAATGGCCTCATTCATCTCATTAGTCACCAAAGGAGGAATGCACTCCAGAACCAAATTTTCCTCCTCAACTGCTAAGGGGGAGTCCTCCATAAACAAAGAAGATAAGAACCAAGAAGCCTTTGTTTCAATCTCATGCCCAAAAGAAAGCAGAACCCCTTGGGAGGACACCAAGGAAGAAATTCCATTCCCATGCCTCCTGTCTTTGATGACATTATGAAAAAAAGAGGTATTTCTATCACCTTATTGGAGCTAGTCAATCCTTGACTTTTGTTTCCAAAAAATCTCCTCACACAATTCCCATTTAGTTAACTCCTTTAAATCTTCTATTTCATCCTTGAGATTCTCCATAGTGAGACCAAAATCTCTAATCTAACAAGTAATAAGATCCAATTGGGATTGAGTAGTCACCTTAGCCTAAAAGATGTTACCAAAATAGTGCATGTTCCACTTCTTAAGATGAAACTTCACATATTACAACCTCTTAATAAAAGAGTACATAGCAGTACTAAAATCTGACTTTCCTTCACTCCACCAACCAACCATAAAGGCTTGAAGAGAAGGTTCTTTGAGCCACATAAAATGAAACTTAAAGGAAGGATTCTTATATGATCCAAATAGGGAGGTAGAAGGTTTAATAGGCCAATGATTCAATCCCCGCCAATCCAAAATATCAGAGCTTGTAGCCCAATTATTGCTAATCCAGAAACTCAAAACCAAAAACCTATCCAACCTTTCTGAGATACAATTTGCCCCACATCTTCTATTGCTCCAAGTAAACAAACCGTTGGAGGGCTTTACATCCACAAGGTTTAAGTAAAAAATATTATCTTTAAACATCATAGAAGAAGGATCCAATTTGTCCAATCCCCCTTCTTCTCATCCAAACTAACAATCGCATTAAAATCCCCAGCCATAATCCAAGGAAACAAAGGGGATAAAGACCTAACATACCAAATATGAGACCAGAGGGAAAGCTTTCCATGAGCATCAACTAGAGCATACACATTGGTGAAAATAATAGTCTCTCCCGATTCACAACTAGTTGAAACCATGGACAAAGATAACCTACTAGAGATCCACCAGAGAGGAGAAACCTTGTGCATACCCCATAAGAAAACAATTCCACTAGAACTACCCTGGACCCTAATACACTACCATTGCCCTCTAACCCATAAACTAGAAGCTATGTTGGACATACCTTCCACAGACAACTTCAATTCCTGAATGAAGACCAAATTAGGATAATGAACATGAATCAACTCATGAATAACCTTTTGTCTAGGTATGTTGTTCAACCCCCTTACATTCCCTGAAAGCAATATCATCTATGAGAAGTAGAAAAGTGGGAATCAATGGTTTTAACTGACCCTGATTCCACTGAATTCTCACCTATTAACTTAACTTTCTCATGATCCTTCTTCCGACCCATCTTAGGGGTCATCTCTTGAGTAGCCTTTTTGAGATTCTTTTGTTGAATCCCAAGAGAGGGTTGGGCACTGCTACCAACCTGAGGATATTGAGTTGGCTTTACCGAAGGAAGGCATGAGGGATCCTGACTCAAACCAACATCTGTTAGTACTACCTTAGTTGGCACCACTGGAAGTTGATTAGTTTCCATCTGTGAACCAGTAACCACTTCCTGAATATCATCACAACAATCAACCTCCTTTAAGCCTTCTTGAGCTATCCCCATTAGGCCTAGCCCTTTTTGCAGCTCCTCTTTGATCATCCCCTGCCGATCTTCCGCACCTAAGGCATCAAAATGGTTGTACAATCATTCCAACTATCCATCTTTGAAAGTCCTCTTCTGGACTCTACTTTTATTATAGAGCTTTACTAAAATAAATCCCTCCTTATCTATCTCCCCCATTGTAGCAAGGGCTTTCCCCTTATCCATCCTAGGAGTACATCTAGAAGGCTTATTAGACTGGGTCCCTACATGTTTAATTCTGGGGTACTACTTTTGCAAATGTCCATACTCATGGAAGATATGACACCAAAGAGGGAGGGCCTCATAATCTAACTATTGAGTCTAGGAGGAATATCTTAATCAAATTTCTAGAGAATCTAGAAAAGGATTGTTTAAATCAAATTCAACACAAATGCAAGCAAAAGAAATTACCTCTTTATCCAATGCTTGTTGTGAAGGGCTCACTGGCTTTCTCAACAACATCGCAACCATATGTAGAATATCATTCTTCCAGAATTCCAGTGGGAACCAAGGAAGCTAAACCACACTAGGATCCTGGAAGGGAGCTTCTCCATTGGATTAAATCCTTCGTGCCAAGGCTTAATAAAATGCCCAATATGATTATGGAAATACAAACTCCCTTCAAAGGCCTTATTGCAGTCTGACAAATTAGAGAACACCACCATTATTTATCACCAAAATTACCTCCATATCACCTTCAGGATTCTAGGTACTTCTCGTCTAGGTTTCGATG
This sequence comes from Cunninghamia lanceolata, assembly GCA_027924645.1. Taxonomy (NCBI): domain Eukaryota; kingdom Viridiplantae; phylum Streptophyta; class Pinopsida; order Cupressales; family Cupressaceae; genus Cunninghamia; species Cunninghamia lanceolata. The sequence continues at coordinate 530,268 of BSBN01000233.1, forward strand.
AAGGGAAGAGAAACACAGATCCCCATAAACTTACAAATTAAGGCATGATTTACCAAATAAGTCACATCCTCCTCCTCTGATTCTGGCTGCATAACTAAAATAGTCCTCTCTTGGCTCCTGTCGAGACATCCATTCACCTTGGAAACATGAGGGCCTCCGAACAAATCCACACGCTCACCATTCAAATCCTGAAGTGACTTTGAAGAAGAGGGATCCTCCCTATTGAGAGCCTCCCAAAAAGATACCTTAGGTCCATCAAGCAAACCTGCAGCAAACCCCATGGCTTTGGGGCAAAAAGACCAAACCCTTGGCCAAAAAGAAGAGAGCCCTAAGGCTAACCCACAAACTAAGGAAAAAAATACCACCGAAAAGAATCACCAAAAAGAGTTGCAACACCCTCAAAACACTAGAAAGAAGGAACTTTGAATCAAAGCTATAACACCCCACACCAACAACTCACTAGCCAGAACCCCAAAACAATAAAGACAACCCTTAAAGACCCCCTGGAGAAGCACCAAAAACACCACAAAATTCTGCCTTGGCCATAGCAGATCTGAATGGCACACCTAAACGCCCTCAATAGACCAAAAACATAGAGAAAAGGTATAACTAGGGCCACTCACAAGCATGCCCTAGTTTGTACGGTACCTCCCCACGCGACACCATCCAAAACCCACCCTCTTCTACTTTTAAGCTTATGTCCAATCATATTAATATGATGATTTAATTTTGATTCATGGTATATATATTATTTATAAACTTGATATTTAAAATATTAATAAAATAATATAATTAATTACATATTAATACATATTAAATTATTGATTATACAAATTAGTAGAATTATCATATAATGTATTTAAATCTATGTTATATTATAGTAAAATGAAATATAAATATATATTTGTGTATAAATATTAAATATTGAATTATTATAGTGATTAATTAATAATATATTGTATTGCTAATATTCATATTAATATTTAATTTTTATTCACTGTATATATTAATTATAAAATTCTTATTTTAAATATCAATAGAATATTATAATTAATAATATTCATATTAAATTATTGATTATACAAATAAACAGAATTATCATTATAATGTATTTATATTTATGTTATATTATAGTAAAATGAAATATATATGTATGTGTGTGTGTGTGAGTGTGAGTATTAAATATTAATATATTATATTGTGTAATATTCATAGTAATATGATTATTTAATTTTTCTTTAGGCATGAGTTTTCCATAGTCCATGAAATGAATGTAAGAGTGCTTCTAGATTTAACTGTGTAAAAACATACACAGTTAAATCCAGAAGTACTCTTGCATTAATTTTTCTTTATTATAATTATAATATTGATATTTTAAAATATATTCATATTAATATATTATAGCCATCTAAATATTAATTTATTTTATTGTGTAATATTCATATAAATATAATATTCAACCTTATGAAAATTATTTAATTTTTATTCATTATATATAATAATAACAAAATTATATTAAATTATTGATTTTTGAAATTTATAATGTATTTATGTTTATGTTATATTATAGTAAAAACAAATATTGTTAATAAAATATTGTCACTTGGAAATGAGATCTATGGAACACATAATCATTTAATTTCAACTTTACTTTGGTATTGTTATATTTGTACTAGGCTCTTTATGCTTGTTTATTGGTACTATTTAACTTCTTTGTTTAGTGACACTATTTAACTTCTTGTTTAATATTGACTTTATTTAAGAGATTTTAGGATTTTTCTTTTTTTTTTAAGATTTAATTTTTAGTATTTATCATGTCAAATTATATTTGAGTAAAACAATTTTTAATCCAAAATAATCTTATTTTTAGCTTAGCCATAAATATTATGGATAGATCTATACTATTTTTTTGGGCCTAAATCTAAGTGATATAAATAATTAATAACTATATTATATTAATATTAATAATTAATATAATAATATATATTATTTATTATCATATTATTATTAATATTAATATTATTATCATAATATCCTTCCCATTTTTTTGTTGTATAAACCTTAGTGAGGGACCAGGGACCCATCAAAAATAGGGTGATCCCTTATGTTTGTTCATACAGAGACCATCATAGCCAAGTCTTAAAAGCATAGAGACATATACTGATGCAGGAGCATCCTTGGTTCAAGAGTAATCTTGCATCAACCAAAAACATTTGCATTTTAGTTTGTTTCTTTTCATTTTCCAGTTCAGTACAGTTAGTTCAGTCAGTAGCAATTTCTGTATTTTGGTCTGCATTCTACCACATTTGTATTTTAGACCTTACTGAGCTGGACTTAGAATCTAGACACATTCATGCACATCATATCCAAATCTTAGATCATTTGGATCAAGTACCGGTAAGATGTCGCTATCAGAAGATTGACTATTTTCTCAGAATAGAGCATCCTGTTAGTCTTAGACAATCAGCTAAAGGAGAAGACTTGCAGACCATTTCATGACTTGTGGAGCTAAATGACACATCATTCAATGTTGTTTGGTTCATGGCTAACCTTCCCTAAGATCTACACATCATTCCATTGATTTGCGGAGGAGTTCTAATCATTTAGGTCCAACCTATCCATGTACACACGTTACAACTCTTCATTGGAGTTTGTGATCTTCCTTGGATGACACAGATGAATCTTATGTTCTAGAGATGATATAAATAGATGTAATAGATGCCTAGGAAAGTAGTTTATCATTAGTTCAAAGTTGATAGTTTGAATTTCTAGCAAAGGAGATTTAAAGCTATATCTTGTGCATATTCTGTAACTGTGAAATCAAGCATGTGAGCCCTAATTGTAAGTCTGCATGTTGCCGACCAATTTGTAATTGAATTCTATGATATACTGAGTGACTAAATCTGAATTTGATTTATCTTTTTGATTTTATTCCGTTGTGTTTACTCTAGCTACATGACCTAGATAGGTCACTTTGTGGACCCTCCTAACCATGACTAGACCAAGTGGTATCAGAGTGAAAGTTTGAATCTTTGGGAGTGAATTGAGCAAAGTTGGCAAAGGAATTCTATAATATCTTGTTGTAAATAGATTTCCAAATATGAGATAAGTTACTTGTGTTGTCAAATGATCACCGATTGTGAGGTAGTTGTCACCTGGTAGCCTGATCAGCGAATTTGAGGCAGTTATACTTGATCCTAGGAAGAATCCCGCTGAGGAGAATCCTTGTTTTTGGTACACTGGCTAGAAGAATGGATGAGATGATGGAGATGATGAAAACCATGCGAGTTCACTTGGATGTTGAAGAAGATAGGCAAAGAGGATTGACACCTCGACCTAATGTTGAAAGTGATGATGATGAAGAATTCCAATCCACTGGTCAAAATGCCAAAACCCTAGGAGATGATGAAGAAGAAGAATTAGATCAAGTCAAGATGTTGCAAGCTATTTCAAAAATTAGGAAAAGACCTAGAGTTAATGTATTGAACTACACTGGCATTTTGAACCCTGAAGAACTAATTGATTAGATAAATGACCTAAAATAATACTTTGAGTATGAAGAAATTGAAGATCCCGAGAAGGTGAAATTTGTAAAGACAAAGTTGAAAGGACATGCTTCTATATGGTGGAAAGAAGTTTAGTTGGATAGAAATAGAAGAGGAAAAGAGAAGATTACAAAGTGGGATAGAATGGTGACAAATTTGAAGAATTAATTTATACCTGTTGATTATGAGTTGGAACTGTTGAAAAGATTGCAAACTTAAGACAAAAGGAGAAATTTGTGAAGGAGTATGTTGAATAATTTCATAAGATGATCATAAGGATAGGACATAGTGAAGCAAGAAAGGAGAAAGTAGCTAGATACATCAATGGACTAAGATTGAACATTCAAGAAGAACTGAGTTTGGTAAGGTTGACAACATTGGAAGAAGCATATCAGTTTGCCCTAAAAGTTAAAGAAAAGTTGAACAAGAGGCATGATCAGAGATACAAAGGTAGAGGAGATGAATTTTAGAGAGGTAGAACATTTCCCAGTGGAGAGAGATCATATGCAGAGAAGAACAGACAAGATACCACATTCAAGAAGGAAGACAGAGATAACAATGCATACCAAAGAGATGACAAAACTTTCTACCGCAAAGAAAACCCTAGTCCATACCAAAGTGAAGCATAGAGAAGAGAAGGAAGAGGACCTAATAGGAGAACATCCAAAGGAACCTATTTTAAATGTGGAGGTGAAGGACATAGAGCATTTGAATGTAATCAAGAGAGTACAAGCAAGAGAACCGAGAATAGTGGAAGAGCATCATATGTAGAAGAGCCTATTGGATCACTTAGTGCAGTTGGTAAACCTGAGAAAGGAGAATCACTTGTCATGAGGAGAGCACTATTTAAAGAAGAGACAAATGAGGAACCACCGCAGAGGAAAAGTTTGTTCAGAACCAGATGCAAATCTATTGAGAATGTGTGTCTCAAACTCACTGTTGGAACCCCATCTCCATTGCTATCAAACTCAAATTTTTCAAGAGTTGCATTCATGGCTTTATCACAGTACCGTTGGGTGCAGATAAAAGAGGTGTGGGCTTGGGATGTTTACCACCATCTACAAGAGTCAGTAAATTGAGTTGTGGTAGTGTAGGACATACTGCCACCCCACAATAGCCTATGAATTGTCTTGTGGTGGTGTGGTGTATATCCTTCCATCTCGCGAGGATCTGTTGATGGTGGTTGTGGTAGAGTGGGAGTTACCCCGCCACCCCATGATAGCCCATGAGATGGCTTGTGTTGGTGTATTATACGTCCCGCCACATCGCGTTGGTCTTTTGGAAGGGCTGCGATATAGTGGTAGGCTGCAATATAACAGTTAGGCTTGGGGATGATGGACAAATATGAGACTGTAAAAAAAGGTCAATGGTGATTGACTGATGAGTAAGATATTGACATGTGGCACTAGGTTACTTGTTGGTTCTACATCATTGTTGTGAATAAACACGGCCTTTTGTAGATGGCTATTCGATTGTCGATGGAAGTTGTAATACTGGATGTCAAGTTAGTTTGTAACTATTCATCTGGTGTGGAAGTTGAAGCGATGGGCTTCCTAAAACATTTTTGAAGTCTGTATTAATGTGATAGTGCATTGTAACCAAATTGAGAAAGATGTGATTGGATGTAAGGAAATGCTGCCAAATTTTCTCTAGAAATGGAACAAGATGTAAATATCTAGTAAAGGCTATGAGCCTGATATTGTATTGTAACTTGTACACTTGTTTCTGAATAATACAATGGCTCTATATTTTGGAGTGTAGCATTTTTTACCTGAAAGGGTTTTCCCCATGTAATTCTTTATGTTCTTGTCTTCTGCTCTATCTTTCATGTTTAATTATTCTATTTATTGAATTTGTTTAATGTATGTTGTTGAAACTAGTTTAAATTGCAATCACTTTCCACTAAGGTTTAATGTGGGAAATGAACTATCACTATGTCTTATTCCACTTTATGGCATAGTAGTATGTGTTTTGAGGCAATCAGAGAGAATGATTGTTACTGCAGACACTTACTGATCTCAGATGCTCATTCTAGGATGAACCATATTTCCCTTCAAAATCAAGAGGTAAATGTTGTAAAGTTGTGATTGATAGTGGTAGTTTAGATAATCTAGTTTCAGAGGAGATGGTGACTAAGATGAAGTTGGAGAGATTGAAACATCCTAAGCCCTATCAGATAGCATGGATTTAGGATATTCATAAGGTACTGGTGAGTGAACAATGTTTGGTAAAATTTCATATTGGATCTTATCATAATGAAGTACATTGTGTGATATTATGCCTATGGATGTTTGTCATATCTTGTTGGGTAGACCTTGGTAGTATGATAGAAAATCTATACATGATGGGAGAAAGAATACCTACACTATAACATCAAATGGAAAGAGAATTACTTTGATTCCTTTGGAAGATAATCCTAAGAGTGAAGTATGTGGGAATTCTAGAATCTATTTCGTAGACGGAAGAAAATTTCTGAATGGTTTGAGACATGAGAATATGTGTTTTGCTTTGATCCCTAAGAAGCCTAAAACATTGAAGAAGGAAACTAAAGAATCACAACCGGAGGAGATAACTAAGTTGATGATAGAGTATGAAGACATCATATCAGATAACGTACCTAAAGGATTGCCACCAATCAGGTGTGTCAGTCATCACATGGATCTTATACCTAGAGCTAGTTTGCCTAACAAAGTAACACATAGAATGACACCAGTAGAGAATGAAGAATTGAATAGACATATACATGAGTTATTGAGGAAAGGTTTGATCAGGGAAAGTTTGAGTCCTGGTGCAGTACCTACAGTGTTAGCACCAAAGAAGAATGAAGAATGTGTACAGACTCAAGAGCAATAAACAAGATCATATTTAAGTATAGATTTCCTTTACTTAGGATGGATGATATCATGAATTTGTTGAGTGGAGAAAGATATTTCACAAAGATAGACTTGAAGAGTGGATACCATTAGATCAGAATCAGAGAAGGAGATAAATGGAAGACTACTTTTAAGACAAATAAAGGATTACATGAATGGTTAGTGATGCCTTTTGGATTGACAAATGCACCAAGTACTTTCATAAGGTTGATAAATGAAGTTTTGAAGAAATTCTTGGCTAAGTTTGTTATTGTATATTTGGATGATATTTTGATTTTCAGTAGGACAAAAGAAGAACATTTGTGGCACCTGAGACAAGTATTGTAGAGACTGAGAGAAGAGAAATTACTGATAAACATTAAGAAGTGTAGTTTCATGAAGGAAGAACTGGTATATTTAGGATTTGTGATTTCTGCAGAAGGATTGAAGATGGACCCTCAAAAAGTAAGAGCAATTGTTGAATGGCCTACACTAGAGAGTATTGGAGAAGTCAGATCATTTCATGGATTAGCTAGTTTCTACCAGAAGTTCATCAAAAAATTTAGTTCAGTATGTAACCCTATGAGAGAGACAATGGCAGGTGACAAAAAAGAATTTAAGTGGACATCAGGAGTAGATAAAAGTTTTGAATTGTTGAAGTAGAAAGTGAAAGAGCAACCTATGTTGGCATTACTAGATTTCAATAAGGTATTTCAAGTTGATTGTGATGCAAGTGGAAATGAAATAGGAGCAGTGTTAAGTCAAGAAGGTATACTTGTAGCATATTTCAGTGAGAAGTTGAATGATGCAAGGAGAAGATATTTAGTTTATGATCAAGAGTTCTATGCCATAATTAAGGCCTTGAAGAAGTGGAGACATTACTTGTTGCCAAAGGAGTTTGTGTTGTATATAGATCATCAACCTTTGCAATATTTGAATAGTCAAGGGAAGTTGAATCAGAGACATATGATATGGGTAGAGTTCATGCACATTTATACTTTTGTGTTGAAGAATAGGAGTGGAAAGTCAAACAAAGTTGCTGATGCATTAAGTAGGAGAAGGAACTTGCTGATAGAGATGAGAGTTGAAGTGTTGGGATTTGAAGAATTGAAGAACATGTATGAGGAAGATCTTGATTTTACAGAACCTTGGAAAGCATGTAAGGAACCTATTGTGACAGATAGGAGTAAGCCAGTTAGACTATTTCATTTAGGAGGATATGTTGTTCAAAGGAAGTCAGTTATGCATACCTAGGAGTTCAATGAGAGACAATTTGATCAAAGAGAAGCATAGTGGTGGATTGGCAGGAAATTTTGGCATTGATAAGACAGTGGCTTTGGTAAGTGAAAATTACTTTTGGCCTCAAATACGTAAGGATGTTAGGAAATTTGTGCAAAATTGTAGAGTCTGTCAAGTTCCAAAAGGGAGTAGTCAGAATACTGGATTGTATAAACCTTTGATAGTACTAGAGAGACCTTGGGAAGACATAAGCATGGATTTCATAATGGGATTGCTAAAGACATAGAGAGGACATGATTCAATATTTGTGGTAGTGGATAGATTTTTAAAGATGGCACATTTCATACCTTGTAGGAAGACAACTGATGCAGTACATGTAGTTGACCTATTTTTCAAGGAGATTGTGAGATTGCATGGATTACCTAAGAGCATAATTTCAGATAGAGATACAAGATTTCTTAGATACTTTTGGAAGACACTTTGGAAGAAGATGAAGATAGTCTTGAAGTTCATTTCAACATTTCATCCACAAACTAATGGACAAACATAGGTAGTGAACATGAGTTTGGTAAACTTGTTGAGATGTTTAGTTAGAGAAAAGGTAGGAAGTTAGGATTTGATTCTTTCACAAGAAGAGTTTGCATATAATAGTTCAGTGAATAGGAGTACTGGAAGAACACCATTTGAAATTGTGAGAGGAACTATTCCTAGAGGAGTAGCAAAGTTGAGAGACATCAACATGGAAGAGAAGAGGAGTGCAAAAGAAAAAGAATTTACAGGACACATGGAGACAGTGCATAATTAGGTTAAGAAGCATTTGGAAGAAATGAAGAATAAGTATAAAGATCAAGCATATGAGAAAATGAGACACAAAGAATTTTCAGTGGGAGATGAAGTGATGGTATATTTGAGAAAAGAAAGATTTCTAGTTGGGATATATAACAAGTTAAAGATGAAGAAGTTTGGACCATGTACGATACTCAGAAAGTTTGATTCAGGAAATGCATATGAAGTAAAGTTACTAGAGACATTAGGTATATCACCTATTTTCAACATTGTAGACCTATATCAGTATCATGAAGTAGAGTTTAGTGACATAATTGAAGAAGACTTGAAGGACTAGTTACCACAACAAGCACCATAGCAGATTGAAGATATTTTGGATAGCAGAGTTGGATGCAGCACTAGAGGAAGACAGTATAAAGAATATCCTGTGAAGTGGAAAGGCAGACTCACTTTTTCAATAACTCTAGATGTCTAATGTAGGAGCATCCATAGTTCAAGAGCAATCTTGCATCAACCAAAAATATTTGTATTTTAGTTTGCATTCTATTGCAGTTGCATTTCAGACCTTACAGAGTTGGACATAGAATCTAGACACATTCATGCACATCATATCCAAATCTTAGATCATTTGGATCAGGTACTAGTAATATATCACTATCATAAGATCGACTATTTTCTCAAAATAGAGAATCTTGACAGTCTCAGAAAATTAGCTAAAGGAGAAGACTTGTGGAGCATTTCATGACTTGTGGAGCTAAATGACACATCATTCAATATTGTTTGGTTCGTGGATGACCTTCCATGAGATTTGCATACCATTCCATTCATTTGTGGAGTAGTTCTATTCATCTAGGTCTGGTCTATTCGTGTACACACATTACAACTCTTCATTGGAGTTTGTGATCTTTTTTGGCTGACGCGAAGGAATCTTATGTTTCAGAGATGAGGGTATGTGTAGGATCATGATGGGCCAAACTATACCTCTAAGAGGTAATGAAAATACAAAAAATCAGACTTAATCAAGTTCATGTGAAAATTTGAATGGATTATCTACACAATTTGAAAAAGATGTAAGAACGAAATTTGTAGAGAATTGAATCTAGTTTATGAGCCACTATTTAAAAAAAAAAACCAAATTTACTTAGTGAAAAATGAATATTTCAATGAACAACTATTAAATTTTTCAAAAAAAAAAAAAGTGGGTGTCTGTCCAGCCAACCTAACTATGAGAGAAAAAAAACAATTTTTGAAACTTTCAAAATAAGTATAGGACTCATACCTGGGTGTGACGCATATTTTTTTAAAATTTTTTTCCAATAAAATAATTAGTTATATTTTTTTACTGTGACTTTTTTTAAAAACTAAAAAGTAATTTTCCAACCAACCTAACTCAATAAAAAAAAGTTAGAATTCAATTTTTTTTTAACATGTAGCCAACAAAGCATAGAGTGTGACGCATCTTTTGGATTTGAAAAAGGTGAAATGGTTTGAAAGTTATGGATGCTTTTCAATTAGTGTATCCATCAAGATTTCAGACACACACTATATAGAAAATTATTAATAATTATTTAATAAAATGATAATCAAGAAAATCTTATATTTTTAGAAAGCTAACAATTCCCTCTATAAACCCTTTTCATTTTATCAATTTTGCATTAAAAAAGGTCGTCAGCATGAAGGGTGAAGTTCAAAGAAGAGAGTGAAACTAGTAAACACATCAAAATTCAGGGAAAGTCAACTATGACCGTCCCAAGCCTTAGTACAAGGCAAAACTAAAGCAAAATGGATATCTGTTACTAACAGATATCCGTTATTTAAATAATGGATATCCATTTTTTGGAGCAGGAAAATGATTTTCAAGGTTCTAGAAACAGATATTCATTTCTGGAACCTTAGAAAAATTTGTTATTAATATATTTTTATAAAATAATTAATAAATCTATTAATTTAGAAATCCCAAACTAATTATTTGGTGCAACTTATTATCAAAATAATAAACTCACTAATATAACATGTATGAACTAGTGTCAATATTAGTTTTGATGTATTTTATTTACTTAAATTTGTTCTATTTTACTTTAGAACTATTTTATTTATTACATACATACATCAACACATAAATTTTAACTCTCTCTCTCTCTCTCTCTCTCTCCTAGTTAAATCCTTTTCCTTGATTTCCTAGTCTTCCTTTTCTTTTCTAGACAAGTTCTCTTTAGAGAGAGAGAGAGAGGAGAGTTTTCTTGTTTTCATTTCCTTCATCGATAATGGAGAGGGAAAGATAGAAGGGAGAGATAGGGGGAGATAGGCAAGAGATAGAGAGATAGGGAGAGGTATCTAGGTAGAGAGAGATAGATAGATAGGGAGAGATATCTAGGTAAAGAGAGATAGAGAGGAGACAAATAGGAAGAGATAGAGGAGACAGAGGGGAGAGATAAGGAGATAGAGAATGAGAGAGATGTCTAGAGAGATAGGGAGATAGAGGAATGAGAGGGGAGAGAGAGGTAAGAGATAGGGAGAGAGATAGGTAGAGAGAGAGAGGAGATAGATTGGGAGAGATAGAGGAGACAAAGGGAGAGATAGGGAAATAGAGAGTGAAAGAGATGTCTAGAGAGATAGGGAGAGAGATTGGGAGGTAGAGGGATGATAGAGAGAGGGAGATAAGGTAGAGATAGGGAGATAGAGGTTTAGGGGTTAGGGATTAGGGGCATTATTTAGGGTTTAGGGATTTAGAGAGAGAGAGAGAGAGAGAGAGAGAGAGAGAGAGAGAGAGAGAGAGAGAGAGAGAGAGAGAGAGAGAGAGAGAGAGAGAGATAAATTGTGAGGTAGAGGGATGATAGAGAGAGGGAGAAAAGGGAGAGATACCTGGAGATAGAGGTTTAGGGTTTCTCAAGTTTAGGGTTTAGGGGTTATGGGTTAGGGATTAGGGGCATTATATGGGATGAGGGATTTAGAGAGAGAGACTTCTTTCGACATGTAATCGTAAACCCTAAATAATGCCCCTAAACGCTAAACCCAAGCAACCCTAGAAACCTCTAAACCTTAAATAATGCCCCTAAACCCTAAACCCTATCCCCTAAGCCCTAAACCATAAACCCTAAATAATGCCCCTAAGCCCTAAGCCCTAAACCTGAGATACCTTAAACCCCTAAATCCTAAACCCCAAACCCCTAAACCCTAAACACTAAACCCAAGAAACCCTAAACCTCTATCCCCCTATCTCCCTATCTCTATCATTCCTCTACCTCTCAATCTCTATCCCTATGTCTTTGGCCATGTCCCTCACTCTCTATATCTCCCTATTGGTCCTCTCTCTCTATATCTCCCTATTGGTCCTCTCTCTCTCTAAACACTAAATCCTAAACCTCTAAACCTTAACCTCTAAACCATAAACCCTAAACCCTAAATAATGCCCCTAAACCTTTACCCCTAACCCCTAAACCCTAAATCCAATCAACTCTAAACCTCTATCTCCCTATCTCTCCCCTATCTCCCTATCTCTATCATCCCTCTACCTTTCAATCTCTCTCCCTATGTGCTTAGCCATGTGCCTCACTCTTTATCTACCTATCTCTCTCCTTGGTCTCCTCTATATCTCCCTATCATTCCTCTCTCTCTATAAACCCTAAACCTCTAAACCTAAAGCCCTAACCCCTAAACAATAAACCCTAAACACTAAATAATGCCCCTAAACCCTAACCCCTAAACTTGAGAAACCCTAAACCACAAACCCCTAAACCCTAAACCCAAGTAACCCTAAGCCTCTATCTCCCTATCTCTCCCCTATCTCTCTATCACCATTGTCCCTCTATCTCTGAATCTCTCTCCCTATGTCTCTAGCCATGTCCCTCACACTCTATCTCTCCCCCAGACTCCTCTATATCTCCCTATTGGTCCTCTATCTCTCTCTAAGCCCTAAATCTTTAAACCTTAACCCCTAACCCCAAAACCATAAACCCTAAACCCTAAATAATGTCCCTAAACCCAAGCAACCCTAAACCTCTATCTCCCTATCTATCCCTATCTCCCTATCTCTATCATCCCTCTACCTCTCAATCTCTCTCAATCTCTCTGTCTTTGGACATGTCTCTCACTCTCTATCTCCCTATCTCTCCCCTATGTCTCCTCTATCTCTCCCAATCTCTATTAATCCCCTCTTTCTATCTCTCTTTAAACCCTAAACCCCAAACCCCTAAACCCTAAACTTGAGAAACCCTAAATCCTAAATAATTCCCCTAAACCCTAAACCCTAGACTTGATAAATGCTAAACTCATAAACCCTAAATAATGCCCCTAAACCCTAACTCCTAACCCCAAGCAACTCTCTATCTCCTAGTTTTCTTGTTTTCATTTCCTTCATCAATAAGGGAGAGGGAGAGATATAAGGGAGAGATAGGGAGATATAGGAATGATAGGGGGAGAGAGGCAAAAGATAGAGATAGGGAGAGATAGCTAGGTAGAGAGAGATAGAGAGGAGAAAAATAGGGAGAGATAGAGGAGATAGAGGAGAGAGATAGGGAGATAGAGAGTGAGCGAGATGTTCAAAGATATAGGGAGATATAGGAATGATAGGGGAGAGAGAGGAAAGAGATAGGGAGATATAGATAGGTAGAGAGAGAAGAGATAGATTGCGAGAGATAGATGAGACAAAGGGAGAGAGTGGGTGATAGAGAGTGAGTGAGATGTCTAGAGAGATACAAAAAGAGATTGAGATGTAGAGGGATGATAGAGAGAGTGAAATAAGGGAGAGATAGGGAGATAGAAGTTTAGTGTTGCTTAGGTTTATAATTTAGAGATTAGAGGCATTATTTAGGGTTGAGGGATTTAGAGAGAGATACTTCTTTTGACATGCAACCATAAACCCTAAATAATGCCCCTAAACCCTAAACCTGAGTAATCAAAAACCTCTAAACCCTAACCCCTAAACCCTAAACCATAAACTCTAAATAATGCCCCTAAGCCTTAATCCCTAACCCCTAAACCCTAAACCTGAGAAACCATAAACCCCTAAACTCTAAACACTAAACTCAAGCAACCCTAAACCTCTATTTCCCTATCTCTATCATTCCTCTACCTCTCAATCTCTCTCCCTATGTCTCCCAAGCAGCCCTAAACCCCTAAACCCTAAATAATTCCACTAAATGCTAACCCTAAACCCTAAACTTGAGAAATGCTAAACTGATAAACCCTAAACAATGCCCCTAAACCTTGACCCCTAACCCCAAGAAACCCTCTCTCTCTCTCCATGCACATACCCATTAGGTAGGCTATTTTGCATATGGTGGTCATATCCTTTAGGTCTAATCACCTCCAAACTTCACAAATAGATATAGAGCATAATTCTAAGCATCTTTCATAAAGACCACTTCTCTACATGGGTGCAACTAATACCACTCTTTCATTGTTTTCCACATTTAATACTTATTCTTTTCCATTTTCCAAGTCCTACATGTGTCCAAGTTGTATAGTTTGTCAAGTTTTTAGTCTAATTATTAGCCCTAGCTCTCATGGATATTAAAATGTTAGTATAGTTATATTTATCGTTAGGTACCATTAATTTACACATTGTTGCACAAACAACAACACTAAAAAATAACCTTACCTATTTAAGGTTAACCTTTAAGGTTCTTTCATTTGGTGAGCCTAACAGATCCAACTAGTTCAATCTTCTTATAGTCCATGCTTAGCCTTCCAAGAGAGTTCATGCCATGTTAACTTTGCATTATGTCCTCACTTTCCTCTTGTTGGTTGTAGTACTCTTTTTTTTTCTAATCCTATCCCTATATCATACTATTCTTGTTGACTTTTCTTTCCATCTTCATCATCATAGTCCTAGTTATCCTATTTTAAGCCTACCATTTATCCTTAGCCATGTCTTGTACTTCTTCTATTCATGTCAATTTTAATGACCTCCAAATTTTCCATAAATTCTTCTCCACCAAACCCTAGACCCTCACCCAAATCCTTACTTTCCTAAGAAAAGCCCTTCCCCAAACATCATTTGATTGTGTGGCTCCTTCCATCACTATATAGGTGCCCCTACTTTCTATTATTCGTCCAAAACAATCCCAATGTCATAGCTCATATTCTCACACCTACATTCATAGACTCCATTCCCCCTATTGACACCACGATTGATAATCATTTTAAGGAGTCTCCCTTGAATAATCATTAAACCATGGTTTATCCCATATCCCCATCTTACACTTTCCTCACCTTTGAACCCTTAGAAGATGACATTTAGCTATCCCCACCATTACCAATCACACTTTCTAGCAATCCCACATAAGACACCTTATCCATCACTTCACCTAAGTCATCACTAATTAAATCACCTCATTACTCCATTCAACCATATCCATACCACCCCTTTCTCACTCCACAACCTGTATTAACACATGATTCACCCCATGACATGCTATAGTTACCACAATGCCAATTCACTCTACCATCATTCTTCATATTATCTTATGAATCACCATCCTTTCTTCCCATTCCTTGAGACATCATACCATGACACACACCAATGAAAAAAATTAAAAAACTAGTGAAAAGAATTAAAAAAAACCATTTTTATAGTTTCAAAAAATAGATATCCATTTTGGGAATATTCCAGAAATGGATATCTGTTTCCTGCAACTATAAAAATGGTTTTTTAAACCATAAAATGGATATCCGTTTTACAATGGATATCCATTCCAAACGGATATCCATTTTGGTTTGGTATCCAAAGTAAAACGAACATTTTTAACATGCCTATGAAAGTCAAAGTTAGCCAAATTCATGGATATCCATTCCAAATGGATATCCATTTTGGTTTGGTATCCAAACTAAAACGGATATTTTTAACATGCCTATGAAAGTCAAAGTTAGCCAATTCGCGAATTTGGCTAAGTAAAGACAATTTTTTTTTTCCATTGCCATTGTTTGGCCCGCGATGATCCTACACATACCCATGATATAAATAGATGTAATCGATGCCTAGGAAAGTAGTTGATCATTAGTTCATAGTTGATAGTTTGCATTTCTTGCAAAGGAGCTTCAAAGCTATATCTTGTACATATTCTGTAACTGTGAAATTAGGCCTGTGAGCCCTAATTGTAAGCCCGCATGTTGCTGGCCAATTTGTATTTGAGTTCTATGATACACTAAGTGACTGAATCTGCATTTGCTTTATCTTTTTGAGTTGTTTCCATTGTGTTTACTCTAGCTACATGGTCTGGACAGTTCACTTTTTGGACCCTCCTAACCATGACTTCACCATATACATATTGACTGGGAGAGACAGAAAATTACATGACCCTCTCCCTGACACCTATCTACAGATAAACATAACCAAAATGCTTATCTACCAACCTAGTTAAATCCACCAAATCACCCTCCTCATCATAGGCACAGGTAAAGTCTAGCTGAGCATGTTCCTCCATAGATAACCCCATCTTGATAGCAATGTGTTCCACCATCCTCCGTGTCTTGAAAACACCTAGCAACATGTCATGAACATAGCCAAGGATCACCTCATGATTCTCTTATATTGCCTTCGAAGACTCCACCATAGCTTCATGAGATAAAACAAAAGTAGCAACAATAGACATCAACATCGCCATAGTCAAAGATTGAGCTATCCCAAAGATGTTCCAGTGCCCACGTGAAGTTCTAGGATCAAGAAGTAAAGTTTCCATCACCTCTTGAACCTTCCCACCATCTTGACTATCCACTTCCTTAGCTAAGGAAATGGTGCCATCATGGTTAGGAGGGTCCACAATGTGAACTATCCAGGTTGTGCACTTAGAATAAAAACAATGGAAACAACTCAAAGATCTAAAGCAAATGCAGATTCAGTCATTCAGTATATCATTGGATTCAAATACAAGTTGTCTAGCAACATGTAGGCTTACAATTAGGGATCACAGGCCTGATTTCATAGTTACAGAATATGCACAAGGTATAGCTTTGAGGCTCTTTTGCAAATAATTCAAACTATCAAACTTGTAAATTATGCTAACTACTTTCCTAGGCATCTATTACATCAATTTATATCATCTCTGGAACAAAAGATTCCTCCACATTGGCCAAGGAAGATCACAAACTCCAATGAAGAGCTGTAACATGTGTACATAGATAGGTCAGACCTAAATGAATAGAACTCCTCAAATGAATGGAATGATGTGCGGATCTCAAAGAAGGTTAGACACGAACCAAAAAACATTGAATGATGTGTCAATTAGCTCTGAAAGTCATGAAAGGTTCCATAAGTCTTCTCCTTTAGCTAATTGTCTAAGGCTGTCAGGATGGTCTATTTTAAGAAAATAGTCGATCTTCTGATAGCGATATCTTACCGGTACCTAATCCAAATGATCTAAGATTTAGATATGTTGTGCCTGAGTGTGTCTAGATGCTAAGTCCAGTTCTGCAAGGTCTGAAATGCAACTGCAGCAGAATGCAGACCAAAATACAGAAACTGCTACTGACTGAATTGACTATACTGAACTAGAAATGAAAAGAAACAAAATGAAATGCAAATGTTTTTGGTTAATGCAAGATTTCTCTTGAACCAGGGATGCTCTTGCATTATACATTCGAGGTTATTGAAAAAGTGAGTCCCTCACTTTGCCGGGGCTAGAGGAAGAGAAAGATGGTCCACCTCAGCCTAAGAAATCCATGATGAATCCTCTTCCGAGCAGCCTTTCCACTTCACAAAATATTCTTTGTATTGTCTTTGTCTGGTGCTGCATCCAACACTGCTATCCAAAATGCCTTCAATCTACTCTAGTGCTTGTTGTGGTAGCTGGTTCTTCAAGTCTTCTTCAAAGGTGCCACTGAACTCTACTTCATGATACTGATGTAGGTCTGCAATGTTGAAAATAGGTGATATACCCAATGTCTTTGGTAACTCTACTTCATATGCATCTCCTAAATCAAACTTTCTGAGTATCCTACAAGGTCCAAATTTCTTCATCTTCAACTTGTTATATGTTCCAACTAGAAATCTTTCTTTTCTCAGGTATACCATGACTTAATCTCTAATTGCAAATTCTTTATGTCTCGTTTTCTCATCTGCCTTCTCCTTATACTTACTTTTCATTTCCTCCAAATGCTTCTTAACCTGATTATGCATTGTCTCCATGTGACCTGCAAATTCCTCTGCTTCTACACTCCTTTTGTCCTCCATGCTGATATCTCTCAATTGTGCAACTCCTCTAGGGTTAGTTCCTATCACAATAACAAATGGAATTCTTTTGGTACTCCTATTCACTAAATTATTATATGCAAACTCTTCTTGTGATAGAATCAAATCCTGATTTCCTGCCTTCTCTCCAACTAAACATCTCAACAAGTTTCCCAAAATCCTATTCACTACCTCTGTCTATCCATGAATCTATGGATGAAATGTTGAACTAAACTTCAAATCTATCTTCATCTTCTTCCAAAGTGTTTTCTAAAAGTATCCGAGAAATCTGGTATCTCTGTTTGAAATTATGCTCTTAGGTAATCCATGCAATCTCATAATCTCCTTGAAAAATAGGTCAACTACATACTACATAAATTGTCTTCTTACAAGGTATGAAATGTGTCATCTTTGAAAATATGTCCACCACTACAAATATTAAATCATGTCCTCTCTATGTCTTTAGCAATCCCATTATGAAATCCATGCTTATGTCTTCCTAAGGTCTCTTCGGTACTGTCAAAGGTTTATACAATCCAATATTATGACTACTCCCTTTTGGAACTTAACAAACTCTACAACTCTGCACAAATTTCCTTATGTATCTGATGCCAAAAGTAGTTTTCACTTACCAAAGCCACTATCTTATCAATGCCAAATTATCCTGCCAATCCACCACTATGGTTTCCTTGATCAAATTGTCTCTGATTGAATAACTAATTTCCTCTGAACAACATATCTTCTTGAATGAAATAGTCCAACCACTTACTCCTATCTGTCACAATAGGTTCCTTACTTGCTTTCCAAGGTTCTACAAAAGCAAGATCTTCCTCATACATGTTTTTCAATTCATCAAATCCCAACACTTCAACTCTCATCTCTGTCAACAAGTTCCTTCTTCTACTCAATGCATTTGCAACTTTGTTTGATTTACCACTCCTATGCTTCAACACAAAGGTGTAACTTTGCATGAACTCTACCCATCTCATATGTCTCTGATTTAACTTCCCTTGACTATTCAAATATTGCAAAGCTTGATGATCTTTATACAACACAAACTCCTTAGGCAACAAGTAATGTCTCAACTTCTTCAAGGCTTGAATTATGGCATAGAACTCTTAATCATAAATTAAATATCTTCTTCTTGCATAATTGAACTTTTCACTGAAATATGCTAAAGGTCTACCTTCTTGACTTAATACCACTCCAATTACATTCCCACTTGCATCACAATCTACTTGAAATACCTTATTGAATTCTGGTAATGCCAAAACAAGTTTCTCTGTCCCTTTCTATTTCAACAATTCAAAACTTTATCTGCTCCTATTGTCCACTTGAAATCTTTTCTATCACCTCTCATTGTCTCTATCATAGGGTTACATACTGAACTAAAATTTCTAATGAATTTTTGGTAGAAACTAGCTAATCCATGAAATGATCTAACTTCTCTAATGCTTTCTAGTGTAGGCCATTCAACAATTTCTCACTTTCTCAGGGTCCATCTTCAATCCTTCCATAGAGATCACAAATCACAGGTATACCAACTCTTCCTTCATGAAACTAACTTCTTGATGTTTATCAACAAATTATCTTCTCTTAGCCTCTGCAATACATGTCTTAGGTGCCACAGATGTTCTTCTTTTGTCTTATTGAAAGTCAAAATATCATCCAAATATACAATAACAAAATTACCCAAGAATTTCTTCAAAACTTCATTCATCAATCTCATCAAAGTACTCAGTGCATTTGTCAATCCAAAAGGCATCACTAACTACTCATACAATCCTTCATTTATCTTAAAAGAAGTCTTCCATTCATCTCCTTCCCTGATTCTGATCCGATGGTATCTACTATTCAAGTATATCTTTTTGAAATATTTTTCTCCACTCAAACAATCCATAGTATCATCCATCCTAGGTAAAGGAAATCTATACTTAACTGTGATCTTGTTGATTTCTCTTGAGTTTGTACAAATTCTCCATTCTCCATCTTTTTTCAGTGCTAACACTGTAGGTACTACACAAGGACTCAAACTTTCTCTGATCATACCTTTCCTCAACTCATGTATCTATCTATTCAATTCTTCATTCTCTGTCGGTGTCATTTTGTGTGTTGTTTTGTTAGGCAAACTAGCTCTAGGTATAAGATCCATGTGATGACTGATACTCCTGATTGGTGGCAATCCTTCAAGTACATTGTCTGATATGATGTCTTCATACTCTGTTGGAAAATTAGTTATCTCCTCTAGTTGTCATTCTTTAGTCTCCTTCATGAATGTTCCAGGCTTCTTAGGGATCAAGGCATAACACATATTCTCATGTCTCAAACCATCCAAAAATTTCCTTCCATCTACCAAACAGATTCTAGCATTCCCACATACTTCACTCTTAGGATCATCTTCAAAAGGAATCAAGGTAATTCTCTTTCCATTTGATGTTATAGTGTATGTATTATTTCTCCCATCATGTATATCTTTGCTATAATATTTCCATGGTCTACCCAACAAAATATGACATACATCCATTGGCATAATATCACACAATACTTCATCATGATAAGATCCAATATGAAATTTCACCAAACATTGTTCACTCACCAGTACCTTATGATCATCCTGAATCCATGCTATCTAATAGGGCTTAGGGTGTTTCAATCTTTGCAACTTCAACTTAGTCACCATGTCCTCTGAAACTAGGTTATCAGAACTACCACTATCAATAACAACTTTACAACATTTACCTCCTGATTTACATCTGGTTTACCAAATGATTTGGGTGATCCAACAGGTTCTTCTTCCACATAGGCTTCTCTTCCACTATTCTCTACCCTCTTGCTTGTACTCCCTTGATTACATTCAAATGCTCTATGTCCTTAACCTCCACAATTAAAACAAGTTCCTCTGAATGTTCTCCTATCAGGTCCTCTTCATTCTCTTATGTATCCTTCACTCTGGTACGAATTAGGGTTTCCTCTATAGTAGAAAGTTCTGTCATCTCTCTGGTATGCATTGTTATCTCTATCCTCCTTCTTGAATGTGTTCTCTTGTTTATTCTACTCCACATATGATCTCTATCCTCTGGAAAATGTTCTACCTTTCATAAATTTACCTCCTCTACCTCTCTGTCTCTGATCCTTACCAAGAAATTAGTTCTTCTTGAATGTTTAATCTCAGTCTGTTGATGTATCTAGCCACTTTCTCCTTACTTGCTTCACTATGTCCTGTCCTTATGATTATCTTATGAAATTCTTCGGTATATTCCTTCATAGATTTTTCCTTTTGTCTCAGGTTTTGCAATCTCTTCAATAGTTCCAACTCATAGTCAGCAGGTATAAACTAATTCTTCAACTTTGTCATCATTCTATCCCACTTTGTAATTATTTCTTTTCCTCTTCTGTTTCTATCTAACTGAACTTCTTTTTACCATATAGCAGCATGTCCTTTCAACTTTGTCTTTGCAAATTTCACCTTCTCCGGATCTTCAATTTCTTCATATTCAAAGTATTCTTCCATGTCATTGATCCAGTCAATCAACTCTCCAGGATTCAAATTGCCAGTGTAATTCGGTACATTAACTCTAGGTCATTTTCTAATCTTTGAAATAGCTTGCAATATCTTGACTTGATCTAATTCTTCTTCTTCTTCATCTCCTAGGGTTTCACCATTTTGATTAGTAGATTGAGATTCCTCATCATCATCACTTTCAATATTGGGTCTAGGTGTAAGTCCTCTTTGCCTATCTTCTTCAACAACATCCAAGTGGACTCGCGTGGTTTTCATCATATCCATCATCTCATCCATTCTTCTAGCCATTGTTCCAATAAGACGGATTCTCCTCAGCCACATTTTTCTCGTATCAAGTGTAACTGCATCAAATTCAGTGATCGGGCTACAAGGTGACAACTGCCTCATAATCGGTGATCAGTTGCAATACAAGTAACCTGCCTCAGATTCGTCAATCTGTTCACAACAAGATCTTACAAAATTCCTTTGCCAACTTCACTCAATTCACTCTCAAAGATTCAAACTTTCGCTTTGATACCACTTGGTGTAGTCACAGTTAGTAGGGTCCACAAAGTGAACTATCCAGGCTGTGCACAACTAGAATAATCACAATGGAAACAACTCAAAGATCTAAAGCAAATGTAGATTCAATCATTTAGTATATCATTTGATTCAAATACAAGTTGGTTGACAACATGTGGGCTTACAATTAGGGCTCACATGCCTGATTTCACAGTTACAAAATATGCACTTGAGACATAGATTTATGTCTCTTTCACAATTAATTCAAACTATCAAACTTGTAAATTATGCTAACTACTTTTCTAGGCATCTATTACATCAATTTATATCATCTCCAAAACAAAAGATTCCTCCACGCTGACCAAGGAAGATCATAAACTCCAATGAAGAGCTATAACGTGTGTACACGTATAGGTCAGACCTAAATGAATAGAACTCCTTTGCAAATGAATGGAATGATGTACAGATCTCAAGGAAGGTCAGCCACAAACCAAACAACATTGAATGATGTGTAAATTATCTCTAAAAGTCATGAAAGGCTCTGCAAGTCTTCTCCTTTAGCTGATTATCTGAGGCTATTAGGATGCTCTATTTTGAGAAAACAGTTGATCTTCTGATAGCGATATCTTACCGGTACCTAATTCAAATGATCTGGGATTTAGACATGTTGTGCATGAGTGTCTAGATGCTATGTCCAGGTCCATAAGGTCTGAAATGCAACTGCGGTAGAATGTAGACCAAAATACAGAAACTGCTACTAACTGAACTGACTATACAGAACTAGAAATGAAAAGAAACAAACTGAAATGCAAATGTTTTTAGTTGATGCAAGATTGCTCTTGAACCAGGGATGCTCCTACATTAGGAAAGCATTTGACACAACTACTCCTGCAAAATAGGATTTTTGACTTCTGCATCAACAAGATTCACAAAGTTTTCCATGGCTTCCTCCCAAACAACTTATTTAACTACTTCCGAGGAGTGTATGCCCTCTTCATTCTTCCATCCACTATGTTTCTCTTAGCCTTCCTCTTAACTTGACGTCGCAAAGGAAATGAAGCCACCACCTTGCCTTTTCCATTATCACATCCACAAAAACCAACACCACCTTCCATCCCAACCTTACCAGTAGAACCTCTGGCCTCTACCATAGCAATATCACTCAAGAAAAGTAAATCCAAAAAAAAGGAGAAATCCACATCAAAATAGGAAATACCTTCAACACTGCCACACACCACTAAAGATAATGAATGACCAGCCTAGCTCCAGACGTTTTCATACGTATCATTCCTTGGGAGTGAATAATAATCAATGCCTACTTAATGATCCATCCCATTATCAAGATCCAGTGTTCTTTGATATCATTCTAAATCAATCTGATCACCTCATAAGGAAAAGAATCCTTTAACCCATCCTCTTCATAATCACTCCTATCAGAATCAATACCTTGATTAGATTCGTAATCAGCCACTTGGTTCCCACCCCTCTTGATATGTGTGGCTTTGGAACTTCCAAACATTCTAACCAACTTTCTGATTTCCACCATAATCTACTCTAGCCTCCAATTGTTAGAGGAGCCCTTATCCAAAAGACCAATGATTACTTTCAAGTCACCTTCCACCCAAAGATGGTCCTAATCATTTCTCCTAGAAAACTGGAGTCCTTTCCATAGCGCTCTAAGCTTTGCCAAATTGTTGGAGTCAACTCTGAAATCAAGGACATAGTATCCTAAAGGTTTTTCCTTGTCGTCTCTGAAGATGCTGCCACCTCTAGCTCTTCTAGGATTACCCTTGCAGTACCATCAAAAATTAGATTTATCCAACCAGGATCTAGAGGGAACCATCTAACATACTGATCCTTGGTACACTTCTTCATAGAACTACCCAAACTACCCATCCAATGGAATCTAGGCCATTCATTGACAAGCCCCTGCTCACCAACAAATGCTTCTAGTCCTTTTTCATCCTTGTCTCACCAATCTAATTGAGAGAGCTCTCAACCTAATCCCAAATTCTATCCACAACCCTTGCTTATTCTAAGAAGATCCTCCTATTTCACTCTAGCCATAAATTCTAAATCAAGATAGCTAGAAACACCTCCTAGATGATGCAGCACACAACATACACTCAATACAATTTTGCCATTAATCATGTGAGAGCCAAAGATTTGAAGACTGGACCATAAAAAAATTCTATTCATCAACTCTGCTGCTACAATGAGAGAAAACTCTCTTATATCCAAGAAAACAAAAAAACAAAAATTACTTTTTTTGGCATATTTCGACAATTGTCAGATTTTGCTATTTTAGGTAAATTTCAATAATATCTTGAGAATCCAATTTTTTCACCAAAAGCTTCCTAAAAATAAGGTAGGACGAAATGCCAACTAATATTCTAAATTTAAAACATGAGTTTCAATTTATTACAAAAGCAATTTTTTAAAAATCTAGAAAAAAACACTAATTTGCCATTTTGAGGGCTAAGATGAAAGTTTCAAGCCCTAAAAAAGTGTCAAGACGAGGTTCAACTGACTAGGGTCAGATGGGAAACCATTGGCCACCTCATAACACATCCACCTATAAAATTTTGTAGAAAACCCACATCCAAGTCAAAAGTTATGACCTCCAGAAGTCCCTGCATCATTCTCCTTTGGTTGAAAAGAACGTAGCTCATGCAAGTGTCTTTGAACTGCTGCCACTTGACTAAATCCAACCACTGCAGTTCCCACTTTGTAATCCATGTGCTATCTGTTGGTGGTAATCCTTCCCACTGTACTAAATACTTGTTGGACTGCCCTTGCCGAGTGTAGATAATGTTCTTATCAAGAACCTGTGCAATCTTTTCCTTCTTATGGGGAATGTGGTGGTGCCATGCCATTTCTAGTTGACTATCTTTAGCATCATCCTCACCATGGAATACATATAAATAAGAAACATTAAACATAGGAGAAATATCAAGATCATCTGGTAAATTGACCTCATATGCATTATCATTGATCTTCTTTGTAATTTTGCAAAGGCCAATTTTCCTGTACTTCAACTTGTGGTATGTTCCAGTAGGAATCCACTCTTTTCTCAAATATACAATCACTAAGTCACCTTCATTGAATGTCTGATGTTGCCTACTAGCATCCACTGTATTCTTGTACCTCTCATTACTATTCTGCAACTTTTGTCTCACTTCTTTTTGCAACTGTTGAAGGTGTCCTGCAAATGCTTCCCCATCATCACTGAGCCTATCTTTCATTAGTATCTGTACCAAATCTAGAACACCCTAAGGATTTCTGCCACACACAATCTGGAAAGGGGACTTTTACCTTTTATATGTTAACATAACTATTATAGGCAAATTCGGCATGGGCTAATGCCAAGTCCCATTGTTTTGGCTTTTCTCCAACAATACACCTCAACAAATTTCCTAGACTCTGATTGACTACCTCTATTTGCCCATCTGTTTGACGATGATAGGCACTACTAAACTGTAAATTGGTCCCCATCTTCTTCCATAAAGTCCTCCAGAAATGACTGAGGAATTTGGTATCCCTATCAAAGGTAATAGTCTTTGGAACACCATGTAGTTGAACAACTTCTAAAAAGAATAACTCTGCTACCCTCGTTGCATCATTAGTTTTCTTATAGACAATAAAATGAACCATCTTGGAGAACCTATCAACAACTACAAAAATAAAGTCATTACCTCGTTGAGTATGTGGAAGTCCCAACACAAAGTCCATGCTCAAATCTATCCATGGTGTAGTTGGTACTGGTAATGGCATATGCAACCCTGTATTTTATGAATGTCCCTTAGCCACTTAGCAAATCCTACACCTTGTTACTTACCTAGTTATATCCCTTTTCATCTTTAGCCAGTAATATTTATCTTCTATCAAGGCTATTGTCTTGTCCTTGCCAAAATGTCCAGCCAACCCACTACTATGAAATTCTCTGAGAATGTTTTCCCTCATAGAGCCAACTGGTATGCATAGTTGTTTTCCTTTAAATAGATACCCATCTTGCAGAAAATATTCACCCCTAAAATGATCCAAGTTACTAGGTATTGGTGCCTTCAATTGTTCCATAATCTCCCAAAAATCATCATCAGACTCATACAAATTTTTTATGGAATCAAAATCAATCACCTTAGTTTCCATTGTGGTCAAAAGTGCAACACGCCTACTTAACACATCTTCAACCTGGGTTTGTTTTCCAGACTTATGCTTCAACACAAAATTGTAACCCTGCAAGAAAGAGACCCACTTGGCATGCCTACTATTCAACTTTTTCTATGTGTTCAAGTATCTCAATGCAATATGATCTGTAAACAATACAAACTCCTGGGGAACTAGATAATGTCTCCAATGCCTCAATGCTTGAACAACTGCATAAAATTCCAAATCATAAGTAGAATAATTCTTTCTCACTTCATTCATCTTTTCACTAAAGAAAGCTATAGGTTTTCCAGCTTGGCTAAGCACAACACCTATTCCCACATGGGAGGTATCACATTCTACTTCAAATACCTTATCAAAATTTGGTAATGCAAGTATAGGTGCTTCTGTTACCTTTTACTTCAAGTACTTAAAGCTCTCCTCA
Organism: Cunninghamia lanceolata; assembly: GCA_027924645.1. Lineage (NCBI taxonomy): Eukaryota > Viridiplantae > Streptophyta > Pinopsida > Cupressales > Cupressaceae > Cunninghamia > Cunninghamia lanceolata. The sequence continues at coordinate 556,471 of BSBN01000233.1, forward strand.
ACATCTGTGGTCCATATAAACTCCCTTCCTTTGGTGTAATATGTTATAGGGGCTACAATACTACTAAAATTTCAAATGAAATTTTGATAGAAAGTGGCCAAGCCATGAATTTTTTTTACCTTTGTGATGCTGCTTAGACTAGACCATTCTAGAATTGCCCTGACCTTCTCTGGATCCATTCTAACACCATCTTTAGAAATGACAAAGCTTAAAAAAACCAAACTATCCTTCATGAACCTACACTTCTTCAAATTGGCATATAGCTTCTCCTTTCTTAACACACCAAGGATGATCCTCAAGTGTTGTAAGTGTTCTTTGCTGTTACTAAATACCAAAATATGATCAAAATAAACTACTACAAACTTACCAATGTAAGGTCGTAGTATAGTGTTCATCAATCTCATAAATGTGCTAGGTGCATTTGATAACCTGAATGGCATAACCATCCATTCATATAATTCGTCTCCAGTCTTAAAGTCTGTCTTCCACTCATCCCCTTCTTAGATCTAAATTTGGTGGTAGCCACTTCGTAGGTCGATCTTGCTGAAATATTCGGCCCCTACAAGGACATCCATCATGTCCTCCATACGAGGTATAGGAAATCGATACTTGATGGTAATCTTATTAATTGCTCTGCTATCAGTGCACATCCTCCATGTTCCATCTTTTTTGGGGGTCAACAATGCTAGTACAACACATGGGCTCATGCTCTCTCTCACCACACCTTATGAGTTCTACTACTTGCTTATTCAAATCTGCATGTTGTGTTGGATTCATCCTATAAGCTGCTTGGTTGGATAGAGTTGCTCCTGGAATCAAATCAATATGATGCTGAATATCTCTCTTTGGCAGGAGACCATCAGGTAATTCATCAGGCACAACATCAACAAATTTTTTCAATAGCTCTGCTACTTTTGGGGGAACTGAAATGTCTTCCTCTTCACCTCTTTTCACTACTAATGCATAACAACACCCTGTCACCTTCATTTCTTTAACAAGATCTCTTTCAGACAACATGGAATCACCTTTTCCTTCATTCTTGAGAGGAAACAAAATCACCTTAGAGCCATCTTTCCAAAAGGTGTATGTGTTTTTCTCTCCATCATGTATGACTTTTCTATCATACTTCCATGGCCTTCCCAATAACACATGACATGCATCCATTGGGACAACATCACACCATATCTCATCCTGGTAGATCTTCCCTATGCTAACCTTAATTAGGCATCTTTTATCAATAGTGACTTCATTTTGCTTTTTAAACCATGCAATGTGGTACGGATGAGGGAGTTTTTCACAGTGTAATATCAATTTGTCTACCATTTCTTTAGAAACCATATTTTCACAACTACCTCCATCAACAATAACTTGACATACCTTGCCACCCGAAGTGCATCTAGTTCTGAATATATTGGTTCGAAGCCATGAACCATCAGAGATTTTGGCTTGTGTTTTGTCCTTCTCTGGAATCACCATTGCTCTTCTCATCATGAGACTTTCTCCCACATCTGGTGGAACCTCTAGTTCTGTCCCTTCCACTTCATGCTACATTTGAATTAGGTTCACCCTAGGTTGTCCTCCTTGATTTCTTTCTTGCATGTTATAATTTGAACATTCAAATGCCCTATGACCTTCTTCTCCACATCTGAAACAAGTGAAAGGCCTTCTCTGGTTTTCCCATCCTCTATCGCTACCATAACCTCTACCACTTTGAAATCCCCTTCCTTGTTCTTGATTCAGAGGATCTTGTCGAGTATCTACTTATTTTTCCAATCCATGGGATGACTCTCCCCTGCCATAATTCAAACCTCCTCAAAATAGGGTTGATGTACCCCTTCTTCCCCCTCTATTCCTTTGATGGTATTGTTTGTTTTGTTTTTCTTCAACCTTTAGAGCCAATTGGTAAGCTTCTTGCATACTATTGAGTTGATGCATGCTTAATTCATCTTGAATAGAGAATTTTAGGCCATTCACATATCTAGTAGCCATCTGTTCATCAATTTCTTGATGCTCTATATGTATAGACAACGTATAAAACTCATTTGTATAATCTTGCATAGAAGAGAGGTTCTGCTTTAAATTTTGAAACCTATGAAAAAGGGTTTGTGCATAATCTATGGGCAAATTTTTTCTCTCAACTTCTTCTCCATTTTATTCCATTTCTTGATCTTATCCTTGCCTTTCCTTGTTCATTACTTTTGAGGATGATCCCACCAAATCATTGCATGACCCTTTAATTTGGTGCATGCGAATTTCACCTTCTTTTCATCTGTCATGGATTTCCATTCCAAAAAATTTCTCATATCATTCAACTAGTCTATCAACTCCTCTAGTTTAAGACTACTTGCATAATATGAAACATCTACCTTGACCCCTTCATTTTTCCCTTCTAAGGCCCTGAGCATCCTCTCTTCAAAACTCACGCCTTCTAATTCTTGTTCCTCATGTTTTGTATGTTGATCTGCACCTCCTCGACCTATCTCTTCATCAGATTTGTCTCCTCCTCTACCCAGTCTTTGGTTTTCTATCTGTGTTGTAAGTTCTGCTACTTGCCTTTGTAGATTTTGTATTTCTCTATGCACCTCGACAAGACTGCCTCTTCCTCTTCCTCTCCCAGTCATCTTCCTGCTCTAATACTAGATGATGCAGCACACAACATACACTCAATACAAATTTTCCATTAATCATGTGAGAGCTAAAGATTTGAAGGCTAGAACATAAAAAAACTTCTATTCATCAACTCTGCTACTACAATGAGAGAAAACTCTCTTATATCCAAGAAAAAAAAACAAAAATTACCTTTTTTGGTAGATTTCGACAATTGTTAGATTTTGCCATTTTAGGTAATTTTACAATCATATCTTGAGAATCCGATTTTTTTCCCAAAAGCTTCCTAAAACTAAGGCAGGACGAAATGCCAACTAATAATCTAAATTCAGAACATGAGTTGGATTTATTACAAAAGTAACTTTTTAAAAATCTAGAAAAAAACACTAATTTGTCATTTTGAGGGCCAAGATGAAAGTTTCAAGCCTCGAAAAAGTGCCAAAATGAGGTCTAATTGGCTAGGATGGCTGGGAAACCTCTGGCCACCTCATAACATGTCCACCTGTAAAATTTCATAGAAAACCCACATCCGAGTCAAAAGTCATGACCTCCATAAGTCCCTGCATCACTAGACAAACCTAAGCCCTTGGCTTTTAACATTAAAACACCATCCTTACAAAATCATGCCTATATTCTATGGTGTGACCCAAATCATCTTCCAACGATTAAGGAATCTACCCCACAGCTCTTAGCGTAATCACAGAGAAGGAAGATGTGATTCCCGTCTTCATAAGCCTTCTTACAAAGGATGCACTAGGAAGGGCCCACTTTGCCTAGATTAACCAACCAATCCAATATCCTTCCCATTTATATTATTAATATAGATATGTTATTAATATTATTATAATTAATGATAGTAATATTATATTCTTATAATTATAATAATATAATATAACATAATAGTTAATACAATGAGATAATATATAATTATAATAATATCATTTCTAAATATTAAGAAATTAAAAAGTGTTAATAGATTGTGATTATTTTAGTTTGTATAAATACATTTATTTATTAATATTTTGTTAAAAAATATATTAGCATGTTGGATAATTTTTTTTGATAAAGTCAACGAAAAAAGGGTCCAAAACCCTGTACAAAAATGGCCCAAAGGGTAGAGCAAAAGCCTTAGATAGGCAAGATACATCACATTAACAATGGTCTAATAGCTATTTAAATATGTAATTACTAAGAAAGTTATTTTTATGCACATATTTTAGCTTGATTTTTGGATTGAGGCAACATATATGCACAATTGCATTTGTCTAATTTAATAACTATATTTATATTATAAATAGTAAATAGATAGAATGAGTTTAGTTTTTATTAATTTAGCGTGTTGATGTATGATGATTTGTTGTTATATTGTAGTTGACAATTGAGTTAGAAATTTGATTTTAAATCACATATTTGGAATTTATAATGAAGTTTGGTCTCATATTAAATTGACTCAAATTTGGGCCACACAATGCAACTTAGTTCGGGATAGGATTTCTACTAGATGATCTAATCCTTCTACAATAGATCTTGTCTTCTATTGACAAAATCTTTTATGTTACGTCCTATCCTTCTATACCCACTGTTGAATAGAAGGTTGTGATGAAAATCACAATAGAATTTGATGTTTGGCAAGAGGTAAGAATGGTAACTTCCTTGCAAGTATTTTTAGGTTGTTGAACAATATTTGTAGACATGCCAAACTATTAATGTAATGCCTAAGGATGTAATGATGATGCCATTAAGTTACAAAGTAAAGTTCTAATGCTCTTTGTGTACATGCTTTGTGATATGATGTTTCAATTATCAAATTATGTTTGAATGAGAAATAATAACCTAGGAGTGCCTATAAATCAATAATCTTACTCACTTAATTCAAACCTTTTGATGCAAGAGTTGATAGGATAGTAGTCAAATTCTAGGAAAGTCCACCTTGGGACTAACATTTATATATAATGAATCTTAATTAGAATATGTAAGATCTTTATTTATTCTTTTCTTTCAATTTTAATGTAAGTGTATATATTATAAAGTTCATAGTATCTAAAAGGGTCTAATTATACCTTGGAATTACAATATTGTTCCCTTATAAAACTCTACATGGGACCCACATATCTCTAAGATGAAGTATACTAGAAATTGCTTCAAATTTCAATTCCTTGATACCTCTCCTCTAATAACACTCCCCTTAGGTGACCCTTTTTAAAATTAGGTCTAATGTTACAAATATATTAAGCACCAAGATGAAGGAATATGGATTGGATCAAGAACCATGATGAAGGAAGATAGACTAGGAACAAAATTGGACACATTGATCCAAAATTAAGGAACTGCTTCATGTTTCTCAATCCAAAAGTGACCATGTATCATACAAAAAGGATTTGATGATGGAATAATATGGAATAATGCTAGCTCTTTTCTTGTAGGTTCTTGTATCCAGTTGTAAGTTTAAGATTATGTGTGCCCAAGAGTATTTTGCATTTCACCATTAGAGTACTTTAAAATATCCCAAAGTGAGCATAGGTTTCTTGATGTAAATGCTAAATTAAAAAGGAGTAAATTTGTCCACATTGAATGCAAAGTGATGATCAACTATAATTCTATTTTTCAGTTTGTATTAAATGTGTCCTTTGATATACAAAGTCCCATGATGATCGCTATTTAGTATTTCATCATGAGTACACAAAATGATAGAACAATAATGTGTATTGAATTAATCTTCATTAAAAGAAAAACAATCTTCCTATAAACTAATGGAGATGTTGATATATATTCTTGATGCTTTTCTTCATCAATAACATCTTTGTTGTTAGTTTGACTATGTTGTGGGAATCTACATTAATATAGATATGCTTTTCTTCATCAATAACATCTTTGTTGTTAGTTTGACTATGTTGTGGGAATCTACATTAGTATAGATTTGTTGGCTTTGATTCTAGGGAGCAATGAATTTATTTCCCCCATAATTCAACCTTGCAAAACATGGATCTCATTACCATCAACTAAATATTGAACTTTATTATTAAGAAAGAGTTACATTTGGGTAGTATGGCCATTGAATCAATAACACTAAAATAAGCATTAGCATCAAAGTCCCTAGGTAATTGGTGATATGTGTCAAATGGTCTAGATAATAGGCATCCAATTATTTGTATTGGACCCTAAAAGTTTGTGCAATATATATGGAGGAAATCATTTAACCTTGTGAAGATTCTTTCCACTTATGGTTTAATATAAATTATGACTGATGCCTCATGGGTTTGATGGATATGATTGAAATTTTCTAAAATGTATTGTCATTTCCATTTTTTGAAAGTGTTCTTTCATTATAAATTAGCAGGTAATTGTAAGTATGAAAAAGGCACATGGCCTACATGGTAGTTTGTTGATGAGATATAGTCCTAAACATGTACATGTAAGAATGAAATATATAGACTTCTCAATAGCTTCTCTCTTGGTGACATGTTTTTGATTATTTTTTCTTTGTTTGTGCCTCCCTAACCTTTAAGCTAACCTTCTAAAGTCTTGCACACTTTATTGTTGACCAGCTAGCCCATGTTTGACAAACCATCTCTATTGCTTCCTAGCCCTGACAACATGATCTGTTCACCTCCCAAGAGGGGAAATTCATTTTCCTTAAGGACATCTTCATCAATCTTTCTTCCATGATCATTCAATTGATCTTCCAAAGTCCTCTATACCCTCAATTTTCTTGTTCAAACCTTTATGTTTTGGTTTCCCCTATTGACTTCATGGTCTCCTTGGGAAACCTTGTAGCAAAAGTGTGGTCTCTAAGGATGACCTACCTTGATAAAATAGGTGACCCACTTTCCTTATGTGTTCTTCCTAATTTTAGACCTTCAACACAATTTTTAGGCTTCCAAGACCACTTTTCCACTTTAAAACCATTATGTCTAGGTCACCCCTATTGTTTTCAAGGTCTCCATGGGAAACGTCACAACTTGGCATGAGTCTCCAAGTGTGACTTTTGCTACTAAAAGAGGTGATCCTATCATCTTTTCCATGTGTGATTTCTTCTAGTTTTAGCCTAGTTTCACTCTATTTTTAGTTCTTGATGGCAAGCTCCTTCATACAAAAATGACTGTTCACTTACCCAAACTCTTTCTAGACTCTCAATTAGCCTATTGTTAACTTCTAATTGATCTATTATTATCTCTCAATTAACCTTTGTTATCTCCATTTATTCTTTTGTGATCTACTCTCCAACTATTGTTCACATCTAATCAAAGCTAGATCACTCCTTAACCAAATTTGTTAACTCCCCAATCATCACCACCTTTGGTGTTGATTTCCATCCTTTAAGTACCCCATCCTCTATGCATTTGTGGAGGCAAATTCATTATTACATTATTTCTTTTTTCTTTACCAATAGTTGCTCCATAGCATTTTTATGCTTATTACAAGACCTTATGTGCCTTTTGATTTCATTCATAGCTCCATAGATCAATCCATTTGATTCTTAATAGCATTCATATGCTTGAATCAACTTCGTTTTTTCAATTTCATAGCTTCTAAGCTCATAGCCACTTGCTTTTTATCTCTATTTTTCTCCTTTTGGAAAGAGGAGGACCCTAATGATATAGAGGAAGGAACAATTTCCAAAAGGACTTCTAAGGACTCATGCTAGGAACTTCCACCTAATTCATACAATTTCTTCAATTTTTCAGTAGTAATTAGATCAAATTTTACTCTTGGGAAAGTAATGCATTCCTTTCTTTTCTCTTGATAGGAAATTTAAGTTGTTCTCTTAGAGGAATTTTTTAATTTCAATTGCTTAGATTAGTTTGATTAATTTTCTTAGATTAATTTCATTTCATTGCATTTAGATTAGTTGCAAATTTTAATTTTGTTAGATTACATTTGAAAATTGACTCACAAAAACACAAATACATAGTTTAGTTTGCATATAAAAGTCATATAGCTTGCATTCATTTTCCCCTTCTAGATAATTAGATCATTTTGAAATTTAGAAAAAGAACCAAAAATTACTTTTCATTCATAAAAATGCCAAAAACATTAGAAAACATATTAAAGAAAAACGAGAGATCAAGTTGAACCACTGATTCCATCATAAGGTCAACATCTTCAACATCTTCAACATTCAACATTCAAACAAATCTATCAAAAAAACATTCCCCACATTGTCTAGCATTTCATGTGCCCAGGTATTAGGGAAGATTGGGTAAAATCCATCCTAGACAAGATTAGGGAAAACATACCTCATCCAATTCAAATCCAACATGATATAGAAAAGATAACAGAAGCTAAAGAACACTAAAAGAGAATCATAAATCATTAATAACTCATACAACAACCCATCCAAAATGAGGAAATAGGGTTAGATTGTCTCCACATCTTGAACGATAAAAATAGCCTTCATGCTAGACTTAAAACAAGTGACCCTTCAAGTCATATCATTATCATAACAACAACAATTGAACTCTTCGATCAAAACATTAATTGAACATACACAAACCACATGGCACAAATAACCCAACCATGATCTACACTGTTCTACTCTCTTGTAAATAGAACAACCCCCTGGTTATACCTTCACTTGACTGGATCTTGCTAGGGGAGTATGAGTGACTAGGTCATCCATAGCAAGGATATGGTTCATATGTCACATTGGAGTCCAACTCACTCGCATTGTGTCTATGTAAAATTCTAAACAAGACATATTTTGGTGAGCCTAACGTGAAGAACAAATCATTTCAAGCCATGTTTTCCATGTTTCCACATTTTCATCAAGATTTTCACTTCTATTCACCATTCTCATTTTTGTCTTGCTTTTCATTACCACCTTCCTCTCTCCATTCCATTTATTCTATAGTGTTTATGACACCCCCGAATATGATAGAATTAGATGATAACCTAGGGAATATTCTATCAAGAGAACCAGTAATGTCTTCATTTTAAAGGTATGTGCCACTTGACCCTTTGGCACGGATCACCAGTTGTTTCAATTACGAAGATTTAGAGTATGAGAAAAATAGGAAAGAAACTCATCATTCTCTGACATTCAACAATCCCACATGGGAACAAGGTACAACAATACAACCCTATCACTCTAGCCAAGGTAGATCATGCCAAGTGCTCATTCGATCAGAAATACACCAAGTGGACCAACTCTCAACAAGTTACATTGGAACAACCACTCAATTAGAAATGAGGTAAAACATTTAGAAATGTACCTACAAGAAGCAGAGAGGCTTTGCATGTCAAATATTGAGCTAAACAACTAGAAATTGCCCCAAGAGAACTGATAAATGGAGTAAATCATGAAAGTTTACAAGTTGAAGGTCAAAGAATAGGGGTTACAACCCATGTAGATCTCGTACTAGAGCCTCTATGGTCCAATGGATTAGGATGTTAGAGGCCATAAGAGAATAAAAACGTCCTCAAAATAAAAATAACCAAGGAATTGAAACTCAAGTGAATCCATATAACGCTAGGGTTGAACAGAATCAAGGGCAACCCAAAACACCGCTTGAATTTTTACTTACACAATGGTAGTAATGGCATTGTACATCAATTTCCACAACTAAGTGGAGCCTATCCAACACATAACTATCAAAATCCCCAAAGTTATCAACAAGTTAAACCAACATATTCAGCCATACCTAGATATCAAGTGTCAAACTAGCAAGTCCCATATGCAGGAATCATGCTCTCAACACTGATTTCTCAAAGAACATTTTTAGGGACTTATCTTTCATATCTAAAAGAGCCCCTTGATCACAACATACACAATGTGAACTACTACCACATCCTCTCTCAGACCTTACAAAATTCAAAGGGGATGGAGATTCAAATTTGTAGATTAAAGCCTATACCACAACCATGAGAGAACTCCTTCCTTGGGATGGAGTTGTAGTAAGAATATTCCCAAAAACTCTTGAAAAAATCACCTTAGACTAGTATTATCACCTATCTGAAGCTTCAATTCATTCCTTTCATCAACTCATTTGTGAGTTCATAGTAGCATTTGACATGAATAGGTTGATTAGAACACGAATATGAGAATTCTTAACCATGAAGCAAGATGCAAATGAATCAGTTACCATATTGATCTTATGCGGAAGCATTAGAAAGTTACTATAATGATCTTATGAGGAAGCATTAGAAAGTGGATTAAGAATCGATCAAGCAACTTCTGAATAAAACATTCCTACTCAATTAGGACCAGAAGGAGAAAGAAGAGAGTTGGGGTTAGTAGAGATAATGCACAATGAAGAAAGCATTGAACTAAATGTTGTATAAGAAGTCAAGTTTTATGGAAAATAAATCTCAATGGTGGAACCTACACCACACCCTATCAAACCATATGAATTGATAGAAGATCTTAAGAAGACCTATGGAAAAATATATTTCATTTATCTTCTTAGAAATTTTCCATCACATTGTTCTTCCATCTTACAAACAATAGAGTTAAAATACTTGGATTAAATCACTCCTCTTGTAGAAAAATAATTCAATCAAGTCAATCTTGACATGAACCTACCTAATGCAAAACTTCACAATCATAGTTTCTTTTTCGATCTAATGTATATGCTTACAAAAGCTGAATTAACTAATAGAGGAGATCCAAGCTTGTATTTACCAGTATGGATCTATGACACTTTCATCAAAAGGACGTTAATTGATGATGGAGTAGCAATTAACATAGTACCCTTTTCCCTCCTCAAAAGGATGGGATATGGAAACACAAACATAAGATACCCTAAGGGGCTATGACAATTTTAAAGTAGTGACAATCAAAGAAATGATGTTCCCAGTCTCCTTAGGATATAAGATAGTTCTGAAACTATTATATATCATTGACAAAGACACTAGTTACAAATTATTGATAGGGAGGCCATGGATTCATATAATGAAGGCAATGCTTTCAACCTTATTTTAGGATGTTCAATTTTTACATCTTGGAAAATTCTTCATTATAAAATAAGACCCTAAATCATTTAGCATGGTCAAAACTAATGCAACCAAAAAGAAGATAGGCATCCCCATTGATTATGAGTTGTCCACAAACAAAATCACCATCCCCGATTTGACCCCTAAGTTCATATGTCTGAAAATTATAGAACAACCAATTAAAACAATCAACAATGTAGAAATAAGAACATTTGAGAGGGGAGAATCATCAAAAAAATGATAAGTTATTTTGAAAGAGACAACAACTAAGACCATGAAGCCATTTGATTCAAGAAATGGTACTATACAGTTTCCTCTAAATGTTTGCACTAGATCAATGTGTTTTTAGATGTAGAGGAAGAAGAAATTAGTCAACCTACCAAAACAAAACAAAATGTAAATGGAATTCCTCCTATGACTAAATGGCATATACCCATAAATTAGTTTCAAATCAAAATGACTGATCTAAAAGAGATAGATCCAGGTGCCTTTTTTGATGCTAAAGATGAATCATCAGAGAGTTATTCTCCTTTAACACCATTGAGGGTAACCTCATGAAGTGAATCCTGCACTCCTATGATCTAAACAATAAGTGATCCTTATGTACCACTTTCACCTCTTGAAGAAACTTATACACCTTGGACACCCTCAAAATAAGTAGAGTTTACAAATCATGGTCACACTTATTCAATTAATAATGAATCAACACTCTTGAAGCCTCTTCTAGAGATTTCATAGCTCCTAATTCCTATGAAGCTCATTCTTATTCAAATTCAATACAATCAAGTCACACATGGGAAGCCCCATAGGTCTAAATCAAGATAATCAAAATATTTCCTAATGAAGACAAGGTTAGTGAAGGAGAGTTTTGAAAAGAAAGAAGGTTAGAAATAAATATTGGGATAGAAGACCTTGACATTCTTGATTCAATAGAAAAATACATAGGGTATTCATGGACTTGTGACCAAAACCAAACAAAAAAAAAACATATAAAAAAATTCCCCTTCAAGAGTAAAGTAAGCCTCAAACTCCCTTTGAATTATTACTCTCCTTTCAAAGTATCCAAGAATGAACCAAGGTCAAGGTCTATATGTAAGATGAATTTGACTTACTTATAAAGTTATTACATAGTAATAGAAATTTGTAGTGGATCATCAATAGGCTTATCAATCCTTAGCCCATCTTACATTACCCCAAATTTCCATAGAAATACAACTAGAACAAGAAACCTCAACAGGACCTTATAGAGTAGGAGAAATAGTCAATCGAAAAGGTAGCACAAAAAATAAGAAGCATAAAAAAAGGAAATTTCAAGAATGTTGGAAAGTTCCATATATGATTAAGGAAGATGTAAAAAATGGTGCTTACATTTTGTACATAATGGAGGGTGAAGTATTTAGTGAAATAGTTAAAGCCTTTCATCTAAAAAATATTATACATAGAAAATCCAAAAAAATCACAAAAGCATAAAAATCCAAAAAAAAAAAAAAATCAAAATACAAAAAGGAGAAGAGCACAATATTTTCATTTTGTTTCTCCATGCATTTGTTAGTGATATGATCTTATTTGATTTTTATCTTAGTAAGGAGTTTAATGTTGCCTAGGTATAGGTAGATCCTCTAAGCCTTTGAGATTCCCTAAAATCATTTCACCATCTATTATTCCCCTTTACATTCCCAACATATTCGAAATAAAGTCAATCTTATAACTTCATACTGATACTAGGCTTAAAAAAATGATGTCAAGTCTAAGTGAAGTAATTATTCAAAACTACATTATTCAATAGAAGCTTGCAAGTAGGCCTTACCTAATCCTTCTTAGTGAAAGGGAAGTCTAATTGGATAGTGAAAGCTCTTGTTAGCACCGAGTCCCTTATCTTTCTTGACGAAAAGTGTCAAGGGGATAAAAAATCCACAAAGAAATAAAAAAATAAGAGTTCAAAAAAAGAGATGTATCATAAATAGTAAAAAATTATAACAAAAAAATAGCAAAAAAATAGAAAAGTAAAAAAAAAAAAGATTCTGCAAAATAAAATAAACGAGAGAAAAGAAATAGAAAAGAAAAAATGTGAAAAAATAGGACTGCTAATGTTTGTACTCTCATGTGGCTAATGTCTATACTCTTAGGTGAAGATAAGTCTAAGGTCAAAGCTATGAGGGTGGCATCCATCAGAGAAAATAAAAAAGAGAGGTACAAAGCACACATGCACACTAGCTAGGTAAAGCCAAGAGTCTAGCTATCCTTAGGGCCATATTTTTCTCTGGAGCCTTTCCTTTACCCCAAGTCTATCTTGTTGGCCATCTATGATCTAAGTCTAGAGGGTAATAATAAAAATTATTACTTGTCTAAGTTGAAAATGGCTCAAAGTGTTTTGTCTAGGTAAGAATCAATATTTATACTTTTACAAAGATAAATTTAGAAATTGTTTCATTTATCTCCCATTCCCACTTGAGTCCTTAATAAAACTCCATCCCAAGTTTTAGTAGGTCTTTTTATACTAGGTCAAGTTGCAATCCCCTAGGTCAAAAATCCTACTAAAGAGTAGTCATAGTGTTTGTTCCACTTGCATACATGTCAAAAAAATCAAAGCAATAATTCATGTCATAACTCATGACATGTGTAGAAGTACAAAGTAGAAATATGTGTTACATTTGCGTTAACATGTGATTTGCATCCATACATTTTAAATTGAATCTCATCCACATTTCAAAAAAGGAGCAAACATAATATAATAATTGTGTTATCATCCATATGTTAATCATAGAGCATAAGAAATAAAAATTCTAAGCTATCCATGTGCACAAGAGATAAACAAAGTAAGAAATATCTACTACAATCATGCATAGAACTTAGCCAATTGAAGTCATCATATATAGTGCATATCAATGTTTGAGTACATGTCACTCTGTCGACAGAGTTGGAAAGGCTAAACATAGCACACTCAATCATGCAAATCTCCCCATGCAAGGGGAAATTCAAAACTTGACAATAAGCAAGGCTTCTCTAGGACCTCATGGATGACTTTCACTAATGGAACCTTCTAGGATCCTACTTCAAAGTCTCCTTTGACTATCCACTACAACTAAAGCTTTGTGATTCCTATGGGGGTGAGAAGGGACTTAGCTAGGAGCTCATGAATAAGATGGATCCACTATCTAACTCTATGAGTGCTAGTTTTGAACCCCTAAGCGTGCCATCTCCACAAGCAAGGTATTCTCAACCTCTATTACATTGATCTTGGCTCTCTGAGAAGTAATATCTATGTCATGTCCCATTAAAGAGGGCATGTGAGAATAAAAAGAAGAACCTATCTAGTCTACTTAGTGAAATGGACCAATAGATCTAATGAAGTATTGTGAAAAAGGCCCCTTAATCTGTTAACAGTACTTGTGAGAGAATAATGGAGAAAAAATAGTATTAGTTCAAAGAGTTAAATCCAAACCATTCCAAATGAAGCAATTACAACAAATAAAGAGTAGGTTAGTGTCGTACTCATGAGGATCACCTAGCTGCCATGAGGGATCACCAAGTCTCATTCCCTCCTCTATCAGCTATGAGAAAATAATCATATCCATGTTTATGTGGGGCCTCCACTGGCACTACCTCCTCATCCTCAAGAAACTCCTCATATTGTTCAGATGCCACCTTACCATGCTCCACCTCAGAATTGTAGACCTCAGATGTGGAATCATTGATCTCCTCCTCAACTATAATAATTCTGTAAGATTGATGGACCCTCTTCTGGGCATCTATAGCCAACCTCATGAATTGGTCTTGTGATTAGGATCCCAAGAATTAGTGGAACCCAAAGGAGTGCCCTATGCTAAGCATCCAACATTTGCTGCATAGATCTATATCAGGTAGGTACTAGGGGCAAGTCCTTTGGGAAGTCCTCTCCAAGTCTTCTCGAAAGTCTTATCCTAAATGATGTTCTACTCATGTGATATGGTGATCCCCAATTAAGCCATTTCTATTTGTCAAATGGATCACCACTCGACAGTAATCTCAAATTATCATGTCACTTGGCCATAACTCCTCCATATCGATATAGGGCTTAGAAAAGCAAATTTGCATCTATAAGTGTAGCCACAACTCATGTACAAGCATTGAAATGACCAAGTCATCCCCATCACATATCTCTCAGTAACCTAGGATCCAAAGGGGGCATGTATCTCTAAAATGGTATAGTATTCTTGAGAAATCAAGTCATAATGAGTGAAGGGTGGCTGAAAGCAAGTTCCCCTTGTCATGAAATTTGGTACAGATCTTGATAAACCAAGGCAAGAATATCAATCTCCCAATAAAAACTATCCCTCACTTCAGTTGCTAAATAATGGGTCTAGCACCACCTGAGTTTAGGAGCCATCTTGTGCCTTGTAAAGTGAGAGGCAATTAGCCCATTGAAAACCTTTTGTAGGGGTAGAATAGTAAGCCTAGGAACCAAAGTAAGATGAACCCCTCAAGACGATCCCTAGGATGATTAACTCCCATGATTGGAGCCCAAGACAATCTCTAGCTCTCAAATTCTCTCTGAGGGAGTGCAAGTCACTCACCTCTAATAGGAATGCCCAAGATACAATAGATGTCATATAGAGTGATCATCCACTCTCCAAAAGCCTAAGAAAATAAAAATGTGTTTTGATTAGCATTCCAATAAGTCAGGATGTCACAACATATATAGGATGAGGAGTAAATAATAGGAATCTGAGCTACTCTATCTAACCCCATCCTCTGCAAAATAGAACAATCTCTAGGTAACAATGACTCAAGGGCCACCATGTACTAGAGATACTCACGGGTAGCATTCCATGAAATGCACAAAGCTTGCTAAACGTGAGAACATGTGTCATATCACAAAAAATTTAGAAAATCACAAAAAATATAACACATTCAAAATTATAAAAATCAAATACTTTCTAGAAAATTGTAATAAATAGAGAAGTTAGTGTAAAAAAAATAGAAACAATTGAGTGCCAAAAACATTAGGCTATCTTAGTTTCCACTTGGAAAACTTCTAGCTAGGTTGCCCCTTTTACCAATGCTGATCACTAGGGGTGACCCAAGATGGCAGTGTAGATCTGCAAGGGTAACCTACCCTGTTCAAAGGGGCAACCCTACCCCATGTCCTATAAAATAAAGGAAATGAATAAAATCAAGGAAACAAAATTTCACAAATAACAAATGACTAAAACCTACACAAATGCAATAACGAAACATGAAAATGATGAGTTCTTTCAAGAAAAGTTGACAAAAGAAAGTGTAAAGGTTTACAAAAGGGTTTTTCTCATTTCTTGTACCTAGTGATCAACAAGAGGGAGGCTAGCAACCATGTAGATCATGTTGTCAATTTCTTTGCATCAATTGTTCATGTGCACAACTATATCACAATTTTCTCTCTCAATTTTCCTATTTCTTCTCCTCTTAGCTTTTTTTTAAAATGCGCCTAGTAAACTTTTTAACATGACCGGTGATGCTAGTGCGACACACTGTCTAGCTCCATGCGAATGCTTTTTCTTGGAGCAATGAACTAGTGAGGCCACAACACGAGGGACCTCATGCCCTAGCAAGAACACTTTAAACCCGCAAGCTCGTTGGCCCAACAAAGGCGTAAAGCCTGTGAGCTCATTGGCCCAATGGGGGTTTGAACTCTAGTTGCCGCCACTACAACTGAGCAACTTAACCACTGAACCACGTCCTTATCAGCTCTTCTCCTCTTATCTTATCTTTCATTAATGAACTTTGTTTGTTTAGATTAGATTTTATATTTCTTTCCATGTCCCCATTTTGTGTGTCTTCATCCTTATAGGTCTTCATGAGAAGGTGAGGTGACTTAGGTATACTCAAAACTTGTGCATTGATGGTACATTTCATCATTCTCTTTTTTAGTGCTTATTTCAAAATACATCATGAAGTTGAACTAATACTTGTTATTTCAAGTACAAATGTGGGACAACGACAATAGGTTTAAAGCCATTATAGGAATGGTGCCTATCTTTCATGTAGACTACCATCCCTGAGGGGGCAAACATATAAGTATGGAAAAGGCACATAGGCCTACATAGAAGTCTAATGATGAGGTATAGTCCTAATCATGTACATGTAAGAATGAAATCTATAGACCTCTAAGAAACTTCTCTATTGGTGAGACATTTTTTTATTTTTCTCTTTGTTTTTCCTTCTAAGGTCTTGCACGCTTTCTTTTTAACCACCTAGCCCCTGTTAGACAAACCATTTTTGTCACTTACCAGCCCTAATGACATGACCTGTTCACCCCCTAGAGGGTAAATTCATTTATCCTAGGGGCTTCCTCATTAGTCTTTCTTCTGTGACCATTCAATTGATCTTCCAAAGTCCTTTGTACATTTAATTTTCTTTTTCAAACCTATTTGTTTGGGTTACCCCTATTGACTTCATGGTTTCCTCAGGTGACCTTATAGCTAATGTGAGATCTCAAGGGGTGACCTGCCATACTAAAAGGGGTGATCCACTTTCCTTATGTTTTATTCCTTGTTTTAGACCTTTGAATCCATTTTCATCCCTCCAAGACCACTTTTCACTTTCAAACCACCCGTTAAAACCACTATGCTTAGGTCACCCCTATTGTCTTCAAGGTATCCCTAGGTGACTTCACAACTTAACCAAAGTCTCCAAGGGTGACCCATTTCTCAAAAGGAGAAACCCTATCATCATTTTGATGCATGATTTCTTCCATTTTTAGCCCACTTTGGCTCCATTTTTAGCTCATGATGGTGAGCTCCTTCATGCATGTAACTAAATATTCACTTCCCCTAAATCTTTCTATACTCTCAATCAGTCTATTCTTTACTTCTAATCAATCTATTCTTATCTCTCAATTTGTGTTTTTTTTTATCTCCATTTATTCTTATGTGATCTTCTCTCAACCATTGTTCACTTCCAAATAGAGCTAGATCACTCCTCAATAAATTATGTTTAGCTCCCCAATCACCACCATATTTGGTGTGGATTTCCAACCTATAAATACCCCCTCCTCTATGAATTTTGGGAGGTAAATTCACTATTGTATTCTTTCTTTTTTCTTTGTAAATAGTTCACTACGTAGCATTTTTTTAGCTCATTGTATTACCTTGTGTGCCTTTTTATTTCATTCATAGCTTCATATATCAAGTCATTCACTTCTTAGTAGCATCCATATGCTTGATTCAATTTTCTTTTTTCAATTTCATAGCTTCCAAGCTCATAGCCATTTTATTTTCTCTGTTTTTCCCCCATTGCCAAGAAGAACCCATTACTACATAGGAAGGAATGGTTTCCAAAAGGACATCTGAGAACCCACACTAGGAATTACCACTCGATTCATATAGGTTCTTCAAGTTTTTAGTAGTAATTAGATCAAAATTTGCTCTTGGGAAAGTAACACATTACTTCCTTTTCTCTTGACAAGGAATTTAATTTGCTTTCTTAGAGTATTTTTTACATTTCGATTGCTTATATATTAGTTTGAATTATTTTCTTAGATTATTTTAATTTCATTGCATTTATATTAGTTACAATATTCAATTTCATTATATTATGTTTGAAAATCGACCCACAAAAACATAGAAACATAGTTTAGTTTGCATATAAATTTCATATAGCTTGCATTCATTTTCCCTTTCTAGATAATTAGATCATTTTGGAATTTAGAAAAAGAACCAAAAATTGTTTTGAATTCATATAGTTTTGCATTTGTAAAAATACCAAAAATGTTAGAAAACATTAAAAGAAAAACAAGAGATCAATTCAAACCCTAGATTGCATCTTATGATGTCAACATCTTCAACATTTAACATTCAACAATATCTACACAACAAACATTCCCCCCCTCTTGTATAGCATTTTATGTGCCTTGGTATTAGGAAATATTGGATAAAATCTATCCTAGATGAGATTAGGGAGAACTTCCCTTAGCCAATTCAAATCTAACAAGACATAGAATAGATAAGAGAAGTGAAAGAACACCAATAGAGAATCATCAATCATCAAGAACTCATACAACTACATATCCAAAATTAGGAAAGGAGGTTAGATCACCTCCTCATCTTGAATGAGCAAAACAGTCTTCATGCTAGACTTAGAACAAGTGACCCTTCGGGTCATATCATTATCACAACAACAATTGAATTCTTTCATCAAAATATTGATTGAACATACACAAACACACATCACATAAATAATCCAACTACGATCTATGACGTTCTACTACCTTGCAAACAGAACAACCCCTTGGTAAATACCTTCACTCGATTTGCTCTTGTCATGAGAGTGGGAGTGAATAAGAGGTTACCCATAGAAATAATATGGTTCATATGTTGCATTGGAGTTTGACTCACTAACATTGTGTGTGAGTCCAATTTTAAACAACATAGTAACAAGATGAAGTACATGGTAGACTAGATTTACTATATTTTAATAGTAAGGAATCTAAAGCTTTTAGTTCATATTCATGTAAACAAGAACATATTTATGAAATTGCAAATTTAGTTTCGGCTAAAACATTTTTTAAGCTGGATTCATTCTAGCTATAATACATCTAGACCACAACTTTTCTATTTGGAAGTGCCCATTAGATATATGAAAAGCTTAATTTCTCACTAGTTTTATTTGCATTAATAACATGTTTTCAAACATTAAAAAATACCCACTTGTAGATCTAAAAGCGTACTTTTCAAAAATATTAAATATTTAATATTTTAATTAACGCTTATATTTTCTTTTTAATTTTCACTAAAGGTAAGTCATAAATTCAATTTTACAAACACTACATTCAAATAATTTTTTTTTTTTTTTTAAATACAAACATAAACTACACTAAAATATGTACATTTAATTAGTATACATCATCTCAAAATTTAAAACATATGTCATTAAATCAAGTGATTCAAGTTAAAAAGTTAGATCACTATTGACCATTTCCTTTATAAAAAGGTGACATAGATTTAAATTTCCTCATAACTCATTATTATGTGGTTGATAATTCATCTTAGAAATTAATGTTTGGAATTGTAAGAGATAATCACTAACATACTTATTACTTCCCTATTTGTATTTTACTAATTTAATAATGATCACCTTTCGACCTATGTTAATTAAAAATCGTTGGATGAAGGCAATTTTTAACTTAGCAAAAGGGTTGATTGAACACGTGACACTAAGAACAAACATGTTCTAATGTATACTATTTTTATTTTGTATTGACAATGCTTTGTTGATAATCAATTTAATCATATGAAAAGTATAAGAATGTTACATTGATGTAAATATGTGATTCGTTGGATCTCTTTTACCATTCTAAATGTCAAAGTAAGAATCTGATGCCCATTGGGAAAATATATGCAAGAATATCGTATGATAATAATATAGAAAATAAGGGATGGATATCTCAGGGCAAAGCCATCCATGATATAAGCTAGGTTGGGTTCACCAATTTATGTAGATCAAATTGAAACTTTCATAAGCCCTAAGATGCATTGTTTCCTTGTATAATGTGATAAACGATATAGTTTAGTAATCAAGAAGTGAATGCATAATCAAATCTAAATCAAATAAACCAGGAAATAAATAGATGGAGAAATATAAATAGTAGTTATTTATTTTGAATGATATGGTGACTTTGAATTTTAGATGTTTCTTAGTAGATAAATCATAATTATAAACAAGATAAACATCATATATGAAAAACATATTTAATAGGACTTCATTAAAGATTGTTCTAACTTATAGATGGATTTACTTTAAGCAATCTAGTCTCATTTTGAATTACTTCATATATATCTATAGTTTTGCTATTACTTGGTTTAGGGTGGAAGCATAAATACTTATTCTAGTTGTGGGGCACATATATTGATTTAATAATTTATCTAGAATAGTTTGCCCCAATCATAGGACACAAGAAATATTATATTAAGTTCACTGTAGATAACATTATGGACATGTATATACATGTCCCTTAAACATATATGGTAACCTTTTCCCTTTAGGCCACATGAAAGGATTGCATTAGACATAAAATGCTTGTTTAGATCACTTTCTTCATGATCAAATGACATCATCATGACATGATTTTTAAAAATGTAGCCCTCAAAGTAAGTTTTCCAAAAATATAGATTTTAATATATTATTTTATTATTAAATTTATTATGTATTTTCTAATCAAAATAGGTTTATTAGAAAAATCAAAACATGTATTTGACACATGGATAAATAGAAAACAATAAATATTTTTAAATAAGTAGCCTTATATTGATGTTATTCTTCTAACAAAGAAACAATTAATTAATTTGGTATATGAAAAAATCAGTCATTACAACGTCTACATTAATAGTTACTCAATTAAGACCTAATAATAAATAAAATATGTAACAAATAATTACAAAAACCATGTGTCTGTTAATAATTTTTGCTTACAAAATTATGAATATATTTTGTCAAACCCCCTTGGATCAAATCCCCTTTCATAACTTTCCAAAAATTATAATATGTAGTATGTTTTCTTTAATATTATATTTTTATTTTTTTTAATAATGGATGTATGTCTATTATGAAAAATAGTGACTTGTATTCAAGACACTAGGATAAATAACAAGCATTGTTAGAAAAATCTCAAAAAAATACACTACACTACACATAGATGTAAATAAATAAAGAAAAAAAGAATTTTGATAAATATGCTAAGAGAAATGCATTATGGAATAAAATAGGTCAAAAATTTTATTAGTACTAATTCAAAAGTTAATAATAAATAGCATATTTAATAAATAATTACCAAAAAAATCCATATTAGATAGTGGAGTTAATGGTCTAATTCCAGTAAATCATAAAAAAATTATTTGTAGTGAATGTTAAGCAATATAGAATAATGTCACTCAATAAAAAATAATAGAAAAAATAAAAATTGATGAAAAAATTTTAAACTAGAAATCATTCTTTTAAGTATATAAAAAATTATAGCTTGAAGCCACATAGAAAATCTCATAACTCATTAATTTATAAGTGGGGCACACTATTGTGTTGTCACTCTTGCTAATTTTTATAAGTTAGAAATACAATGTACATTAAAAATATCAGAAATCATTTGTTTATATTATCTTCAAATTCTTTATAGTTTGATTGCTATCAATGAGGGAAAATGATATTTATTAAAATATTGATTTACATGGCCCACTTAGGCCAAAATTTTGGACATACCTTTATCTTGTCCAACTTTGACATTAATGTAAACATCAAAGATGAATGCACTTGTGCCTTTTCAATTGTATCTCAAATTGGGTTGTGTTAAAAATCATAGTGTCGCTTTCTTTTTAGGAAGGAGGTAAAGATCTTGGCTTCTCTCAGTTACAAGTCAATCACTTAAGGGGTTGATGTACAATATTAGAGACACATCACACAAGCAATGTAAGATAATGATACATGATGACGCAAAAATGATTCTTTATACTATTTTATAATCAAATATGGTTTTAAAGTAAGATTTTCATTTTTGATTTTTGATTTTCAAATAATGTTTGGTAATGAAATAGTCATATCTATATATACATGTCCTTAGTTTCTCAATTTAATATTTTTGATAGGCAAGTTGAAGAATAATTGAAGAATAATGACTAACTCCTAGAGAGAGGTTGGCTTGAGAGTGGAAACTTGAACATTTAGATAAGGAATACTAGGCTACACAATGCATCATAGCCTAAAGATAAGGTCATGGCATGTGGGTTGGTTCATGATGATGTACGATCTAAAGGAGTGGATTAGTCTCAACTAAAGTTGTGAATAGAGATTTAACTAATAGATTAAGAAGTAAGAGTTAATTTTACATATCAAACATATTATATTGTATAATGATATATTTACAAATTTAATCTGAAGTAGTATAAAATAAAGGTGTAAAGGGTTAAGGTAAGCTCATTTATCCCTTAGAGTAATGTTTTAGCTATTTTAATTTTACCTAGAATAGTCTCGTAATGCGTAAGCTTTCAAGTGTTTTCTCTCTTTAATAGTGTTTCGCAATGTAGTGTGAAATCTTCCATTTATGGAACTACTAATCATGTGATCGTTCTTTGAAATAGAATAACTCCTTTTATAACAATACACATTTTTTTCAATATTGAAATAAGCATAGTTATAGAATATACAAAAGAGAAACAGAACAAGTACAGAAGGCCAATGTGCACAAAAACATATCATGGAGAGCTTATGTAACAAGACAAACCCGGAGCTTTTTATTCTTTTCCAACATCCGATCTCTGAGGAGCCATTAATAAGCCCTAAATGCAATGAATAAAAGATTACAAGAGATAAAAAACTAAAACCGTAGTCCATAGAAGAATGAGGTACATACAGTTCTGCTCAATAATCTTTACATCTTTACTCCACACACTAAACTGGAAGATTGATTTAAACGTTGTACAACAGAGTATTCGGCCCGTAGGAACAGCCTTAAACCAATACAAATTAAGAGAGGCAGAGAACAAGACAGACGGCATATGCTGACTGAATCAATCTCACCAATGAGGGGTCAAGTCACATGTTGTTTAGTTGTGAAGTCCATTTTCTTTTTTTAAACTAGAAAAGAGAGATGGACCCTCAGACATCTATTAATCTTTAATATAAAAGTCTTAATTACAAAATGGGCTAAACAGCAGCCCCAAATCCAAAAAATAAAAAAGCGATAGATACAGAGCCGGCAAAAATCACGTCATCTTCAATAGTTAGAGGTGAGAAAAAGCAAAAGAAAGCAGAACATCATAAACATTAATCACATAAACTAGCCAGCACACCACCCTACTCCACCGGACTAGCAATACCACTAGCCTCCGCCAATGTGTCATCATCATCATGCTGCTCCGAATCCTCTTCCATATCTGAATCAGCATCTACGACCTC
Source organism: Cunninghamia lanceolata (assembly GCA_027924645.1). NCBI lineage: Eukaryota > Viridiplantae > Streptophyta > Pinopsida > Cupressales > Cupressaceae > Cunninghamia > Cunninghamia lanceolata. The sequence goes on from BSBN01000233.1 coordinate 579,907, forward strand.
TGGGTTCTTTGGGAGGTGTGGCACATGATCTGGGGCATGTAGCCGGAGAAACCTGATGGGTACGAAGATCTCTTTGCACCTAAATCACAACATTTTCGGTAACTAGAAGCTATGTCCTTTGATTGCTCTTTCCAGTTCATTCATGCATCAATAGACCAGTCCCCTCTGCATAGTCCTATAGATGCACTCATAAGCCTTTATTGTGCAAAGGTGATGCATTAGAAAAATGCCCCCAACCATTATGTCATAATTTTGCAAGGTGGCATTCCAACGCTCCACACTAAATAGTTTTTTGCTAATCATACCCATGGCAATAAGAAGAACATAATTGGCATCAAGAACAATATCCATTATATTAGAAAGGAACATAGAAACAACATCGGACCATCGTATCTCCCATTCTATCGAGCCATCTAGCCACTTTTGATTGCAAATATTCCTAACTGTAAATTGGGAAAGAGTGCAATCAATTTCAAAGATTTGAGACAAATCTATGATGCTCACCCTTCCCCTGATCACCAGTTCCCAGTGAAAAGGTTGGAACATAATTTGCTAGTTTGTGAATTCTCCCTCCATATGAACTTTGAACCTGCACCCAGAAAGAAAACAAAGACCACAAATGACAGTAGAAGAAGCTCAAAATAAAACCACTACACTAGACCATAGGAGAAGAGTTATATGAATAAATGACTCATAGTAAATCATAGTGCAGGTGTCCATAAATAGGAATTGAGGCGCGACTACTAATTAATGCTTAGATCTGAGAATTGAAATTCATTTCAGGTGACCGTACTAAGAAGTGACCTCCACCAACTTGAAGGAGTAAAGGCCCGTTACTTCAGTCCTCACCTATTTCTGAAACGATGGAGAGAGAAAGAAATACATTAAAGGCATCCCCTCGAGAAGGCTTATGAAATTAAACACAAGTCACATCTGAAATTAATAATAGGATGGTCACCCAATGCCAAAAACACCATCGAAAGCCCAACAAAGGTGGTCGATAAATGAAAAGGTACAAAGTGACTAGCTCAAAATATCGAGAATTGAGTGCATCTAGCTAATGGCCATTGGCACAATAAAGCCCCGTACCACCAAGTTGTTAAAGTTCAGGTAGATCAAAGCAATAAACACTAACAATTATATGCAGATTAAATAACCCAAATATAACAATGAAGAATAATACAAAAGATATTAACACAGAAATTTAACGTGGTTCACCCAATATGGGCTACATCCATAGAAACTCAACCATCCAATGATTTTATTATCAAGTGCAAAACATATTACAATCTTACAAATTTCACACACGCAACATACATCTTAGCTGCTTATAACAAGCTTTTTTTAAAGCTTCTAGAATTAGGGTTTTACCATGTCAATTTTCTTTTGTCGGTTAACAAAAATTAACAACCGATTTCGAACAGGCAAAGACTAACCCCGAAAAGGATATGTTACAAGTGTATAGTACTTGCATGATTAGTCGCTACATACCAACACAAGTCAGAGAGAGAAAGCTTTCCATTAGATCCTAATCGAGATTGTTAGTCATGACGTTGGAGGAAGTCAGCTAGGAATACAACTCTCAAATCTCTATCCGCACACAAGGCCAACACAGGATAGAGAAATCCTTGGACACCGTGTCCTCATGGCCTCCACATTGGAATTAATCCACCTTGTACTCAAGAAGATATTGCCTCTCGATCTAAGATTAACTTAAGATGTATTAGGACAACTTCTTATGAAGTCCAATTATCACTGATTTTAGAACTTCTCTGCAGAGTGTGATATATATTTTGGAATTCAATCATTTGTATTTGATGATGAAACATTGTAATTGCTGCTGCAGATAATAAGAGATATATATCCCTCTTTTTGGGTGGATGTAACCATTATTGGTGAATCACGTAACTTTGTTTATCTGTCTACAATTATGTGTGAGATTCTTATTACCTCTTTTTTTCTTAATCATTGTTTTGGTGTTTAAATCTACTTCAATTTATTAACACATGTGCATGAGCAGTGCAATGGAAACAAAATACACAGAATGTTGAACCCTTCCATGCTAGCACTCCAATAAAGGAGATAAATTTGGATTCAATCTCAAGATATCCAAGGCGCCAAAGTAACAAGAACACTCATTTTTGTTGTGATTGACAACAACAGAAATTATTTATCATTGCTCTAAAATTATGAAGATCATCTCCACTACAAAACTCCAAAACCAAGCAAGAAAGCACACATTGTTAGTATCTCCACAACCCAACCACTTGAAAAGCCTAAAATGACAGACCAAATATTGTGTCTTTGGTTTTGAAAAACTAAATCATTTTCCTTCTGAGGTTTGTTGATTGTGTAAGGAAGTTAGAGTAGTGGAAACAACTTCCTATGCTAATCTTGAGGAGAGATATTATGCAAACTTTTAGAACTAATCTAACAGTTATAAAAAAATTTAGAAACACATTCATAATAGAAAATAAACAATGAAACATATAAAACCAAATATACGTGGGGAAAACCCTTTTGAGTGAAAAACCCCACACTCCAAAACCTTGCTCAATGTATTTCAAATCTAGAAACAAGATTACATATACTTGCAAAGAAAGTTTATTACATGAGTATCACTAGTAAATAATTTTAGATGAATTCTGGCAGCATAACAGTACCTACAAACTCACACACACAAACTACTCCTCAAGACTTCAATTTATAGACCTTTGACAATCATGAAACCATTATGTGGTTTACAAAACCATGTGTGAAACCTCTCTTGAGGTGTAGTTCCCAAGAAGGCAAGATTTTAGTCTAAAATTAGGCTCTCATGTCCAAACTATTCTCCCCTATTTTTGACCCTTATATATGTCATAAAAAATGTCATAATGTGCTTAAAAATAGGCCTTCCATAACATACCACTATGCGGGCATCTTTTGACTCCTAATAAAACAATTTTCAAAGCACCGACAATATGTAACAGCTGTGAGAAAATATTAAACACAAAATAAATGCTATGAGAAATATGCAAGGTTGAGACACCTCATTTCTCAACATTCTCCCATTTGTGGAATACCTTGTAAGAGAAGGGGAAACATACCATCATGGATCAACTGCTAGGGGCTAAAAGGCCCATAGAATCAGAACACCACCTAAATTTCATTGTGCTCACAGGCTTAGTTAATGCATCTACAACATTCACCACTGTCTCTACATTTTTCAGTTTCACCCTACCATCCTTGATCGTATCTCTCATGAAGTGATACCGAACATCAATGTGTTTGGTCCTAGCATGAAAAGTTAGGTTCATCGCAAGGTAGATTGCACTCTGAGTGTCACAATAAATTGTAACTGTACCCTGTTTCAATCCAATATCTGAACATAGTTGCTTCAACCCAATGGCCTATTTACAAGCATGAATAGCTGCCATGTACTCTGCGTCAGTAGTGAACAAAGCAACCACAACCTGTCACTTGCTCATCCAACTAATTGTACCACCATTTTAAGAGTAAATACATATGCACTAGTGGACCTTCTACTATTGACATCATCGATCCAATCTGAATCCACAAAACCATGAATACTCAAGGAATATTAATCTCCTATACCATGAAAATACATAGAGTACTATGTTGTACCTCGCAAATATCTAAAGACCCTTTTAATTGTATCCCAATGCACTCTTCTAGGATTAGACATAAAATGATAAAGAAATCCCATTGCTTGGGAAATGTCTGGCCTTGTACAGACCATAATATAAATTAAGCTTCCAACTGCACTCAGGTAAGGCACTCTGCTCATGTCTTCCATCTTTGATGGGGATGTAGGACATTATGAAATAGAGAGATTCATTCCCAAAGTAACAGGAACACAAAGTGGTTTACAATCCTGCATGTTAAACCTTCACAAAACTGAACAAACATACTTACTTTAGCCAAACCATATCTTTTTATTCTCTTGATCTCTTCCGATCTCCATCCCAAGTATGTGTTTTGCTGCACCAAGATCTTTCATTTCAAATTTTGCAGAGAACTAAGATTTCAATTCTACAATCAAACCTTTGCCTTTCCCAATAAACAACATTTCATCAACATATAAAAAAATTACTAGGAAACAATCACCATCATATTTAAAATATACACAGTTATCAGATTTAGACTACACAAATCCCAAACTCAACACATATGTATCAAACTTTTGGTACCACATCCTAGGACTTTGTTTAAGGCCATATAGAGATTTCTTTAACTTACAGACCAACTTGCTTTTACCTTTCACTACGTAGTGCTCTAGTTGTGTCATATAGATTTCTTCTTCCAAATCACCATGAAGGAAGGTAGTTTTCACATCCATTTGTTCGACCTCTAGGTTATAAGATGCTGCAATAGATAATAAAAACTAAATGAATGTCATTTTAGCAACAGGAGAAAAGATCTCACCATAATCAATACCTTCAACTTAAGAGTATCCCTTTGCAACCAACTGTGCCTTATACTTTTCAACATTTCCATTTGAACCAATCTTTTTTTAACACCCATTTAGATCCAACATATTTGTGTCCTTCAAGCAATGGTACAAGGTCCCATGTATCATTCCTTTTAAGAGCTGCCATCTCTTCATCCATGGCTATTTTCCAGGACTCTACATCATTCATATCCAGAGCCTCTTGCATAGATTTCAGTTCATCAATTGTAGTACTCAAAGCAAATATACGCTTCCAATCATTAGGTGAATACCCATACCTTTCTGGTGGTTTCCTATGCCTTATAGATTTTCAAACAAGGTGAGGTGGAGTTTCTTCCACTTCTTCCTCCTCTTCTTCCTCTTCTAAAGATTCAGAGCTTGATGAGCTCTCCTCAACTTCTTGTCTATCTTGGGGCCTTGATTCAACATTATTAGGCGTAGAAGGAAGTTGAATCACATCTTTTTTCTATTCAATTTCTTTATGCTTTTCTAGATGAAAAGTAACAGGAGAAGATTTAGTCTCTCTAAAAAAACACTTCTGTAATGAATTACTTTATGTGCAATAGGGTCCCAAAGCTTGTATCCTTTCACACCATAGCTGTAGCTGATGAAGATACATTTGACAACCTTAGAATCTAACTTTGTTCTCTTCTCCTTAGGTATATGTGCATATGCCTCACAACCAAAAACTTTTAGATGTCTAAGTGAAGGCTTTTTCCCTGACCATGCCTCCATTGGCATTTTATCAACAAGCGCTGATGTAGGAGATCTATTGATCAAATAACAAGCAGTGGCAACAACTTCAGCCCAAAACTTTTGTTTTAGACTAGCTCCAATCAACATGCTCCTAGCCTTTTCCATCAACATTTTGTTCATTCTTCCTACAAATCCAATCTGTTGCGGAGAATATGGAGATGTCTTTTTTCTTTTAATCATACAATATGTACAGAACCTATCAAAATCTACAGAACAATACTCACCATCATTGTCAGTCCTCAAACATTTAATTTTCTTTCCATTCTGAGTTTCTACCATAGCTTTCAACTTCTTAAAACGACTGAAAACTTTAGATTTACTCTTTAAAAAATATACTGATGTTCTCCTACTAAAATCATCAATGAAAGTAACATAATAAACTAATTTACCAATAGAAGCAACATCAACAGGACCAAATACATATAAAATGGATTAAATCCAATATACATGAAGACTTATGAGAAGACAAGGAAAACTGAACATGGTTTTGTTTTCCATAAATACAATGTTCATAGAAATCAAACTCTAGATTTCAATCATTTAACCCCTCAACAAGGTTCTTATTTTTCAAGGGTTTTAAACCCTTCTCTCCAATGTGGCCAAGCCTTTGGTGCCATAACATGGTCTTCTCTGTAAGCAACTTTGATTTGGTAGACAGACCACCCTTAGGTACTCAGAAGCCATAACCATCCATAGAAGAGGAAACCATCTCTTTTTTTAGCAAAGTAGTTTCAGGCTTAATTTTCTCAGAAGTGCTATTGTAGTCAACCGTATATGCATTGAGCTAGTATAATGTACCTAATATGCTTCCTCTTTCTATCACCATATCACGTCTCACCATTTTCACACTTGCTTCAGAAAACTGTACATGCACACCCGCATCTTTTAGCTTGCTAATAGATAATAAATGTTTTGCTAGTCCTAGTATACACAAGACACCATCAAATTGTCTAACTCTACCATCAGAAAATTTCACATGAATACTACTACAACCAACAATGTCAAAGAAAGAATTATCACCCAAATACACCTTACCACCATCATAGTTTTCATACTTACGAAACTAGTTTCTGTTAGCAGTCATGTGGAAAGATGCACCTGAGTCTATCAACCATGCATTATCACCTGCACAAGTGGCCAAGGTTGTAATAAAGGCATCTGCATCTTCCTTTTTAGAATCAAAATTAGAATCTTGATTCTTCTTCTTTTTCTTTTCTTCTTTATAGTCCTTTTGGAAGTGTCCAGATTTACCACAAGTCTAGCATATTGCCTTGGACTTACCAGGAGATTTTGATCTCCCCTTATTCAAGATAGACTTGGAACAACCACACTGCTTCTCATCTTTGCCTCGTTCTTTTGGTCTTCCTTGAATACTCAAAGCCTCTTTAGAATTCAGAGAGACCTTCCTTCTCATCTCTTCAAAGAGTAGAGAACCAACAACATCCTCCATCTTCAAGGTCAATGAAGTGCTCCCAATGGCCATAATTAATCTGTTCCATGAGTCTATCAATGAACACAACAAAGTTTGGCACCTTTCTTCTTCATCCATCTTAACCCCAACCGAGGTCAACTGAGTCACCAACATATTGAATGTTTCCATATGCTCAGAAATTTGTCCACCTTCTTCCATTCTCAAGGAATACAACTTATTCCTCAAGAAAATATTATTTACTAGAGATTTCTCTTGGTATATCTCACCCAACTTCTTCCAAAGCTTCTTCAAAGTGGATTCTTCATGGACATTTATCAGAATCAAGCCTGGAAGGCATAGTCTTATGAGACCTTTAGCTTTTCTATCCATTACATCATATTTTGTTTCCAAAGTTGGATCCGTAGGCCTCTAGATATTTTCATCCACTACATCCCATAGATCCCAATCAATCAACAGATCTTCCATCTTCAGCTTCCACATTTCAAAGTTCATGCCAGAAAACTTATCTACCTCAATCCTGTTGCAAGGTGTGACCCTTGGTCTCCTTGTTTAGTGTTGCGCTGTGGTGGTTTGTGACAAGGGCTTAACCACTTCCCATGCTTGCTAAGTCAAGTGGTTGTATCAGGCATTAACAGGTCAATTTTTGGTGCAACGACAGCTAACAATTGTTAGCTGTCGTTGCACCAAAAAATTGACTTGTTAATTGTTAAATGTCATTACACCAAAAAATTGACCTGTTAATGCCCGATACAACCACTTCACTTAACAAGCATGGAAGGCAGTTAAGCCCTTGTCACAAACCACCACAGTGCATCGCTGAATAAGGAGACCAAGGGTCACACCTTGCAACAATCCCCCTAGCACAAGCGTGGGGTTTGAACCCGTGACCTCGGCTCTGATACCAATTGTTAGCTACCGTTGCACCAAAAGATTGCCCTGTAAATGCCCGATACAACCACTTGACTTAACAAGCATGGGAGGTAGTTAAGCTCTTGTCACAAACCACCATAGTGCAGCACTGAACAAGGAGACCAAGGGTCACACCTTGCAACAAATCCTCCCAGATGTGCTCGCCATTTAAAAAATATATGCAACAAAATCACAAAGTATCCTCGACACAAGCTACCACTCAAACCTTCATTAGCACAAAAAACTCAATAACTCACAACTAAAACTAAAGGTGATCAAGCTCTCATACCACGTGTAAGGAAGTTAGAGCATTGGAAACAACTTCCTATGCCAATCTTGAGGAGAGATATTATGCAAATTTTTAAAACTGATCTAACAATTACAAAAAATTTAGAAATACATTCATAACATAAAGTAAACAATGAAACACATACACCAAATATGTGTGGAGAAAACCCTTTCGGGTGAAAAATTGCACACTCCAAAAGCCTTCTCAATGTATTTCAAATCCAACAACAAGATTAGATACACTTGCAAAGAAAGTTTATTATAGGAGTATCACCATTAAATAATTCTGGATGAATTTTGGTAGCATAACAGTACATGCAAACTCACACACACAAACTACTTCTCAAGCCTTCAATTTATAGACCTCTCACACCTTTCATGAGGTGTAGTGCCAAAGAAGACAAGATTCCAATATAAAATTAGACTCTCATGTCCAAAGTATTCTCCTCTAATTTTGACCCTTACAGATGTCATAATGTGCCTAAAAATAGGCCTTCCATAACATACCACTATGTGGGCATCTTTTGACACATAATTAAAAAAATTTCAAAGTACTGGCAATATGTAACAGCTGTGAGAAAATATTAAATACAAAATAAATGTTATGGGAAATATGCAAGGTTGAGACACCTCATTTCCCAATAGATTGCACTACTAAAACTACTACAGATGCTCTCATTGTTGTCACTCACATGACCGTTGCAATTGGCCCTGCTAAAGCTGCTCTTTCCACTCATGCTACCATATTCTGATTTTTCATTCTTGAGATGCACGATTGTTTTGTTGCTGTTGTTACACACTTTGAGTTTCAGTGTTGTTGTCATTGTAATAGTCATATCATTGCTACTCTTGATGCTGTTGGTACCTTTAACAATGTTGCTACTGAGGTTGTTCTTATAGAGCTCATGTCCTTACTGCTTGTGCTTAGGTTGTCACGTATGGCAAGACAAGAAGATGAGTCCATGGTCTTGTCGGGGCTTCCATATTTCAGTTAATCATCATGCATTTCTCAACATGACCGCAGGAGACTGATTGACACTCAACTTGCATGCAACATCTTCCATTTTTTGTAACTCAGATTTGAGATTACTTGCCTGCTTAGTGAGGTTCCCATTGGTCACAACTTCTTTTTTAAAACTAAAATGCTACTTGTGTTAAAATTTATAGTATTATTATAGAAATGAAGAAAGTTCTTGTTTAAATTATCGATCTCTAGGTCTTGCACAAGACTAGCTATTCCTAAATGTATTGAACTGTTAATCACATTTATTTATTTTATAAATACAAAGGCTATTGCCATTTATATGTGTAGATGAAATAATAGAAAAATTAGTAGAGCTGCATTTTTAAAATTAGTATAGATACATCTATCTTAAAAAAATATAAGATATGAAAGTTATTTTATTTAAGTAATATTTTATTTTATTTTATAACTATTTTATTTACTAAATATATATAGATAACACACAAATTTTAATTTTTAAGAATTATTTTATTGCATTTTTTTTATGGATAAGTCATATTTTAATTTTTATTAACTAAAAAGATAATAGTACAATATTTACAAAAAAAGGGCAAGTAGTAAGAAGGCACACCTCAAAGTCTATGTAGGACAACATTCAAAACAAAGGAAAAAGTTTAACATAGGACCAAGTCTAAACATATAGAAAAATTCCAAACAATTATTGCAGCACTGTTAGGAAGGGGTTTTCTTATCATCTAGTTTTCCCAAAACATCATCGAGGATAGAACTATCATCAATTAGCCCCCAACCAATAAGAGCACCCTCTTCCTTAGGAGTGTCGTTAGAAGGTTGTTGAGCATAAACATGAGAAATGACTAACTCTAGATGAGGAAACTTGCCAGAGTTAGGCTATACAAGAGCACCATGCCCATGAGAAGAGGTGAAAGGTGGCCATGAAGGTTGAGACTAGCCGCAAGCTACATTGTCTTCATTTACTATAGGTTGAGAGAAATGGGATTGAGACAATTGATCTCTTTTGGTAGATTGACTACAACCTCATTGGTGCCCTCGAGGAGGGGAAGAGATGGTAAGTGAGACTCTAGCCATAGTGCATAGAGCATTAACCTAGTGATCCAAAAGCTCCTATAAGTGCACTACTTCAAGTGCAACTTTGCTAAATTGCACTAGAATCTGCATAAGTGCATTAGAGTAAATCATGGCTTTAGTACATAAAAAGAAATGAACATTAATTGAGCAACTTGAAAAAAGAGGTGATTTTCTATCTTTCCAAATACTCAAGAATATTTACTTTGAAAGCATGCCAAATATGGGTATACTTGAACAAGAGAGAAGGCCAAACCCCTAACAAAACCATATGCCATGAGAAATGATTAGGTTGAAAAGGCCTAAAGAAATCATGTATCCAACTCCAAGCTTCTTAGACTCTAGTACAAAACCAAAAGAGATGCTTGAGGGTATCAAATTGTCCACTAGAATGGACAATGAAGGTTTATAACTTCTAGAAGAATCAAATGAGAACCAAATAAAATTCCTTGATAAATAATGCACCGAGAAAAATGGGCCAATTTAGGCTCAAGAATGGACAACTAGATAGGCTAGAATTGGCAGTGCAAAGTACGAAGAGAAAAATGAAGCTGCCAATGATGGTTGAGCTAACCAATCATAGGAAGATGAGGAGAAAGCCACAAGTATCCTATACAAGGCCTATAATTATGAAATTATGTGTCGAGATACCATTTCCAATCTTTCTATCAAGGCTTGAAAGATCTAACCCCAATTTTGTGAATCATATGGGAAAGAATGACATCAATGATAGTCTTAAAAGTTTTGTAGTTAGGGATTTTTTTAGTGGCGAATCTTTGCCAATTGATGAATAGTTGAAATCGGGACCTCCAAAAATAGCGAATAGTACAAGCTAAAAAGGAGACTGAATCCCCTGATTTTTACAAAAAATAATTTCATCTTAGTTAATTCACCCATGCATTATTTTTTTAAACTAGTAAAATGAATTGATTTGCCATGTAAATGATGCGCCATATAATTGATTCACCAGTAGTTTATAATGTAATTACAAATCTTAGTTATATTCGCCAGTAATATTATATTGTACCATTAATTTTGGGGCAATATCACCACTAATAATAAATTAGCATTTAATTTTAGGGATTTTTTAGCTTTGAATAGGGCTTTTATTTGTAGCCATCAATTAACTTTTAAATCAGATGGTTGTAAATCAATTTCACGACCTATATGTGCATGCCTTTTAAAAGGCTTGTTGAGGCCCGTAATTTGTTTTGGGCCACATGATTAAATATAATTGTGTGGTCCAAAATAAATTATGGGCCTCAACAAGCCTTTTAAAAGGCACATGCATATAGGTCATGGAATTGACCTACAACCATTTGATCAAAAAGCTAATCAATGGTAACAATTTCAACTTTTTTAGTCTTATTTGTAAAGTGAGATTTAAAAAAATATGTAATCTGTGTGTGCTCCAATGCATTTTAGATAGTGAATTTATGTTTGGTGGCACTGCCCCCTCAACCCCTGTAAGGGGCGTTGCCCCTTGACCCCCTCGGCAGCTGCCGACCATGGGCCCCAACTTCAATATTACAAAAAACAAAAAAATATGGGGTTACTGTGCTGACCAACTATGCAAATTTTTAAAGGAGAGACTCGCCATATTAATTAATTTTTTAGTGATTATTCGCTAGGATTCACAATTGTAATTATAATTTTTACCAATTACTCATTAGGATTTACCAAGAATTGATAAAAATTTCTAATAATTTGCATAGATTCACCAGGAATTTTTTTTTTTCAAAAAAAAGAAAGATTCGCTAGGAAAATTATAGCACTTAGCCAGGATTCGCTAGGATTTTATATGTTTTTAGGGGGGTTTCTTAAAGAATCACTATTCCTAGTCTTGGTTGGATAGCCTAAATTTTATTTAAGTACTAGTTGTTAGTGTAATTAAATATTTAGTTACACTTTGTTAAGTTTACTTAGGGCTAATTTTAGTCTTAGGTTATTCTTAAGTCATATTAGGGTTTTATTTTAACTTGCAAATATAAAAGCAAGTTGTCACATGTAATTCTCAATCCATTTCATTAATTCATCCAATATTGTGCAAATTATTTCTCTTTGCTTTTTTCTCCTATGGAAGGTAAATCTTAGGTTTTACAGGTGATTTTTGTGGCTTGAGTTAATTATCAAGTTAAACATGGTATCAGAGCTCTAGATCTGCAAGCCCCTTCTTAGATCTACAAAAATTTTAGGCAAGAGCTTTCATAGGATGCATTTTTGAGCAAAACGGAGCCCACCATTATGCTTAAAAGGCCCAAAAACCCCTATTTTCATATAAGCAAGTCTATATTTTGCTGATAGAAAATTTCAAGGTGTTTTTTTAGGGTTTCAAAAAAAATTGGTTATGTGAAATCTGTAGGGCCTGTATAGAATCCATACGACCGTACGACACCTCAATTTTTGTGATGCCTCAATTTCTATGTCATTCTCACCTAAGCTGATTTTGATTTTGTAGTTGCCTTAATTTGCGTGCCATGTCGATTTTTGTATCGCCTTGATTTTTGTGCCATCTTGATTTTTGTGCACATGTATAACTGAGGTTTTTTTATTAATTTCTTAATAAAAAAGGAATTCTTTATTTTTGAGGGTTAGCCCCTAGGGTTTAACCCCTGGTCGCATGGGAGACCAACCCTTAGCTTCTAGGCACCAACCCACATAGACTCAGCTCCTGGTCATATGAGTGACTAGTGTCCTAGCTGCTAGCCCCCAGAGACTCAGTTGCTGGTCACATGGGCATCTAGTGCGTTCAATAGTGCTTTTCTTGTCCTCTTTGCCCTAAAGGAGTAGTTTTGGTAAATTGGGCATATCTTGAGCATACAGAGTCAGATTTTTGAAAACAAATAGGTGTCAAAAAATTGGTTCCGAGCACAATACATTGGTGTAGGTATTTGTTTCTGTATTTTGCATATTGGTACAATTTATTTCTATTTGAAGTCCAGATATAGTTTTTGGCCTCCGAGCTCGTATCTTTTTGCCACAATCTCCAATTTTCATGATTCTTGTGAAATTAGAAAGGTATTAAGGAGCTCTACACAACCATATATGAACTTCTTCTAGATTCTACCCTAGTATTCTTTATTTAGTTTGTCAGTTTTATGTCTTTTGTTTGATAGTCTAGACATTTTGGCACCTGGAGAAATTTTATTTATTTTGTTGGGCTTCATTTATTAGCATTAATACATATTCAGATTGTTGATCTTTGATTTGATTTATTTGAGGAGATATCATGGGTTTTGCTATTCACCGTTCTATGGTAACATTGGGTAAGGATAATTAAGAGTCTTGGCAAAACGACATCTTGACACATCTCAGGTGGCTTAATCATTTGCCTTATCTTTATGGACTCATACCTGAACCAGATACACTTGGGAGGAAATATGTATGGGGAAATTATATTGATCATATTGTAGGATTGATTGGTTCTAGGGTTAATTATGGCACTATGTGTACTATCTCACATATTGAGTGCCCACACACTCTTTGGACTAGCATTTGGGAGATCTATGGAGACCCACACATCTCTCCATTCCTAGATGATCTTTCTATGGATTGCCACATACCCCTTGATGGTGTAGATTGCATACCTTTTGATGATGATACAGTTGAGGAGCTTAAATATTTGACAGGTCTTGCTAGTTTAGATGACACAGAGACTTCATTTGCTTCTCCTTCTCCTCTTATTGAGATCACATCTTTATTACCTATTGCTACATCAGATTCTTCATAGTAGGACATTATTAGTCTTTCAGAGATAGGTCATTGGGACACTTTTCTACCATATATATCATTGTTGTTTTTAGAGTCCCACCTTGAAGATTTGGATGACCACATTTAGGACATTTGTCTTCTCTTTGAAGACAACTTCTATGGAGTTGCATCACCATCATATTCTTTAGAGATTGTTCTTCATCCTCCTATTCAGTCACAATTTTGCAGTGGATTGGAGACATTTGAGTAGTTTTCAAGAGCATCATTATTGTGTTTGGATCATGTGCAGAGTTTAGAGACATTTATCCTTCTTGTATATTCCCATCCGGAATGGGAAAACATTATGCACACATCTGCAATTCTATTTCTTCCCAAGGGGAGGAATGTTGTTCGACGTTCATGGGTCTTCATCTTTATTCTGTGTCGAGCATCTTCTAGCACTGCAAGAGTCATCTTGAGGAATAGCTGCATGGTCTCTCTTCTCATCTCTATTTTGGGAGGGAGTATTTCCTTGCACGGGGTTTCATCCTTCTCACTTTTGGGGGTCATCAGACCTTCTCTTTTCTTCCTCTCTTATGGGGGGCATTCATATTTGTACTCTTGTGATAGATTCAGTTCTTGGGGGGTCATAGTGTTAGTCCTTCTTCCATCACATGTTCATGTACTTGTATTTTCTCTCTTTTGGAGAGGAGTTTTCTCCCACTGGGTTTTTCTCCTTTCCTCTACTTATGAGATATTTTTGTTCTTCATGGGTACCTAACATGGCCTTGTAGCTGGGACCCATTCTTGCATTAGTTGCATGTTTTTCATTTCTCCCTAAGTTGCACTTATGAGGGGGTGTTAGTGTAATTAAATATTTAATTACACTTTATTAAGTTTACTTAGGGCTAAATTTAGTCTTAGGTTATTATTAAGTCATATTAGGGTTTTATTTTAACTTGCAAATATAAAATCAAGTTGTCACATGTAATTCTCAATCCATTTCATTAATTCATCCAATATTGTGCAAATTATTTCTCTTTGCTTTTTTCTCTTGTGGAAGGTAAATCTTAGGTTTTGCAGGTGATCTTTGTAGCTTGAGTTAATTATCAACTTCAACACTAGCTACAAAAAATTCTTGGTATCTCTATTAATAAGATTTGGCAAAACTCTAATACTTCATTTAAAAAATTTCAAGGCATGGATCCATGGCACCTTAGCGAGAGGGTGGTCTTGACTTGAAAGAATAGGAGAACACCACAAAGACTATTGATTGATTAAAAGGACAATGAAGAAATCATTTCTTGCCCAAAAAATCCATGGCTTAGTAACCTCCCAGGATTTCCAAATGCTCTTGATAACAAAAGTGCCTTGAATCTAAACTACATCCCTCATAGTGAGGAAAGTACAAAGATCTAGGCCCTTTTAGATGATCACCCAGAAGGGACACTAGAAAGAATACAAAACATTGCTTCTGGATTAAACTGTGAGATAGTTTTTCCTCAACATTTTGGGTCACACTCCGTGAACCATCATCAGGAGAAAAGAGAGCAAGAGAACAAAAAATGATAAATTGCAGACTTGAGACTATCTTAAAAAGAAGAGGGGAATGATGTGACGTGGGAACCAAGAAAAGAAGAGTGGGACAGGAGTAGTGAGGTAATTGGCTACTCCTATCCCACTCTTCTTTTCTTGGTTCCCATGTCACATCATTCCCCTCTTCTTTTTAAGACAGTCTCAAGTCTGCAATTTATCATTTTTTGTTCTCTTGCTCTCTTTTCTCCTGATGATGGTTCACAAAGTGTGACCTGAAATGTTGAGGAAAAACTATCTCACACAGTTTAATCCAAAAGCATTGTCTACAACATCATGGACTGTGGAAAATTAATGACTTCTAATACAAAACATGATAAAAAAATTTAGGCCTCTTTTCCCTCTAGAGCCATAAGAATCCATTTAACACATAGGGAGATACTTTTCTCATGGATTGAAAGCAATCCTAATCCACCAGCACCATGGAGAAGAAAAAAATTCCCAAGAAACATGATGAAATCCATGATTCCCATCACTAGAAACCTAGAGAAAATCTCTAAGAAGTTTCTCAACTTTTAAATATGAAGCCTTTGAAGGCACCCAATAAGAAGACTAATAAACATGAGTGTCATCCAAGACTTCAAAATAAATTGAGAATTTACTACCCAAAGAAAGATGCTTGGTGACAATAGCTTTTTTATCTCAATCCTATTAATGACTTCTTGCCATAAAGTAGCAAGAGAATATTGAAAAGAAAAGGGAATGCCTAAAAATGAGACTTCCCCATGATCAATCCATTTCCATCCAAAAGTATCTAACCAACCAAATTTTGGAAGAAGTGATTGCATGTAATATTGGGTCTTTTCCCATTAAATATTGAACTAGAGGCCTAGAAGAAAATATCAAGACAATGAAGAGATTGTTTGATATTATTTTTATCCTCAATGAGGGTGAGGAAGGAGTTATTAGCAAAATGATAATTAACTAGCTATTTGGAAGAGTTGGAAAGAGCAATCCCCTTAATTAGTGATTGAGAAGCCACATTGGCCAATAAGTCACCAAAACCTTCTATTGGAAGCACATGAAGTATTGGGGCTAAAGGACATCCTTAGTGGATAGACAAAAAAAAAACCAAACAACTTGGACTATTGGCCATTAATGGTAATATAAGTTGAGGTATAATAAAATGAGGCCCAAATCCAAGCACTTGAAGCATCACAATAATAAAATACCATTTAATATTGTCATAAGCCTTGGAAAAATTAATTTTGATGTGTCACATCTCAGACTTTGATACTTTCTAGAATTACTTTATGTGGAAATATTTCATGAACAATTATGTGTGGTTAGATAAATAATATGTTATTTTGGAAGATGAATGATTATTTTAATATGGGAAAGATGAAATGAATTGAATATTATTTTCATGTTATTAATTTTGATGCTTCGGCTATTGGGTTAGTAACTTATTAATGGGAAATTTAAGTTTATCATGAGTTGTAAGTTGTCAAAGACAAGGGTGTGGTTAAGGTAAGGGAGGTTAGCAGCCTAGTAGGGTTAAGATGGAGGAATTTCTCCCACACACACAACACTTAGAATCATGTAGATGCATTAGAATTGCATTAATTGATTTTATTATATAGTTCTTATTTTATCAAGTTATAGTTAGATTATTTAATTAATCAGCATTTAATATTATATGTTCATAGAAAATAGATTAAATGGTTTAAATATTTATTTTATTTTTATTTGAAGAATGAAAATATTATTATTATTATTTATTTTATAGATAATTGAGATAATCATGCTTATTATTTTAATATTATTTGTGATAAATTAGAGAATAGAATTAGAAAAGAAAACAAGATTTTTGAAACAAATCAAAAAGAAAGAAAAAACAATAAAACAATAGAAAAATAGAAAAGAAAACATATATTTAGGAATTAAAACACAAAATAAAGCAAAGAAAAAATAGAGAAGAAAGCTAATAAAAGAAAGGAAAATATCATTCTCACATAGCAACTTTCATTCTCAACTCTAAAATCTGAAAACAAAAACTCAAGTTTTATTAATATTGGAAAAGGGGGCTTAGACAAGAAGTTTGAAGATCTGGAGCAAAAAGGAAGCACTTGAGGAACAAAGGATTTGAAGAATTCAACTGTTGGAAAGAAAAATCATAGGTTTTTATGACAGACCATTGTATCTATGTTTGAATTGTGTAGAAAAAGATTGTCTTTGTTCTGTATGAAAGAATAAACCTTCGTTTCTTTTGTATTTATTACTGACAAATATATATACACACACGTGCACACACACAGAAATCTGTATACATATCTATATATATTTGATGTATTGCATACTGCCTATATATATATATATATATTCTAGCAGTGAAATTATTAAGTAAAAAGTATACAAATCGCATGTGTATTGCAGAGTTAGATCGTTGGTATATGATATAGTTTGAATGTTTTTATTGAAACAAGGCATTGGCACTATGGCCGAAGAAACCTTCATAGAGGAAAGCATGGGGAGGATGCCAACCCTCCCCATAGGCTTAAAAGTGTGTGGGGAAGGCCAACACCATCCCCACAGAACCATTAATATATGTATTGCAATTAAAATCTTCTGATATCTTTCAAGTTTCTGTTTGGGAGCTGTCCATATAGTGGCGAACATACATAGTTGTCCCTACGAACTCCATAGAGGAGGCCGCAAGTTTAATTCAAACACTTGTACATATGTTTCAAAACTGTCGTAAGCAATATATAATTGCTGTAAATGTGACAATTTTGCTATTGTCAAAATATTATATTCACTATAAATGATACAATTTTGCTGTTATCAAAATATGTTTACGCCAATTACAAATTGTATAATATTTGATCTCTGTGTTATGAATTACAGCTCTCTGCAGCCGATGTGACAGTTATAAATATCAGTATATATATATTCGATAGTAAAACTATGTTTATATCTTCTAGGCAGAATAAAGATTTGTATATTTTTTAGATTGTAAAGTGGTATTTATCTCTCAAGTAGAATATATGTATATAGTGTATTTGAATTGAAACACCGATGAAATTAATAATACTATTTTGTTTATAAATTGGTTTCCTAGAATTGTTACAAAAACTCAATTATTATGATTTCAAAACATTTACCTGTATATGCCATGAAACTATTGAGCTGAAATAGAAAAACTAGAAGAAACATCTTATTTATTTTGATCATTGCATAACACTGAATCAATAAATATAGAACAACATGCAAACAAGGATAGAAATAATCATTGAATAAGATCTATACTTCTGGAATGGACTAGTTGTAAGTGAATTTTGAGAAACTTAGTTAAACTATTCTTTTCTTGTTTTATTTGGTAAACTAATGTACTTTCGGGACAGGATGCCGAATGTGGGCTCCCAGAGATGATAGTTTTTACTTTTTCTAAAACTATCACTTTTTGTTGTTACTTGGCCAAGCTACTATACCATTGAAATAGATGGATTAAGCAAAAAGACTAGATTTATGTTATATATGTCTTTGCCATATCACACTTGCAAGAGTTTATGTCATTCTAGGTTAGGATGCATACAAGTAACGTGCACACATCAAGAGATTCCCTCCTGCTTACACTGTTCTAGGTTGCTAGGCTCCTTGTGTAGGGTTGGTGTTTTCTTCGAGTTAGGAAGAAACCCAAGGAACTCTAGTACTTCATGGTTGGGTGGAAAAAGTGCCTTAACCACACTCTTGGTCTTGGCTTGCAGAATATTAGAGGATCATGGCAGTCGAGTTCAGAGATTCTTATGCTATGGATATTTATTTCATTGTATTACTCTTTTGTATGGCTATTATAGCCAAGTTGTAAACGTAATTTTACTTTCATTGACATATTGATGCAATATCATTACTTGTAACATTGAAATACATGTTTGTAACACCAGATTGGTGTATGTAAATGGAATTATAACATTTGATAGTGTATGAAAATTTATACTTCATTAATGGAAATCTTGCTATTTTATACACTTATGGATATTTGAAAATTATAAATGATTTTTTTTCCTCTTTTGGAATGAGCATTGCTTTTTGGAATAGTTTGTTTTAGTATGTATTTTTTTGCGCTTTACATCATGAAAATTGTAGGTTGTTGAGAGTGTCAAGTCAATTCTATCCCTTATGAGATAGTAATAATATTATCAAGAATGTATCTCAATTTCATTAACCTAGTTTGTTTAGGGTAGACTAGTTGGGGGAGAAGAGGCTTGAGCTTAAGAGTCAAAGCCTTGGAAATAATCTTATATGAAACATTCAACAATGTTATTGGCTACCAATTACAATCTTCTTCAAGGTTGTAAGCTTTAGGTATGAATTTGATATTTATTTTATTGATTAAGTTTCCAAAAAGCCTATTATGAAAATTAAATTAGATAGACCTTGTTAAGATCTACACCCACTATGTCCCAAAAGGTTTTATAACATTCACATGGAAATCCATCCAAACTAGAGGCTTTATCATTAGACATTGAAAAAATAGCCTCTTAGAAATCTTCTTTGATGAGGAGATGATAACAAAGAATAGGCTAGAAATTAGAAACCCAACAAGGAACTACATTAAAGAATTGTTGCAAAGTAGTTGACTGAGCCAGAGTATACTCTTAAATAGAAAAAACTTTCTCATACTACCGGATAAAATCCTATAAATGTTAGGAAGCTCATGAAAGATTTGTTGGCCTTCCTTGATTTTGTTGATGGTTTGAGATGTATGATAAGCACATCTTGAGCCAGTGAAGTTGAGCTTTGATTTAGGCTCCACATGCTAAATGAGCATCTACAACCTACTTCTAGTGGAGGAATTGAGCCACATAAATCTATGTAGATAAAACAAAAGGCTACACCTCTAGAGTAGTGGTGGCCTTATGAAGCTCCAAAGTGGTTGCCTCGCATGTATGACTATAGAAATGAGCTAGTTGGTGTCCATAAATGTAAAGGAAATAGGAAGTATGGGTGATGACATCATTCCACTAGGCTATCCATCTCGTCTCATGCATGGAATGTGGTCCAAAATTCTAGACACGTTGAATAAGGACTGACATAGCCTTGTGATTAAGAAATGATGTGTTTAAAAAAATTGATTTTTCATGGCCTTAGGTTTGGCAAGTTGCCACTCAATACAGAATTGTATTGGAAAGTGGTCTTAGAGGACAATCTCTAACAAAGGTTCCATTGGAAAGTAGTAACAACTAGCAAAGGAGAAAAAAACATTGAGCTAACAAAATGGTATGATCTAGGCACTTGAGTACTCAGCTAGACCCCACTCTAAAATTACTCCATGTGTACCACATCATATGATCTTGGCTACCACCAAGGTTGGGATCAGAAAACCATAATTTATTGCACATAAAGAACCAAGCCTCTCTTTCATCAACTATCCAATGCATAAGCAAGGCCTCAAATTTATCATAGGCCATTTTAATTATGTTAAAGTCCCCGCACACAACCCAAGTGATAGCAAGCATTGAATTTGTGGTCTTTCACCAAAGGGTAGATCTCTCAATAACATCATTCGAAGCATAATTATTAATAAACCTAAATGAATGATTATTAGTGTTGAAAAGAGTCTACAATGCATAGTTGGTGGGGCCACATCCCTAGTAGACTAAGTGTTTATGCCACATACGAGAGAGAAAGGTGAAAATGCCACCTTGACCTACTTCATGGTTATTGCCCGAAAATGACTAGAAGACCAAACGACATGACAAGCTACAGAAAGTAGAAAACCAAAAATCTTAACCTCTTGCAAACAAAGAATATCTAAACCTAGAAATTGAATTTGAGGGTCTCTAACAATGTACTTCCATGGAAGGTCTATCAAACCTCAAGCATTCTAGGAGATACAATTCATATTTATGAGTGTTGAAAGTCATCACTTGTTATCCAACTCATTAAGAGTAGAATAACTATTTTGTAGAAGAGTTTTATCTAAATCAAAACTACCTATCCAAAAAGAAAGTTGGATTGATCATTGTCTCTCTTCCACATATTCTCCCTCTTCTAAGTACCATGTGGGTTGTGGGACCTCTGCTACATAGTTGGAGGAGGGGAAGCATGGTGAGCAGTGATGGTCGGTGGCTAAGAAAATAATGATGTTAGGGCTTGTACAAATTTTGCATCACCAAATGCCTCCATGGGATAGGAGAGAACATGTTTCTCTAAATCTAGAGGTTCTAAAACATTTTTTGAAGCTTAACTTTTAGATCTTGAAGATGGTTTATGAAGAGGACCATTATTACTAGAGTTTTTGAGTCTGCAACTAACCATTGCAGACTAGGCTTCTTTTTTTTTGCAAGAAGCGATGACCTTGCGGTGAGTTGGGTGGGAGCTTTAGGATGAATTGAAGCCAAAGGGAAATCTCATATTTTATGTTCATAAGATTGACAATGATAATTACTATTCATTAAATTCAGATAAAGAACACATTGAGCATATCTCATTTATCCAATCTAGATATCTATAGTCTGCTTCAAATCTTTGGAGAGATCAACTTCAACATAGATCTACCTTTGAAGATGAGTCAAATAGAACTATTTTGGTTCGACACATACCTCAAAGTCTAAGAAGGAATCTATTTGGCTTAAGAAATTTTAGCATTGCAAGGGTAAGCTAGGGAAATCAATCCACAAAGGGACTTGAAGAGCCTTCTCATAAAAAATGATGATGTTTTGAGTCCAATGTTTGAAAACCAATAAAGAAGACTAGACAAGCTAGGGGCCATGGCTAAGAATAGCCTCAACATGGTTGGCTTCAACAAAAAAATGAAATTAACCTTTAGTAAGGCTCTACATGGTTTCAAGGTGGATCCCATGCAGGACCCAAGTAGTATTGACCTAATCTTTGAGCAATATGCTTCTTGGGGGGACCATTCTTACAAAAATACCCTATCAAAGTAAAGTTGTCTAACCATCGGTATGCATTATCAAATTTACGAATTGCAAGAACAACGTCAAAGGGTGTATCAAGAGATGTACGTCATAAAATATGTCTCATGAAACATCTTAGGAATTCAAACTTCTTGGGTTTCTTGAATGAGGATGCAATAGTTAAGCGTCACTAAACCTTTAACTCTAGTAACAACTATGGAGTTATGAAAGGTTGAGACCATTTAAAAGGGGTGATAAATGCCCATAGGTGTGGCAACCTAAGAGTTGCCACAATAAATGAAATAAAAAAGTACAAATCCTACTTTAAAAAGAAGCAATATGATATCAGACACTAGTAGAGCTAAAAAATTGTGGTAGAGCCAAAAACCCTAGCAGAGCTCTTCCTCCAATGTGTTTATTATTGTATTTTTATTTGAAGAATTATATTATTTTATTTACTTGTTTTAGTTTTAGTTTGAGCCTGGCTAATGTGCCGCATGCTCGAAATCGCTGATAGTTGGATGGAACTCAACGAGGAGCTACTCCTGCCGAGCCTCCCAACGGTAATGTCGGAATTCCCCTTCCATAGAACAACATACGTTGAAATAAATAGTGTCCATGTGTACTCATGAATCTATTAAGTACTTTAGATAGATATTGAAAATTTTAAAAATAAATAATTCTTAACTAAAATTAAAATTTATGTGTCCATATATGTATGTAATAAGTAAAATAGTTCTAAAGTAGAATAGAATAATTCATAAGTAAATAAAATAGCTGGACTAATATTTTTGCTACTTTTTAAATATATAATATTTATGAATATTAATATTATATTTATTATTAAATATTAATTATTTGAGGTGTAAATAGTTGTCAAATTTAAATTAAGAAATTTTTATTTACATTTACAAGATCATAACATGAAACTACCTGATACAGTGTTGAAAGCCAATCACCTTCAAGTCTCATTTTGCTACTTTTTAAAATAGCCATTAACCATTTAACTATTAAACAAATACACTTTAAATAAAATTATTATATAAATACATACTTTTTAAATTATTTGTCAAATGTTCATTAGCACGGATCACTTGGCTTCTTTTATTTCAATATTACTATATACACGTAATACAGCGCGGCAATATTAAACTTTTGCAATAATTGATTCAGACCTGGAAGGATTCCGAATTTCCGAGAGATGGCTACTAGACTTTAAGAGAGAGAGCGAGCAACCTGCTGCAATAATGTTAAATTTGAACAGACAAATTTCTTTGAAATAGTTGAGTCAGAGTTGGCAGGATTCCGAACCGACATTTTTGTTGTGCAAAAGCGTTTTTCATACGTGGAGCAGTAGCTGTCCTCCTCCAGTATAAAGTTAACATCCGTATTAGACACACAAAGGAAAATATGTTTAGGTGATGTCATGTGTAATGATGCGTTGTAATAATATATTCGTATCTGAATAAAATAGTTCACATTAGTTTTGTTTTCAGTTGTGCAATTACTTTTCATCATATCCTGATTTCACAGTCAGTATGATCAAATTTACCACCCAGTAGTCCACTGTAATTGATGTATATAATGCTTTCAAAGTTGTATCAAAGCTTATAAAATCAAACATTTAGCTGATGTTTATGTGAATTAAGTTCAGCTTAATGATGGCTACAGAACAAAAAGAATTGACATTAGATGGGTCTGTCGATTTGAAGGGAAGACCAGCTGTAAGAGCGAAGACTGGAGGGTGGAGAGCTTGCTCTCTCATCATTGGTATTCATTTTTCAACATTTTCGTTTTTCTAGAGCATGCCTTAATTGCAGTATTGTTTTTTTATCAATGAAAGAATTCGTTTCTGAACATTGCAGTATTGTTGTGTGTTGCTTCTTGTGTTTTATTGCAGTATTGTTGTGTGAAGTGTTAGGCTGCTAGTTGGGAAAACCTTTATCAAATTATTTTTTTAGGTTCCATTGTAAACAGTCGGTACGTTGTCCTGTGGGTTATTTACAATTTTGTGGACTCTCCCTGAATTCGATTGATATTTTCCACCTCTTGGAGTGGTCTGTTCGACCTGGTTCAATCCTTCTGTTTTAGAGAATGTAAATTTGTCTACATCAGTCAGTGAGATTTAGTACGTTTTTACAACATACCAGCTGTTTAAACTTTACCAGAAAATTTATTAGGTTCATAGTATTCATATTCTGTACAGGCTATGAAGTTGTGGAAAGAATGGGGTTCGCTGGCATTTGGGCAAATCTAGTGGTTTATCTCACAAAAACTATGCACGAAGGCACCGTGTCCTCTTCTAGGAATGTCACCAATTGGATTGGCACTTTATGCCTTACACCTTTACTTGGAGCATATATTGCTGATACATACTTGGGGCGCTTCCGCACATTTGCAGTCTTTTCAAGTATTTATATTATGGTAACTGTTATATAGTTTGCTATATTATATATGGCTTAAAGGAAATGAATTGGGTTGTGGACTGACATTGATTTTGGCGCAGGGAACGGGGACTATGATTGTAGCAGTCACATTAAGGTCTTTAAGGCCGCCAGACTGCCCATCAAATGAAGGCTGCAAAAAGGCCACCTCTCTGCAGATTGGGATTTTCTACTTTGCCTTATATCTTCTTGCTTTAGGCGCAGGGGGAACCAGACCAAATATCACCACTTTTGGAGCAGATCAGTTTGACGATTTTGATCCCAAGGAAAAGTTGCAGAAGACCTCTTTTTTCAATTGGTGGATTTTAATTTTGTTCGGTGGCAATATGCTTGGTCAGACATTTCTTGTGTATGTCGAAGATCACATCGGTTGGGGAGTGGCTTCTGTAATTATCATCACAGGGCTGATAATATCCTACGTGGTGTTCATGATAGGAACTCCAATTTACAGATACAAAGCTGTCTCAGGTAGCCCGCTGCAGCGAATGGCCAAAGTTATTGGTAGGACGTTTCGGAACTGGAAAGAGCAGGTTCCTTCAGATGCATCCTGCCTCCATGAAGTGGGTTCAGAGGATTACTTTGTTCATGGCAGATATCCCATTGCTCACACAAAACTTCTCAGGTTGGAAACTAATCTTGATATAATATTCTCTTTCTGATTAAATGCTGTGAAAAGAATTTGGCTATAATATGTATCTTACGTAGGCTTGGAAAAAAGGGGTTTCTTTTATGGTTTGTGTTAGTATGTGAAGTCAGTTTCTTATTCTAGTATTGATTAAGTAGTTGATGATAAGTATCATGGTAGTAGCCTCCCTATTATTCTTAAATATCATCAATTTCAATAGTCAAAGGTCAATTTTGACAGCTAATAAAAATAAGACAAATATTTACCACTTTTCGTTGTGAATGAGGTGTAAAATTGTTATTGATTATTTGACCATTGAAGTGGATGATATTTACTTAGAGTGGTAGTCCCCTGCCACATAATGGCCTCGCCAGATTTTTTTTGGGTCATATGACACATGTATAACATGCAGAAGTTCATGTGGAAGTGCCACTTGCATGATTTATGCATGGAAATCCTTCTTGCCAAAGGATTTGATTAATTGCATGTTATTTCATGGTTCTTTGAGTTAGTTGAGCTTGAATGGGAATGCACTGTGAAATACTGTAACAGTGAATTGCTTCTGAGAATAAAATTATTAAGAGATTTTTGCCCATGGTTTTTTCCTGGTAGATAACCAGATTTTCCACGTAAATCTGTGTTGTCTATTTTGTATGATTTATTGCTATTTTTTTCAATTCTGCACTGCATATTTTTCTTTTAACAGTTTGAACTGCATAATCTATTTGTAAATGACAGATTTTTGGACAAAGCAGCAATACAAAACGGCATAATCTCAAATCCATGCACTGTAACAGATGTGGAGGAAACAAAGCTAGTGATAAGAGTCCTTCCAATTTGGCTGACGGCCATTTTCCCAAGTACACTGTTAACTCAAACTGCCACACTCTTCGTGAAGCAAGCCACCACACTTGATAGACATATGGGTCCTCATTTTGAAATTCCAGCGGCTAGTATTGGAGCTTTTCTTCAAATATCTATTATAATATCCCTTACAATCTATGATCGTTTCTTAGTTCGCATCTGCAAAAGATTCACAGGAAATCCGCGAGGCATAACTATATTACAGAGAATGGGGGTTGGTATGGTGCTCTATACTATTACCATGGTAGCGGCTATGATAACAGAAATCAAAAGGTTAGATGTTATTAAAAGCCATGGGCTTGGAGATAATGCTAATGCAATTGTGCCTCGAACCATCTTCACACTGCTTCCACAGTATATAATAATGGGAATAGGAGAAGCATTTCTAGAAGTGGCTAGAATTGAGTTTTTTTATGATCAAGCTCCTGAGAGTATGAGAAGTTTGGGAACTGCATTATATTTATCCTCCTCAGCTGTTGGCGCCTTCCTCAACAGTGTTCTTTTGACGGTTGCAAGTGATATTACAGGGCGACATGGCCACAAAAGCTGGATTTTGAATAATGTGAACGTATCACGATTTGATTACTATTATGCTTTCCTAGCTCTTGTAAATATTATCAACTGCATCTTCTTCTTCATTGTCTCTTCATTATATACATACAAAAGAGAAACAAGTGAAGCTCTTACAAACGAATCAGACAAAGAAGTCCAGAACGCTGTTGGCATCCAAAGTCACTTTTAGTACCTGGAATGTGTCTAAGGAAAAACTCGAGCTACAAAGTATTAAATAATAGGAATTTCTGATCTGCTGCATCATGACGAATGGCAAATATCTTAGAAGTCCCATGAATTTTGTAGTTGCAGTAGCTTAAAACTTTAACCTCTGAAATTTATGGAAATTAGTGGTTTCACGAGGTTTTTAGTTTAATGTTAATTGATTTAGACATATAAATAAAAAATCAAAAAATTTATTTCCAAAATATTTTCTAAATTAAATGGAAGGAATTTAAAAACTGGTAGAAAAATCTTTAATCTGGTGGAGGAAAGTTTCAGCCCCACCTCAAATACACCTGCTCAAAATCAACCACCTAAAAAATAGCTGCTTCTATTTTGGAGGAAAAAATTTTAATTTATGAGGTAACATTTTTTTGCAGTTTTATGGACCTCTTGCTCCACAAAAATAGATCTTCTAACAGCCCTATAAAACCCCTTCCTAAAAAAACAAACAAAAATTATGAGTTAAAAAATTAAAAAACTCTCTCCATACATCTCTGTGACGTGGTTTTATAATTAATATCCAATTGCATGGACTTCGATCCTGCAAGTTGCAATGGAACATATCATCCTATATTTTGGCCGGATGTCATATATATAATCCTTATCAAAATAGGTGCCCACCGGCTCCAACTGCTTTTCTAAACATTCATATATTGGACTTTTCTTAGCGTGTATTTACTTACAGTCTAAACAGCATATTGATTATCTACTGATTATACTGATTATGTACCATTTTTATGTAGTCCCTCTTGAAAATAATAGAACTACTTAAAAAATTGAACACTTAAAAGTAGATGCTCCTATTTTGAGAGAGACTGGCTACCACACAGTTTAATATTTTTATATTTTAATATAAATTAATATTTATATTTTTGTTGAACATGAGAATTTAAATCAACAGTTGTGACTGAAAACATTAAATTAAACTAAATAGGAAAAAGGATGAATTAATGACATAAATAAAAGAAAAAAATGCTTTGGGGAAAGTGAAGGGTAACCATTAGATTCCGAATAAAACAAAACAAATAGTAGAACACTATATTATAAAGATTCATAATAACAAAATGTATTTTTTTCGCAAATACTGAAGTTTGAAGTATGTGTAGGTTTAACTTTTCCACTTTTCTTTGCAAGTACTACCAATTGCATGGTCTTGTTGAGATTAATGAAGACGTTGCAACTTGTAATAGAAAAATTCAAGTGCATAGTTTACAAGATAATACAGTTTTAATACTATTTTTCTTTAGTTTTGGATCTATCACTTTTTTATATAAAATTTTCAATTTAAAATAGAATTGGTCTATTTTTTAGAGGTTTTATGTCTTTAGATTAGATTCTTATATGATTTCATTTTTTAAATTATACTTTATGTTTGATTTTATCTTTCAACTTAAAATTTAAAATTAATTATCTTTTAATATAAAATTTAGAAATAGTATTATTATTTATTGGTTTATGTATCATTTTTTTTTTATTGTATACTTCTAGATTATGTGTTTAAGATTATCATCTTAAGTCATTTTGACAAAGAAGGTAGAACTAAATATAAGTATAAACTATTTGTGTTTACAATCTCATTCTTAGTTTACTTAGTCATAATTTACTTAGCATTAAACATTCCTTTTTTTTTCTTTATTAATCTTTTTAAATCAACCATAGGGCTTGACTACAATCAAGGAAGTTAAACTCTCTTACCTCAATGCAAAGTAGGTACTCAAAGGTGCTTCTTAGAACCACCCTTTATTAAAAGAAAATATACACACTAGTGACTAGATTATATAGATACTAAAACTAAAATTTAGCATCAAATAGGATTGCACAAATAAAAAGTGTCCCTAAATTATATGTCACTAGCATGATCTAGTTTGAAGCCCCACAATTCTAAAACTATCTTTGTTTTAGGTCATTTATCTCATACTCAATACTAGTTTCTAGTTTCCATTTCTCTCTCATAGTATCTTAACAATCAAATCAATCAATGTCAATGCCACATTAATTTCTAAGCAAGCCCTATTTTTTCCTCATCATCTCCAATCATTTATGTTTAAAATTACTCACCATCTCAATTATTCAAGATCTCTCAACTTGTTAAACTTATTAAGGGTCTAATTACTACATTATTATTTTATCATTCATCTTAGACTCATTAATTAATTGTACATGTTGAATTTATTTAGCCACATTTGCATGAACCTATAACTTCATAACCTATCCTTTTGGATTGATTTTCTATTTTTTATCTATTCAGATTGGGTTCCCCTTATTTATACATTATCTTATAGATCTAATTTTCCATTCTACAATTATATTCCTTAACCATAGTTTTATCACTTTAATGGTTAGTATATTACTAGTTCCTCTTGGTTTTCTTGATATTTCTATATCTTAACAATGGATGTCATCTCCTTCATCCTAAATGAGCTCACTAGCTTTGCCAATGTGATTCATGGTGATGATGATTTTTATGGCATATGACAGTTATTTGGCTCTAAGCACATCCCTCTACTTTATTGATAAATATATGGATAATGTACTCTAATGTTTTTGACTATTCATGATGTTCATAAACCTAACATGATAATGATGTATTATTGATACAAGTCATGATATTCCTTCCTCTACATTGTTGGATTCATGGTCTCTTGATGATTTATCTAGTGAAGAGCTTTGACATGCATACCTAACCAATGAACATATTTATCCTTCACTTTTCTATTTGGAACATTTAACGATGGTGTACAAATCATTGATATTCAATCCATTACATTTTCCTACATGACATAGATATACATAACGATGTAAGAAAAACCTTTAAGATACATAGACTCCTCATATGGTGTGTCATATTTTTCTAACCATTTCCTACCCTTTAATATCTACCCATACTTCTAAAATATATGCTTCATAAGCTATGCAATTAATTAATGCAAGAGACAAGGTTTATTTCTTTATGTTGATGGGAAAGAAAGAAATATTGGTGGATGAAATTAGAAATGTTCATGGGCTACATACTAACAAGGAAAACAAGAGTATAGAATAGATTCTATAGTAGTTTGAAGAGTCATTTCTAGAGCCAAAGGGGTTTCCTCCAATGAGAGAAATTGAATATGAGATAAAGACTTACTACCCAATTTTCCTCTTCAAAACATAGGCCTACATTGGCAAAGAATGACATAATTAGTATATGGAATTTCTAGGGTAATTAAATTTACTCATCAAATATATAGAGGCGTGACTATTAAATTTCCTAATATACTATCAAGGTCACCTTTACATTTAGTAGTTTGAATTCTTTCCCAATTGGAACAATTTAGGAAGGAGGCTTATCTAGAGGATTACAAGCAATGTGAATAATATGGAGATATATACCAACAAAAGTTAAGTAGTAAGAATGTTGATTGAAAAAAAAAAGAATGTTGATTGAAATTGAAAAATAGACTTTTATCTTCAGGATGATATACCTTTTCAATAGGGTAAATTGTGCGTTTTGAAGAATGTAAGTTCTTATTTATGAGGGAGGCTCAAACATCCAATTGTAAATCTTCAACAACATGTTTATTTTATTTATATACAAAAATGTCTCTAAGTTCATTTGTCGATATTAGTTGTTTATTCTGGTAAATCCAAAAAATTAGAATTTGATGTTGTACTAGCCACTACTAGTTATTTCACATCAATGGGAGAGCATCTCAATGGATTTTGTTGGAGGTTGTCTTAGGAATAAATAAGGATTTGGTTATCTTTTTGTGGTGGTTGATTAGTTTAGTAAGATGTGTGTTCTTATTCTACACAAGAATACATTGAAAGGAAAAGATGCAATTGAATTATTATTTATAGGTGTATGGATTCATTCTATTTTTCTAGAAAGCATCATTTCAACTCAAGGTTCGCATTGAAATGAAAAGATGCAATTGAATTATTATTTATAGGTGTATGGGTTCATTCTATTTTTCTAGAAAGCATCATTTCAACTCAAGGTTTGCAATTTTTGGGCATTATTAAATGAATGGATACCCTCTTAAAGAGATCAACTAAGTTGTATCCTCAAACTAGTAGTCATATCAAAGTTTCATGCGACACATATGTGCAACTATTAAGGGGATATAATTAGACGTATCCAAGAATATGGGATGGAAATTTAGCATAATTTTAGTACACATACAATATGAAAGTTCATACATTCACTAATTTTACACATTTTTAAGACATATTTCAAGATTCTACCACCTTTTCTCTTAGACATGGTGTTGGGATGGTGAGAGAAAGAGAGAGAAAATATGGATTTAGAAGTCAAAGAGAATAAGAAGTTCATAGCTAAGATTTGCTAAAATGTCTCCTCATTCAGGAGATGTTGATGGATTCATGTTAGTTCTCAAATTTGTCACCCCATGTTCCTATAGAATAAAATCAAGACCTATACCCAAGGATGTGTGTTTATCTAGATTAATGAGGAGAAAATCATGATTGAAGTGTGTACAATTTGGAGCCAATTGATAGAAGAAAGCAACTCCTCTACACTTTTAGCTCTAGAAGGCCAAATAGGGTGGTCCTAGAGGTTTACTATAGATAAATAAAGAGAAATGATACATATCATGCCTTCAAGAATCCATATCCTATGTAGACTAACACATATTTGGTAATAAGTATTTAGTATACTAGCTCAATTTATAGTAGATAAACAACATATTGCACATGCAACAAAGAAATGAAACCAATTTATAATCCTTGAGATTAATCCCCATAAATTGTATAAATTTTTTAAAATAAATTTGGCGAGAATATAAAATGAAGAATCCACAGTTATGAAGGTATGAGCATATTGGGGTTTGATACTGGTTTGAATTCTAGAGCTACGTGTGCAGATCTTTAGAGATGACATATGGTGGAGGCTAATGGGTGGAAAATAACGAGTGTCTCAACTATGAAGTGTTATGGTTAGTAGAATTGAAGGCATTAGTGAAACATAATGTATAGGGCTTTGCGACTCTATAGTTATGACTTAAATTTGGATACGAGAGGCCAAGGGAAACATAATTTTCTAGAATTTTGATGTTTTCATGAGGAATGTGGGGTATTCAAAATATGCCATGTGGAAATGTTTGATAGAGACACATTTATACAAGTAGGAAGCATAGATTTATAAGGTCTAATCTATGTATTTAAAGCCTTCACTCAGGTGGAATTTGTAAGATGCTTTAAGTATACTTTTAAATGTTGACAAGCCTTAAGATCAAGAAGATGTGAGGCCATGACAGAAATATAGCTAACTTGACTTTTATAGCTGATGATTTGGTTAAGGAAGTATAAATGGACATTGAAAATTAAGTAGGGTTATCAATAAGTCCTTGGTTTATTAGTGAAGTTGAATGGTTCTGAATGAGCCCACTAGAGATCAAGTCTTTTTGAGTGCAAGGTCTCAACACCATAATGGATGAGGTCAAGATCAAGATCATGCCTGTACAACTTTGGTGGAATGGATACCCCTCAATCCTTGGCTCTAAGTCAAAGAAGTTTCAGCCTAAGGCTTGTGCTCTTGTATTTGGTAGCTAAATGATTCTATGGGTTTGATAGAAAACCCTCCAATAAAAAAATTAAGCATGAGGCCCATGGATAAATAGCCAAACAAATATCAAGTAAAAACATGGATGGATTCCAATGACTATATATACATATAGAACACATCTAATTCCTTTTTTTTTCTTTCGTGTATTTCTAGTTGATATATTCTAGTATAGTTGACTTATATAACACAATATGGAATCCAATGTTTGATAAACCTATAAAGAATTATGTGTTTCTTTCTATCTTGACTATCATGTGTGAAGTAGGCTTTTTGAATTGCATAGATCATTGGAGATAGAACCCATTCATGATTTTCTACATACATGACATCTATATATGTTGGAAGTGGCTTGAGAATCCCTAGAAAAAACTTAGCACTATCGAACTTACTAAATTGGTTCAACAACCAACACCTTATTATATCTTGCAAACATGTATATATAGCATTTACAAACCAATTCCTAACTCAGAGGAAATGAACATATGTGATAAATCTTGTTAGCTCATTTCAAGTATAAACCACAACCAACATTGAATTATAGGTAAATAAGAAGCACTTGCATAAGGAAGGAACTCCATCTTGGCTCAGTTTATACATCACTAAGTCAAATAAACTAGTTGTAATCTTGCACAAGTAGGCATAACAACTTTTTATTCATTCTCATGTTCAAATCATCTTGGCTCAAACCACATATAATTTTTTAGTAGAAATTAATAAGCCTTGATGTCATCCTTACATAAAAAAGGGAAATTGTAATCATTTATAGTGGCAGAGAACAAAGGCATAGGCCCCAACTTATGAATACATTTAACCACTATTGGCAATCAGGATTGCACCCTTAGCAAAGATTAAACTTAACTATCCTGTTGCAACATGGAAACACTCTTAGATTGTGGGTAATCTATGTTGAGAGTGAATCTCCAGAGTGACCTGGTTTTCTGAATGTTTTTCCTATTCTAAATAGCTTTCTGGGAAAAAGGATAGAAGGATAACTGCAAATGAAAATAGGTAACTAAAACTAACTCCTAAAGTGATGCACTGATATTTAATTTCCTACTAGATCTTATCCACAATCAGCCCACAGAATTTAACTCTCACAACCCTTTGATTTATACTTAATTCATTAATATTTCACATGAAGGTTCATGAGAACACAACATGCAACTTGAATTAAATAATAAACTTGCATACCCATCACAAAATTCAACACAAAACAAAGGATAAATGACTATCACAATGCAGTATCAAATCAACTTTACAAATAAGTAGACACATAGGAAGGAAAACTTTTACTCTATAAACTGGAAGGAATAATGATTACAAGAAAACTAGTGTACAACTCTCTCAATGTGAGAGGAAGACTCTGAAAATCTAAACTTTGATCTCTAAAAAAAACTCTGACTCTGACTAGAACTGCAAGAAAGAACTGTCTCTCTACCATATATCCTGTGGAAAGATCTCTCTGAAAAGATGGAAAAAAGATCCTAATAATAGATATGCCAATCAATTTTTGAGCTCCTGAAAAAAGCCAAAAAATAAGCCCTCAAATCGCTCCCAGACTGTGTGTGAAAGTTGCTAAAATCTTCTCCAAGGTAGCCCCACTAAAAATATGCTTTGTTTGCCCAAGTAAACTTAGTTTTTTGTCCACATCTACCTCAAAATAAAGGAAATCTAGAAGAGGATATTTGATTTGCTTTAATAGCTTTGAACTGCATAAAATAGTTTTAATTTTAAAGGAATTTATATATCATTGCTTTAAAAGAAAACCTTACATTGTTATTCCAATTTAAAACTATATCCTGGTTCGATTTGATTTTTACAAAAATGAAAATACAATGCTTATAATTTTGCTAGGTATATACATTACATAGCAATTGATTTTTCTATAAAAAATCAGAAAAATATTTTGGGCATATTATAGTTTTTGCAAAAATAAAAGCCTTTGAGGGCTTATCTCCATCTGTCTCTACAAAAGAAAATCACCTAAGGCATATGGACCTATCTCATATTTCAAAAGGTTTACAAATTGTACTAAGGGCATCTGACCTAGGTAATGAACATCAAAAGACTTAAAGCCCTTGTCATGTGTATTATCTTCAAAAGGGGACTAAAATGTTTCATAAGGTATTAAACCTTTATAAAGTGCAAGGGAAAACCTATAGTATGCTATGGTTTTCAACCCCTCGTCAAGTCTTTGAGACTTAGGCAATAAACAAGATATACTAAATATCACGAAGGGCATTAGTTTGTGCCTCCAAAAACGAATAAATGTGATTAAAATCACCATTCCATTTAGGGTAAAGGGAAACCCTAAAGCACAAACTCACTTGAAGCCCTATTCTTTCGGGCTCATTTTACTTTTGCATTTTTGAGAAAGGGCTTTCTGCAACTGCCTTCAAACCCTAGTGTTTGAAGCTGAAACTCAGACATTTCTGAGTCAATTTTGTTGGATTTTGCACAAATCTTGATAGGAAACCAAAGGTAAGAACTCTCTATCCAATATATGTTCCATTTTTCATTTAGGGCATACTCCAGTTTTAAACCTACCACTATATTTACATTCTCTGATGCACTTGTTGCTCTCTGCCTGTTACTCATTTCTCATGCTCTGGTCGCCATGAATGATACCTGTTTGAGTTCCATTCAAAAGAAAAAAATGAAACAAAAAGAAGAAGAATCTTTCGGCTGTAAGTATTTGGCAAGGTGAGTTTTTTAAGAGTTCAAACTCTAGATATATTTTCTTGATTTTTCCATCTTTTTGCTAGCATTCTGTAGATTTTGTTGGGTTAAAACCCATGGCCATATATGATACCATTTTGCATAAATGATAGCAAGTTCTCTAGAAAAACAATGGTTTTTCACTCATTTCCCTGTATTATTCTATCACTAAAAACCGTGACATTACTTACTATTTCTGAGTACGAAAAGATTTTGAAAGTCTTTATTTTTATTTGATATCTGCACATTTTGGATGAAACCCCATGTGGGTATTGTCTTTCGTGAAGAGAATACATCCTTTTTCTGTACATGATGTTTTGTGCCTCAGGTATATATATTTTTGTGTTAATCCCTTTGGAAGGCTGTGGCTATGACTTGGTCATTCTGGGCAATTTTTTACATCTTCTCATAGGCTTGGATCCTCAACATGGTTCTGTATCTTTAGCTCATCGGGTAAGTGCACAAAGATGAGGGACCAAAATGGAGTCTTAAGTTGCCACTTTTTTTCTAAAATCAGGAAACATTGATGTTGGATGAGAAATTTTAGATAGCTACACTCAAAATTTGAAGATGGAATGAAAACAAGAGTTGTAGTGCTTTGAATCTAGTTTGTAAACTACTAATTTTTTCTAAAAATGGTTGAGATTAAGGGGTTCAGAAAGGGGGAGCACATAAATTGGTCTTGTTTTTCTGGAAAAAAACATAACATAGCATCTGGTGTGCTCCCCCTAAAATGTTAACTTTTTTTTACTATTTCAATAATCGCTCTAGTGAGAAATTAGGTAACACCATGTAGTTTATCCCTGATTTTTCTGATAATTTTTTAATGAATAATTGATTTTTTAGTAATTTTTAAAGTGGACACATCCTGAAAAACAAAAAATTGAGCATGCTCCCCCCTAAAATGTTTGAAAACTAATCAATTTTTTTGTTTTTTTGAATTCATGTAGAATGGAGTCTAGTTTCTAAAAATATAACTTATTTTGATTTTTGATGAACGGTTAAAAAAAAAGTCAAAATTACTAGAGACTAGTTTTTGACAAAAATTGGACACACTAACAAAAGAAATTCAAGATGAAACACTAGATGTACTCAAAATGTGAAAAAAAAATGGTTAGATAGCTAACAGAGAGCTTAAGATTATGGTGGTATTTTTTTGAGTTTTCATTGAAAAAAGTGCCATCCTAATGGGGAGCACACTCCAGATTATCTCCAGATTTTGCTAAAAATGATAAAAATATGTCAAATAGAGCTGAGCATAATGCAAGCGCGTTATAATGCGATCTCATTATGATGAGCATAATTGGAAATACACATGAAAATTGCATTTGCTTGAAAGTTTCTAAAGCCTTTTCAGCAAATCCATTTTTTACATATCTTGCAATCATTGCATTCCATTACAGAACATCTCTTTGAGGTGTTACGTCTTACAATTGACATGCCTTATCTATGCTTCCACACTTTACATACATGTCTACAAGGGCAGCTACACTTCCTATCATCTCTCTCTCTCTCTCTCTCTCTCTCTCTCCCCTCTCTACATCCTGCCCTTTCTCTGAGTCTCTGCTTCCCTCCCCTCTCTACCTCCCACCTTCTCTCTCACTCTTCTTCCCTCCCCTATCTACCTTCTACTGTCTCTCTCACTCTCTACTTCCCTCTCCTATCTACCTCCTGCCCTCTTTCTGAGTCTTTGCTTCCCTTGCCTCTCTACCTCCTACCTTCTATCTCACTCTCTTCTCCCCCTCCCTCTCTACCTCTTACCCTCTCTCTCACTTCTTACTTCCCTCCCCTGTCTACCTCCTACCCTCTCTCTCAGTCTCTGCTTCCCTCCCCTATCTACCTCCTACCCTCTCTCTCTTCTTCCTTGCCCTGTCTACCTCCTACGGTCCTCTCCCACTCTCTACTTCCATCCTGTCTCTACCTCCTATCCTCTCTCTCACTCTCTACTTTCATCCTTTCTCTACTTCTCCTCCTCATTCTTCCCATACAATGAAATTTCATAAACTATCTTGTTTCCATTTCATTGAATCCCAATTTATATCCTCATCCATCTTTACATGTCCTATTTTTCTTACATTTCCATGTTCTTTATCAACAAGGGAGAGTGAGAGGGAGGAAAACGGAGAGAGGATGGAGATGGAGGGGATAGAAACCTGGGAGAGATACCTGGTGATAGGGAGAGAGAGATAGAGAGTCCTAGGAGATAGAGAGAGGGTGGGTTAGGTTTATGAGTTTAGGATTGCTTAACTTTAGGGTTTAAGGGTTTAGGGCTGCTCAAGTTTAGGGTTTAGGGTTAGGGTTTAGAGGAATTATTTAGGGTTTATGGGTTTGCGGTTGGTTAGGTTTATGGTTTAGGGTTTAGGTGTTAGGGATTTAGGGTTGCTCAAGTTTAGGGTTTAGGGGTTAGGGTTTAGAGAGAGAGAGTGAGGGGATCGATAGATATTGGGAGAGATATAGGGAGATAAATATTTAGAGTTGCTTCCAGGGTTTATGGTTTAGATGTTTGGGGTTTAGGCTTGCTCAATTTTAGTGTTTAGGGGTTAGGGGTTAGGGTTTAGTGGCATTATTTAGGGTAACTTAAGGTTTATGTTTTAGGGGTTAGGGGTTAAGGTTTAGAGGTTTAGGTTAGGGTTTATAGAGAGAGGATTGATAGGGAGATATAGAGGAGACCAATGGGAGACATAGGAAGATAGAGGG
Source organism: Cunninghamia lanceolata (assembly GCA_027924645.1). Classification (NCBI taxonomy): domain Eukaryota; kingdom Viridiplantae; phylum Streptophyta; class Pinopsida; order Cupressales; family Cupressaceae; genus Cunninghamia; species Cunninghamia lanceolata. The sequence continues at coordinate 617,644 of BSBN01000233.1, forward strand.
TGAGGGACATGGCTAGAGACATAGGCAAGGAGATTGAGAGGTAGAGGGATGATAGATACAAGGAGATAGGGTTTAGGGTTGATCAAGTTTAGGGTTTAGGGGTTAGGAGTTTAGAGAGGGAGAGATGTGGAGATAGAGGGTGAGGGACATGGCCAGAGACATAGCGAGAGAGATTGAGAGGTAGAGAGATAATAGAGACAACGAGATAGGGCTTTAGGGTTGATCGGGTTTAGAGTTTAGGGGTTAGGAATTTAGAGACAGAGAGATAGTGAGATAGAGGGCGATGGACATGGCCAAAGACATAGGCAGAGAGATTGAGAGGTAGAGGGATGATAGAGACAAGGAGATAAGGGTTTAGAGTTGATCAGGTTTAGGGTTTATGGTTGGTATACATGATGTATAGGATGGTGTAAATGACTAACATATTGGTGCTTATGATGTTTTGATGGCTCCTGTGGTTGGCAGGGGGTAGAATGACACATGTGACTAGCTAGGTGTAGAATGACACATGTGACTGGCTAGGTGTAGAATGATGTTTGTGATTGATAGGTAGGTGCTACTAAGGAGCATATTGGCACATACAATATATAAAATGGTGCGAATGACTAACACAGTGGCACTATGATCTTCTAATGGCTCCTAGTGAGGTATTTGTTTGATTTTGATTATTTTTGGAATCATTTGAGATGGAGCTTAGATTGATTTTGGATAGAGTTACGATGAAATGGATTGGTTTAGGGATGATGAGAGGTGAAAAGGACTAGATTAGGAATGAATTGGGAATGATTAGATTGGTTTTAGGAATGGTCTGAAGTGGTTTAGTGCTGATTAGGGAATGATTAGAATGATTTAGGACTAGTTTAGGGATGGTATTTGAGAAGAAATCCAAGTTGATTGGAAAATGATTAGGGATGAAGTTAAATTTATTTGGATGTGATTTGGGATGGTGTGAAGTGGTTCAGGGCTGATTAGAAGTGGTTTAGGGATGATTAGAGATGAAATTGAATGGATTAGGGATGATTTGGGATTGATTAGGAATGAATTTGGTTGGAATGGTTGATCAGATTTAGGGTTGATCGAGTTTAGGGTTTAGGGGTTAGGAGTTTAGAGAGGGAGAGATGTGGAGATAGAGGGTGAGGGACATGGCCAGAGACATAGCCAGAGAGATTGAGAGGTAGAGAGATAATAGAGACAAGGAGATAGGGGTTTAGGGTTGATTAGGTTTAGAGTTTAGGGGTTAGGAGTTTAGAGAGGGAGAGATAGCGAGATAGAGGGTGATGGACGTGGCCAAAGACATAGGCAGAGAGATTGAGAGGTAGAGGGATGATAGAGACAAGGAGATAAGGGTTTAGGGTTGATCAGCTTTAGGGTTTATGGTTGGTATATATGATGTATAGAATGGTGTAAATGACTAACATATTGGCTCTTATGATGTTTTGATGGCTTCTGTGGCTGGTAGAGGGTAGAATGACATTTGTGACTAGCTAGGTGTAGAATGATGTTTGTGATTGATAGGTAGGTGCTACTAAGGAGCATATTGGCACATATGATATACAAAATGGTGCAAATGACTAATAGATTGGCACTATGATCTTCTAATGGCTCCTGGTGAGGTATTTGTTTGATTTTGATTATTTTTGGGATCGTTTGAGATGGAGCTTAGATTGATCTGGGATGGAGTTAAGATTAAACAGATTGGTTTAGGGATGATGAGAGGTGAAAAGGACTAGATTAGGAATGATTTGGGAATGATTAGATTGGTTTTAGGGATGGTCTAAAGTGGTTTAGTGCTGATTAGGGAATGATTAGAATGATTCAGGACTAGTTTAGGGATGGTATTTGAGATGAAATCCAGGTTGATTGGAAATGATTAGGGATGAAGTTAAATTTATTTGCATGTGATTTGGGATGGTGTGAAGTGGTTTAGGGCTGATTAGAAGTGGTTTAGGGATGATTAGAGTTGAAATTGAATGGATTAGAGATAATTTGGGATTGATTAGGAATTAATTTGGTTTGAATGAAAGCTTAATGTTTTCATGTTTTCACGTTATAAAGATTGGGAGAGATAGGGAGATAGAGGTTTAGGGTTACTTCTAGGTTTTATGGTTTAGGAGTTAGGGGTTTAGGGGTTTAGGGTTACTCATTTTTAGGGTTTAGGGGTTAGGGTTTAGGGGCATTATTTATGGTTTAGGGGTTAGGGGTTAAGGTTTAGAGGCTTAGGTTTATGGTTTATGTAGTGAGGCGAATAGGGAGATATAAAGGAGATTGAGCCTAGGAGAGATATATATGTCTCGTCTATCCCTCTCTCTAACTATACCTACCTCTCTATCTCTCTCCCTATCTCTCTATCTTGCTAGATCTCTTTCGATCCCCTCTCTCTAACTCTACCTTTCTATGTCTCTCTCCCTCACTATTTGAGTTTTACGTGAGTTTAGGGTTTCTCAAGTAAATAGGGTTTAGGTTTTAGGGTAAGGTTTTTGGGGAATTATTTAGGCTTTAGGGGTTTAGGGATGCTCAAGTTTAGGGTTGCTTGAGTTTAGGGGTTAGGGTTGAGGGTTTAGAGAGAGATAGAGCAAGGGCACCAATAGAGATTGGGAGAGATGGGGAGATAGAGGTTTAGGCTTGCTTTGAGATTTTATGGTTTAGGGACCTTAGGGGTTTTGGGGTTTTGGGTTTCTCATTTTTAGGGTTTAGGGGTTAGGGGTTAGGGTTTAGGGACATTATTTAAGGTTTAGGGGTTAGGGGTTAAGGTTTAGAGGTTTAGGTTTATGGTTTAGGTAGAGAGGCAAATAGGGAGATACAAAGGAGACCCAGCCTGGGAGAGATATCTCTATCTCCTCTACCCTCTCTCTAACTATACCTACCTTTGCTTCTAGGTTTTATGGTTTAGGGACCTTAGGGCTTTAGGGTTGTTGGATTTTAGGGTTTAGGGTTAGTGGTTAGGGGCATTATTAAGGGTTTAGGGTTTATCTAGTTTAGAGGTTTAGGTTTATGGTTTAGGTAGAGGGGAGAATAGGGATCCCTATCTCTATCTCTCTAGACATGATATGGATCCCTATCTCTTAATCTATCCCTTGCTACCTCTCTCTCCTTCTCTTTATCTTTCTCCTCATCCTTCTACCTCTTGAAATCTCTCTCCCTATGTCTCTAGACATCTCTTGATCTCTTTCCCTATTGAGCTATCTATCCTCATAACCCCATCTCTTAATATACCCCTCTCTACCTCTCTCTCTCTCTATATTTCCTTATCTATCTCTCCCTTGCTAGATCTATCTCCCTATATCTCCCCTCTATATATATATGTATCTCTATCTTTCTCCCTCTATAGACCCCTTTCTCTATCTTGATCCCCATCTCTCCCTTTCCTCATCTCTATCTCCACCTATCCTCTTTATCTCTATGTCCCTCTCTATCTCTCCATGTCTCCCGATCTCTCTTTATATATAGGATAGAGAAATGAAGACATAGAGAGAGAGACTCTCTCATGTAGATACAAGGTTACCTTTATGTTATCATGCTTCCCATAATGCACTTGCATTATTGGAAGCATGGAAAATGGTAAAAAAACATGTGGGATCCGTGTTTCAGACCCCACATGCCTGTTATTCTTTCTTTTCACGAGTATATTTGACAAAAAGATTCTTTTCATGTTGGTTGACTAATTGAGAATCATTTTTATATGAATCCACTACCTTTTTTTTTTTTCAACATAGAAGAAGTGATTTTTCATGGTTTTGGAGAAAATTTGATTGCTTAAACTAAAAGTTTCATGTTTCATGTGTGATTTTGTTTCAAAGCTAATTACCATTGATATATAGATTGAATTTGATGATATATGTTTGTTTTTTACATAAATTTTACTAATCCTATTATGGAATTATATAGAATTCATAATCAAACTTGAGAAAAAAAAGAATTTGAAGATTTTGAAGCCATCTTTTGGAGAACTGGTCAACTACAATATCGAATTCTAAGGTATGTTTAATTTTAATTCACATATATATATGTTCTTATGTTCTTTATGTCTTTAAATGTCTTTATGTCTTTTATGTTCTCTATGTTCTTCTTGACATATATGTGTCTAGGTATATTAGTTAGTTCAGTCAAAGAGACTCCAAATTCCTCATGTTTCCACCTTGTTTCGGCCCTTCATGCCTTTATTTCACCTATTTTCATCTATACAAGAGATAAACATTATCAAATACTTCATAAAATAATTTTAGTGAACAATTGTTTGTCATACTCATAGTCGAGTGTATACATGGAGCCAAATTTGATTTTGGAAGACTCTTAATTTTTTCCCTAGGATGACATAAGATGATACAAAGGGAGTTACAAGGAGATAAAACACTAAAAAGGAGGTTTTCATGAGTGTAGGATAGTCATGTAAGTCTATATAACAGTCCACTATCATAGTCTATATATAACCATGCTGCCATGTATGTTCCTTGTTGCATTTGAAGGTCATTTTACAATGCTATGAAAGTTATAATTTATTACAAAGTGGTCCTTCTTATTGCATCTATGTACAATGAAATTTATACATTTATACACTATTTACAATGAATGTGTAAAGAGTTCTCTTCCTACAACTATGCACATGCTACAACTGAGATAAGAGTTTGTGCACATTACACTAATGAAAACCATCACTGTTATGTTACAACATGCTACAAGTCATCTATGTTACATGATACAACATTTATGTTACTATGGAACACAAATGTGCATGCTTAGAACTCCCAAAACATGTCATCACTAGCTCTTACATTCTCTATTTTCCTTGTCCTTTCTTGACCTTCAAGTGGCCATACTTCTCATACTCACCCATAGTGAGTGAAACATACTACTTGCTCGCTCTACAAGTGAAAAATTTGAACACAACTCAATCCATAGGAAAAACTTGGAGTGCTAATCAAATGCCCCTACATATGAAAGCAACTCACACTTATCTCCTTTGCAAATCAAGCAAATACTCTATCCAAGTATCATTACATACTAACATCATTGAATGTTGATGTAGACTCATGTGAGAGATATTCTCTCTTTGAATTTGATGTTTTAGTGTGATTTTTTTTTCCTTTGTGGTTGCTTACTCTTGCGTTTGTCATTTGGGTGAATCTCTAGATAAAGCTTCCAACACTTGTCATAAGAATATCCTCCAACCTTGAAATTAGACCAATAGTTGTTAGCTTTGTACATACTGAAATCAACTTGTTTGTTATCTTCTATGAGTTTGTTTTGGCCTTTCTCTTCCCTTAGTTTTGGAGAGTTACTTCTTTTTTCATCCTTGCTATGGAAAATATGCTCCTTAGTGGTGTTTGCTTTGTGCATCATTCTACAATTTACTACTTCAACTTTCTACTTCTTAGAGATACAATCATTCAATTTCCCCCTTTGGAATGTTTGAAATAGGCTCCCAAATGATGCACTACAAGGTGAAAACAACTTGGTTTTAAAAAGTTTCACAAACTTGTGTTCTTGATTTGACTCACAAACTCTCTCAATGACCCTTCAATACATTAAGTCTCCAACACACAACTAGGGTACAAACCTTCATATGAACTAGATGAGGCATCTAACAAGATTATGTTCACCAACTAGAACCAACTAAACCACTCTTCAAGTCACAAGGTCCCCTCTTAGCAACCAATCTGCTCCAGCCCTCAAATCCTAGTAGCCCTACTTAAGGGGTTTTTCTAACTTATTTTCACCATAAGGTTTCAAACTCAAACTTCAATAAATGTTTAGAATACCCATTACCAAGTTGCATAACATATCTTGAACTCAGTATAGAGTCCTTTGGACAATATGCCTCAAAAATGACCTTATTCACAGTCCCAAAAGGGTTAATTAGGCCTATATTACAAAGGAACTTGCCTTCAAACTTTTCATAGACCCCTAAACTTAGTAAATAGTCCTTATTCATGTTGCCAAACTCCCAAATCCACACTCACATTCAAGTGGAATGATCATTTATGATGCAGACACAAGAAGGAATTCAAAGCATTGATACCATATTTCATAAATCAACTCAACCATAAACCCAAATCTTGCAATGGCCCAACAAGGTGCTTAAGGCCATCATAAGGAATAAGGGCTCCAAGCTATTTCCCAACCCTAACACAAGCATACATCATGTCAATATAATGTATTGAAACTGAGAGAGGTTATTGTAGAGAGACCCCACATACACCTATAGGTCCAAACATAACATTCCCAACTGCCACGAATTCTAAGAACTATCCCTTCAAAGTTTGGCAATTTTTTCATCTTAGGGAGTGCTTAAGGGACTTTGCCGGTAGCCTGCTATCCCGAATGAATGCAATGCTTGGCACATGAAATGAGACCTCCCTTGGCATTTACCCACCCACCTCGATGCATTAGTGAAGTCCGTTTAGCCCCATGAGCTATGGAATGCAAAATGTCACTCTTAGCCGCACCTTTCCACTGCATGAAACTGAAGCATTTTGCAAGATTACGTTTGATTCTGGCATGGTCAAACTGATAGGAGTTGAATGAAACTGAGAAATTTTATTGTAGATGGACACCACATGCACCTGTAGGTCCAAATGAAATGTTCCCAGCTGCCATGAATTCTAAGAACTGTCCCGTCAAAGTTTGGCAATTTTTTCATCTTAGGGAGCTTAAAGGACTTTGTCGGTAGTCTACTACCTCGAACGACTATGATGTTTGAAAAATGAAATGAGACCTCCCCTGGTATTTACCTGCCCACCCTGACACATTGGTGAAGTCTATTTGGCCTCACAAGATATGGAATGCAAAATGTCACTCCTAGCACCTTTCCATTGCATGAAACTGAAGTATTTTGCAAGAATGCATTTGATTCTGGCATGGTCAAATGGATAGGAGTTGAACGAAACTGAGAGAAGTTATTGTAGATGGACCCCACGTGGACCTGTAGGTCTAAACAAAATGTTCCCAGCTACCACAAATTCTGAGAACTGTTCCATCAAAGTTTGGCAATTTTTTCGTCTTAGGGAGCTTAAGGGACTTTGTTGGTAGCCTACTGCCTCGAACGACTGTAACGCTTGGCACATGAAACGAGACCTCCCCTAGCATTTACCCACCCACCCTGATGTGTTGGCAAAGTTTGTTCGGCCCCATGAGCTATGGAATGCAAAATGTCACTCCTAGCACCTTTCCACTGCATGAAACTAAAGCATTTTGCAAGAACGCGTTTGATTCTGGCATGGTCAAATGGATAGGAGTTGAACGAAATTGAGAGAGGTTATTGTAGATGGACCCCACGTGCACCTATAGTTCCAAACAAAATGTTCCCAATTGCCACAAATTTTGAGAATTACTCCATCAAAGTTTGGCAATTTGTTCGTCTTAAGGATCTTAAGGGACTTTGCCGGTAGCCTACTACCTCAAACGAATACGATGCTTGGCACATGAAATGATACCTCCCTTGGCATTTACCCACCCACCTCAATGCATTGCCAAAGTCCATTCAGTGCCATGAGCTATGAAATGCAAAATGTCACTCCTAGCACCTTTCCACTGCATGAAACTAAAGCATTTTGCAAGAATGCGTTTGATTTTGACATGGTCAAATGGACTAAAGTTAAACAAAACCAAGAGAGGTTATTGTGGATGGACTCCATGTGCACCTGTAGGTCAAAACAGAATGTTCCCATCTACCATGAATTTTGAGAACTATCCCGTCAAAGTTTGGCAATTTTTTCGTCTTAGGGAGCTTAAGGGACTTTGTTGGTAGCCTGCTGGCCCGAACAAATGCGATGCTTGGCACATGAAATGAGGCCTTGGTGTGTGTGAAGGTTTTATACATGTTTAAAATCATTCTAGTTGATCATAACTAACTTTCAACCTGTTTGATCATTGGGCAACCTCCTTATTACATGATTTGTTAAGTTGACAAAGCAACTTCTTAACACTACTTGCATTATTAGACTTTTTGTTTGACAACAGCATAAAACATGACTCCAAATACAAATGACATTGGTCATTTGACCTTATTACATAAAAAATGATGACACAAGACCATCAACTTGTCCTATGATGTCCTAGGACCTTGTTATGACATGCTCCTAGCCAAGATTGGTTATGGCTAAGGTGCTCATGCACCATGAAATATGTTTCCATGGTGTTGAGTCGTTCTCCTTACCTACTTTGAATGGGAAAATGGATTAATCAATTAAGAATAATGAAACCCAATACATCTATGAAATGTGAAAGTAAAAGATATATTAAAGTAAAACAAAAAACAATACTTACAACCTTTTTACCTTTCTTCTTCCATAGTTCACCTATCTCTTCTTGACCTTGATGATGATGAAGCCCTCAAAAGTGAATGCTCCCTTGCTTGTTGAAGGTGACAAGAATGGAATGGTTGAGATATTTTGTGTGATTGAAGATGAGCTTCAACACACTAACAATGGAGGATATGAAATGCTTAAGAAAGTGGGGGTGCCAAAGGCGCGCTTGTGTTTCTGCAGCATAAGTTTGCCCAAACAATAATATGAAATGAAGAAGAGGAAGGCTGTATTTATAGAGTTGTGTGGAAGAAGATCAATGGTTGAGAAGAAGAGGGAAGATCAATGGAGGAGGATTGTTGAGGAACGTGCAACAAATGGAAGAAAGACATGTGTCATTCGAAAAGCAGCTTTGTTGAGTTAACTCCTCTCTTAATGACGATGAGATTTGATTTTTTTTAATTAGAATTTATTTTTCTAATTTAAGAGAAAGTTACTTTAAAGATGCTTTAAAACTGATTTTGCTTTTGTGTGACAAGAGGAAAGTATTTTTAGAAGATAAGAATGATTTTGAAGATAAGAAAGCATAATTAAATAAAAAGATTTATTTAATTATTTTGCACATAATTGAGAGGAATAAATAAAATATAGAAATATATTTTATTTTGTGTAGATTTTTGAAGAATAAAATAAAATATAAAAATATATTTTATTTAGTGGATATTTAATATTTTATTTAAATAAAATTGCATTTTATTTAAATTTGGAAGAATAAAATATTTTAATTAAATAATTAAAATTATTTAATTATTTGGAAGGACGAAGTTGATGAAAATGAATTTAATTAATTAAATAAAATGTAATTTATTTAATTAAATAAAATGTAAGTTATTTAATTAAATGAGAGGAGATGAATTAGATAAATAAATAAATTTATTTATTTATTGATAGAAGAATGTGAACGATGAAATAAATATTTAAAATATTTTTTAAAGTAGAGTCATGCCAATTTTAGGTGTATACATTTTGCCCCTCTTTGATGCAATGTGTTTTATCATGTTGTTTCAAAGAAAAAGAATTTTTGACAGTGATACATGCCCCAGTTTGCTCCTGGTACAAGTTTAACGACAGGATGCCCCCTTGGGAGATTGGACGAGGAGAAGGCAGGAGGCGTGAGATGGACAATCTCATGAAGAAGAAAGTGAAAAACAGGTTAGGATGGAGAAAAATGGGATATGGTTCAGAAGAGATAGACATGGGAAGTAGCCACAGTTGTCATATAGTCTGATATGGTTCACTTGCTATATATAGGAGTTGGGTCCACAAGTTCTATTCATTTGTACACTTGTCCATAGTTGATTAGTCCTCTTGAGAGATTAGGAGAGCATGGAAGCTAGAGAGATGGATATTCCGCACGAGGAGCACCAGTTTGAGTGGATTCGATGGTTCAATCAACCAGCGGAGGCAGGACCCCCGGTATGTAGTTCATCAAAACTTGCAAAAAGTTAATTGTTAGGCTCATTAATGGCTAGGAAAAACAACTAGAACATATGTGCTGAACCGTCTTTCAGCACATATGACCTCTAAAATAGTGCATTTGCTGCAATGTGGTGCATTTAAGCTCTTAATTGGCGCATTTGATAGTTCAATGCATTTAATCTCTGAATTGGCACATTTGTGGGGAAACGGCGCATGTGACATAAGAATTGGCGCATGTGCCAGAATGACACATAGACATCAAAGGGTGGTGCATTCATGGTGAAGCGGTGCATGCGATATGGATCAGTGCATTTGCCACCTAGATCGGCGCATTTGCACTAGGAAAATTAGTTGACTTAATAAAATTAATCCAATTGGCATTTTGATCGATGCGTCAATTCATTAGTGATCTCCGAGATTGCCAGGAATCTAGTTGAGAGATGATATGTTGTTTTAATTAATTTGATATGTTAAGTCAATGATAGGATAGTTTGGTTGCTCTGAGCAGGTTTTGCTTGGATATGGATTTTATTGACATTTTGCTTCGCTTAGTTGCAGGAGGATATTCAGGATGTTCTTATGTCACGAGAGTAGTTTTTGTTGCCATTGCTATAGCAATATATGTTGATGGAGATAGATAGGGAGGCTTTAGGTGCTATGGGCCTTCATTACATTTGTTTTATGCCTGAGGTTTATACGAACCGAGTGATGTTGACTGCAGCGGTGGAGCATTTCCATAGTGAGGATGGGACATTCCATCTTTCGATAGGAGAGATGGCGATCACTCTCGAGGATGTGTATAGGATTCTGAACTTCCCTATTCAAGGAGAGCTAGTTGAATACGAGTCACAGCGGGACGCTGGCTTGGAGGAGTACAGATGTTTGTTCGATGACCCTGAGTTGGTGGGGCAACTGATTTCATGGTAGGATATACATGACTGCTATGACTACTTCCCAGGCATAGTGGCAGGATTGATCGGTGGCATAGTATGCCCCAATAGGTGGTCACATGGCTTCCTGATTGGCTAGGGGAGGGTGTTAGAGAGCATGATTACAGATGGGATGTGGTATGCATGGGGTGTGTGTGCTTGCACACCTATACAGAGACATGCACTAGGTGGTGTATCATAGAGGGGCTAGTTTGTCAACAGGTGTTTCTCTCTTACAGTTTTGGTTGTGGGAGCACATTGCTATCTCATGGCCGATATGTTTATTTCACAGGCAAAGGGGTGAGCCCTATAGTTATGGCTATGCAAATGTGATTTCCCAGCACAGGCTGGGGAAGCTGGAGTACTAGAGACATGCTTTTGATGGCATGGATGCATTCATCTAACGCCCTTACATTGACTGTGAGGTATGGGATGATGAGGCAGACGAGCTTTTGTATTGTTTCCAGACGCGGTGGCTCATTGGTAGGACTAGGTACATTCTGGAGAGGCAGATTATTAGCAGAGTGCAGAGACAATTTGGCCGAGTACAGGGCAAACCACAGGGGGAGACACATTTTGCTAGGACTCATGTATAGAGGTATAGGTGGGGTCCTGTGGCATCATATGAGGAGGCCTTGATAGACTTTCAGTAGATTCCTTGTGCAGCTTGGCCCATGAGGAGGGACATAGTGGATGCTGGCATGACGCCAGATTATGAGGAGTGGTTCGCGGCACACCCATTCCTGAGGTATTTAGGGCCAGGAGAGTTAGCTCCTCGTATAGACGAGGATGATTCAGATGATGAGGGTGCAACTAGTAGGAGGAGGGGAGGACGAAGGAGGAGGAGAGATCAGGGAGGTGATGGAGGAGGAGGAGGAGGTGGGAGACCGAGACAGAGGCGGAGGTTTGGAGAGGGACCTGCGGGCCAACAGGCAGTTGTGCAGCCACAGGCTGCAGGACAGGTATAGGTCCAGGTGCCAGTTCAGCCAGTGGCAGCACAGAGACAGATGCCGTTGCCACAGTAGGTGGTGTAGCTGGTATAGGGACAGGTGCCAGCACAGCAGGTGGCACAGGCAGAGACGGCTTTGCAGCCTGATGTACAACAACAGGTTATGGTTGCACTACAGAGCTAGGTTAGGCAGCTGAGGGCTCACTTGAGAGTAGCAGAGTCGCGGAGAGGTAGATGCAGCGTGGGTATCAGAGGTATCCAAGGATAGGGATGCATCCCTAGCTAGCATGCGGGCTATGAGAGCAGAGAGGGATGCAGCTATGGGTACAGATGGTACCTCTAGCTTTTTAGTTTCACAGGTATTGCAGGCACATGTGTAGGTGGCGCAAGTGTAGAGCTTACTAGAGCCCAGGCACAGGCTCAGTATTACAGAGGATTATACCATGGAGCAGTGGTAGCGGATCAGCGTGCCCCTAGCTTTAGGAGCCAGTCAGAGGCATCACAGAGGGCAGGTGGGTCGTGCTCTGTAGGCTCAGTGAAGGGTCCACAACCATCTGGGGTAGATAGAGGAGAGGCTAGCACAGGGAGCAGTGTTCCCTAGCATCAGGATTAGTTAGACCCAAATACTTGTACCATTTTTTATTAGATTTGTACACATTTTTGATGGATGGCTGAGATAGCTGATTTATGTACTTATTTTGCCCCGAGACACGTATCACCATTTGTTATGTTTTGTATACACTTATGATATGACTATGAGAGATTGGTCAGAGATTTTGATATGTTGTATAGTTGGACACGTTTTTGATGATTATATGATGATGTAGTTGTTCATGGTCTAGATGCATTTGTTCTTATGTTTATATGCTATGGATGCATTCTATCTTGTGATGTTTGTATATGTGATGCATACTAGATGTAGGTTAGGATGATTTGATATGTAAATGCAAATGTGTATGGATATGATTATGTAGTTCTATATGCTTTTGTCTATGTTTTTGATTCTTTTGATATGATATATAGATGCAAATGTATGTGGATGACCTAATGCACTTGATTATGTATGCAAATGATTTAATCATGTGAATGACTATCTCATGTGGTATGATATGCTACCTATGCTATGTTTTTGATATGTCCAAATGTACTCAATCGACATAGAAATGATATAGATATGTAGAAGAAAAGAGATGAAGAAATGAGGCATTCATTTGATATGCTACAGGATTTACTTATTGCTTGGATGATATGGTTTGTTGGGATATGGGATGGATATGGATTTCCATGTTTGATATTCTAAGGCTTTTTTGCTTTCATCATTGGGTACTTTTTTTGGTATTTCACTTTTTGAAATGTTGGAAGGAAGTACAAGCATCGAGGTATAATTAAACCAAGATGACCTGAGCATTCCTTACATGGCTTTTGATATAGCAAGTTGATACAAGCATCTAGTCAAACTTGAATCTAGATGACGTGAGTACTTCTTGTGTTTCAACAGACAAAGATTGCCCCTTTTCATGTTTAGACCTTGGAGTCCTCGATGATCTTTTGTTGATGATGTCATTAGACAAAATTTGTCACATTACTAAAGTTTAATCCACAAGCAGTAGACAAAGAAAATGATTATGCCCCCCATCATAGCCTCTCTAATTTTTGGCATCCTTGAGTAGCATAGGAAGACATAATGACAAAAATTCAAGACCTTGTAAGTTAACCTATTGACAAAACATTCTTGCATTAAATGTGTCTTTTGCCATAATTGATATAGAATCAGTTTTAGTGTTTTTGGTATGGTACTCTGCTTATTTTTGGACAGGTTGATGTTTTGCATCAAGAATTTGGTTTGGGTAGCTTGTTTTGTTGTGTTTGCTTGTCTAGTTAAAGGTATCATAATCCTTATTGGTATCCTCTTAGAAAAATGGCATTCAAGAATCCAAATCCGCAACTAGGTCGAGGAGTTGCCCCCAGTTTAGACAAAGATCAACTTATTATGGGTGAGATTATAGATAGACCTAGAGAGACGGACTCTAAGGGATTGACCTAGTGCCTCGGGGGCTCATTGCTAAATGGCCTTGCCTACATGACGACACAGAGGTAATGTAGTTTGGGGTAAACCCTAGAGGACCTAAGACCTAGGCGATGGCAAAGTGGTGTAGAAATAACATGGACTCAGATGGACAGAAGGACCAGATATGGGACAGACAGGATAGTGGAGTGGAGTGAAGAGGAGCCTCAGGGGTGCATTAAGAATGGCCTTGCCTACGTGATAACTCAATGGTGATGTAGTTCAAGAATGGTGCAAAGGACTGGTTTAAGACAAATGATATGATGGACACAAGAGATACAAAGTCACAACAGATGGAGGAAGTGGTTTGTCGCAGATAGCACCTGTTTACCAGGTTTTCACCACTTGCTTTTGTTTGTACGAGAGCTAAACGTACACATGACGCATGTTTTCTAGGTTTTCACCATGGTACCTATCCTAGGCGCCTGTTTGCCAGGTTTTCACCGTAGGATGATCTTTTTGTTATTTTTCTATTTTTTTAATTGTTTTGTTATGTTTTTCCATCACTTTTTCAATTTTTTTTGTATTTTTTCAGGACTCCCTTACATTGGGGTTTTCAGGTATAGAACTTGCGAAGGTGCATGTTGTTGATAGGATCATCAAACAGTTCACCTTTAGATGTAGCCAATTGATATGCCCCCAATCCATAAGCTGTGATGATGACATAGGGACCTAACCAGTTGGGTTTGAACTTTCCTTTCTTTTCTCTATCTTGCTGATTTCTGGGATTTTCTCTTAGGACTAGGTCACCAACTTGGAAAACTCAAGGTTTTACTTTGTGATTGTAACTTCTGGACATGCGCTGCTGATATGCTTTTAGGTGGTTAAAGGTTTGTTGCCTTCTCTCTTTGAGGAACTCTAACTCTTGAATTTTGGTCACTCTATATTCTTCATCTAATATGAGGCCTTTGAGTGAAATGCGCAAGGATGTGATCTCGACTTCAATGGGCAAGATAGCTTCAGATCCATAGACTAGGGAGTATGGTGTTGCACCTGCGGGTGTGTGGATGCTTGTATGGTAGGCCCACAAAGCGGGATTTAGTTGGACATGCCAATCACGACCGGCATCATTGATAGTCTTCTTTAGTATTTTCAGAATGGTTTTATTTGATGCCTCAGCCTGGCCGTTGCCTTGTGGGTAATAGGGAGTTGAAAAGTGGTGCTCGATATGGAATTTGTCGCATAGTTCCTTGACATATTGGTTTTTGAAGGGTCATCCGTTATCCGTGATAATGGATGAAGGGACACCATAACGACAAATGATATAGTTCAGGATAAAAGAGGCAATTTGTTTGCCTGTGATATTTGCTAGGGGCACAACTTCAATCCACTTCGTGAAGTATTCTATGGAAGTGATTATGAATTTATGGCCGCTTGAGGAAAGAGAGGGAATCTTGCCCACTAAGTCGAGTCCCCACTAACAGAAAGGCCAAGGAGTCGTTAATGGCTGTAGCTCTTGTGTTGGTGCATGTATTAGGTTTCCATGGATTTGGCACTTCTTGCACTTCTTTACAAAATGATAGGAATCTTGTTCCATAGTTGGCCAGTAGTACCCCATGCATATGAGTTTCTTGGCTAGGGTAGGGCCACTAGAGTGGGTCCCGCATATACCATCGTGTATTTCACTTAGGGCAGTTTGATATTCCTCACTATCGAGACACCTAAGGAGAGTACCATCGAGACCTCTACGATATAGGGTATTGGCGACAATGGCATACCGAGATGTTTGACGGATGAAGGTTCTCTTTTGGTTACTAGAGAGATCAGGTGGGAGGGTATTCTCTTTAAGATAGGCAAATATCTTTCCATAGAGGGGGGAATCGGCTCCAACAATGTGGCAAATGATATGGGACTCAGGGGTGTTGTATGTAGGATAGGACACTGGCTCTACCAAGAACTCATAACGTGGTTGATTTTCTAGAATGTCGAAGAGAGAGGCGATCATGGCCATAGCATCTGAAGCTTTGTTCTCAATCCTTGGTATCTGTTCAAAAGAGATCTTGATGAAGTATTCTTTGAAGTCATCTACCTGTTGTGATGTTCACAACATGCCCCATTATGCTCCTTAGCAAAATGGGGACCCCTGCTGATGTCTTGCTTTTTGCTTCTGCTTGTGTTTTTTCTGCTTTCTGGCGGTCTGGTAAAAATGAAGGTCAGGTGCATCATCATCATGATATTGCATGGGGTAGGTCATCATCATGAGGTCAGTTTGCCAAAGTTCATATTTTGTTGCTGTGACTTCATACTTAGAAAGAGCTTGAAATTCCATGCAGGTTTGCCTTTTACTTCACTTGAAAATTCGTCCATATGTGGAAGTTATGCACGGTCAAAGTCTTGGTCAAACCTGATATTCGCAGGAGGATCATCATTTTTTTATCCTAAGTCATGTTGACAGGAGCATCATGATCTTGGTCTATCACTCGATAAAAATCATGCAGTCGCAACATCCGGACGTCAATCTTAGGTGGTAGTGCTTTTTACCCGTCAAAAGGCTTTGTGCGCATTATGCAACATCATGATTTTCCAAGGAGGGTCATATTATAAACTTGGTTTTGGTTATATGATGATGATCATCATCATCATATTTGAACGCCCCCCCCGATAATATCCTGAGGTTCGAATATCATGATGACATCGGCTTTAAGTCAAGGTAAGTTCCCCCGTCGAAGTGGTCTGTTGTATCGCGAGCATCATCATGATATTTCAACATTACCTGATCTTATAATATCATGCTGATCACCCAGGCTTAGAAAAATCCACCTTCGGCATATTTGCATGCGCGTGCTATAAACCTATCGCAAGGTCATCATCATGATATTTGCTGAACTTCACGAAGATGATGATGACGACTTCATATCACCCTGATCTTTCAAGAGGGTCATTCGCTGAAATTCGCTAAGTACTGGAATCATCATCATGATAATTCGAGAAAGAGGATCATCATCTTCATATCCTCCTGATCTCCGGTTAGCGAATATCATGATGATCACCCTATCTATTCAGAAGTGGTCGATATTACATTACTCAACAGCATCATCATATTTTGTAATATCACCCTGGCCCGAATATCATGATGACCAACTCATCCTTGTGCTCCGAAAACGAAATATGATGATGACGTCATCATCATATTTTTATCTTGTCATAGTGTCAAGATCATCATGATCTTGTTTGTACGCCCGATATTTCGCCAAGTCCTCCTGCCGATGAAATACAACCTTTTGCAAGTATCCTGATGATCATCATCATCACCTTTTCCCTTCGGCAGGATATTTTCTAAAACATGATCTGGTTGGCGAAATATCATGATGACGTCATGATCAAGTTTAACGAAGGCTCCGAATATCATGATGACGTCATCCCGATCTGATAAACGAAGAAGTAAATATCCTGATGATCAGCATCATCATTTTTTCTTTCAACAGGATATTTTCCAAAACTCAATCTGGTTTGCGAAATATGATGATGATGTCTTATTCTATGTTCGACAGAAGCTAATATCCTGATGATCATCATCATCATCTTTTTTCCTTCAAACAGGATATTTTTTCAAGCACGATCCGTTTGCCCAAATATGATGATGACGTCTTATTCCAAGTTCGACAAAAGCAAATATGATGATGATCATCATCATCCTGATCTTTCGACAGGGTTGCCTTGGCCGCAAAAGGATCATATTATGTTCATCATCCTGATCATGCTCCTTAGGTGAGCCGATATCACAGTTAGCCCCCTAATCTTAACCGGATATGACGATGACGTCATCCTTAGCATTTCAATGAAGCCCGAGTATCATGATGACGTCACCATCATCTTCCTTTCCTCGGCAGCATGATTATATTCATATCCTCCTATTCTTCTTCAACATGATGATGATGATGATGTTGTTCTTTTCTCCAATATGCAGAAGCGAAATATCATGATGATGAAGTATGTCGGCTAACATGTTTTTTTTGACGCACCGACAGGGATAGTCATGCCGATGGGCGGGAAATGAGGCAGTGGAATTTTAAAGCATTTTTTTTTGGCGCCTCTGGCATTTTTCGGTCAGCGATGGTCGACCCGTGAATCTTGAGCAGTCTGAACGCATTTTTTGACGCGTTTTGAGAGGATTTCTGGATCCGATTTTCTCCATCTTGCGCAGTCACCTGGGTTTAAACGGTTATTTTAATTTCATGCTGTTTTTATGATAAATGTGAAACTTATTGCTTGTCTTGTCTTGCAGGCTTCCAGTTGAGGAAGCAGCTGGAAATTCAGCGCAGTGACCTCATGGAGGCAGAAGATCTGATCTTAGGAGCAAGAAGATAAGGATGAAGTGCTAAAAGTCAAAGCCATTCAAGTGAAGAGGAAGGTCGCAGCTGAAGGTATTATCACAAAAGACAAACAGAAGTTATTGCCCAGCTGCCGGAACTTCTCAGAAGGGGCAATATTTCGCCCAGATTTGACCACTGCTCTGAGATATTTTTGAGAACTGGTTCACCTGCATTTATTGCTGTAACTAGGGGTTTGAACCAGGGGTTCAGTTAGGTTTTTTGCTGTAGTGAGGACAATCAGAATGTCTTTATATTGTGCCTCTCTACACTGTAATACTTTACAACAGGGGCTACACAACAGAGATTCTAGGAAAACACAGCAAGATAGCTTAGCATAGTTTAGAAGTAGAAGAAGGAGGTCGCCTGTTTGTCTGCAGTAAGGTGCGCGTGGAATGTCTGGCTGCCTTACTGTATCTGTAAAGCTTGTAAGTTCTCTGTAGTATGATCAATGAAACTAAGAGTCATTCTTACATTGTAAATCATGTATGGCTATTCGTTTCTAATACAATAGAATCTGGAGTTCTGCATCTATCTTCTGAGTGTTCTCCTGCTCTTCTTTGTGTTTTGAAATATCTTCTTTGAGAGCTTGCAATTTTAAATGTATGTTTGTGAAAATGCTCAGAACTTACATTTAGGGTTTTTACTGTGGATTTGATCAAACTACTGTGGTATTTACATAAGTGCATAACAGAAACACTTAGATCCTTCTGTAGATTAAATGAGGCATAGTTTAGATCTTTCTAACTTTTCCCAACCCATCTGAAATATCTAGCTGAAAACGTAGAAATCCAAAGGAAATTGTCTCAAATTTGAAGAAGCATGATAACAGAGCTATAAGTAGACAGTTTTTATAAACAGATAAAGAAGAAAGCTGCAAAAATCCAAGAAAACCCTCTAAAACTTGCAGCCCAGTAACACCAGTATGCAAATGAACAGAATACTTGTTGAAATCTATGACCTCTTTGCATATTCTTAGTCCAGTAAACCACAAAATAAACCTAAACTACGTAAGGCCCCTTGAACATTACAGCTTCACATTGACCAACTGAACTTGACCAACCGAACCATTGTAGACTTGGGATTAGTTGAATCACCAGATGATTCCTTCTTGTCTTTCAAGTATAGTTTCAGTTCATTTTATGTGAATTTTAACTTATTGTTATGATTGCATCAAAACAGTCATCAACACTACCATTCTCTTGTAAGGGATCAATTTCTCATCTTTTGTTTGGTAGTTGTCATTCACTTGATTGATGACTAGTTGTGAATCGCCATACACTTGAAGCTCTTTGATATTCCATTCAACTGCTAGCTTGATAGCGATGACTAGGGCTTCATACTCTGCCACATTGTTAGTGCAGGGAAACATTAATCTATATGATTTAGGAATGGTGTCTCCATTAGGTGTGATCAATAAGATACCTGCCCCCGATCCATACTAAGTGTATGAGCCGTCGAAGTACATTTTCTAGGTTGCTGTATTTATGTGGAAGATAGATTCGTCTGGAAATTCAAAGCTCAGAGGGCTATCATCTGTTAGAGGTGCATCTGCCTATTGATCTGCTAGTACTTGTCCCTTTATTACTTTCTTGTCTACATATTCAATGTCAAACTCACTAAGCAGCATGACCCATTTAGACAATCTACCTATTAGGGCTGCCTTGTTGAGTAAGTATTTGAGTGGATCGATCTTTGATATCAGTTTGACAGAGTGTGACAGCATGTAATGTCTCCATTTTTGTGAGGTGAAGACTATAGCTAGACATGCTCTTTCGATTGGCGTGTATTGTAGTTCATACCCAACAAGTGTTTGACTGATATAGTAGATAGCTTGTTCTTTCCCATCATTGTTTTGTTGTGTAAGGAAAGCTCCTAGAGTAGTTGGTGTAGATGAGATATACAGTAGTAGAGGCTTGCCCTGAATTGGTGGCATCAATATTGGTGGTTACATTAGATATTCCTTTAATTGCTGAAATGCCTATTCACATGACTCATTCCATTTGAAAGGGACATTCTTGTGTAGAAGGTGAGAAAATGGGTGGCACTTGTTTGCCAATTGAGAGATGAACCTTCTGAGAGATTACAATTTTCCCTGTAGGGAACTTAGTTGAGTCATATTCTTAGGAGGTGGCATCTCCATAATGGCCTTCACCTTAGCCGGGTTGACTTCGATACCATTTGCAGACACAATGTATCCCAGTAGTTTGCCTAATGTAACCCCGAACACACACTTCTTTGGATTGAGACACACATTAAATTGTTTGAACCTGTTGAAGATCTTGTCTAATACTGCTAGATAGCCTTCTCTTGTAAGTGATTTTACCAGAATGTCATCGACGTAGTCTTCCATTATAGTGTGCATCATCTTGTGGAAGATTGTCATCATGGCTCTTTGATATGTTGCACCAGCATCTTTCAGACCAAATGGCATGACACACCAACAATAGGTGCCCCAAGGACATGTAAATGCAGTCTTGTGTTGGTCTTCTAGTGCGATCTTTATCTGGTTATATCCCAAGAAACCATCCATGAGTGACATCATTGTGTGCCCTACCGTGAGCTCTATAATCATGTCTATGTTTAGTAGGGGGAAATCATCTTTTGGACAAGATTTGTTCAGGTCCCTGAAATCATTGCATATTTAGACTCTGCCATCTGGTCTAGCCACTGGTACTATGTTTGAGACCCATTTAGGATAGTCTATAGGCCTGATAAATCTGACATCTAGCAGTTTCTTTAGCTCTTCCTTTACCATGAGGACCACATTTGGATGCATCTTTCTGATTTTTTGTTTGACCGGTTTAGTTCCTGGAGCTAAAGATAAATGATGCATGATAAGATTTGGATCTAGCCCTAGCATGTCAGCATATGTCCAAGCAAAGTTGATTTGTTTTCTCTTGAAGAAATCTGTAAATGCTAGTTTTTCATGTTCTGTTAGAGCTTTTTCCATGTGGATCATTCTAGGCTCATCCCCTGTGCTAACATTGATTGGTTCTGCTGGTTCTATCAAGATCAATGATCTCTCTTGATGTGTAATATTGGGTAGAGGGTCAAGCCTTCCATCATTTGGCACCTCAGACAGGTTTTCACTGTTGGATACGTCTTTATTTTTACTATTTTGATGATCTAACACTACTGCGGAGCAGTTTTCACCATTAGATCATTCTTTTATTTTGATATTTTTATGACTCAAAGGCTTGGCACTCTCTCCAAAATAGGCCTTCTCATTGAGTTCAATAGCATAGCCAACTCTGTGGTCCCCTGCAGGTATATGATCTCTAAGCTCAAGATAATCTATGATGGCTTCGTCATTTTCAAAGGTGTCTAGCTTAGGGGTGGTGCCTTCTAGGTCCCAGTCAATAAGTTTAAGGTGTACCAAAGGTAAGGGATCATTAGGTTGGTCTGGTTCAATGGTGTTGATGGTTAAGATAATGTTATTAAAAGCACGGACAAAGTCTATGATGGTACTCTCTATTAGTGGATCCGTCAAGGGAGGGATCATTCCTTCCTCATGATTTTCACTATTGTTGTTATGCAAGTTAGACTCTAGCGGTCTATCCCTTGGACCTTGTCTCTCATTGGTATGGGTTGGGTCGTACTCGTGGACAATGTCAATATCTTTTTCATCACAAGGCATCTCAGAGAGGCTATCCCATTCATACTCATTAGAATCTATGTCGCTTCTCAATTGCATTCATTGAATTTGCTCAACCAGATTGTTAGTAGAGGTTTATGGTTGTTTGTCCTTTTTCTTGTTTCCTCGATTGTTTCTTGGTGCTCTAGTGTATCCTAGCCCTATAGTGTCTCAGGTTGTCAAGGTTAGAGGTTGGATGGGTTCAGTGATACCATCCTTTCTTGAACTGAGAGGACCGTGTCCTTCATACCCCATTCTCTATAGCATTTGAAAGCCTTGACCATATTGTTCTGTTGGTATAGTGTGATGATCATGTTGCATAGAGGAGATCCCTTCATCCTTGTATAGCCATTATAGGATATCTTTTTCATCACTTTCATCTTCTAGGCTTCCCCATTTTACAAATGGTCCTTTTGTAGTTCTCTCTATTTTTAGTGTCTTTAGGATTGGTCTCCCATAGGACCTAGGAGATAGGGGCAGTTGTGCCAAGCAGAGGGATTGAGAGATCATGTATTCACCCAAGCCCTTATTTGTGAGTCTGAGACCAGGTTGTGGAGCTTGTGAAGAGGAAACAAGTGAAACTAGATGAACACGAGATGAAGAGGCTGCAGAAGCACAGTTGGTGGGAATCACAACTTCGGGTTTTAGATGAATGGAGTTGCAGTATTGATAGGGGTTAGGGTCACCTTGGATGGTGATCTCTTTGCCTTCATGTGGGAACTTGATACATTGATGGTATGTTGAAGGTACTGCTTTCAGAGCGTGTATCCATGGTCACCCAAGAAGAACATTGTACGCTAGCTCCATGTCAAGGACTTGACAAGCTACATCTTTTACCATGGGGCCCACTCTGATTGGTAGGGTAACAATTCCTTTGGACATTCTTTCCTCCTCATCATAGGATTTTATGGTGATTTTCCTTTTAGGATCTATAGCCTTTTCTGAAAATCCCAATGTAAGGATTAGTTTCAATGTGCAAATATTCAAACCAACCCCTCCATCGATTAGGACTCTTTTGATCTTGTGCTTGTGTATGAAAGCTTCAATATGAAGGGAGGCATTATGGGGTTGAGTGATTGACATATCATCCTTCTTAGTGAATGATAGGGAATGTGGTGAGGTAATATGACCAACCATGGTTTGGAATTGCTCTTCAGCAAGGTTTGTGGGAACGGAGGCTTCCGCTAAGGCTTTGTCAAGTATGGACCTATGGAAGGAGATAGACATAGAAGTTCCAAGATGGAGATATGCGCAGGTGTTTTGTGGAGCTGATCAACGATACTATATTGATTAGACAGTGTGGTGGGGGTTCCCCTAAGGGTGACTCTGTTACTGTGGGTAGTAACATTGCAATTTGGATCTTTGTTAATAGTGATCACATTGATGTGTGAATCACTTTCATAGATATGGTTAACAACATAGTCGAAGCTGACATTTGTGTAGTTTGCATTGTTAGATCCACTGTTATTTCTATTGGAAGGTCCTCCTTGCTCGTAGTTAGGAAGAGGATCCTTGAATGCCTGGTGATCACTGTTGGAGGTATACCTATCAACAGATATTTTTTTTTGCTCTATCAGGTCTTGGATTGTATGCTTGAGTGCAATACAATCATTAGTCTTGTGCCCCCTATTTCGGTGGTATTCACAAAAGTCGTTGTCATTCCACCAATGGGGTTTGACCTTTAGTTCATATTCTCGTGTTGAGGGAAGTGTTATGATCTTGTTGGTGATTAGCTTCCGTAAGGCAGTTTCTAATGATTCGCCCAAAGGTGTGAACTTTCTCCTAGGTTGAAAGTTGGTAAACCCTGATTTAGTGTTTTTTGGTTTGTTTTGCGGGGGGTTATTTTGAGGTGTTGATAGATTGAAAATTGGTTGCTTAGGTGTTGCATTCTTGGCATCCACCACCCCGTCATTCACAATGTTTTTATTTTTCATCTAGAATCTAGGTTTATCATTGTTGGTGTTGGTATTAGGAGTGTCTTTATAGAGCTTGATTTGACCTTTTGTGATTAGAGCTTTTTCTATGATGAGGCACATCTCAATGACCTTGCTAAAAGAAGTAGGACATTGGATTTGGATTTGGTAGCTTAGGTCCATTTGCAAGTTGTGGATGAACATTTCTAGCATCTATTTCTCTGGCAGTTGGTGTGGGTACTTGCTTTCCAGTTGTCTCCATCTCTGTAAGAAGGTAGCGAAAGATTCTCCACTTTTCTATTTGGTGTTACAAAGATCCAATATTGAGGTGTCATGCTTAATATTGTAAGAGAAGTGGGTGACAAATTTATCTACTAGTTCATTGAATGTTTTGATGCCAGGTGGCAGTCTAGAGAACCACTCCATGGCCTATCCTCCTAAGCTTCATGGGAAGAGTCGCATAAGGTAGGTATCATTATGTGCGATCTCGAGACAAGTAGCATTGAATTCCCTAATATGATCTCTTGGATCACCCTTTCCTCGATATTTATCAAATTTTGGTACCTCAAATTTTGAGGGGAAAGGAATCATGATCAAGGCCCTATCAAAAGGATATGGTGAAATATCCTCTATGGTGTAATGTTTGGTCGATGCCCTTGTTTTCATGTCTGAAAATTGTTGTTGGGGAGCTTCAAATTTTTGGTTCATTAGACTTAGGGCATCTGTAGCATCAATATTGGTTTTGCTTTTGTTTGAAGGTGTTTCTTCCTCATGTCTACTTCCCTCAGTTTCTTTAAGAGTCTCTAGGTCATAATCCTTAGGGAGCTTGACTCCTAGACTTGCCAGATGTAAAAAGAATTTTGTAGGGTCTTGGGCAAGTACCCCTTCTAATAGGCGTTGGAATTTTGGGTCATGTTGTGTTTGAAGGATCTCTTCCATAGAAATTTCTTCATCACTTTCGTGTCCGTTTGGAATCATTTTTTCAGCCATTGCAATATGTTTTTGTTTTTGTAACCGTGTTAAGACCATGCAAGAGGTGACCAGAGATGGGATGAAGTGAAATTTTGAGCAAGGTGCTAGAAGGTGACAAGATTTTAGCAAGGTTCTTCCTAGATCTAGGTGATGTCAAACAAGTTGGGTATATAAAAGTGATAGTCAAAGTAAGGATGTTAGAAATCTGATTACTTGATGTTGACTAGTCTTGCATAAGCCACTAGTGGAGTTTTGAGAGAAAAGGATAAGTAACCCTTGATATTCGACACTCACTAGGTTTGTTTGAGTATTGATTGTGATCTAGAATAACTTGGTTCTAACCTTGTAGGAATTAGGAAAGATTTGGTGGGACTTTGGATGAACAATTAGATCTTTGGAAACTGAAACAAGTTTGAAATGGCTTTGAAAATGTTGAAAATTTTGCTTTTGGAAGATATGGTTTTAGTCTCTGGTTTGGATGCAACAAAGTATATATGCTGTGACAGAGTTCAAATGCGCTAGAAGTCAGATCAAATGCGCAACACTGGCAAGGTTTCAAATGCACCAAAAGTTAGGTCAAATGCACTGCAAGTCATTTCAGATGCACAACTCTGGTTTCTTAGCTTGCTTTCTTAGAATTTTTGTAGAATTTTGGATCATTTTCAGGATTTTTCTATTTTTGGTTTGAAAAACTTGGTGCTTTTGAGAAATTAAGTCAATTATGGCATAGACACAGCAAACACATAGAAGTTTTCATGATTTTTATCTTTTGTTATTTTTTTGTATTTTTTTTGGACTATTTTGACTCAAAACAAGTACACCTTAGGATGGATAGGACAATATTTGTTGAATCCTCTAGTTGTGCTTACTCAAAGCATGTAGCTCCAGAATCTGGTAGCACCGGATCCCCTCCACAACACTCACTTCTCATGCATACTAGATTCAGGTTTCCTTAGGCTCATACCCCCACCAAACCTTAGGATTGTCCCTGCTAGCTCTCCTAAGAGTCACATGAATCAAGGCCGCTTCAAGAGCTTCACCCTTTGCATCAACAAATAGGGGTTTTTGGCTTGCTACACAATTGGTTCTTAGTCAAGGTAACCGTTCGAGTGGTTACATGTGCGGCAGCACCACTCTCCGTTATGGAGTCTCCCAGCCTCAGAGGGTTATGCCTTAGAGGGTTTTGGGGGAGGTTGGTCATCGGTGTAACACAACAACACTCGTTGCAGGAGGTTTTCATCTCAAGCATAATTTATTTTAAGTGGATTGGTAGGGCTTGGCTTTAGCCTGTTACCACTCAGGGTCATTCCCACTTGGACAAGCGTGCATCCAAGGGCAGGCACCCCGAAAGGTTTAACAAATAGAATGACAAGTCTGGCACTTTGGTCACCCAGTTAAGGGGAGAGCATAAGCCTATTGTCATTCACAATCATAGAATACACTGGTTAATCCAACCCTAGTTAAAAGTAGAAAAACTAAATGGGCTATTCTACTTGTGCACTCACATGATTATTAACTTGGAAGTGTTTAGAGCATGGCAATGTTCATTCCTGTTTGTTTGAGATAGTAATGATTTAATCTAGGAAATAAGTCAACAATGCAAAGATAGCAGTTTGTTTAATTACTTTCCATCCTAGTTAGAAACTATGTGGAATTTACATGTAATGCACTTGTTTACTTTTCCCCTAATTAGTCTAAATGAACTAGGAAAAGCATCTAAATGATCTAATCTAGCTACTAACCCTACAAAACAAAAGTTATTTCAAACATAAAAATCAGCTGAAACCCTAAAGCAACAGTGTGGAACAGATGCGCCGCAATGCAGTCTAAATGCACAAAAATAGATAGTGCATGTGGCATTTTACATATGCACTAATCCAAAAGGTAAATGCGCCATAATATGATGCAAATGTGTTAAATGATCAAATGCATCGTAAAAATGAGTAAAAGTGCTGTTAGGGAGTGTATATGTGCTATTATACAAAAGCGCTAGAACAGAAGATAGGTGTGCCGAAATAGAGTGCGTATGCGTCGTTTCTTCAGAAGTGTCAGAATAGAAGGTGAAAGCACTAGAATAGAGAGTGAATACACCAAACTTACGTATGCATTAGAGCAGGGGGTAGATGCACCGGTTTGGAGGTCAGATGCACTAGATGCCTCTGTCAAACCCTGTTTGTCACCTGTACGGACCTGTCACTTAGAAAAACTCAGTTTTTGATTAGTTAGAGGGGCAAGGGCCCCACAGTGGGCACCAAAATGTGAATGGGAAAATGGATTAATCAATTAAGAATAATGAAACCCAATACATCTATGAAATGTGAAAGTAAAAGATATATTAAAGTAAAACAAAGCACAATACTTACAACCTTTTTACCTTTCTTATTCCATAGTTTGCCTATCTCTTCTTGACCTTGATGATGATGAAGCCCTTAGAAGCGAATGCTCCCTTGCTTGTTGAAGGTGACAAGAATGGAATGGCTGAGATATTTTGTGTGATTGAAGATGAGCTTCAACACACTAACAATGGAGGATATGAAATGCTTAAGAAAGTGGGGGTGCCAAAGGCGCGCCTATGTTTCTGCAGCATAAGTTTACTCAAACGATAGATATGAAATGAAGAAGAGGAAGGCTATATTTATAGAGTTATGTGGAAGAAGATCAATGGTTGAGAAGAAAAGGGAAGATCAATAGAGGAGGATTATTGAGGAACATGCAACAAATGGAAGAAAGACATGTCATTCGAAAAGCAGCTTTGTTGAGTTACCTCCTCTGTTGATGAGGATGAGATTTGATTTTTTTAAATTAGAATTTATTTTTTTAATTTAAGAGAAAGTTTGCTTTAAAGATGCTTTAAAACTGATTTTGCTTTTGTATGACAAGAGGAAAGTGTTTTTAGAAGATAAGAATGATTTTTGAAGATAAGAAAGCATAATTAAATAAAAAGATTTATTTAATTATTTTGCAGATAATTGAGAGGAATAAATAAAATATAGAAATATATTTTATTTTGTGTAGATTTTTGAAGAATAAAATAAAATATAAAAATATATTTTATTTAGTAGATATTTAAGATTTTATTTAAATAAAATTGCATTTTATTTAAATTTGGCAGAATAAAAGATTTTAATTAAATAATTAAAATTATTTAATTATTTGGAAGGATGAAGTTGATGAAAATGAATTTAATTAATTAAATAAAATGTAATTTATTTAATTAAATGAGAGGAGATGAATCAGATAAATAAATAAATTTATTTATTTATTGATAGAAGAATGTGAACGATGAAATAAATATTTAAAATATTTATTTAGGTAGAGTCATGCCAATTTTAGGTGTATACACCCACTACATCACCCTTGTAGACATGTATGCAAAGCGTGGAAGCATAGACAAGACACGTGAATTGTTTGCCATGATGCCCCAAAGAAATGTCACCTCATTGAATGCAATGATTGCAAGATATGAACAAAATTGATTTTTTGATAAGGCATTAGCAACTTTCAAGCAAATGCGATTGGCGGGTGTAAAGCAAAATTCCACAACCTTAGCTAGTATCCTCCTTGCCTATGCCAAAATGGACATCCATCAAAAGGATAAAACATATGGGAATTTTGTTAGATGTTGTAGTTGCAACTGCCCTCAGCGACATGTATGCAAAGTGTGGAAGCATAGACAAGGCATGTGAACTGTTTGGCATGATGCCTTAAAGAAATGCCACCTCATGGATTACAATGATTGCAAGATATGAACAAAATGGATTTACTGATAAGCCTTTAGAAAGTTCCATGAAAATGGAATTAGCAAGTGTAAAGACAAATTCCAAAACCTTAGAAATGGTATGTTTAGAGCACGGTATAGACATCCATCAAAGCATAAAGGATATAGGAATTTTGTCTAATGTCATAGTTGTAAGTACCCTGCAAGACATGTATGCAACTTGTGTGGAAGAATATATAACAAACATGAACTGTTAGACGTGATGCCTCAAAGAAATGTTGTCTCATGGAATGCAATGATTGCAAGATATGCACAAAATGGATTCTTTATAAGGCTTTAAAAACTCTCAAGAAAATGCACAAAAATAAATTTCAACCATTAACATAAATTTTGGCACATCTAAAACCAAATTGCACAACCTTAACCAAGTTCCTCCTTGCCTATGCTGTAATGGGATCTAGATGACATGGTGTGGACAACCATCAAAGCATAAATGATATAGGAATTTTCTCACATGTATTGTATTTACAAAGTTACCCTTGTAGACATGTATGGAAAGTATGAAGGCATAGACAAGGCATGTGAACTATTTAAAATGATGCCTCAAAGAAATGCACAGTCCAATAGAATTCAATGATTGCAAGATATGCAAAAAATAGATTATTTGAAAATGATTCATAAACTTTCAAGCAAATGGAATTGGTACTTGTAAAACCAAATTACTGTAACAATAATTGATTATCATATTAAATATTTATTATAAACTATCATATATACATAATGTCATTAACATAACATCTAGTTTATATAAAAATCCATATAGGCGTGTCCAAACAAAACCATATAGGTAAATATACAAAAATATACATTGGATTAACATACAAAAGTATGTATACATAGCCATCTAGGCATACAAAAAAGTTTCCCAAAACTAGTTTCCTATGGACTTTTAGGAAATAATTGGTAGCCCTTATTTGACTATGAAGATGGAGAGCTAGTTAGTGATACATCATCTCTCTGTTGTCAAGTAGACCTCTTCGAATAAAGTTCATCCAGCTACACCTTTTAATACAAACAAATAATATGCGCATTAGTATAAAAAATGTATGAAATATATAACATCACATATGTAATTGATCACTTACTGCCAACTAATGATTGCTCTCCATCATCTTGACTCTCTCTTCGTCCGTAGTTGGACGGACTGGAGTTGCAACCTCCTGTGAGAAGCATCAAGAAGAAAAATTGACTAAACATAAATATCATGTATGTACATCAAATGACATGAGAAAAAAAAGAAATACAAAATTATGATATTTTCATGTTATTGGCTCACACCTCATTCAAAGGATTTGAAGACATCATGGTTGCATCAATGCCTATCTGCGTTGACTCACGAAAATGAGGAGTCTCCACTGTATTTAGCATCTGAAAATCAAGTTCAAGATTATTAAAACAAAATAAATACATAACATTATTTTTAAAATACATAATGATTAGAAATGGTTAAATTTATCTTAGTAAAAGTGGTGGTTTGGTGTCCAAGAGACCAAGGAAACCGTGGAGGTGCTGGTGACTTGAAATCATCAAATCAAGTCACAAAATAATATTACCATTGACATATCTACAATAACATCAAATATGTGATTAATTACATACCTGTTGACTTGACATCCGCTCATAAGCTGCCAATGGATGGCTAACAGAGGTAGGATGAAGGCTCTGACCCTAGAATTTCATTGCGCAAACAATTACATACATTATTTTTTATTTATAATATAGATAATCATATAAAATTAATTACAAATTTCAAATAACAATATACTAAATCAAGATGAAACTTGTAACAAATTACCTGAGAGTCAATACCAAATGTATTCTATAAGAGATCATCACTGAGAACAAGATCATCCAATATGTCCTGCCCCTGTGTAGCATCATGTTGCCCCTGTGTTGCAGCATGCTGCCCCTGTGTTACAGAGTCCTGTCGTGCCTCCTGCGTCCCATAATCACATAGGTTCCCACTTGTATTGCACAAATGTGGGGACACATGACGCCTACTACTCTCACCCTCATCACCCTGGGTAAAATCATCTACATGCTGTGATAGATTTTGGGTGAGAGTAGTCAGTGAATGTAAAGTCTCCAGCTCAACAATCTCCTTCAAATCCAAAGGGAGTGACCTACGTTCTGGCCTCCTTCAAGGTATAGGCACATACTGTTCATCTCGCTGAGCCCTGGGTCTATCTTGGACAAAGCCACCACCTATACCCTAGAAATCATGAATATCAAAATAATTCAAAATCTTGTTGCGGACGAACTCGTAATAGAGTTTCCTTAAAAAATATTGTGGTACCTCATCATTGTTGCATGGCCGCTCATCAAAGACCATGTACCATCTATCCCAAAAGTATTGGGATATGTCTTCATTCCTACACCAATGTATAGGAAACTGTTTGCAAGTTTCCTCTAATGTTTGGCCGGTTTTGGGATTAGTAAATTGTGCACATAATTGAGATTTTGTAATTTTTTTCCTTTTTCACTTGTTCATATGACAACTTGTAGGCATAAAATTGCTGACTCCTCTCCCTATAGTCTTAGAAATTGGTGATTTGTTTCATCACCAAATCCGTGTGGGAAACAATCTCCTGTAGTGATTTTTTGAGTGCCCTCCTATGCTCAGTGGTTCCACTTGGATTGTTTAGGGTTTGAATAATAGTTTCAAGATGTTTCTTGTTTTCTTCTATTATCCCTAAGTAGTGTTCTTGATTTTCCCTTACATGAAAAGGAGGTGAAGGTGAGTTTTTAGAGTTTGGAGGGTTTTGGGGGTTGTTTTCACCCTCCTCAACTAGATTTAGATTTTCTACTTCTCCAATAATTGTAAATGCAATATAAACATAAATCAAACATTGCAAAACTAAAAAATTGGTCTAAAGCTAACAAAAGCAGACAAACCCTACCTTCTTCCTGTGATGGAGCCTCCAAATTTGCATGACGATGTCTTTGGCAGTGAGGTGGCATTGTGAATTTCTTGTTTTCTCACATGCAATTGATTGAATCTCCTTTTCTTCAATGCGATCGTGTTTTGCTCAGGTTTTTTTGTTGTTGTCACGAGAGAAGTCACGGGTGAATGTGCAGAATTTTTTTTTTTTGCCATTATTAAAAGCAAAACGTGAGCCCGTTATAATGCGCTCGCGTTTTACTTTAATTTTGGAGATGGTGGTGACTTTTTGGTCCCTCAACTCCTTGCATTTACCCCATCCATTTTTGTTGAAATACCTCCATACTGGGCCATGGGTATGATATTTTGGGTCTGCACTCACATGTTATTTTGTTTAAAAACCCCAGTGGGTTGGACCTCCATTTGTTTTTTTTGTAAATAATCTTGATATTTTGAGAACCTAAATGGGTTGAATCATAATGAAGAAACCCTCTTGTTTGGTTGTGGCTTGATGTGGCTATCTATTGCT
Organism: Cunninghamia lanceolata; assembly: GCA_027924645.1. NCBI lineage: Eukaryota > Viridiplantae > Streptophyta > Pinopsida > Cupressales > Cupressaceae > Cunninghamia > Cunninghamia lanceolata. Next base: position 649,326 of record BSBN01000233.1, read on the forward strand.
CATTTCTGAGTGCTCCTTTTGTTGACATGAGTTCAAAACCTTCACTTCTTCACTGTATCTATGGTTCGAGATAAAACCTTGAAGCTCTATATTTCATTGGTACTTCACTTCCTGTCTTGGGATAGCACTGACTGTAGGTGATTATGGATGTTGAGACTTCTGATCAGTTTTGAACACATCATACATACTGAGTTTCACTTGTCATTTTCTATGTATGAAAAATAATTCCAGGTTCACTTATCTCATATAGAGGTGCTTTCTTTTCTATGTTATGACAGTACATTCCTTTTTGAAGATCATTTATAGTCAAAATATAAATGTTTCTTTGATGCTCTATGACTAAAAATCAACCTCTTTGTCATCATTAGATGTATACTCTTTATTCCATCTATGGATTCTCCTTTCTATAGTATTTAAAAACACAAAAAAAATATGTATCTTGATAAAGTCACATATGTGTTGCTCCAATGGATAGTTGTAGTACTTAATTCACCTGCATACATCTGTAACTTATGATTCTTCAGCTGTTCTACTTGATGTTCTGGTTGTCCCATACATGGATCTATGCATATATCTTATTTGATGAATGTGGCACTTCCGGTATCTATTTGGCATGACCAACTTCAACTTGTGACATGGCACGTTACTTACAGTCACTTGTATACCAAACAACCAATATGGCACTTCTTTCAGATTGTACTTTCTTTCTTGACAATGATACTTGCAAGTAATCTACCTTTATGACTGATTTTGGATCTTATTATAGTTGTTTGGGCATTGAATTACAATTTCATACTTCATTAAATGACAAATACCTGATGTACTATAGCTGATGATAAAGGTGATGACTGTTACATTGTTGTCCACTCCATTTATCCTTTTGTCTTACAATGAATACTATCTGATGAAAACCAACATGATAAAAGGATAAGGAGCCCATTATCATGCTACTCCATTTGCATATTGTGATCATTATATACTAGTTGTTCCTGTCATATATGTTGTTGTACATACCTAATATAATTGTTTTTTCATTAGCATACTGTGATATCCCAAGTTTATTTCTCATTTGTGGTGCTCACTTCACCTTTGAATTGATAATCATGGATGAGCAATAAACTTTGAGGCTCTTTCCATTAGTCAATGAGTTACTCCTTTATGTGTTGATTTGAGAAAAAATGAAAATGTATTCTAGTTCCATCCCCTCTTGAGATTTGGGGTAGCATGCCGGGCTTAACCCTTGTGGGAGACCATTTTCACCACATGCAGATTTGTCTTCAATCAGCGACATGACTTATCCTATACATGCACATGAAACAAATAGATTAGATAAAAAACAATGAAGTTCAATGATTGTTTCTCTTTCAGTTCCTCTTGCATGTAGTGATGTATATTTGATCTAGTGCATTATAGGCAATGTATTATACATCTTCTGATAGACACATTAAGAACTCATAACCGAAGCTCTAACATATCTTTTCCAATTTTTACAGATTCTTATCAGAGATCAGGAGCAAGGACAGAAGGCATCTTCAAAGATTGAAAACACTAAAAGGGAATGATGGCTATGATCCTTCTCTCTTCTATCTTTAGATGCATAGTATCTTTCTTATATTTGCATTTGTTTAGCTATTCCCATGGCTTGTGTGGGACATTTGATTTATCATTCCTTCATTCAATGCAATGTTTATTTGTTTTGATGTACTTCATTTGTAAAACGAATAATCATTGTAGTGAAATGAAATAACTTATCTCTTATGCACCTTTCTGCAAATGAATGATAATAAAAAAATCTTCTCTTTTGTTGAAGAACTGAACTGCAATATCATTGAGTCATTGCAACTATGGGTATGTGCAGGATCATCACGGGCCAAACAATGGCAATGGAAAAAAATTGCATCTTTACTTAGCGAAATTCATGAATTGGCTAACTTTGACTTTCATAGGCATGTTAAAAATATCCATTTTGGTTTGGATACCAAACCAAAACGGATATTTGTTTTGTGGTTTAAAAAACCATTTTTATAGTCGCAAGAAACAAATATCCATTTTTGGAATATTCCTAAAATGGATATCCATTTCTAGAATATTCTTAAAGCAGATATCTATTATTTGAAACTATAAAAATGGTTTTTTTAAAATTCTTTTCAGTGGTTTTTTAATTGTTTTCATTGGTGTGTGTCATGGTATGATGTCTAGGGGTGTTGTAGTGTATTTTTTGGCCTTAGTGGATTGTTATCAGACATATTCCTCACTTCCCTCTGATAAATTCCTTACAACACCTTTTCATTTCATGATTGCATTGAAAATTTGATGAAAATTGCATGATTTAAGGGTTTTTCACTAGCTTTTCCATGCTTATCTTCACATGACTACTCTACAAGCATGTTGTAACAGAATTTGTGACTTCATCATACTTATATCAGACCTATTTACTTCTTCCCTCAGTCACATCCTTTACAAAACCTTTTGTTTGACACTTTTGCATTGAAATTTGATCAAAAATTGCATGTTTTTAGCTTTTTCACTAGGTTTGACTAGTCAACTCTCTACAAACACTCTAAAGGCGTGTTGTGTCTGATTTTTTCTCACAAGGTGACTGATTAAATGGTTATTATCTGATATCCATCATAAAATTTAACACAACAACCTTTCTATCAATTGTTTGCATGCTTTTATTGTGAAAAAATTGCATATTTTACTTGATTTTTACTAGGGTTTGACTTGCAAACTTGTTAAACTTGCATGGCATGCATGTTGTGAAGAATATATTGATCTAATTGACTTATATCCCTAACATACTCTTTTTCACTTCTTAAATTTCATTACAACACTCTTTAATTGGACATTTACATTCACATTTTGTGAAAAAATTACATATTTTTGCATAATTTCACTAGTTTTTGGACTTACAATCATTTAGGATTGCATTCAAAAGTGTGTTGTGAAGCATATGTCTGATTTAAAGGACTGATATTTCTGTTATTTACTGCTGTACCTTATAAATTTGATCACAACACCTTTTCTTTACATAATTCGCATTGAAAAAAAAGCATAAAAATCTAGCATCTTTAGTTCATTTACATTCATATTTCAAGCATTTGATTGCTTGCATATTTCATGGATTCCTCTTGTTATTAAATGGAAGACTTATTTACATACATTAGGGACTCAGAGACCTTTTACAAATTCATCAACATGAATCCTTGGGTTCTGCAACAAATATCATCCATCCATGACAAAGATATGACGATAGATTCTACACACGACATTCTTCAATTTGAAAAATTTCTTCCTATCTTTGGTATGTTCCCTTCGATATTGGATGATCTTACTAATTTCATGAACAAACAAGAGGAAAGTATTGAAAAAAATGACAATGCTTCATTTCATGATGATAAAATGAACATTCTCTCTATGACACATAAGGCTGAAATTGATCAAGATAATCCATGTGATACTAGGGATCCTATATAGAAAAACATCATTGAGACATCCCTTGAATCCACTTTTCCCTCCTTACATGCTTTTCCTTACGAGGATCAAGCATTAGTGACTAAGAAAAGATCTTTAGGGATTGATGGTGGGTATAATCAAGAGAACAACAATGTTAATTCAATCTTCACTAATAGACTTTGTAGCAATATTTCTAAGATGATGGTGCAGGGGGCACCTAGTGTACCTCCTTACATAGAACATATAAACCGAAGATAGTTATCACTCTGCTCTCAAATCTCTCTCTCTCTATCCATTTCCATGCACATACCTGAATTAGTCCCAATGATCAAAACCCTTTCCCCCATTTTCTTTGTCGATAAGGGAGAGGGATAGGGATGAAGAGAGAGAGAGAGAGAGAGAGAGAGAGAGAGAGAGAGAGAGAGAGAGAGAGAGAGAGAGTTGGTTGGGGTTAGGGGTTAGGGTTTAGGGGAATTGTATAGGGTTTATGAGTTTAGCATTGCTCAAGTTTAGGGTTTAAAGAGAGATAGAGAGGGGAATGATAGAGATTGGGAGAGATAGAGGAGTCAGAGGGGAGAGATAGGGAGATAGAGAGTGAGAGAGAGAGAGAGTCCTAGTTTTCTTGTTTTCATTTCCTTCATTGATAAGGGAGAGGGAGAGATAGGGAGATATAGAAATGATAGGGGGAGAGAGGCAAGAGAAGATAGGGAGAGATAGCTAAGTAGAGAGAGATAGAGAGGAGATAGATAGGGAGAGATAGAGGAGACAAAGGAGAGAGATAGCGAAATAGAGAGCGAGCGAGATGTCTAGAGATATAGGAAGATAGAGGAATGATAGGGGAGAGAGAGGAAAGAGATAGGGAGAGATAGATAGCTAGAGAGAGAGGAGATATATTTTGAGAGATAGAGGAGATAGAGGGAGAGATAAGGAGATAGAGAGTGAGTGAGATGTCCAGAGAGATAGGGAGAGACATTAAGAGGTAAAGGGATAATAGAGAGAGGGTGATAAGGGAGAGATACCTAGAGATAGAGGTTTAGGGTTTAGGGAATACAAGTTAGGGTTTACGGGCATTATTTAGGGTTTAGGGGTTTTGAGAGAGAGAGAGAGGTTTAGGGTTTCTCAGGGTTAGGGGTTAGGGGTTAGGGTTTAGGGGCATTATTTAGGGTTTATGTGTTTAGTGTTGCTCAAGTTTAGGGTTTAGGGTTTAGGGTTTACGGTTCAGGGTTTAGAGAGAGATAGAGAGAGGGGATTGATAGAGATTGGGAGAGATAAGGAGATAGAGAGTGAGAGACATGTATATATACATAGAGAGAGAGAGATTGAAAGGTAGAGGGATGATAGAGACAGGGAGATAGGGATAGATAGGGAAATAAAGGTTTAGGGTTTCTTGGGTTTATGGTTTAGGGGCATTATTTAGGGTTTAGGGTTTATAGTTCAGGGGGTATGGGATTAGGGTTTAGGGGCATTATTCTCTATCTCCGTATCTCTCTCCTTGGTCTCTATATCTCCCTATTGGTCCTATATCTCTCACTAAACCCTAAACCTCTAAACCTTAACCCCTAACCCCAAAAACCATTAACCCTAAACCCTAAAAAATGCCACTAAAACTAAGCAACCCTAAACCTCTATCTCCTTATCTCTCCCTATCTCCCTATCTCTATCATCCCTCTATGTCTCAATCTCTCTCTCTCTCTATGTCTCTGGACATGTTTCTCACTCTCTATCTCCCTATCTCTCCCCTTTGTCTCCTCTATCTCTCCCAATTTCTATCAGTCCTGTCTCTCTATCTCTCTTTAAACCCTAAATCCCAAACCCCTAAACCCAAACCCTAAACATGAGAAATGCTAAACTCATAAACCCTATATAATTCCCCTAAACCCTAACCCCTAAACCCTAAGTAATTTCCCTAGACCCCAACCCCTAACCCCAAGAAACCCTCTCTCTCTCTCCTCCAACACCACCCTCTCTTCCTCTTCATCCCTATCCATCTCCCTTATCGACAAAGAAAATGGGGGAAGTGGTTTTGATCATTCAAACTAATTTGGGTATGTGCATGGAAATGGAGAGAGAGAGAGAGAGAGAGAGAGAGAGAGAGAGAGAGAGAGAGAGAGAGAGAGAGATCTGAGCATAGAGTGACAACTATATTCAGTTTTACATGTTCTAAGAAAGGAGGTACACTAGGTGCCCCTGCATCATCATCTTAGAAATATTGCTACAAAGTCTATTAGTGAAGATTGAATTAACATTGTTGTGCTCTTGATTATACCCAGCATCAATCCCTAAAGGTGTTGGTGTGGGAGCTCTTTGCTCAGTCACTAATGCTTCATCCTCATAAGGAAGAGCATGTAAGAAGGGAAAAGTGGATTCAAGGGATGTCTCAATGATGTTTTTCTCTAAAGGATCCCTAGTATCACATGGATTATCTTGATCAATTTCAGCCTTATGTGTCATAGAGAGAATGTTCATTTTATCATCATGAAATGAAGGATTGTCATTTTTTTCAATACTTTCCTCTTGTTTCTTCATGAAATTAGTAAGATCATCCAATATCGAAGGGAACATACCAAAGATAGGAATAAATTTTTCAAATTGAAGAATGTCATGTGTAGAATCTATCGTCATATCTTTGTCATGGATGGATGATATTTGTTGCAGAACCCAAGGATTCATGTTGATGAATTTGCAAAAGGTCTCTGAGTCCCTAATGTATGTAAATAATTCTTCCATTTAATAACAAGAGGAATCCATGAAATATGAAAGCAATCAAATGCTTGAAATATGAATGTAAATGAACTAAAGAAGCTAGATTTTTATGCTTTTCGTTTCAATGTGAATTATGTAAAGCAAAGGTGTTGTGATCAAATTTATGAGGTGAAAAATTAAATAAAAGAAATATCAGTAATTTAAATCAGAGATATGCTTCACAACACACTTTTGAATGCAATCCTAAATGATTGTAAGTCCAAAAACTAGTGAAATTATGCAAAAATATATAATTTTTTCACAAAATGTGAATGTAAATGTCTAAATAAAGAGTGTCATAATGAAATTTAAGATATGAAGAAGAGTATTTCAGGAATATCAGTCAATTAGATCAATAATATCCTTCACAACATGCATGCCATGCAAGTTTAAATAGTTTGTAAGTCAAACCCTAGTAAAAATCACGCAAAATATGCAATTTTTTCACAATAAAAGCATGCAGACAACTGATAGAATGGGTGTTGTGTGATATTTGATGATGGATATCAGATAATAACCATGTAATAAGTCACCTTGTGAGAAAAAATCAGACACAACATGCCTTTAGTGTGTTTGTAGAGAGTTGACTAGTCAAACCTAGTGAAAAAGCTAAAAACATGCAATTTTTGATCAAATTTCAATGCAAAAGTGTCAAACAAAAGGTTTTGTAAAGGATGTGACTGAGGGAAGAAGTAAATAGGTCTGATATAAGTATGATGAAGTCACAAATTCTGTTACAACATGCTTGTAGAGTAGTCATGTGAAGATAAGCATGGAAAAGCTAGTGAAAAACCCTTAAATCATGCAATTTTCATCAAATTTTCAATGCAATCATGTAAGGAAAAGGTGTTGTAAGGAATTTAGGGTTTAGGTTTTAGGGTTATGGGTTAAGGTTTAGGGATTAGGGGCATTATTTAGGGTTTATGGTTTATGGGTTAGGGGTTAGGGTTTAGGGGCATTATTTAGGGTTTACGGTTGCATGTCAAAAGCAGTCTCTCTCTCTCTCTAAATTCGTAAACCATAACTTGTAACCCTTAAAACCTAAACCCTAAACCTCTATCTCCTTATTTCTCCCTTATATCCCTCTCTCTATTGTCCCTCTACCTCTCAATCTCCCTCCCTATCTCTCTGGACATCTCACTCACTCTCTATCTCCCTATCTCTTCCTCTGTCTCCTCTATCTCTCCCAATCTATCTCCTCTCTCTCTACATATCTATCTCTCCCTATCTCTTGCCTCTCTCTCCCCTCTCATTCTTCTATCTCCCTATCTCTATGGACATCTCTCTAATTCTCTATCTCCTTATCTCTCCCCTCTGTCTCCTCCATCTCTTCATATCTGTCTCCTCTCTATCTCTCTCTCTCTACCTAGCTATCTCTCCCTATCTCTCTATCTATTGCCTCTCTCCCCCTGTCATTCCTATATCTCCCTATCTCCCCCTCTATCTTTCCCTCTCTCTTATTGACAAAGGAAATGAAAACAAGAAAACTAGGACTCTCTCTCTCTCTCTCTCTCCCCCTTCCATCTAAAGAGAAATTGTCTAGAAAAGAAAAGGAAAACTAGGAAATCAAGGAAAAGGATTTAACTAGGAGAGAGAGAGAGAGAGAGAGAGAGAGAGAGAGAGAGAGAGAGAGAGAGAGAGAGAGAGAGAGAGAGAGAGAGAGAGAGAGAGAGAGAGAGTAAATTTATGTGTTGATGTATGTAACAAATAAAATAGTTCTAAAGTAAAATAGAACAAATTTAAGTAAATAAAATACCTCATAACTAATATTGACACTTGTTCATACATCTTATATTAGTGAGTTTATTATTTTGATAATAAGTTGCACCAAATAATTAGTTTGGCCTTTCTATCAATAGATTTATTAATTATTTTATAAAAATTATATTAATAACCAATTTTTCTAAGGTTCCAAACATGGATATCCATTTCTAGGAAATAGATATCCATTGTTAATGGATATCCGTTAGTAACAGATATCCATTGTTAACGGATATCCGTTAGTAACGGATATCTATTTTGCTTCGGTTTTGCCTTGTATTTAGGCTTGGGACTGTCATAGTTGACTTTCCTTGAATTCTAACGTGTTTAATGGTTTCACTCTCTTCTTCAAAATTCACCCTTTGTGCTAACAACTTTTTTCTTATGCAAAATTGATAAAAAAAAGGGTTTATAGAGGAAATTGTCATCTTTCTAAAAATATAAGATTTTCTTGACTATCATTTTATTAAATAATTATTAATAATTTTCTATATAGTGTGTGTCTGAAATCCTAATGGATACACTGATTGAACAACATCCATAACTTTCAAACCATTTAACCTTTTTTAGATTTGAAAGATGCATCACACTGTATTCTCCGTTGGCTATAGGTTAAAAAAAATTTGAATTCTGATTTTTTTTATCGAGTTAGGTTGGCTAGACAATTACTCTTTAGTTTTTAAAAAAAGTCACAGTACAAAAATCATAACTAATTATTTTATTGGAAAAAAAATTCAAAAAATATGCGTCACATCCAGGCATGAGTCCTCTACTTATTTTGAAAGTTTCAAAAAAAATATTTTTTTGCTCATAGTTAGGGTTGGCTCGATAGATACCCACTTTTTATTTTTTTCTAAAAAATTTAATAGTTGTTCATTGAAATATTCATTTTGCACTAAGTAAATTTAGTTTAAAAAAAATAGTAGCTCATAAACTAGATTCAATTCTCTACAAATTTTGTTCTTACATCTTTTTTAAATTATGTAGATAATCCATTCAAATTTTCACATGAACTTGATTAAGTCTAATTTTTTGTATTTTTATTGCCACTTAGAGGTATAGTTTGGCCCATCATGATCTTGCACATACTCCTATGCAAATAACTTATAGCATAAAATGTTAAAACTTTTAGTCTAAAAATAAATTTGATGTACCAGCTCTACCAATTTGAGCTGTAAGTGAAAAATGGTAACATTTCTGGTGACTTCTGCTGTATGCTTGCCTACTAAGCATTGAGATCAATTACCTTAAGCTCTCCATTGGGTATAGAGTCACACTCTGCTCATATCAAACTCAGAAAACACTAAAACTCAACACTTCAACAGTCCAAACAACAATAGAAAACAAAACAAACTAGAAGGTCCTAGAGGCAGAAAATCTATGCAGTAGCACTTAGGGAAACAAAATTACTGAAAGTAATTGTGCATGAAGCACTTATTAACTGCAACACTACTCTTTTATGATACAAAGTAGTACTTATCTTCAGAGGCAATGTTTGAGGTGGATCCCATTAACTAGGATAGACAACACCTCTCCACTTAACTTGGATAACTGATATGCATTATTTTCTTTGCACTCTATGATTACATAAAGCCCATCCCAAATTGCATCAAACTTGGAATGCTTTCCAGGTTTGCTTCTCAGCTCATTCCATTTAAAAACCAAATCACTAACAATGAAGCTTCTCGGTCTTGCCCTCTTATCAAAGGAATTCTTCATCTGAGTTTGATGGATCTCAAGCTTCCTCAACGCTTCTTTTATGGTGTTTTCTAATTCCATAAGTTGAGCTAGCCTTACTACTAAATGATGTTCCTCTAGCAGCTCAAGTTCCTTAATGAATGTCGAAGTTGGTAAGTCTACTGAAATTGGCAGTCTAGCCTCCTTACCATAAGTACATATGGAGAACAAATAGTAGCTCTCTTGGCTGTAATTCTATCAGCCCAAAGAGCTAACTTCAACTTCTTGTGCCATGTACTCTAGTTGTCTTCAATAGTCTTCTTGATGATCCTTATCAGGTTCTTATTGGTGGATTTCACTTGCCCATTATTGTGTGGGTAATAGTTGGAAGAAGTATTCAAAAATATGTTATTTATAATAGACCAATATGAAATCCTTAAATCAATAAAAGCCAAACCATTATCAGAGAAAATTGAATCTAGTGTACCAAATCTTGATAGAAACTTAAAACAACAGATTCATTTGCTTCTTTCAAAGCAACAATCTCAGTCCACTTGGTAAAATAGTCTGTAGTTGTCAGAATTCACTTGTGGCATGCACTTGAAGGCAGGTTTATTGGTCCTATGAAATCAAGACCCCATTTTGCAAATGGTTGTTCAACATTGATAGGATGTAGAGGTAAGGTTGCAAGCCTTTGCTTACCTGCAAATAATGAGCATTTTTCACATCTCCTTACCCAAGCAAATGCATTCTTAAACAAATTAGGCCAGTAATAACTAGCCTACATAATCTTCAAGGTAGTTGTCCTTGCTACAAAGTGATCCCCTAAACGTCCATTGTAAAACTCTTCTAACAGTCTATCAGCTTGATCTAGTTCAATGCATGTCATAAATACACTGTTAAAATCTCTCTTATACAAAACACCTTGAATGATAGCATAAGGAGTAGCTTGTAACCTAAGATATATTCTTCCTACCCTATCCAAACCTTCTGGCATTCACCAATCTGCAGATAGTGCATCATCTGCTGCACCCAGCTATTTGTAGGAGCTAGTACAATAGCTGGTTCACCATTATTCAACATTTTTTTTGCATTATCTTCATGTTCTTGGCTATGTTTTTCATTTCTAGCAAGCTGATCCCATAAGCCCTTGCCCCTAATCAGCTTAGTTACCTTAATATCAACATCAAACTCCATAACTTTGGTTATCCAACCAGTCCTTTTATCATTTATATCTCTGTTAAGTAAAAAACTCTTAACACTTGGGTGGGCAACCATTAAATGAATTTTGTTATTGGACAGCATGTGTCTGAATTTCTTGAGGCTTCTAACAATAGCAAAAACATGCTTCTCAATGAAAGAATACTTTACCTCATAGTCATGTAGTACCTGGTTGAAAAATGCCACTGGCTAGTCCAAACCTTCCTCATTTTGCTGGCATAACATTGCTGAATACCTCCAAAAGCATATAAAATAAAATCCCTCTCATAATTAGGATTAATGAGGGTAGGGATAGCTGTGAGATATTCTTTGATCTTCTCGAAGCTTCTCTTTCCTTCCTTAGTCCAACTAAATGGTACATTCTTCTCTAGCATGGTAGTGAGAGGTTGTAACAAAGCTGCAATGTTTGGAATAAATCTTCTCATGAAATTAATTCTACCAAGAAAGCTCTACAAGCATTTCTTATGCATAGGCAGTAGTAAATCTAGAATAGCTGAAACTCTTTTAGGGTCAATGGAAATACCTTACTTTAAAACAATATGGCTGAGGAGTTTACCTTCATGAACTAAAAATATGCATTTTTGGGGGTTCAATGGAACTCCAAACTCTCTGCACCTCTGAAAAATCTACTTCAAGTGGTCAAAATGATCATTAAAATCTTTTGAAAAAACTATTATATCATCTAAATATACCAGCACTATTTTATTCATAAGGCCATGGAATGCTGTATCCATTGTCCTCTGAAAGGTTGCCCTTGCATTGGATAAACTAAATGGCATCTTCCGTTAGGCCATGATACCCCACTTAGTCATAAATGCAATTTTATATTGGTCCTCTTCCTTCACCAAGATTTGGTTATAACCTGAATAGCCATCTAACAAGGAAAATCTGTTAGAACCAGAAACAGTTTGCAATATTTATTCCATTGAAGGAAGAGGATAGTGATCTTTCAATGAAGCCTAATGTAGATCATAGAAATTGACACAAAGTCAAATTTATCCATTCTTATTTCTGACTGGTACCAAGTTGGAGACCTAGTATGTATGTTTTATTGGGACTATTATACTACTCTCAATCAATTTGTTTAGCTCAGCTTTCATTAAATGCTCAAGTTTTAGATTAAGGGGTCTTTGCTTCTGCCTAACAGGCTTGGCATTAGGCTCTAATTCATGGTGTGTTGGGCTAAACCAGGACAAATCCCCTTAAATCCTTATACTCTAATGCAAAAACATCAGAAAACTCTTGACATAACTGAACAAAAGACTGCTGCTATATTTCAATACATACCTTTCCCAATTTCAACAGTTTATCTTTGAATATCTCCATTGCTTCATAGTGCTCCTGTTTCACAGTCATGTTGCACTTATCTTTTTCGAATTGATCATCTAAATTAAACATTGATTCTAGTGTCACTAGTCCCTTGGGAAGCTTGTTAGATCTCATTTGTGTAATCTAATTTTCAAATTGTTGCTGGTACTTATGGTGATTATCAGCTACAAATTTAGCTTCTACACTCAAAAAGCTCAAAATTTGCTCATCGTTGTCAAAGACTTGCCAAGAAACACTATTGTCAAGCACAGATGGTCTAACAACCACTTTCACATATGGTTGTACCTCTATGTTATGAATCTGATCTGAAATCTCAATCTAAGATCCCAAAGAAGCAAGATTATCTGCATACTTATTTTGGTTTCTAGGGATTGAAAATAGATTAAATGCATCAAAAAATTCAATTGAATGCTAAACTCTATACTTATACTTTTTGAGTAGATCATTTTTAGTAACATTCAGATTCCTAACTTGGTTTACAATCAGCTCAGAATCACCATAAACTTGTAAACATTTTATACTTCTTTTCCGGGCACACTCCAAGCCATGAATCAGGGCTTCATATTCAGCCACATTGTTTGTGCATCTAAAAGTAAACCTCAATGCTGCATAGTACTTGTCTCCCTCAAATGAAACCAAAATAGTCCCTCCACCAGCTGCTATTTTGTTCCTTGCTCCATCAAAGTATAGCTTTCAAAGATGATTTTCTTGCTATTCAGACTGACTTTGGTCCTTAATCAGATTACGAATCACTACATCAGGCTCCTGTATCATATAAATGCCTAATCCAACCTCATCAGTGTGATGGAAAGGGTCATCTTCATGATCTTCGGCTGCCCAGTCATCTAAATTTATATTTTCTATAGGTGCACTGGGATCTGGGCTCATGGATTGATTCTGCTGCCCATGGGTGATGTAGAGGTTAGCATTTATTAGGTTGGGGACATAGGGCTCAACATGATCATTCACAAGTGGTTCAGACTGTATGGTTACTTTTGTACCATATCTTGTTCTAAAAAACAAGTGGGACCAATCAGAAGATAAAAACCCACCCAATTTGGTAGTAAACTCTCTAGAAAGGCAAATAGCAAAGCTAGGTGGCAGATCAATGATGTAAATGTCCTAATGGATGGAAAATTTAGGACAAGTATGCAGTGTAAGTGGCAGATTTCTAATTATTCTTGCGGTATTAACAACAAACCCATCTAATTGGACTACTCCTTTTAAAAGGGGCTCATAAACCAATCCTAATGCATCAACTAGACTCTTGGGCATGATAGAACTACTTGCTCCAGAATCTATCATGCAGTTATGAACAAACTTGTCACCAATAATTAGACTTAGGTAAAAAGGAGGAGGTTTTACTTCATCTGCTAGTTGTCTACTCTTAATTTCTGAGTTGTTGACAAGTACAACCTTGGCCTTTTCTTGATTAGAACAATCAAAAATTGAAAGTTCAACCAATGCCTCCTGTAACAGATTCTTTTGGCCAGGAATATGCAAGGCATCCACTACTGACATACTCACTGTTGCTCTCTTGAGATGATCCACTATATTGAAAGAAACATGACTTACCTTTTGTTGTCCTTTAACAGTAGCAAAATCATTCTGCCTTTGTGAAGGCTATGATTGTACTTTGGACTGATCTTTTCCCAGTACAATTTGATCCCTTTGCAAAATTTGCACTTTTTATTGTGCTATAGGGGTAGTTTGTGATGGAAAAGTATTAAATTTACCTCTTACAGGCTGCTATTGTACAACTACAGCTTGCTGATCAAGATCTACAACCCTCTATTTTGACCTTATGTTATATGAAATAGGTGTATTCTGCTAATCTTGGTCTTGAGGGTGATTTACACCATAGAAATCAGTATCTTGCTAGTTCATTAAGGCCACATCAACATTATTTTTGTTGAGCTAAAAATTCACCAAAGACACCTTCTAATCTTGTATAACTATTATGCACCATAAGAGCTTGATTCCTTACGCCATTTGTACATGCAGCTTGGTTATGGGGTTGGTGACATGGATAACACTAGTCACTATTTTGTGCCAAGTTGTTCTGAGTGGGTACAAGCTTCTTTGAAGTGTTGGGGTTGTAATTTCTTCTTTGACCCTAAGGATCAGCTTGGAAAGGTGGCCTATTCTGCTAATTGGGCTGATACGGGGCTTGATAAGGCCTATACTCTTGACCACTATGCTTCTTGTAACTTACCAACTCATTTGCAATAGTTTTTAATATATTTTTAAGCTCTTGTAATTCTTGAGTTTGGGATGGGATGATAACTTCTTGAGTTGCAGCCTGATGTGCTATTGCTGGAAGAGGTGGGACAACAGCCAAATGGGGTATTGCCATTGGTACAAATGGTTGGATTTCTAGAAAAATGAGTAAGGGAGGCCTTGGGGCTATCTTCTCTACTTAGATAATGCAATTTTCTACTTTAACAACAACTTCAAAAGAATCAGGAAGGGTGGATCCTCCCATAGATTGGATTATCACAAAAATTTCACTGTTCAAAGCTTTAAGATAAAACAAAAATGCATGCCTTGGAAAGGGCTTTACCGTTATAGGGATTCTATCCCAAGTCCTCTAAAATTGGTAGTGGAAATTTGCCATGTGTTCATTGGGGGCTCTTTTGATAGTGCTCAACTGCTCTAGCAATGAGAGATGATCGAATTTGTCTTCAAAATGTTTGTGCAATCTATCTCCCAGCTGATCCTATGTTGTAATTGAATTTTCTGCAAGACCTCTGAACCATTGCAAAGCTTTTCCCTTTAGTGATGCAACCAATAATCTGATTGCTATGTTTTCTTGGGTAACATTATGTACTGAACATAGCATTGTCACATCTTGAATGTGCTCAGAAGCTGTAGTGTAGTCTTCTTCGATGAAATATGGCAAACCCTTGAGGGTTGAAACAAGAATATCATCACATTGGGCAAGTTGTAGCGGGCTGCCTCCATTAAAAGGTGCAAATCCAAATTGCCTAGCCATTATGGGTATCTGAACTATTAACACTAGACTTCTACTTCTTTGTATTGGAGTTCAAGGACTAAATCTTGAAGGTGTTGATTTTGATCTCCTCGATGGATGAACTATTCTACTTCTTGATTTGCCCCTTCGTCTTGGCGGAGACAACTGTAAATAGTCAAATGGATTAGAACTAGATTTGGTTTTCATAAGCTAGAAATACTAATCTGCATACAAGACCAGAAATGTGTGTCACTAGGTATATTCTAAAAAGCCTCCAAAGGCTGAAACACTATTGCATATACTAGAACAACAGCTTTGAAGATTGAAAAATTTCTCTAAATGAACTTTTAGAGTCCCATTGGGTGTGCTAAAAACTGTTGGCAATCAGGATTGCACCCTGAGCAAAGATTAAACTTAACTATCCTGTTGCAACATGGAAACACTCTCATATTGTGGGTAATCTATGTTGAGAGTGAATCTCTAGAGTGAGGTAGTTCTCTGAATGATTTTCCTAATCTAAATAGATTTCTGGGAAAAGGGATAGAAGGATAACTACAAATGAAAATAGGTAACTGAAACTAACTCCTAAAGTGATGCACCTATATTTAATTTCCTACCAGATCTTACCCACAATCAGTCCACATAATTTAACTCTCACAACCCCTTGATTTATACTTAATTCATTAATATTTCACATGAAGGTTCATGAGAACACAACATGCAACCTGAATTAAATAATAAACTTGCATACCCATCATAAAATTCAATACAAAACAAAGGATAAATGACTATCACAATGCAGTATCAAATCAACTTTGCAAATAATTATACACATAGGAAGGAAAACTATTGCTCTATAAATTGGAATGAATAATGAGTACCAGAAAACTAGAGTACAACTCTCTTAGTGTGAGAGGAAGACTCTGAAAATCTAAACTCTGATATCTAAAAAAAACTCTTACTTTGACTGGAACTGCAAGAAAAAACTATCTCTTTGCCATATATCATGTGGAATGATCTCTCTGAAAAGCTGGAAAAAAGCTCCTAATAATAGATATGCCAATCCATTTTCGAGCTCCTCAGAAAAGCCAAAAAATAAGCCCTCAAATTGCCTCCAAACTATGTGTGAAAGTTGTCAAAATCTTCTCTAAGGTAGCCCCACCAAAAACCTGCTTTGTCTGCCCAAGTAAACTCATTTTTTGTCCACATCTACCTCAAAATAAAGCAAATCCATAAGATGATATTTGATTTTCTTTAATAGCTTTAACTGCATAAAATAGTTTTAATTTTAAAGAAATTTATAAATCATTGCTTTAAAACAAAACCTTACATTGTTATAGTAGTTTAAAACTATATCCTGGTTTGATTTAATTTTCACAAAAATGAAAATACAAGGCTTATAATTTTGCCAGGTATATACATTACATAGCAATTGATTTTTCTATAAAAAATAATAAAAATATTTGGGGCATATTATAGTTTTTGCAAAAATAAAAGCCTTTGAGGGCTTATCTTCATCTGTCGAGCTACAAAAGAAAACCACCTAAGGCATATGGACCTATCTCATATAGCAAAAGGTTTGCAAATTGTACTAAGGGCATATGACCTAGGCAATGAACATCAAAAGGCTTAAAGCCCTTGCCATGTGTATTATCTTCAAAAGGGGACTAAAATGTTTCATAAGGTATTAAACCTTCATAAAGTGCAATGGAAAACCTATAGTCTTGTATGGTTTTCGACCCCTCCTCAAGTCTTCGAGACTTAGGCAATAAACAAGATATACGAAATACCACGAAGGGCATTAGTTTGTAACTCCAAAAATGAATAAATATGTTTAAAATCACCATTCGATTTAGGGTAAAGGGAAACCCTAAAGCAAAAAATTCACTTGAAACCCTATTCTTTTGGGCTCATTTTACTTTTAATTTTTTGAGAAAGGGCTTTTTGTAGCCACCTTCAAACCCTAGGGTTTGAAGCTGAAACTCAGACATTTTTGAGTTGATTTTGTTGGATTTTGCATAAATGTTGAGAGGAAACCAAAGGTAAGAACTCTCTGTCCAATATATGTTCCATTTTTCATTTAGGGGGTACTCTAGTTTTAAAACCACCATCGTATTTACATTCTCTGATGCACTTGTTGGTCTCTGCCTATTACCCATTTCTCTTTCTCTGGCCACCATGAATGATACCTGTTTGAGCTCCATTCGAAAGTAAAAAATGAAACAAAAAGAAGAATCTTTCAGCTATGAGTATCTGGCAAGGTGAGTTTTTGAAAAGTTTGAACTCTAGATATATTTTCTTGATTTGTCCATCTTTCTGCTGGCATTCTGTAGATTTTGGTGGGTTAAAACTTGCGGCCATATATGATACCATTTTGCATAAATGATAGCAACTTCTCTTGAAAAACAATGGTTTTTCATTCATTTCCCTGTATTATTCTATCATTGAAAGCTGTGACCCTACTTACTATTTCTGAGTATGAAAATATTTTGAAAGTCTTTACTTTTACTTGATATCTACATATTTTGTATAAAACCCCATGTGGGTATTGTCTTTCGTGAAGAAAATACATCCTTTTTCTATACATGGCGTTTTGTGCCTCAGGTATATATATTTCTGTGTTCATCTCTTTGGAAGGCCACGGCTATGACTTGGTCATTCTAGGCAAATTTTTACATCTTCTCATAGGCTCGGATCCTCAGAATGGTTCGGTGTCTTTAGCTCATCAATTTGTGTTGAAATACCTCCATACTGGGCCGCGGGTATGATATTCTAGGTTTGCACTCACATGTGATTTTGTTTTAAAACCTAGTGGGTTGGACCTCCATTTTTTTTTTGTAAATAAGCTTGATATTTTGAGAACCTAAATGGGTTCGAATCATAATGAAGAAACCCTCTTGTTTGGTTGTGGCTTGATGTGGCTATCTATCTCTCATTTCTAAGTGCTCCTTTCATTGACATGAGTTCAAAACATTCACTTCTTCATTGTATCTATAGTTCGAGCTAAAACCCTGAAGCTCTATATGTCATTGGTACTTCACTTCATAGCTTGGGACAGCACCTCTTGTAGGTGGGTATGGATGTTGAGACTTCTGATGAGTTTTGAACACATCACATCTACTGAGTTTCACTTGTCATTTTCTATTTATGTAAAACAATTCCAGATTCACTTGTCTCATATGGAGGTGCTCTCTTTTCTATGTTATCACAACACATTCTTTTTTGAAGATCATTTATAGTCAAAATATAAATGTTTCTTTGATGCTCTATGATTGAAAAAGAACTTCTTTGTCATCATTGGCTGTATACTCTTTATTCCATCTATGGATGCTCCTTTCTGTAGTATTTGAAAACATAAAAAAATATATATCTCTTGATAAAATCACATATGTGTTGCTCTAATGGATAGTTGTAGCACTTACTTCACCTGCATACATTTGTAACTTATGATTCTTCAACTGCTCTACCTGATGTTCTGGTTGTCCCATACATGGATCTATGCATATATCTTATTTGATGAATGTGGCACTTCTGGTATCCATTTGGCATGACCACCTTCAATTTGTGACATGGCATGTTACTTGCAGTCTCTTGTATACAAAACAACCAATATGGCACTTGTTTTGGATTGTACCTTCTTTCTTGACAATGATACTTGCAAGTAATCTACCTTTATGACTGTTATGACAGTCATGATGATGACTAATTTTGGATCTTATTATAGCTGTTTAGGCATTGAATTAAAATTTCATACTTCATTAAATGACAAATACCTGATGTATTGTAGCTGATGAGAAAGGTGATGGTCATGTTACATTGCTATCCATTCCATTTATCCTTTTGTGTTACAATGAATACTATCTGATGAAAACCAACGTGATAAAAGGATAAGGAGCCCATTTTCTTGCTGCTCCATTTGCATATTGTGATCATTATATACTAGATGTTCCTATCATATATGTTGTTGTACATACTTGATATTATTGTTTTTTCATTAGCATACTGTGATATCCCAAGTTTATTGCTCATTTGTGGTCCTCACTTCACCTTGAATTCATAATCATGGATGAGCAATAAACTTTGAGGCTCTTGCCATCATTTAATGAGTTACTCCTTTATGTGTTGATTTGAACAAAAATGAAAATGTATTCTAATTCCATCCCCTCTCGAGATTCTGGGTAGCATGTCGGGCACAACCCTTGTGGGAGCCCATTTTCACCACATGCAGATTTGTCTTCAATTAGCTACATGACTTATCCTATACCTACACATGAAATGAACAGATTAGATAAAAAATAATGAAGTTTGATGATTGTTTTTCTTCCAGTTTCTCTTGCATGTGAGTGATGTATATTTGATCTAGTGCATTATAGGCCATGTATTATGCCTCTTCTAATAGACACATTGGGAACTCATAATTGGAGCTCTAACAAGTCTTTTTCATTTGTTTGTAGATTATTATCAGAGATGAAGAGCAAGGACATGAGGCATCTTCAAAGATCAAAAACACTAAAGGCAATGATGGCTATGACCCTTCTCTCTTCTATCTTTAGATGTATAGTATCTTTCTTATATTTGCATTTGTTCAGCTATTCCCATGGCTTGTGTGGGACATTTGATTTATCATTTCTTCATTTAATGCAATGTTTATTTCTTTTGATGTACTTCATTTGTAAAATGAATAATCATTGTAGGAAAATGAAATAACTTATCTCTTATGCACCTTTCTGCAAATGAATGATAATCAGAAATTCTTCTCTTTTGTTGAACAACTGAACTGCAATATCACCGAGTCATTCCAACTATGAAAATAACTTATAGCAGAAAATGTTAAAACTTTCACTCTAAAAATGAATTTGTTGTACCAGCTCTACCAATTTGAGTTGTAAGTGAAAAATGGTAACAACTACAACAATACAAATCTTAATTTCGGAAGCAAGTGGTAGCAAGCAATCACAAAAATAGAAAGGATAATGTGATTCTAACCATGGATAGCTATACCAATTAATTCAATCCTACCCACTGAGAAAGAAAATAATTTCTACAAGATAGATTTCTTGTTAATTTTATATTGCCCTTTTTCAACAAATATGCCACATCATGCACATGGCTCTAAGACACTTGCAATATCTCCTAAGACTCCACTAGTTAGCATAAAGTTTGCATATGGTAACAAGATCATCATTGGTACACTTGTGTATTTCCCTTCCTCATTCCTCTTGTTAATGCACCAAAACCCTAAAAATATTTCCTTTGTTCCTCTAAAAATTTTTGAGCTCAAATATATGCTTAAAATTTTTAAAGAAGGACCAAGATGAATGGTTGAGATCACTATGGAGGGAGGATTCTCAAATCAATGGCTTAGTGCACAATATCAAGTGGGAAGGAAACTGAGAGTCTAAACTAGCTACTAGCAAGTTTCTTGGTTAGTGGGCAAGCACAATGTACATTTATAAAATAAAAGTGACTAGCTACATAAGTCACCTACCTTGTAACCCCACATATGTGTCTTTCCACATAGGGTAATTGAGCCCCACTATTAACATTATGGAGGCATTTGGCAGATATTGATTCACCATTTATACTTATGGGCTTGATCTCTTAGTGATCATTAGTCTGAAAGACTAATATGAATCAAACAAGTTGATGCCACTAGTAAGCCTCATAGTACCCCAAGAAACAATTGTACAATTAAAATCATCAAGAAATGAAGCCACCAAATGTGATGATGTGGACTTCATCACATAAAAAGGAGTGGGGAGCAATCGTCTCAACACTCATGTTATTATAGATTAGATTTGACTAGTCAGGCACTGAGAGAACTAGCTAGTTAGCATTCGAAGGAAAAGCACAACTTAAGTTATGGTTGTATGTGTTATTTGCAATATGAGGAAGGCCACAAGAATGAAGAAGGGTGTAGGGTCCTAATTCTCAACTTGTAGGATGCCATGAAAAAGCATATTGAGCTCAAAAAACCAAGCAACCAGGGCCAACATGTAACCATAGGGGTATGCATTGAAAGGTAATATACAAAAAATTCAAGCTTCTAATACCATGTTGGTTGCCAAGTACTTGATGTATACTAGCACTAAAATTAAGTTCCTCTAATCAAAATTATCCAAAATTTCGTAACTAGCTAAAAATTGGCTTTCAACCAATTATGTTTCAAGTATACAGTGTGCATGAATTGCATCATGTCCAATCTCTATGTCATCCATATAAGAAAACTCTTCTTTATTTTCATAGCACTTAAATCCCATTGAATTACTACAACCTTAAACTCACCAATTGTATGAATTGATTTAACAATTATATTAGAACAAACAATTTCACTAACAGGGTTAGAAAATGTAAACTCAAAGCACTTGAGTGATCACAACAATCAACACCATCAACACTAAAACAAGATTGGGGCACCTCAAATGAAGAACATACTTTTTCAACTTTCTCCTTTTTTCAAAAACATCATTGCTATGATAAGTTGCATATGAAATAATGCTATAATATGACTAGTGGTTTCACATGTAAAATAAAAAGTAGATAATGCAGAAACACTCATCATCAAATCCACTTTCTTCTTACATTGTGTCTTTTGTAGCACACTCTTCATGACATGGTTGACAACTATCAAACAAAGGATATGGATCATCATAAATGGGAATTTAGTTTTCAAAATTATCATCATGAATCAACTCATTTGTATGTTCATACTTACCATCATATATGTCATTAGATGCCTTTGCATATGTTGTACTTAACAATCCTGAGATTCTTCTATCCTCTTCAATATGCTCGGCCCGACAATAGGCTTTTTGAGGGATTTTGGATTCATATATTTAGAAGAATACCAATGTCACTGCCAATAGCTTCAAAATAGAAGTTCACACAAGTAGACTCTTGAAGGCTAGTGAGGTCACAAATATCAATCAAAACATCAGCAAGCCTAGTGTTAAACTCACTCGAGTTCTTCTTCATATATTTTAACAATAGATAAGATGGTTAAACCTTTTTGGATTTATACAAAAACAACTCCCATCCCTACAAATAATTACATGTGATTAAATCTTGTCAATTTGATGCAGATCAAGGTCTAGGGGCTTTGACAAGCTACTGAACCAAGCAGCAAAATGAGCAACACACAAAAATGAAACATGAAACTCTTTATTCATGTGCAATAGAAAACATTATAGTAGGATTACAATGGTCTTCATACATGCCTTGGCCTAAGCCTTACAATCATTCTAACAGTTAGATCAGACTAACCTAGCCTTCCTCTGAATACCCAAAACAATCTTCCTTCAAATCCTAAATTTGTAGAAGGAGCTACAAAAAAAATAAAAAAAACTCACTATGGAGAATTCAACCTCTTTTGGTGTGAAATTTCACCTACTTATAGGTATTTGAGGCAGCCACCACAGTCGTCACGTGAATGGGACATGTGTCAGTCATTAAATGGCTCTTGGACAAGCCGTATAGGCGACCAAAGACCAATTTTGTCACTTTCTAGGTACTTTCAGGTGGTGTAGTGGGAAAAAGTGACCCAACGTGATATTGCAAGAAAAATTGGGTCAATTGCATATTGCAGGGAAAACTGGGTCAATGTGATATTGTGGGAAAAACTAGGTCAATGTGATATTGTGAGAAAAACTGGGTCAATGTGATATTGCAGGAAAAAGTCAGCCAAAATGATATTACAGGAAAAATTGGTTCTACTGCATATATCCTATTGTAGACCAAAGTTCCACATATCTTGTTACAGACCAAAGTTCCGCCTAAGCATAACTTGTTCAAATTTTCTCAGAATCTCGTAAAACTTAGAATTTTTTACACCCATTTGGCTTTTTAACAAGATGACATCATCACTTGGATTTTCAAGATTTCAAAGGTCATCTGCACATATCCTAATTGCAAGGAAACTCCCATGTATGTCATGTTGACATTGAAAGTTCTGCATTTGCATAACTAGTCCAATTTAGCTCGAATCTTCAGCAAATTTGAAATGTGATCACCCATTTGGATCTTCTTTAAGATGAAGTCAACACTTGGCCTTGAATCCTTTGAAATTCTCTAGAGATTTGATCATCAACTCTTGCAACAAAATACAAAAGAAAATAAACAAGAAAGAAAGCAAAGAAAATATTTTTGGTTGATGAGGATTGCTTATTAACCCGGATGCTCTTGCATTAGACACACCAGGTAACTAAAATGTTCCATGAGATGGAAACTCATGAAAATTTGGCAAGTCCGTAACCATAATTCCATACTTGACTGGGTCTGCAACACTCAGCCAAGAAGATTCATTTGCAGCCCTGTTCTTCCATTAGTCTAGGAATTCCATGTAGTCCTTTCCTTTAGTCTTCTTAGCCACTCACGAGTTAATCACTTTATCTACTTCTTCCATCTTCTTTTCAGGTAACTGATCTAACCATTCTTGTGCATCAGAAATATGTGAGTGTGTACCCCCTTGTAAACTTGACTATCATTCATGGAACTTGTATAGATCAGGAACATTGAAAATAGGAGATATGTCTATCCCTACTAGTAGCTCAATCGCATAGGCATTAGAGGAGAACTTCCTCAGCACTTTGCATGTGACTATTTTCTTGAATTTCAACTTGTTGCATGTTCCCTATGGAAACCTTTATTTCCTTAAATGTGCAAAAACTAAGTCTCCTAGCTAGAATTCTTGTTCCCTCCTATGCACATCAACATATTCCTTGTATTTGCTGGCACTTTTCTCCAACTTTTCCTTCACCTACATGTTTTTGGGTGAAATCCAATCCACTATTGCCTTAACATTCTTAGGATCCATCTTCAACCCTCCTTTAGACACTACAAAACCTAGATATACTAGTTCCCTCTGCAAAAAACTACATTTATCCATGTTTACCATCAACTTTTGTTCTTTTAACCTCTGCAAAACTGCCTTAAGGTGCATCAGGTGTTTGTCTTTTGTTTTACTAAAAATTAGAATGTCATCCAAATAAATAATAACAAATTGGTCAAGGAAAGGCTTCATTACCTCATTCATCAATCTCATAAATGTACTGGGTGTACTTGTCAACCCAAATGGCATCACTAGCCACTCATATAGTCCATCCTTGGTCTTGAATGCCATCTTCCATTCATCTCCTTCTCTAATTCTGATTTGGTGGTATCCACTCTTCAAATCAATCTTGCTGAAGTACTTTGCTCCACTCAAACAATCCATCAAGTCATCCATACGAGGCAATGGAAACATGTACTTAATGGTTATCTTATTTATAGCCCTTGAATTAGTGCACATTCACCATTTCCCATCTTTCTTAGGTGCCAGTACAACAGGCGAACTAAGGCTCTTTCTAATCAACCCCTTATCCAATAGCTCTTGAACTTGTTTATTCACTTCTTTATTTTCCATAGGTGTCATTCTATGTGGTGCCTTATTTGGTAGGCTTGCACCCGGTATCAAGTCCATGCAGTGACTTATGCTTCTAGTTGGAGTTAATCCATTAGGTAAGTCCTTGATTAGAACGTCGCTGAATTCATTAAAAATTTCTTGGACTACTGTGGGAACTTCTACCCCTTTCACTACTATCATAATTTCTACAACTTGAGGTAGGAAGGCATAACATACCTTTTCCTTTCTGATTTCCTTTAGGAACTATTTTTTAGTCACTAGACAAACCCTATTGGTTTTCTCAACTTCCTCATCCTTATCCTTCAAAGGATTCAACACATACTCAACCCCATCCTTCTAATTTTAATACAATTACTCTTACCATCATGAATGGCATGACTATCATATTGCCAAGGTCTACCTAACAAAATGTGACATGCATCCATTGACATAAGATGACACATTATCTCATGTTTGTAATTTCGAAAGGAAATTTGATAAGGCATTGTTCACTTACTAATAACTGATGTCCCTTTTGTAGCCAAGAAACCTTGTAGGGAGTTTGGTGTTTCAACCTCTTCAGTTTTAGCTTCTCCACCATCTCTTCTAACACTAAGTTGTCAGTGTTGCCACTGTCCACAATGACTTTGCCACATTTTCCTCTAGACTTATATCTAGTTCTAAACATATTTCTTCATTGTTCTAGTTCCTCTTGTATCTTTTCTAGTATTAGAACTTTCCTTAGCATCAAGGATTCTCCATCCTCAGGTTCGTCTCCAAATTTTTGTGAGGATACACTTGACACACTCTCCTCCTCAACTTCTACTATGTGGACTCTACTCTCTTTTCCTTTGCCACTACTCTGTTGTACTTGAGGACATTCAAATGCCCCATGTTTAGCTTGTCCACACTAAAAACATGTTCCACTAAATCCTCTTCCTCTTCTAAAATTTCCTCTACCTCAGGAGTAATCACCCCTTCCTCTACCTCCTTGGGTACTAATCTAAGGAGAACTTGTTTCTCCTTGCTTATCCTCAGAACCATGTCCAAGATTTGACTGCCCTCTTCCTTTGGAGAATTTACCTCTTCCCCTATATGTATTTTTCCTTCTAGAGATCATTTCTTTTGCCTTTAATGCAAATTGATAGGCTTCTTCTATGCTGGTAATTCTGACCATGCTAATTTCATCTTGGATAGAATAATGCAAACCATTTACATACTTGGAGGTCCCTTAGCATCATCCTCAATGTGACCAACCCTAATGCTCAATCTGTAAAACTCTTTGGTATAGTCTTGCACACTTTCTCCCTCTACTTGAGGTTCTGCAACATCTTAAACATGATATTCTAATGGTTTGTAGGTAGAAATTGTTCCTTCAACTTAGTTAACATCCTCTCCTAGGTTTTAATCTTTTCCTTTCATTTTATCTGTCTCTCAACCTGCACATGATCCCACCATAGAGATGCATGTCCCTTCATCTTTCCAGCTGCAAGTTTCACCCTCTTAGGGTCTTCAATAGATTCCAACTCAAAATACTTTTCCATCTCTGAAATCCAGCCTATCAACTCATCTAGTTTTAGACTACCACTATAACTGGGTAACTCTACATGGGGTTTACTGGCAATCTTTGTCATTGCACTCAGAAACCTCCTTTCATATCCATCTTCTCCTTCATCTGCTTCTTCTTCACTGACTTCTTCCTCATTATCACTCACCTCCTCTATAGGTACTCTTCTATGTTGTGTTATTTCCATCGCATCTAACCTAGCTGTGATGCTTCTCAGCATCTCTACCACCGCTGCATCTCTAGCTCTCGAAGCAGCTCCTCTTCTTCCTCTTGGTTGGTGTGCCATGTCTGCAGACCCTTTGCAGTTGCAATTTTTTTATCTTTACTCTACCTACAACAATCTCCTTAGGGTCCCTTTCTCAACAATCTCATAGCCTCATCCAAACCATATCTCTTATACCACTTGATGAAGATCAAGGTCCAGGGGTGTTAACAAGCTACTGAACTAGACAACAAAATAAACAACACATAATAATGAAACAAGAAACTCTTTATTCATGTGCAATAGAAAACATTATAGCTAGAGTACAATGGTCTTCATACATGCCTTTGACTAATCCTTACAATCATTGCAATAGTCAAATCATACTAACTTAGCCTTCAGTGAAAACCCAAAACAATCTTCCTTCAAATCTTAAATTTGCAGAAGGAGCTACACTAGAAGTAAAAACAAACTCACTATGGAGAAGTCAACCTCTTTTGGTGTGAAATTTCCCCTACTTATAGGCATTTGAGACAGCCACCATAGTCATCACATGAATGGGACATGTGTTAGTCACTAAATGACTCTTGGACCAGTCGTACAGGTGGTCAAAAACTATTTTTGTCACTTTCTGGGTGCTTTTAGGCAGTACAGGGGGAAAAAGTGACCCAACATGATATTGTGGGAAAAATTGGTTCAACTGCATGTATTGTAGGGAAAACTAGGTCAATGTGATATTGCGGGAAAAACTAGGTCATCATGATATTGTGGGAAAAACTGGGTCAACGAGATAGTGCGGGAAAAAAATGGGTCAACCTGATATTGCGGGAAAAAGTGACCCAATCAGGTTGACCCAATGTGATATTGTGGGAAAAACTAGATCTACTACATATATCATGTTGCAGACCAAAGTTTTGCTTAAGCATAACTTGTTCAATTTTGCTCAGAATCTCGCAATACTTAGAATTTTAGACATCCATTTGGTTTTTTAACAAGATGACATCATCACTTGGATTTGTGGGATTTCAAGGGTCATCTGTACATATCCTGATGGCAAGGAAAATCCCACATATCCTATTGACACTAAAAGTTTTGTATTTGCATAACTAGTCCAATTTAGCTTAGATCTTCACCAAATTTGAAATGTGAGCATCCATTTGGATCTTTTTCAAGATGAAGTCAACACTTGGCCTTGAGTCCATAGAAATTCTCTAGAAATTTGATCATCAACTTCTGAAGCAAAACAAGAAGGAAAATAAACAAGCAAGAAAGAAAAGAAATCTTTTTGGTTGATGAGGATTGCTCATGGAGCCAGATGCTCCTACATCACAATTCAATTTGGGCATAGGTTAAAACTACCACTCAATTGTAGGTAAATGAGAGGTACTTGCATAAGGAAAGAAATCCATCTTAGATCAATTTGTAGTACTTAGGTGTAGGGGAAATAATATTCCCTAATTCATGCAAGTCACCAAATTGATTTATAGGCTTGTAGGGGCAACCGTACCACATCTGTATCCATTCTCATATCCAGATCATCTTGGTTTAGTCCCAGATCACTTTTTGGTAGAAATTAATATGCTTTAGTGTCCTTAAAAAAAATAGAAAATGATAATCATTCATAGTGGCTAATACCTTAGTCATAGGCCCTAGCTTATGAAAATAATGGACTAAAGCAATACAAAGCTCGATTTGGGAATGATGTGGTAGGATGCAATTACAAAAATAGCAAGGCCAATGTAATTTAACCATGGAGAGCTATACCAACTAGTAAAAGCACCAAAGGTGCTATCAAATGGCCGATAGACACAAATTTACTTATAGGTCTATCACTAAATAGCATACATTTTTATTTTTATTTTGAATTGTGTGTGTGAAATTTAATGTTTGCATTCATTTTGTCTGGTGTGTGTGTTTACACTTTACCATGTTTTATAAATTTGGCACTCACTTTATGAGTGTGTTTATAGTTTGTAATGTTTGAACTTAATATGTGTGGTATGTGTGTTTGAACTAACTTTGACATTTGTTGTGTGTGTGTGTGAGCTTGAAAGAACTTTGACATTTAGTTTTTCTTTGTTTATGAATGAACTTATGCTATCACGTTTTGTGGAGTGAATAAACTTCAACTATTAGATTTCATGGTGTGTATGAACAAACATTGATGTTCATTTTGTGTATAATGCAATTGAAAGATTTGATATTCTTTTTTTTTTTGTGTGTGTACAAATGAACCTTGGCTATCATTTTGTATAGATTGTATGAATGAACTTTGATGTTCACTTTTATGTGGAATGTGCTTGAAAGAACTAACATTATTTTCTTTGTGTGTGTTCCCAAATGAACTTTGGCTACCATTTTGTCTGATGTATGAATAGACTTTGATTTTCACTTTGTGTGGAATGT
Organism: Cunninghamia lanceolata; assembly: GCA_027924645.1. Taxonomy (NCBI): domain Eukaryota; kingdom Viridiplantae; phylum Streptophyta; class Pinopsida; order Cupressales; family Cupressaceae; genus Cunninghamia; species Cunninghamia lanceolata. The sequence continues at coordinate 678,040 of BSBN01000233.1, forward strand.
GTCTACAAACAAACTTCAATGATGTTCATTGTGAATCTTTGTGTGTTTGAATGAATTTTGGCTTTCATTGTGTGTGAATAAAATTCAACATTCATTGTGTGCATGTTTGAAAGCTAAATTTGGCATTCACTTCATGTGAAGTGTGTGTGTGAGAAAGTTAATTTTCTCATTTAGTTTGTGTGAAGTATGTAACTATGTATTTGAATGGAATTTGACATTCACTCTTTGTGTGCATGTGTGTGTGTGTCTAAATGAGCTTTGGCACTCACTCTATGTGTGTACAAAAATATTAATGTTCACTTTGTGTCAAGTGTATGTGTGTGTGAATGAACTTTGGCTTTCATTGTGTGTGGGTGGATAGGTTGAAATCCATCTTTGCTATCTAGTGTGTGTGCAGATGTTTATGTGAATGAACTTTGGCATTCACTTTATGTGTGTAGAATGTGTATGAACTAACATTCACATTCACTTTGTGTGTGGGAGTGAACTAACATTGACATTCACTTGGATTTGAGCCATTTATTGTTTATGTGTTGGCATCCAATTTGCTTATGTGAAGCATATCTTTGAACTTTGGCATCACCTTGATTTGTTTGAGTTAATTAAGGATTCATTATTTTTGTGTGTGAAATGTGAGTAAACTACCTTTGTCATTCACTTATTTGAGCTATTTTCTATTTGTGTATTTAAGTAAGTTTGAACTTTTACATTTACTTAGTGAATTAAAAATTAGCATGTTGAATTATGTTTACTTTTGTGTGTGTGAAGTGTGTGTTTAAAATTTAGCATTCACTTTTGTGTGTGTGTGTTTCAACTATCTTTGGAACTTACTCGACACTCATCATGGGTGTGAGGATGAGGAGCAAGAAAACTTTGAAACCTAGTTAGGGTAAGATCAAGATTGGTCTATACGAAGGTGAGGAGGATGATGTCTTGGATGAAGGAGATATGGATGAGTGTGATCTCTCGTATGATGGGGATGAAAATGCTTTGGCTTGGATGAAGTTGAAATTAAATTAAGTTCAAATGAAATAAATTTAAATTAATTTGAAACTAAAATTAAATTAAAATAAATAAAATAACATTTACTAAACATATTATTGCATACTAACCCAAAAAAGATAAAATATCTAAATATTAAACAAATTTAATTTAGATTTTATTAAAAATAGAAAAACTTAAATTTAAATTCAAAATTTTATAAAATCTAAATAAAAAATTAAATTTAAGTTGAAATTAAATTAAGCTCAAATTAAACTAAATTTAAATTAATTTGAAACTAAAATTAAATTAAAATAAACAAACTACCATTTACTTAACACATTATTCCATACTAACCCAAAAGGATAAATAAAATCATCCATGACTTATTTCAATTTTGTTAAATTTATTCATAATTAAATAAATCACTAATCCAATTAAATAAATTATTTAAAAGAGGACTAACATCTTAGTATTTAAATTCATAGTTTTAAATTCTGTATTTTGAATAAATCAAGTCTAAATGCAATTAAATTTTAAATTAAAATTAAATTAGATTTCTAAAAGAAAGAACATGCTTTATTTAGGGATTGCCTTGGACTAATTTAGGAAGGAAAATCTAAATGATTGGAGGCATGAATATATCTATTACAAAATCATCTTGCCATATTTTTCCTATTAATTATTTCCAAACATTTTTTTAGCCTGCAGGAGTAAAGAAAAGTTTCTTGAAGATACAAATTCATAAACCATTACATAAACAAATGATTTTACAATTTTCATGCATTTACAATTGTTAGATATGGATTTAGAATTCTATTAAAACTCATAAATTTTTTTCTCAGGTTTAGATTTACCAGGAAAGGAGCTAATTATGTACAATAAGATATTGCAAACAAAAAGAGGAGTAATATTGTAAAAAGGATATATTTTGCAGCAATCATTTTGGGGAAAAGAGGTGAAATTAATTATTAAATTTATTCTCAAATAATATTTTTAATTTATACATTACTCAAATTCAAAAATGATTTTTTATTTTATTTTATAATATGCCAATTGGATCAAGCTTTTAGCCTCAATGAAATGTGGTCTCATAGAATGCTATGGTTACATGATATGCACAAAATGGTAATCTTAAGGAGACTTAAGCCTTTTCAAATAAATGCCTCAATAAAATGTAGTCACATGGAATCCTATTATTAGAGAACATGCATAAAATGGGTTCATCGAAAAAGCCTTTGAAATTTTTAAGTAGATGCAATTTGCAGGTGTAAAGACAAACTTGGAAACATTTGCTAGCATCCTCCTAGCTTGTGCTCAAATGGGAGCTTTCAAGAGAGGGTATGGAGATATACCAAAAACTAATTGAAAGTGGATGTTACGTTGTTGCAAATGCCTTGATAAACATGTATGCCAAAATGTGGTAGTATAGAAGGCACATCAAATTTTTAACAAAAGACATCATGCTAGTATAATCTCATGGAATACACTGATTGTAGGATATGGAATGAGGCCTTCAAAGTCTTTGAAATATTGAAGCACTTTGGAATGTCTGGACCATGTAAGCTTCATTTATGTTTGATTTGGATGTAGCCATGAAGGTCTATTGCCTGATGGTTGTAAATTATTTTATTGCATGAGTTACTAAGGCATCATCCATAATTGATCATATTGTAGATTTTTGAATAATAATAATACAGGCATAAGAATGAAATAATTCCATCTTGACTTCCAATCACATATTGTGTATGCCATCTCATAAAATCATATTTTGACCAAGATTTACCTGATAAAAGAGTATCCCCTTCCTTCCCACCTAGATTTTTGATGTGTAGCACAATGTATAGGAAGTTGAGTTGAAACAAAACTAACTGTAAGTCTTAAGCTTGGAAAAACAAGGTTGTGGGGTCAAATCCCAATATTATCTTTGTGAATCTCAATTGTGGAATTTTGGTCTTGTAGGGACCCGCGTCTATGGATGCATTTTCTCAATGGTGCAAGTCCACAAATATTTCAATTCTAACACTTGAAATAGCACACCATCTCCTTTTTCGTCATGTGAGCCTTGCAAGATGTCAAGAAACTGATACAAGTTATTGGACATTCTATAGATGCCATTTTCTCTAAGCTGTTGTTCTAGGCAATCTCGCAAGTCAAAATGTGCTCCTTCAATGTGAAAGGGCTCTATTTAAACATTATCTATTTTAATGATCAAACACTCAATAACAATTTTACTTAGCCAAAATTAAATTTTGACTATAGAAGTAGATGATATTAAAAAACAACCCTGTGAAAACTAGGCAAGCAATCCCAGCCTAGGTTATATTCTTACGGCCAAACATGGAACAAAAACAAATCCCAAAAAATGTTGTCTCCACCAGAATGGAATAGCTAAACCATAAAGTAGTCCCATTGATATGAATTCACTAATCAAACAAAAACATTTTTATTCAATAAAGCAGATCTGATCATATGAATTGAGTATTCAAAGAAAACCCCTCTTACTCAAAAGGCAAGAATGCAATATAAACAACCCAAAACCTGCCAAATCTACGCAATCTTTGGAATTAAGGCTATCTAGAGAAATCAGCACAGATGGGTATTAATAAAATAGACAATTTTAGCTTATGATCCTAAAACCACTCAATGATATCAAAAGAAAACAAACTTTAACTTGCCCATAAGGCTTAAGGTGTAATGAAAAGGGACCTGTAACTTTTAGCCTAGAATTCTAAACCCTCATAAGAGCATAAATAAAATCCAAAATCGAACTTGCCAAAAAGGCTTACACTGTTAATGAATGGATGTTCCAAGCAAGTATAAATAGAAATTTCCAGTGCGTTAAGAATGTATAGCTTCCTTGCAGCATTCACGGAGGTGAATGCTAGCAAAAAGAGGAGCGTTACTTGGATAGTGGCGACAAAATTTCTTGTTAGAATTCACCACAACAAATGATGAGAAGACTTCAAGGAAGCTATACATTGTTCATATGATGAAGTCCACAATGTTGGAATAAGGTGCCATTAACCTTGTAAATTCCAATATTGTATTTTATTCCCTTTATTATTTGTTATTTGTAATTACCCATAAGGGAATGAGGTTGTCTCATTGACAGTTGTAATTTCAGGGTTACTGGCAGTAGTTATGGAGTGACTTTTACTATTGACAAATGTAAAAACTCATGGTAAATGAGGAAAGGCATGCTCCCTTGAGGAATATACTATTTTTAGCATGTATGACAACTGTCATAATGTTTGGTGATTAAATCTATGACAGCTGTAAGTTGTCATAAGATTATGTGATTCTATGATGCATATGATGGATATGTTAGTTGTATATTTGTTATATTTAGCCCAAGCTTCCTATATTGGAAAGATACTCTTTTGATGGAATCTATGATGGTTATGACACATCATAAGATGCTGTAAGAGGCCAGATTTAGTCTTGGGAACCCAACCTTTGCATGGTTGTTTTAGGACAAGTGTAAGATGCTTGTAAGATGGTAATTAATGTTTACGGGTTGGAGAATCTTAGGAGAGAGAAAGTGAACGCCTAAGATGAGTTAGAAAATGTTTCTATAAGTATTTGTCATGTATTAGTTGCTGGAATACAGATTTTAGGTACTCGAGTGCTGTCGGAATGCTGTCAGATTAAAGACTGCCGGAGAGAGTTGAAGTGTTGTTGTATTGTAAATCATTTTCAGATTAATACAAACATTGGGCCTCTTTCCTATGTGGATTTTTTACCTAAAATGGTTTTCTCCACATTAAACATTGTGTTATGTGTTCATATTTCTAATTTTGGATTTCTATGAAGCATAGTTTTGTTTCTATGTTACAATCTCCATTAATAACACACAGTTAAAGATTGCTGAAATTTATCTTGTATCAGATTTCTATTGAAGTAGTGTTGCTTTCATTTCTAACAATTGGTATCAGAGCCTGGCCAACTTTGACTCTTGAGTGGTAGTGTGGAAGCTATAGCTACAGTGGGAGATTTGGTTGTGTTTGTTTTGCAGATCTTGTGTTGTTATTATGGTTGCATCCACCATTGCATCAACCTCTCGATTGGACATCGAGAAGTTCAACGGAATGGGGTATGAGTTGTGGAAGCTAAAAAGGGAAGATTTGTTGGAAGAAAGAAACCAATGGTTGGCTGTTCAAAAAGATAAGAAACTTGATGATGTCTCTCAAGATGAGTGGGATAGACTGGATAAGAAGGCATGTGGAACCATCTGTTTTTGTCTTTCAGACTCTGTCCTTTTGAATGTCGCAAAGGAAGAGACTGCATACAAGTTGTGGAAATGGTTGGGTGAGATCTATCAAGCCAAGAGTATGGTAAATAAACTTTATTTAAAAAGAACATTGTTTTCCATGAAAATGCAAGAAGGTGAATTAGTTGCAGAGCATTTAAATTCTTTTAATTTGTTAGTGAGTCAACTTGATTCAGTAGATGTTGAGGTTAGTGAGGAAGATAAATGTATCTTAATTCTTTGTTCTTTACCTAAGTCTTGGGAGAATGTTATCCTTGTTATCACTGCTAACCTTGCAGATCCAAAGTTGGATGCTCTTGTTTCAGTGCTATTGTCACAGGAATTGAGGAAGAAGAGTTTGAATAGTTTAGGGAATGCTCTCAGTGTCAGGGGAAGGTCTAAGGAAAGGGGACCAAAAGGAGATCAGAAAGCGGATAGGGACAAGTCCAAGGGCTGATCTAAGACTCCTGGTAAAAAGAATAGAGTTAAGTGTTGGAATTATGGTAAAAGGGGACATGTGAAGGAGTACAGAAACCCCAAGAAACAATGGGAGAGTGCTTTGGATAAGTCCTCAAATGTAGGTGAAGAAGTTTCACTTTCTACATGTAATGTTGTTCTTGATGAAAATTAGTTGGTTGACTCAGGATGCTCATTTCATATGACCCCGCATAAGGAATGGTTCTCCACATATGAAGAATATGATGGAGGTAATATCTACCTTGGTGACAACTCTACATATTTGATTGTCAAGAAAGGAAAGGTATTGTTGTGCTTTAGTGATGGGAGGATTAAAACCCTCCCTAGTGCTTTGCATGTTCCTAGATTAGCTAGAAATCTAATTTTAGTTTCGAAGTTGAATGATTTGGGAATGCATGTGACATTTGACAAGCATGGCTACAGATTAGTGAGAGGGAACTTGGTGGTAGCGAAGGGGGACAGATTTAGAAGCCTATTCAAGCTTGACGCCACTACAGTTTATAATGCCTCCTATGTATTTGAGGCTTTTGAAAACACTTGTATGTTGTGGCACCATAGATTGGGCCACACAAGCAAAAATGTATTAAAAACTATTAAGAATAAAAATTTGTTGGATGATTTCTCCTATTTTGATGAGCACTTTGATTTCTATGAGCATTGTGTGTTTTGTAAAAAAATCAAAAAATCATTTCCTTTAGGAAGCAATAGAGCAAAAGAGAAGTTAGAAATTATTCATAAAGATGTGTTTGGACTTGTGGATAATGAATCTATCAGAAAATCTCATTATTTTGTAACCTTCATTGATGATGTATCCAGATTTACATGGATTTATTTTATGAAGCATAAATCTGAAGTTTTCACTAAGTTTAAGGAATTCAAAGTCTTAGTAGAGAACCAATCAATTTTAAAGATAAAAATATTAAGATCTGACAATGGAGGGGAATATTGCTCCTAGGAATTTGATGAGTTTTGCAAGCATGCAAGTATAATCAGACAAAAGGCAACTTCGTATACACCACAACATAATAGTGTTGCAGAATGGATGAACCAAACAATTATGGAAAGGGCCAGAAGTATGCTTAGTGATGCACAGTTGGATAAATGCTTTTGGGAAGAGGTTGTGTGTACTGCTTGCTACTTGATAAATAGATCTCCTTGTAAGGCTCTTGATTCGACACCTTATGAAGTGTGGACATGTAAGAAACCTTCTGTTTCACATTTAAGGGTTTTTGGCTGTGAGGCTTTTGTTCATGTGCCTAAGGAAAAGCAATCTAAGTTGGATCCAAAGGCTAAAAAGTGTACATTCATTGGATATGGTGATAATGTGAAAGGTTATAAGCTTTGGAATCCACTAACCCGCAAGATTATGTTTTCTAGAGATGTTATTTTCAGGGAACTTAGAGCTATTTCTGAACCTGAGAAACCAAAAGAAAAAGATGAAAAGGTAAAGAAGGTGCACTTTGATTTAGAGCAGCAAGATGCACCTCAGAAAGAACATAATGATGGATTGAGGGGTGAAGAAGAAGAAGAAGAAGATTTGAGTAGTTCTGATGAAGATGAGTTTGTTGTTACAGAAGAAGTTGTTGCAAATGATCATGTAGAAGAATGAGTAGAGTCTCTTACTCCACCCTTGAGGAGATCCACAAGACAACATAATCTAGTTGACAAGTATAGCCCACCAGATTTATATTGTGTATATTCTTTATTGAGTACTAATGATGAACCTAGGTCCTACAGGGAAGCTATTTCTACAGATGATAGTGAGTCTTGGCAGTTAGCCATGTAGAAGGAGATGATGGCTTTAAACTCTTGTAACACCTGGGATCTTGTTCATTTTCCCAAAGGAAGAAAGGCCATAGGATGTAAGTGGGTCTTCAAGAAGAAGTTTGGAGCAGACGGGTCATTGGAGAAGTACAAGGCTAGACTGGTAGCCAAGGGCTACTCCTAGAGAGAGGGGGTTGATTTTGGTGAGATATTCTCTCCTTTTTCTAAATTGACTTCTATTAGATTTCTCTTATCTAATGTTGCATCTTATAATTGGGATATTGAGCAAATGTATGTTAAGACTACATTCTTGCATGGAGATCTTGAAGAAGAAATTTATATGCAATAGCCTATAGGTTTTGAGGTAAAAGGAAAAGAACATTAGGTTTGCAGGTTAAAGAGGTCTCTCTATGGTTTGAAACAGTTCCCCAGAATGTGGTATCAAAAGTTTGATTCATTTGTTTTAAAATTAGGTTTTGTTAGAAGTGAGGAAGATCATTGTGTTTACATTCATCGTGTTGATGATTCTATACTGGTTATTGCTTTGTATGTTGATGACATGTTTTTCAGAAATACTAAGATTATGGTCAGTGAGCCTAAAGCCCAACTTTCAGGTGCATTTGAGATGAAGGATCTTGGTGCTACAATGTATATTTTGGGAATGGAGATTAGGAGGGATAGAGTTAATAGAAAGCTTTGGTTGTCACAAAGTATGTGAATACTATTGTGCAGAGGTTTAGTTTGCAGGACTGTAACCTAGTTAGAGTTCCTTTACCTATTGGTACTAAGCTTTCATTAGATATGTGTCCAAAGACTGAGGATGATCTTGAGGATGTCTAATGTGTCATATGCTAGTGATGTAGGGAGTTTGATGTATGCAATGGTTTGCACTAGACCAGATATTTCCCAAGCAGTGGGAGTTTTGAGCAGATTTATGTCTAACCCTAGTAGACAGCATTGGAACTATGTGAAGAGGGTGTTTAAATATCTTGCAGGTACTCCTGATCATTGTTTGGTTTATTTTGGTACTGATAGTGCTAATAAATCTTTGGACATATAGGGTTTTGTTGATGCAGATTGGGCAGGTGACTTGGATAGTCAAAGGTCCACTAGTGGCTATGTGTTTACTCTGTTTGGAGGTGCAGTGAGTTGGATGAGTAAGAGGCAGCCCATAGTTGCTTTGTCCACCACATAAGTAGAGTATATGGCTGCTACTCATGTCTCTAAGGAGGTAGTTTGGTTGAGGAGACTATGCACAGGTATTGGTTTTGATTACAGGATCATTCAGATTGGTTGTGATAGCCAGAGTGCTATCTGTTTGGCCAAAAATCCCATGTATCATGCTCAAACTAAGCATGTTGATGTTTAGTATCTCTTTGTTCAAGAGTTGGTTGGAAATAGACAGATTGAGCTAAAAAAGATAGACAATCAGGAGAATGTTGTAGATTCATTGACCAAGCCTATGAGCACAAAGAAGTTTGTATGATTTAGAGAGGCCATGGGCCTTGTTTCTAGTGCCTGACTATTTTTCATTTGTTTTTTTATGGGTTGATTTACAATGTATAATGTTAAGTGGGAGAATGTTGGAATAAGGTGCCAATAACCTTGTAAATTCCAATATTGTATTTTATTGCATTTATTATTTGTTATTTGTAATTACCCATAAAGGAATGAGGTAGTCTCATTGACAGTTGTAATTTTGGAGTTACCGATGGTAGTTACGGATTGACTTTTGCTATTGGCAAATCTAAAAACTCATGGTAAATGAGGATAGGCATGCTCCCTTGAGGAATATACTATTTTTAGCATGTATGAGAACTATCATAATGTTTGGTGAGTGAATCTATGATAGCTGCAAGTTGTCATAAGATTCTGTGATTCTATGACGCATATGACGGATATGTTAGTTGTATATTTGCTATATTTAGTCCAATCTTCCTATCTTGGAAAGATACTCTTTTTCTAGAATCTATGATGGTTATGACTTGTCATAAGATGCTATAAGAGGCTAGATTTAGTCTTAGGAACCCAACCTTTACATGGCTATTTTTGGACAAGTGTAAGATGCTTGTAAGATGGTAATTAATGTTTACAGGTTGGAGAATCTTAGGAGAGAGAAGGTGAACACCTAAGATGAGTTAGAAAATGTTTCTATAAGTATTTGCCATGTATTAGTTGCTAGAATACAGATTTTGGGTACTTAGGTGCTGTCAGAATGCTGTGAGATTGAAGACTAGTGGAGAGAGTTGAAGTGCTGTATTGTAAATCATTTTTAGATTAATACAACTATTGGGCCTCTTTTTTGTGTAGATTTTTTTACCCAAAAGGGTTTTCTCCATGTTAAACATTGTGTTATGTGTTCATATTTTTGATTTTGCATTTCTGTGAAGCATAGTTTTGTTTCTATGTTATAATCTCCATTAATAACACACAGTTAAAGATTGCTGAAATATATCTTGTATCAAATTTTCATTGAAGTAGTGTTGCTTTCATTTCTGACACACAAAACCCAGCATTTCATTTTCCATGAGCACTGGTGTCCTTCCCTCCTTAATGGGCTTATTTCTGCAACGTCCCACCCAGAATCGACTATAGGTAGAGGAGGTCTCTTATTACGTTGATGGGCATTCTCCTCTGAAAAGAAGCGACCTCCTCTACCTATAGCTGGCATGGGAAATCGATGGTCTGAAATCCATGATAAACTACGACCATGGAAAACTTCTTCATGCTAAATGTTTGACATTAATATTGCCACTAAAAGCAAATATTAATGTCACTAATTTTGATGTTGAAGTGGGAACAAGGGGTTATATATATAATTTTGAAAAAGCAAATAGAAAATATAATAGAAATAAATTAAACACCATGACTTCTAAAGTAACGGCCAAGAGAAAAAAAGTTTGGGTGTGTATTTGTAAAATTAGTCATGGTAATTAAAACCACAAAGATTCTGGCCTATTTTTAGGGAATGACTACCAAAAAAAATAATTTTTATTAGGGAAGGACTATGAACTACCAAATTTTTTTGGTAGTTACAAGATGGGTGCACATATAGAATGGCCTATCAGCCAAATTAGTTTAATCCTACCTATTGAAAAAGGAAACAATGCTTGCAAGTAATGGCAAGATTTTGGTGATTTTTTTATCGCCCTATTTCAGTAGATTTGTAACATCATTCACATGGCTCCAAGACACCTGCAACATCATCTAAGGCTCCACAAGTCACCATCATGTTTAAATATTCTATAGAGCTCCTGCTTGGTCCATACGTGCATTCTACTTCCTCATCACTCTCGATAATGCACATAAAATTTTTGCCTTTGTTCCTCTAGAAATTCACGTGCCTGTATATAGGTATGCTTAAAACATTTTGAAGGAGGATGATTATGAATGGTTGAGAGATTACCATGAAGGGGGCATGCTCATACCAATGACTTAGTGCACAATAGCAAGTGTGAAGATTTCTCAATTAACGGCCAAGCACAAAGCACTTATTAAAAATAAAAGTGCATGTCACGTGACTCACCCACCATGCAACCCCACATATGAGTCCTATCACATAAGAGAATTGGACCCCTCCATCACCACTATGGAGACACTTGGCGTACATTGATTCTTTATTTGTACATGTGGGTTTGATCATTTAGTGCTCATTGGTCCAAAAGTCCAACATGATTGGAACCAATCCATGCCACCTATCAACCTCATAGTATCCCAAATTCCCAATAAATAACTAGGTAACTTGAACTACCCACACATGAATCCACCTAATGTGATGACGTGGACTTTAAGATACAACAATTAGTAGGCAAGTTAGGTTATGCACTACAAGCACTAGTTGTTCAATACTTAATTAGAAGTAAAGGGCATGCATGAAGCATGAATTTAGGCACCATTTTTTTGATGAAAATGCAATTTATCTATTTAATTAAACAAACGCTTCACAAAAAAATAATGGGTGGTTAAAAGGCACACCCCAAGAGTCACATGGGCTAAGCCCATAAATATTAAGAGCAAAGTATCAAAGTATCCAAGGGTACAACACCCATATAAAAACAAAGAGAAAACATAATTAAGCAGCCAATGCCATTCCTCCAGATCATGATCCCTATCATCCGGTTTCCCCCAAATGTCTACAAGGTCCAGGTTAACATGAATAAGACCACAAGAAGGAACTAAGGATATGGGCTTAAGGGTCAACTTGCAAGCCACTAGACTAGGGGCCAAATAGGACATACATGTAGCCATAGGGCCTTCAATAACATAGCCATAAGTAAGACCATTAGAACAAAATTCACACAAGAGACCTAGGCACTAACAATAAGAATGAAAATGTCAATATGAAGGGACCCATTGGATTAAGATGCCAATTACAACACTTGGATTAGTGTATACACAACATACTTGTGAATTTAGATGTGCATAAAAACATTAAAAATACCAAGACATGTACACAAAACCAAACCCTAACTTACATGAAATCCTAACAAGTCATATCTTAGATCAATTATAAACATAAGGTGAACCAAAGCATGAAGGACACACAAACATCATAAAATGATATAAATTTTGTAAAAAAAATAAGGGCATAGTCAATAGCGCAGTCTAGAGCATCTCAAAGAAGTTAGAAAATAAGGGAGTAGATAGACAAATAGAGTATTTTGGAGTTGGAAGTAAAATTGCTACTTATAGAAGGGGTGATTTCATAACTACCTTGACATCTTTAACAACCATTAGTTGTTGAACAAGTGGCAATTTTATTTTTACTTTGATGCTTATGTAACTTTTGGACTATAGAAAATTGATTGTTTTATCATTGTGTCTTGTCAAGGTACAATAACAATAATCTTGAAACAACATGTCTTCTATTTTTTCATGGTTGTTTGGTGCAAACTGATCTTTTCAAGGCATGAGAAACATGAAATCAAGTTAAAATAAGTTGCAAAGGCTAGCCAACACTTTATTCATTCTTCATGTTTTATACTTCTAAAACAACAAGAAATAAATTAAGGTTTTATTAATAAACAAGCATTAAATATATATAAACCTTAATTATACAAAGCTATAAGCTCACATATTATTTAAAACATTTTTACACATGTGATTGACTGATTTATAGTCATTCAGGTATCAAAAATTTCTCTAGATAATAAATCTTTTTTTTCAATCCTATATACAGAATTCTCTTAGTGCTTTCTAACAATTAAATGTTGTAGTTAATATTCTTATGAATTAATTTTTACATTGATACTCTAATATTAAGTTTGTTATATTGTATAGAGAATTGGTTATGCTAGTGTATAAAACATTCTAAGTAAATAAGTGGGACAATCCTCAATGGTTTATTGCTATTTCTATGAAATATTCCCTCGATCATTTTGATCAAAATCGACATCATATGTAGGCAACATAATAATTCTCTCATGATCGCGTGCATTAACTTATAAACTCGTATTGTTTGAATGATTGAATACAAGGTAAACACCATTATAGGAAACATCATTGTGTAATGAAGTCTACAACAACATGTTTGACATTTTTTTAAGTTGAAGAATAAATTAAATAAAATTAGAGTTTAAAGCAAATACAAGAGAGTAAAGAAACTAAATCTACATTTGTTTAAACTACTATTGATGCTTATTAATCGGTAGGTATGAATAATGAAAAACAAAGGATGAAGTAGAAAGTATGACATTCAATTTCAATGCTTATAGATCATGTGTAAAGAAATCCATATACACGACAAAGAGCAAAGAGAAGACAATCAAATAAAGTATAGATTGAAGATTTAACCAATATCTGCAGAATGCATACAAGATAGATCCTTCTATTCCTCCAAATAGAACCATATATTCATAAAAAAATTTTCTGTAAAAATAGTTCTTGGACCAGGTAGAACTCCATCAAGTTGCCTTGTAACCCTTGAAAAGGTGTAGCTCTAAAGTTGAATTTTTGATTCCCTAGATTACCGCCTGTTATGGAGTAAAAAGTGACCTCATGCCTTTTTACCTCCTAGTTTATCTCCTAGGTCCCTGTGTTAACCTTACGCAAGTTAAATACTCATCCAGGAGCAATCTCCCCTAAAACCCATGTCAAATGGGACTCAGGGGCCCATTCTAATCCTTAAGCATGACCAAATTAGGGCCTTGGGACTTGGGCACCCGCGCCCAAGTCCAGCCTAATTTTTTGAGATAAAAATTAATGCATTTAGCCTGGGCCGTCTCAAAAGGTTTCCCTTTATTGACCTTCTTGATTTAATTTACAAATGTTTGCAAGAAAACATATTTAAGTAGGTTTATGTCTTCATTTTGCATTAAGATGGATAACGTAAACTTGTGATATTGAGCAAAGAGCATTCAAAGGACTTCATTATGTTTTAGAGCATAATTGTGTTGTTATTGTGTTTGTTTGTTGTAGATTTGGCTTCATCAATCCATCTCCTCACGATTTGAAGGATCTTCATCTCTATGAGGGCTTCACCTCTAAGGTGACATCAATTTGTGTTTCAATCATTTCATTTCATCATTGGATTTAGCCTTTGCGCTCCTTGGGTACACACTCTATCTAACAAAGGTGTTGGAAGACTTGAATGTCATTCTGGGGCTTGACTAAGGCAAGCTCCTAAACACCACAACCCCCCAAACCCCTTTTCTCCATGTGTGCAGGTTACAAGTGTGGGAGTTGGAAAAGTGTAGGTGTAGAGAAGTAGTTTGAAGGATAGAGATTTGGGATTCAGAAGAATCTTTAGAATGTTCCCTTGTGGTAGACTAGGGCATGACCACCATAGTATTTCTGACAAATTAGGCCCTAGATCTAGCATCAAGAGATTGTTTGCATCATTTTCTATGTTCTAAGTTTCAGGAAATTTTGCCTTCCTGGACTAGGACGCCCGCCGTAGAGTCCTTTGAGTTTTCAATCTTAGAAATCCAACTTCAAGTACATGTTTCTGATCATTCCTGAGTACTTTCTTGTCTTGTTATCAGAGGCATTATGTCTGTTTGTGCCTGATTTCTTTACAATTAGGGTTTGAGGCATAATTGACCTAGGGTTTGACAAATCTCTCAATCTAATCTATTCTTTCATTATCATTTCTAAGCACAAAATCAGCAACTAAGTCCTCATCCATCTTGTAGTGACTTCGCTCATTTTTTCCTCGAGTGTTAATGTGAAAGGAGGGTTTGATTTGATATACCTTTAACATCATTTCACATGTTTCCCTTTTCACATATAACATTTTGGTGAACCTGGAACAATGAGAATTTATCATCTTTCTGAGTGTTGTAATCAGTCATTACATTCATTCATATCATATTTTTTATCTTACAATGAAAAATCTTACTTACATTTGAAAATAATTGAAAAAAATAGGCATTCTAGGCTTGCATATAAGCATAGTTTTGCATGATTTCAATTGCATAAGACAAAAAGATTTAATTTTCTGATAGTTGCATCAAATCTAATCCTTATTATAGTAATTCATCATTAATTCATATCAAATCTTGCATTTGAAGGTTCCATTTGTTAGGGTTTTGCTTAAAAAGTTGCATTTTTCATATAACCTAGTAATTCCAAAAACTAGGGTTTGTAGTCAAAATCTCATTTTTAGATTTTGCTACTCCTTTCAACATTCATTCATATCTGATGTTGAATTGTAGTGTTGTCTTATTTCTCATACTTTTGCATCCTTGCTTTGAAAACTTCACTTTTTACAATTACACGGTATGTATTTCAACATTAAAGACTTTTACACATTTTCCTCACATTTCTTTAAACACACTTAAAATATTTCATCTTGCCTTGTTGTCTAGCACTATTTCCATCATATATACTTTGTTTGTTATGAAATCCATGTGTTTTTCTCTTTAAAAACCTAATTTCCTCAAACAAGTGCTTTGGTGTGAAACAGTCTCACATACATGGCTTCTCATCACAACAATAATCACATGGTCCCTCCTCAAGTTTACAGGAAGAGAAAGACTCTTGAGCCTGAAATAACATTTACACCTCATGATAGAACAATTGGAAACATTGAGGGACCTCTTTAAATCGTCGTACGTATAAGTGGATACCCTAAAAGATGGGTACTTATTGATCCTAATTGTATGATGAATGTGGTTACTGAGGAGTTCCTTTAAATGCATGATTTGATGCAATAATCCTATGAACCTACAAATATGATGATTAAGACACATACTGGGGCTTTCTTCCCAGCTATTAGGAAAATTACATTATCGATTAACGTCATGGAAAAATCCCTTGAACACTCATTTGACATCATTCCTATTTTTGACCTATTTCATGTGAAAGTAGACCACCCATGGCTCAAGTCCATGAAAGGGGTCCCTTCTACAATTGAAAAATGTTGAAAATTTCCTCATCAAGGTAGGGTACATGTTGTCTATCATAGTAGATTGAAACCTATGGTTACTGGTAGAAATTTCAACCTCAACTACTTTTGGCCACAACCTACTGAGCCTCCTCAACCAAGAGAAGATCAATTCTTCCTGGGATATCAAAGATACAAAGCAAATTTAATAAAAAATTTGGCTAGACCTCCTATAGCACAAGTTGAAAATGAAAAATAACTTGAATTAACTGAACCCCCTCACCCACGAGGTAAGGGAGTCTTTGCCGAGGTTCCTCCTCTACCATTCTTACAAGGATCGAGAGATACCCATAAAGAACAAAGCATTTCATCATAGAAAATCAACTTTGTGCCAGCTTCTTCTTTTGAAATGTCAAAGACTGTGGAAAATCATGAAAATCCTTTTGCAAACATCACAAATAAAACCCTAAGGAATAGGCAAGTAAGAGAAAGAAGGAGGAAGAGACAAACCTTAGCTCGACAAGAAACACCTCAACAAGAAAACATTCCACCAACTACTATTGAATCAAATAAGGAAGAGCTAAAGGTTGAAGAGATTAAGGACAATGATTTAAGTTGGGCAATAGTACATTATGTACCTATTTCTTCTTGCATTCAAGATTGGGAGGAAGATTATTTGCTCTATGGAAACCGCTAGTTTGATTGTGCCACAGGTAAGTATTTCTAACCCTTTTTATCCACCTTTCATGTAGAATCTCTTTGAGTTGCTCCCTTATGTGGCCTCCTCTTATGTGTTGTGTTCCCCCTATGTTGTACTATATGTTGTTTAGGTCTCTTTGGATGACCCTTGATACTCTTGTAAGGTCAAGGATACAAGGAGACCACCTCTGTTGTGACCATTATTCTATTTATTTCTCAATTCTTCTATATTCCTCTCACCTATTTTTATTGTTGTGTGTTGTTCCTTGGGTGCATAACATTGTAGAGGATGTCTTGGGGGCATCTTCCTATGTTGTAAACTCAAGTCACTTTTGTCTCTCTCATTTTTATTGTTTCCTTTCTTCACCGACTCTACTAGTCGGTGGATGATGATAAAACAAATACTGATAAGGACCGTGTGTCCCTTCAGCAAGAAAGAAAAAATGAATCCAATCCATATATGAAGATGGGGTTGATATATATATCCAATGCTTTACTGTTAAAATCACTCAGTGTTGTGATTCATCTTGTGAAAATCTTGTAACAAACCATTGTAATACTCTAAATCGATTTCTATGCACTTTGGATTTTTTTGTATTTCACCTTATAGCTACACTCGGTTCTAAGATACCTATTGTATAACCTCATGTCTATACTAGGTTCTGATCTCACAAGTGTAGCCTTGGTCTATTCTATGATTTGTTAAACATTTTTCAACATAGCTTCCATGAATTGATTTGGTTATTATCTTACAGTAAGATTTTCTAACCAGAACTTCTATCTTGTTCATTATCTTAGCAAATGATATCGATGTGTTCGTGGGAACATTTTGTGATCATGGCACATGTCACATTGGGGCATGGGCTTTGCGAAAGCTCTTGTTCCCTTGTGTGTTTTTACTTTACCTTAAGTGTGCTTGATACTGGCAAGCGGGATCAACCACTTTAAGCTGGGGGCATATATAATGATAACTACTTGATTATTTTGATACTGATAAAGCATGTTTGAAATCCCTCATCACGAGGTGGGATGGTGTATCTCGTGAGCTAGTGCATATCTTTTTAAGAAAAATCCCTCATTGCAAGGCAGGATGGCGTATCTCTTGAGCTGGTGCACATCCTTTTAAGAAAAAATCCCTTCTATGGAAGGTGGTATGGTGTATCTCTTGAGCTAGTTCACATCCTTTTATACAAAGTCCTCTGTGGAGGAGGGGTGGGTCTTGAGTCATTCACCCTTGAGTGTGTCTTTGGCGATTGTGGTAGTGTAGCTCAACTGTTAGGTGTGTTTGAAATATGTTTTAGATGGTGGGACTTAGCAATGAACTCCTTCCCATCACCTGTGTTTGTCATGTATAAGACGTATAGTGTGTCGACAACATACTATGTGGCGCTCATGTATTCCGTGTGTCTTCTTTATATGTTTGTCGTGTCTTACCCCAAGTGTGGTCTAAAGGCACATATTGATGAGCTTGTTAGACACACAAGATTACTGAGAGGGGGGTGAATCAGTATTCAAACAATTCTCAATTTCAACAACATCAACTTATCCAGAGCAAATTAAACCTTAAGCATCACAATATCAACATGTGAGAATAACACAATGCACATCAACACATAACACCATATATATGTGGAAAACCCTAGAAGGGAAAAAACACGGTGAGGGTTAGCTCACAACATATGAAGCTCAAATAATAACTTTGTCTTAGGGGCTTTAACCCAAGGAAGCTGCTACTCCCTAAGTAACTTTGATTTAGGGTCAGTCCCAAGGAAGCTTCTACTCCCTAATGATATTATTTTAGAGTCACTCCCAAGGAAGCATCTACTCCCTGATATGAGAACACACTTACAAACGATTACAACATGACAATCTTTCTACTATCTGAAAATTGACATTAAAGCTCATACTTTTGATGATTGCTCTTCTGCCTCTTCACAGTTTCTTTTGAAGATCTGATCAATTAGGCACACTCTATACTTGATCACTGTCACAAATATGTTTTCAAGATGAATCCAGATAGTATCAACAACATCTTCTCTTTCTCCTTCAGTCGCACATCAATAATTCATTTTATTGTGTTTTTTCCTGCTTGCAAACCTTTTCAATCAAATTGCAACCATACCTCACCTCACTCACTTTGATTCATTATTTATACATGATGTTACATTGATTACATAGCTTGTCAGCCAGATACAATATGAAAAATACATTTACAAGTTGGCCATACACCACACAATGTGAAATATGTAGAAGATAGGTCCTAAGTGAACACACACATTACACCAGTAGAAGATCCAAGCCTTGTGGACCCCAACTCTTGCTTAACCAGGTCCAAAACATCCTTCATAGCTTCAAACATCAAGGAATTACATCCACACACTTCACTCATTTGGAAATAGGACAACTTTAAGGAAAATACATGAAGACTTGAAGTATAATGACCACATCAACTTGAAAAACCTTGTACGGTACTAGAACAAGAAAGATCTTCATGAAAATTTTCCATATGAGTTCACATAACTCATAAAACACCCCTAAACACTCCTTTCCCACCACACATCAAAGAAGTGTGTCGCGTAGCTTCAATCATTATCTGTGAAAACACTCTGACATCTGAAACACACTGCAACATGTTCTCATTTGAAAACCTGATCTGCGAACCACCAAGAACCTTGAAACTAAAAAGAAACATATAATCCTCATCTATAAACAATACCTCAAAACCACAAGGGAAATCATTCATTTGTGGAGGAATATGGAGCATTCCAGCAACCCTTCAACATGGACTTACTCTGCTAGAGTACACGTCGGTACTCTGTCATGCATAACCTTCAAAACCGCATAGCCAAATCTTGAACTGTAGAGGAATGTGGAGCATCCTGCTTCCATGTAGTGACTGTCTTCACAGAACCAACACTGTCTTCATTCTACCTTTTGCAAAACATACTTCCGGTAGTTCACACATCATGAAACTTGGAATATGCAAGAGTTTTCATTACATTAAGCTATATTCCAATCTGCAAAGTCCCAAAACTATTGATGGACATTCTAAGCAATTTCCTAGATAGTCTTCAAAGGTGATCATTCTGAAATAGAGACTATCACCACTTCTAGAGACTGAAACTTCTTTTCCTTAATGCATGCATTCTTAGGGATAGTAGAAGAGAGAATACAACATATCTTAGTCCATTAGTACCACATCATAGTGCTTCTAATTCCCATATTAATGTGTCTTCTTCAAGAGCATCACTTGCATATCTTCTCATCTCAATATATCTTCTTCAGTAGCATCACATCCAACTATGAACACTATTACACATTCATATAAGTGTTGACATCAATGACAAACAATGCAACCATATGAACCATATGTGAACAATCTCCCCCTCTAGCATTGATGGCAACACATGCTTGCACATTTCCCCCCCTTTGACATCAATCACAAAGGGTAACTACCATCAACTTCATCATCAACCATACATCTGCACATTTTTCTTTAGGTTATAACTTTTCTTGCAACAAACAAACTCCCCCTATCATCAGCAGCCACTACCTGTGCCCCCTGAGAGGTAGCCAACATCAGTCCAAGAAACAAAGATATAACATTAACTACCCCTGGATAGATGCATCAGTATGCATCTTTTAGCAAGGAGGGGAAATTACCCCTAACGTCTACTGGAGATCCTCAAAAGTGTCTTTTACAATAGCCTTTGTAGATATGTCTACAATTTGATCCTTTGTTGGAACATATTCTAACTTCACTTCCTTATCTGCAACCTTCTCTCTCAAAAAGTGATCCTTGATTGCGATATGCTTGGTTCTAGAATGCATCATTGGATTCTTGGAAATATTGATAGCACTTGTACTATCACACAAAATAGGAATAGGCTCATCATACAATACCTTGATATCCTTCAAAATTTGCTTCATCCACAACACTTGTGTACAATAGGAGGTTGTTGTAATATACTCTACCTCTACAATTGATAAGGACATTGAATCTTGCTTCTTTCTCTGCCATGAAACTAATTTGCTTCCTAGAAATAAAACACTACCAGTTGTACTTCTTCTATCATCAACACAACCAGCCCAATCAACATTAGTATATGCACTCAAATCAAATTCATTACCTTTTAGATACCATAGACCATAGTTTGAAGTTCCTTTCAAGTATTTGAATATCCTTTTTACTGCCTTCTCATGTGTTTGCTTAGGATTGGCTTGATATCTAGCAACCACACATACTGCATGCATAATGTCACGTCTAGAAGTAGTTAAGTACAACAATGCTCTAATCATAGACCTATAGATAGTCTGATCCACCTCCAGAGACTCATCATCTTTTCTCAAGTGACATCCAGTGGCCATGGGAGTACTCATTGGTTTTGAATCCTCCATACCAAATTTGTTCAACAATTCTTTGATATACTTAGCTTGAGAAATAAAGATACCATCTAGCTGGGAAATTTGAAATCCAAGGAAGAAATACATTTCACCAATCATGGACATCTCAAACTCTTTTTTCATCTCCTCTACAAACTATTTACACATATCGTCATCTCCACCAAAAGTGATGTCATCAAAATATACTACAACTATCAAAATCATGTCTCCTTCTTCCTTTATATAAAGATTACTATCTGTGGTACCTTTCTTGAAGCCCTTCTATTAAAGTAAGTACTTTCCTAATATTCCATACCAAGCCCTACGTGCTTCTGATTAATCATGTCTCCTTCCTTTATATAAAGATTACTATCTGTGGTACCTTTGTTGAAGCCCTGCTATTAAAGTAAGTACTTTCCTAATATTCCATACCAAGCCCTACATGCTTCTGATATCTAGAAACCATCTAGTTGTTCAATGTATACTTCTTCCTCTAGGTCACCATTCAAAAATGGTGACTTATATCCATCTGATATACTTTGAAGTTCTTATGAGCAGCAAGAGCAAGGAACATTCTAATTGCCTTCATCCTTTCTACCAGAGCATAAGTCTCCTCAAAATCAATGCCTTCTACAACTTCACCTTCTTCATTTAGTTTGTTCCAGATTACCCATTTTGTTCCTATAATATTCTTATTTGTTGGTCTGGGAACCAATTCCCATGTTTGATTCTTCTCAATCTGATCCAATTCTTCTTCCATGGATTTTATCGATCCATCATCTTTGTTGGCTTCAGCAAAGGTCTTATGTTCTACTTTTGATAACAAACTCAAGTTTACTTGCCCATGTGTCTTGGCAAACCTTCTCCTTGTCTGTACACCTTCATTCTGGTCTCAAATGATCTATTCTGCTGAGTGATTCTTCTGAACTTACTTTGCTGGGGTCTTACGTATCTACTTTGGATCTTGTTCCTTTACTTTTTTCACTTCATCTTCTTCATCTTCTATGCAAGGAAAGATATCAGATCCGATGTCTTCTGAATCTTATGAGATCTAATACAAGTCTTTATCTACCTTGACATTAGTGCTTTCAATCATCTTTCCTAACCTTTTGTTGTAGCATCTATAGGCCTTGATTCTAGTTGAGTAACCAAGAAATATTCCTTCATCACATCTTGAATCAAACTTTCCTAGGTCTTCTTCATCTCTTCTCATATAGAATTTGCTGCCAAAGATCTTGAAGTATTTGACAGAGGGAGGTCTTCCATACCACAACTCATAAGGTTTCTTAGTGTTGTTGACCCTTAACTGTACTCTGTTAGTTAGATAGACAACAGTATGAATTTCTTCCTTCCAATATATATTAGGTAGTTCTGCATCTTTCAACATTGCCCTAGACATTTCTTGTACAGTCCTATTTTTCATTTCCACTACCCCATTTTGTTTAGGAGTAGACAAATGCCTTCTAATACCATGATATTCAAAATAATTTCAAATTCATTTGAAGTAAATTCACGTCCTCTATCTAAACTTAAACATTTGATCATAGTATCCATTTCATTTTCAACCAAAGCTTTGAAAACTTTAAACTTATCAAGCGCATCAAATTTTTTTCTTAAGAAAGTAACCCAAGTCATCCTAGAATAATCATCAATGAGCAACATACAATACCTTTCACCTTGTTGAATCTTTACTCTGGTAAGTCCACATAGGTCTGTGTGAATCTGATCCAATGGCTTTGAATAAGAATACTCCTTTCTTTTAAAACTTGTCTTTGTTTGCTTTCCCATTTGACATTCCTTGCATATAGTGTTTGCAGGCTTGCTTATCTTAGGCATATCTCTCACTGCATGATTAGATCTGATTCTTACCATATTATCAAGATTGTTGTGTCCCATTCTTTTTTTCCATAACCAACACTCATTGGATTGATTCAACATACATGTTCTTCCATTTGCCTCTTTTAAGTGATAAATATCACCACATGTCTTGATACCTTATGCAACTAGCTTTCCAGATCCTACCTTCCTGATTTCACAACCATTGGCATGAAAAGTAAGATTGCAACCTTTCCTGCACATCTGACTAATAGTGAGAAGATTGTGTTGTAAACCTTTGACATAGAGAATGTCCTCAGTCCTATTCTTTCCATCAATAATTATGACACCTTTTCCACAGATTTGAGCTGACTCATCACCTCCAAACTTGACAACTCCACGATCCCACTTCTCAAGGCTAATAAACTTCTCTTTGTCACCAGTCATATGATTTAAACAGCCACTTTCAATAACCCAATCTTTGGTTTCTTCTTTTGCATGGAAGGCATTCCACACAACCATTGACCTTTCATTGTTTTGGATTGTTTGCAAGGTATCAATATTTCCACATTTTCCATCATCATTTTTTTCACCAACACGCATGGCCAAGAAAAGTGTTTCATCATTGGAATCATCATGATCCTTATCTTCTGAAGAATAACTATCTTCTATGGAAAATAGACTCCTTTTGAATTTATTATTTATGTTACTTCTCCTAGCTTCTTTAAGAGGACATTTAGAAGCAAAGTGACCAACCTTTCCACAATTGAAACATTTAAAGGGTAACTTACCTTTGTATTTGCCAGAGCCTTTCTTCAGTGTTCTTACAAAATTTTCTTCAACATCATCAAGGCTTTCTTCTTGATCAATAGTTTCATCCTTTGTCTTTTTACTGGCTTTGAAAGCAACTTCTTTCTTTGGAACATCACTGTCAAACTGTCTCATTTCAAAAGAAGTCAAGGTACCAAACAATTGGTCTAAAGTGTATGTATCCAAGTCTACAGTCTCCTCAATAGCAGATACCTTATGACTGTAAGATTTGGGAAGAGATCTCAGAACTTTCTTCATAATTTCATCCTCTTTTATTGTACCACCAAGGCTTGTGATGCCATTGACCACTTCATTCACCCAGAACATAAATCCAAAAATGTTTTCATCCTCTCCCATCTTTAGGGTTTCAAATATGCTTTTGAATATTTGAATCTTAGCTTGCTTTATAAACTTTCTTATCTCCTTGATAAATAGTTTCAAGTTTGTCCCAAACTTCTTGAGCAGAATTGCAACTCATCACCTTTGAAAGTTCTAAATTAGTTAATCCACTCAAGATAACAAACCTTACCTTGGCATTATTATCATACTTCTTGATTTCATCTGAATCTATAGGAATAGAAGTAGGAACAGTGTAAAATTTCTTGATAGAATCCCAAACTCAACACCCTAGAGAATTGATGTAGGCTTTCATCCTTAGCTTCCAATTTAAAGCATAATTTGTTCCATCAAACCTAGGTATCTTACTATCGATCCACCTTGTGCCATCCTAGACCTTCCTCAAGTAGTTAAGCTTCCCTCAGAGGAACTTGGCTCTGATACCAATTGTTAGACACACAAGAATACTAAGAGGGGGGGTGAATTAGTATTCAAACAATTCTAAATTTCAACAACTTCAACTTATCTAGAGAAGATTAAACCTTAAGCATCACAATATCAACATGAAAGAATAACACAATGCACATCAACACATAACACCAAATATACATGGAAAACCCTAGAAGGGAAAAACCACGGTGAGGATTAACTTACAATATAGGAAGCTCAAATAATAACTTTGTTTTAGGGGCTTTAACCCAAGGAAGTTGTTGTTCCCTAAGTAACTTGGATTTAGGGTCACTCCCAAGGAAGATTCTACTCCCTGATGATTTTGTTTTAGGGTCACTCGAAAGGAAGCATCTACTCCCTGATATGAGAACACACTTACAAAAGATTATAGTATGACAATCTTTCTACTATCTGAAAAATGACATTGAAGCTCATACTTTTGATGATTGCACTTCTGCCTCTTCACAATTTATTTTAAAGATCTGATCAATTAGGTACACTCTATACTTGATCACTATCACAAATATGTCTTCAAGATGAATCTGGACTGTATCAACATTTGCTCTTTCTCCTTCAGTCGCACATCAATATTGCATTTTATTCTTCATTTTCCTACTTGAGAACCTTTTCAATCAACTTGCAACCATACTTCACCTCACTTACTTTGATTCACTATTTATACATAATGTTACATTGATTACATAGCTTGTAGGCTAGATACAATATGAAAAATACATTTACAAGTCGACCAGACACCACATAATGTGAAATGTGTAGAAGATAGGTCCTACGTGAACACACACATTACACTAGCAGAAGATCCAAGCCTTGCAGACCCCAACTCTTGCTTAACCAGGTCCAAAACATCCTTCACAACTTCAAACATCAAGTAATTACATCCACACACTCCGCTCATTTGGAAATAGGACAACTTTAAGGAAAATACATGAAGACTTGAAACTTGTATAATGACCGCATCAACTTGAAAATCCTTGTGTAGTACTAGAAACAAGAAAGATCTTCATGAAACTTTTCCAAATGAGTTCACATAACTCATAAAACACCCCCAAACACTCCTTTACCACCACAGATCAAAGAATTGTGCCACAGCTTCAATCATTATCTCTAAAAATAGTCTGCCATCTAGAACACACTACAACATGCTTTCATTTGAAAAAATGAGTTGTGCACCACCAAGAACCTTGAAACTTAAAAGAAACATATAATTATCATCTAGAAACATCTCTTCAAAACTTCAAGGGCAATCTTTCATTTGTGGAGGAATACAAAGAATTCCATCAACCCTTCAACACTAACTTACTTTGCTAGACCACATGCTGGTACTTTGTCATGCACAACTTTCACAGTGGAAGAGTAAATGATATGAATCTCTAGAATTATCATCTTCACTGCAATCTTAACACACCTTCAAAACCACATGTAGCCAAGTCTTCAATTGCAGAGGAATGTGGAGCATCCTACTTCCATGTAGTGACTGTCTTCACAGAACCAACACTGTCTTCACTCTACCTTTTGCAAAACATACTTCCAGTAGTTCACACATCATGAAACTTGTAATATGCAAGAGTTGTCATTACATTAATCTATATTCCAATATGCAAAGGACCAAAACCATCTTTATGGAAATGTTGAGCAATTTCTCAGATAGTCTTCAAAGGTGGTCATTCTGAAACAGAGACTATCACCCACTTCCAGAGACTAAAACTTCTTTTCCTTAACACATGCATTCTTAGGGATAGTAGAAGAGAGCATACAACATATCTTAGTCCATTAGTACCAAATCTTAGTGCTTCTAATTCCCATATTAATGTGTCTTCTTCAGGAGCATCACATCCAACATTCATATCAGTGTTGACATCAATGAAAACCTTGTGATAGTTTTGACATTAATGAGAAACAATGCAACCATAGGAACCATATGTGTAACAGAGCTCCCTCCATGTTTGGGTTTTGTTTGGCATGTCTTCCCCCTGGTGTGGTCTAAAGGCACGTAGCGATGATCTCCCTCCACAATTTGGGTTTTGTTTTGTGTATTCTTGGTAGTCTAAAGGTGCATAGCGATGAGTTCCCTCTGCCCCCTAGTTTAGGATTTTTTTATTTGTTAAATCAATGTATACTTTGTGTATTAAATGACTGCTCTCATGTCTTCTTTGTGTATTGCATACTTCACTATATTCTCCATGTTTTGCATTCTTCTTACTATCTTCGTTGTGTCTTGCATGACTCTCATGAGTTTTCTAGTGCTTACCTGAGATTGGGGGATAGAAATAGTCCTTCAACCTTTGGATATGCTTTATCTCTATGTGCTTGGTGTGTTTGATGTGCTTCGACCATACTCTAATGCATTTATTGAATCATAAGATCATACATACATTAAAGTGGGGGCTAAATGTTATGGAGTAAAAAGTGACCTCATGCCTTTTTACCTCTTAGTTTAGCTCCTAGGTCCCCGTGTTAACCTTATACAAGTTAAATACTCATCCCGGAGCAATCCCCCCTGAAACCCATGTCAAATGGGACTCAAGGGCCCATTCTAATTCTTAAGTATGACCAAATTAGGGCCTTGGGACTTGGGCACGGGGCTAATTTGCTAGGATAAAAATTAATGTATGTCAGCATGTGTCCTCTCAAAATGTTTCCCTTTGTTGGCCTTCTTGATTTAATTTATGAATGTTAGCAGGACAACATTTTTAAATAGGTTTATGTCTTCATTTTGCATTTAGATGGATAACACGAACTTGTAATATTGAGAAAAGAGCATTCAAAGGACTTGATTGTGTTTTATAGCAGAATTGTGTTGTTATTGTGTTTGTTTGTTGTAGATTTGGCTTCACCAATCCATCTCCTCATGATTTAAAGGATCTTCATCTCTGTGAAGGCTTAACCTCTAAGGTGACATCAATTTGTATTTCAATCATTTCATTTCATCATTGGAATTGGCTTCTGCCCTCCTTGGGTACACACTTTATCTAACAAAGTTGTTGGAAGACTTGAATGTCATTCCAGGTCTTGACCAAGGCAAGCTCCTAAACACTGCAACCCCTCAAACCCCTTTTCTCCATGTGTGTAGGTTACAGGTGCAGGAGTTGGAAAGTGCAAGTGCAGAGAAGCAGTTTGAAGGATAGAGATTTAGGATATGGAAGAATCTTTAGAATATTCCTCTGTGGTAGACTAGGGCATGGGCACCATAGTCTTTCTGACAAATCAAGCCTCAGATCTAGCATCATGAGATTCTTTGTATCATTTTCTCTATTTTGAATTTCAAGAAATTCTGCCTTCTTGGATTAGGGCACCCACCCTGGAGTCCTCTAAGTTTTCAATCTCAAGAATCCAACTTCTGCTATATTTCTAATCATTCCTGAGTACCTTCATGTCCTGTTATCAGAGACATTCTATCTATTTGTACCCAATTGCTTTACAATTAGGGTTTGAGGCATAATTGACCTAGGGTTTGACAAATCTCTTAATCTAATCTATTCTTTCCTTATCATTCCTAAGCACAAAATCAATTGACGAGTCCTCATCCATCTTGTAGTGACTTGGCTTGATTTTTTCCTCGAGTGTTAATGTGAATGGAGGGTTTGATTTGATACTCCTTTAACATCAATTCACACATTTCTCTTTTCACATATAACACCACCTTCCCAAACTCCCAAATCACATATCTCTTGAATATTTTAGGCAACAATCCATGATGAATTTTATCTATAGTGGATCCTTTTATATCTTTAAAGCATGGGCTCCTTAAATAAGTATTCTTCATTAGTGAATTTTTCATCTCCTCCAACATCCAAAGTATCTTTAACAATACTAGCTCACTATTATATTTCCAAGCTATGTGACCTATTTTCTTGCAATAGTAACATTTAGGGTCCCTTTTGCCTTTATCTAATCGTCTACAGTTATTTCTTAAATATAATGTTTTCTTATATTGAGGATCCTCTTCTATATCTCATGCAATTGTTCTGCTTTCTCTAGCTCAAAGAGCTAAAATCATATCTTTTAGAGTTTGAGAAGGAAACTAACTAAGAGTAAAAATGAAATTGTTGAGTTTAAAAGACAAACTATTTACATAATGGCTTGGGCATCCTCATTATCTATTGTAGCATTGTCTTTTTCTAGCTATTTAAGGAGAGATCTCAAATTGTTTATGTGGGAAGACATAGTGACTCTATCAGCTACTTGGAATTTGAGAAGTTGAAGCTTTAGAGAATTTTTTTTCATTAATGACTTTTGCTCCAAATATGTATTTAGATTATCTCAAATTTATTGATATAACTCAAAATCATAGAGTAAGATCAATATTGAATTTGACTCTATCATATTTGCTCTACCAATCTAGTAGTTTATTTGCATTTGAAGGAAGTTTCTCATTGTCATTTATTATACCTCATAAAATTTTATGATACATCAGCTGCATCTAAATTTTTACTTTTCAAAGGTGAAACTGAATTTAGAATATTTATCTAATAAATTTCTATTTCCAAAAAAACTACAAAATGCCTAAAAAATGCCTTTTTTTAAAGAAAAATAGTAAATTGATGGCAATGACTGAAAATGAAAGGCCCCTGATATCTTTTGATACCAAAGACAAAAAGAAGCAAACATAAGGTAGAAAAAGATTTTAAAAAAAAACCACACAACATATTAAATGGATTTTTCTTTTGATTACAAATGTACTTTGAAAACTGCATGTTACGCCCTTCGTCTAAAAATCATGACATGATGTAACTAGATTTTGCCCGCAATTTTTGTTTTTTTTGTTTGCTCCACATAAAAACTTCTCTTATTTAGCATTAGAAAAAAAATGGTTTCCTCTCACAAATTCTTCAAACACCACGAGATCATATATTGCTCTGATATTAGAAAACAAAAAAAACACAATACATTATTAGATATTGGAGTAAGAATTACAAAGAGGTTCATATCTTTATATACAATTTGAGAGATTTAAGTGACAATAAATAAATGTAACATTTATATTATTCAAAATTCTAAATATTAAAAATAACAACACTAACAAACTATTAAGTGATAACTTTATTACAAACATGTTAATAATAACGACACTAACAAACCACTAAACCTTAAATTTTAATAAGTTAATTATTATAAAATCCAATAAGAAGTATTAAGGAACAATGGAAAAATAATAACAAGAGGCTTGTAATTAACATGTTCCTTATTTATGGGTCATTTAAGACTAGTATATTTATGTTAAAAAAATATATCTAGAGTACGTTGAGAGATATCTTCAAATTTCATTTTTGGTTTTTAGTTTTTAGCGTTTCATTTCCCATTAAATATATTTCTTATTCTTGGCATTTATAAATTCCTGGCAACTAGAATATTTGCATTTTTGTTTAAAATAGCAAAAGCATATTTGAGAGTGGTGTCAGGGTTAGTGGTGTATTTATTGTGGCATTTCATTATGATCCTCTATCCTAATAATCTCATACTTATAAATCTTATTTTTTTTGTTTTTAAGAGTGGAATCTTATAAAATTATATGAAATCTTGGAATCTTTCAACTCTTCAACTCCACCCCTATTGTGACTGTAAAACGCCTCTCGGTGTAACAAAATGACATATCACACTAGTTGAGGATTGGATTTCCCTCTACATTAATAGTCTAGCTTGTAACTTGTAAGTTCTAATGTATTTCTCTTAAATCAATCCGCATAAATTCTACATGAAGCACCACATATAGACATGCGGGAGTGTCAGTGGCATGTGGGAGTTTCAGTGATTATCAATAATAGTTTATTTTGAGACATAGTCAGCTAGGTTTAGCATCTTCAAACACTTATAAGCAACATATCCAAACCATACATTCATATCTCCAACACAAAAGAAATGTAGAGCAAAAACTTGAACATCACTCTGTAAACCAGAAGACTTCTTCAACACACTGATTCCAATATTAAACAAATTTTCTCAAAATCACTTGGAAACCAAACAACAGAAGTGTATCCTCAATATCTTTAGCATCTCTACAAAGAAACCAAACCACCTTTAGAAAAGAAACTGAATCAAACAACAACAACCTCATCAGAAGACACAGTTGACAACAATAACAACACCAATTAGCACATACTTGTAACAATCTCCCCATTTGTCATTGATGGCAACACATATTTGAAAAATCATCAAGACACAACTCTACACCAATCTTCTTTACTTTGTTACTCTTCCCATTTCTTTTGCACATATTATTCTCTCTCTTTGATTTCTGACTCTTTTCTTTTTTTGACATTCTCTCTCCCCCTTAGTTTTTCACATGAACTCTCTCCCCCTTTGAGATCAATGGAAAAGAGCAACACAAGCCTTTCTTTCTCTCTCCATTTTTATGATACTGCACATACTTGCACTGCTCACTATTGCTCTGAAACATTTTTTACTTTTACTACTTTGAATACCCCCCCTTAGGAGTGCACACCAAACTGTATCAACTCTTACTCCCCCTGACTGTAACAATAATCAAAGACACTACCTTCTCCCCCTGAGAGGTAGCCTTCAATATTAGTCCAAAAAAGAATGAATCTTGAAGCACACTAGACTAATGCATCTTCTTATGCATCTAGTTCAAAGGAGGGGCAATAACCCCTAGGAGATACTCAAATGTATCCTTAGGAAGAGCCTCAGTGAATATGGCATCAACCTAATCCTTTGTAGGCACATACTCAAACTTCACCTCATTCTCTACAACCTTCTCTCTCAGAAAATGATACCTGATTGAAATATGTTTTGTCCTTGAATGCATCACTAAATTCTTTGAAATATTAATAGCACTTGTATTATTATAGAAGATATAAATTGGCTCACAACTTTGATATCCTTCAAGGTTTGTCTCATCCATAACACCTATGTGCAACATGATGCTGCAACAATATACTCTTCCTTTGCAGTAGATAAAGACATTGAATCTTGTTTCTTACTACTTCACTTTTATCATTCAGTTTGTTCTGGAATACCCACTTAGTTCCAATCACATTTTTTTTCTTTGGTCTTGGGATAAGTTCCCAAGTCTGATTCTTCTCAATCTGCATTAGTTCTTCTTCCATTGCCTTGATCTAAAACTCATCCTTGCATACCTCAACCAAGGTTCAAATTTAGAAATTAAACATAGATTTACCTATTATTCAACAACTCTCCTTCTTGTCAATACACCTTTGCTCTTATCACCAATGATCTGGTCCTCAAAGTGATACTTCTGCACAAACCTAGGGGTCTTAAAAATCATTTCCAGAGCTTCTTCAACCTGTATTTCCTTTTCTTTATATTTTTCTTTTTCACTACTTGAAGACTCATTTGATTCATATCCATTCACCTCTAAGTTCATCTGTAGATCCTCAAGCACTTCTAACCAACATGAAAACTACTTTGTACTGGAAACAACTATGTTCTATCAAACCAATCTTTTGTTACTCATTACTTTAGGTCGATCATCAAAATCAGACAAAATTCATGATGTAGATGTATCTAATGATCAATAACCATATGCCAAAACTACAGAGCAAGATCTTCAATAGTGGACTAATGCGGACCAAATTACCAATATGTTATAGCTTGATTTTACCAGACTAATACTTAGCCAAAATTTAAAACATGTCTTCTTACCTGATCAAACTTTCTTGCACAACAGACTTCTTGTGGAGGATAAGATCCTCATTACCAATCAAGATAATCTGCACAACTCTACCTTTATCCTTTGCAATCACAGTCTCTGCCCTGACTTAAACCTTTGTTGCTACACCTTGACCTTAACCCTTCATGCTAAGACATCAGCACCATTCCGTTGGTAGGGGAGAAAAGATTTTCAATAAGACTCCTCCTAAGCTAGAGCTCTCATTTTAGTTTCCAGAGTAAATATCTACACAGGGTGTTGGTACAGATTCACCATTAACCTATGTTACTTCCTTCTTTATCCAAATCTTACTCATCTCCTTCTTAGTCTCTACCGGATCAACTTTTTGTGCTGGCTGGTTCTTCTCCACTGAATTATCCTTCTTCATGCTTATACTTCTGTAGACCTTTAAAATGTGTCCAAGCTTATTGAAATTTTAGCACACAACATTCCTCCAACCAATATTCCTTTCATTCATTCTGGATCTACATTGGTTAGCTTTGTGCCCAAATCTATTGCATGTATAATTGTAGCCATTGAAGGATTGAGTCATTCTACCATTGTTATAGACATTCATCCTTTGATTCCTACAGTCATTTGCTTTATGTCCAATTTTATTGCATGCAAAAGACCTAATATAGTTCTAACTCACTTTACTTCTGCATACATCATCTCTATGACCAACTTTATTACATGTGAAGCATTGACCAGAGAAGGATGGAACATTTTGGTTGTTTCTACTTCTACATCTATTCCTTTGTGTCCATATTTATTGCATGAATGACAAAAATTATTGAAATATGGGTACCTTTGAGCATTTGTTTGTCTAACCAGAGGTCTTCTAACTTTATTTTTTTGATTCCAGATATGCTTGCCACTATTCCTCTAATTTGATGTTTGATCTAATTTTGAACTTTCACCTTTTTGAAATCCTAAACCCTCTTTATCATTGGAGATTTTCTGACTTGCAATCATCTCATCAAGCCTTGCAAAACTTATTTTGAATGTTTGTTCATAATTGTTTTCCTTCTCCAAATCTGATTTCAGATTCACAACTTCTTGTTCAAACCTTGTACATTCTTCAAATTTCCCTTTAACCATTAAGTTCAGATGTTCCTCAATCCTTGAATTTTCTTCAACTTGCACTTTCAGACCATTCATAGATTCATTTGCTAGCCTCAATTGTTCACTAACCTCCTTATTTCTTTCTTTGAACTTCTTAACTTTCTCTCTTAATTTTCTAATACATCCATCTACTTCTTTAACATTCTACTTCAGATCTTTGATTTCTTCTTCAAACCTCTCTAGGTCTTTAAAAGCAACCTTGAGTTCTTCACTATTGACAGACATGCATTCATCTTTTGAAGATCCATCAAATAGGGGAACAACCTTCTTATGCACCATCCCAAATCTACCTCAAGCTGTTAAGCTTTCTTCTAAGGAAGTTGACTCTAATACCAATTGTTGAATGCACAAGAAAACTGAGAGGGGGGTGAATTAGTTGTATCAAAAATTTCAAACCCTCTCAAATATTCAGATCCACATTAACCTTTAAACATGATATGATGATTAAGCATGAAAAGCAAATAACTGAAACTAAATCATATAAACACCAAACAAAAAAGAACCCCAGATTTTTACATGGAAAACCCTAAAAGGGAAAAACCATGGGGAGGATTAGCTCACAATATAATGTAGTATCACTACTAAATTACAAAGGCTCATTCCCAAAGGGTTCAATGCCCAAAAGAGAGAATGCTCACTACAGGCGGACTCACTACACATTAAGAAAGAAAGAGAGAAGAGAAGAGTGGCTCACTACCAGGATTTGAACTAATATAATTGCATATAACCTATGCATGGAGTTTGGTTCCAATGAAGCTCAATATCCATCACAACATCAACAACACCTTCACAGCATCACTAAAAATAGTAGACACCTTCTTCTCACTACATCTAGTAGCCTAAAACATGAAATATCTTACTGTACTAATCAAATTCACATCATAAACATCATATCCCTCATGTACACACACACCCATGACTCCTTGACACTTATTTATACCATCATCAACCTTGAAATCAATCTCTAAGGTCAGCAACACAACTTAACCCATCAAATTCAAATTAGGTCTAGACATAAACATTCCCACAGAGGAAGAGAATGAATGTAGAGCATGCCACATCTTAGCATGGACCTAAATCCATTCTTACACATTATTCCACACTTCCACAATTAGCTAAGCACAACCACAATTAGTGTAAACAACCAAGTCAGCCAAACTTGTGTTAACACTATGAACTTTTGAGCACACACTTCCTCAATAATAAAAACACCTCACGGATCTTACACAAAGATTTAACAAAATATAGAAACATCCACAAACATCTTGAAGTCACCTAAAAACTAGTGAATTTAACCACAACATCTTTCCCCTGAAGAAAGTTCACAATCTACTTACAAACAACATTGTTGAACTCTGCTACACAAGAAATCACTTTTTGGAGCATCAAATGACAAACCTTCTAGATTGAGGATAGATAAGTACCTTATAAGCACACATCTACAGCCACAACACCTGAAACCATTTTGCAGAGAAATGCGGAGAAAAACACTTTCTCCTAGACATACTGCAAACACTGTCAAACACTATTCTCAAACTGGTGAAAACAACTTTTACTACACAACGATCCTGAGCACTAAAATCTAGATTTAACATCTTCAAACACTTCTAAGAAACATATCTAAATAACACACTCATATCTCTAACATAAAATAAATGCGGAGCAAAAACTCAAACAGTACTCTGTAAGCCAGAAGACTTCTTCAACACATTGATACCAATATTAAAAAAAAATTCTCAAAAGCACTTGGAAAACCAACAACAAAAGCATATCCTCAATATCTTCAGCATCTCTACAAAGTAACTAAACCACCTTTAGAAAAGCAACTAAATCAAACAAAAACAACCTCATCAAAAGACACAGTTGGCACCAATGACAACACAAGCTTGATGATATCAATGACAACACCAATTAGCACATACTTGCAATAGTGTTGTTATGGGATAAAAGGAGAGAGACAAAAGTGGCTCATAAGAAAGTAGATTCTTAATGGAGAGGGCCATTTACAATTAGGCAGGTGATTGGAGAAAATGCCTTTCTATTGGCATATCTAGATGGAACTGCAATGCCTCTTGCCTACAATGGGCAAGATCTAAAATTATATAATTGGTAATGCTATCATTGTTCCTTTGTACAATAGTCTATGTTTCTATTTTTCCTATATATTTGTTGTCATTATCTTTTTGGTGTGACTCTATTTCCCATGGAATAAGGCTTCATGTCAATTCACCTAGATTCTTTGCGTCCTTTTCAGTCCTTGTCCCCATTCAAAGCCTTTTTGTTACCAAATTTTTGAAATTTTGTGATTCATGTGTTAAGTTAAAGTCCCTCCTTTTTTATTTATTATTTATCCCTTTAACAAAGTCACAGCCTTTTACTTGAGTGTTTATTCTTCACAGTCGACAATTTTACATTTTTCTGAACCTTAGTCAGTGGGTTCTTAAGTTTTGAAATCTTCCGATTTCCCAACTCTCCTTTCAATTCATTTGTTATGTCTTTTTTGTTAGTCTTGTGTTAGTCCCAGTGCTAAAGTCCATAGTCAGCAAGTCAAGAGTTCTTAGAACTTCCAAACTCCTGATCGATGGTTCGCAAGTTCTAAAAGTTGTCAATCTTCCAACTCAAAGCTTGGTTCACTTTTCAAGGAGCCATCTTTCCTTTTATGAACATGAATGGCAGAAGTGACATTTTTCATTTCGTAATAAAGAAGGAATGTCTTGGCAATTGAAATTGAACATTTTTCGAAGGAGAATTAAGGTGGCTCAATTATGAATTCTATAACCATACATGCTACCAAAATCAATGAGATTTAATGAGACATTTTATAAGGGTTGCCACCTTCGTGAATATCTTATCTTGTATTTCAACTGGTATACTTTGGAGAAGCTCTGGACTATGTCTTCTGTAATTGATGAACACAGATTTTTGTAAACATGTTAGCTAATTGGCACCTTCTTCTCGTTGCTCCCTACTATGATAAATTTGAATTTCTTAAGTAGTTTCAGTGGGAAGAGCAATTTTCTTTCATGTGTCTAGATTGTTTGTTTCCCCCAAATGTTCTAAAAATTCATTTGGTGTCTCTAGTAGTTACATAATCTTTTGTTTTTTGGTTTCTCAAGCAAGTAAAAATGAGATATAAGCATTAGGGTTTCCTTGTTGCTTGCATTATTGAGAATTTCTTAGCTAAAGTGAAGGATACTAAACTTGGAAACATAGACTTGGATGATTTCTGGGCTTGAATGAGGCAAAACCCTAAAACATGTTGGGAATTAAGGTGTCTCAACCTTGGTAATTCCTTACATTATTAATGTTTACATTTATTATTTAATTGCCTATGTTGTAAATATTTGTAAATTCCATATTGTCATATTGTGGGATGTGGCACGATGATGTGTCAATCCTACATGGAATATGACAACTTATAATTTTGTCCTCACATGAGGAGATAGGCGTCCCACTTTGTGGTAGGAGCATTTTTCTATGTGTCGGAATCTTCCATGTTGTGTAAGGGAACATTGACCGAAATGGTTATGATGGATTCCTATGACAAAATCTATGACATGTAAGAGTCAGAAATAGAAGTTTGTAAGATTGGTGATGACATGTGTCATGAAGCATCTTTGAATAAGGTGTATTTGGGTGCCCTAAGGTGGAATATGACATGTTGTAAGAGAATATGCTATTTATAGCATGTGTATGATAGGTTCTCTTATAGCTATAAGTTGTAACCGCTATGATAGATTCTATGACGGCCATAAGTGTCGTAAGAGCATCTGTCATAGCCCATTTTGGAAATAGCTAACCTCTTTGGGATGGGAGCTATGGACAAGTGTCAGGCACATTCTACAATGTTGACAAAGTGTCCTTAGCTGTGGGTTTTGGTCCATGAAGCTAAGTTGGATGCCCATCCCAAGATAGGTCCAATATTGCCTTGTATTTCCTATATAAACAGGTGCTTGGAGATGGAGTTTGTATCACATGTTTACAGGTACTATTATGCTGCTAAATTGACTCTAGAAATGAGTATCAAAGACCATTGAAATTTGTATTGTAAGTGTATTGTAAACAACTTTTAGTTTTGTTAATACATTGTGCAGGTTTCTGAGTGTGGGGTTTTTCACCCGATAAGGGTTTTCCCCTCTGTATATCTTTGTCTCTCTTCTTCTGTCTTCTTTCTGGTTCTTATGTATTGCTATAATAAATTTGTTAGATGTTTTATGTTTCTGTAGTGATAAGGAATAAATTGAATTTGTATAGCTCTCCCCTCATTAGATTAGTGTAGGAAGGAATTTCCACACACCTAGCTTCCTTTCGGTTGGTATCAGAGCCTGGCCAGTTTTGGTTTTGGCTATTGGGTAGGGGTTTTTTTAGCTGATCTTAAGTTGAGTGGGAGTTTGTGTAGAGTATTCTAATTTCTATTGTAGCAAGGAGATGGCAAGCACATCAGGAAGGTTTGAAGTGGAGAAGTTCAATGGCAGTAATTTCGAGCTGTGGAAGCTCAAGATGGAAGACATGCTTGTTGATCGAGACCTTTGGGAAAGTGTTAATGGAACTAAACCAACTACAATATCACAATATGATTGGGATCTCAAGGATCAGAAGGCTAAGGGTCTCATAAGACTTAGTCTTGCTGATTCTGTGTTGTTAAATGTCCATGAGGAGACTACTGCAAAACTACTTTGGAAGAGGTTGGGAGATGTGTATCAAGCAAAATCCCTGGTTAATAAACCTTTTCTAAGAAATAAGTTGTATTCCCTTCAAATGGAGGATGGAGGATCTGTTGCTGAACATATGAATTCTTTTAACATGTTGGTTGCATAATTGACATCTATTGGTGTAAAGATGGAGGAGGAGGATTGATGTATGACCTTGCTTTGTTCTTTATTGGACTTGTGGGATCATCTTGTCATGGCTATTGGAAGCACCACATCTACATTCAAAATTGAAGAAGTGGTTTCTTCACTGTTGTTTGAAGAGATGCGGAGAAAGTCTTCTGAGGTAGTCAAAGAGGCCCTTGCAATTCATGGAAGACCTAAGGAGAAAGGAAAGAAGAAGGACAAGAAAGCTGAGAAGGGTAGATCCAAATCCTGTGGGAGATCCAAATCTCCTAGAAAGTCCAAGGATCTTTGTTGGAACTGTGGAAAAATTGGACATTTTTGAAAGGAATGCAAAGAGGAGAAGAAGAAGAAGAAAGCTCCTAATTCAGATTCTGATAAGTCACAAGATGACGATGATGCTTTCATCACAGCCCTGACAACCCATGCATTTGATGATGTGTGGCTAATCGACTCTAGTGCATCATTCCACATGACCTCGCATCGAGACTAGTTCACTAAGTATGAGGAGTTCGATGGTGGAAAGGTGTATCTGAGTGACGACTCTCATCTAAAGATTGTTGGTCATGGAAGACTCTCTATTTGATTCCTTGATGGTCGAGTGAAGGGGATCTCTGGGGTTATGCACATCCCAAGCTTAGCACGGAACCTACCTTCTGTAAGTAGTTTGAATGATGCAGGTGTGCATGTTGTCTTTTTGAAAGAAGGATGCAAGATAACTAGAGGAGCTATGGTGCTTGCTAAAGGTACTAGGAGAGGTACTCTGTTTCAGCTAGACGCATGCATTTCACAATGCAATAGTTCTTTTGACTCAACGAAGAGGACAGCAGTCAATTCATCCCCACCATCTGAATGAGTAGTGAAGAAATCTGTTGTTTTTAGTCTTGATGGTTGTAATCATGCATTGGAAGTTAAACTTCCTGTTGAAAAGACAATGTTATGGCATACGAGATTTGGCCACATTGGTGAGAAGGGTCTGCATACCCTGAAAAATAAAAACCTCATTGAGGGGTTAGATGATTGTAATCTTGAGTTTGACTTTTGTGAACATTGCATTTATGGAAAGTAAAATCATGCTTAGCTTTATTGGAGTTATCACAAGTCTTCTAATGTGTTGGACCTTGTTCATTCTGATGTGTTT
This sequence comes from Cunninghamia lanceolata, assembly GCA_027924645.1. Lineage (NCBI taxonomy): Eukaryota > Viridiplantae > Streptophyta > Pinopsida > Cupressales > Cupressaceae > Cunninghamia > Cunninghamia lanceolata. The sequence goes on from BSBN01000233.1 coordinate 717,079, forward strand.
GGTCCTGTTAATGTTCCTTCATTATCAAAATCTATGTACTTTGTATCTTTTATAGATGATTGCAGTAGAAGGACATGGATTTATTTTCTCAGAAGAATATCTGAAGTCTATAGCAAGTTTAAAGAGTTTAAGGCCTTTGCTAAATATCAGACTGGTAAAAAGATTAAATGTTTGAGAACTGACAACAGTGGTGAGTTCTATTCTATAGAATTTGATAACTATTGCAAGGAACTTGGGATTGAAAGACATAAGACAACTCCATACACCCCATAGCAAAATGGAGTTGTAGAGAGGATGAACAAGACACTGATGGAGAAGGCTAGGAGTATGCTTAATGGAGCTGGCCTAGAACAAAAGTTTTGGGCTAAAGCTATTGCCACTGCTTGCTATCTTGTTAATAGATCTCCTACATCAACTCTTGTTGGAAAGATACCTATGAAGGTGTGGTTTGGTACAAATCCTTCAATAAGGCATCTTCATGTTTTTGGTTGTGAGGCATATGCACATGTGCCTAGGGAGAAGTAGTCAAAATTAGAGAACACGGTTGTTAAGTGTATCTTCATTGGCTTTGGTGTCAGTGTGAAAGGATACAAGATTTTGGACCCTATGGATGAAAAAGTGTTGTATAGTAGAAGTGTCATCTTCAGAGAGCTTACACCTTCTTCCACTATTTTACAGCCAAAAGAAATAGTAAAGAAAGAGGATGTTGTTCAGTTTCTTGCTACCCCTGAGAAGACTAAATAGAAAGACAATGTTGGACCTGATGATGAGGAGAGCTCTAGTAGCTCTGAAAGATTAGATGAAGAAGTTGAACCTCAACCTCAGCTCTTAAGGTGGTCTACATGGATAAGAAAGCAACCTAAAAGGTTTGGTTTTAGATTGTTTTATTCTAGTTGTGCTTATGCTTTGGTTACTAATAGTGATGAACCTAGAACTGTATCAAAGGCTATGGACATGAAAGATGCAGGTTCCTGGAAGGAGGCCATGGAGGATGAAATGGCTTCTTTGGAAAATAATCAAACTTGGGACTTGGTGCCTTTGCCTCCTGGACGAAAACCCGTTGGATGCAAATGGCTATTCAAGAAGAAATTTGGTGTAGATGGCAGTTTTGAGAAGTATAAGGCCAGATTGGTTGTGAAGGGGTATTCACAAGTGGAGGGTATAGATTATGGTGAGATATTCTCTTCCATTATAAAGCTGACATCCATTCAATTCATGTTGTCTCTCACAGCAACTTATGACTTAGAGGTAGAATAGATGGATGTGAAGACAACTTTCCTTCATGGTGACTTAGAGGAAGAAATCGACATGTCTCAGCCAGAGAATTACATGGTGAAAGGTAAAGAAAATTTGGTTTGCAAACTTAAAAAGTCTTTGTATGGTTTGAAACAATCCCCTAGGAGATGGTACTTGAAGTTTGATGCCTTTGTGTTGTCAATTGGATTTGTGAGATCGAAATTGGATCATTGTGTGTATTATAAATTTGATGGTGATCGTATTCTCATTGTTGCACTGTGTGTTGATGATATGTTGCTCATTGGGAAGGGTAAAAATATGATTTCTAATTTTTAATCTCAATTGTTATCATAGTTTGAAATGAAATATTTAGGGGCAGCCAAGTACATTCTAGGAATGGAAATCAGAAGAGATAGAACCAACAAAAAACTTTGGTTAAGCTAGATTAAGTATGTGAAGACCGTGTTGGATAGTTTGAACATGGCAGATTGTAGACCATTGTGTGTTCTTGTTTCTTTGGGGACAAAGTTGTCTGTTGAGGATTGTCCAAAATCTCCTAGTGAGGTGGAGGACATGAGCAAAGTACCTTATGCTAGTGTTGTTGGTAGTTTGATGTATGCTATGGTCTGCACAAGACCAGACATTGCCCAAGCAGTGGGAGTCCTTAGTCAATTTATGGCTAATCCTGGACGGGTTCATTGGGATGCATTTAAGCGAGTGTTTAGATATTTGAGGGGTACTTTCGAGTATTCCATTTGCTATCATGGTAATGTTTTAGGACCTCTGCATTCTGTTGATATTCATGGATTTTGTTAGACTTAGGGCACACAACTAAGAGGGGGGTGAATTAGTTGTGCAAAACTTTCTCCAATTTACACACTTAAATCCTCTTAGTGATTAGCAGTATATTAAACCTGAAACATAATGGATTCAAATCAAAAGTAGAAACTCATCAACACATAAGAGACCAAGATTTTGATGTAGAAAACTTGGTTAAGGGAAAAACCACAGGGTGATTAACCCAAGAATGTATTCTCTATTAGAAGAATAGAAAGAACAAAATGGCACATGCCAATTACGGCTCACTACCCGAACACACTACTCACAAGAGGCTCACTGCCTGCAAGAGACACACTGTCTACAAAGAAATAAGTATCACATATATGAACTAGAGAATAGCATCTTCACCATGCTTGAATATGTTCCATTAAGCTCAATACTTTTGCTATGCCTTTCGCTCTCCTCTTCGCTACCACACACTCATCCCCACATAAAAAAAGGCGAGTTCAAACTGACTTCGTAATCCCTTATTTATACAAGGCATCAACTTAGGAATGATCATCTAAGTCAAAAAACATTCATAAGATCATCCGACAGATGCATAACTCATCTAGTCAGCCTGTCTCAAGAAGAACACCATCATACAAAATACACTTCAATTGCGAGCTCCAACTTCAATGTGGACCACCAACACAAACTTGACATGATCCAAAGACTTCCACAAGCTTGCCTGAATCACCAAGAACATCCACACTTCTTCTGCTTACTAAAATCCTTCTCTCCTTCATCTGGAACCTTAAGAACATAGTCTGTCGTAACTGTCACAAAAGAATAGATGCTTGCGGACCTTCAAACCATGCACCAATAGAGTTGATATACCACAAAGACTTCCTCAACACTCCCTTAAATCTGCAGAATAGGAAACTTCATTTCCAGATCTCACCGGACCTTTCTTGTTACACTCTGTCACCTCTGAACACCTACCAAAACTAGTTTTACTTGAGCGGCCACAACTTCTTCATATCTTCATGCAGACCTCTAAAATCTCTACTGGATCACCTACAGACACATATCTACAAACCCTTTAATCTGCATCCTCTTATCATCATCCTATCTTAGACTTTTGTCTTGCAGTCGTCACTGTTCTTCATGATTCCTAATTGAGACTAATTTTCTCAATATCCTCAGCTCATGGCTCATCTAGACCTTTTCATTAACACAACAGGAGTATGTTGACACCAATGACAACACTGGTTAGGCCCATACTTGCAACAATCTCCCCCTTTGTCATTGATGGCAACATATAATGTGAAAAACCATCAAGACAAGAACTTCTCCTTACTGTCACAACTCCCCCTATCAACAGCAGCCATTCACATGTCTTCTCTCTCTTTACTACTCCCCCTTTGATCAGCAACCACTTGTTTGTCACATGTCTTCTCTCCCCCTTTGACATCAATGGCAAAGGGCACATACTTGCAATTTCACCATTTTAGAATCATACCTGCTACTCCCCCTGAATAGTAGCTCCCATCAATCTAGATCACAAGATATGATTGTGATATCCACCAAACTGATGCACCTCAGTGCACCTTAATTCATCACCGGAGGGGCAATAACCCCTAACTTCTCCTTGAGATACTCAAAAGAGTCCTTAGGCAGAGCTTTGGTAAAGATGTCTGCAATCTGATCCTTGGATGATACAAACTCCAATTTGACTTCATTCTTGTTCACTTGCTCTCTCAGAAAGTGGAACTTGATAGATATATGTTTAGTATTTGAATGTAACACTAGATTCTCAGATATACTTATAGCACTTGAATTATCACAGAAGATTTTGATAGGTTCCTCATACTCCACTTTGATATCTCTTAGCATCTGCTTCATCCACAAAACTTTAGTGCAACTATCTATTGTTGCAATATATTCTGCTTCAGTTGTAGACAGAGATATTGTCTCTTGTTTCTTGCTTAGCCAAGAAACTAATCTATTTCCCAAAAAGAATGCTCCACCACTGGTACTCTTCCGGTCATCCACATCCCCTACCCAATCAACATCTGTATATGCATGAAGAGAGAAATCATGATCTCTAGGATACCACAGACCATACTCAACTATCCCTTTTAGATATCTAAAAATCCTCTTGATTACCATGACATGGGATTCTCTAGGATCAGCTTGGAATCTAGCAACAAGACCAATAGCTTGCATAATATCCGGTCTAGTTTGAGTGAGATACAACAATCCTCCAATCATTGATCTGTACTTTGTCTGGTCTACCTTAGGAGAGTCATCATCTTTTCTCAACTTACATCTGGTTTCCATGGGAGTATTCATTGGCTTTGAATCTTCCATACCAAATTTTCTCAACAATTCTTTTACATATTTGGTATGAGAAATAAAGATTCCTTTCTTTGTTTGAGTAATTTGCAGACCCAAGAAAAAATTTATTTCACCAAGCATAGACATCTCAAACTCACTTTTCATTTGATTTGCAAAAGCTTTACACATACTATCTCTACCTCCAAAGATGATATCATCAACAAATACTTCAATAATTAAGATGTTTTCATGATCAATTTTGAAATATAAGTTACTATCAGCAGTACCTTTGTTGAAACCAATCTTCAAAAGATGCTTGTCCAATCTTTCATAACAGGCTCTTGGGGCTTGCTTTAATCCATACATTGCCTTTTTCAACTTGTAGACCATATCACCATGATCAGACAACTGAAATCCATCCATTTGCTCTACATGCACTTCCTCTTCCAAGTCACCATTTAGAAAGGCAGACTTGACGTCCATCTGATATACCTTGTAATCCTTGAAGGTAGCAAAGGCAAGGAATAATCTGACTGCTTCAATTCTTGCCACTGGAGCAAAAGTTTCTTCAAAATCAATTCCTTCTATTTGAGAGTAGCCCTTGCAGACCAATCTGGCTTTATTTCTGATTACTTCACCAACTTCATTTAGTTTGTTCCAGAAGACCCATTTGGTTCCAATCACATTCTTGTTTCTAGGTCTGGGAACAAGATCCCAAGTGTGATTTTTCTCAATTTGCATCAACTCTTCCTCCATTGTTTTGGTCCAGTTTTCATCATTACAGGCTTCATTTATTGTCTTAGGTTCAATCTTTGAAATTAGACAATATTCATTTGAATTTTGAGCAATTTTCCTTCTAGTTTGCACACCTTTGCTTTTGTCACCTATGATCTGATCTTCAGAGTGGTTCAGTCTTATATACCTTGGAACTTTGGGAGCTTCTTGCACTTCTGCTTCTTGATCAGGCTCATTCAAACCTATCTCTTCTTCCTAATTTACCGGATCAGTTTGAATCTAACTTTTAGAAGAGGATTGAACTCCTTGAACCAGAACACCATTCTGATCATCTTCATCATATTCATAAAACCTTGAGGGTTACTCTATTCCCTCATCAACCTTCACATTTGTACTTTCTATCATCTTTCTTAGTCTCTTGTTATAACACCGGTATACTTTGCTTTGAGTAAAGTAACCCAAGAATATTCCTTCATCACTTCTAGCATCAAACTTGCCTAGATCTTCATCTCTTTTGATGTAACATTTTCTACCAAAGACTCTGAAATATCTTATAGTAGGAGTAATGCCAAACCATAGTTCATAAGGGGTCTTACCAGTATTGCTTTTGATTTGAACTCGATTGAGAGTATAGACTGCAGTGCTGATAGCTTCTCTCCAATAGATATGAGGAACATTTGCTTCCATCATCATGGTTCTAGATGCTTCCTGGATGGTCCGGTTCTTTCTCTCCACTACTTCATTCTATTGTGGAGTCCTAGGAGCAGACAACTGTCTCTTAATTCCATGTTTCTCACAAAACTCTATGAACTCACTAGATGTGAATTTTTGACCTCTATCAGACGTCAAATATTTCAACTTTAATCTTGTTTCATTCTCTACCATAGCCTTAAATATTTTGAATTTCTTAAGAGCTTCTGATTTCTCCTTTAGAAAGGTTACCCACATCATCTGGGAATAGTCATCAATTAGCAGCATGAAGTATCTATCACCTTGAATACTCCTGGTTCTTGTTGGACCACAAATATCAGTGTGAACTAAGTCCAATAATCTAGTAGAGGATAGTTCCTTGCTTTTGAATGAGACTCTGCTCAGCTTACCCAACTGACATTCCTTGCACAAGTTGTTAGTAGGTTTCACCAATTTTGGAAGATCTCTTACAACCTGAGTATTGCTTATCTTGATGATATTATCAAAATTCACATGACACATCCTTTTATGCCATAACCAACTTTGATCAACTTAAACAAATAAGCAGCTTTTACCAGTACCAACCAAGTGGAAGATATTACCTTTAGTTTGAGTACCGGATACAATCTCTGTTCTGAATCTTTCAAGGATTTTGCATTTTCCATCCTTGAATTAGAGATCATAGCCTTTGTCCACCAACTGTCCAACACTGAGAAGATTGTGCTTCAAACCTTCAACATACAGTACATTACCAGTTTTGTTTCTTCCATCAAAAGAAATAGTTCCTCTTCCTCTAATTCTACCAGCAGAATTATCACCAAATTTTACCACTCCTCCTTCATACCTTTCCAAATCTACAAATTTATTTTTGTTACCTTTCATATGGTGAGAGCATCCACTGTCAATGACCCAATCATCCTTCTCTTCAATTTGGGCAGCTACAGCTCTTTCCACAGTCTTAAGATTGACAGATACATAGGACAATGGATCTTCTTCCTTGATGGTAATGAACACCCATTCATTTCCAGATTTGTTTCCTATCTCTGATTCATCATCTGTTACTCCTTCATTATCATCATCTTCATGTACATAGTAATAGTTCTTTTGGAACCTTGTTTTGTTAGGATTTTGCCTTGAAAATCTTTCCGGACACCTTGAGGCAAAATGACCAATCTTATTGCAGTTAAAACACTTAAAATGTAATTTTCCTTCATACTTACTGGATCCTCTTGGCAGCCTCTTTGCAATAAGGGCTTCAAGTTAAGCAGTTTCTACGTCTTCTTCTTCTAGATCTTTTCTTGCTTTTTCATACCATGACAATTTCCTTGAATAATTCTCTCCCGGATCAAACCTTTGTTTACCTTTAACAGAGGCACTAGCTTTGAATGCAGATTCAGTCTTGGGGGGTTGTCTCCAAACTCTGTCATTTCAAATGCAGCTAATTTCCCAGCCAATTGATCTCTTGTGACAGTTGTATGGGCTCTGAATTCTTTAATGGAAGTAGCTTTGATTTTGTAAGAAGCAGGAAGGGATCTGAGAATTTTACCAACAATCTCATTTTCATCCAAGACTCCACCAGCATTTCTAATTCCACAAACCAGCTCATTCACTCTTGGCATAGAAGTGGTTATATTTTCATCATCTCTCATCTTCAGTTTTTCAAATTTCCCCTTTAGACTCTGTAACCTTGCACATTTAACATACTGGTCTCCTTCATGCAAAAGTTCTAGTTTATTGCAAATCTCAAAGGTAGTTGGTAGGTCAATAACATTTGACAGCTCTGAGTCAGATAATGCGCTTAAAAGAGCCTCTTTGGTTTGCAGATTGTTTTCAGCATCTGTGATTTTATTTAGGGTTGTCAGACCACCCTATGGAGGTACATACGCTTTTGTAACCATGCACCAGTACGTCATTCCCATACACTGCAAGTGACATTTTATGCGACCTTTCCACAGAGCAAAGTTGGTTCCATCAAACTTCAGACTATCCTTCTTGTAAGATGACATCCTGGATCTCCTCAAGCGGTTAAGCTCCTTTTAGAGGAACTTAGCTCTGATACCAATTGTTAGACTTAGGGAACACAACTAAGAGGGGGGGTGAATCAATTGTGCAAAACTTTCTCCAATTTACACACTTAAATCCTCTTAGTGATTAGCAGTATATTAAACATGAAATATAATGGATTCAAATCAAAAGAAAAAACTCATCAACACATAAGACACCAAGATTTTGATGTGGAAAACTCGGTTAAGGGAAAAACCACGGGGTGATTAACCCAAGAATGTATTCTCTGTTAGAAGAATAGAAAGAACAAAATGGCACATGCCAATTAGGGCTCACTGCCTACAAGAGACACACTGTCTACAAAGAAATAAGTATCACATACATGAACTGGAGAATAGCATCTTCACCATGCTTGAATCAGTTCCATTAAGCTCAATACTTCTACTCTACCTTTTGCTCTCCTCTTCGCTACCACACACTCATCCCCACACAAAAAAAAGGTGAGTTCAAACTAACTTTGCAATCCCTTATTTATACAAGGCATCAACTTAGGAATGATCACCTAAGTCGACAAACATTCATAAGATCATCCGACAGATGCATAACTCATCCGGTCGACCTATCTCAAGAAGAACACCATCATACAGAATACTCTTCAATTGTGAGCTCCAACTTCAATGTGGACCACCAACACAAAATGGACATGATCTAAAGACTTCCACAAGCTTGCCTAAATCACCAAGAACATCCACACTTCTTCTGCTTACTGAAATCCTTCTCTCCTTCATCCGAAACCTTAAGAACACAGTCTATCATAACTGTCACAAAAGAATAGATGCTTGCAGACCCTCAAACCATGCACCAATAGAGTTGATATACCACAAAGACTTCTTCAGCACTCCCTTAAATCCACAGAACAGGAAACTTCATTTTCGGATCTCACCGGACCTTTCTTGTTACACTCTGTCACCTCTGAACACCTACCGGAACCAGTTTTACTTGAGTGGCCACAACTTCTTCATATCTTCATGTGGGCCTCTGAAATCTCTACTGGATCACCTACAGACACATATCTACAAACCCTTTAATCCGCATCCTCTTATCATCATCCTATCTTGGACTTTTGTCTTACAGTCATCACTGTTCTTCACTGTTCCTAATTGAGACCAATTTTCTCAATATCCTCAACTCACGGCTCATCCAGACCTTTTCATTAATGCAACAGGAGTATGTTGACATCAATGACAACACTGGTTAGGCCCATACTTGCAATGGATTTGTGGATTCAGATTGGGCAGGTGACATTGACAGCAGGAGATCCACCAGTGCTTGTGTTTACACTATTTGGTGGTGCTATTAGTTGGATGAGCAAGCGACAACCTGATGTTGCTTTGTCCATGACAGAAGCTGAGCATATGGCAGCAATTCATGCTTGTAACAAAGCCATTTGTCTTAAGAGAATGTGTTCATATATTGATGTTGATGCAGGTCAGATCACGATCAGTTGTGACAGTCAGAGTGCAATTTGCCTTGCGAAGAATCTAACTTTCCATGCTAGAAAAAAGCACATTGATGTCCAGTTTTACTTCGTGCGAGACACGATTGAGGATGGAAAGGAAAATTTGGAGAAGGTAGATACTTTGAAGAATGTTGTAGATGCATTAACAAAACCAGTGGGCACAAAGAAGTTTAGATGGTGTTCAGAGTCTATAGGCATCTCGGCTTATAGCAGTTAAATCTTATTTTTCTATTGGCTCTTACAAGGTGTTCAACAAGTGGGAGAATGTTGGGAATTAAGGTGTCTCAACCTTGGTAATTCCCTACATTATTAATATTTGCATTTATTATTTAGTTGTCTATGTTGTAAATATTTGTAAATTCCATATTGTCAAATTATGGGATGTGGCATGGTGATGTGTCGATCCTACATGAAATATGACAACTTGTAATTTTTTCCTCACATGAGGAGATAGGCATCCCACTTGTGGTAGGAATATTTTTTCATGTGTCAACATCTTCCATGTTGTGTAAGGGAATATTGACCGAAACAGTTATGACAAATTCCTATGATAGAATCTATGACATGTAAGTGTCAGAAATAGAAGTTTGTAAGACAGGTGATGACATGTGTCATGAAGCATCTTTGAATAAGGCATATTTGGGTTCCCCAAGGTGGAATATGATATGTTGCAAGGGAATATACTATTTATAGCATGTGTATGACAGATTCTCTTACAATTGTAAGTTGTAACCACTATGATAGATTCTATGATGGTCGTAAGTGTCGTAAGAGCATCTGTCATAGCCCATTTTGGAAATAGGTGACCTCTTTGGGATGGGAGCTATGGACAAGTGTTAGGAACATTCTACAATGTTGACCAAGTGTGCTTAGGTGTGGGTTTTGGTCCATGAAGCCAAGTTGGACGCCCATCCCAAGATAGGTCCAATATTGCCTTGTATTTCCTATATAAACAGGTGCTTGGAGATGGAGTTTGTATCACAAGTTTACAAGTACTTTTATGCTACTGGATTGAGTCTAGAAATGAGTGTCAAAGACCATTGAATCTTGCATTACAAGTTTATTGTAAACAACTTTTAGTTTTGTTAATATATTGTGCAGGTTTTTGAGTGTGGGGTTTTTCACCCATTTAAGCTCATTGTTGTGGATATTTTTTTCTTTTGATGAATGATTTGTAGTAATGATTATGTGGTGAAAAATATAAGTTTATGATTATGGTCATATGAAGCCTTTGGACTTCTTATTGTTATAAGTTGTATATTGTGATTCATTGTCTTTGTTGTAAATTATGTTTAAAAGAACCACCTTTTCCTACTTTCTGGTCAAAAGCATACATTTTTTTCACTCATTTAATATCATTCGAAGGTAGTTTCACCTTGTAAAATAAATAGAGAGTCATTGCAAAATATCATTGCAATCTGTCTCAACTGTTAGTATAGTTGTCATTGGTGTGGGTGTGAGAAAATAGATTTAAGTGACAAATCTATAAACTAACACTACATTACATTTGGTTCTCCTTTAGTGGGGGATACTATTATTGGTGAATCAATCAGTAACCAGGATTGGCCTAGAAAATTTTCTTATGTACTTTCCAAATATGATATTGTTCCTTTGATGCTCTTTAATTTTGATCACCCATGATGAGATGAAATTTAAATATAGGTAAGGATTTGTAATGAATATTTTGAAGCTTCATTACAAGTTTTTGAGGCTCCAGCTGATTTTTCCTTGGAAACCATTGAAATCAAGCTAATGTCTTGGATCATTTTTTTTGTAATATTTTTTACCTCTCTTGGATTAGTTATCTAGTCTTTTTTAATGTCTTGGACCTATTGTTTTCTCAACATCATTTATGTTTGTCTCACTTTCTTCTTTCTTCTTTATTCATTTAAAACATTTGATAGATATGGGTTTTTATGTTCCTTTCTCCATGCATAGTACATTGACTTGACACTTGATCATTCATTTATGTAATCTCTAGCATAGGTTTCCAACTACATACTTCATCTACACTCTCATTTGGTAACCCCTTTATACCATCCACAAGGATAAAACTACCATTTTTGAGCTCTTCACGAGCTACATTTATGTGAATCTTTTATTGACTAGAGGAATAGATGAACATATTAACCCAACAACTATAAAACACTTGGGAGTTGAGAAGCTTCCTGAGCCTCTTCTTGAGAGGCATGTATGACAAAAATATATCTTGCCACTCAAAGAGAGTTTCCTCCATCTGGATTTGAAGGCACTCAACAACTAATATATTGCTATAATACTCTAGAAAAAACTTAATGTATAACTATGGCTTCAACCTTGTATCTCCATCATTTAATAAAGGTAAAACAAACATGCTAGATCATTTTAGAAATTCCAAGTAACATAATGAAAGTAACATAATGAGCAACATTTTTTTCCCATTCGAACACTATAAATTAGAAACAAGCATACATATCAAAAATATTAACATACCCCAATGAATTCGCAACCTTTAAATCAAAATAAAAAGGCTCCAAAACTTTAGAAGAATTAAATGACATTATTGAATAATTATTTTGTGTGTACAAATTGTAACATTTGTTCAAGAATTCATGCCAAAGGAAGGTCAAGAGTTGACAATCGGATTGATCACAAATTAAGTTTAATATTATTTGTTGCACAAATTATGCTAATTTTCCAAATTCTAAATTCCAACAAGCAAAGATGAGAAAATAAAACTATTGCCTCGATGTGTTTCAATTTTGTTTTTATGAATAGTGTTAAGTTTATTCATTGCCCTTATACATAAAATATACCTATTAAGAAACCCCTATACACATAGCTCTCATTTTATAAGAAATCCTTTTGAGGTTCTTAAATTTTGTTGATTCATTCCTTACAAAATGAATACATTCATTTTATTCCCCACAATACTAAACAAGATAACAAGAAGTCATTGTATGTGAATTTAAATGTGCCACATGTAGAGGAAATGTGGTTTTAGTTTCCTTGAGGCATTTATTGTAGTCGCAAACTAGTTATACATATTTTTTGACTACAACTTTATCATATATTTTATCAAGTTGTATATCCTTCTATCTACAATATTAAGAATAAACTGACAAATCAATGTTATTATAAATATGCATATCCATATATATTATGGATTCATCCAATATAGTAGATAGCCACTACAAAAGTCATCAAAAAATTATTATTTTACAAAGTTAATTTTTTGCAAAGGTCATTGAAAGAATGAGATATACACATAGGAGCATCTTTAAAAGTAATATATAACTATGGCTGATATTATTTATAAAGTTAGTAATAGTAAATGGGGTGATATTTTTTGTTTTTACTAATAAGCACACTCCTCCTTAGAAATTTTGGATTTACTTGCATTACTCTTGGAAGAAATTCATTATAAATAGTTGTTATACACATCCTAGTGTTAGAAAAATTAATTTGTACTTAACCATAGTCAATCATTTCAATAATAATGATGATGAAATTAAAAAAAAAATAGTGATGAAATGCAAAACTAATAAATTTGATTTCAAACAAAGGTGAGGTGATAGTATTAGACTTTGTGCACCTCCCCTTAATATTTATCCATCATAGTTATAAACATTATAAATTTATCCATCTGAGATCTTTGCAATTTATAGCATATCTAAGTGGTATATGACAGCTTTGCTACAATACACTGACAACTAAAATAGGAGGACGTTGTACGTTGGATAGCCACTATGGTACCGAGTTATTCTCATTAATTAACTAATCAATGTTCATTAAAATTTATTGAGCATCACATATAGATTAAAATATTTTAAAAATTCGTTAATTAATAGATTACACGGTACCAAATTTTACATTGAGTCTTTGAGTACTGTTGATGGATTGTTAGATTGAATTTCGGCATTAAAAAATATTTGACATTAATTTATTTTTAATTATTGAAATATCATATTCAAACAGGTTTTAAATTTTTTATAATGTTTAAAGTTTTATTATACCTTATTGAAATTTCACCAATATCGACATCATGGATAGGCATGGCGGTAATTCTGTCTATCATGGATAGGCATTAGTATATAACTTATTACCTGCCGACTTCGTGAATCGCTGAATATAAGTTATACTCCATTATAGGCAGTGGGCACCATTCAATTTGGGGTACCCAACAATAACTCCACGTTTTGATTACAACTTGTTGGTTTACATACTGGATGTTTTATGTTGCACAGATTATCTAGATTCCCATGGTCTGGACCAGGGAAAATATTCTTTTTATTTCCATGGGCCAGGCTGAATTTATGTCTCTGTTTCTTTCTAATAATTATCTGCTTCAGTTCCAACTAGCCTTCTGATATATAAGTTGAAATAAACTATAATAAGCGATTTGATAGGATACCTAAAAAGTCACTACCCCTACCTAATTTGACTTGTATTTTATGGTTTGGCCTTATATTCTGTCCAAGAGAATACAAATTGGTTTGTAGGTAAAGTTTTATTTTATTTGTTTTAAATAGCACAGCAGGATAGCCATGTTCACAGCATTTTAAATAATTATAGGTAATAGATGTTACATAACATCGATAATGCAATTTGAAAAAGGGAGGCATGGTAATGTAGTCTCAACGATTGTAATTGCTTGGATAGAAACTACTCATGGCTAACGAAACGGAAGAATTTGTCTCTGACGGTTCTGTTGATTTGAAAGGAAGAGTTAGTATAAGAGCAAAGACTGGAGGGTGGAGAGCGTGCTCTCTAATTATTTGTATAAATTTTCCCACTAACTTTTTGTGATGTATGTCTTCACTTTTCTCAAAAGAGTAATGGTTTCTGGTTTTTTTGTATAGGTTATGAATTTGTTGAAAGATTGGCTTTTGCGGGAGTCTGGGCAAATTTAGTCGTGTATCTGACCACTAAGCTGCATGAAGGCACTGTCTCCTCCTCCAATATTGTCACCAACTGGGCTGGCACAATTTCTCTTACGCCTTTACTTGGAGCATACATTGCCGATACATATTTGGGACGGCTTAGGACATTTGCAGCCTTCTCATGTATCTATTTGCTGGTAATTACTGATTTCTTTCAATGTGGTCAATATAAAGAGCTATAAAGGGGAGAGTTTATGCAGCCGGTGTGTTGTGATCAAAGCACTTATTTCTAAGGAAATATTCATCCATAATATCCCTAAATAAATGGTTGGTGTGTTGGCCAGACACACCTTGTTTGAATAGGGATTTAAAGTTAATTTGGCCACTAAAAATAGGACAAATATTTACGGCTTATTGATGTGAATGAGGCATAAACTGTTTAATCATTGAACTCGATGATGTTTAAGTAGAACACTAATGTTAAGGTAAACACCGTTTCATTCACCACAATGTATTGTTGTTTATGGAAAGAATTAAGTACACTTTATTATGTGAAGGTAATTTTGACATTGATTTTGGTGCAGGGAATGGGGATTCTGACGCTAGCTGTTTCGTTGAAGTCTTTGAGACCACCAGAGTGTCTGTCAAATGAAGGATGCGAAAAGGCTTCTTCTTTGCAAATTGGGATTTTCTATTTTGCTTTGTATGTTGTTGCTCTGGGTCAGGGAGGAGCCAGACCAAATGTCGCCACCTTTGCTGCGGATCAGTTCGATGATTTCCATCCCAAAGAAAAAGTGCACAAGAACTCCTTTTTCAACTCATGGATTTTTATAGTATTCATTGGAAGTCTATTTGGTCAGACATTTATTGTGTATGTTCAAGACAACATCAGTTGGGGATTGGGCTATGGAATTATCACTGGATTGATATTAATAGCTTATGTTGTATTCATGATAGGAATTCCAATTTATAGATACAAAGTTGTGGCAGGTAGCCCGCTGCAGCGCGTTGGCAAAGTGATTTTTAGGATGATTCAAAACTGGAAAATCCAGGTTCCTAAAGACACATCTTGCCTTCATGAAGTAGATTCAAAAGAATACCTTAGCCAAGGCCGATACCCCATTGCTCGCACTAAACATCTCAGGTTTGTAAAACATTACAAGATTTTATCTTATTAAAAGAAAAGAAGACATTTGGACAATTGAATGATGGTTTGGATTGTGTATGCAGAATTCTAGATAAAGCAGCAGCCTTAAATTCCAGAAATTCAAATCCCTGCTCTGTGACAGATGTAGAAGAGACAAAGCTGGTGATAAAAGTTCTTCCTATTTGGCTGACATTCATATTTACCAGCACTATAGTAGCACAAGGTGGAACCCTTTTCGTCAAGCTGGCAATGACAATGGATAGGCATATGGGCTCAAACTTTGAAATTCCTCCTGGCAGTATAGGTGTTTTTCTTCAAATACCAATGCTATTAACCATAATAATTTACGATCGTTTTCTAATCCCCTTTCTCAGAAGAATAACAGGAAACCCACGAGGCATAACTATACTACAGAGGATTGGGGTGGGTATGATACTCCAGACTATTGCTGTGGTAGCAGCTGTTGTAGCAGAACTTGTAAGGTTAAATAAAATTAAAAGCCATGGGATTGCAGATGATGCGAACGCAATTGTTCCTATAACTTTTTTCACACTTATTCACAGTTAGTAATAATGGGGATAGCAGAAGCCATGGTGGAAGTGGGTAAACTGGAATTCTTTTATGATCAAGCTCCAGAGAGTATGCGAAGCTTGGGAAATGCAATGTTTGCGGCCTCTCAAGGACTTGGCTCATTTCTCAGCAGCGTTCTACTAACAGTTGTGACTCACATTAGTAGAAGACATGGACACAAAAGCTGGATACTTGATAACATGAATGCCTCACGAGTCAACTACTTTTATACTCTTCTAGTAGTTCTGAGTATCATGAACTATCTTGTTTTCTTGACTGTGTCTCGTTGATATACTTACAAAAAGGAATCTAGTGAAGCCTTTATAACAGCTTTTTCCGAAGCAACCATAGTAGTAGACCATAGTGGCCAAAAGGGTGATGTCATACAGATTTAAATAAAGTGCATACAGTGCAATGAATATTTACTAAATCTTGATAGGCATGGCGGGATCTTAATTATAAGGTGTGCTCTTCTCTTGCGTTCTATAGAAACCAAATTCTAGGCTATTTGTTCTACGTGTTTTCCTTAATTTGGGCAATGTTATATAAACTATTACTTCAACGCCTAAGTTATTCAAAATCTCATTATTACCATACTCTCCATTAAAAAGAAAAGACAACGTATATCGAGGCAAGCTATATAGAGAAATATTACGTCTGTTTTATTTATAGGTTTCAACGAATTTTTCTTACATTAACAATTGAAAGAGAATTTGTCATTTTTAATGCTATTCGTTTAATATTGTGAGGGAAAACAAAAAGGCTGATCCAATTAATTACACCGAGAGGCGTTCTACACTCACAGCAAGGGCTGAAAGATTCAGATTCCCATAAACAATTAAGATTCAGATTCCCGTAAACAATTGAGATTCAGATTCCATGTAAACAAAATTCATAAAATGTGTAAATAAATAAATTCGTTGGGCAGTTATGGAGTAAAATCTTTATCACTTGGGCAGTTATGGAATGGAATCTTTATTACATTTGAAGAATATGAAAAGTCTTGCAACATACTCTCTTTAAATTAACTCATGTGAGCATATCAAATATTCTAACTGCAAATAATTTATAAATGCCAACAAATTGGAAGATATCTCTGGCGAACTGTAGATATATTTTTTAAAATATAAATATACTAGTTGTATATATACATAAGTAATTAATATAGATTAATAAATGGATAGTTAGGTATGGATATTTTGATTACTTATATTAAACATGGCAATGTAAATAGAAATAAAATATTTACATAAAGGTTTTGATTTTGTGATTGGAAAATGTTCAAAGATTAATGTAGATATTAAATTTGATGTATTTTCTAATATCTGAATTTTATTGGTGTTGGTGTATAAACCTCTAATCATAGATGTTTACACTAACTTAATCATAGTTACGTGAATTCCACACATGTTTTATGACTATGTCAAAGTGGTTAGTCGTTTAGGAGATGTGTCAATTCAATGGACACCTCACGCTATTCTCATGCATAGTTGTGCTATTCTCATGGATGGTTAGTCACCACCTATCCCTGTATTGTGGAGAATCGGGTATCCAATTTCTCCTATTTATACTTTCTCATTTGTTAATACATTTGTTCGATTTCACTTGCAATCTCGTGCTTGTTTGTTTTTCCACGATCTTAGCAATTTCTACATGATATCAGAGCCATAGTGGTCGGCTACAAGTCATTTTACTCGTTGTGTGAATCAATTCCATTGACGTCAGGTTTTCATCACTGTGATGTTGTTTTTTGGTCTAGTTTTTTTTACTGTGCATGCTAACTAGTTGCAGAGGAGAAGAATTGACTAGGGCCTGCACAAAGGCGGACCCATGGTGGAAAGGTGTGTTGTTTTGGAGCCTCTTCTAGTAGACTGAACTCGCCTCACAGAGGCCACCATTAGTGCCTCACATAGGAGGCAGCACAACAGAAGGGTCAACGCCTCTTAGGCTACCCACATAGCTAGTCAGTAGCAGCACTATCTGGCACCCATGCTACTTCCATTTGGTGCCCCTCAACACCACCTTAACACCTCTCAGGAGGCCACTACACACGCCTGCATATTAGGTAGGCCCTCGATGGCCCCATACTTCACCCTCGACGGCCACACACAACACCCTTGTCAGCCTCTTCAGGTGCCTTCGACGCCACTCATAGTTCTTTGACTCCATTCACTTCACCTCTCTCACAGAGGCTGACTCCTCTAACGACATGACACTAGAAATCCGCCCCAGTTCAGTTTGAATTCAGGCAGGAGAATAGGCTTTTCCAAGCCACATTTTTCTCAGCATTTGATTGTCACAGCTATCAAAATAAAACCCCTATTTCGTGTCACTATTCACATGACATAAGAAACTAGGGGGTGATGTCATCAAGGGGGTGCAATTTTTAAATCATTAGCCCTTGGTCACATGGGATATTAAGCTCCTGGTTGTGCCCAACCAAAGGGGGCTAAAGTTTTGCCTCTCTATCAAATTTTTTTCCTCATATCAAATTGTATGCAAATTTTTTCTAGCGCATTGGAAAATTTATTTTAGAAGGTGTTTTTTTGTGAATGCAAAAATTTCAAAGGCTTATAACTTTTGCATAACTCGAAATCGATTCGATTCTATCTTAAAAGTGGTTTTTTTTGTCGTTGTTCTATCTAGCCTAATATCGCACTAAAATTATAAAGTGCTTGATTAGGCTATTTTAGGGTGACCTAAAGCATTTCTTTAATCCAGTGCACAATTTGGGGGGGGGGGGACACATAATTAAAGGAAGGAAATCATGTCAATGCACTAAACTTTATCAAGTGCCACTTTCAGGGGGCAATTAAGAAAAATCACGCACTCAACTTATAAAGTGCCACTTCACAAAGTTCAATTAAGGATCTAACTAATCTGGGTTGCCTAATTGTGTTGATTTCTATTGTCTAGTTGAACTAACTTGTTCTAATCATGGGATATGAAACTCACTCTTATGTAATCAACCTAAACAAGGGAAACTATAAGTCCTGGTGTGAAGGCATCCTATTAGGATCCATAATCTCATACCCCATATGTATGGACTTGTCCCTAAACCTGGTAAACAATCTCATAAGGCTAACTGGTTTAATCATCGTGATCACATTGTTGAAT
Source organism: Cunninghamia lanceolata (assembly GCA_027924645.1). Classification (NCBI taxonomy): domain Eukaryota; kingdom Viridiplantae; phylum Streptophyta; class Pinopsida; order Cupressales; family Cupressaceae; genus Cunninghamia; species Cunninghamia lanceolata. The sequence goes on from BSBN01000233.1 coordinate 736,061, forward strand.
TAATAAGTTTACATATTCCAGATGTCGTTTTGTATGCCATCATGGATATTGATTGTCCACATGCATTATGGATCAAAATTTGGGAGATGTATGGAGATTGGAATATTTCTCCATTCCCACATGATCCTGCATTGATCACGGCTCACATCCCTAATCATGATATGGAAAAAAAATGTTCTAGTGACATAAAAGAACTAATCACTCCTACTATTGCTTCATCAGATTCTAGAGTTGCTTCTTTGAAAGCTTCTAGTGGTTCTTTGCAACAGGCAATTAGTCTTCCTAGCATTGCTAATTGGGACATATTTCTACTTGACATCACTTGTTTGTTTGTGGAGTCTTGCATTGCTGACATGGAAGCACACATTAAGAACATATTTCTTCTCTTTGATGATAGTTTCAATGAAGCTGCATCAACATTGTCCATTCTATATATTCATGCTCTACATTGTTCTACACATGGTTCTAGATTGTCATCATCTTCATCTATTGCACATGCACCTTATTTGATTATGGCATCCTTTGGCATCGACAAGGGCATCATCATTCTTGGATCAGCTTCAGAATGATTCAAGATCATACATACATCTTCTCGCATGGGAAGATATCTTGCATCTTCAGATAGTTTCATTTCTTCACAAGTGAAGGAACATTGTTTGGCATTCTTGGATCTACATTTGAATCCTTTGTTGACTATTTAGCATCACTGCAGTGGGATATGTATTATGGGAGGGTCTCATAGACCTTCTATCATTTTCTCTCCTATGGGGGGAATCTTTTGGGGAGGCTTTCTAAGCCTTTCTTTCTTTCTTCTCTCTTTTGGAGGATAGGTTTTTCCCACTGGGTTTTCTATCTTTCTCCATTTCTGATAGATTTGCATTGTGCATGGGTACCTCACCAAGCTTATAGCTGGGACCCATTTTTCATAAACTCACCTAAGCTATACTTAAGGGGCAGTGTTGGTGTATAAACCTCTAATCATAGGTGTTTGTAACACTACCTTAATCATAGTTAGGTGAATTCCACACATGCTTTTTGACTATGTCAAAGTGGTTAGTCCTTTAGGAGATGTGTCAACTCAATGGACACCTCGCACTATTCTCATGGATAGTTGCATTATTCTCATGGATGGTTACTTGCCACCTATCCCTGTATTATGAAGAATCGGGTATCCAATTTCTCCTATTTATACTTTCTCATTTGTTAATACATTTGGTTGATTTCACTTGCAATCTTGTTCTTGTTTGTTTATCCATGATCTTGGTAGTTTCTACAATTGGTATTTAGAAATATGTTTGTGGGGCTATTGTTATGTCACAAAGGACATGTTCTCCTAGGTCAACTCTCAAGAATGTGTACATAAGATCAAAGGCAATACTTTAGGCACAAATATGTTCTTAGAATCAAAGTTTATAGATTTAGACCCTATTTAGACATATGTTCTTTAAACCCAAGTTTATAGATCTAGATCCTTTTTGGACATATCTTCTTATAATCCAAGTTTATAGATCTAGATGCTTTTGAGTGCACCAACTGAAGTGTGAACATGCAAATGATATGTAAATATAGATTTCTAGTACAATATACTTAGAAAGTATAGTGTAATGAAATTGGCTCAACAACTAACACATTCTAAATCATAGAAAGACATATTTATATTTAGACCATCATGCCTAGATCTCTTGTGCATTTGGCACTTGATGCACATTGAACACACTATTGGACAACAACCCTATTAGATATTAATTTATTTAGAAGCATAGCATAATTACAAGTGATCTTCAGGTACAAGCAAGTGAGATCTTGATTCTATTTGAACTTTGACAAAAATAGGTGAATATTCACATTGCTTTGCACATAGCCTCTTGCAACCACCAAGCTTCTTGCATAGGGATCTGGTCTTATTTAAATGCTAGGATGTTGCCATAGCACAAATATTTAATTTTGTGCATTTCTCTAGTATATGACATGGGCACTATAATATTGTTATTAATTTTCTAGTCAACCCCATTTGCTAAAGGTAACATAATGCTATAAAACTTAATATGATTTAATCTATTATATGCAACAACTGATAACTAAATTCTTCATCTACCTACCATCCATGTATTCATCAAACATTTGTACTTTGCATTCATGGTGTAAACACTTGAGATCATTGTGGGTATATTAAAATGAACTCATTAGCTTTAGACCTTGCAATGTGGCCACAAGTAAACAACAAACTATTACCAAATAAGCATACCAACCTCACATTATATCCACATAATGCCATCTCATTTATCTCCTAAGTACATGTGGATATTGTTGATGTGATAATTAGTCTCATTAGCACGAATAAAAGTTTACACAACAAACCTTTATCATCTTGAAAGATATGATAAACTCAGGATGAATTTATGATCCCAAGTCTCCGTTGATCAGAACATAACCTTCTGACAGTAACTCATGGTTGATGTGTGTTGCTATTAATCATTTCGGGGCCTTACGTGCTTTGATAATTCCTACAAAGTTCTTAATATTCCTTCAAATATCTTGTTATTTATGTTTTTTCTACACAAATCTTCAACAATTCTATCAAGTCTTATAGTAGTAAGTTAGGATTTAAGCAAATAGATGTCATTTTGATCCTAACTTTGAGTAATTCACTTGAATATGTCCCTTATTTGGACTAATTCTGAATATATTTCAAACTTTGATTAGTTCTTCTATAGTTATCTTTGCCTGAATTAATCTTTTCTTCTGCACTTTAAATTTTCTTAAATATTGTACTTTGTAGCAAGTATTTTATTGATACTTATGACAAATTGCATGAAATGCACTAGTATTTATGTACTTTCACTATATATGCTTCAAATTTATCATTATTTAGCATATATTTATTGTATTTGCTTATGATTCATCATTATTTGTAGTTGTTTTATGATTATCTATGAAATTGAAAATGAGAAAATAGAGTTTAGAGATTAAGTTCCTAAAATTACTTAATTTTGACCAATGATCTGCATACATGCTCTGATATTGTAATGAAGAGAAGTAAACTAAATCATACTTCACCAAGATATTCCACAGCTATGTATGATCAGTGCAAATCTTCAAAGGAAAGTTGACAACAATATGCAATAAAATGAAAGCACTTCTATAGAACACAACATTTCACCATTACATATCTAGAAATCAACTAGAAGATTATGTAGGATTTACAATTAGGAGGTAATCTATAGCTTCATCTCCATCAGGTATGTAAAGAACATATGCATTTACAGAGGTCTAGAGAAAGAACCTTGCAAAAAATCACAAACTTGTCCTTAGAATTGGAACAATTTAGTCTCCCTTAGTTTCAATAATTCAATCTCCCTTTGAAAAGAGAGGTCATGGTTCTTTTATAGAATAAGGTCCAAAAATAATTACATTTGATCCAATGATCAAGAATAACTCATAATAATCAATGGTCTAGAGTGGTGGCACATGATTGCTAGTTGGCAATCGTTCTGTGGGATATAGTTGGCAAGAGGAATATTCTAGCATCTTTGACTCAGCTTCCTTGAAGCTGGCTAACAGCACATTCGCTCGTATCTTCCAGTTCTACTTCATGCCTACTTTGTTTAGTTGCAATTTTAACCAATATAGCCTTCCCCCCGTAGAATCTAGCTTTCCTCTTCTTTTGCATGCTCTACATCACATCTTCTCCAAGCTTTAATTATCTCTAATATCCTGCAACAAACATACATACTTTAATCATTCATATTAGTCTTTTTAATTTCAACCTTTACCTGTGTAGTGAATCATGTTTTGCAAATTGTCTTGAATAGCCTCTCTTCCCTATAGTGTTAGCTCAAATATTCTAATGTTTAACACTAACAGATGCATTTATCTTTTAAAATGCAAAAATGTCCCCAAGAATATTTACTCTTTTCCACAAACTTGCTCTTTATCGACAAAATAATGCTTTCTAAAACTAGGGCTCAATATCCCTTTATTGGCCAAAAGTACTTGACCAAACTATCGCCCTTGTCGGTGATTTTCAAGTTTATCAAACTCAGCCTCTCTATTGTTTTATCAGTGATTTTGAGTAATTATGAATTTTGCCTTCCCCTTGCTTTCGGTTTTGTCAGTGATTTTCAATAATCCCAAACTTCATTATATCGGCAAAAGTTGACAATTACAAAACTTGCCTCTTATCGACAAAAGTTTGAAATTTTGAACTAGCCCTAAGTCTCTTTTATCGGGGAAAGAACACATTTGTGAACTTTGCCTATGTTCTACATTATTGGCAAAAGTGGAGGATGATGAACTTTGGTTTGACTTCAACTTATCAACAAAAGTTACGAAATCTAAACTGAGCCTTGACTTAGGCTTATCAGCAAGAGTTACAATTTAAGAACTCTGCCTTATGTCGGTGATTTTCAATAATCCTAAACTTACAAATTTTTCCTATGTTTTCTATTGTCAGAAAAAATGCAAAATTGAAAACCTTGCCTTGTTATCAATAGAAGTATAAAATCAAGAACTTTGCCTTATCTTAGGTTTATCAGAAAAAGTATTGGATGACAAACTTTACCTTGCAAGGGCTTATTGGGAAATCGGCTTAAAATTGAACTTGCGAACTACTTCAAAAACTCAAGTTCTTCCGATGGACGTTTTGTCGATAGACCTTTTCCCAAAAACCCTTTTGCCTTAACAATTTTCTAACACTTCAGTTTGAAACCACTCAGTCAACAAAAGAAGTTTAAAACTACTAACTTTGCCTTTTATCAGAAAATCAGGATAATCTGAAACATGCAAACTACTTTGGAAAACTCAAGTTCTCCTAATGGTATTTTTCCTGATCAAAGAATTTACCTTTGATTGAACAATATTCTACTATCAGCAAAATTTTGAGAATGCAAACTTTACTTCTTGGTGTGCTCTTTGTTATCGGTAATTCGACTCAAAATCGAACCGACTAACCTATTTCTAGACTTAGAAGTTTTGTTGATAATCATTTTACCAACAACCCTTTTGTATTAAAAACATCTAAACATCTAAACCCCTTTTGGCTTCGAAGCTCCTTCTATTAGCAAAAGAGTCGAAACATGAAGTTTGACTTTTCCTTCTTATTGCAAAGTTGGCAAATTGGCTAAAAGCTGAATTTACCGACCGTAAAAAATAAGCTAAGTCTTTCCTAAGTTTTATTCTATCAGAATATTGAGGAATATTTGAACCAAAGAAAACTCAAGCCTTTTCCTCTTTCACACTCAGTCAGGGAATTAGAGAATATATGAACTAGTGAACTTCTAAAAAACCTAAGTCTTTTCTCTATTAGTAATGTTGGAAATATTCAGACCAAAATACTTAGAGGATTTTACTCTCTATGGGTTAGTTGGGAAATTGGTGAAATCTCCAATTGGTTAACTTACAAAAATATGTTAAGTTCATTTCTAGGAGATTTTCCTAATAACACTTGACTTAATTGTTTGACCAAGACAAAACATAAAAATAAACCAAACTTTGACAAAGCATAACTTCTTCATTTCAAGGAATTTCAGCATGGTTCAAAAGACAAAGTTGCTCAAAATTCAATTCTCTATCCAATGGAGACCTTTGTTAGGACTTTTACTAAACTTTACCTTTGACTGTGGATTAGGACCTGACATTTTACCATACTGCCCAAAGCGAGAAAACACACAAGCAAAGCAAAATGTTAGGTCCCTGTTTTGCTAGGGCAAAATGGGGGCATGTTGTGAGACATCACAATATCTACCACTTGTGATATCACTTATTTATTCTCTAGACATGTATGAAAATCATTTAGTGCTTCTTACCATGTCACCACCACATACCACACTAATAAAACATTGAGTTCACATATACTTCAATCCCACAACAACTCCATTGCAAACTTGCTCAAGAAATAGAAACAAGTTCATTGATCGCCTTCAAAATGTGGGTGATATTGATATGAATTGATTTGTTGGTTTTAGAGCCCAAACCTAAAATAAACATAATAATTTCAAAGGAGCTGTGAGGATTGTCTATCTCAAATCAAATGAATAATTCTCACAACCCAACTATGATGCACTAAGAAGTCATCCCTTATACGTTTGAGGGTCCTTGGATCATCTGTATCAACATAAGGTCTCACAACCCATAGTCATAATGACATCACAATCACCCATAGAGCTCAAGGTTCACACAACATTGGGTCATCAATGAGAATGTAGCTTGTAGAACATGTACATTCTTAAAAAAGGGGAGAGAGGTGGCCCATCATAGATGTTGAATCGACACACATGGACCAACATGGAGCCCAATGCTTACTTATAACATTTGAGCCCAAAGGAATTCCTAAAGGTTGTTAGATTCAAATCCATAAGAGGGCCCTTGCAATCCTAGCTTTGTACTTCAAAAAGTTCTACCCAAAGGTTTTTCAAGCCTTGGGATATGCTAGCTTAACACATGATCAATGGCTCCACCATCTTCTTATATTATCATTGTGTACTAATTTTATAGAAATATAACATACCTTTACACCAATAAAAGAAATTTTCTAATATCACTCCAAGAACACGTGTAGATAAGGAAAGTACCCATAATTCATGACATGTAAATTAGTTAACAAACAAAGCAAAGTGGGCTTGACATAAATGATATGGGCATTCAATACTTGCACAAACCATGTAGATCATTCCATAATATCACAACCAACGGCTTATAGAATCCTAATAACGTTGGGAGCTTTAACACATAAGAAAATTGTGAGGTTACTCAATAAAAAGTAATGTAATAGTGTCAAGATCATTTTAGCACAATAGCTTGTTACACAAACAATAAACTATAACATGATCAACAAACATTAGATCTACATTCAGCCCTATGCATATATGAACACCACCCTTTTCTCCACCTCCAACATATAATTCTTCACATGATCAATGCAAAACCTTCTAGTATATATTATCATAGATCATCATCTTTTAAAATATCATATACTTAGATGATCATTAGGTCACAATGACTATAAAATTAGAGTTCAACAAAAGCATATGGCCATGAAAACATTACAAAGAAAGAAAGTATAAATATAAGGGCACCAGTTGATATAGGGGCATGATTAAAGGCTTGATAAAGGACATAATAGGGCTCATTACATCAAATTTCCTAGATTGGTTAGAACTAGGGAGCCATGAAATAAAATACACCCAAGAAGGGGATATGACAACAATTGGTGTTAATAATTGTTCTACTTGGAGATGTGCATGCCTTATGATTAAAGGCTTGATAAAGGACATAATAGGGCTCATTACATCAAATTTCTTAGATTGGTTAGAACTAGGGAGCCATGAAATAAAATAAACCCAAGAAGGGGATATGACAACAATTGGTGTTAATAATTGTTCTACTTGGAGATGTGCATGCCCTATGAGTGCACCAATAATTTCAAATATGTCTCTAGGAAAAGTGAGAGACCAAGAAGAAGTAAAGGGAACAAAACATGGGATATGTATAGACCAAAATGCAACAAGAGAAGGGGAACAAGACTGATTATATACATAGAGATAGTGTAAAATGACTATAAAAATCCTCTAAATATAGAATAAACATGTGAGCACAACCAACATGATACTAGAACAAAAATTATAGTACGTATGCCACAAGGCAAGCACTTTGTAGGGCAAGTCCTACAATGAATTCCCATGGCCCGATTCCATAAGAAACATCATCTTAAAATATGTGTTTTTCATCATTCGAAACAACGTTTTTAGATGATCTCATCCATTCTATCCTAATGATGTACTTTTTACTCAATTAAAAATAAAAATGGCACTTTCCAACATGTGCATGAACATATTTCCCCTATAGGAGAAAGAGAAGAACTAAACCATGCATTGTTGTAGAAGAAGAGGACTTGTATCCCAAGTCACAAATGGGAAATCTCTCGCCAGAATATTGAGATGCACATCAATATTTGGGGCTACCATGATCTGCAGAAGTGAAGATCTCAGATAAAGTCACCAACGTGGTCGCTAGATGGAAGATGCATGCTCCTATGAGAAAACATTTTTGTGATTTTCCACCAAAAATCTCAAAATGTAGAACAAAGATTGGATGAAACAAAGACCAAAGTCTTTGATTCAAGTCCCACCGGGCACGCCAAAAACTGTTGGCATTAAGGTGGGGCAATTTACCAGGGGCTTGTAAAATGTCTTCAAGACTATAATAGGCTAAGAACAACACCAAACTTCTTAGCTTCAAACTTCGTTCCACCGGGCGTACCAAAAATTGTTGATGGTAAAATTTGCATTTGACTAATAATAATGGGATATCTCAAAATGCAAGACTTTGCGAATCGAGATAACCTCCAAGATTTTAGAAGCCAACTCTTTGTTAGATTTTCAATAGACTCGTTTCCAGATTGTTTGGGAAAAAAGGAAAAAGGGAAACATAAAATTAAATCTATTTAACATGACAACATGCCAATCATAAACTTCAGCAACTCACAGAGGATTAATGTGCATATTATTCACAAATAAGAGATAAGAATAAACACAGATACAATGAATGGAAAAGTGTTGGTCACATAATTATTTAATTGCATGACATTTGTTTGAAAGTCTCAGATTTACAAAATAAAGGCCTAGATCTGAGAAAAGTGAAGAAAAAATATCTCAAACAAAATACAATGACACAATGAAAGGCATGCAATAAATCTCTACTGTTGATGAAACCTCTTCATTGTCTTTGTCACTGTCTCAATTCCTATGCTGTGGTGAATAAAATCTCTCCTCTACTGTGCCAAAGCTTTGCATATAAAGAAACATAAAAGCCTCTTTCTTTGCATGTAAATTTGCTGAATGTGGGTCCTTGTTTTCTGGCTTTAAATCTATCTTTTCCCATGCCAAAGACTCCTCTATAGCTGCATGTTGGCCTTACCCAAGCTTCTTGTAGCATTATTCTTGTTTTGACTCGGCATGAAAAATAAAAGCATGAAAAAGAATGAAGCATCGCTTTATTTTACTTTTATGACTCACCTTATAAAAATCCTTAATGACTCATCGTGCCACTTTCTAAATAACGAATCATTTCAAAATCTCAAATCTCTATAAGATTTTAATAAAACATTAAAATGAAACTTTCGATGCAACCAAACAAAGCAAAGATAAACCCTTTCCTCCTGCGGCCAGGTGGGAGACTGCCGCTCATTTCCTTCCCGAGCTCTCTGACAACCTCCCTCTCAGTGCGCTACTGCCTCTCTGTTTTACCTGCATGTTCTGTTCTTTTTTTCCAGTTAGATCCATATTGTGCTGTGCAGGTTTAGTCAAAATTTTACACATATAGCCTCTCATCTCTAACTGACATCTCTATATTTTCTCCTTCAGGTGCGAACGTCATTGATCTATTTCATCAACTGTGGCGCCCATGTTTCTATATACCTACGCATTCATTCAATATGCACCTCATTCTTATTGTCGAGCTCTTGTTTTCGAGAGATTGTGCCTATGAGTTTGAACACTGAGCTATGCTTCTGTATGGCCGCGCATCAATGAATATGCAACGCCATGATTCCTGCAACCGTTATGATACTTGTGTGACTTCTTAGTGGCAGATGCTTTGATTCCTTATTTGATGGTCGCACCTCTTCTAACAATGGCTGTGTTTAATCTCTAGACTGGCTTGCACCTCTTTTTGACGGCTGAGGCTTTAGTTTAGTTTGTGCCTCTTTTCTTAATGCTGGTGACCTGTTTTGTGGAGCCGACCTTTATTCTTGTTGCATTTTATATCATACTCGCGCCGTTTAGAATATGGCTGAGCTCCTTTGTTAGGAAGCATCATCTTAATCTTATGCCGCACCATTCAAGGAATGGGATGCACCATTCATTTCAATATAGCGCCATCACTTACTGATGTGGCTGAGCGCCATTGCTTTGAAAGGCTTGGACTTTCTTTTAATGCTCCTTCATTCATGGTAGAGCCCTCTGTCAGAATGCTACGCCATCATTTCCATATGAGCTGAGACTCATCCTCATAGGCTGAGCGACATTTCCTATAATGGTCGCGCCATCATAAAACTGGCAGCGCCATTCCTTTATGGTGCTCTATCTCTTTATACTGCTGCGCCTTCCATATAAGACTGCGCCAAGTTTGAATATAGGGTGCCTCATCTTCTACTTGTATCTTGCCTCTTAAAAGGTTGCGCTAAGATTTATGCTTTGGGCTTCACTTGCTATGGCAGTGCCATTGTTATGTATGGCTGCGTCTTCTTTTAAAAGGCTGAGCTCCATTTTATTGCGCCAACTCCCTTTCATTTTGGTTGGGCCGCACTTATATGGCTTGCTTCATCGCCATGATCTTCATTTCTTGCATGCCACTTATATAAGGCTACGTGCCATTATTTATTGTCCTATACTTAGGCAGCACCCTTACTTGGTTTACACCGTGCCTTGATCCTCGCCTTCTTGATAGGCTGCACACCATTAGAAAGGTGGTGCCATCCGTTTATGCTGCACCTTGCTTTGTAGCATTGGCTGCATTTTCCTTTGAATAGAGTGGCTTGGCATATTGAATAAAACACTCCATCATACATTAGAGGCTACACCTTTTATTTAACACTAAGCCTTGATATCATTATGTCCTGTGCCATATTATGGCTGATGCTTCACATTTTGCTAACTTGTGTGCCACCATATAAAATGGCCCGTTTTGGTTCTACAGTGCTGCGCCATGTATACTTATGGATTGCCTTGTATTAACATGCCGGTGCTTGAAATGAAACTGCGCAATAATGAATAACTGAATGCTTTGAATCTCATGGCTGCGAGCCTTCTGATGAAACTCCATAGAATTTTTCTGCCACTTAATTTGAGATGCAGTTTTAAAAGGATTTTTTAAATGGTGTGAAAATTTCTTACCAAACATCAAGGTCGACAGGCAATCCCACATCACCCAAAAAAATATTTGTATGTTTTATTTCTTATTTTGGTTGTGTTGGTTTTCCTTGACATCTCACTACATCACGAAACTTCAAGTCTGATCAAATTTGAAAAAATGAAGATTTTTCCTAGATGTGATTACCCAATTCAGTCGGCAGTTTCACGAAAATAATTAATTTTGAAAATCTGTGAAGGATAGAGCCAAACTATTTTACAAGCATGATCACGACTGTATTTCTCTCAATGTGACAAGATTTTATGGTAGGATTCTTTATCAGTTGGGAGAAATTAAAATTCTCTATTTCTGTCTAGAAGATTATGGAAATGATTGATTCTAAAAATTTCTAAAGCTGAATCAAATTGTCTAATAGGGAGCTTCAAGAGGTTATTCCACACATTTTGGCTAATTTTTAGATGAAGATATGCTCCCAATAAAAAACTACACAAAAAGTTGTTTTTCTAACATCCGACACATCTTGTCGAGGTGACGTATTGTAATTTCTCTCCATTTCATTCTCAATATTTCTCTATGCTAAATCAAAAGGCATTTTATAATTCTCTTGTGTTTTCCAAAGGCCTGCATCATTGTTGTCATTGGTTGTAACTATTTGACAAAATGCCAGAGAAAATGTACAAAGCAGGCTGCAAATTGAAGGTGTCCCTTGTGTTGGCTATGAAATACCAGAATTAAATGCTACGTTTTAATTGAGTAATATCTAAATATCATCATAGAAACAATGGAAAAAAAAGTTTGAATTGAACCATTCAAACTTCCTATCAAAAATGCATTATGATTCATTGAATTTTCTAGTGCCAAAATGAAAAAAAGAATGTGAAACATTTAGTTAACAAAAAGTCTGCATGGAGAGGAGTACAAAAAAAGATCAGAACATTTTCTTTACTCTGAGATAACACCAAGGTAAAAGAGTGAGCACCAATGTGAGGAAGGACTACTAGAGGGGTGTACAAAAAGAGAGAGTGCCCAAGAAAGAAAAAGGAGAATTGGCAATGGTGTGGAGTTTATTGTTTGCAGAGAAGAAGTTTGCATCCATTGGTTGAAGAGTGGGAAGAAATAAAGGATAAAGTCTATGGTTGTTTTGAATTAATATATTTTGTTTCCTATATTCATGCAGAGCAAACACCACTAATGGGTCACAACCCACTACTCAGGGGAAGAGGATGTAGGGGATGGCAGGGCAAAGAAGACTTAGTGGTGTTTTCTCTGCATCAAGTGGTATCAGAGCACAGTTAGTAGATCGGTTGTGATTGTGAAGTGTTAAGTTGAAGAGGTAGTTTGTTAAGATGCCTCCAACAGTGAGAAACATGGCTCAAGAGATGAATGATATGAAGGAGAAACATGCTAGAGAGTTGAGGGAGCTAAAGGAAAGAATGGCTACCCTAGAACAAAATCAGAGAAGAAGAGTGGCTCTAGGTGATGAGAATGAGTCTGAGGAAGAAGAAGCTAAGTATGAAGATGTAGAAGAAGAGTTAGTCCTTGAGGATCAAAGGATGGCAAAGTTATCGAGGGCAGTAAAAGAAGACAAGCACAAGATAAAGATAGATGTCCCAAAGTATTGGGGAAGACTTAATGATGAAGAGTTGCTAGATTGGATTGCAATATTGGACAATCACTTTGAGTGTGAAGAAGTTCCTGAGGAGCAGAAAGTGAAGATTGCAAAGACTAAGCTGACAAGTCATGCTTTGTTATGGTAGGATTATCAACAAACAGAGAGGAGATAGTAAGGAAAGACAAAGATTGTTTCATGGGACAAGATGGTAGCTAAGATCAAAGGTAAGTTCTTACCTAAAGATTATGAAGTTCAAATGTTTAAAAAGATTCAAGGTTTAAGACAAAAGGCAATGGATGTTAAGTCATATAATGAAGAGTTTTATAAGCTAAGTATAAGATCTGGTCACAATGAAAGTGAGGTGCAAAAAGTTGCTAGGCATAATGGTGGTTTGAGGTTTAACATGCAAGATGAACTAGTGTTGGCAAATCCAAGGAATGTTGAAGAATATTATTAGATGGCAGTAAGAGTGGAAGAGAAGCTAAAGAGAAGACAAGACAAGATAGCTAGAGGTAGAGGCAACACCTCTAGAGGTAGAAGATCCTTTCAAAATATAAAGCAAGTCAATGAGAGTCGAGAAAGATGAGCAAGGCACAAGGACAAGGTGCAAATTTCAAACAAGGACAAAGTGCAGATTTAAGAGGCAAAGCTTCTAGAGGCAGATTTGCTGGTGGAAGGAGTACAAACACCTTTATAGGTAAGTGTTATAATTTCCAAGAGTTTGGGCACCCAGCATACAAGTGTCCTAAGAAGCAAATTTTTACAAGTGATGGTGAAAGGAAGAATGAGAGGAGGACTCAGTTAGTCCAAGAAGAAGAATGTGGTGGTTCTACTCCCACTAGTTGTGTTGGTGAGGTAGGAGAAACATTGATGTTGAGAGAAAGAGCACTATTGAAGACCTCTGAGGAGGAGTTGATTAAGAGGAAAGCACTGTTTAGGACAACTTGTAAGTGCAAAGACAAAGTATGTAAAGTGATAGTGGATTTAGGGTGTACTGATAATATGGTGTCTAGTGAAATGGTAGACAAACTAAAATTGCAAAGAGTACCTAGGGACACACCTTACAAAGTCTCTTGGGTAAGTGGTAATCAGTCCATTTTGTTAACTGAACAAGCATTAGTAGAGTTCAAGATTAGAGCATATGAGGATAGGATACTTTGTGACATTTTACCTATGGATTGTTGTCATATGATACTTGGAAGACCCTAGTAGTTTGATAGGTGTATAATTTATAATGGAAAAGATAACACCTACACCATTAGGAAGGATGAGAAGACTTTTGTATTGATGCCAATGCAGGAAGAAGTCAAGGAGTAGTCAAAGACAACAAAGATGATAATGTTTGGTAAGAAGGAGCTAGTGAGGCTTGAGGAGAGTGGAAACAAGGAGTATGCAGCCTTTTCAAGGCATAAAGTTGTTGAGATAGCAGATGAGAAGAGTGAAGATGATTTGTAGATAGTTGTGAAGAGGAATGTCTTCATGTGGAAGAAGGAATTGGATGAGAAGGTGTCTTGGTCTGAGATAGCGAAGTGTAAGAGTGAGAAGCTTGAAATGCACAAAGTGATTATGATTGGGATAGTCAAGTGTCCTATAAAGAGGCAGTTGAATAATGTGAGGATAGAGATTTCTAAAGGTAATAGGACAAAGAACAGGCTGATGATAGGTCTGACAGAGGTTGAAAAAGGTAATGGTGTAGTGGACAGTGGAAAGAATGGAGACAAAAAGAGCATGAGGCAAGAAGCTAAGAGGGTAGTGCTGATAGTTGATAGAAGGTTGAAAACAAAGGTAAAAGAGAGTGAGGTAGCAAAGTTTGTTGATAAGAAAGTGGAGAAACACCCCACAAGATAGAGTGTACAAGAAACAAATGTGTCAAGGACAGTGCACCTGTTCAAGGCAAGCATGCAGGTCAAAGATTTGAAGAGTACAAAGGTGGATAGGCTACAACAAACTTTCCAAGGGGCTTGGAAAATTACGAGTTGGGGTGTATGGTGCAGGAGCACCATGTCTATTTTTGATTTTTTGAGATCAATATGAGCCTAGGTGGAGATTTTAGTCTCAATATGATTATATGTGGAGTTTTATTTCATTATTGATGTAATAAAGGTCTATTAAAGACCACTTCCAATGTATCTAAGCCATTTATGGCATGTTTGAGTAATGATGAGAGTGTAGGATAAGTTTAGAAAGTTCTTTTTTGACTATTTTTGAGGGACAGGCTGCCTTGCCTACTTTTCAGGCCTTTTTCCTCGATGGCACAAGAGAGGATGAACATGGATTTATTGTAGACTTGATATATTATGAATTAGACATCTAGAGAGAGGAAGAGATGAAGTTGAAAAAAAAGTGTTGTAAAGGAAAAATGAAAGAAAATTATAGTTTTTTGCTTTTTGACTGTGTTCTTGCTATCTGACTGCTTAGTACAGGACCGCACAACATGGTCAAGGATCAAGATGCATAAAATGTTGAATGGAATATGTTTATATTTGTTTTAAACCAAGTTAGGGAGATTTTCATCAGTTGGGGAGCATTTTATCAAACATTTTCTACATATTGCTATGTTTTTTTCTATCTTATTACTATTTTTCTGCTATTCTTTTATCTTGTACTTGCCCGTATAGTACATTCAAGGGCATAATTGATCAAAATGGTGTAGGGGAGGTTCTTACCTCTCATTTGCATCTAATAGGAGGGAATTTCATCATAGTTTAGGTATTTTATCAGTGTTTCTGTGCAAGTTGGTCTTAAGCCCTTATTTAGGGTTTTAGGGAGGTTTATGGATTCCTAACCCATCCATTTATGTTAGAGCCCCAAAAATGGTTGGAATGAGATCAAGTTGGCATGTTTTCTAATGAGTTTAGTGTGCAGGAGTAGGGGACAAGTGGTGATTGAAGTTTGGAGCTATTGGAGCCTATTAGCCTCATGCATTAGGCTAACTAGGTTTGGTAGGATGAAGTTTTGATCATGAAATGACTTGGAGTGATCTTGGACCCCCAAAACTTGTGAAATCAGTCTATTTGAAACCTATTGGACACCTTGGAACATGAGTTAGAAGATTGGAATTGAGTTTGTGTGTACTTGCTGTGTAAAACTGACTTAATTAGGCCTTACTGGAAATCGGTGCAGTCAAGATTTGGGGTTTATTTTCCAAAGGACCTCCTAGTGCATGTTTGGTATGTTAAATAACTTGATAATAGGTATTCAAAAAGCCCTTAATGGTCTGGTTTGGAGGTTAGCATCTCAAGTTATTGCTTGACATTCCCTTTTTGAGGGCTACAAGGATGTTGGGGCAGTTGTGAAGGAAGTGGTATAAGGGGTTGTCTCCTGAGCATTTCGATGGTTTTTTGAGCATAGACCAGTCAAACATAGGTGTTGGGTCCATAGAAGGTTAGGGAAAGAGCCTAGGTGTATGAACCCAAAGATTGTGTTGTTGTCTAGTCTTGGAACCATGGAAAATGAGAGAATAGTCATGTCTAGAAAGAAGACCAATGGAGAAGCTAGGTCCACAAGGGCCTAAAAGTCTTGTTTTCCCCACCATCCCCTGTATCCTCTTCCCTTGAGTAGTGGGTTGTGACCCCTTAGTGGTGTTGGGTCTGCATCATATATGTAGGCGAAGAAATAATGAAATAAATCTCTTTTATTTCTATGAGTTTCCATTAAATTTTGTATTCAATTTTATTTTTTAGAATCAATAAAAGTGTAGATAAATTGTTGCTGCTTGATTTGGTGGTCTAGTAAGACCTCCAAATTTCAATCTGCATCAATTGTTATCAGAGAAAGGTTGCTCTCTAGGAGAAAGATTGAGGAGAGCTCTAATATTTTTGTTGTACATATGAGAGAGTCCTGTAACTACAAAGAGCCGAGAAAAATGAATTTTGTGTGAGATCATGTTAGCTATCCTCTAACAGAGATGAAGGCTAGGTAGAAGGTTTACAAACATCCTCCACTATGTGAAATTGGGTAGAGGAGGTTTTGAGAGGTGCATCTTCTAGGATCTTTTTTTGGTAGAGTATAGTTGTGGTTGAGTGTTTTGTTGTAGGTATGAGAGGAAACCTATAATTGCAAAGGACGTAGGCTCTAAAAGAATTTTTTGAGTTCATGCTATACTTGTAAGTGTGTGTGTAGATTTCTAAGGTAAAATTATAGATTGTGAGTGAGTTTCATGTGTAATTAAAATGACAAGAAAGAACAGAATGAGATTGGCCTTGTGTAGGGATTTAAAAAATTTATTTATTGAGAGGAGAGAGAATTTAGAGTTAGATTGTTAGGCCTGAATTTAAATAAGTGTGTAGAAATATCTAGGAGGTTAGATCTCTTGGAGGAGATTCAAATGAAAGAAGATGAGAATAATATGGGTAAGACTGAGTCCCATTATCTTTTTGATGATGATTTTTCTGTAGGTGAACCTATGTGTGCAAGAAAAGAGGAAGAACATAAGAATCTGATAGTAGTAGAAGCATGCCTTTTGGAAGTTATGGAGGAAATGGTTGAGATTGAAGGTCTAGCTCTTAGAGTGAAGATGAGAATAAAGTTGCAACATGAAGATGTCTATTGGAAGACCTAGAGTAGTTGGTAAAAGAGGATGAGGATGTTGCAGCAAAGGATGGTGAAGAAGATGTTGTAGTAGTAGAAGAAAAAATGAAAACAAAGGTAATAATTAATATTTTTCATTTTCATGATGACGAAGATGATGTTGAGTTGTATATAGATGAGATGGTGAGAGTGGAAGAAGAGGTGAATGCAGAGGAGAAGATGGAAATTTTTTATTGCCATGATATTGTTAGTATAGATCTATATGCAGGTGCTATAGAGGAAGGTGCAGATGAGATAGAGTTGGAAGAAGGATTTTGGTAGAGGATGGATTGTGGTGTGTTAAATCCCATGAGATAAGGGAAGAGCAGAAAGTCAAATTGGTGAAGGAGGTTAGTTTATGGTGGATCAAATACCACGAGAGGAAGGAAGATTGGAGAATAGACTTGGTGGAGAATGAGATTGTCCTAGCCAAATGCTAGAAGAGGAGAAGGAAGAAGTATTCTGATGCACCTGTTGCAGTAATGGAGTTTGCCACAGATTTTTTACAACTTGGAAGGGTGGTTCTATCGTCCAACTCAATTTTGTGATCCCATGCTCACAAATATTTTCTTACCCAACATGTGTGTGTATATATATATATATATACACACACACACACATTAAGGTATTGTAGTGACATAAATGCCATATATATTCAACTATCCCTATTTCTTTTGCCTTTATGTTGTGGTGCCTTGTTTTATGTTGTGATGCCTCCCAATGCCCTATTGTGACCTCCTATCACTTGTCTTGCATATATTTTGATACCATATTCTATCTTTGTGTTGCTATTGTCACCTTAGTGAATGACACTCTATCAACATTTGTTTCTCTTTTGTGGTGGTTAATGATTTGTGCAGCAAATGTTCCTAGTTTGTGATGGATGTCCATGTTGTTATATGCACATTCCTAGCCCTATGGTAGATTGTGCCCCTCTTAGTAGTTTTCTTTCCTTATAGTTGAAGTGGTTGCCTTGGTTTACCTTGTGGCAATGCTTTTTCATCTTTGTGGTGCATCTCTTGTCTATGGTGAACCATCTTCAATTAGTGGTGATCCTATGAGCATATATCATGATTAGTTTGACTTATGATTTCTCATAATTTGGATACAACCATTATATGAATGATCTGGACCTTTGGAGTTTTTGGTTGAATATTTATAGAAGCTTCTATGTGTTTTAAAGGTCTATTTGCTCACTTGGTAGGTGTTCATCATCTTGTTTCTCATCATCTTGGTGTATCTTATTTGTTTTGCACGTCCCATCCACCATTTGATGCACCTTATTTCCGCGTGGATGTCCCATAATCAAACTATGTTTAAAATATTTACCTACCCATTGTCCACTATTCATTTTCACCTACCCTAATCCAATACTACAAGTTCACAGGTTATTTCAAATATGGCTTTTTTGGTTAACTCAACTAGTGGAACTTGGATGTCTCTTCACCATTTTTAAGTTCATCCTTGTTTCCCTAGTAGTTGTTGTTTAGGTATGCTATAGTAGGGCATGATTTGAATGTTTATTCTAAATCCCTTTGCATAGGTATGGTAGGCTTTCTCATTTCAACTATTCCTCCTTTATATGGCAAAGAGTTAAATGTAATCCTATTAGTGGTTGTGCTAGGAGTAGTTTTCCATGTTAGTCCTATATTTTCTTGTTTTGTTATGTGTTCTTGCATATTTTAATTATGAGGACATGTTCTAAGGTACCCATTGAATCAATCTTGTGTGATGCCATGTGATCTCTTGGCAAGGTGTTGTTTGTATCTTATTGATAGTGAGGTGACAAAGAATTGAATTTCCTCCAACATATGAATCCAAATTCTATATATTCATAAGTTGGAGAGGGGAAAAGGGTTGAATGTTTGTTAGCACAATTGTATAATAGAATAGAGAAGAGAGTGTACGGTAGTGTTTCCCTTGTATTTTGTATGATGTTGAGCATAATATTGAATGTATAATTTTGGTCTTCATTGTATCAATGTTTAATTTATTTTGTAATCCAATAAAGGAATGATTATATAGGTCATTATTTGATCACTTGCATGTATCCATAATTATATTGTATGCTTTTGATACTCTCACTAACTATCTTGATCACATTTGTTGATTTGAGCATTGTAAATTTTTTTAAAGGTGATAGACACCCATACTGAGATAAATTAGATAATAAAAATGTAATTACAAATCCAACCATAAAATTAACCTCTAGTGGAATTTGCTTACAAAAAATCCAAGAACATCACAAAGGGTAAACCAAAAAACACCCAAAAAGCCAACCAACAGAGAAACATCACAAAACCCAAAAAGCCAAACAACTAATCAGAATTCGAATCATGGTGTTCTGGAAGGGGTGGAAGTGGAAATGGAAGAGCAAAGGCCAGAGTACTCGGCACATGTGGGGGGCCTGGGGCTAAATCTGGAGCATGATGACCGAGGAAACGAATGGCAGTGAACGTCCCCCTCGCCCTGTCGGCCAACCCACTCAGGAGCTAAAATCTATGGGTGTTCAGGGGCCTATTAAAAGCATTAAAACAATATAGCTGAAGTCCACGCTGCAAACTAGTATAAATGCAAGCGGCATGGTGAGAGGTCTGTAGGAGTTACCTATCGAAGATTCCATCAATCAGCGTCTCCCCCTCCTAGAAGTCATATACTACCAACGCAGCCCGCCACTTCTCTGCATTCAGGAAAGACTCATGTATCAACCAACAACCAAGGGTGTACGCATACTCCTAGTCTTGAGTTAAATCAAACATGTTGGACATGAAGGTTGCCACAATTTCAGAGCCCCTTATCTGCTTATCGTCAGGTTGCAACAGATAATAACCCAACACACAACAGATAACAAACACTACACGGTCACACTCAACTTTAAAAATCTGACGTAGGAACATCGTATTT
The DNA here is from genome assembly GCA_027924645.1 of Cunninghamia lanceolata. Classification (NCBI taxonomy): domain Eukaryota; kingdom Viridiplantae; phylum Streptophyta; class Pinopsida; order Cupressales; family Cupressaceae; genus Cunninghamia; species Cunninghamia lanceolata. The sequence continues at coordinate 756,012 of BSBN01000233.1, forward strand.
AGCAGTTCTTGATAGATTGGTTCACTATCAACCTAAGGAAGCAAAACCCAAAGATTTTGAACCCACCGATCCATCACCCACCACCACACCATAAACAAAAGACCTTAGCTAATTGACCGACAACTAAAAAGGAGTAGACCAAAACATCTATAACTGGAAATGAAGATACAATTCTAATAAATAAGCCATTGATAAGTGGCTGCTCATTACTATGAATGCTCTTAAGCATGAGCACGGAAACCAACGATCCATCATGGCATAATCCAAGAAGGTTGGCATAGAACACCTGATAATATCATTGAATGTTCTGTGGGTGGATGATCTAATTTTCTTTAATATACATGAGGAACATCACCTTGTGAGATTTTCCCTAGGTAGGATTGAAAATGAAAGGAATGATGATGTATTCAAATTGGACCTACAATCCATACGACCGCCAATCAACCAGCTAACAAACGATGACTCAAAGGTACACGCCACATCTGCTCCTACCCAACATCCCTGGTGATTTGACATCCATTTATGCCTGTGTGATAAATGGATTCTGAAATATATGGCATTAAAGGAAAGGTTCTCCTTCAATGGCTGAAGATGTCACCTCTAAATGCCCAATCTCTTCTCATTTAATTTTTCTGATCACCACTTTACCAGCCATCTTATCAATCATCAAGGTGACGATTTGCTGAGCATTATCTCCTACTACCATTAATTGTTGAACAGGTGGCCATCCTTCTCACTATCCTATTCCTAGTGCCACCGAAGACAAGTAAGTACCATAAGGCCACAATGGCTAGAAGAAATAAATTTCTCATTTGTCCCATGTAACATCTGACTCTAAGGGCTAAGCCATAAGTGTCCTTAACTTCAAATGAAAATGGCTAAAATGGTACACACGTATCCCTACACTGCCCTATCCAATCACAACCCAAAGGACAAATCCTTTCACCACCCCATCAAAAATGCCAAACCATACAAAAACACTCTCTCCCCCCATAGATCCGAAACCACAAGTTCCAACCAAAGAAGACGTATCTAATCCTTCATCAATAACATATGATCTTTTAAAAGAGAAAGCAATATTGGAGGAGAAGAGCCCTGACAAGGATTGTAGACGATTTCCTTCTGCTTTTGATCTATTGCTGCATTAGCCAAGAAATCCGCAACCTTATTTCCCTCTCTAGAACAATGAGATATTTGAGATATTTGAATGGAGTCCAACTTCTCAATTAACTCCCATGCTTGGCAAAGAACATAATCAATTTGCTAATTCTTTGAATTTCTGGTCTACACTGGCCTTATAATTATGAAAGAGTCACCGTCTATCCACATAGATTTAAATCCATGCTCTAATGCTAGTTGAAGTCCGTGTACAAGCGCTGAAGCCTCCGCCACGTTATTGGTTCCATTTTCCAATTTGGAAGATTCAGCCAATAGCCAATGCCCCTCATGATTCCTTATTATACATCCCATACCTGAGGGCCTTGGATTGCCACAACATGCTGCATCAAAATTTAACTTAACAAAAGGGTACTTCAGTGGGAACCATTTTACCCCACTCCTATCCACCTTCTGAGAGAATCCTTGACAGGCTAAATCATATGAATTTCGGTCCAGACTAGTCTTAGAATTTTTTACCATTAGGTCATCTCAACTTGACCATTTTGAATTCTTATTACTTGTTCTTCTGAACTTTGCGCTAATAACCTCTGATATAGCTACCTCTATCTCCTTACAAAGTTATTTCCTAGACTTCATCGTATGTATGAAGATTCTGAAATTTCCTTCTTTCCATATGTGCTAGATAAGCATGGACGGAGACACTATGCATAAACTATTCAAAACTGAGTTAACATATAGGTTTAGCAAGCTTTTAAACAGCCGCACCAGAGATTTTGGGAGAGGTGTTATCCAATTTAGTTGCCTAAACAGCCAACCCCAACACTCCCCACTAAACTTACAATGCAAAATAAGATGATTGATGTTCTCCTCAGACGCCCCACACGATACTTATAAAAAATTGCTCCGATTGACAGCGTTTGAATCCTTTCTCTTGTCAAGATTCTCCCATGAATGGCTAGCCATGAAAACAGACCAGCCTTTGGAAGAATAGCATTCGACTAGCATAAGTGTGCTGGCCAATCATATTTTTCACCTGTAGTCAGCTCCTTATATCCTTGCTTTACCTTATAGTTCCCAGAGACATCCCCTGCCTAGATCAACTCATCCTTTCTATTTGACATGTACATGATTCTCATACTTAGGATGTCTCTCAATATTGCTTTCTACTCCTAAAGAAAGTCAAAATCCTCAAAGCTTCTCCAGATCACCTTATATGGGAAGCTACTCGAATCTAAGACACAGTAGCTATTCACCTTCACTCCCTAATGAAATTTCAAATAAATTTTAGGTTCTTTTAAATCTTTTCTTGAAGAAAGCTTAGGCCACTCGTTCCATGAATTATCTTAAAAGTTTGCTTTGGATCCATTGTGAATAATCCAAGTCAACTTTGAGAGAATGACTTCTCTACTTTTAACAATGAAATTCCACATAGAAGAACGCCTCGGTGGATTTTTAGCTGTGAAGATCCTCTTAGGCTCTTTATTTTCCAAATACTTTGATTGCATCATCCTTGCCCACTTTGATTGGGGCTTCCTGTACATTTGCCATGCCAATTTTTCTCCAATGGCTAAATTTTTCACTTCCTAATTAATAATACCCGCCCCTACTTGAGATTTCGGTCTACAAACCTTCTCCCAAGAGATCAAATGAATCTTTTTCATACTAGTGGAGCCCTTCCATAAGAACTTTCTGCATATTTTTCCAATCTCTAAAGCAATTCCTTTGGGCATTTGTAAAGTGGACGTCATATATGGCGGGATTGTTGTTAGCATGGCTTTGATCATAGTCAGTCTTCCAGCTAAAGGCAACCACTTCCCTTTTGAGGTGCCAATTTTGTTTATTAGGTTTTCTAGTGTTCCGTTCCACAAATCTTTTCTATGTCTTCCATTAAACAATGATATCCCCAGATACTTGCCCAACAACGATTCTACCTTATAGTTAAAAATCCTGCGTATCTCCCTCCATCTTTCATCCTCAGCAAAAAAGAGATAAATCTTTAATTTTTTATCATTTATCCTTTGACCCGAAGCTCCACAATAAGCATCAATGATGGTCTTAATGAAATACAATTCCTTCTTATTAGTACTAGTACCAAAAAGAGTTGTGTCATCTGCAGACATTGTGTGAGTTAAAACTTTATTTGAATTTTCCAAATTTACCCCCTTCCATCAATTCATCTTATTTGCATCTCTGATTGACCAAGTCAAATCTTCTACCATTAAAATAAAAATGTATGGTGATAAAGGATCACCTTGCCTTAAGCCTCTTGATGAAGCAAAGGAACTTGTCTTCACTCCATTTATTAGAACAAAAATATTTATTTCTCTGACACACACTTTTATCCACTTAATCCATTGTTTGGAGAAGCCTAACAAGCTCAAAACATAAAAATAGACTCCCAACTCACTTTGTCATATGCTTTAGCCATATCCAATTTAATAACCATGTTGGGAATTAAGGTGTCTCAACCTTGGTAATTCCTTGTATTATTTTATTGTATTTATTTATTTATTGCCTAGTGTTGTAATTAGGATGCAAATCCTTAATGTCATCTTGTGGGAGTTGGCATGGTGATGTGTCATCCTACGTGGAAGGTGACAACATGTAAATTTGTTCTCACATGAGGAGATAGACATCCCACTTAGTGGTAGGAATATTTTGCCATGTGTCAGCATCTTGGATAGTGTGTAAGGGAATATTGATTGAAATGGTTATGACAGATTCCTATGACAAATCTATGATGTGTAAGAGTCGTAAATGAAAGATTCTATGACAGGTGAAGACATGTGTCACAAGACATCTTGGAAGAAGGAATCATTGGGTGTCCCAAGGAGGGTTATGACATTTTGTAGGAGAATATGCTATTTTTAGCCTGTGTATGATAGATTCTCTTACATCCATAAGATATGACAGTTATGATGGATTCTATGACATTCGTAAGAGTCGTAAGACTATTTTCCATTGCCCAACTTGGGAATGGGTGATTTCTTTGGGATGAGGTGATATGACAAGTGTCGATAGGCATAGGTTTTGGGCCATGAGGCCATGTTGGACGCCCATCTAAAGATGAACTCATTTTTGCCTTGTATCTTCTATATAAACAGGTGCTTTGGAGAGGAGACATAGTATGTGATTGATAGGTACTGTTATGCTGCCGAATTGTGTCTAGGTATGAGTGTTGAAGACTCCTGCAAGAGCATTGGCTCTATAACTGTATTTTAAACCTCATTGTTTAGATAATACATTTGAGCTGTATTTTGGAGTGTGGGGTTTTTTACCTGTAAGGGTTTTCCCCACGTATATCTTGTCTCTCTCTATCTCTCTCTCTCTCTTCTATCTTCTTTCTTGTGTTGTGTATTGCTGCAATATCTCTATTGTTGGGTTAAGATTTTCATAACTATAAAGATTAAAACAAATTTGCACTCATCTCTCCTCATTAGATTAGTGTAGGAAGTGATTTCCACACACCTAGCTTCCTTTCAAACCATGCTTGGATCCTTCCCTTGCTTTATTGAATGTATAATCTCATAAGCTAAAATTGAACCTTCTGACATTTCTTTCCTAGGTATGAATCCCCCCTACTCCTCCAAACTGATACCTAGAGGTATAGCTGCTAGTCTTGATGCCACCACCTTAGATATTACCTTATACTACAAATTGCATAAAGAGATTGGTCTAAATTCTATGAAGGAGAAATGCAGTTTAATATTTGGAACTAGCATAATATTGGTTTGCTTGATCTCTTTAAGCACATTCTCAAACTTTATTGATTCTTCCACCACAAGGAAAATGTCCCTACCTACTATATCCTAGCACTCTTGAAAAAATGACCTAGTCTAGCCATCCAGGCCTGGTGCCTTGTCTCCAGGCATGGAAAAAACTGCCGCCCTAACCTCTTCCTGAGTAAATTCTTTCATAAGTTCTATATTTTGTTCATCTGTCACCAATTTGGGCACATTAAAATTAAAGCTGCTATCTTCACCTAAAGAAGCTTGCTTTGATAAAATTGATTTAAAAAACTAAATCACTTGACCCTGAGTCTTATCCATATTGCAAGTAACCACCCCATTAGCCTTTCTAATACTCTTGATAGAATTCAAATGATGTCAAATTTTGGAAGAGAGGTGAAAGAAATTTGTGTTTCTATCACCCTCTTTTAACTAGGTCTCTCTCGACTTCTGATGCCAAAACACTTCCTCCCACATCAGCACTTCCTCAAGCTCTCATCCTAATTATTTCTCCCTCATATATCTATCAATGTCCATGCCATACTAGATAATTTCTTGAACTGTGACCCTGACATTATGTTGGATTCTATTTTCCTTTATAAAAATATTTTTGAAATGAAACCTATTCCATTCAGTTATCTTCTCTTTTACAAACTTCAATTTATGGACTAGCTAAAACATCCTTGAACCTCTCACAAATGATGTTGAGAGCCACCAAATCTGAACTAGAGGTACAAAATCCAAATCCCTTAACCACATCTCTTGAAATGTAAAATAGTACCCCTGAAATTTCTTTTCCTCGCCTATTTTTCAACTTATTGGGAAGTGGTCTGAACCTATCATAGGGAGAATTTGTTCTTTGAAATTCAAATCACCTTGTAGAATTGAAATGAAATAAGAAATCTATCCAACCTTTCATCTATCCTCAAAAAATCTTTCTGTCAATTAGTCCATGTAAATTTACCATTTGTTGGTCTACAATTATAAAATCTTTAAAATCCTTTTGTACATGCGCAGTGATTGCAATACCTCCCAATTTCTCTAAATCATCTAACATCACATTGAAATCACCAATTCATTCTTTACAAACCTTAAAAGCCTACTTAAATGCCTCCATATATGATGTATTTGAGAAGAACCCATAGGCCCATACACACATACAATCCACACATCTTTTAAATTCAAAGCTTTTGGAAATTTACCTAATATCCAATTATCTCAATTAAGGGAAGGTGCTTCTTCCATAGAATTGCCAAACCTCCTAAAGCACCACAAGATGACTACAAGATTGATTCCCATTCTTTTCACTTGCCAAAAGTTGAGGAACCTTGCTTTGTAAAAATTTTTGTTTCTTGCAATAGAACAATATCCGCTCCAACCCCATCAATTTGTTATTTGATGAAGCATCTTCTGTTATTACCTTCATTGCTCCCAAGGAGAGCTCTTTGCTCCCCTCTTCTTCAAATCTATGTCAATAATGGTTTGTACCCCCACAACTATCTCCTTCTAAGTCTAAGACTTTCTCTACCTAGAACTTTTCCTAGATGGCATAGGGGTACACCTAATTCCCTTTGTCCCCATAGGTGTTTGGGAAATACCCAAGGATTTATATATCACATCAACCTCATTCTCCTACAAAACTTCATCTAGAATCTCATCACCAATGCCTTTTGTGACCTTTGGTAGAGCCTCCTCCAATAATGCCTCTAGCCCAAAATTTTCAATTTTTGAGTCTACTCTTCTTGCTTCTTCATCCTTCCCCTTAGTAGGAACACCTTCTATCTCTAATCAGGTCTCACTATCAGCATCCTCAGTAGACACCTTGGCTTCTCCATCCTTATCCACCATTATTTTTCGTTCCAGACTACTCTCTAGAGTTACACTCCTAATAACATCATCTTCTTTACTCATATCTTTATTCCTGATCTGAGGGGAAAAAACCACTTGTAGGTTTATTGGATCTTCCCCAAATGAGCTTCTACCATAGTTTCCTCATTCTCAACACTGCATAACCTTTGGTCTTTTCCATTCACAACTTCCAGCAACTGATCATCTTTCAAAATATCTATTTCACCTTTTCCCCAAGAGACCTTCAAACAATATATTTCACAATTTCTCCATGATACCTTCCTTTTTTCCTCGATAATTGGTTCCTGCAGAGGAGACTACTCCATAAACTCTGCACCTTCAAAGAAAATTTCATGATCCCAAAGCCCTTCTGGCATCTTGATCTGAACCTTTTTTGGGAACTCTACCTCAGTGTTCATCAGGACACATAATTTAATTGTGGAAAGCTAGGTACTATTCCTATTTTTCTTAATTTCTTAAAAAATTCCCCAAATGGTTTCCTATTATTTTCAGTGTCTCTGTATCCCTATACTCAATAGGGAGATTTGGATTCTGAACCCAAAAAGGAAGGAATGGAATTTTTTCTCTACTTGTAAGAAAATTATCTTTCCATAGTTGATAGAAAATGGAAGTCTCTCCAAATTTCCACAGGTTGTTCAATAAGATTTTATCTTTCTCTTCCTAGCTAACACATTCAAAAGCAAAAAAAACCCTCACCCAAATCCTCCATTTATTCCATTTGACCCCATTGTTCGATTACCCATTCTTGTAAATCAATAATGGAAAAATGGGGGGAGAGGACCTTACCTATTAGGATCATCTTCCTCAGGGATTCTACTCTATTTTCAAATGAATCAACAACCAGCTGAAATTTTATCACCAGGGCTTTTCTATGAATAACTTGAGGATTTTTCTTAGGTCTATTAAACCATTCTCCCTTATTTCCTGCCACTCTTGAAAAGCTATGGTATCTATTCCACTTTTTTGACCTTCTCATACCACTCCTCTTCCTTCCAATTTGTCCCATATCTTTCTGAAGGTTGAGAAACCTCCTACTCCTATTCTCCTCATCTATAAAGCAAACTTTCTTCTCTATTAGACCTTGTTCTCTTCTAAATTCTTCCTCCTGAGATCATAAAGGAGGCTTCCTCTGAGCATAAACCAAAAAATCTCTTTGGCCCCTTTTGGCAATCTTGACACTTTAGGTATCTTCTAAAAAAATTACTCTCCTTATATGATGAGAGGTTCGTGTAGCAACCTATTGGGAACTACTATTGTATTTTCTTCCAAAGAACCTTTGTCTAAAAATATATTGTTGATGGCCTCTTGATTCATCCCTATTGAGACTTCTCCCAAAATGTCTCCCATGAAGAGTGTCTCTTTTCCAACTTGAAGCTATTCTTCATGTGCTTACAGAATTTGTTTTTTTGCATGTTCAGTCAGCCATGGATACCCATGACACCCAAAGATTTGTACTGATTTGAGCATTGTATTTGAGTGGTTTGTATAAAACCTATTGTAAATGTTTTTGTGAGGCATCCCTTCAAAGTTATACATGAAGTGTAAGTGTTTACTAATGGATAATTAAGATATGTTCAAGTGGTTAACTTGTGATATCTTCTATTTTCAATCCCTACATATTAGATCCTAGAATATGTGTAGGGTTTCTAAGCATAGTCCTCCATGCCAACCTCTACAAGGTGCCATATTTTTATTTACTTCAATAATATTTTATGGTTATGATTTCTTTATTCTCTTGTCCATATGAATGAAGGCACCCATTTGTAATTTTTTTTCTACTTGCTACTATCCCAGCACATACCAAACAATTACAAAGTTTGAATCCTTTAACAATTAAAATAGAGTTAGTTGATTTACTACAATGCTTAATTTTATTGTAACCTATTACGTAAAAAGTTTATATATGTCTTATAAAGGTTATCCAAAGTGAAATATGCACTATTGTTACCACAATATCCATATGCGAAGTGAGATAATATACCACAAATTTTTAAGGGGTTAAGAAGAGTACATCCTAGTCTCCACATCATTGGTGCATATTCTTATAGAGGTGTTAGATCCTTTATCCAAGGTAAAATAGTACACAAGTGCTTGGTGAATATCTTGTTAGGGATTGCATGCAAAAGATATCAATTAAATGTAAATAAAGATTAAACAGAGGAATGAAAATACATAGAAATAATAATAGTGAGAGACAAGTTTTAATGTGGTTCACCCAAACCTAGGCTACATCCACCAACACAGAGTCCAATATTATTATCCAGTAAATCAAACCGATTATAACCAGCAATCCTTGCAACTCAATACCATTGCAAAATGCTACAATACATCAATAGAAACCCTAACCCTTAGCCGCTTTTATCAAGCCTTATGTTGGTTACAAAAATAGGGTTTTTTATGTCAGCCAATAGAAAAATAACTCCCGAGGCTTCTATAAAATAATAAATTTCATTTGAGGTTTCGGGGGCACTGCCCCTCGGCCCCGCTCTGCATCACGACAAGGAGCGTGCCAAGGGTGCTGCCCCTGGAGCCCACAAGGGGTGTTGCCCCTTGACCTCGTTAAATAATTTGGGGGGAAACTGCGCTGATAAAAGTGGGGTAAATTTAACCTCCGAGTCTGATTAGGCCCCATACAATAACATATCTAATAAGACTTTCATTTTTTTAGATATGGTTTATATCAAGGTCAATTTTATAATTATTTATCCCTAATATCTTGAAGATACACATGTTAGGAAATGGCCCACTTAGAATAGTATAACCTAAAGAAGGATTTATCCATCCTTATGAATTGGTGCTTTCATATCATTGCTTGATCATGAGTCCTACCTTCCACGTTTGTTGACACACTCCTATACTTAAGTGTTAGCACAAGTCTCTAGAATATGTGGAGTCACATGTTCAATCATGAATAGATACTATGATATAGAAAATAAGCTATTTATGACTTTAATATTTTATTAATGAGACAATGGATGCAATGATATAGTAAGAAGTGCTAAAATGATAAACTAGATACAAAAATAGAAATTATAGAAAACAAATATCTTGGAGCTGGAAGATAGAGTTGACTATCTTAGACACTATTGTTGATGGTCTTTTTGTCTAGTCAAGATTTTGATGAACAAAAGTTCCTAGAATGACCATGAACAATGGAAAAGTTTGTATATGTGGGACCCAACCTATAGACCAATCTCTAGAGTGAAGATCATCTTCCTACTTACTCCAAGCTAACTATAAATAGGGAGGAAAAGAGAGGAGGGAAACATGCATAAAGTAAAATATAGAAATCATGAAAGGCCATAAGCTAGGAGTAGGCATCCAATCACTATCTAACAAGGGCTTAGCAACACACAATATCTTAATCAATAGTAATGAAACTAAGAGCATGCACAATAATCACAAGACTTCATGCACACTAATGATCAGTTAGAACTTCTAGAGTAACAACCTCATAAATTAATGTTACTTTATAGGTTCCTTTAGAGATAAACAATAGAAAGATGAAGAAAACAACAAGATAACATTTCTAAACAATGAAGAAGAACACAAAATAACCATATTCCAATCCCCAAAATAAAGCCACCTAACAACAACACAAGAGGTAAAGGAAGATTGCTCATTTATATTAACCATAACAAGGTTAAAGAGAGAAATATAGTTATTCACAGGCTCAAGGTAACACAAAATAGCCATCCTTGCTTAGAAAACATTCACCTGATCCTTTTGGAGTGACTAGAAAATCACAACAAAAGAGGGATATTACAAGAAATTATCTAGCCAACATCATGTACAAATTTATCCTCTAAGGTATGTATAATACAAGAGAGAAAAGAAGAGGGAAATAGAAAGAGGGAAGCCTACAATAGGTGAGGTGTGACTACAACATTCAATGTTGATGCTATAGATGTTGGTAGCTCATTAATTTTTTCCTTTCTTTTTGTGAGCACTCTTATTTAAATATTTGGGAAATGAAATCTGGAAGGCCTCTAACAAAATAATTAATCAATATTGATCCTCAGCTTGATTTTTTGTATGAAAATATTTTTGCAAGCACTTGAATTATCATCTTACACTTCACCTCCTATGAAATATTTTATTTTTATTGTTGCACATTTCTTTTTGTTGTACACTTTTTTAAAATAAAATTATTTCCTTACTAGAAATAAGTGCAACCACTTTTATTTAATATTTCTCCTCTTTTAATTTTTCTATATAATTAATTTCTCCTCTTTTCTTCTTATTCTACGTGAATCTCTTTCCCTATAGCTTTCTTTCTTTCCTTTACTTTTTCTCTTACTTGTGACATATGGACAATTAAAATAATCACCATCCATTCTCTTACATTTCTATCACAAATATTTCTCTATAAATGATTTTTTTCATGCCTTTTATATTTTGATTTCATTTTAAATTGTTGAAATTCACTTTAGTCATTAAAACTGTGTTTTAATAATTAAATCATGTGCAGGCCTCACACTAATATTTTAATATTAAATTAGATTTTAAGATTAAACTAAATAAATTTTAATACGAGCAAATCTCTGGAGGGTGAAGATATACTCTGGCTTGCACAGTTGGAGTTGGATTGGTTGCAAACTTTGATGAAGTTGGATTTGACCTATAGACTCTCCCCCGAGCAATCATTTTAATTGAATGATTAAACTAATATTAATATTTCCTATCATAATCTTCGAGCCAATGGCATTATTTGGTTCTACCATTCTCCTTTGATGCTTCTTTAGACTCCATGAACAATTATTTTAATCAAGATGATTAAAATAATATTAAATTATCTTGATTACTCAGAACAGATTTTGGTGAGCTGAGCGTTCATGATTTATGTAGAATTAATTTAAATAATACAAATATATTGTGGTGGATCTTGACACTTAGATTGACGTAAATTAAAATAATGATATGACTTTGCATTTAATTACTTTACCTTAATCATTAATTTCCTAGCAACATTAAACTATTGTTGCACTTTTCCACATTGGAGTTAACCACCAATGGTTGTGCTATTCATTTGCATCTCCTTTCATAATTGTTGCAACTCCAACGAACTATTGATCTTTTTAAATCCAACAGTAACTGTACATTCTCCAAATAAAATCTAAATTCCTCTTCTTATTTATGCCATGTTGGGGAATGTTGTGCACCGTATTATGTTTATTTCTTTTTCATTTCAATTTTACTTACCCCTTTTGTGGGCTGCCACGTTTGATTCTGATTAGTCTTTGTTAAATTAAAGGTTGTTATTTGCTTGACTAGTCTTTGACTGAAGAATAATGTTTAATATAAAGCTCTTCCCTTGTAGAAAATTACAGTTTTATATTTTCTTAGATTTTCTTTTAATTCTACTTTTATGAATTTATTTTGAAACACCATATTCATTTCTTGGAATGCCATACACCATTTATGATAATTTTCTATAGCCTAAAATTGAATAGTATTTGATCATTGAGTAGAGACTTAATAAGAGGTCACAGTATTTTTGAATAAGAGGTTAAACTATTTTATGGTAACCATAAAATGGTCAAAAACTATGATGGTGAGTCAACTTCCACATGATGTACGATAGTCCTCCTTCCATGCTCCTGTCCTAGTCTCACATTGTCATCCCCAAAAGTTAGAAAATCCAAAATTTTCACTAGATTTTGAACTTACCAGATAATAGGAAACATGGACAATATAAGAATAATACTTTGGGTGACAAAATATGATACAGAAATGAAATTAAATGACATGACATATTATTTTAATGTTTTGAAATGAAAATCAAAGGGGAAGATACTATTTGTCACAACCCCTTATTTTTCAATAATTAATTTTGAATTTAAATATTATTATTTAAATGATCATTGACTAAATTTGACTTGTGTGTGTGATAGGGATGCTCTCTCACTCTCTTGATGGGGAGAGAGTATCATCGAGGTAGAGGGCATTTAGCCGAATGAAGGCAAAGTGATATGAAGGGAATCTATGCACACACCACCTATCTCTCATATAGATTAAAATTTGCATTTTTGGATGCATTGCATTTATTTGATAATTGCATTAAGAGTAATAATTCTATTATTAAATCATAAATGAAAATGTTTTACTTATTTTTTGATTAATAGATAATATGGCATTTTCATTCAAAAAATAGAAGTAAATACATTTTAAATTATAAATTGAAGAAAGATTCTTTAGATTCTATTTTGGTTGAGTGGGTGAAGCGGCAGTTCTTGTCTAAAATGCCTTTAATTTTTAGAAAGGGAAGAATTATGGGGAAAGAAAAGATATGCCAATTGCATGCATTTAGTACCCCACTCCATAACCAGGGGATGCTTCAAATAACTTTTAAATAAGAGTTTTGTTAAAAGGAGGGGGGCTCTCTGTTCACTCCCTTCCATGGAGATTATGACTCTGCTTTCTCCCTTCTTTTTGGATCATAGTAGATCATTTGGAGAGAAAACTTAATCAGTTGGAAGTTGTTTGTTGGTTTAGAGTGTATATAGAAGAAACATTGCTCCAAGAAAGTGGTGTCGAATAAACAAGGGAATTTAAAGAAGTGGGATTTTGGGAAAATACCATTAATATGGGTATGCACAATTATTCCTTGATATTGTACAATGAGTTTTGGTTAAAATAAATTGTGAGATTTTAGTTGATAAATCATCTGTATTTCACTATTGATTGGGATTGTGTGCTGTGAAATTGTATCTCTACATTCAGCGTGAAAACCTAAACCTCATACTGATGATCCTATGTTTTAACTTGTTCTTTTTCCTTTGTTTTCAAATCATTTTCTTCCTTCCTGTCAACTAACAATTACATAAAGTAGGATAATCATCATGTCTGTATCTGAATAGATCTTAGTGAGTGAATATTTCATTATCAAATCCATCATCCCTAGATATTAAGACCCCTGGTAAGAGGTTAAGTTAGAGTGATTTCCTCTATCTTGGCATTTATTCTTTTTGGATTTTTGATATCTTCTGCTTTGCAAATTTATTTCTGAATCGAGCCTTTCTGTGTATTTGGCTCCTTAGCCTAGCCGACTAACTTTATTTATTTTAAATAGCTTGGAAAAATCTAAATAAAATTACCTTTGTAAGAGTTTCTAAATCTATATTCTGCCTTGTCGGATCATAGTATCATTCAGACTATCTGTTGTGAGTTAAGATGAGCAACCTGCTTCTCAGATTTGAGGGAAAGAGGTAGAGGACCAAAATAGAGATAAAATAACCAGAGATAAAAAAAATAGATCTACTGTTGTTTGGAAATCTTATATATATATGAAGACAAAAAAAATAGAGCATTTGTTTTTAAATTCATGAAAGCATACTAATTTTTAAATACTAAAAATACATGTTCTTTGATAAATAGAGCTTCTACTCTTCATACACCATAAAACTCAGAAAAATAGAGCATATTTAAACTGATGAACTTCTCACTACTTACATACTAGAACAGAGTAGAAATATATTAAGTTTAAGAGCTTCAGCTCTTCCATACACCACTCAGAAAAAACAGAGCAGAAAAATGTATCAGACCTTTTTTTACTATTCACACACACCTACCAAAGAAAACATAACTTCTACAAAGCTGAAAACCCTCAGTCAATTACAATAGCAGCAGAAGTATGGGCTGCATGACATAATAAATAAAAGTCATAAAGAGGAATGGAGGGAGTAGAATGAAGATGGTAGAGATCAATTTTTTTATTAACTAAAGTCTTCAACATTCAGGAGGTAATACTGTTCTGTCAACTGCAATTACTATAGTAGTTGGGATTATATTTCCAACACTCCCCCTTAATCACAACTACCGCCATCTAGAACTCCCAAACAATCTCTTAGATACTCAAACCTTTCTTTTTGTAATGGATTGGTGAAGATGTCTGCATACTGATCTTCAGACCTGCAGTGTTCCAAATAAATCTTTCCATTGTTGATCAATTCTCTGATGAAGTGATATCTAGTGTCAATACGCTTGCTTCTCTTGTAAAAAATTGAATTCTTTGACAATGCTATAGTTGAGTTGTTGTCATAGTAGATCCTTGTTGCCTCTTGTTGTTCTTGACTGAGATCTTTTAAAGCTCTTCTCATCCAAACTACTTGACATGATACACTTGTGGCTACTATATACTCTGCTTCACCTGATGAAAGAGTGACAGTTGGTTGTTTCTTTGAAGCCCATGAAACTACACCTATTCTAAAATGAAAGACATAACCAGAAGTGCTCTTCCTATCATCAACGCTTTTTACACAATCACTATCTGTGTAGCCTATGAGCTTGAACTCATTTGACTTTGCATACTGAATGCCATAGTTTCTTATTCCACTCACATATCTGAGAATTCTCTTTCCTGCTTGCCAATGCGAGTCCTTTGGAGACTCCATGAACCTTAAAATGAGACTAACTACATACATCATGTCAAGCCTTGTGGTTGTTAAATACATGAGGCTGCCAACAAGTCTTTTTTACAAAGTTGGATCAATGTTGGCTCCATCATCATCCTTGTTTAGTTTTACTCCTATGACAATTGGTGTTGGAGATGATTTGCAATTTGTCATGTTAAACCTTTTCAAAATGTCATTTGCATACTTAGATTGGGAGATGAATATACCATTATCATTTTGATTAACTTCAATGCTAAGAAAATACTTCTTGAGTCCCAAATAAGTCATTTCAAACTCTTTTTTCATAGCTCCTTTGAACAAATCAATTGCCAAATCACCCGTGAATATCAAATCATCAACATACAAGAAAACAATTATTATCTCACCTCACTCATTCATCTTGGTATACAATGTAGGCTCATTATTGCACCTATTGAAGCCATTTTGCAAAAGATAAGAGTCAATTCTACTATACCAAGCTCTTGGGGCTTGCTTGAGTCCTTATAATGCTTTTTTCAATTTGTAAACTTTATCTTCATGACCCAAAATCTCATACCCAGGTGGCTACTCCACATACACTTCCTCTTCAAGGTAACTAGTCAAAAAAGTTGATTTCACATCCATTTGGTAAACTACCCATTTTTTTTTGAGCTGCTATTACAAGTATTGTTCTCACAGTGTCTAAATGTGCTACTGGAGCAAATGTCTCATTGTAATCAACCTTGAGCTATAATGAATATCCTTTTGCCACTACTCTTGCTTTATATTTTTGCACATCACCATTTGCATCTAATTTGGTTTTGTAAATCCACTTCACTCCTATGACATCCTTGTCTTCTGAAAGACTCACTAAATCCCATGTTTGATTCTTTTCAATCACATCAATTTCATCATCCATTGCATTTACCCATTTTTCATGCGTGATAGTATCTTCATAATGAATTGGATCTTCTACTTGTGAATAAAATGCAAAAAGAAAAATTAGACCAGCATTGTTCTCACCTTCATTTTGCTCATAAATGTCTCTCAAAATTCTAATTTTTTGTCTCCTCAAGCTTGCCAATGTAGGATTCGATATATCACTTGAACTTGGACTTGTGGATTGTGGACCTACTGGTTTTGGACCTTGATTGCCACTTGTAGATGGTGTTTGTTGTACATTTGAAGGAGTGGATGCTTGAATCCGTGGGGCTATCCTTACACTTGATGATGGTGTCGTCTGTTGACCACTTTGTTAAGCTTGAATGGGTGTGGAAGGAGTCACATTTGATGGTGTACCTGCTGGTGTAAAATCTTCTCTATCTTCTTGAGGTAAGTTGGCTGCAATATTGATTGTCTTCTCCAAACTTCCATCCCATGCTTCATCTTCTATAAATTGCACATCTCTGCTGATTATAACTTTCTTGGTTATTGGATTGTATAGTTTGTATGCCTTTGATTTATCACTATAACCAATGAATATACACTTTTCTCCCATGTTGTCCAATTTTCTTCTCAACTCATCCGGCACATGTGCATATGCCACACATCCAAATACTCTCATGTGAGCCACACTATGTTTTCTTCCAATCCATGCTTCTTTAGGAATGATATTCTTCACACTCTTGGTTGGACATCTATTCATATGTATTTTGCACAAGCTACAGCTTCAGCCCAATATTCATTTGACAAATGCTTTGCTTTCAACATGCTCCTTGCCATTTCCATGATTGTTCTATTTTTCCTTTTAGCTACCCCATTTTGTTGAGGTGTGTACCTAGTTGTGAATTTCTTGTGAATCCCATGGTCTTTGCAAAAATGTAGAAATTCATTTGAGATGTATTCACCACCTCTATCTATTCTCAATGCTTTGATGTAGTATTCACTTTGCTTCTCAACAAGTGCCTTGAATTGACAGAAGTAATCAAACACTTCAGTTTTTTGCCTTAGGAAGTAGACCCATGTTTTCATTGAATAGTCATCAATGAAAGTCAAAAAGTAGAATCTTCCACCAATTGAAGGTGTTTACATTGGTCCACACAAATCTGAATGCACAATCTCTAGAGGTGCCTTTGCTCTAATTGACTTGCATGTTCAAGATGTCTCTCTATGTTGCTTTCCCAAGATGCATCCTTCACATACTCTTTCTAGTTTCTCTATTAATGGCAAACCCTTTACCATACTGTTGATGTGTAAAATTGCGCGAGTTTCAACACAAACATGGGAAGTTTCAAGAATGTGAGACTTGCTACTTGAAACAACCCCTAGATTTTAAAGAAGTTGACTTTTCCTCTTCAATTGGGTTTTGAGCGAAAGGGAAAGAAATAAATAAGATTACAGATACAATAAGCAAATCTAATTTATGGTGATGCACCCAAGTAAAAATATTCCTCCAATTTAAGCACAACGAAACTGTTCTCAAGATACAGTTATATCAAAGAGTAGATTCTGCATGATCAATATAAGAAGATATAATGAATACTATCAAAGGTTTATAGCAGACGACTTTGTGAAGACACAGATAATATCAACCAAGGCACAGAACAGATTTCTTCTTATTAATCTTCCAGTGCATAGATATATTTATGTTCTTTTAAGAATCACAAAATAAAGGCAAAATGACATAAAATAGTCTCGGCAAAGTCTCTGACTCCTCTATTAGATTTCTGATTTTTAAAACTTCTATCAAAGTTCCCTCTTCAAATGATTACAAATGCTGCATATTTATAATGGAAGACTAAACCTGAGATTGTCTATAACAACCCAAATCATCAACAACCAAATAGAACTGAAGATTGCTGGAAATCCATGGCAGTTACAATCTTCTAAATCTGTAATGGTCATTCCTTCTATGCACTCATTGGTTGAGGCAAAGTATTATGTGGTACACTAACTATGTTGAAACCAAGACACATGGCAGTGCCTGTAAAAATTAGAAACTCTTTTGGCTTCAAGGAAATTCACAAGAAAAAGACACTTGTCACATTTCGCAGTCTCCAAAAATGACACGCGACGACCTCTGCAAACTTGAAACAAAACCTATGTCTTTATACCCGAGTGCCCTTCATTTGACATCTGTCGCAACCCGCTTCACTTAAAAATGAGACACAAATATTAATGGGACCCATTGCCTTCATAACTCATTGTCCTCAAAGGAAAAACTGGGACAGATGGTGGCACCTGCGCGCATAAAAGCTAACACGCAGCGACCTCCGTAAGCATGTTGAAACAAATGAAACTTTTGAATGGTCCCTCGAAAGCCGACACTTGGTGTGTTCTGCAACAACTGTGGAATAAAATGCTTCTTACAAAAGAGGATTATGAATAAAGTAACCCTTTCTCCATTGTCGCCACATGTTACCATCCGCAAGCTTGAAACCAAAATGTATTGTGGCCCACCATATTGATGCATATAATTCTGAAAAGGGACACATGACCTCATCTACATAAAACTGAAAAGGACACATGGCAGCCTCTACATGTATATAGCAAGGAAGGAAGCTTTTTGAGACTGTTTCCACTATCGACACATGGCGAGTTCCGCAGGCTTGAAACAAAATGAACTAAAAGATGTACTTGATACATGGCACACTCCGCAGCAAACTGGATACGTGACTTTGACAAATAGTGCGACCCATGCACAGAAACATAAAAGGCACAAAATAGAGACACAAATATTAAGCCACTGTCACTTAACCACAACACTATTGAAACTGAAACAATGTGTAGAGGCACTCTATAGTTCTTGGTGACCATTAGGACTTCTGAGCCTGCTCTAAAAGAACCCAGAATTGACAAAAAGATATTGTATTGAAAATAAAACTTGAATTATAAATTTTGCAATGTTGTCTGGTATACAAACCATTCTAAATCTAAGATCCCCTGTCTACTCTACAAGTCTTGAAAGGCAAAATCAAGATTAATTATATCTTTATGAGAAAAAGTTTGAAAAATTTGTACCACAGCCTTTAATTGAAATTCCAGCTGGGCCATAGGTATCAATACAGTTTCAACTTCCTTCACTGTTGATGAATCACTTAAACCTTGGAAAATTGTCTGATCATTTTGCTTGGTCAAAAGAAGGGCCTTGATGTCATCTATCATCAAAATTGTGTTACCATCTAGGAATGGTGAAGGAAGTCCTAGTTGCACCAAATCTTCTATGTGCTTCTTCATATTCTTTACCCCTTCCTTTACTATATCGAGGAGCTCTTGACAATTTGTGGCCACAGAATTACAACTCAAAACCTCATTGACCTTTTTAGCAGCAATCATTCAATCATTAATACCTGCCGCTGATAATGTTTCATCTGTTGTGTCATACAACTTTTTTAACAAAAGTTGAGAGTCAGAAACCCTTAATGAAACAATGGACAAAGTGGCCTGAACAAAAGTTTCTACTTTTTCACACAACTGTTGAGCATTTAATAGAAAATTTAAAGATGGCTTCAGCTGAATAATCTCCTCAGAGATTCTCTTCTATACCGAAACATACAATTCTTTTACCAAATTTAGAACTCTAGCATTCTGTGGCCTATTGGCCAATTCTAGTGTCAGCTACTTTGTCTTTTGTTGCTCAGCCATGAATTATGCCTAAGCTGTACTATTTACATTTTGCTCACTCAATAATTTTTGTTGCAGTTGTATGGCCTCTTGCAATTTATCCTGATACTTCTTTTCTGTAGTGGCCTTTTCGTATTTTAAAACAATCAATGCAGCCTTCTCCTATGCCAACTCAATCTTAAGAGAAGCAATCTGGGCCTGTGCGACCTGATTTACCTATAAAGAAACAGTGTCTTGCAACTATTTTTTTAGATTATCAATCTCATTTTTCTTAAACTGAATCTCCCTTGTAAGATTATTGCTATTCACCCTCTCTTGAGCCAAATCATTTTTTGCCTTTTGCAACTTTCTTGATACTTTCAAATAGTCTGTAGCCATAGCAGTTGTAGTCTCGTTCATCAGCTCAACCCTATCCTGTGACCTAAAGAGAGACATATCCATGGCCATGACATTCATAGCATAATCTTGGGGCTGCATTTGCTCATTTGGTTTTACCACATTTGGGGACAAATGTGTCACTATTAATGATTGTTGAATAAGGTCATAGAGTGACCTCATGTGAGCCACAATAGGGCTTTTGTTTTCCTTTTTCCTCTTTTTTTCCATCCTAGCCTCTCTGGCCTTTTTACTGTGTCTGCTTGAGCTTGAAAGGTAGGAGGAGATGCAATATAACCTCCAGCAAAGGGGTGACCTTGGGGCAGGCCATAAGGAATGGTAGATAATTGTTGGCTAGGGGGAACTTGGGGAGGGGTCTGTTTAGTCACAGATGGGGAAAATAATGGTAAGGTGATGGCCTGTGAGGATATGGCCGATGCACTGGTAGTTGGGGTAGGGGTTTGTGTAAGCACAGAAGAAGTGGCAGGGGACATGGAAGCCTGAATATTTGGAATTGCCACTCCTAACTAAGAAGAGAAAGATATAGGAGAGAAGGGAGAAGAAGTACCTATTTGAGGCATAGAAGAGGTAACTAGTACTTGTTGTTGTTATGGTGTTGCTTCTTCTTCTTCCTCTGTTGGAAAAATCAATCTCCTTATTTTGTTAGGCCTCTCTAGTGTTTCCTCTATCTCTTCATCTTCAATATTCACAACCATTTGTTGTTGCAAAGGGACCATTCTGGAACTCCCAGATGTCAAAGCTATATGAGTTCCTAGAATTGATGATGACACAACTTCCTTTTGTTTCTCTAAGGAGCTAAGGGATTGAGGCCATGAAGGTCTAGGATCAACAGATGACGCCTGTCCTGTTTCTTGCATTGTTGGGGCCAACTCTGTTTCTTCCTCTGATTCCTCACCCCTCCTCTAAATTTTACTTGTGTCTAGACTTGAGACTAGGGATGGATGCCACTCATCCCAGATTGACTCCCATCTCTCATCATTTTCAACATTTCCAAATGAATGTGTACTCTCTGAGATCTCTTGCCTATATTTCCAGTAGGCTTCAACCTTTTCTGCTCTCCACTCTCTTTCTTTTAATGATTTCCTTAGACATGTGGTCATCTTTAGCTTAGGGTCATTCTCTTTCTCTTTGACATAGAAGGTTTCCCAGGGCTGAGGCCCCTCATAGGGCAAATTAGTTAATTCTACATAGAGATCTGGTCTATCCTCTTTTAGAGACCTCCTATCCTCCTAGAATGGGCATCCTTCATGTACCATCTTGGCACGAACCTTATTGGTTATTATCTAGGAAGCTAGGAAACTATCTAGATCATATTTCCATCTATCCTCTATGATAAGGAAACCAAGGGCAGCTAACTTCCTTAATAAAATGCTCTCTGCACCTCTAACTTCAAGTATCATGTTTCCCTTGGCCCATGGGACATCATACATCTTTTTTTTTCTTTTCTTGTGGCCATAATCATTGTCTAAAATAGATACTTGGTGAGTAACCTCTAAGAAAATGACCCTAGAGGTCAGTACTTTAGGCAATAACATAGGTTCTCCACCGAAACCTTGGACTCTAATTATTGTAGTATGGGGCCCAAAGAAGTAGTCACAGGGAATTGGACAGTTGGTGATAAAACCCCTTATACTCTGGGTCATCCTATGTTCCAAAGGCTTAGGACTTAACTAGTTAAAAGTGAGGGCGACACAAAATTCCCAAAATGTGTAGGGGTCAAAGGTTTCAGATAACACATGTGTCCATGTGGACACAGGGATGGTTCTACCATGACCAAAATCTGAGTCATACATATTTAAAGGCATATGCTATGTGAAAAGACCAAAATTTTGATACAACATAAGATGGAATAGGAAAGCATAATACCTAAATACTCACTTTGTTTTTAAATTAGCAAGCTAGTCAATCATGGCTGCAACAATTTGCTCTAAAAAATCCAGCCGGTACTCCTGAGATTTATCCACAGTTTTCATTCTAAAAATGATTGCAATTGCCAGTCATGAATTGTGTTGTCCTCCTTCATTCCAAAAATGAAAGCTATCATTAAGAGGGTGTCCTGAACATCAGGGTTAAATTGCGCACGACCAGTAGGTAGTATGGGTATCTAAGTATTACCTTCGCCCAAATGCATCTCTACATTAAAAAAATTTAGTTTGTTATGTAAAGTTGCCCATGTGCCTTGCATCTTGGCAATAGTTGGAAATGTGGCCATTCTATCATACTACAAGGCCAACATGTCTCTTATGGTCTTGGGCATAATCTAAATTATGAAAGGGCCCTGTTGGATGGAATTTGATGGTGCATGAAATAGCTCCGCACACAATTCAATTAGCTCAGGATAAGGGTGTACATTTGGAACTAGGAACTATGCCAATTGAGAAGTCCACATCCTCATACCAAAAGTCTCATACTGCCCCTTGTTTGCTCTGATGAGGCACCTCTGATGTACCCCCTCTCAAATATTCTTGGTGTTCTTTTGAAGAGGTGTGTCGTATATGTAATCTACATAATCTTTCACTTGATCTGGGTCAACAGATAACCCTACTTCAGGAACCCTCATTCTTGGATAGGACTTCCTTGGTTGCATAGGAGTTGAAGCATATGACTTGCTATTCAACAATTTATCAGTCGATTCAAAAACTCTAAGTCCCTCTTGTGGTGACTATGTCTCAGACATATTTGTATCTTTCGGCGAGGATTGGCAAGAGCTTTGACATAGAAAAAGGGGTAAAACTATTTTAGCAGAGTTATACTTAGTTGAATGGTACTTGTGAGGAATAGAGCTAGGATGTGACGATGATACAAACCAGAAAGATAGAAGCAAATGACACTCATAAGAATTTAAAACCTAGCTTATTGGGCCTTATGAAAACAATAAATGACACATCCCACCTATTAATGACATTAATGTCAAGAAATAGTTAGTGTATCCTTTGAAATCTGTATTGGACAGAGTGTCAGATATGTTATGAGAGGTGATTTTCTGAAAAAGTGTGCGCTTCCCTGGAATTTGGGGATGGTTTAAACAACCTTCATAAAAGAGAGGGTTAAAAGAGAAGGGGTTTTACATTGCTGACATGTGTTCACTGAACACTTATTTGAAAGGGAAAGCAGGAAAGGAAAGCGGGAAAATAGAAAGCAAGAAAAGGAAACAAAAACACACTAACTATGATACATGATGCACCTCTTATTAGGTGAAATGTTTTAGGAAGATACCATTTACTGGAATCTCTTTAGGTTCTCCATTCATGTTTTCCAACTCAAATGAGTTTTCTTGCTTGCAAGAACGAACCTTGTAAGGGCATGTCCACAGTGATTCAAATTTGTTGTGTTGGTCCAACTTGGTAGCTCTTTCATTCCACTTCAATACCGGAGATCTAACTTCAAAAATGGGATTAGAAGTATTCTTATCAAACCAATTATTAACCATTTTCTGATGTTTCATCATTGATTCATGTGCCTTTTCTCTTTTTTCTTGGACCTCCAATAGCTTAGCAAGTCTGACTTGCATTGGGTTATTTTCCTCAATTTCTATCTACTCTAACAGTTGTAAGGCAGTAATCTCTAAACTTAGTGGCATTACTATAGGTTTACCATAAACCAACTCATAGGGAGACATTTTAGTCACTTTCTTTGGTGTGATCCTATCGGCCCATAGTGTTGTATTAAGTAACGTATGCCACTCTCTCTCATAATTAGTCCCTATCCTTTTTATGAGTCTGCTAATGTTCTTGTTGGTAGACTCTGCCAAGCCATTACCTTGTGGTTAATAATTTGAAGGAGTCTTCAAATATATCCCATTTCTTAAAGCAAACTTAGACAATTTAATTCCCAAAAATCCTTTAGCATTATCTGATATGATGGTACAAGGAGGACTAAACTGAGAAGTTAAGCCTTCTAAAAATTCTAGTATGACCTTTTCTGTTGCCTCTTTGAGTGGTACTGCCTCACTCCACCTGGTAATGTAATCTGTTGCTGTGAGAATCCATTTATATCCCATATTTGATACTGGATTGATCATACCAATAAAATCCAAATGCCATTGAGTGAAGGGTTCATCCACAACTATGGGGCTTAGAGGTATTGTTGCATTTCTCCTTTTACCAGTATAGAACTGGCAAGCCTGTCATTCCTTAACCATCTGATGGCAATCTGCAAATAGAGTGAGCTAGAAATATCCTCCTTGTGTTACTTTGATTGTAGTAGTCCTTGCTAAAAAATGTCCACCTGAAGCTCCATGATGTAATTCATGTAATATTGTTTGGGCTTCATCTTTCTCTATACATCTTAAGAGTATACCATCAGTATTCCTTCTAAATAAGACTTGATCAATTAGTACAAAATGGGTTCCTTGTTGCCTATAATACCTCTTCTTATCATGGGAGAGTTCATTTGGGAACATCCCATACTTCATAAAATGTATCATGTTTCTGACCCAAGAATCTTGGTCCACCTCCTGGAGTTTCAACACATTTTCAACTTCTGTTTCTTCAGACACTAATCTTTCTATGTCTTGGGTCATGTATTGGCATAGTCCTTTGCCTCTGACCAACTTGGTGGGTCTTACTTCTACATCATATTCTAAAATATTTATTATCCAATTGGCTCTTTTCTCAGTGATCTAACCCTCCATGATATATTCTCTTACACTGGGGTGAGCCACTAATATTAGAATTTTATTTCCTATTACCAAATGTCTGAATTTGTTAAGGGCTTTGACCATGGCATATGCTTGTTTCTCTATGAAATTATATCTTGATTCATACTCCCTGAGAGTCCTAAAGAAGAAAGCTACTGGATGCTCTCCTTCCTCTTGATCATCTTTTTGAGTTAGGACAGTAGCAAAACTAAATTCTCCCCCATAGACATACATTACAAAAGGTCTGGAAAAATTTGGGTTTCTAAGTACCAGGGCTGTTGAAATGGCTGTCTTGACCTCTTCAAAGGCTTGTCTTCCTTCTGTAGTCCATTTGAAAATCAGATCTTTTTTAATCAACAGTGTCATTGGTCTAATTAGACCTGCAAAATCAGATATAAATTAGGTAACAAAGTTAATTTTCCCTAAAAAGGATTGAACTACTTTCTTGTTGACTGGTAGAGATAGATTCATTATAGTTGTGACTCTTTCTGGATCAATGGAGACCCCTTCCTTTGACACTATGTGTCCTAAAAGCTTACCTTGAGGCACAACAAAGATACATTTCTTGGGATTTAGGGAGATCCTGAACTCTTGACATTTCTAAAAACAACCTCTAAATGGTCAAAATGATCTTTATCATTCTTAGAAAAAATAGTCAAGTCATCTAGATAGATCAGAATGATCTTATTTATAAGCTCTCCAAATGCTACATCCATTGCACACTGAAAGGTAGCTCCTACATTTGAAAGGCCAAAAGGCATTTTAACATATGCAAATGTTCCCCACTTTGTAGTGAACGACGTCATCTGCTGATCTTCATCTACTAACCAAATCTGATTGTATCTTGAGAATCCATCAAGAAAGGAAAACCTTTCTGACCCAGCCACAGTCTGTAAAATTTGTTCCATAGAAGGTAGGGGATAGTGATCTTTCAAAGATGCTTTATTCAGATCCCTGAAATCTACACAGAGCCTTATATCACCATTCTTTTTTCTTAGAGGTACTAAGTTTCACACCCAGGTTGAATGCTTAATTGGGAAAATGATCTTTGATTCCAGGAGCTTTTGCAGCTCATCCACCATGAGGGGTTCAATTCTAGGATTTATTGGCCTTTGCTTCTGTCAGACTAGTTTGGATCCTTCAACAAGCTCTATGGTGTGTTGGATGATATCCCTATTATAGCCATGGAGGTCTTCATAGGTCCAAGCAATTACCCTATCATATTTGTCACATAAAGCAATCAACTTTTCCTTTTCTTCTTGGGTTGTAGCAATGCCTATTTTTAACTTTCTTCCTTCACTAATTTGAATTTCAGAATAGTCCTTATTTGCCTTAAACCTCCTCTACTCTAGGCTTGCATCTTCTGGATCAAACAAATTTTCTAGAGTGATCAGTTCTTTAGGGAGTTTATTTGATTTTAGTTGGATAATTTGATCACCATATAATTTCTCAACTTTGGGGTGTAACTAATCAACAAACTCTCCTGATTGTTGTAAAAATGAAAGTACTTGAAGATCACTATCAAAAACTTGCCAATTTTGATCATTGTCTGGAATTGTTGGTCTTATTATAACTCTAACTAACTCATTGTTAACTATTAAATCATTTGCTAGGTCAAATTGTGAACTAATTTGTGCCATCCTATCTGCTTCTAAATTTTGGGATCTAGGCACTACCTCAATATTGAAAGCATCAAAGCCATTTATCAAGTCCCAAATCATATGCCTGTAGGACCTCATCCTTACATTTTTGGCTATTGCTTGTTCTCTGATTTATTTTACCACCAGTTTTGAGTCTCCTCTCCCTATCAAATTCTTAATTCCTTTTTTCTTGGTTAACATGAGTCCATGCACCAAAGATTTATATTCAGCATCATTATTGGTACACATGAACTGAAAGTGGATAGCTCTTAGAATTTTCTCACCATTTGGGGCAGTACGACAAATACCTGCTCTAACACAATTCTTGCTCTTTGCCCCATCAAAATTGAAGGTCCAGACTTTTGAGTTTCCTTCATATTCTTCACTTTCTGATACTTCTTCCCTTATAATATTTGGAATTTCTTGTTCTTCTTCAAAAATAACATAAGTGCCTAGACTAGTGGAGTCGTAATTTCCATAAGGATCACTCTGCATCATGGTCAACAACTGGTTGTTCTCCTCTTTTTGTTGGTCATGTTCACTCCACTCACCTAGTTCTTCAACAAAGACTCTCTCCTCCTTATTCATTATGGCATGTGATGCTTCTATTTTTGGGGTTGGTTCATTAGTAATATGGTCTTTGGATAATGGCTCAGTCAATACTTTCATCTTTGTCCCATACTTGGTTCTTAAGATTAGGTGTGACCAATCTAGTGACATGAAACCTCCTATTTTGGCTGTGAAATCTCTAGATAAGCATAAAATAAATACATGAGGAATATCTATGACTACCACATCCTAATTGACAGTTATATTGGGACAAGTATATAGTTGTAATGGAAGTTGTCTGATTCTCCCTATAGTTTGATTAAACTTTCCATCCAACTGCATGACTCCTCTGGTAAGTGGATCATACTTTATTTTTTAAGCATCTGCTATCTGTTTTGGCATTACTTTACTACTGGCTCCAGAATCTATCATTGCATTATGCAGTAATTATTTTCCAACTATTAAAGTTAGATAAAAAGGATCTAGTTTAGATTTACCTACCTCGGGTGCATTGTTTAATAGAGCGGTTGTTTGTAGAGGTACAATATCTTTATGTTGGACTTTCCCTTTATCAGTAGCTCCTTCTTTAGAATTAGTGTATTTAGGGGCCTCTTGATTCTGCATAGCTTCTTGTAACAGTGTCTTCTGCTCGGGAATAGCTAACATATCCTAAATTGATGTGTGCTGGAGTTCTTTTCAGCTGGTCCACTATGTTTATAGGTCTTGATGCTAGTGTCTTTGGATGATGAGGATACCTTGTCTTTTCTAGTATCTGACCCGAGGTTACTTGATTCTGACTGGCTGGAGCACTTCTTGCCAAGGAACTGGATTGTGAAGATTTTGGAATGGAGGAGTTCTGATAATCTCATTATTTGTGACTTCTGGTTGCTCTATCATTCTCCTCTTTGATCTGGTATAATAATCTGACTGCACCAATGGTTTCTTTGAAGTGGATGCCTCATTCAAGAACACTGAATCTTCCTCTTCAATCCATGAAAATAAGGCATGTTCAGGAGCTATTTCTTCTTCTTGTTGTATAGACATCCCTTGCATTTGGGCAACCATTGCTGCATTCTAGACTCTAGGGGACTGATATTGTGGAACACTAGGTGTTGAGAATTGTCCTTCTAACCCTCTTTGTTCTGCTATCTTTTGCTACAAGTTGCCTCTGGGACAGTTTCTGGGCATATGTGCATTATTGCAGGGAAAGCACGAGGCATTTGCATCTTCTACTAAGTTATTTTGTCCTGGACTATTTCTCTATTGGGGTTATGAGGAACAATTTGTAGAGGTGTAGGGACTGTAACCAATTGGTTTAAAGGCTAAGGATTATTTTGTCTTTAAGAGCCTTGATATTGATTTGGCTGAAAAGGGATTCTATTTCCTTAGAAACCTTGATAAGGAGGTTTTGAATAGGGATTTTGTTGTCTCTTTAGGTTAATTATTTTATTTAAAAAAGTCCTTAAAATATTCTTGACATCATTCATTTCAGATGGTTGAGCAGAGGTGGTTGCCATAGCAGGTTGTTGAGGTACTGGGAATAAATACATGGACACTGGTGGAACACTAGGATTAGGAGCTTCTTGTCATAAAGGTAGGGAGATTTCTGGGAACATGGGCATAAGAGGCCTTGGAGGCAATTTTCTAGCATCTATCAAGTTATTTTCAGCCTTAACAACCAACTCATTCTGCTTCTAGCAGTGTCTAACCTCCTAAGGACTAAATCATTACTAATATATCAGAATTAAAAGTTTTGAGGTAGAATACTATAGCCATACCTATTAATGGTCTTACTGTAGCAGGAATCCTATCCCAGGTCTTTTGAAATCTTGAGTTAAAATCAGTCATGGCTTCTTGTGGCACCCTTTTTATAGTGATTAATTGTTGCAGCAGGGAAGATTTATCCCCTTTCTCTTCAAATCTTGCAAAGACTGTATCACCAAGTTGATCCCATGTGGATATTGTATTTGGAGCTAGAGATCTGTACCAGTCCAGAGCCTTTCCTTTAAAAGAAGCTGCTAGCAGTCTTATTGCCACATTTTGTTTAGTGATAACATGTACTGTGCACACATCAGATACATCTTGTAAATGTTCCCCACATGTCTTGAAATCTTCTCCACCAAATTTAGGTAGAGCCTTCAAAGCATTGGATGGAATGGGATCCCAAGTAGCTGGTGGTATTGGGAGAATGATATGACTACCGGTGTTCTAATTTGCATAATTCTTTGGAGGTACAGGTGCTCCCATTTTTGTTCCTTAAGTTACTGTAACCTGATTCACTCTTCTTCTTGGAGTATTTACTAATGGTAGTAAAAGGATGCCTAGATTAGCAGCAGACTAAGCTTTTGTCATAGGTCCATAGCTTTGGCTCCTTAACACTCTATGGCTCATATGATCTTGATAAGATCTTCAAGAAAGGTCCCACCGGGCGTGCCAAAAATTGTTGATGTGTAAAATTGTGTGGGTTCCAACACCAACATGGGAAGTTTTAAGAATGTGACACTTGCTACTTGAAACAACCTCCAAATTTTAAA
The DNA here is from genome assembly GCA_027924645.1 of Cunninghamia lanceolata. Lineage (NCBI taxonomy): Eukaryota > Viridiplantae > Streptophyta > Pinopsida > Cupressales > Cupressaceae > Cunninghamia > Cunninghamia lanceolata. Next base: position 785,421 of record BSBN01000233.1, read on the forward strand.
GAAGCTGGCTCTTCCTCTAATTTCTGGCAATGCACCCAAGTAAAAATATTTCTCTAATTTAAGCACAACAAAACTATTCTCAAGATACAGTTATATCAAAGAGCAGATACTGCATGATCAATATAAGCAGATATAATGAATACTATCAAAGGCTTACAACATACAACTTTGCAAAGACATAGATAGTATCAACCAAGGCACATAACAGAGTTCTTATTAATCTTCTAGCAACATAAAAGGCACAAAACATGCACATATATATTTACTTTCTTTTAAGAATCACAAAATAAAGGCAAAATGTCATAAAATAGTCTCAGCAAAGTCTCTGACTCCTTTATTAGATTTCTAATTTTTAAAACTTATATCAAAATTCCTTCTTCAAATGATTACAAATGCTACATATTTCTAATGGAAGACTAAACCTGAGATTGTCTGCAACAACCCAAATCATCAACGGCCAAACAGAACTGAAGATTGCTGGAAATCCATGGCGGTTATGATCTTCTAAATCTATAATGGTCATTCCTTCTATGCACTCATTGGCTGGGGTGAAGTATTATGTGGAACACTAACTATCTCAAAACCAAGACACATAGCAATGCCTGCAAAAATTAGAAACTCTTTTGCCTTCAATGAAATTCATAGGAAAGCTGATGATGGCATGGTTCTGTGGTTAAGTCACTCAGGATGTAGTGGCGGCCACCAGAGTTCAAACCCCTGCTGGGCCAACGAGCTCGCAAGGCTTTACGCCTTCGTTAGGCCAATGAGCTCGCGGGTTTGAAGTGTTCTTCCTAGGGGATGAGGTCCCCCAGTTGTGGCCTCACCGGTTCATTGCTTCGGGCAAAAGCATTCGCGTGGAGCCGGAGGGCGTGTCGCACCAGTGTCGCCGGTCACGTTAAAAAGTTTACCAGGCACATTTAAAAAAAAAAAAATGAAATTCATAGGAAAAAGACACTTGTCACATTTTGTAGTCTCCAAAAATGACATGCGGCGGCCTCCGCAAACTTGAAAGAAAACCTGTTTCTTAATAGCCAGGCACCCTTCATTTGATATCTGTCACAACCTGCTTCACTTAGAAATGAGACACAAATATTAATGGGACCCACTGCCTTCATAGCTCATTATTCTCAAAGGAAAAAATTGGGACAGATGGCGGCACCTGTGTGCATACAAGCTAACACGCGGTGACCTCCGCAAGCATTTTGAAACAAATGAAACTTTTGAGAGGTCCCTCAGAAGCTGACACTTGGTGCATTCCACAACAAGTGTGGAATAAAATGCTTCTTACAAAAGAGGATTATGAATAAAGTAACCCTTTCTCCGCTATCGGCATGTGCTACCATCTGCAAGCTTGAAACCAAAATGTATTGTGGCCCACCATATTGATGCATATAATTCTGAAAAGGGACACATGGCCTCATCTACATAAAACTCAAAAGGACACATGGTGACCTCCACATGTATATAGCAAGGAAGGAAAATTTTTGAGACTGCTTCGGCTATTGACACATGGCGAGTTCCGTAGGCTTGAAACAAAATGAACCAAAAGATGTACTTGATACATGGTGCACTCCACAGCAAACTGGATATGTGACTTGACAAATAGTGCGACCCACGCACAAAAACATAAAAGGCACAAAACAGAGACACAAATATTAAGCCACTATCACTTAACCGCAACACTGTTGAAATTGAAACAACATGTAGAGGCACTCTACACATACTCTTCTTATGAAGCAAATTTAGACCTCCAAAGTTGAGATACCCAAATCTTAGATGCCATAACCAATTTTCATCTTTTATTTCAACTTGAAAGATGGTTTGTGTAACTGCTACAACTTCTTCTTTATCCTATTGTGGGTTCATTGTGGGTTGTGCTTGAGCATATTCCACATTCAAATCCAGCTTAATCTTTAGTGGAAACATTCTATTGTTTGTCATTTACACTTTATCAATGAGCTAGTTGCTTGGAAATTTATCTAGAATAGTGCATTCTTTGATTTTGAAAAAGACTCTATATGTTACATCCTTTTCTATTTGAACAATTAAATATTAATTATGTTGTTAGTTGAGAACAACTGCTGGGTAAGTGCAAAAGGATGGGGGGCCAAAAAGTGGCCAAATGGTTTTAAAAAAAAATCATACATAACGCGAGTGCATTATAATGAGAGCGTGTTATTAACTATTATAAATTAAAAAAAAGATTGTCATTTCATTTCATTTCTATTTTTCTCCTTTATCCCCATGGCTTGCAAACCCTAGGAAGCACGCTTACAGTTTGGAAAAGACAATTCAACACCAAAATCTTGTTGATTCATCGCCAAAATGCCGCCACGATGTCGAGCATGCCAAAGGAGTGAGTTTTATTTGTTTTTTTGTTTTTTTGTTAATGCACCTCCTCCTCCTCCTCCTCCTCAAAATCCACAAAATCCTAAGGAGGAAATACCTGTGGAACAACCTCCTCCATCCATTCCTCGACATGCCCCTGGAACATAAGAAAATATAATGGGGCAAATTGAAAACAACGAAAAAGAAATTGAAGATATAATTGCAAGGTTGAAAGATCCTTCCACTTCAACCTTGCATAGGTCCACACTTGCTGAATCTCTTGAATCTATGTTATCAAATGTAGATTCAATTAGCAAGAAAATAACTAGTTGGACGGATAAGAGGAAAGAGTTTAGAGATTATTATGTAGACAAGCTGTCATACCAAGATGTGAAAAAATTACAAATCACAAAATTAGACTTGTGTTAAATTTTGACAAACCCACAAACAAATCAACCTCTACCCATTACATGCAAGAGGTTCCCTATCCATTGGTGCAACAACCAAGTGATAAGGGACAATTTTGGGTAGAGGTGGTGGATGGTTTTTGACCATCCTCAATGCAATAATAATGAGGTCCCGCAATACTTTATGAGGAAACTCTACTGCGAGTTTGTCCTTAATAAAGTGCCAAACTATTTTGATATGTGGGACTTCCAGGGTAGAGGTGGGGGATCAACACAAGATAGACCAGGGGCACGTCTTAACCCATAGTGGGTAGTGAGATGAGTAATCAGCCGACCAACCCATGAGCATGTTTCTATCCCTTCCATTGTGAAGGAGAGTGTTGAGGTCAATACACTTCAGTCCATTAGTGCATTGACCCAGAGCATCATAGAGCATGCCAGTCCTGTAGCACAGAGTGGGTTGGGAGATAGTGCGAGGAGTAGGGTCCCACCCCATGCTTGTTAGGCTTGCGGGTCAGCCTATGGTTATGACCCCATGGATAGTCAGGACGCAGGTGCACAGGTTACATCTGCAGCTGAGCAGATGGTGATGACAGATACCCTGCTGAGTGAGACTTTCAGCCTTGATACTCAGGTAAATATTAGCAAGTTTATTGAATTTAATTTATTAAATTTTATTTTTAAAATGCAAGATTAACTAATTTAAATTGATGATTTTAATGAAATTTCAGGGTCATAGCGTCGATGCAGTTTTCAGTGGTTCGCCACCTAGATTTTACACTAGATTATCTACTGTCGGGGTATGTAACTAGTAAACAATTATAAATATTACATGTGAATAGCATCATTATATGAATGGTATTCTAATATCTAATTTTGGATGTTGAATAGGTTAATATTGGATATTTCATGGCAACACCTGCCAGCGGTGGTGGACTTCAAAGCTTTACGGAGGTAATAAAATAAATAGTTTAATGAATGAATTGTACTTACTAGATTTTTGTATGTGACTTGTGTACTTTATTGTGTGTACTTCCATGTCTAGATGAACGTGTGTATGTTAGGAGCCATGATTTGTATCACTATTATAGTTTTCATAATTGAATAATGTTGTTTTATTTCCAGATGATGCAAGCTACGGAGACACCTCCCCATGTTCAGAGGGTAATGGAGCATGGTGTGGCCTCTGCGATTCATAGCTCCATGGCATTGACAGGGGTATGAGGTAGATTAGTAAATTGGAATTTACATTCATTGTTATAGTTGTCTATTTTTGAAAAATCAAAAGATTATTCATTTGAAGTTTAATTTCTATCTAGATGGTTTCTATAGGACATGACATCACTAGGGCCTATTCTTGCTACTGAGGCAAGTGAGGAGACAAATTATATGTTAGTGATAAGTGATTATTTTGTTAAATGTTTCATTTTTTATAACATGTAATTTCTATATATTAATGTCTATACTTTTTATTGTAATAGCTAAAGATGCAAGAAGAACTAAATAGGAGTAGCCCTCAGGTTCATAGTAGACCACCCACATGCGTGTCTACATCCCCTAGAAGATCAATGGCTACCCGTGATCTATTCTCTTCACCAGCCAGAGGGGAATGGCTTTATATTGTGTTCCTTTGTTATATGCCTATATGGCATTTGTGAACATATATTTTGTATTGTATATAGTTGACATTGTATGCCTATATGGCATTCTTGTAAGCCTATATAGCTATTTTGTATATATGTTATACTTATATCGACATATATTGATGTATGACTATGGATATTTGGTTAATACAAATCTTTTTTATTGATGGCATCCATACTTGCATTATAAATACATGTTTGAATGGATATTTGTAGATGGCTACTTCAAATATTTAAAGTCCAATTGTATTACATAGGATGTTTGTTGATCCAATAAGCTAGCTATTGTTATTCAAGTATCACCTAAACCTTATTTTGGAACTAAAAGATAAAAGTTGTATTTAAAAAAAAATGAATCATCATGTTGAATAGAAAATATTAATATTCTTTATGAGTAGCATAGAATGTCAACTATATGCAATACAAAAAAATGAATCATCATATTATTCTTTATGTTTGAGATCCTGAAAATGACTAAGTCTGGTAGCCTAATATCCTAAAACACTAGGATGAATATCCAAGTCATTAGGATGATTGCACCTTGAGAAAAAGTCATTACTAAAGGAGACTTTCTTAAACATTCAAACATTGAGCAACAAGCATGAAGGGTTAAGGCACAATTTGCAACTCATAAAGCCTCAAAAGGGCACCCAACTTAGAGAGAGCATTCATTTAAGACAAGGCATGCATTGACACCTATTCCACCATAAAAGTGCACCTAAGGTGGAAGGAGAACAAGCCTCTAGTAAGTGAAGCACACCTATTGTCTAAACCACTTCATTATGGCACCCTAGCATGAGGAGGAGTATATAAGTCAATAGGAAATGGCGCCTAGAATGCAAATGAAGGACTAAGTGGCATTTTCAATAAGCATCAATTCACCTTGAGCTTTCAATAAATACATCAAATTGAGCCCCATAAGCCTAGGTGCCCTTTGCCTTCAAAAGAACCTTGTATCGATGTCAAGAGTTTGTCGTATCGGCGTATTGGCAAACCTTGGTTAGGCTTCGTCGATAGTGGTCTGTCTTGCCAACGAGTGTGGTTCAAAGTTGAAGACATCGATGTATTGGAAGATAATCCCATCAGCGCATCGGAAGAGCAGTTGAGAGATTCACTGATGAAGGGGGTCACACCGACAGTTGAAATCCATTGGTGTATTGGCCCAACGAGATTAGAGTTCACTGATGTTTGGAGTCTCATCGATGGGTGTGGTCCGAAGGTTGTCATTAGTAAGATCGGTGTGTCAATAAAAGAGTTTTTGAGTGTGTCGATGGTATTAAGTCCTACCGATAGGCGAGGGACTTAGAGTCTCATATCGGAGTAACAAAGACATCGGTGTGAAAGGATATAAAGTCACTGATAAGAGTCAATGATGGGATGTTTGTCAGAAGTGAAATCAAATGGAGTCATGGTTGCATCGGCCTATTGGCCGATGAAATTTTAAGCTCACCGATGGATTAGGATAATACTATCAAGCATCCACATAATAGTAGATAATCTTATCAAAAGTCATAGAGAAATTTCTAAGGACCATAGTGTTATCCCTATGACTTGACACATACTGCTTGTTTCATAAAGCAAAGGGACATGATATAAATATTGTTGTTATATGGAGCCTAATCAAACTTAGAGGTTAAATTTACGCAACTTTGATCAGCGTGGTTTCCCCCCAAATATTTTCCTACTAGTTTTGGTGCCTTGAAGTCTAAGTGCATGAAAATCATTCTGAGTTGGCAACCTAATCCAATGACTTGACATGGATCCCAAAACCACCTATTGGACCAATAGGATCCTAGGCACTCACTTCATGCATTATGATTTCTAGGTGCCGGTTTGATGCTCCATCACAAGGAAAGTGCGCCCACACTTGCAAGTGTTTTTCTTCAGGATCTAGGTGCCAGTTGAAGGTTGTAGTTGCCAAGAAGAGTGCCTAGCATGAGGAAGTCTTTTGGAGTCTCCAAAACACATGAAATGCTTGACTAACAACAAGATAACTTTTTCCCAAGTTAGGTGCTTCAAGAAGAAAGTTATAACATGAATAAGCGCCCACTTGTCTAGGTGCAAACTCAAGCTTGTTGAGGATACACATGGTGCCCAACATTCCTTGGTGAATTTACGAACTTCAAATGCTCAGAACTGTTCAAGGAATGCCCAATGCCGCTTCTTGATGATAGGCACCAAAGTGAGGGTGGAATTGCACCTTGATGGCATTAGGTGCTATCTAGAGTATGCTACTCCATGGAAATGCGCCTTCTTGCTTAGAGTAATTCAAACACTCCAAGGTCTTCAGTGATCAATTCCCCAACTTATGAAATGTCCTCTTCATTTTAAAATACATTGTAATACTCTAGAAAGATGACTATACCTAGGCATCAATCTAGGTTAGAAATGCCTCCAAAGTGTGCCTTCTCTTTCAGAATGCAAAACAAGGTGCAAAGGTGCTAATAAACTGAAGTGCTTCTTTGGAAAAGTCCTGGAGGTTAAGATGCGCCTTGTCTTAATGAGGTGCAACTCTTGGGTAAGAAAGCTTGTAAAGTGCGCCTAACTTAGTGAAGAGGCTGATAACTTCTAAACCCTTCCTGGAACTTAGATTGCTTCAACTAAAGATCATCTTGCACCAATACATCACCAAACTTTCAATCACAAGATCAATTCAAACATAGGTGCTCATTAAGAGTCTTTCCAATGTTGGTGCATCTGAGAGGTTGAACTAGAAAGAGATGGCACCTAGCTTCCTAGACCTTGTTTCAATATGTTTGAGTTCCAAAGTTGACTCAATGGTATCAAGATGGCGCCATAGAGTCTTTGGACTAGTTTCTTAGAGTTTCAAAAATATTCTGGCTCCTTGAAAATTCCTCCTGCATGCTTGGGTGCCATTTCAAGGTCCTAGAACCATGATGTAGCACCTTATTTCTCTAGGCACCCATTCATGATTGTGCAACTTGAGATTGGCACCTAGAGTGAATAGGCTTTCATCCTGACTTAATACGCTGCCTCCTTCTGACAATTTTTGGGGCAGCAGAAAACCTTTCACCACGGGCAAATGTCTTGGAGATATAAAAAATTGAGAGAGGTTATTGTAGAGGCACTCTACGTAATCGCGTTGCCTTAGACAGAATGTTTCTAAGTGACATAGTTTTTGAGTAACATCTCATCAAAAATTGTTGCCTTTTTGTACTTTGGACTCTTCAGGGATATCGTCGGTACAATGTAGCTCAGACTTTTTCGACATGTTTGGGTGAAAAACAAGACCATGCCTAGTGTAAATGTACCATCCAGATGGGTTGGAATAGTCAGTTTGGTCACATCAGAAGCAGGACAAAAGTTACACCCCTTTGTAACTTTACACTGCCTCCTTCTGACGATTTTTGGGGCAGCAGAAAACCTTTCACCACAGGCAAATGCCTCAGAGATATAAAAAACTGAGAGAATTTATTGTAGAGACACTCTACGTGATTGTGTTACCTTAGACAGAATGTTTCTAAGTGACACAATTTTTGAGTAACATCTCGTCAAAGATTGCTACCTTTTTGCACTTCAGACTCTTCAGGGATATTGTCGGTACAATGTAGCTCGGACTGTTTCGACATGTTTGGGTGAAAAATAGGACCATGCCTATCATAAATGTACCCATCCGGGTGATTTAGAATAGTCTATTTGGTCACATCAGGAGTAGGATGAAAGTTACACCCCTTTGCAACTTTACACTGCCTCCTTTTGATGATTTTTGGGGTAGCAGAAAACCTTTCACCACAGGCAAATGCCTCAGAGATATAAAAAACTGAGAGAGGTTATTGTAGAGGCACTCCACATGATCGTGTTGCCATAGACAAAATATTTCTAAGTGACACAATTTTTGAGTAACATCTCGTCAAAGATTGCTGCCTTTTTGCACTTTGGACTCTTAAGGGATATCGTCGGTACAATATAGCTTGGACTGTTTCGACATGTTTGGGTGACAAATAGGACCATGCCTAGCATAAATGTACCCATCCAAATGCATTGGAATAGTCAGTTTGGTCGCATCAGGAGCAGGATGAAAGTTACACCCCTTTGCAACTCTACACTGCCTGCTGACAATTTTTGGGGCAGCATAAAACCTTTCACCACGGGCAAATGTCTCAGAGATATAAAAAATCGAGAGAGGTTATTGTAGAGACACTCTACATAATCATGTTTCCTTAGACGAAATGTTTCTAAGTGACACAGTTTTCAAGTAACATCCCGTCAAAGATTGCTTCATTTTTGCACTTTGGACTCTTCAGGGATATCGTCGGTACAATGTAGTTCGGACTGTTTCGACATGTTTAGGTGAAAAATAGGACCATGCCTAGCATAAATGTACCCATCTAGATACATTGGAATAGTCAGTTTGGTCGCATCAGGAGCAGGATGAAAGTTACACCCCTTTACAACTTTACAATACCTCCTTCTAATAATTTTTGGGGCAGTAGAAAACCTTTCACCACAGGCAAATGTCTTAGAGATATAAAAAAATGAGAGAGGTTATTGTAGAGGCACTCTACATAATCATGTTACCTTAGATGGAATGTTTCTAAGTGACACAGTTTTTGAGTAACATCTTGTCAAAGATTGCTACCTTTTTGCACTTTAGACTCTTCAGGGATATCGTCGATACAATGTGGCTCAGACTGTTTCGACATGTTTGGGTGAAAAATAGGACCATGCCTAGCATAAATGTAGCCATCTGAACATGTTGGAACAATCAGTTTGGTTGCATCAGGAGCAGGACACCAAAAATGCAAAAGTTGCTTTGTGCAACTTGACAACATTGACACTTTTTTGCAACATGACTCAAAGTGACTTAAAATCACCTTGATTTTGGCGGCCAATGTACATTACAGAGGTCTAGGTGCTCCTTATCATTCAAACATCTTAGATGAGTGCCTAGGAAAGGAAAAACCTCTAAGTTTCATCATCATGGGCACCTAATATCAAGAGACTTTAATGGCTCAAACCTTAGCATGGAATCCTAAGGCACATTTCATGTCTCCTTTTTAACTTGATTTGGTTCCCTGTATGTGAAGGAAGATCTAAAGGCATGAAAGTGGATGTCATTTTGCAAGAGTTTGGATCATCAAAATTGAAAGAAATAAGTCTATTAAGCTTGGGCGCCCTTGGTCTTCTTTTCATTCATTATGAGCGCCTTGGGAGAATGGTATATAGGTCATCATCATGATTGGGCACCCTAGATCTAGAGTGTTGGAGAGAAGTAGGGTGAGTTATGAGTTTGGTCGCATCAGGAGCAGGACACCGAAAATGCATAACATGATGATGTAAAAATGTGTATATGTGTAAAAATGTAGGAGGAAATGAAAAAAAGACAAACCTTACAAATTAATGTGAATACTTACAACTCAATGTAACATAACTTTACAAAATTAATGTGAATACTTACAAATTAATCCAATGAACCATTCGGGTCTACTCTACTCTTTATTGTGTCAAGTATTGCTTCATGGTCAAACTCACGCACCTTCCACAAGATTTTGTTCAAAGGTCTACCCCGATACTTTATCAAATAAACATTGGATGCCACGACAAGGTTCTAGTAATGAAGAATCTTCTGATGTGTGTCAAAGTCTTGAAACAACCACACATTAACACTCTTATGTGGGTACCTTCTAAGCCATGTTCCAGTAATAACCACTGAGCCTATAGGGTATTCGATGTTTTCTCCATCTGTAACAGGGGCCTCCAATTTCTTTTTGGCCTCAACACAATGACATAAGTAATAATATGTTCCCTCTTCATTATCTTCATTTGCAATAACTACATATACGTGCCCTACATTGATGTGTTGTAAATTAGATAAAATTAGTCAACACTACAAAAACACTACAAAGTAAGATGACATTACCTGGTTGAATTAGATGAAATTAGATGCATATACATGCCCTATATTACCTGGTTGAACTAAATCTGATATGTGGTCAAAGTCAACTGATGATTCCATCTGTGTTAGTTCTAGTGCCGTCAGGGGTTGATACATGTCAAGTGGGCTAAGATAACTTAACTGCCATTCGTCAACCCACTCCTTTGACTTGCCCTCATCCCAGACTTGAATTGTACAGGAAGAATAAAAGCATGACATCTTTCACATATGGATACTCCATGAACCTGCAATTGAGCTTCTAAAAGAGTGTATCTCATTTGATCCTGTCAGTGTACAATAGTCCTCATATGGTGCAATGTTAGTATCATCTATCAACCAAAAAAATCTATGAACTAAAGACTTACCTTCATTACCTGGACCCATGGAAGCATTACACCACTCGACAATCGATTTTGCATCTGTCAACTTTGCATTGTCTTTATACGTTAACTCTTCTCGTGCTATGGCACTTTTGATAATGTGGAATTTCTATTGGCTGAGTAGGAGGCATAATTTTATAGGTATTCAGCATATGTGGAACTTTTGTGAGGCCGGGCATGGAAAGGGGGAGCATGATGGTGCATATACTCCTCCTTTCCATGCCCGGCCTCACAAAAGTTCTACATATGCTGAATACCTATAAAATTATGCCTCCTACTCAGCCAATAGAAATTCCATGAGTTCTTGAATTGTGATGCATAGTTATCTGACCATATGATATGCTAACTGAACGATATGCCCCTTCTAGCCAAATCATTGTAGAACACCTGAAAGCAACCTTGCACAAACTCTGTTGAATGCATGTGATCATCACTAATATAGAAATTATACTCCCTTATGATCTTTCTGTCATCCTCTGTACTATCATTCACATGAATGAATGCAATGTACACAAATATAGAAACCTATGTGGAGTTGTAATATTGTGATTGCACCTCACACTATGGCTGTAGACTGTAGTTCTCTGTAAATTCGACGACTGAAACAATTCTACCAACCGGAAATGTGTCCTTGCATAACTTGAATTGCAAGTCCAAGCATCGAGCTCTATGGGCATGTCTTGCATACTCATACACTATGTTGTCACGAAATATAGGCATAAACTGATACATTGGAATCTTTTCAATAACCAATTCACACCTCTTTGCTTCTTTACCATCTTTTGTATTGTATGCCACTATTTTATACTTGCCAAACTCTACTAGGTCATTTCCAACCGCATGTGTTCTTTCCATATGTTCACATATTGGCAAATGTTGCAAGCCACCGCAATGATGACATGTGCCATCCAAGCATAATTTCTTGTAGAATATTTGACCTTCCTCTCTTTCACATAAAATTCTTGATATGAAGTCTCTTGAAGATGTTGGTGGGGCACATATGGCACAACTCTGCAAATCATTGTTAGTATGCATATCTAAACATATAGACCTATAAGCATCAAAATGGTTAGAAAATTCAATATGTAATCTACAACAACAAGTAGTGCGTGTGTGATTTATCTTAACATAGAAAAGTTTTAGCATTTCAAAATATCTTTGAGAAATTTTAATTTGAGGATACTTCTCTAGAAATTTAACATAAAACTGTATTTGAGTCTCATCCAAAAAATGCTTTGGATGTGGCTCGCGGTTCTGACTACTGATTCTCCTTCTTACCACATCCCTTTGATTCAGAGATACCTTTGTGTAATTCTTCCAAAAGTCTTCAATTAGTGATCTCAATGCTTCAAAAATTGGTTTATCTTTTCGTGGTAGTCTCCCCAAGAACACCCATAATTCATTGGCATTAGTATCCTCAATTCTTTGGCGTCTTCCAACAGCTCTTGATAAAGTTTTTCTATTAATTCTCAATTGTTGACTCATCTTTCTAATGAGACAAGCCTTCCTCATTTGACTACTTACTATAGTCAATGTAATCACATGCCGTGTTGCATTACTATCTTTTGTGCGTGAGGTGTTACCCACACTCTCATACGCACTCATTAGATTCTTGACAATAGATTTTTCACTTGAAGCCTCTGATGTTCTCAACCCAAGAATCTTCATGATAGACCTATACTTTATAATTCGCATCATTTCAACGAATAGTTGACATCTTGTAGTCTCATTTAACTTTTCAAAGAACAATCTCCAAATCTTATTAGCATATCTTCTATAAGTGCGTTTTAGAATCTTACCTTCCATTGGCTGCAAAATATTCTCATCAATATCAATCAAATACTTTGGCTTTCTATGCAAAATTCTAGGTGGTGTTAAGTTAGGTAAATTCATCTCAACATTAGGAATTTCATCAATATTTAAATGAGATGGGTTAGATGGCATACCTTCGATCAAAGATGGAATAGATGACATACCTTGAGGTTGAGGTGGGAACAATGGCGTACCTCCTTCATCACATGTGAGTGATGATCTACTCTCAACTTGAGATGTGGTAGATGGTGTCCCTACATGTTGACTTGCGGTAGAGGACGTGTCTCCAACTATGGTATTCAAATCTCTCGTACCACAAAGTTCTTTCATTCATTCTCTTTGTGATGGTTGTGGTTCCTCTTCAATTGGTATGTCTTCATTTATCGCGTCTAATTTCCTCTTCTCATGAAGTTCCCTCATAGCTACTACTTTCTTTGCATTCTTATCTTCTATCTCTTCTTGTGTTGGTTTAATTCTTGATCGTTTCCTCAGCATGACAGAGAATTTGTCTGTAGCATGATAAAAAGACCAATATTAGTTCCTAAGAAATGAATACAAGATAATAGTGGGATTGTATTTTTATTATGTTGTAAGGATTTATTCTTGTATAGTTTGACATCATGGTATTATTGTGTGGTTACACAACACACCCCATTTTTACTTGGCAAAACAGGGACCCAACTTTTTGGCTTGTTTTGTGCTTTCTGGCGGTCTGGTAAAAGTAAGTCATGTAGATCATAATGCATTGAAAGGCTGGCTGAGTGATCATCATGAGGTCAGTTTGTCAAATTTCATATTTTATTCCAGTAACCTCATATTTAGATAGAGCATTAAACTCCATGCAGGTTTGTCTTTTGCATCATCCTGATATTCGTCAGGATGTGAAAGTTATGAAAGGTCAAAGTTTGAGTCAAACCTGATATTCACAGGGGGAGGATCATATTTTGTAACATCAGTCATACTATAAAAGGTCATCCTAATCTAATATATCACCCGATAAAATCATGTGGTCCAAATAGCCGGACGTTAATTTTAGGTGATAATAACCTTTACCCGTCAACAGCCTCATGCATTTCGCAAGGGTCATATTTTCAATGTAACCCAATATTTTGTAATATCCTCCTGCCGCGAAATATTCCCCTAAGCCAATATCCTGATGACATCATCCAAGTCTGATAAATGAATAAATCAATATGATGATGACATAATCATCATTTTACCTTTCGGGGTATATTTCCTAAATATGATTCTGCTCGTATATCATGACGATGACATCATGATGCCTTAGCGATACAAAAGGTGAATATCTAGATGACATCATCCCAATATTCTGAAAGAGAGACATATAAGCTTGTTTGGTCATCATCATCTTTGAAATATCACTCGATATACCAAAATATCCTCCTGATGTACTAAACATAACCAAAGGGTGTGTTCATCACCCGATCTTGTCACGATAGTTATTCCAATCTAAAAGAGGAGGATCACATTAAACTTGAGATGATATTTGTGAATATCATCCTGTCTTTTGAAAATCATCCTGACATACGAATATCACCCCGCTCCTGTTGCCGCCATTAGCATACAATGCGCACAGAGGTGGTAGGTGGTTCCCGCTGACCACGAAACCTGATGAAACACCTGGTGAGATCTTGCGCTTCCACATGGATGATCAATGAATAAACTTTAATGTGTTAGAATTGCCCTAATTTTATCCTAAGTGCATGGTTAAAAGGGTGAATTCACCATCATTTCATTTTTACCTTGCGATAAAATTGTTTTTACATAGCACCAGCTTCCATACTCTCATACCGGTGACCCTTGTACGAAACAAGCTTACAGATAGGAGGAAGTGCGTGATCATCAGTAGAATTAAGATCACTTCCAGAAATCCATTGGTATAGAAAGAAATTTGCATATCCAGGTAAGTAGATGAAACCGTCATCATGTTGTTTCTGTAATAGTCAGGTATGGTGTTGTTAATCTGAAGTTCTGGTTTATGCACCCCCATGATAAGTTAAATGTTGAAGAGATACAGTAGACATGATGATTAGTAGAATTAAGTGTTATATATAGGCATGCGAGTATCCATTGTAAGGCAAGATTTTGTTAATTGTAGGCACCCATGGCTAAAAAAAGGTTGGCTAAATGTGAGGCTGAGTTCAGTAAGCCCATGTTCTCATGTTCAAATATGGTGCAATTATAGATACCCATCAAGGGAATACTGATTTAGAAGCCTGGTCAGCCAAGCTGAACAACGAGAAGAACAAAAGTCCTGTGTTGGATGCGGTATTCGTGTCCGGAATGTGGAATGCCGCTAGTTTCCTATACTCCATGGAGTCTCCGGAGCTGGTTATTGAATGTGCCAGGAATTACAATCCAGAGACTAGGTAGGTCATGAAGCATGGGAGAATATACGCAGACCTGTCCATCAAGGGTCTCTCTTAGACATTTGGACTGCCATTGGGTAGGAACATTAAAAGTGAGGACCTGAAGAAATCTAGAAAAGAGTATGAAAATAACAAGAAACAAGCCAGAAAGAATATGTATCAATGGAGGGCTGAGAACAACACATATCCTGTAGCCACCAAGCTTCCTATGCACTTATTCAAATATGACTTTAGTGAGGAGTACCAATACATGATTGCACTGTTGAGTAGAGTAACAGGCCAGCCTAACACTGGTAGTTTTAAAGACTGGATGTATGGTGATAATGATGTGCATATATTCAGATATCAAGCCACTATGGTGCCAGCTGATAAGTGATGCTCTGCATGAGTAGCTGATGAACCTAGGAGGTTCAAATTGTGCTTTCTATATGACATCATACATTGTCTACTCCTGTACTTTTAAAGGCACATTTGATGCACTGGTTACAGATGGGAAGGTCACAGGCACAATCAATGCTGTGCATGTTTGGGATCATCATCCCTAGCTGCAAAGAGCCAATTACCTCCAAGATTACAAACTGGTAAATGATGCATTCTCTATGCATCTGGTAAGAACCATGGAGGATGACAGAACAAAGAGGTTGAGCATGGAGGCTCAAGAGATAATTTACAAGCATGGAGCCTAGTATATACAATTTACCACATTTTCCTACATAAGGATTGAGGGTTTTGAGGGACATCCCCTCATGCTACCAAGGTATCCCACTGATGCGGTGATACTAATGGAATTTATAAGGCAGAGCTCTATAATGTTGAAAACATACAAGGATGCACGAAAGCTACCACCAATTTTGTTTCCAGTCTCCATTGGCTGGTACATGTGCCCAGATTCGAAGAACATAAAGAAGGTGATGATCACCTTGAATAAAATGAAGCTGCAGCCTTTTCCATTGATAAGACCATATGATCCTTATGGCAGGATGTAGAAAATAATAGGAAAGCCTATTCACCAGAAGCACCTAGAAGACTTCTGGGCTGACTGTGAAGATGAAGCAGAAGCAAGAAGGAGAAGATATCAAAGGCTAACATTGAATCAAATCAGAACCTTTGACTGCATCCCCATTCCTCAACAATTGAAGAAGGATGATGGCAGGATAATTGCAGATGAATATGAAGAAAAGAAGATATACAATGATACTATCTCTGCACCTGACCTCAGCATACAAGAGGATTTGTCCTTGGACCCCTTCATTGCCAGGACCATACAATTAACTCAAGCCTGGGTTGTTGAACAAATAGAGGCATTGAAGAAGAAGGGGCAGGATATTCTTGATGGGGAGTATGATGACTTCATAAATTAGAAGAGAAAGTCTAAAGGAGAGAGACTCCCTCCACAACAACAATAAAGCAAAAGATTCCCAAGGGGCAAGAAGGTAGATAATGAACTCAAAGGGGTTATTATTGAAAGAGTAGTGTTTATAGCCGAGGAGGCAGCAGCATCAGGATCAGGATCGGGATCAGGATCAGCATCCCCTCCACGGATAGGAAAATAAAAGTCCAAGAAAGGTAAGACAGCAGAGGCTGAAATTACTGAGACCCAAGAAGAGGGTCAATCCTCAAGGAAACCAGATGAAGAGGATATCCTCATGGAGGAAGGGCCTGAGGAAGAAGAGGCTCCTTTGTCATTCAAAAGAAAAAGAAGGGCTCCACAGGTGGTGGTGTCTACCCCACCTAAGAAACTAAGAACCTCCATGAGGGGTGAAATAAGATAATCCCCTACATTGTTACAAGAGGCAAGTAGTGAAGTGCATAGGGAACTTTAGCATAATGTTCCACTTCCTACCATTGTCAAGTTCAAAACTAAACTTGTAGAAGAACAGATGAAAGAAACCTCCCAGACACAAGCAGGAGGTCACATCTCACTGGATGAGACAATAAATTTGTCTGATGATGAAGTTGTGAAGGAAGTAGCTTCACAAAAGATGGAAACCCTTGCTACCGGTACACGCATGACTCCTTAGAAGACCCCACCAGTTCAAACAGTACTGGAGGAGATGAAGCAAGTGGAGGCATAAATGAAAAAGAGCCTAGAGAGGATAGCCCAAGATATGGGGCTAGATACCTTAATTGCATAGGTGACAAGTCCTATAGTGGTAGACTTAACAGATAAACAGGATCAGAATCCTGAACATCCAGTAGGATCACCTAATAAAGGGCAACATACAGAGGAAGTGAAGATGGTAGAACAAGAGGGCCATACTTCAGAAATGAGCCAACAAGGTCATCAACAGAACCTGCTATAGTAGAGGTTCAAGAAAAGAAGGCCGATGAGAAAGATGTAGTAGAGGATCCTGCCGATAAGGTTCAAGAAGTAAAAGGTACAGGTGCAGAACAAATTGTGGTTGCAGAACCAACATCAGCACCTAAGGAGACTTCCCAAGTATCCACTACTGTGAATGTTCCTCAATAGAAGGAAAAGTCGAAAGTGGATGAGGTAGTAAAAGAAAAGGATCATGATCATCATGATCAAAATATAGATAAATCACAAGATCCTCCACCTCAGGAAGATGCTCCTCCAGAGAAAGAAATTCTTCAACAGGAGGATGTGCCACAGGATCAACATCAAAGTGAGCATCATGAAGAAGAATCAAGAAAATCACCTTCTCCATCACATGTGCTGACAGAAATAGGAGATAAAGGTGAACATCATGATGATGCGGAGAAACATGATTAGGTACCTCCTTGGTTGGAGAAAGAAGAAAATGCAGACGTAGAATTTGAAATTCAAGAATTTGATGTATCTACCTTATTTTTTGAGAATATAGTAAAACCAAAGAGGAAGGCTAGAATGACTTCAACCATCAAAAGGGATCCAACAACTGGGAGAAGGACTGCACAAATTGCAGTACCTATTGTAGAGAAAGAAAAAGGTAAAATTACCTTAGACAAGTTTCAAATCAGTACAATGGACTTAGGGTTTGCCAATGAAGACCAAGAAGGTCAAGAAGGCAAAGATATTATTGATTCTTTAATTCAGAAAGTGAAAAGAGAGAAAGAGAAAAATAAGCAACACAAAGAGCACATCGCTCAGTTGCATGCCTACATAGGACGGTTGATTAATCCTGATGATACTTCAATTGAACATGCAGTCCCATTGACTGCTATTTCTCGAGAGGAGGTGAATAAATTAGATCTCATGAAACATGAGGCATCTATACTAAGGAAATGGATGTTATCCACATTGGATAATGCAGAGGAAGTGGTAAAATCCTCTTTGAACAGGTGGAATACTCTCAGTGACTCTAGGACAAAGGTAGATAAATTGTAGATGTAGACAGGCAAAAGGTCTTTCAAATTAGAAAAGGTATTAGACATCTTGGGGGAGATAAGGAGAATAAATCCTCAGCTGCTCATCAACAAATAGGTACTGAATAGTAATACAGCCTTATTGGTTGATATATGGTATAAAGACATTCAATTTGAATGTGGAGTACTTAGGAGATGTAATAATAAGCTGAGGGAGATCAGCATAAAGTTGCATGAGTTGATGTCTATTGAGGTAGAAATGTTGGAAACACTAGAAGGAAAAGTGGAAGGGAAAGTAGAGAATCAAGATGAGGAGTTTGCCATCAAAGCTTTACATGGCAACTTCCAATTAGTGGCTGATGATCCACTTGTTCACTTGACAAAAGAAGTCATAGATAAAATAATGAGAATCAAAGTCAAGATGGAAAATTACAATGAGACACTGAATAACAGGAAGAACAAGTTGGATAGTAGCAGACACAAATACAAGGCACACAAGCACGCCATCATCAAAGCAAAGACTCAAGATGGCAGGGAAATAGATAAAATTGTGTAGTTATATGAACAGGTCCGGAGCATCATGCAGCCTCATATGCAGGTTCATCATCATCATCATGATGAAAGTTCAGGAAGTGATGCACCTAGTGAGGAAACACATGATTCCAACAAGGTAGATGATGATGCACCATAAAGTAAATATCAGCATCAGATACTTAGTGAAAATAGGTATTTTTAGATAGTTGCCAGCTGGCAGCTTGTGCCATTTTGTAAGGTTGACATAGTCAAAGGAGATATTGACCGTAGATGTTCATGTGTACAAATCACGATCGTTGATCTTTTTGTAAGGGATTCCTCACCTTATTCTATAAAAGGTGCAGGAATGCCTCTTTTTTTAACATTTGAAGCTTAATTGAAATCTGTCTGCTGAAATATTCAGGGCTCATTTCAAAGCTTTTTGTATACATCTATATCTTTGCATACTGATTAAATGAGAAGACTGTTTTGGTTACAACTCATAGTAAATCTTGAGTAATCAGTGTATGAATTCTAGATTTATGTGGTGATTTGCTGTGTCCCTTGGAGTGCATTTCTACTTACATATGTTGTTTTCATACAATTCCTTTGAAGTTAGCACCTACTATATCTAGCTGTGGAATGTCATGGTGAACATATGGTTTGGTTTTCTTCTCTTCATGACTATATCTGATATACATGTAGTTCAATAGCTAAAGATTCATCTTTCATTTAAAATATTTCTTTCAATTGCTTTAAATTTCAGAACATTTCACTATCATAATTGCAAATAACTGAACATCTTAAGCAAACAATACTAATATGTGAACATCTCATAGATAAGTGAAAATATTTAGCATATTTGATGTTGAAGCATGTATTATTGATGAATATCGTGCAAATATTTGAGTATAACTTTATCATTTGATCAAACAAGTATGTAAAATGACCTCTCTATGAAGAATCTTTGCAGAAATAGTGTCATGATGATGAACTCTATGTAAGGCCCCAAAATGGAAACAACATCACACATCAACCTTTGAGTAACGTTAGAAGATGAAGACCTAATCACCGGAGACTTGGGATCATGAATTCTCTAAATTCATTGTATCTTTCAAGATGAATAAAGGTTAATGTGTACTTTTATTCTATGCTTGTTTGTGACTAACATCATGACCAACATAAATTGGCGCTAGAAGGAGGGCCCATCTCAAAGAAGATGCTCATCATCATTATTTTCAGGTTTGATGATGCAGAGAGTAAGGTAACCTCGGATGTATTCATGAATTTCAAAATATTGTTCAAATATTTACCACAGCTAGCTTGTATATGCTCATTCTGTGAAAAGATTTCCAAATCTAACCTAAATATTGCAAGCTTTATAGTAGATCATCATGAGTTCACAAATATCGGCCAATGTTATGTAAATTTGTTCAAGCTTTGAAGAGTTTGGCCTTAGAAACTGGATATCCCATGATAAGAGTCTTCATACCTAAAATACCACCTCATATTTGCAATATCTTTGCAAATATTTCATAAATATCCAGTCAGATCAGTCATCCGATCATAAATATCACCTCAGCTAGTGAAATACAATTAATATTTACAATCATCCAGCTAATTTGCCTTAAAATTGAGAAATCCTGGCTCACAGGATAAATACCAGGTTAAGATCCACTGGACCTTTTGAAGAACTACCTATTAGAGGTTTCAGACCTAGGACTATTGACGTTCATCATACTCCTGGTTCCAGTGCATCAGGAACACCACCAGAATGTCCTCCTGTGACTCCTATCAGTTTCAATATACCTACTGGATCTCCTCAGGGAGTACCTTTAGTCTAGCCTCAGGCTCAACCTCCTCCAGTTGCAATGTCTTTCTTCATGGTAGAATCACCTTTAACCTTCACAGCATATCATGAGTTGCCAAAGAATCCAAACAAACTTTGTCCAAAATATCATCCTGATCAAGATGTTGATGATCATATCAGAACCTTTAAAGAGGCCTGTTGTAGGGCCAGAATAGAGCATCAGGATGTAGTATGCAGATTATTTCCTTTTTCTTTAGGGGAAGAGGCTTATAATTAGTTTATTAGCCTTGGTTAGGGCTCTGTTGATTCATGGCCTGTCTTAGAGAAAGCTTTCACAGATAGATTCAAAGCTCCTATTGATCCTTCAATGAACTATCACCTGTTTGCTACCATCAGACGATTTGAAGGTGAGCCAATTGCAAACTTCAATGCTAGGTTTGAGAAAATGTTTTCTAAGGTAGTCACTCCTTATATTGTGTCTGATGAAGCCGCAAGGAGCATTTATTACTCAGCCTTAGATCCTTTGACCTCCATGTTCATAAGGAGAGCACATCCTCAAATCACAACTCTAGCTTTAGCTTTTCAAGAAGCCATAAAGGTTAGTCAGTACTTGTCACCTGCTCCTACTCCAAATACGGTATTTCCTACACTACCTAGCATGTATCGAACATATCCTGCATAACATCCTACATCATATCCTGCACAATATCCTAATGGAGCAATGATACCTCTAGCAGTCATGCCTACACCCTTGCAAGTGCCTCCATTAAGTATCATGCCACCTCCTAATGGGAATGGCCAGATGTCACAATATCCTGCACAAACTCAGACACCTCAGGGTGCTGATCTATCCAACAATAACCATGGATCATCTTTCTTCAAGCCTCAAAGTGAAAATGTAGTAGCCAAAACTCAAGAGGAAAAGGAAGAAATCAAAGAAATCTCTGCTCAACTAAGAAAACTCACTACAGATGTGACTCATTTGAGAAATCAGAACTTCTATTCCCAGTCAAATTAGAATAGAAGTTATTCCAATGATAGACCAAATTATCCTAACAAAGGGTACAACAATAGTAATTTCAATAATGTTGGGGGAAATAGCAATAATCCCCAGAGGCAGCCTAAAGTATGGAATTCTAGGCCAAATAATGGTTCATTACCATCACCTTTAGATAATCAATCACCTGGTGAAACCAAACAGACTACTAGAGTCAATCTTGCAGAGGCAGCCCTCACCAATTGGTGCAGGATCCACAATACAAATGCTCATGCAGAACTAGACTGTCCACAATTTTAAATTGTTGCCAGCATTTTTCAAACAGAAGTGTCTAATACTATAGGGAATCCACCTCAGGTGGAAGGTAATGAAATAGTTCCTTGTGGATGTGACTCAGCCCTAGTGTTAGAAAGTTATACTGATCATCAAAGTTGTTCACATGCATGTGAAGAGTCTACCATGGCTTTTGAGTCAAAATATGTCTTCCCTTTTGAGGATGAAAATGAGCCTTCCATTGAACATGAGGAGGTGCATGCATACCAGCAACAATATCCTGGTAAGCATAACTATAACTTGAGAAGTAATGCCAACAGACCTACTGGTCCCTTGACATCATCTCTACCTCCAAACAATTTCAATACACCTCCTGATCCCAAAGCAAGCAATAACCCTAGGTTCCCCAAGGTAAATGCTCAATATCTGTCACCTCAGAATATAGCATCAAAGGCTGTTAGCTTGCCTCATGAGTCTGATAAGCTTGTTACATACTTGGCAGATGAGATGAAGAAGATAAAGTTCAGCTTGTCTTTATCAGAGTTATTGAAAACCCCTACAATTAAGAAGGCATTCATGAAATCACTAGATGATCCTACTCCTAAAGAGGATATTCATTCTCCAGGCCAGTCTAGTAGTAAAGATCATGTTGCTAAAGATAATAACATCAAATCTAAGGTCCCAGCTACTGTCCAAGCTGTAGAAACCTCACATATGACATTATACTGAGATAAGAGCGAGTCACCACCTTTCCTCCTTATCATAAGGATGTTTAGCAAAAATTTACACAACTGTTTGGTAGATTCAGGTGCATCTACAAATGTGATGCCCTTGTCTATATGCAATGCTTTAGGACTACATCCTGCTAGATCCCTAAAGAAGGTGACACAGCTAGATAAGACAGAGGTAAGTGTGATAGGTGAACTGACTCATATACACATGCAGCTAGCATCTGATCCCATGATCTAGTATTACATTGATATCTAGGTAGTTGACATACCTAACACCTATGGGATGCTGCTTAGCAGAGATTAGTCCAAGACTTTGAATGGATATATGGCTACTGACTTCAGTCACATGTGGTTGCCTTGGAAAGGTATTCCTAACTAGATAAGAATAGATGCTTAACCCAGGATGAAGCACATGATAACTGAGTACAATAAAATGAATGAGATAATGTATGTAGACATTGAACCTCGAGTTTATTCTGTTAGGCCACAGACTGTCAGGATAGAGGAGATCTTGATGTTGGACTTTCATCATCATGATGATAATCATCCGGAGGATATGCCTCAAGTAGGGCCTGATAATAATTTTGAAAGTAAAAATGAGGGAGATTGTTTTGGAAACTTTGAAAGGCACTTATCTAAACAGATAAAGCTATGTAAAATACTGAATATACCTGCTAATGATATTTTGATTGATGGATGGTGCAGATTACATAGTGAACCTCATTCAGAAAGGACTTGCAAAACATGCAAGGACATGATGGAGTTAGAACAAACATACAGTGATGCATCATCATCATCAGAGGTGAGTTTATCAGATAGTGATAATGAAAGTGATTCTAACTTATGCTTGTTTCTTGCAGGAATAGAAGAGGACAAATGCAGATGCAGAGGTCACGTTCCAATGACAGAAGAGATACTGGTAAGCAACTAGATAAATGTTAAGAAGAAAGGAAAGATCACCCTTGGGAGTGATTGCTTTGTGGAATCCGATTATGAACTGTCTGATGAAGATAGAGGTAGTAGCCTGACCAAGTTTGAGGATTTTCTGGCAAAGGAAGTAGAAAGGATGACACAACAGCATAGACTTCCCCATGAAGTCTTGATTGAAGGTTGGTGTAGATTACATGAGGCACCTCATTCAGAGACAACCTACTCATTATGTTTACACATTCTAAAAAGACATACAGTGCCAAATCTGGAAGGTCATCCCCCTAATGATAAAAAGAAAAAGGAGGAGTCAAATTCACAAAAGAAAGAAAAGGTGCAATCCAAGGATACTGAAATTCCTAAAATAAAGTGGATATCAGGTGGAGCAGTTGCTAGAGTTGCAAAGAAAAGAGAATGTTCAGCCAAGTTTTTGGCTAAAGATAAGTCCTGGATATTAAGATTTGATGGATCCAAATCCAAACAAGGAGCTGGAGTGGGGATTGATCTTATTGACCCATCAGGAAAATCCTACTTAACTGCATACAGATTACAGTTCCCCTGCACTAATAATGTGACAAAGTATGAAGCTCTAATTCATGGGATGCTATTTGCTCTCAAGAAGAAGGTGAAAATTCTGCATGTCTTTGGAGACTCAGAATTAGTTGTTAGACAAGTAAGAGGAATTTACTCTTGCAATTATAAGAGATTGTCAAATTACAGACACAGAGTGTGGGATTTGATTGAAGACTTTGATGCATTTAACATTACTCATGTTCCTAGAGAACAGAATCATAGGGCAGATGAACTTGCCCAAGCTGCCAGTACATTGGAGCCACTATCTATATCAGGTCTGAAGAAATTTTTAGTAGAACTGGTATCTATACCATCAGTACCTGATAATGTCACTAATCTCTAGGTCTTTGATGATGATCAGCATATTCTTAATTTCATCTCTAACAAGGATATATTTGATGCTCAGATCATATATGAGAGCAGTATGGAAGATCAAGTTTGGGAAGAAGATAAAATATTAGAGTTGCCAAGCAATAGAATTCCCAAAGGTATGATTGAATTAGAAAGATCCTTTGATTTGGATAATATACTAAAACAAAAGGATCTTCCCAAGGCTGATGGAGGTCGGCATTCACAAGTGAATATTGGACCAAATGAAGACAAAAGAAATGTCCTGATAGGCAAAGTCTGCACACCAGAAGAGTTAGAAGGAATAACTCAAGCTCTCAAGGATTACATGCATGTAATTGCATGGACATATGATGAGCTGAAGACGTATGACACATCAGTCATAACTCATACTATACCCCTCAAGCCAGATGCTAAACCTTTCAGACAGAAGCAAAGGCCAGTCAATGCCTTGCTTGAACCAATAATTTTTGAAGAAGTCAAGAAGTTGTTAAATGCCAGGATAATCTTTCCTGTGAGGCATTCTACTTGGGTGGCCAATTTAGTCCCAGTCAGAAAGAAGAATGGAGACATCAGGCTATGTGTAGACTTCAGGAATCTGAACAGAGCATCAAAGAAGGATAACTATCCTTTACCATCATTGGATGAAGTTCTGTAGATTGTAAATGGAGCTAAAATGATGTCCTTCCTGGATGGTTTTTCAGGATACAACCAAGTGATGGTTGATAAGATTGATAGATTAAAAACTACCTTCACCACCAAATGGGGGATATTTACATATAGACATATGCCATTTGGACTCATAAATGCTGGAGCTACATTCTAGCAAGCAATGGACATAGCCTTCAGAGGCTTAATAGGAAAGTGCATAGTCATCTACATGGATGACTTGATAGTATTCTCCAAAGAAAGGGGGAATCATGTAGCTGACCTCAGAAGTGTGCTGAAGAAATGTGAAGAGTACGGAATATCCTTGAACCCTAAGAAATGCATATTTGGGGTAACAACAGGCAAATTATTAGGCCATCTGATAACTGAAGATGGGATCATCATTGATCCTGCCAGAGTGGAGTCTATCATGAAAATACAACTCCCTGGAAGTAAGAAAGAACTTAAGTCTTACTTTGGTAAGATTAACTTTGTAAGAAAATTCATCACTGGTTTTGCAGCGATAGTCAGACCTCTAAATGCCATGCTGAAAAAAGATGCCAAGATTGAGTGGACAGTAGAGGCCAAGGCTGCTTTTGAAGACATAAAGAAGGCCATATCAGATGCTCCTATACTCATTAGTCTAGACTACACAAAAGACTTCTACATTTGTTCCTTTGCCTCAGAGCATACCTCTGCAGCAGTGTTGACTTAGAAATGAGGAAAAAGAAGAAAAACCAATAGCTTTCATGAGTTGTCCTTTCAAAGATGCTGAACTAAGATATGTGGATGTTGAAAGACAAGCACTTGCATTAGTCAGGGCAGTAAAGAAGTTTAGGCATTACATACTAAGAAGCAAAGTGATTGTAGTAGTGCCTGATGCAGCAATGAAGATGTTGCTAATGCAGAGTGAGCCTGGTGAGAAAAGGGCCAAGTGGATTACTGTATTACAAGAGTATGACATGGAAATTACACCAATGAAATTGGTAAGAGGATAGGCCTTAAGCCAAATGATATCTGAAATTGATCCAAATATCACTAGTCAGCAATATGTTATCAATGTTGAAGATAATAAAGAATGGTATTCAGATATTAGGCATATCCTGATCACTGGAAGGTGTCCTCCAAGAATGCAAGCTTCACAAAGAAGAGCCTTGAAGATAAGGTCACAAAAGTATATGATGAAGGGAGGAATCCTGTTCAAAAAGAATTATGAAGGAATATACCTGAGATGCTTGGAAGAGCCAGAAACAAATAAGGTTTTATCAGAACTGCATGATAAGTTCAAAACAGCACATGGATCAGCCCTGGCCACAACACATGCAATCCTCAGAGTAGGATATTATTGGCCCACAGTTTTTAAAGACACAGCTGATCATGTTAAGTATTTTCATGTATGTCAGGTTACTGCCAACAGAGAGAAGTATGCTACACAACCATTGTAGCCAGTGACGGAAGAATGCCCATTTGCACAATGGGGCATGGACTTCATAGGACCAATTAACCCTCCATCCTCTTCAGGCCATAGGTACATCTTAACAATTACTGACTATTGTACTAGATGGACTGAAGCTATCAGTAGCAAGACTTGTACTGCTAATGATGTTATTAAATTTTGAGAAAGCAACATTGTTACCAGGTATGGAACTCCTTATGCTCTGGGAAGTGATAATGGTTCAGCCTTCACTTCAACCAAATTATCAAGTTGGGCTTTTGATCATGGGATCATACTCAAGTTCTCATCCAACTATTATCCCCAAGGGAATGGATTAGCAGAATCCACCAATAAAAATTTGTTGAATATCATAAGAAAATTAATAGAAAAGAACCCTAGGGAATGGAACTCATTTCTGAAATATGCCTTATGGGTAGACAGGACCAGAATGAAAATTGCACTAGGAAACTCATCTTTCCAGCTAGTATATGGGGTGGATCCTATCCTCCCTGTCAACTTGAAATTTCCTACTTTGCAGTTTGCCCAAGAATACTTAGGCATAGACAATAGACAAGAGGTCAGGTTGCTTCAGCTGATGCACCTGGAAGAGAAAAGAAGTCAAGCTATTGACCAGTTTACAAAACATCAGGCTGTTGTCAAACGCTAGTTTGACAAGAGAGCCAGAGTTAAAGCCTTCAGGATATCTGATTTAGTCTTGATGTGGGATAAGGCCCATGAGAGGAAAGGTGACCATGGCAAATTTGACAGATTATGGGTAGGTCCCTTTCAAATTTCTGAGATACTGGGAGACAACACTTATAGGCTTAAGAACCTGACAGGTGAGGATGTCCCATTGCTAGTCAATGGACAATTTCTCAAACATTATTTTCAAGTCTAAAGTGACTTCATGACAGTCATGTGTATCATATTGTACATTTGTATAGTTGCTTGTACAGTTGTGTTTTGTTGTTTTATTTGTTTGTTTGTCTTGTTTTGTTTTGTTTTGGTTAGTCAAGATGATGCACTTCATCATCACAGAAAACAACAAATTGTTAAGATTCAAGTGATGAGATCAGATTTAGACATAGGTTGTGATTCATTCTAAGAAGTACTCATGATCAGGTCTATGATATCATTTCATCAGGGTGCCTTTTCTTGATCAAAGTGAATCAATCACAATGAAACACCTAACAGCCTTGGGTTTGTTGAACACACAAGTATAGGTGTTAAGTGAAAAATCTAAAGGGACTCCCTTGCTACCAATACAATCTCCAACCTAAAGCTGCAAGTGACTATACCTTGTATAAATGAGCTAACATGATGATATCAGATACAAATTTTAAAATAAAAATTAGGCCATCTAAGTAACTCTACAAGGTCTATGAATGCCTGCTAGCAGTGGGGCTCTACTTAGGGAGATTGTATAGATAACCTTGTCGGGGCTATAGACGCCTGCTGGCAGCAAGGCTCTATCCAGGTTGGCTATGAGGGATGATCTCCAACTATGTAGTTTAACATCAGTTACTTATGTTTTCAACTTGCTTTCTAGATGAAGATAATTAATCATCTACACACACATGATCCTTTGTTAGCATTGTTACCAAGATGAACTTTTTATCATTCAAAAGATCATGATTCTTGTGCTTAGAATAAATTAGAATGATATGGATAAATATGATCACATCACTTGAATCATTGGAATTTGTTTGTTTTCTTTGGTGGCAATTTGTTGTGTGGTTACACAACACGCCCCATTTTGACTTGGCAAAACAGGGACCCAATGTTTTAGCTTGTTTTATGCTTTCTAGCGGTTTGGTAAAAGTAAGTCATGCAGATCATAATGCATTGAAAGGCTAGGTGAGTGATCATCATGAGGTCAGTTTGTCAAATTTCATATTTTATTCTAGTAACCTCATATTTAGACAGAGCATTAAATTCCATGTAGGTTTGTCTTTTGCATCACCCTGATATTCGTCAGGATGTGAAAGTTATGAAAGGTCAAAGTTTGAGTCAAACCTGATATCCATAGGGGGAGGATCATATTTCATAACATCAGTCATACTATAAAAGGTCACCCTAATCTAATATATCACCTGATAAAATCATGTGGTCCAAATAGCTGGATGTCAATTTTAGGTGATAGTAACCTTTACCAGTCAACAACCTCATGCATTTCGCAAGGGTCATATTTTCAATGTAACCCGATATTTCGTAATATCCTCCTGTCGTGAAATATTCCCCTAAGCCAATATTCTAATGATGTCATCCAAGTCTGATAAATGAAGAAATCAATATGACGATGACGTAATCATCATTTTACCTCTCAGGGTATATTTCCTGAATATGATCCTGCTCATATATCATGACGATGACATCATGATGCCTTAGCGATACAAAAGGTGAATATCTGGATGATGTCATCCTAATATTATGAAAGAGAGACATATCAGCTTGTCCGGTAATCATCATTTTTGAAACATCACCCAATATACCGAAATATCCTCCTGATGTACTAAACATAACCAAAGGGTATGTTCATCACCCGATCTTGTCACGATAGTTATTCCAATCTGAAAGAGGAGGATCACATTAAACTCGAGACGATATTTGTGAATATCATCCTATCTTTTGAAAATCATCCTAACATACGAATATCACCTCGCTCCTATTGCTGCCATTAGCATTCAATGCCCATAGAGGTGGTAGGTGGTTCCCGCCGACCACGAAACCCGATGAAACACCTGGCGAGATCCTGTGTTTCCGCGTGGATGATCAATGAATAAACTTTAATGTGTCAAGATTGCCCTAATTTTACCCTAAGTGCATGGTTAAAAGGGTGAATTCACTGTCATTTCGTGTTTACCTTGTGATAAAATTATTTTTACAGAGCACCAGCTTCCATACTCTCATACCGGCGACCCTTGTACGAAACGAGCTTATAGACAGGAGGAAGTGCATGATCATCAGTAGAATTAAGATCACTTCCAGAAATCCATTGGTATAGAAAGAAATTTGCATATCCAGGTAAGTAGATGAAACCCTCATCATGTCATTTCTGTAATAGTCAGGTATGGTGTTGTTAATCTGAAGTTCTGGTTTATGCACCCCCATTATAAGTTAAATGTTGAAGAGATAGAGTAGACATGATGATTAGTAGAATTAAGTGATATATACAGGCATGTGAGTATCCATTGTAAGGCAAGATTTTGTTAATTGCAGGCACCCATGGCTGAAAAGAGGTTGGCTAAATGTGAGGCTGAGTTCAGTAAGCCCATGTTCTCATCTCAAAGGGGCGTCCTATTCAAATATGGTGCAATTACAGATACCCATCAGGGGAATACCGATTTAGAAGCTTGGTCAGCCAAGCTGAATGATGAGAAGAATTGAAATCCTATGCTAGATGCGGTATTCATGTCTGAAATGTGGAATGTCGCCAGTTTCCCATACTCCATGGAGTCTCCAGAGCTGGTTATTGAATGTGCCAGGAATTACAATCCAGAGACCAGGTAGGTCATGAAACATGGGAGAATATATGCAGACCTGTCCATCAAGGGTCTCTTTCAGACATTTGGACCGCCATTAGGTAGGAACGTTAAAAGTGTGGACCTGAAGAAATCTGAAAAAGAGTATGAAAATAACAAGAAACAAGCCAGGGAATATGTATCAATGGAGGGCTGAGAACAGCACATATCCTGCAGCCGCCAAGCTTCCTGTGCACTTATTCAAATATGACTTTAGTGAGGAGTACCAATACATGATTGCACTGTTGAGTAGAGTAACAGGCCAGCCTGACACTGGTAGTTTTAAAGACTGGATGTACAGTGTGATAATGATGTGCATATATTTAGATATCAAGCCACTATTGGGCCAACTGATAAGTGATGCTCTGCATGAGTAGCTAATGAACCTAGGAGGTTCAAATTGTGCTTTCTATATGACATCATACATTGTCTACTCTTGAGCTTTTAAAGGCACATTTGATGCACTAGTTACAGATGGGAAGGTCAAGGCACAATCAATGATGTGCATATTTGGGATCATCATCCCCAGCTACAAAGAGCCAATTACCTCCAAGATTAGAAACTGGTAAATGATGCATTCTCTATGCATCTGGTAAGAACCATGGAGGAGGACAAAACAAAGAGGTTGAGCATGGAGGCTCAAGAGATAATTTACAGGCATGGAGCCTGGTATATACAATTTGCCACATTCTCCTACATGAGGATTGAGGGTTTTGAGGGACATCCCCTTATGCTGCCAAGGTATCCCACTGATGCGGTGATACTAATGGAATTCATAAGGTAGAGCTCTATAATGTTGAAAACAAACAAGGATGCATGGAAGCTGCCACCAATTTTGTTTCCAGTCTCCATTGGCTGGTATATGTGCCCAGATTCAGAGAACATAAAGAAGGTGATGGTCACCTTGAATAAAATGAAGCTGCAGCCTTTTCCACTGATAAGACCATATGATCCTTATGGCAGGATGCAGAAAATAATAGGAAAGCCTATTCACCAGAAGCACCTAGAAGACTTCTGGGCTAACTGTGAAGATGAAGTAGAAGCAAGAAGGAGAAGATATCAAAGGCTAACATTGAATCAAATCAGAACCTTTGACTGCATCCCCATTCCTCAACAATTGAAGAAAGATGATGGTAGGATAATTGCAGATGAATATGAAGAGAAGAAGATATACAATGATACTATCTCTGCACCTGACCTCACCATACAAGAGGATTTGTCCTTGGACCCCTTCATTGCTAGGACCATACAGTTAACTCAAGCCTGGGTTGATGAACAAATAGAGGCATTGAAGAAGAAGTGTGTTGCCATTACGGTGGACAACAAAAAGAAGGCGCAGGATATTCCTGATGGGGAGTATGATGACTTCATAAATGAGAAGAGAAAGTCTAAAGGAGAGAGACTCCCTCCACAACAACAACAGAGCAAAAGACCCCCAAGGGGCAAGAAGGTAGATAATGAACCCAAAGGGGTTATTATTGAAAGAGCAGTGTTTATAGCTGAGGAGGTAGTAGCATCATGATTAGGATTGGGAACAGGATCAGCATCCCTTCCATGGACAGGAAAACAAAAGTCCAAGAAAGGTAAGACAACAGAGGCTAAAATTACTGAGACCGAAGAAGAGGGTCAATCCTCAAGGAAACCAGATGAAGAGGATATCCTCATGGAGGAAGGGCCTAAGGAAGAAGAGGCTCCTTTGTCATTCAAAAGAAAAAGAAGAGCTCCACAGGTGGTGGTGTCTACCCCACCTAAGAAAATAAGAACCTCCATAAGGGGTGAAATAAGACAATCCCCTACATTGTTACAAGGGGTAGGTAGTGAAGTGCATGGGGAACTTCAGCATAATGTTCCACTTCCTACCATGGTCAAGTTCAAAACTGAGCTTGCAGAAGAACAGATGAAAGAAACCTCCCAGACACAAGCAGGAGGTCACATCTCATTGGATGAGACAATAAATTTGTCTGATGATGAAGTTGTGAAGGAAGTAGCTTCACAAAAGATGGAAACCCTTGCTGCCAGTACACGCATGACTCCTCAGAAGACCCCACCAGTTTAAATAGTACTGGAGGAGATGAAGCAAGTGGAGGCAGAAAAGGAAAAGAGCCCAGAGAGGATACCCCAAGATATGGGGCTAGATACCTTAATTGCATAGGTGACAAGTCCTGTAGTGGTAGACTTAATAGATCAATAGGATGAGAATCCTGAACATCCAGTAGGATCACCTGATAAAGGGCAACATATAGAGGAAGTGAAGATGGCAGAACCAGAGGGCCATACTTTAGAACTGAGCCAACAAGGTCCATAGGACACATCAGCAGAACCTGCTATAGTAGAGGTTCAAGAAAAGAAGGTTGATGAGAAAGATGTAGTAGAGGATCCTACCGCTAAGGTTCAAGAAGTAAGCGGTATAGGTGTAGAACAAATCGCGGTTACAGAACCAACATCAACACCTAAGGAGAATTCCCAAGTATCCACTACTGTGAATGTTCCTCAATAGGAGGAAATGTCGAAAGTGGATGAGGTAGTAAAAGAAAAGGATCATGATCATCATGATCAACATATAGATAAATCACAAGATCCTCCACCTCAGGTAGATGCTCCTCCGGAGAAAGAAATTCTTCAACAGGAGGATGAGCCACAGGATCAACATCAAAGTGAGCATCATGAAGAAGAATCGAGAAAATCACCTTCTCCATCACATGTGCTGATAGAAATAGGAGATAAAGGTGAACGTCATGATGATGTGGAGAAACATGATCAGGTACCTCCGTGGTTGGAGAAAGAAGTAAATGCAGAGGTAGAATTTGAAATTCAAGAATTTGATGTATCTACCTTATTTTTTGAGAATATAGTAAAACCAAAGAGGAAGGCCAGAATGACTTCGGCCATCAAAAGGGATCCAACAATTGGGAGAAGGATTGCACAAATTGCAGTACCTACTATAGAGAAAGAAAAAGGTAAAATTACCTTAGACAAGTTTCAAATCAGTACAGTGGACTTAGGGTTTGCCAATGAAGACCAAGAAGGTCAAGAAGGCAAAAATATTATTGATTCTTTAATTCAGAAAGTGAAAAGAGAGAAAGATAAAAATAAGCAACACAAAGAGCACATCGCTCAGTTGCATGCCTACATAGGACGGTTGATTAATCCTGATGATACTTCAATTGAACATGCAGTCCCATTGACTGCTATTTCTCGAGAGGAGGTGAATAAATTAGATCTCATGAAACATGAGGCATCTGTACTAAGGAAATGGATGTTATCCACATTGGATAATGCAGAGGAAGTGGTAAAATCCTCTTTGAACAGGTGGAATACTCTCAGTGACTCTAGGACAAAGGTAGATAAATTGTAGATGCAGACAGGCAAAAGGTCTTTCAAATTAGAAAAGGTATTAGACATCTTGGGGGAGATAAGGAGAATAAATCCTCAGCTGCTCATCAACAAATAGGTACTAAATAGTAATACAGCCTTATTGGTTGATATATGGTATAAAGACATTCAATTTGAATGTGGAGTACTTAGGAGATGTAATAATAAGCTGAGGGAGATCAGCATAAAGTTGCATGAGTTGATGTCTATTGAGGTAGAAATGTTGGAAACACTAGAAGGAAAAGTGGAAGGGAAAGTAGAGAATCAAGATGAGGAGTTTGCCATCAAAGCTTTACATGGCAACTTCCAATTAGTGGCTGATGATCCACTTGTTCACTTGACAAAAGAAGTCATAGATAAAATAATGAGAATCAAAGTCAAGATGGAAAATTACAATGAGACACTGAATAACAGGAAGAACAAGTTGGATAGTAGCAGACATAAATACAAGGCACACAAGCACGCCATCATCAAA
This sequence comes from Cunninghamia lanceolata, assembly GCA_027924645.1. Taxonomy (NCBI): domain Eukaryota; kingdom Viridiplantae; phylum Streptophyta; class Pinopsida; order Cupressales; family Cupressaceae; genus Cunninghamia; species Cunninghamia lanceolata. The sequence goes on from BSBN01000233.1 coordinate 819,206, forward strand.
GCAAAGACTCAGGATGGCAAGGAAATAGATAAAATTGTGTAGTTATATGAACAGGTTTGGAGCATCATGCAGCCTCATATGCGGGTTCATCATCATGATGATGGTGAAAGTTCAGGAAGTGATGCACCTGGTGAAGAAACACATGATTCCGACAAGGTAGATGATGATGCACCATAAAGTAAATATCAGCATCAGATACTTAGTGAAAATAGGTATTTTTAGATAGTTGCCAGTTGGCAGCTTGTGCCATTTTGTAAGGTTGAAATAGTCAAAGGAGATATTGACTGTAGATGTTCATGTGTACAAATCAGGATCATTGATCTTTTTGTAACGGATTCCTCACCTTATTCTATAAAAGGTGCAGGAATGCCTCTTTTTTTAACATTCAAAACTTAATTGAAATCTATCTGCTGAAATATTTAGGGCTCATTTCAAAGCTTTTTGTATACATCTATATCTTTGCATACTGATTGAATGAGAAGACTATTTTGGTTACAACTCATAGTAAATCTTGAGTAATCAGTGTATGAATTATAGATTTATGTGGTGATTTGCTGCGTCCCTTGGAGTGCATGTCTACTTACATATGTTGTTTTCATACAATTCCTTTGAAGTTAGCATCTACTGTATCTAGCTGTGGAATGTCCTGGTGAACATATGGTTTGGTTTTCTTCTCCTCATGACTATATCTGATATACATGTAGTTCAATAGCTGAAGATTCATCTTTCATTTAAAACATTTCTTTCAATTTCTTTAAATTTTAGAACATTTGACTATCATAATTGCAAATAACTGAACATCTTAAGCAAACAATACAAATATGTGGACATCTCGTAGATAAGTGAAAATATTTAGCATATTTGAAGCTGAAGCATGTATTATTGATGAATATCATGCAAATATTTGAGTATAACTATATCATTTGATCAAACAACTGTGTAAAATGACCTCTTTGTGAAGAATCTTTGCAGAAAAAGTGTCATGATGATGAACTCTATGTAAGGCCCCAAAATGGAAATAGCAACACACATCAGCCTCTGAGTAACATCAGAAGATTAAGACCTAATCACCGGAGACTTGGGATCATGAATTCTCTGAATTCATTGTATCTTTCAATATGAATAAAGGTTAATGTGTACTTTTATTCTATGCTTGTTTGTGACTAACATCATGACCAACAGGTAGGTTAAGGTCTATTTATTACACATAATTATTAAAGAGCCCAAGTGTAGAAAATATACATGGCATCATGTGAGATTGTAGGCTGCTTTCTTGATTGGGAATGTGTCTATTTTAAACATGTATGATAAAGCATGATAAAGTAATTCAATCCAAAATAAGGAAATTGTAAAGAACATGCATGTAAAGACTTGACATACCTAAAAAATGAAGATTTGAATGGAGAGAGTACCCAATTATGTAGTATTTTTTTCTTCTTTCATCAAACTCCTCAACAATTTGAGTTTTTCACCACTTGCTTCCGTTTCAATGTTAAATTGAATAACACTCAAATATAATTACTAACAACAATACTATTAACCAATCTATGATGTTAAATTCCTAAAATTGAATCACAATTAACATTGCAACACTACAAAAATTGAAACTTGAATAGATATATATCCAACTTGTTGTAAAAACTATGTTATTTCCTCCTTCTCAAGTTGGCAAAGTAGAAAAGGTGGTGGAAAGATCATGCCAAGGTGGTACAATGTGTCAAATGTGCATGTGAACTTCCCAACAGCATGAAAGCACTTGTTTTTTGTTGGAGTGCAGGCAGAATTAGTATGAAAACAGAGCATGTGGGCCTGGATCATGGGGGTCAACACTTTTTTACCGTTTCTATAGCAACACAAAACATGAGCGCATTATAACGCACTCGCGTTTTGTCCTGCTATAGATTGATCACATCCTTTGCATTGATCACATCTCTTTCCAAACCTTCCCCTTTAGACTTGAACGACCACAAGGTTTTTGAGGGAGAACTTGTCCTGTTCCCTGCAAGAGCTTGCCAGATGCTCTGCCATATGATAGGCATAACAATGAAGGGGCAAGCCCTCATAATTAAGTTCTTGATAGAAAATGCCCATCGAGGAAGAAAGATAGATCTTCTTTAAAAGAAGTTCTAGTTTGTGACAAATCCTTATACAAGCATAAATAGCAGGGGTTCTGTCAAGCAATTTCCAATCCACTTCCACAAAGTCTCCTAAAGACTTCCTGATTGATTCCAAAACATCCACACCCCAAAACTGGAGAGGTAATCAATATAATCGAACCCATAAATCTACATTTGATGACAGAAACCCTCAACACTATACCTTAAACCCTAATCCCTCAACCCTCAACCCTAAACCTTATCCATAAACCCTAATCCCTCAACCCTCCAACCCTATCCCTAATCCCTATACCCTCCACACTCTACTTTAACCCTAATCCCTCGACCCTCAACCCTATCCCTAAACCCTTGACCCTCAAACCTCAACCCTCAACCCTCAACGTCAAACCCTAATCCCTCAACCCTTGACTCTGATCCCTCGACCCTCACCCCTATCCCTAAACCCTAAACCCTCAACCCTCAACGTCAAATCCTAATTCATCAACCCTTCACTCTAATCCCTCAACCCTAAACTCTATCCCTAAACCCTCAACACTATACCTTAAAACCTAATCCCTCAGCCCTCAACCCTAAACCTTATCCCTAAACCCTAATCCCTCAACCCTCAACCCTAATTCGTCATCCCTCAACTCTAATCCCTCATCCCTAAACCCTAAATGCTATCCAGGCTATTCCTAAACCCTCAACAGACTCAATACTATACATTAAACCCTAATCCCTTATCCCTAAATCCTCCAACCTTATCCCTAATCCTTATACCCTCCACACTCTACTTTAACCGTAATCCCTTGACCCTCAACCCTATCCCTAAACCCTAAACCCTAAACCCTCAACCCTCAACGTCAAATCCTAATCCCTCAACCCTTCACTCTAATCCCTCAACCCTAAACCCTATCCCTAAACCCTCAACACTATACCTTAAACCCTAACCCTAAACCTTATCCCTCAACCCTCAACCCTAATCTGTCATCCATCATCCCTCAACTCTAATCCCTCATCCCTAAACCCTCAACAGACTAGATACTATACCTTAAACCCTAATCCCTTATCCCTAAACCCTCCAACCCTATCCCTAATCCTTATACCCTCCACACTCTACTTTAACCCTAATCCCTCGACCCTCAACCCTTTCCCTAAACCCTTGACCCTCAAACCTCAACCCTTAACCCTCAACATCAAATCCTAATCCCTCAACCCTTAACTCTGATCCCTCGACCCTCAACCCTATCCCTAAACCCTAAACCCTAAACCCTCAACCCTCAACGTCAAATCCTAATCCCTCAACCCTATCCCTAAACCCTCAACACTATACCTTAAACCCTAATCCCTCAACCCTAACCCTAAACCTTATCCCTAAACCCTAATCCCTCAACCCTCAACCCTAATCCATCATTCGTCATCCCTTAACTCTAATCCCTCATCCTTAAACCCTAAATACTATCCCTATTCCTAGACCCTCAATGGGCTCGATACTATACCTTAAACCCTAATCCCTCTACCCTCAACACTCTTATTTAACCCTAATCCCTTGACCATTAACCCTATCCCTCAACCTCAACCCTCAACCCTCAACTCTTAACATTAAACCCTAATTCATCAACCCTAAACCCTAATCCCTCAAACCTAAACCCTATCCCTAAACCATCAACCCTCAACACTATACCTTAAACCCTAATCCCTATCCCTCAACCCTTAACCCTTAAAACTTAAACCCTATCCCTACACCCTCAACACTTGACACTATATCTTAATCCTTAAACCCTCATCCCTAAAGCCTCAACCCTCAATCCTTAAACCTTCAACTCTAAACTCTATCCCTAATCCCTCTACCCTCAACACTCTATCCATAACCTAGACATTAAATGCTAATCCATCAACCCTAAACCCTAATCCGTCAACTCTAAACCCTATCCCTAAACCCTCAACCCTCAATACTATATCTTAAACCCTAATCCCTCAACCCTCAACCCTAAACCTTATCCCTAAACCCTAATCCCTCAACCCTCAACCCTAATCCATCATCCCTCAACTCTAATCCCTCATCCCTAAACCCTCAACAGACTCGATACTATACCTTAAACCCTAATCACTTATCCCTAATCCTTACACCCTCCACACTCTACTTTGACCCTAATCCCTCGACCCTCAACCCTATCCCTAAACCCTTGACCCTTGAACCTCAACCCTTAACCCTCAACGTCAAACCCTAATCCCTCAACCCTTAACTCTGATCCCTCGACCCTCAACCCTCAACGTCAAATCCTAATCCCTCAACCCTTCACTCTAATCCCTCAACCCTAAACCCTATCCCTAAACCCTCAACACTATACCTTAAACCCTAATCCCTCAACCCTAACCCTAAACCTTATCCCTAAACCCTAATCCCTCAACCCTCAACCCTAATCCTTCATCCATCATCCCTCAACTCTAATCCCTCATCCCTAAACCCTAAACCCTAATCCCTCAACCCTAATCCGTCATCCATCATCCCTCAACTCTAATCCCTCATCCCTAAACCCTAAACGCTATTCCTATTCCTAGACCCTCAACGGGCTCAATACTATACCTTAAACCCTAATCCCTTATCCCTAAACACTCCAACCCTATCCCTTATCCCTTAACCCTCATGATTAATAGCCTTGAACATAAAAAAAAATTAAGGGGGACATAATGCGAGCGTGTTATAACGCGCTCGCGTTATGTCAAACATAAGAAACAATAGACTTGTGGAAAAGGAAAAATGCAAAGCAAAACATAATGCGAGCGCGTTATAACGCGCTCGCGTTATGTCTTGCTTTGGGAATCCCAAGCCTTAGGCTTGGGATTTGCTTTGGATTTCCAACCCAAAGGCTTGGAGTGCCTTATGAACAGTCACAGATGTGTTTTTGCATATTCTTTAAGATTTCACATAATTTTGTTCATGCTAACCCTCAGATTTGCACGTGTTTCAAGGTCAAACAAATCAAACACCTGGGTAATGTTAGGATTTCTCTTAGCTATTTGACGATGTGATTTTTTTCACATTTTAACAATGTTAAGCCTTTTATCTTTAATTTCTTTTGTTTGTGTGTCCATTTTTGGGAAAAACCCACTATTTAGTCTTTTTTTTATTGTAAATTAACTATTCATTGAAATTTCAAAAAAATTACATATTTAGAAACTAGACTCCATTCTACAAATATTAAAAAAAGAAAAAAATAATTTTCAATTAGTTTTCAAAATTTATAGGGGTAGCATGGCCAAAATTCTATTTTTTAGGATGTGTCCACTTTGAAAGTTAGTAAAAAATCAAATATTCATCAAAAAATTATCAGAAAAATCGGGCATAAACTACCTGCTATTGGCTAATTTCTCACTGAAGCGATTTTAAAAATACCAAAAAAAAGTTGACCTTTCGAGGGAGCCACAAAACATGCTATGTTATTTTTTTGACAGAAACAACACCAATTTCTGTGGCTCCGTCTTTTGAACCCCTTAATCTATGCCATTTAAAAAAAAATAGTAGTTTAGAAAGTAGACTCGGAGCACTATGAACATTCTTTTGGTTGCATCTCCAATTTTAAGTGTAACTATGCTCAATTTCTCATCCAAGGCCAGTATTTCCTAATTTCAGAAAAAAGTGGCCACTTAAGACCCCTTGTTGGCCCCCCATCTTCTTGCACTTACCCTTCTTTCATATGAATGTGAAATTATTTGTTGGAAAAATATATATGATGATTTTTCTTTAATTGTGAATATTTTATTATTTATATATGAAAATGGATTGATGAAAATGATATTAATTATTATTCATATCATGGAAATGATTTAACCTTCCTTAATTATCTAAGTGGTTGTAGGAGAAAATAGGTGGCTAAGAAAAAGGGATATCAACAAGGAGAGGGTGATTATAGGAATCAAAACACAATAATTTAGCCAAAGTCCTAAAGTCACTGTAGCCTTGGCCAAGGCACATGAGTATATATATATATATATATATAGAGAGAGAGAGAGAGAAAAGATTTATCTCTTTTGTTTATTTAATAAATTAATTTGGTCTTACCTTGTGGAGTGCTTGAAGTGTATGAGTTGAAATCTTGTTTATAACTCCTCTTTCTTTCCACTATGTCGAGTGGTTTCTTTTGATCAACCATTCTTTCTTGGCATGCATTTTTCTTTCATATAGGAGTATAGAGGGAACATCCGCCATTCCATTAAGCATTGTTATTTTCTTTCTGAGTAAGGTGGACAGAGAAAAAAGAAGAGTTTGAGCTGTAGTATCATTGTGAAGCATTACCTTTCAGCGTGCATATTGTTGGCACCTTGTTTCTGAGAATTTTACACTATGTCGTGCATTTATCAAGCGGTCTTTTGTTACTGATTGTATTAAATAGAATAGTCACAACTAGCTATCCCGACTTTCCAATCACTTGTCAAACAAGATCTTAAATCCACTTTAACAGCTCATTAAAAGTTTGATTATCTTAGCAATTCATATTATGTTATGTTTCAATTGTTATGATTCTGAGCTTCCGAATTAGTCCTTTGATATCAGTATTCGTATTTCTTTATTCTAGCTTCTAAGATTTCTAAAGCTGAAATACTTTTAATATTTGATATATGTCTATTATGCATGCTTAAGTATATGTATATACATACACACACACATATATATAGACATGTTTATATATATACATGCTTAAAATCTATTGTTGTTACTGTCAGCTTGGGTATTATAATGTGCTGATAATAAGAGTCTGCTGTATTCTTTGAGCAATTTCTATTTACGTGTTTTTGTTCTGATTTTAATGGGAATAAAAGTTGTCAAGTAAGTCATGTATGATGCTATGTAAAAATCTGCATTCAGAATGAAAATAAGAAAGCATTAAGTTAATAAAAATGTCAAGCAAGGGTGAAGGATGATGACACAGTAGTGTTAGATATATGTATATATATACTAGAAAATCCTTGGCCAAGGTACGATGCAGATAGACATATGTTAGCGATCAAGTACTAGATATACCACTGGTCAGAATGATCTTTCCAGTTAGAAGGTACCTATAAGGAAAGATCGATCATGAGGTATAGGTCTTGACACTAGGCTTAGAGGCACGTTGTTGTTAATTGATTCCTGTCATCACCTTTGTGAAGGGTCGAGTTTCTTCAATTGAAGAAGCAAGGGAGACCAGTTGGTCTTGGTTGGGTGGTTAAAACTTTTGTTGATATTTCTTTTTCCAAAATCTAGTGAAGGATCTGCAAACAAAATCAGTAGGAAGCTATGCAAGTTGTTCTTCTATTAAACTCTCTTATTATTTCAATTTTGGTTGAAGAATGTTAGTTAAATTTGGTTGCTTATAATCCGTTAGAAAATATTACTTCAGTTGAAAATGAAAGTTAGTTGTAAACGTGAATTTTTTTTGCATAAATAGTTAATCAAGTTGATCTTTCTGTTGAAATTCTGTTAATAGTTAATTTTATATTATGTTAAATTAGAATGGGTGTAACATATGGTATCAAAGCTACCAGGTTCTACACTGAACCTTGGGGTTCATCATGCTTAGAACATTGTAAATAATTAATAATGTCTCTTTAGGATGGTTTTGATAAAGAAAAACACCCCAGAAAAAGGTCTAAGACCCTACATTCCGCTGACTATGGAAGATCAAACTATCTTATGATTACTCAAGTTGTTTGCCTCTAGCAGATTCAGATACAATAGCCAAAGCTTTGCAAAGACTTCAGAGGGAGAGAAGGAAATGGACAGTCTCGAGAAAAGAGAAAGTAAAGTCTACCATAATTGCTGAAGTAAATAAGACCAAAACTAAAAATCAAACTAAACCAGAAACATCTGAGCAAGATCGAGTTTCAACTCTTGAATATAAACTTATACCATATTCAGAGTTTAGTGATTAGGAAGAACCTATCACTGATAATGAAGATGATTCAGAAAACTGATCACAAAATGTGATGATTATTTTTTTTGTATTACAATAAAATCTATGACAAGAAGTGATAGAAATTTTGTAATTAGCTATCACAGGGAGTGATAGTCTCTCTTTATTAATACATTAAAATTTTGTACCATTTGCATTTGTTATGAGTTTCAAATGATTATTTTTTTACAAAGGAAGAATCCTTAAATATAGTGGAGAACTACTAAATAACAATAACTCACAACCCAAAAACTAATTAAAACTCTTAAATTTCTTTAGGAACTTCATTGGAATGGAATATTCTACAAATGAGTTCAAGGAAGATTAGAACAATGGTCACATGGATAAACTAGATCAACTTTTAAACATGATGAAAATAACTCGGGACAGATTAGCCTGTCTAGAAAGAAGAATGGAAGGGTAGTCTGAGACAAAAGAAGAAGGATCTAAGAATCATAGTGACCAACATGAAGATGACTCAAGAACCTTAAGCTTAGGACTCAAGAAGAGCAGATTGGCTGATGAGTTAGCCAAGTACATGAAAAAGATTAAACCTCCTAAATTCGAAGAATCTACTTTGGGAGATGCTGCGGAGGCATGGTTAACTGAAATGGAGAAGTATTTCAAACTTTGAGATTATTCTGATAACTCAAAAGAAGCCTAGACAGCTTACCAGTTGGTAGGAGAAGCTGCCACATGGTGGGAAAATAAGAGGGCTGAAATGCGATTAGCAATAGCTCATGTGTCTTGGGAGCAATTTGTGAAGATATTCCATCAGAGATGGTTGTCTCAGTTATTTTATGATAAAAAAGTGATGGATTTTGAAAACATCAAGTAGGGACTTCTAACTGTCAACGAGTATTGGGAAAAAATATATCCAACTACTCAAATATGTCCCACAGTATTGACAAGATGAAAACTTTCAAGTATGAAAGTTCATTATGGGGTTAAACAATCATATTGGAGGTCCAGTGGATGTTTTGGCACCTCGAACTATGGATGAAGCCTATGAGAAAGCTATTCGATAGGAACAGAAGTTAAAAAAAGATGATTCTTTTAGGGACATAAAGCATAACAGGGGTAAGTGGGACTAGAATAACCAATTCAAAAAGAACAATAATAGTCCTCGGAAGGATGAAAACTTCACCAATTAAAACACTAAAAAGAAAGGACCACCAGGAGGATGTTTTAATTGTGGAGGAGAACACTATGCGAACTAGTGCCCCTCTAAGAGTCAGTAGGGACAACAAAAACAAAAATTCTTACCACCTCAACAGACCATGTTCCAGCAAAGAATTCATGCAACCATTGATAAAAGACAAGCAGAGTACCAAGTTGCTCCTGTAGAAACTCCAGATATGCTTTATGGAAACCCAATAACTATTTTAATAGATACAGGAGCCACTGAATGTTTTATATCACCTAAGTTACTGGGAAGGTTCCCTAAAAGAACTGGGTTTATGGCTAAATCATGGATGGTAGAATATGCTAATCAGATGAGAGCTTAGGTAGTGTAGTGTCTGTTTGAAGCAAAGATTGAATTTCTAGACTTCTCGACAGAGGTCAACCTTTATGTAGCACATTTAGGGTCCTATGATGTAATCATTGGAATGAATTGGTTGAAAGAACATAGGACTAAGGTCAAGTGATATGATAAGGTAGTAGAATGCCTAGATGATTTATAGAATCTGATGCGGATTCAAGGGAAACAACGAGAAGTCAAGGTTTGACAAATTTCAGCTATGCAGCTGAAAAGAAATAGAAGGAAGGGATGCATATTATTTGTAGTTAAGATAGAAGTGGTCAGTGAAGGAACAGAGCATTCCCAGAATACAAAAAGAAAGTTGGGAGTTGAAGAGGAGAAAGAAATCTTGGCTGAAAAATACCCTTTTCTCCAGGAATATCAGGATGTATTTCTCGAGGAACTACCTGGGTTACCAGCTAGAAGAATTTTTTATTTTTATATTGACCTTGTGCTAGGTGCTGAACCAGTTTCAAGAGTACCTTACTATATGACCACAATAAAGCTGATGGAGTTAAAAGCACAATTACAGGAATTAATGGATAAAGGCTTGATTCGGCCAATTGTTTCACCATGGAGTGCCCCAATTATTTTTTTAAAAAAGGATGGAACTCTTCGTCTGTGTATAGACTACCAAATGTTAAATAAAATTAACATCAAGAACAAGTATCCCTTACCTCGAATAGATGAACTGTTTGATTAGATGAAAGGGGCTATAGTATTTTCTAAAATAGATTTGAGATCTAGATATCATCAACTTAGGTTGAAAGAAGAAGACATTCATAAGACAACTTTTAGAACTAGATATGGGCACTATGAGTTCACAGTTCTACCATTTGGGCTTACAAATGCTCCAGCCGCATTCATGAATTTGATGAATAGCGTGTTTAGAGATAGCTTGGATAAGTTTGTTTTGGTATTTTTAGACGACATTCTTATTTACTCCAAAAATGAAGAAGAACACCTGCAACACCTTTGAATATTTCTTCAATGGTTAAGGGAACACAAACTGTATGGGAAATTATCAAAATGTACCTTCTTTTAGAAAGAAATACAATATTTGGGGTGTATTATATTAGCTAAAGGAATTGCAGTGGACCTTGCTAAGATCAAAGCCATAGTGGATTTTCCAGTACCAAAGAATGTTCTTGAGGTTAGGAGTTTCATGGGATTGGCTGGGTATTATAGGAGATTTGTCAGAGATTTTTCTAGAATTGCTCATCCTATTACCTCTCTTCAAAAGAAAGGAAAAAGATTTGAATGGACTGAAAAATGTCAGGAGGCATTTGATCTATTAAAAGAAAAGCTAACAACCGCATCTATATTGACAGTACCGGATCCTAATGGTAGTTTTGTGGTTATAACAGATGCATTAGGAGAAGGATTGGGCAGAGTATTAATGCAAAAAGGAAAGGTAGTAGCTTACAAATCCTGAAAACTAAAACAATATGAGCATAATTATGCAACCCATGACTTAGAGTTGGCAGCTATTGTCCATGCTCTGCAAATGTGGTGACATTATTTGTTGGGAAAAACTTTTGAACTCAAGACAGATCATCAAGGTTTGAAATATATTTATACACAATCCAATCTAAATGCTCGACAAAGGAGATGGATGGATTTAATCGTCGATTATGACTTTGAGATCAGTTATATTAAGGGCAAGGAAAATAGGGTAGCTAATGTCTTGAGCCGATGGAAGCATATAACAACAATGGTATCTATTAACACTGATTTTAGAAACTAGGTGATTCAGAAATTGGAAGAAGATGAATATTACTTGCAAGTTAGGGAAGCTCTTCAGTCAAATCCTCAAGAGCATAAATCTGAAGGTTTTCACATTGAGGTAGATGGACTTTTAAGATTTAAAGGTAGAATGTATATTCCAAAGTCTTCTGAATTAAGGAAAAAGTTATGGAAAGAAGTTCACACTGCACCATATTCAGTACACCCCAGAGTAACCAAGATGTTGGCTGATGTCAAACCATTATATTTTTGGAGGGGAATGAAAAAAGATGCAGCAAGATTTGTGGCAAAATGTTTCAAATTTTAGAAGGTAAAAGTAGAACATCAGCATCTAGTAGGACTACTTCAGCCCCATAGCGTACCTGATTGGAAGTGGTAGATTATCAGCATGGATTTTGTGCAAGGTTTACCTTTGACCAAGAATAGGCATAATGCCATATTGGTGGTAGTGAATAAACTCACAAAAGTGGCACATTTCATACTAGGAAATTTAACAGATGGAGAACTAGTGATTGCTTGAAAATTTGTACAGGAAATCTTCCGTCTTCACAAGATATCAGAAAAGATCATATCTGATAAGGATACATGAATGACCTCTAGATTTTGGCAAACCTTATTTTCAGCTTTGGGGACCCAGTTAAATATTAGTACAACATATCATCCTAAGATAGATGGTTAGACAGAAAAGGTAAATCAAATTTTAGAAGATTTACTAAGAATGTATTGTATGGATCAATAGTACAGATGGGAAGAATATTTACCCTTGGTAGAATTTTCCTATAATAATTCATATCAGTCAGCAATAAAAATGACACCTTTTGAGGCACTGTATGGTAGGAAATGTAGAACCCCTATAAGATGGAATAGGTGGGGAGATAGGACCATTTTAGGCCCTGAGACACTTCAAGAAATGGAAGAGCAAGTGAGAATAATCAGGCTCAGACTGAAAGAAGCCAATGATAGGAAAAAAAGTTATGCTAATGTAAAATGTGTTCCCAGACAATTTGTGGTGGGAGAAAAAGTTCTTTTGCGAGTGAAACCATAGAAGAGCTCTATAAAATTTGGGAAAGCCTCTAAGTTAGCCCCGAGATATGTGGGACCTTTTGAAGTTCTTGAAATCATCAATCCTGTGGCTTACAGAATTGCTCTACCCCCGACTCTCACCAGAATTCATAATGTGTTTCATATTTCTTATCTTAAGAAATATTATGCAAACTTTGAGCATATGATTGATTGGAAATCATTGCAGGTATGGGACCCTAGTGTGATCACAATAGAGCCACTCTGGGTACTTGAGATACGTAAGTTGCACTTATGTAATCACGAGGTGGTGCAATGTAGAGTCCAGTGGGACCAGTATTAAGAATAAAATGCCACATGGAAAGACTATAATGAAATCCATCAGAAATTTCCTTATTTATTCCCAAACCATTGAGACTGATGTAAAAATTATGTGGTTAAACTTTTTTATTTCTTATTGATAAATAATCATTGAGGACGATGATTCTTGAGGGGAAAAATATGTTACATCCCTTTTTGTTTGAACAATTAAATATTAATTATGTTGTTAATTGAGAACAACTACTTTCATATGAATGTGAAATTATTCATTAGAAAAATATATACGATAATTTTTCGTTAATTGCGAATATTTTATTATTTATATATGAAAATGATATTAATTATTATTCATATCATGGAAATGATTTAACCTTCCTTAATTGTCTAAGTGGTTGCAGGACAAAATAGGTGGCTAAGAAAAGGCGATATCAAAAGGGAGAGGGTGATTACAGGAATTGAAAAACAATAATTTAGCAAAAATCCTAAAGTCACCGTAGCCTTGGCCAGGGCACATGAGTATATATATATATAGAGAGAGAGAGAGAGAAATGATTTATCTCTTTTGTTTATTTAATAAATTAATTTGGATCTTACCTTGTAGAGCACTTGAAGTGTATGGGTTGAAATCTTGTTTATAACTCCTCTTTCTTTCCACTATGTGGAGCAGTTTCTTTTGATTGACCATTGTTTCTTGGCATGCATTTTTCTTTCAAATAGGAGTATAGAGGGAACATCTGCCATTCCATTAAGCATTATTATTTTCTTTCTGAGTAAGGCAGACAGAGAAAAAAGAAGAAGAGTTTGAGCTATAGTATCATTGTGAAGCATTACCTTTTAGCGTGCATATTGTTGGTACCTTGTTTCTGAGAATTTTCCATTGTGTCATGCATTTATCAAGCGGTCTTTTGTTACTTATTGTATTAAATAGAATAGTCGTGGCTAGCTATCCTGACTTTCCAATCACTTGTCAAACAAGATCTTAAATCCTCTTTAATAGCTCGTTAAAAGTTTGATGATCTTAGCAATTCATATTATGTTATGTTTCGATTGTTATGATTCTAAGCTTCCGAATCAGTCCTTTGATATCAATATTTGTATTTCTTTATTCTAGCTTTTGAGATTTCTAAAGCCGAGATACTTTTAATATTTGATTTATGTTTGTTATGCATGTATAAGTATATGTATACACACACACAGAGATATACGTTTATATACATACATGCTTAAAATCTATTGCTATTACTATCAGCCTAGGTATTATAATGTGTTGATAATAAGAGTCTACTATATTCTTTGAACAATTTCTGCTTATGTGTTTCTGTTATGATTTTAATGTGAATGAAAATTGTCAAGTAAGTCATGTACGATGCTATGTAAAAACCTGCATTCAGAATGAAAAGAAGAAAGCATTAAGTTAATAAAAATGTCAAGTAAGGGTGAAGGCTGATGACACAGTAGTGTCAAATATATATATATATATATATATATATATATATATATATATATATATATATACTAGAAAATCCTTGGCCAAGGTTACGATGTAGATAGGCATCTGTCAGCGATCATGTACCAGATATACCACTGGTCAAAATGATCTTTCCAGTTAGGAGGTACCTATAGGGACAGATCGATTAAGAGGTATAGGTCTTGACACTAGGCTTAGAGGCATGTTGTTGTTAATTGATTCATGTCATCACCCTCGTGAAGCGTCAGGTTTCTTCAGTTGAAGAAGCACGGGAGACCAGTTGGTCTTGGTTGGGTGGTTAAAACCTTTGTTGATATTTCTTTTTCCAAAATCTAGTGAAGGATCTGCAAACAAAATCAGTAGGAAGCTATGCAAGTTGTTCTTCTCTTAAACTCTCTTATTATTTCAATTCTTTTTTAAGAAGGTTAGTTAAATTTGGTTGCTTATAATCAGTTAGAAAAGATTACTTCAGTTGAAAATGAAAGTTAGTTGTAAACGTGAAATTTTATTGCATAAATAGTTAATCAAGTTGATCTTTCTGCTAAAATTCTGTTAATAGTTAATTTTATATTCTGTTAAATTAGAATGGGTGTAATACTATACCCCTTTGAATAAACTATGCAATGCTCATTAGATTATGTTTTAGACCAGGCACAAAATACACATCTGAAATATACTTCTTCTCCCCCTGTTTAGTTAGAATATTGATATTTCATTTGCCCATAACTGAAACTTTGTTGTCATTACCCAATGTGACATCTGATGTTACACTTTCATCTAAACTTGAGAACATTTCTAAGTTCCATGTCATGTGATTGCTCCAATCTGAGTCTAAAAACCATACATCCTTTTGATTCTCTTGTGCTACATTGCATGCTATGAACATATTACTCTGATTTTGATTTTCTTTTGTGGAGTTTGTATTTGGTTTGCCAAAATCATATTGCTTCTTTCTACACTCATTTGAATAATGCCCATAATTCTTACAATAATGACATTGGATTTGAGATTTGTCATACCTTTGACCATGTGGTTTATTTTGAGATAGGTTTGGGCTTGAGTTTTGACTGCTACCTCTTCCACTTGAGCTTGATGGGATGCTTCTTCCACCTCTATATGAATTCCTTCCTCTACCTCTGAAATTAGATCTTCATCTGCCTCTTCCATGGCTGATTGAAGCTTGTGTCTTGAATGCATGCTCCAATTATGAGTTTGCTGACCTGCTAAGCCTATGTTCATGAGAAATGAGAGATGTATGGAGCTCATCAACTAAAAATTGTGAGAGATTATTTGTCTCCTCTATGGTCACAACTATTGATTCAAACCTTGTGGGTAAACTCCTTAAAAATTTTTCAACAATTCTTCTATCTTCAAGTGTTTCACCATGAGATCTAAATTGATTAACTAAACCCATCACTTGTGTGAATAAAGTGTCTATTGAATCTGATTCCTTCATCAAAATTGTTTCAAAATCCCTTCTCAACATTTGCAACTTAGGTGTCTTTACTTTTGCCATTCCTTGATAGGCTATTTGGAATATATCCCATGCTTGTTTGGACTTAGTTGCTGCTGCAATCCTTGAAAAAATGCTCTCATGCATAGCTTGGAATATGTAAAAGAGAGCTGCAAAGTCCTTCCTATTATCCCTCAACAAATCTTTCTCTGCTTGAGTCAATGCATTGTATGTTGTTTCATTTGTTGGTTCTGGGAATCCATTCTCTACAAGATCCCATATGTCTTGAGAATAAAACAAGGCTTTCATTGTGATAGACCAATACTAATAGTTTTTGCCATTGAATTGAGGAATTTGTGGATTTGTCAAGCTTGTGCTTGTACTTGCCATTGTTGACTGTGTATACCTTTGTCTTGAAAAACCTTTGTTGGAGCTCTTTGTTGATGAAGCCCTTTGCACTAATAACCTTCATCTCTACTAAAACTTTCTTTGAGAAACCTTTAACAGTGGAAAGCCTTTCTTTGAACAACCTTTAGCTCTGATACCAGGTGAGGGAAAGAGGTAGAGGACCAAAATAGAGACAAAATAATCAGAGATAAAACAAACAGATCTACTACTGTTTGGAAATGTTATATATATATGAAGATAGAAAAAATAGAGCATTTGTTTTTAAATCCATGAAAGCATACTGATTTTTAAATACTAAAAATACATGTTCTTTGATAAACAGAGCTTCTGCTCTTCATACACCATAAAACTCAGAAAAATAGAGCATATTTCAACTAATGAACTTCTCACTGCTTACATACTAAAATAGAGCAGAAATATATTAAGTTTAAGAGCTTCAGCTCTTCCATACACCACTCAGAAAAAATAGAGCAGAAAATTGTATCAGACCCTTTTTTTTACTACTCACACACACCTACCAAAAAAACCATAACTTCTACGAAGCTGAAAACCCTCAGTCAATTACAATAGCAGTAGAGGTATGGGCTGCATGACATAATAAATAAAAGTCATAAAGAGGAATGGAGGGAGCAGAATGGAGATGGCAGAGATCAGTTTTTTTTATTAACTAAAGTCTTCAACATTCAGGAGGTAATACTGTTCTGGTAGCTGCAATTAATATAGTACTTGGGATTATATTTCCAACAAGATCAATAGAATATTCTAAGTCGATTCTCCCTTCAGGAAATGCATCTCAATTTGAACTGTTTCTCCCCATGGCGGTAAAAATATAAAACTTCATTCTTAAACTTTTGTAGTAGTTATCTGCGCCCATCATGATGTCAAACTTTCATTATATCAACATCTTTTTGAGGCTTTATGACCGGCCATATGCTTCTCTAAATCTAAACTTTAGTTTTCTTTGGCAAGACTATGGAATATGCCTCATCTTCCTCTTTAACACTAGATTTCATTACCACCAGTGCATATTACCAAACCCTTTATAGCGTGCATCCTGCAATCTTCACAGACTTAGGTGTGGGCGCCATTGAATTGATATCAATCATTTTGAAAACCTCTAAATTTTAAACGTTGCTTCTCCAATTCTTTGGCGCAAAGTTAGTCTAAATCCACCTCTGTTTTGTATGCTTTGTGGCACCGTTATTGTTCTTTTGTGCATGGGCGATGGAATTAAATTGTTCCCATTTTAGAAAATTCTGATCTAAGCATAAATCTAGCCCAAGTCTAGCACCTCATAACTAGTTGATCATATTGGTAAACTGTCTTTATGACCCGTGAATTGAAACATCATAAACTTATCCTGCTGGCATTGCAAACCATGAGAATGCTTAAAAATATTTCAGTGACTCTCCTTTGATTCATTGCTAGCGCAATCTTCTAAAGATAGCCTTTTTGCCTTCTTATTGCAAAATCTATGTGAGAGACAGTATTATACCATTATTGACTTGAATATACCCCTCAGATCCGTATGCTTCCTTAGAGTTTTTACATCATGACTTATATTTAAAATTGATATATTGTGAGTAGAAAATTTTAGACGGTCATGTTTAAAATTTCAACTTAGTGTTAAAATGTGTTTTCCTTATATCTTTAATATGAATCAGAAAGAGAGTATTGATTAGATTCTATTTTGACAAGTAATTGAGTTAACTTAGATAGGAATATAACTTAGAAATTTATACTTAGAATTTAATGGATTGCATAAATTCTGAGATTGATAATAAATAGTTTGTATTTAAAAGAAAGGAGTTGATATGTTTTTTTTATTTTCTTGCACAAAATTGGTATAAATAATAATATTTCCTCCTTGTGCTTTTATGCTCGTCTTTTATTTAGTCTGAGCTAGGAATTAAGTTTAGAAAGAAATGGCTTAGTTTTTATTTTCATAATTAAACCTCTTGAGCAACCAAGTTACTAATCTTAAATTGGTAGATATCTTTATACCAAACAATTATCACTGTTAGTTAACCTTGTTTAAAAGACTTATAGTATAGCTATAATTGGATATAGTGGCAATTGCTTTATATTGAGAAATCTTCTATTTGAGTAACTCATATTAAGTAATCAATTTTAATTAGAATCTTTCAAGATTTTAACTTTTACCATAATAAATGATAAATGGCTAAATGAAAAATTGCCTTTGATCCTCTTTATTTTCCATGGCTCTCTAAGTTTACAATAGTCTTAGGTTCTTAAACTATCATATTTGGGAATTATGATCATCCTAGAGAGCTTGGATTCTGTAATAATTGACTATGTACACGTTTATAATAAACTATAATTCATGATAGATTATTGTGAAGGAAAAATATTGCTTGGCTCTTATTATCGTAATCTTAAATTGAATGTAAAGCTAGGAGGTTCAAGTCTTGTAGAAAGTCAAAACCTGTAAGGATTAGTACCACATAAAGTCTTAAATCATATATAGCTGAGGTAATGGATAGAATCTTGTGCTAAATTAGTAGTACCATATTCCATGTTCATATGAGCATATGAGAAGTCATTTTGATCTTTGCTTATTTAGAAGGCGGTCACTTAGACATAATGTCTGAGTTACGACCATCCCTTCGCTCTTTTATGCCTAAGATAGTTGTTAACTCATTATTGTTGTAATGACCTTTATCAGGTGATTAAATATAATGAAACAACAGCGGTAACTTTCTTATATTTAGTATTGGAATCAAGAAAAATGTTTGCCAAATGATAGGCTTTCAAGAGAAAGATATTTCCTTTAAAAGGTTGTGAGATTCTTATGATTTGGGATGAGGTAGTTAGACCCTAGTTTCTGTCTCTTTCTAACATGGGGCATAGTCATGAATTTGAATCTATGAATGATTATCCTAGATTAGGATTATGAAATTGAATCAAGAATTAAGCTGATTAAAGACTATTGTATTGTCTATGTAAGACTTGTCATCCTGACGAATAATGGAATTATTATTATAGAATGAATTCTTCCTTGAAAGGATGTATGTTTTATTACTTACATAGGTTACCATTTTTTTCATGCATTATTGGATGTAGAAAGTTTTGATTGTACTTTTTTTTCTGCATTATTGTATGATGAGGAGAGATTGAGCATGGATGGGTGTTGAATATGGAGCAACAAAGAAGGGTAGGTTCCTTCTTGAACTTGCCTAGCTAAACACAACCAGAAAAGATGCTTTAACCAAATCTTGTCAATCAAACTTAGTTATAGTTAATGTTTGACGAACGGATCCTATCACAGGATTGGTGGTAGACCCCTTGTGTGAGTATTGTCTTAACAACTATGACAAGGTGTGGGCATGCTGGAGTGGGAAGAAACTCCCCACAAGGATGAGCTATTAAATGGATGATGTGATATATTTCCAAGGTTTCTTTTGTTCATTAATATCTTTCAGCTGACCATTGTCGTCATCATGCATTTATGTTTTATTTCTTTCTCTCTCCCTGATTAATGTTATTGCTAGTCGGCAGAGTAGGAAGGAACTCTAAGCCACCGATATTTATGATGAGATCTATTTTTTGTACATTGCAAATCTTTAGTACCTTGCTACAGTGCCTTTATCACCCTCTCACATGTAACTTTGATTCATTGGAAGCCCGGATGGGCTTTTAGGCATGTTGGGAATTATTAGTATCCTTACATGTATGAGTTAATGCTAAGGACATTGTGTTTAAGACAAGTCCTATGATCCTACCAAGTAAGCATTTGGGCATGGGAACCGAAAGGATCAATGGTAGCTTTTGATTTGAAGGAAGAATAAATTAGAGGTGAGCGGCAGATGTTAACATTGCTCTCTCTTTGTTTTTTCTCTTCTATCCTATCTACATATCCAGCGATGGTGTTATGGATTCCTAACCAAAGGATCTTCTTCCCACCTGTGGATGACGAACC
Organism: Cunninghamia lanceolata; assembly: GCA_027924645.1. Lineage (NCBI taxonomy): Eukaryota > Viridiplantae > Streptophyta > Pinopsida > Cupressales > Cupressaceae > Cunninghamia > Cunninghamia lanceolata. The sequence goes on from BSBN01000233.1 coordinate 839,113, forward strand.
TGTTTATCAGGGCACGTTGAATATGATTTCTCTCGGGCAATTATTTGATGTGGAGTGTGACACCGTGGAATTCTCCATCAGATGTGTTCTGGGCTACCATCTCTTCCAGCCCAGGGATAGGCAAATCAGAGGTTCTGAGATTGCGGCAACTTTTGTTTCAAACATATTTGACCTTACACAGGAACAAGAATACTCCTTCACTATACGGAGTGCCTACATTAATGATGTCTTCATTAGTGTAGTCAAATGGAGGGCGACACTTTTTGTTTACGATTTTGAGGATGGTGAGGCAGAAATTGGAAAGGGTTTTCATATGACCTTTCTACAGATGTCTCACCATGCAGCTAAGGAGATGTTTAATGCAATTAGATTTCTTAGGCTCCATGCTCCTAATTGGGCATCAGGGCCACCCCATGCTCTAGGAGCGGCAGCGCACGCTCTCCCATTTCCAATACCCCTCCAGAAGAACATCATGATTCAAACTCAGATTAGTTTTTTGGGATGATGTTTTGCTACGTTGATCTTCATTTGTGGCTAATATGTATAAGTTTCTATAGTTTGATGCCAGATGATACATTCATACCTTTTGATGTAATTACATTCTTATCTTCGTTTGGGTAGCTTGCCACCTTTTTCTCTTTAAAAAATAGTTATTATTTGACATTTTATTTCTCTCTGCCATATCATGATTTAGATCATTATATGCATTTGACACATGCTATAGGGATGATAGATAAATCATGTTGCACCAGATTCCTTTGCGCATGCCAACTTTAGTTTGTTAGACCCCTCGTGAAGGGTCAGACTTCCCTAATTAGGAGGAAGACCAAGAAGGTGTGAGCATCGTAGCTAGGTGGTAAATTACCTTGATGATGCTCTCTCTCCACCAGATTCAGTTTCAAAGATATGGTATGGTATAGAAGACATTGTATGGGTGATGTTCTTTTGTTGAGCCTATATGGATAGATATTGTAAATGCTTAGTACGTTTTAGTAAGCTATTTTGTTAGCTGATGTATTGAAACATATTTGATTTTATTGATGAAAGAATTTTACTAAGTTGTATTATTTATTGGAAAATTTTAATTTTTCCTTTTTTCTGCACTATTTTATGAGAATAATATTATTTTATTCTAGTGTAATGGATTAGTTCTTACACTATTAAACTTTTATGTAGTTGAATACATTCTAACTACTGGTAGCTAAGGACAAGAAAAAAGTTTTGAGCTATTTGGGATCTTTCTAAGAGTGGGCAAGCCCCTATGTAGGTGTTTCAACCTCTATAGGAAACCAAGATTGGAATATAATAAAGAAGCATGTGTGCTCTTATATACTAAGTACATCTGGGAAGATAAAGGTAGTGACAATAAAAATAAAACTATAAGTACAAACCCTAGCTTATGAGGAAAAATACCCTAGTGTGTGTATGACAAAAAGGGTGGCGATGATCACCAGTAGATTTAACAATATAAAAGTAGAAGGAAATGACAAATAAGAGAGATAGTATTATTCAAACAAGAATAAGAGATTATTGAAAAAATATTACCAGTGTGGTGTAGAAGAGAAAGGTGAGCACATGCAGTTATTAATTAAAATTTGGTAGTATGTAGCTTCAACAATGGAGTGTGCAACTAAGAATAGAAAAGGAAAGATATCCAAAGATAGATTTATTGTGGTTGGAGAAGAAGCTAATCAAAGATAGTTTATCAAAAGAGTTTCTTGGGAGCTAAAGGGTCGAATTTAGATTTTGAAGGTATTTTCTAGTAGATAGGCATTACAGTAGGTTGTAATAGGTAGTTGGGTGGGAAACCAACATTTAAACTTTTAGAAAGTCATAGGATGATAATATGTCATGTGGATGTCTGCACATCATTCTAGTGTCTTAGAGAAATCACTCAAAAATTAACACATGTTCTCTAGTTAGTGAGAAGAATTATAATCAGACAAAAAAATTATCAATATGGTGAGAAAAATCCCGAGTCTAGGCTAAAATTATCTCTAAAACATGCTAAAGGAATGGATAATAAAAAAAGCCCAAAATATAGCATGAAATTGCAAGGGTATGCAATTTTCTACGTTATAGATATAAAGGAAAAATAGCTTGGAGTAAAGATTAATTCCACTCCATTGATTTTTTTAAATCAATACATGTAAGTTTCAAAGAGAGTAAGAGGTAAAAAGTTGAAGACTCTTGACCATTGGTTAATTGAATCCAAGAAGTATTTAGGGCCCACCATGAAGCTTGGGGAAATACTAATTTATTTTTGTACATTAATAAGCCTACAAGTAGCAAATTAAATACCTTTGCATTTAAGGATAAATTCAAATCGTTGATCTCCATGATTAGATGGCTCATGTGGCATCAAGGAAATCTATTAATAGTTTAGAGTTGGAAACATCACCATTAGCCTATAAAGTAATGACTCAACAACTTTAATATTATTTTATTTTCAGGGATAAATCATTGCAAAAGACCTTGACAACTTTTAATTTAATCCACCATGCTCTAAAATAAATTCACCAAAGCCTTGAGGAGATCTATGATCTACCACCATGCCACTTCAAATTGCAACAAGCATTTGAACAAAAGATTTATTTTTATGATGTGAAATTAAAATTCAATTTATAGTGTAAAAAGATAGAGATTGTTAGGAAAAAAAATTGTTTAAATATTAAATTTGGACATTAATATTTAATGATATAGTAGGTACATTAAAAATATAAGGGAGTGGCCCGAATATGAAAGTAAGTGGAAAATCAATGTGAAATATTCAATTGTTTAGATATTGCAAGAGGCAAAGTGTAAAGTACAACAAGGGTTGGTGTTGGTGAAAGATTTCTTAATTTTCATTAACTTTGATAACCTTTGGTCAATTTTTCAAGATTATTGTTTAGTGTAGGTTAAATAGATCGTATTTGCATGTTTTATATTTTTCTAAATCTACATTTCTCATATATATTTTGGCATGGTTGGTGGTGTTGGCAAGAGACACTATATGGATTCATGGTTGTTGTCATTGATGGCAACAAAGGTCATCCCACATATCCGCAAGTCATGATGTGTCTCTACCAGAAGTCAGAATGAAGGTTGTTGTGGTCCGGTAAACAAGAATAGAGCATATGGCAAGGTCCGACAGATTGGTCCGGATCTCTCAGAGGAAGTGTCTTGGTGTAGTGCGGATTTGGGGAAGTCAAGAGGCTACCTTGAGTGGTATATTCCAAGGATTTAGCCTCCGGTGATGGACAAGGAAAAAGATATGAATAGTTGAGTACCGGATTCCTGAGAGACAGTGAAAACAGAGGAAGAACTGACTGACAGAGTATCAGACTACTTTCCGGATGTGTTACTATTGATGATAAAGGTTGTGAAGGCATGAATCATGTTTGGCCGACATGATTAATGATATCTACAAGTATATGCTTGATCCGCATTGCTTGGTGAGCAAGGATTCAGCCGACAGAATAGAGTTTGTAAGAAACTAGACTGTTCCGGATGCCGACTAGAAAGGTGATGAAATTACTTGTGCGGATATATATAGAGGATGGATTTAGTTGTGAAGTGTGTGATTGTGTGAAGATATATGCGAATAAGTGCAGAACAGAGCAGAAGTAGCAAGAAAGATCCGGTATGTGAAAGGATAGCAGAATAAAGAACAGAGGAAAGATGAAGTGCAACAGATCAGTGTACTGAGCCTAACCGGAACTGAACTCCAGCATATGCAGATGCTTCCAATCAGTTCAAGACTGTGATTCTTATCACTTTGTAGACAGTGTGTCTCCTTGTAGGCAGTGGGCCTCTTTGTGAGCAGTGTGCTCGGGCAGTGAGCCCTAATTGGCAAGTGCCATTTTTGTAATTTCCTATTCTTCTAACAGAGAATAATTTTTGGGTTAATCACCCCGTGGTTTTCTCCCTTAACAGGGTTTCCATGTCAAAAATACTGTGTCATGTGTTTCTTATTTCATGGTAATGTTTTTGTGTTTGATTCAATGCTGCATTAATTAATAAGAAAGTTCAAAAAGGGAAATAATTAGGATAACTGATTCACCCCCCCCTCTCAGTTATCAACAATTGGTATTAGAGCTAAGTTCCTCCTAATAGAGCCTAACAGCTTGAGGAAGATCTGGGAGTTCAAATGGATGCATATGGTTTAAGGGAGCAACTCAAGACTGCCCTTGAGGATCTTGAACAGTCAAATTCTGAAGTCAATGAATTAAAGGAAAGACTCAAACAGGCTGATGAATTCATGAGAGAATTAAAAGACAAATTAAGTCTCTCTATGAAAAAGAGAAAGGAGCTGCTCCAACAATTGGCAAGACAAAGTGAAGAAAGAAATACAAATGAAGAATTGACTGAGCAAACCAAGTTATGTGAAAAGTTATCAAAAGAAGTCATTATGTTAAGACATGAAATGGAATCAGGAACTATAAAGTTTACTCAAGAGATTGAAGAAAAAAGAAAGGCTGAAGACAATCTAAGACAATCTCTTAAAGAAAAATCAGAAGAATGCCACCAGATGGACAAGATTATCAGACATCTTGAATCTGATCTTGAAGATGCCAAAGATAATGAAGAAAAACTTGAGGATCAAACTGCCTCTCTCAAAAGAGATCTTCAAACAGCAAATGAATATAAAGAAAAATTCAAGATAAGTTCTGCCCAACTTGAAGTACTTCTTGGAAGTCAAAAGAGGACAGATGACAAGTATGGTTTGGGATATGAGAAAGGAGAAAGCTCCGGATCCGGTCAAAAGAATTTTGGATCAGAAAATCCAAGGAACAGGCCTAGAAGACCTCCGGTAAGACAGCCCAATGCTCAAAGATATCCATCTTTCAATAGATACTGCCACAGCTGCAACCACTTTGGTCACAAAGCTAATCAGTGCAAAAAAAGAATGAATCAGATTAATTCATCCTTCTCCGGACAGTGCTTTAACTGCAAAAGGTATGGACACAAATCCCATGAATGCAGAAATATGCAAGTAAACAATTCATTCAAAGGTAGATGCTTTACATGCAATAGAGTAGGTCATATGGCTAATCAATGCAAATCAAGAGGTTATTAGTCAAACATGCAAAGAAATGTTATTTGCCAAATCTGTAATAGGTCCGGTCATAATGCTAAAGTCTGCAGAAGCAAGAATTAGGACAAAAGAGGTCCGGTGTATAATCAGAATCAAGACAAGGGTAAACAAAAGATGAATGCGGATGAAGTTAGGAATCAGATGAGCAAGATTTGGGTGAAGAAAAGTTCAGAGAATGTAGAGGTTGGATCCACACCAGACTCTGGTGCTGATAATTCTTCCAGAAATTAAAAAGTGAGCTCTGGCTCAGGGGGAGACTCAAAGAAAATCCTGTTCCCCCAGCCAATCAAGTGGTGCCGGATGTGGCACAAGATGCGGAGTAAAGGGTTTAAAGATATAAGTCTTGAGATGATCCAGATAAGATTTCAGAGGTCCGCATGGAGTTATGAAGAAGCTGTGATCGATCAAGTAAGACCTGTTCCGGGAGATGCTCCGGTATGACAGAGGATTACAAAAAGGTCCGGAGAGATCCAGAAGTGCATTGTCTTATTCTGCGGATTGGACAGAGTGTTTGGGATGTTCTTGTAATGTGTCACCTTGATTTATTCATGATTGAAAGATCCGGATGATGTTCACAGATCAGGACTGATCTGGGATACTCCAAGCTATCCGGATAAGGCAAACCGGAATAATATAGGTCAAGCATTTATTGCCATCAGATATTAGGGTTTGCGGAGCAATATAAGGGATTTCTCAAAAAGCATTTGCTCATTCTGCACTCAAGAAGAAGCGAAAAGTGGAGCTCTGCAACAAGATTCATCAAGCACACCAAAGATCTCCTGCCAAAGTCATTGCATAAAGAAATCAATCCAACCACTCCGTGCAAACCGAAGGCGCATAAGGTATTCTCCGTTTTCATTATCTCACTGCAAATCTTTGAAGAAATGGCTACTCCAAATATAGTGAAAATCTCAGATAGGCCCCGACCTGAATTTAAGAAACATCCATACAAGTCATTGGAGGTAGATCCCTTAGGAGCATTTTCCAGTGTTCCTCACGGATTTTTACATACAAAAGACATTAGGGTTTACATACATGCAAGCATTGAGGAATTTGGGGAATTCAAATTAAGAGATCTCTATCACAAGCAACTGATAGACAATGCTTTTGAGCTTAAACCAGAGTATAAGGGTATCTAGAAGAAACAATTTGAGCAATTTATTCATTACCCCTGCTTTGAAGAAGATGAATGGGTCTGGTATGTACTGAGCAGGATGCATGACAACTTCCTATGGCTGGATAGACCCTGCAAGATCACAAAAGAGGCAATTAGAGCAGTAACTGGTCTATACTCTTCCGGAGGGATACCTATCCTCAAATCTGTCAAGAACAACATTGTAACTGAGGCCACCGGATCAAAATTCGATAAGAGGGTAATGACCATTGAAGATATTTCAGATCCGGATATCAAGTATGCATCCATGATAATAGGATACAAGATCTATCACTCCAGCAGGGAGAATTCTGTATCCGGAACTGCAGTATACACTGCCTATGAAATGCTAAGAAAGAATGCAGAATATGATCTCTGCGAACTACTGTTAAGCCAATTAATGGAAAATATACAGAAAATCAAGAAGGACAAGAAGAATTCCTTTAAATATGGTACTCTTATATTATGTCTATTCTTCTACTTCATGAATGAGCTGCCTGGATCAAGTGGATGGGCATGGCAGAATGACAAACCTGTTGCAGTCCAAATAAGAGACTATCTACATGGGCTTGGGGATGCCAAAGCAAGAAATACAGCCCTATGGGGATACTTCAAAAACTTCCAAAGCATGATGCAAGCAAGAGAGAGAATTCCCCAGTCTCTTGTTGAAAAATACAAAGACTCAGTGTGCTTTATGGTTGACACTGATCAGTGCCTAATGGAGGCAGTGGAGCCAAGGACTGTCTGGATCATGCCCATGAGGTATGAAGTGGATGAACAGATAGTGGAGCTGCATGTTCAACACATGCTAAGTCAGCCCAAAGATCCTAAGGTAGAAAGGTTTGGAACCTTTGAGGAGCTGAGTGTAAAAATACATGTAGAACTCAGGGAACCTGAGATAAAAAGAAAGGTGAGAAAAGAAGTAAAGCACATTGCTCAAGGCCTAGGCATCTCAAAAGAGGCACTTGATGCCAGCCGGGAAAAGAGAAGAAAATCTGAGGAAGAGAAGAAAGAGGCAGAAAAGAAAAGCAAGAAAAGTTCTCCGGTGGAATCCTCAACCTGGACCAGATCATCTAAAGGATCCACACCTATAAAAACCAAAAGCTCAAAACCGGAAGTCCAGGGATCCGGTAAAAGATCCAAGACAAAAGCCTCAAGAGCTTATCAAAGCCAAAAGGATGAAGAAGAAACTGAGTCAGATGAAGGAGTGAAAGAAATAAAGAAACAGAAAAAGAAAGAATCCGGTAAATCCTCTTCTGGCCGAGACAAGGAAGAAATAACAGAAGAACTTTCTGAAAAGCCCACCTTGTCTCTAGACTGTGTAGTCAAATCAGTCACTGTGGATGGGAACCTTCAACTGGTGGCAGAATTTTATGATGACTACAACGAGGCAGATCAAAAGATCCTGCAAGAAGCCATAATAAGGTACTTGAACATCTACAATAAAGCTTTTATTGAGATTATTTCTAAAATTCCTAAAAGCCTAGAAAAGGAATTAGAAATAAGAAAGAATAATGCTCATGCAAAAGATCTTGAGATCCAGGAGTAGATAGCTATTCAGCTATATCCTCAAATTGATCCCAAGACAATGAACATAATCTTCAAAGACTGCAAAGATGAGTTCAGAAGTAAAGCCAGGATGAATCAACTCATGCTTGGTGAGACTGACAAGGTGGCCAAAGAGATAGAAGAGATCCTTCGGAAGGCCTTCAAAAGGTTCAATCTTCCTGTTGTAGAGGACTTAGGTGTAGAAACAGCTGTGGACTTGGAACCCTCTGCTCCAGAAGAAGTGGCCTATGAACAAGCTAGCATCTCTCCTCTGGTTTCCCCTACAGTCTCTGGATCCAAAGAAGAAGAGAAATTACAGGAGAAGGAAGCAGTGGTGAAAGATAAAGAGGTTGATAGTTCCAAGACTGCAGAAGAAAAGAAACATCTGTCTCCGGCAAGAGACACTGCACAAACTGTTCAACAATTTTTGAGCAAAGAAACTTTAGAGATTGATGAACCGGAGCTTCTAAAAGGCCCATTCGACGTTGACTCTCTCTCTCCGGTACAAACAATGAAGATAGCTTCATTTGCAAATGCCAAGGCAAATGAAAAACTCCTGAAGTCTCATATGGAAGACTGTGAGTTGATAGAGGCTGCTTCCGGAGTACTTGTAAAGATTATGCCATCAATCCAGATAGATCCGACAGCCTCCTCTTCCGGTAATCTAAAAACCTTAGTCAGCAGTGTTGATACACATTTTGATTCTCTAGAAAAATCAGCTGAAGAAAAGGTCCGGAAGGAATTTTTGGATAAAAGATTTTCAGAAGTATTAGGATTAATCTCTACCGATAGGAAAATTATGAGTATTGGAATAAAGAGCTTAGAAAATGCTCTTAAGGATGGCGGTGACATTTACAAATTTTGTATATCTTGGTCAAAGGCAACAGCACAAATTGATAAGAAAATAAAAGAGGAACAGGACAAACTACAAAGTTTATCTCAAAGTTTTGATCCTCTCTCTTCCTCCATAATAAATCAAGAATGTCAGACTATTGCAGTCTTGAATGAAATAAAGAACCTTGAGAAGGAAAGGAAGAATATCACCAACCGGATGGGAGAACTTAGAAGGATTATAATCCCTAAGTTAGAAACTATGCATGAGGCCATCAGTGATGCTCAGACCACCGCCCAAACAAATGATCCGACAGATCTCAAGAGGGCAGAAGCTTTTGCATTTTTGTTGAGTGGTCACATTTCAATTTTGGATAGAATGAAGCAAAGTTGGGCTACAGAACTGATCCAATTGAAGACATCCTTTGCAGACATTCTTCAGTATATGTGAGTATGTAAATATGCGGCTATGTATAGAAAATTTTTGAAAATTTTGGTGTGCAGACCCTGCCCTTTGCCATTGATGTCAAAGGGGGAGTGAGAAGCAGTGAAAAATGAGGAATCTAACTAAGGGGGAGTTCCAAAAATTGTATATAAAGATAGAGCATCAGCCAAGGGGGAGCATAGTGTAAACACTTAGTCATTTTTCACTAAGTGTTGCCATCAATGCCAAAGGGGGAGATTGTTGGCAAGAGACACTATATGGATTCATGGTTGTTGTCATTGATGGCAACAAAGGTCATCCCACATATCCGCAAGTCATGATGTGTCTCTACCGGAAGTCAGAATGAAGGTTGTTGTGGTCCGGTAAACAAGAACAGAGCATATGGCAAGGTCCGACAGATTGGTCCAGATCTCTCAGAGGAAGTGTCTTGGTGCAGTGTGGATTTGGGGAAGTCAAGAGGACTACCTTGAGTGGTATATTCCAAGGATTTAGCCTCTGGTGATGGACAAGGAAAAAGATATGAATAGTTGAGTACCAGATTCCTGAGAGACAGTGAAAATAGAGGAAGAACTGACTGACAGAGTATCAGACTACTTTCCGGATGTGTTACTGTTGATGATAAAGGTTGTGAAGGCATGAATCATGTTTGGCCGACATGATTAATGATATCTACAAGTATATGCTTGATCCGCATTGCTTGGTGAGCAAGGATTCAGCCGACAGAACAGAGTTTGTAAGAAACTAGACTGTTCTGGATGCCGACTAGAAAGGTGATGAAATTACTTGTGCGGATATATATAGAGGATGGATTTAGTTGTGAAGTGTGTGATTGTGTGAAGATATATGCGAATAAGTGCAGAACAGAGCAGAAGTAGCAAGAAAGATCCGGTATGTGAAAGGATAGTAGAATAAAGAACAGAGGAAAGATGAAGTGCAGCAGATCAGTGTACTGAGCCTAACCAGAACTAAACTCCAGCATATGCAGATGCTTCCAATCAGTTCAAGACTGTTATTCTTATCACTTTGTAGACAGTGTGTCTCCTTGTAGGCAGTGGGCCTCTTTGTGAGCAGTGTGCTCGGGCAGTGAGCCCTAATTGGCAAGTGCCATTTTTGTAATTTCCTATTCTTCTAACAGAGAATAATTTTTGGGTTAATCACCCCGTGGTTTTCTCCCTTAACAGGGTTTCCACGTCAAAAATACTGTGTCATGTGTTTCTTATTTCATGGTAATGTTTTTGTGTTTGATTCAATGCTGCATTAATTAATAAGAAAGTTCAAAAAGGGAAATAATTAGGATAACTGATTCACCCCCCCCCCCCCCCCCCCTCTCAGTTATCAACAGGTGGGACCCAAATCCCATACTAAGCCTATGGTTTTTTGAGATTCTTATTTTAGGTTTACATGGTTCAATGTGTGTGCTCTATGTTGTGGTTGTGTGTTTATACCTTAGCACATCCATCAACAATTTGATGCATTTGTTAGCCATTCAACATTTTTTTCAGCCACTATGCATCAATTTGGTTGGTAGCCCTAACACATTTTTCATGCTTATCTTAGATATTTTTCAAGTTTGCAAGATCTTTGTTGAAGGTACATCAAATCATTAGTATTTTAAAAATCTCACTTAATTGTTTGGTTGCAATTTTGGCATGTTTTGTTATAATTTTATCATCACTTTTTTTTGCATTTTACATGTTTTCACACCTCCAAGTTTGGCATCTCATTAATCCCAAGCTAGGCCCACTTTATGGTTCAAAACAAGAATTCCTAGTTGAACTAAAATTTAGATAGTTTCCTTTCCTATAGTCAACACCATTTTGATTTTGTAGCCTTTCTAACCTCTAACCTATCATGTTTTGTGTCTTTTATTGATTGTGGACTTGCAAGTTAGTGTATTTTTATTTTTTTTAGTAGGATTTCCATTTTACTATGGAGACCAACCTATTTTGGTATGTCTATCATCCTTTGGTGTCTATGTTTCATACTTTGGCATATCCATTTTACCCTGTGGTATTTTCATGGTAGATTAGTTGTAAAAGCCTAAAACTTGGTTCAATGTTTCTATTTATTTTTCAACATGTCCATTCTATATTTTACCATTTCTATTTGTGTTTTGACATGTATGTTCTCTCATTTTCCATTTTTATTGGATTTTGTGCATTGTTGACCTTTTGACTAATCTTGGTTTTCTATTTTTTTTTGTTCTAACACCTCTTTGTAGAAAAATATATTGATCCATGTATTATTTTATCCAACAATTAACTATTTTTAGATGTAGCCTGCTTATCAAAGAGTTTTTTTTTTCCACTAGTTGTAGTTGCACATTTTCATGTTTAGGACTGATGACCTTGTGTGTTTTGTTTTTGTGAATTCTTAGGTGTGTATGATATTCCCTCACACCAAAAGGTGATCTTGGGAATCAAAACCACCTTTTTATTCACTTTTATTTATCACAAAAGTTTAGGTGTGTATGCCCTTTCGTCATTCCAAAAGGTGACCTTACAAATTAAAAACATTTAGTCATTTCTTTATTTTATTTTAATATGTTTGACTTAGACTTCACTACTAAGTAGATGACTCAAACACATTCCTTCTATTGGGGAATATAAATTTAGTGGAGAATCAAAAGAATCACCTCAAAGGAGGGCTATTGTGTTTGGCACAACCTTATTGTTTACTTGAGGGAACAAGGTGAAGTGAGAAGGGATTTGAATCCAACCACAAGCTTTTAGATAGCACTCACATTTATGTATTTTTTTCTCACATGCGTTTGGGTATATAGAGGACATCCTCTAGTAATCCTTGATTAGCGTAGATAGGATCCTTCATTCATATGTACATGTGATGCACTAGTTAGCAGTTAGCATCACGAATTTCCTATGTGCCCCTAGAAATGAGAATGTAGGCTATGTATGCTCTCCTCTTGCACCATTATGTGATCTTGAGGATCAAAAGAAATTAGTGCCTCCTCATGGTCTCTACATTTTATACTTGGACACGACATTAATGGTGGGCTTACAAGTGCATATGACACTGACTTGAATAAATTAGGTAAAATCCAATCAAAAACATCCAAGAATCATCCAATCATCTCAAATCCAAAGTTGTCCAAAATCTAATACAACATTCAACATCATAAAATATTCAAGCATTAAAACAAAAAAACATGAATTTATTTTATTTTTATGATTCCCATCAACACAACCATGCTAAAAGTACTTTTAAATAAGAGGATGTTGATAGTCTTGTAGATCAAGATAAATATACTAAGGATTCCCTTGAGTACATAATTTCATGAAATCTTTCCATAATTTAGCAAACCACACACAATCAAGAGCCTTTCGACCAAGAACTAGATATCACTAACTACCTTTTAAATCCTAATTACATATATATTCATCTTTCTTATGGTAGCTTTGACAAGGGAAATCCCACTCTAGCCTAGGGACCTCATCAACAATCCACATCTAAACTCGTAACTTTATGTGAGAACCTTGAAGCTTTTACCTCCTATACAAAGCCTTCATCCTTAAAACAATTGTAATCCACTCAATATTTCTAATCCAACCAATAATCTAGTCCTACCTCATATAATGTTGCCATGAAATATTTTCTCCAAGGACTACTAGCAAAGAATTGTAACCAAAATTATAGGAGAAAAGTTGTAGAATCATGTAACCATGTTAATCCAAGTTCATCGATCTTTAGTAAAAACAAATTGTGTGTTTTTTACAATGTCATCATCAACCCAATGACTATCAAGAACATCTAAGCTCCTCCTAAAGAAACCATCCTCACAAGCCTCCCTATGTGGGAAAGTAAATGCCAACATTTACAAAGTTCCCTCAAATACATCAAATCCAAAATCTATAAGGATTAAATATCCCTCACCCATCCATGTACAAAACTAGAGGAGTGTTTCCACACATTAATCACTAAAATAGATGTCAAAGAAAAATTAATCCTTCATTGTGTCTTCCAAACAAATCTAGGTATGTCAAGAGCTTGTTCTAAAGCATGCCCAAAATTGTTCCCAATCGAATCAAGATTTGAGCACCCAAGAAAATATTCAAGACTTCACATGGATCTCATACATTTTCAATATCAAAGCACCCATATCAATGGCATCTCTAAACCACAACCCTATCACCTTGGTTACACCACCTCCATTCAATGTAGTTTTCTCGCAAAAAAGGAAATCCAAACTACTACCAATTCCTACATATCTAAAAATTGATTCACATTTTATGTATGAATTACCAAGTATCCCATCACAAACCACATGTGTCAAAAAATGAATTATCAAGGTAAAGGAATAGGCATTTATGAGCCACAAAACTTGGAGCCCACACATGTCAAATAAAATCAAGGATTTTAAGGCATTAGCTATGAATATCAAAATGACAATCTAAAGATTTTGGTAAGACCTCTACAAATCCTAAGGAATCTTCTTTCAACATCAAAATAGGTTCCTCTCATCACCACTACAAAGAGTTTGCTATGACCAATCTTTTCATCGACACAACTATCCCTATCACCAATCTTAACCATCCATCACCTCAAATCATCGATTAGGATCAATGAAAGAACACATCACTAGACTTAATCAAACATGGAAAATATATCATAGATTTCATGTGATTCCAAGAACCTATCTCCCCATGGGACCACATGTAGACTTTGGAAGGAATTTGGATACACTCACTTATAAATCAAAGAACCCACAAGAATCCAAGGATCACCATGTTGCCAAGCATTGACATACAAACTTAAATCAAAATCAATTTAAAATTCAACATGGATAAAAAAATACCACATTATCCCATAAATAAGAAAGGAAACATGAAAGCAATGTGGGTCCCAAAACAAAATAAATCAATGAATCCAAGGGGAGCATCCAACCTACATCTCCCAAATCTCATTCCATCTCCAAATCCAAAAATTCTTATACCCCATCAAAAACTCCATATCCTCTATTCAAAATCCAATCCTACAACCCTAAATCCAAATCCAAGAATCCTAATACTCACAATCCTAATTCCATTTGAGTCCCTAAATCCCAAAATTGGCAATAAAAAATTCTCCCATCCTAATCGCAAAACTAGAAATCAAGCATCATCACTAATCATGAATCCCCTAAACCCAAAATCCCAAGTCCAAATTCAAGGTTTCAAAATCCATTATCCAATCCAAATAAAATCCCATCACAAAATGTAGCATGTTGTGTGCTATTGTTGGTCCTATTTCCCCTTGGTTCCATGACATTTCTTCATCCCTCCATAATCCCATCCTTCCATCCTTCCATTTTCATAATAGAATCCATTATCCAACATACATCCAAAATCATGCCCACTTAATCCAAGAATTCACATAATTGTTATCCATCCATCCCTCATCCAACCCACCTTTCATTACATTTTCCTTAGTAGCACCCTCTATAGTAGGGTTTACAATGGTGCCATGTTAACATTTTGGAGAATCCAATAAATAGCATTAAATTAGATTTCTACTAGCATCCATCAAACATAATTCCTACAGCATGGTCTATGTGTAGTAGTAGTTGTTTAGATTGTGATACTATTATCTCACCATGGAAATAGATTCTTGAGTCCAAATATTCTAAATCCAAATCCATCCATCCCACCACAAAAATCACAAAAAAAGAAAGGAAAAAGGGAAAAGAAAATTAGAGAAAAAATTGTCTAATAGTGAAAACCATTCTTATGATGCCTTAGACAAGTACAATAAAGAAAACCCATTCTTAGGTGTCATAAATAAATCTTCTATCTATGAGAACCCTACACTTGGGGGTAGACTTCTCCCATTCTATCATACCAATCCATCATATCCACATACCTATCCCATCACACTCATACATCCTCCCTTCTCACTTTTGAACTTGATAAAGATAGGGGCACAATGTTGAAATATGCTTTGGACACCTCTTGGTATACCCAATATTTTTCAACAAATCCTACCATATATCATCACTAGCATTACATCATAGTGTCATGAGTGGTGTATCTAGAGTCAGGCATGTTATTACAATGCATCATTGTCCTTTCAAATCACATCCTAAACTCCTCCATCTACCCATCTTAAATCCCCCATCCATCCCATCCACTATCTAAGAAATCCCTCAATCATTTCATCCTTCTTTGTAGACTTGGTTTTTCTTGTCATTGTTCTAAGCTAAAGGATAGCCAAAAGCAATCTAATGCAACAATCCCAAGAAATCCCAAGCAGTCCAAAAGTAGTCCATGTAAGCACAAGAAATCCTAATTCATGTAAATCTAGACAAGCAATCTAGCACATTATCCAAAAATATCTATCAATTTTGTTCCCAACCTTACTATAAGCCTTGATTAGCTCAAATCAAACCATCATCATTAGGATATATCATTCCCAATTCTCATGTTGTTCTCACATTGTTTTCATGATATATCATTCCCACATCAACAATGCTATTATCATCATCAACAATCAATCATTAGTTTTTAGTTTGACTTGGGGCAAAATCTCATTTGTCTTGTATTATTTGTGCATACTTGTTCGTGTGTTTTATTGTTTTATTTGGAATCTATAACAATCCTTGAAATATATCACCACAATGGCATCATAGTCTTCAATATCACAGTGCCATATGGCATATTGTTTATTGTAATCTTTTCTTTTGGGTCAGTCCTTAATGTATGAGACACATCTTCACCATGGTCTTTATACCATTGTGCATAACATCAAGTTCTACATCAAACACTAGGTTGCTCAACCGATTAGCATGCCTATCATCCACCCCATCCATTTGCATCTCTCCTTCCATTTCTCCATCATTCTTCTCATCCTCAATGTTCACCCTATACCTACTTTGATATGTTATCCTCCAATCCCTTTAATGGATCATTAACATCCATTTCTATCCATATCTTTCTTTTCCATTCGTTACTCAATATCTTTCTTAAAATCTTTTTCATCTATTTCAAGAGTAGATTCATGTTCTTCAAACCCACTTATCCTCTCAAGGGGCATCCCTACTTCATTCCTATTTGTCACTCCCCTTCCTAGTGGCTAGGGCATCTCTTACAAAAATGCTATATTTTATCTTCTTTGAAACATTGTTTCTTCTCTTAGTCACACAACCATCTCAAAAGGGAGAAAATGTAGACACTTAAATTTAATCATGTCCTAACATCTCTAGATTCATCCCGCCTATCTTCTTCTAACAAATTACTTATTTAATTAACCAATCCAACATCCTCCTAGCATTAATTAAATATTTTCTAATCATTTATTTAATTAATTAATCATATACAACCTTCTTCTAATTTTCCAACATTTTATTAAGAAAATAACATCTATTTAATTAAATAAACCATCCCTTCATCATTCCCTTAAAAAACTAAATAAATACAAAATATTTATTTAATTTATCCCAAGAAATCCCCTCACATAATTAGTTGATTTAATGAAGTAATTAAGCAATGCACATTCCAATCTTAATTAGCCATGCCAACCTTATACATGGCTGCAAAAAAGGTCTTTTTGATCATCAACCTCCCAAGTTTCTAACCTCCATTTCTATGTAGAAAATCTCCACTATCAAAATCCTTTAGATCATGGGTATAATCATGTGCACCAATCACAAGGTGACACTTGGAGGCTTCCCATTCATTCTTGCCTCTCAACCAATCTTAGCTCTCCATTTCCATGATTCAATCTCATATGTTGATCCTCCATCTTCCAAGTCTATAAGTAACCCATCATATGAGCTCATTTCATCAATCACTTGAATGTATAGTTATGTTTCTATTTAAACAAACCAACATTCTCTCAATAACACCAATATCCATTGAGTACATCCACTCTGCAAAATGAGCTTTAGAAAGTAGGCCACCTTTAGCAAGTTCATAAAAGTGAGCCTCCATGATACTCCACTATTTTTGCATAGCTTCGACATTAGCAATGACATTGCTGATGAAACGTAGACCCTTAAGAGCCTTTTGAGCACTAGATGGGTTCTTGATAAGCTACGCCCTCTACTTCCTCACCGGTCAGGCTGCCATGGGATGACCAATGTGACCCAGATTCTTAGAGGCAGATAAATGGTCTGACGAAGACTTCCTAAAATTTTCTTTCAATTCTTTTGAAAATTGCTTCACCATAGAAAATGCCTCAGTGATTAGCTCCTACAAGAACTAGTTGAGCCTACTAGAAGTGCTTCTTCTAAGGAAGAAGCTATGTGAATTCTATTTATCATAGCCAACTTCCATGACCCCCACCTCAGGGTCCTCTTGCAGCCTGACGAGCACTGGCCCCACACTGCGTAGCACGATGGAGTCATCATGTATATCTACAGTCACTTCAACGAGCTCATCTTCTGACTACCTCATGACTCCTCCTACCATATATCCACCCCAACTCTTGTTGGACTAACCACCACACCTTGAGAATTGATTCAAAAAGTGAATCATGTATTTTTTGTTGGGTATAGTGAACAAAGTAAGGCTTACAAGTTTTATAATCCTTTCACTAAAACTTGTAGCTTTTGGTGTAATGACAAACCTATATATGGTATTAGAGCCTCAACCTTGGTTTAGTTCTCTCGAGTTACATTGTGATGCAAGAGCATCCGGGTCCACAAGCAATCATCATTAGCCAAAAATATTTTAGGTTTTTAGTTTCTGTTTTAGTTCAGTTTTTGTTGTGCTTTGTCTTCTTTTGTGTTGATTTTGGCCTTTTGCTTCAAGAGGCAAATTCATGTTAATTCAGCCAAGTTGAGAGCATCATCATGTAGAAGATCCAATTGGATATCTCTAGTTCCAATTTTGGTGAACTTTGATTTAAAATTGGCTAAGTTATAGCCAGTTGAAGAATTTCCCCATTTGTGAGCTCTTAAGTTCACTGATGGCTCAGTTCACTGACCTGACAATTACCTGATTTGATAGTTCACTAATAGTTCAAAAGGAAAAAATTCACACTTCAAAATTTGTCAAAGTGAAGCTTGTAAAAATAATCCTTAGATCATGAACTCTTCAGATCACCAATAGTATAGTTTGCCGATGGGTGATTTCATTGACTGAGCTTTCAAGGGAAGTTGAAATTTTCAAAGTTTTCCTCAGTTAGCCTTTGGAACATTCGCTGAGGGTTAATTTTGATGATAAGAGCTTTGAAGGTTGGAGCCAAGGTTTTGTTGGTTCATGGGATAGGAATATCATCGATGGAAGAAAAGTTCTAAGTCTTCAGCCAATTCCCAAGTTTTAAAAGTTGTCAATTCACCAACAAGCTTCTGCACGAAGTTTTTGAGAAGAAGATAGAGTTCAGAAAAGACAAGATTCTCTAATAAAAGAGGTTTAACTTGATATTGGCAAACCTTTCCACTTGTGAACTAGTTTATGCTTTTAGCAAATTGCTGATATGTCGACAAGGTTCAGGAAAGGCAAATTTTGCCAATAAAGGGGGATTTATGGCTAAAGGCATTGTACCAACAAGCATTTAGTTTGTGAAATGACTATTTTTGCCAATAAAGAGGATTGTAGGGAAGGACTTTGAAGTTCATGGAATTTCCATATTGTCGATAAAGACTTCCTTGGTTTGTGGAAGACACATTTTTACCGATAGCTTTAAAGTTTATTTTTTGATATTTGTTATAATGAGATGTAAAGTTTAAAAGGCTGCATGTTGTAGATGTATGGAACTTTATTAAAGGGTGTTTATTTTATTCATAAAACAATATTATCATTAATTTGAAAAGTTAAGATTGTTTGAATACCTATCTATTTAGCTTCATAACTAAATAACTCCGTAACTATTTCAACTTCCACTCAGGAAGAATAAAAAGATGATTGTCATTCTTGTTTGGGAAGATTTCTTAGCGAGATTTCTAGGAGAAGATTCCTCAAGAGGGGGAATTCCTTGGGGAGGGGAGGAATAAAAGTGTTATTGTTGTGAATTAAGGGTTTCTCTCATCATGGAAAGATGTAGTTGTTCCTTGCAGAATAGAGGTGGAATGATAGTTGATTGGGTGTTATCCTTGTATTTCTAGAAAGAAATTTGGTGTTGTAAGCACATAATCGATTGGGTATTGCATTGTAAAGCATAAGGCTGAGGCCTAGAAGGTCAAGAAGTTTGTAATTGCTGGTGTTGTGAATTTTAATAAAATAGTTTTAGATTTGTTTATGAGTTTATATTTCAGTTGTGTTGTTGAGTTGTGTGATTGGGTTGCCTGATAAGGTTCCTTGTTCACAAATCCACCAAGTGGTATCAGAGCTATGGTCTTGAGTGTGTAAATAGAATACCGAATGTGAGGCAGTCTACACCAAGACCTACGGATGGAGAGTGAAGTAGATGTGTTGTCTGAGAAGCTTGAGAGAATTGTTGCAGATGTGCGAGGGGTCTTGAGGAATTGAGAGATGAGAGAAGAGATTGAAGCCGTGAGAGAGAGTTGGTTGTGAGAGTGATCTTCTTGTGAGGAAGAGACCTATAACTAGAGAGGGTTTTTTGAATTGATGTGTACCTTTACATGTGTGCAGGTTGCAAAAAGTTGGTTTTGTGAGTGTGCAGGAGAGTGTTGGGAAAAATGTCTTTGAAGTCAAGAGAATGTTTTATGATGATGAAAGAATTTATGAAGCGACAAAAAGAGAAGAAAGAGCCCATCCAGAGGAACAATGTGTTTCAAACTATTTGCATGTCAGGTGGAAAGTGTTGTAGAGTGGTTGTGGACAACAGTAGCACATATAATTTAGTGTCATTGAAGATGATTGGGAAGTTGTGTTTGAAGAGAAGATAGCATCCTAACCCTTATAGTATTTTTTGGTTGCAAGGAGATCGTTAGGTATGGGTAAGAGAACAATGTATTATTGATTTTCAAATTTGTAGATATAAGGATGAGATTGTATGTGATATAGTACTTATGGATATATGTCATGTTTTGTTGGGTCGACCTTGGCTTTAGGATAGAGAAGTTGTGCATGATGGTAGGAAGAATACATATAGCATAATAAAGGATGGGAAAGAATATGTTTTGAGTCTGTTGCAGGATAAGCAGAAAGAGGTGATGAAACAAGTTGAGGATGTGAAGACTGAAGAGGGAAATATGGGTATGAAGGAGTCCCATTATTTTTCTGACAAAGATGTGTTTGTAAGTGATGATGTGTATGCAGGTAAAGAGGGTCAAGAAGAAAGAAGCAGTGAAGGGATTGCAATAGTATGCCATGATGAAGGCATGAAAATGGAGAGTGACAAACAGGAAATTGTAGCAGTAAGTAGAGAAGGTGCAGTAAAGATTGCAGAGGATGAGAAGACAAAGTATGCAACTATGAGTCCTTTGGAGGACATGAAGATAGTGATAGTAGTGGATGGTGAAAATGAAAACATTGCAGCGAATGGTGAAGAAGGATGAGGTAATTTTTTTATTTTGAATTTAGTTATGATGATTTACCTTCAATGGTGGGCGTAGAAGAGGATGTCAAAAAAGAGGTAGTGAATGTTGGGGAGAAAATGGATGTATTCCATTTAGATTTGTGTGTAGATACTATAGGTTGTGGTGTGGATATGATCTATTGGGAAGAGGAACTTTGGTGGAGGAGGTCGAGTGATAGTCCTAACACCAGGCGTAATCTCATGAAAGAGGAGAGAAGAGGAGAGAGTATTTGGAGGAGAAGAAGGGAGAGCCTTTGGAGAAGGAGGATGGTCTATAGTGGATGTGAGTCCATGAGAAAAAGGAGGAAGAAGGTGCACACTTGGTGGAGGAGGATGGTAAGTGTCCTAGCCAAATGCTGGAAGAGGCAAAGGAAGAAAGTTTCCAATGAACCTATTACAATGATGGAGATTGTTGTAGGTTGCATTTAACCTAGAAGGGTAGTTCTACTATTCATAGACCATTTTGTGAGCCCATGCTCACAAACTTTTTAACTAGCATGTCTGATGTAGGAGCATCTGCGTCCACAAGCAATCAACATCACCCAAAAATATTTTAGGTTTTCAGCTTTTGTTTTAGTTTAGTTTTTGTTGTGCTTTGTCTTCTTTTGTGTTGGTTTTGGTCTTTTTCTTCAAGAGGAAAATTTATGTTAATTTAGCCAAGTTAAGAGGATCATCATGTAGAAGAGCCAATTGGGTATCTCCAGTTCCAATTTGGTGAAATTTGGCTAAAAATTGGCTAAGTTATAGCCAGTCAGAGAATTTTCCAGTTTGCAAACTCTTAAGTTCATTGACAGCTTAGTTCACCGACCCAGAAATTACCTGATTTGATAGTTTGCTAATAGTTAAGAAGGAAAAAATCATACTTCAAAATTTGTCAAAGGGAAGCTTGTCGAAAAAATCTTTAGTTCACGATATCTTCAATTCACCGATGGACAATTTCATTAACTGAGCTTTCAAGGGAAGTTAAAATTTTTCAAAGTTTTCCTCAATTATCCTTTGGGAACTTTTGTCGATTGCACTTTAAATGAATTTTGGACGAGGCTTCTTTTATTGTCAGAAAAGTCACGAGATTTCAAACCTAGTCGGCAAAGCTACAAGTTCGCGAACCCTTAGGTTCACCAAGGGTTAAATTTGTTGATAAGAGCTTTGAAAGTTGGACCCAAGGTTTCTTGGTTTGTGGGATAGGAATATCACTAATGGAAGAAAAGTTCTAAGTCTTCATCTAGTTCTCGAGTTCTAAAACTTGTCAATTCATCGACAATCTTATGCTCGGAGTTTTTGAGAAGAAGACAAAGTTCAGACAAGACAAGATTCATCGATAAAAGAGATTTAACTTCATATCAGAAAACCTTTCTGCTTGCGAACTAGTTCGTGGTTTCAACAAATTGCCGATATGCCGATAAGGTTTAGGAAAAGCAAGTTTTGCTGATAAAGGGAGCTTGATGGCTAAAGGCATTGTATTGACAAGCATATAGTTTGTAAAATGACTATTTTATCTAATAAAGAGGATTGTGGGGAAGGACTTTGAAGTTCATGGAATTTCCTTATTATTGATAAAGACTTCCTTGGTTCGTGGAAGACATTTTGTTGATAGCTATTACAATGAGATGTAAATTTTAAAAGGCTCCACATTGCAGATGTATGGAACTTTATTAAAGGGTGTTTATTTTATTTGTCAAAAAGTATTATCATTAATTTGAAACATTAGGATTGTTTGAATACATGTTTTTTTAGTTCCATAACTTAATAACTCCATAATTGTTTCAACTTCCACTCAGGAAGAATAAAAAGTTAATTATCATTCTTGTTTAGGAAGATTTCTCAGAAAGATTTCTGGGAGTAGATTCCTTAGGAGGGGAAATTTCTTGGGGTGGGGAGGAATAGAAGTGCGCTTGTTGTGAATAAAGGGTTTCGCTAAGCATAGAAGGGTGTATTTGTTTCTTGCAGAATAGAGGTGGAATGATAGTTGATTGGGGGTTATCTCTATAATTCTAGAAAGTGATTTGGTGTTGTAAGCACATAATTGATTGGGTATTGCATTGTAAATCCTGAGACTAAGGCCTAGAAGTCTAATAAGTTTGTAATTACTGGTGTTGTGAATTTTAATAAAATAGTTTCAGATTTGTTTATGATTTTATATTTCTAATGTGTTGTTGAGCTGCATGATTGGTTTCCCTGATAAAGTTCTCTACCCATGACTCCACAACATTGGAGAGGGGTATTGGACTAATTGCCACACCTTAGGAATTGATCTCACAGACTAACCACCACTTTGGGTCTAGGTGAAGGTGTGGGTTTGGAAATTTCACTAACACTTTCAAGTTTTTTTGTGTGATCCATGTTGTTTCTTCTCACACTAGAATAACCACTCTTGCCTCCTCCTACCTCATTTTTTGGTTGCCCATTTGGGAATTCAATTATTTTGGACTAGTTACCTTAATCATTCTTGGATGAAGGTTTGAACATATGGAATTTACATAAGAGAGTAATATAGGTCCAATAAATATAGGGAGTTCACATTTTTGGGTCATTCTATAGGAGGTGTAACTTATGGCTATGATCTAATTTCAAAAAAAGAGGCCTAAGACAAATTTCTCCTTTCTACATTACATTTGGTTCTCGTTTAGTGGGAGATATTGTTATTGGAGAATCAATTAGTCACCAAGACTAGCCTAGAAAATTATGTTATGTGCTTTCCAAATATGATATTGTTCCTTTGATGCTTCTTAATTTTGATCATCCATGATGATATTAAATTGAAATATAGGTAACCATTGGTAATGAAGACTTTGAATCTTCATTAGAATCTTTTTGAGGCTTGAAGGTTGATGTTTCCTTGGATTCCATTGAAATAAAGGTAATGTTTTGTATCAATTATTTTTTAATATTTTTTTACCTATCTTGGACTTCTTATCTCATATTTTTTATGTCTTGGACCTATTGTTTTCTTAACATCATTTGTGTTTGTCTCACTTTCTTCTTTCTTCTTTGTTCATTTAAAATATTTGGCGGATATAGGTTTTTATGTTCCTTTTTTCATGCACATACATTGACTTGACACTTGATGATCGATTTATATAATCTTTGGGGCTACTTTCAAACTACCTACTTCATTTGTACTCTCATTTGGTAATTCCCCTATACCATCCATAAGGATAAAACTAACCTTTTTGAGCTCTTCAAGAGCTACAATAAATGTGGAGCTCCCATTGACCAGAGGACTAGATGCACATAACTTAGCAACTATAAAACACTTAGGTAGTTGTGAAGTTTCTTGAGCCTCTTCTTGAAAGGAGTTGTGAAGTTACTTGAGCCTCTTCTTGAGAGGCATGTATGAGAAAAAATATTTCCACTCAAGAAGAGTTTCCTCCATCTAGATTTGAAGTCACTCACCAGTGACTATATTGCTATAATACTTTGAAAAATAACCTAATGCATAACTATGGATTAAACATTGCATCTACATCATTTTAGAAAGGAAAAAGGGAGATGCTAGATAATTTTAGATGTTCCAAGTAATATAGTAATATAATGAGCAACATTATTTTTTGATTCTAACACTATAAATTAGAAACAAGCATACATACCAAAATAATTAACATACCCCAATGAAATCTCAACTTTTAAATAAAAAAAAAAGCCTCCAAAACTTTAGAAGAATTAAAATACATTACATGATTCATCTTTATCAATTCAATCCTTAACAAACACATTATTGAATAGTCATTTTGTGTGCACAAAGGAAAGTGAAGAATTGATAATCTAATTATTCATAAATTAAATTTATATTATTTGTTGCACAAATCATAGTAATTCTCCAAACTCTAAATTCAAACAAGGAAAGATGAAAAAGAAAAAAGATAATGCCTTAATGTATTTTAATTTTCTTATGAATAGCATTAAGTTTATTCCCTGCCCTTATACACAAATTACACCTATTAAAAAATCCCTACACACATGGCTCTCATATTATAGGAAATCTTTTGAAGTGCTTAAATTTTATTGATTCATTTCTTGCAAAATAAACACATTCATTTCATTCCCCACAATGTTGAACAAGATAACAAGAAGTCATTGCATGTGAATTTGAATGTGCCACATGTAGAGGAAATGCGGTTTTAGTTTACTTGAGGCATTTATTGTAGTCATAGACTAGTTATACGTATATTTTTTTTTATTGGAGGTACCTAGATTTTTAGCCTAGTCCGGGTCCAGAGAGACCCTTACTAGGGATCTCTTACATAGACTTTATTGCCTCAGACCACAACTAGGGGATCTCTATCCCCAATGGGCGTTATCACCTTTTTGGTCAAACCGGCGAGCTCGTTGGCTCAGCAAAGGTACACAGCTTGTGAGCACGCCAGCCCAACGAAGGCACACTTAGCCTGCGAGCACGACAACCCAACGCAGGTATGCATGACCTACAAGCTTGTTGGCCTTGTGGGGGTTTGAACCTTGATAGCTGCCACCACAACCAAACAACTTGACCACCAAACCATGCCCTTATCGGCAGTTATACGTATATTTTGAATACAACTTTATTATGTATAGTTTTGTCAAGTTGTTATCCTCCTATCTGCAATATTAAAAATAAACTAACAAATTAATGATATTATAAATATGCATGTTCATATATATTATGGATTCAAACAAATATAGTAGATAGCCATTACAAAAGTAATTAACAAATTATTCTTTTATAAAGATAATTTTTTACAAAGATTATTAAAAGATTGAAATATAGACATAAAAACATTTTTAAAACTAATATATAACTATGTTTGATATTATTTATAAGGTTAGTAATAGCAAATGGGGTGATAGGTTTTCTTCTTACTAATAAGCACACTCCTTCCTACCAATTTTAGATTTACTTTTATTACTCTTGAAAGAAATTCATTATAAATAGTTGTTCTACACATCCGAGTGCTAGAAGAATTAATTTGTGAATCATAGTCAATAATAGTGATGAAATATGAAACTATTAAATATTATGTCAAACAAAGGTGGGGGTGATAATATTGTGAATCATAGTCAATAATAGTGATGAAATATGCAACTATTAAATATTATGTCAAACAAAGGCGGGGGTGATAATATTAGATTTTGTGCACCTCCCCTTGATATTTATCTATCATAATTATAAACATCATAAATTTATCCATTTGAGATCTTTGCAATTTATAGCATATCTAAGTGGGGTATAAAAGCTTTGCTACAATATACTAACAACTAAGATAGGAGGACGGTGTATGTTGGATAGCCACTACCGTCATTCATTACTTGGAGTTATGTTAACTAATCAATATTCATTAAAATTTATTGAGCATCAACTAATAATGTCTGTAATTTTAAAGAGTCCTTAACGAATAGATTACAGGGTACCAAATTTTACATTAAGGCTTGGAGTAATGTTGATGGATTGTTGGATTGAATTTCAGCATAAAAAATATTTGATATTAATTTATTTTGAATTATTTAAATGTCATATTCAAACAGGTTTTTAATTTTTTATAATCTTTAATGTTAGACATTTCACCAACATCGACATCTTGTATAGGCATGGTGGTAGTTGTGTCTATCACGATCACATGCATTAGCATATAATTTATTGTCTGCCGACTTCGTGAAGCGCTGAATATTTGCTTAACTCCATTCTACACCACGTTTTTATTACAATGTGTGCTTGGTTTACATAGTATTTGTTTTCTGTCACATAGATCGTCTAGTCTCCCATGGGCCAGGCCCAAATATTGTTTTTGTTTCTTTCTAATAATTATCTTCTTCAGTTCCAACAACCCTTCGGATAGATATGTTGAAATAAACTATAATATAATAAGCGATTTGACAGGATACCTATAAGGTGACTAGCCTTACCAAATTTGAGTTATATTTTAAAGTCTCGCCTTATATTCTGTCTAAGAGAATATAAATTGATGTGTAGGTAAGGTTTTTTTTTAAAACAGCACGGCAGGATAGCCATGTGCACAACAATTTAAATAATTGTAGGTAATAGATGTTACATGACATCGATAATACAAAGTGAGAAGGGGAGGCATGGTAATGTACTCTCAACAATTGTAATTGCCTGATTACATACTACTCATGGCTAATGAAGCGGAAGAATTTGTCTCTGACGGTTCTGTTGATTTGAAAGGAAGACTTAGTGTAAGAGCAAAGACTGGAGGGTGGAGAGCTTGCTCTCTAATTATTGGTATAAATTTTCCCACGAACTTTTTGTGATGTATGTCTTCATTTTTCTCAACAGAGTAATGGTTTCTGGTTTTTTGTATAGGTTATGAACTTGTTGAAAGATTGGCTTTTGCGGGAATCTGGGCAAATTTAGTCGTGTATCTGACCACCAAGCTGCATGAAGGCACTGTCTCCTCCTCCAATAACGTCACCAACTGGGTTGGCGTACTTTCTCTTACGCCTTTACTTGGAGCATACATTGCCGATACATATTTGGGACGGTTTAGGACATTTGCAGCCTTTTCATGTATCTATTTGCTGGTAATTACTGATTTCTTTCAATGTGGTCAATATCAAGAGCCCTACAGGGGAGAGTTTATGCAGCCAGTGTGTTGTGATCAAAGCACTTATCTATCTCTAACTAAATGTTCATTGTATTGTCCATAATATCCTTAAATAAATGGTTAGTGTTGACTACGACACACTTTGTTTGAATAGAGACTTGAAGTACAATAACACAACTTGTTTGATTGGGAATTTGGGATATAAAGTTCTGTTATCCTTAAACATCATCTATTTCAGTAGTTAAAGGTTAATTTTGGTTACTAAAAATAAGACAAATATTTACCACTTTTTGGTGTAAATGAGGCCTAAATTTACTATTGACTGTTTGACCATTAAACTGGATGATGTTTAAATAGAGTGCCATAGTTCATTGACCACAATGTATTGGTTGTTACCGGAAGAATTAAGTAGTACATTTTATTATGTGAAATTAATTTTGACATTGATTTTGGTGCAGGGAATGGGGATTCTGACGCTAGCTGTTTCGTTGAAGTCTTTGAGACCACCAGACTGTCCGTCAAATGAAGCATGCGAAAAGGCTTCTTCTTTGCAAATTGGGATTTTGTATTTTGCTTTGTATCTTGTTGCTTTGGGTCAGGGAGGAACCAGGCCAAATGTCTCTACCTTTGCTGCGGATCAGTTCGATGATTTCCATCCCAAGGAAAAAATGCACAAGAACTCATTTTTCAATTGGTGGATTTTTATAGTATTCTTTGGAAGTCTATTTGGTCAGACATTTATTGTGTATGTTCAAGACAACATCAGTTGGGGAGTGGGCTATGGAATTATCACTGGATTGATATTAATAGCTTATGTTGTATTCATGATAGGAATTCCAATTTATAGATACAAAGTTGTGGCAGGTAGCCCGCTGCAGCGAGTTGGCAAAGTGATTTTTAGAATGATTCAAAACCGGAAAATCCAGGTCCCTAAAGATGCTTCTTGCCTTCATGAAGTAGATTCAAAAGAATACCTTAGCCAAGGCCGATACCTCATTGCTCGGACTAAACATCTCAGGTTTGTAAAACATTACAAGATTTTATCTTATTAAAAGAAAAGAAGACATTTGGACAATTAAATGATGGTTTGAATTGTGTATGCAGAATTCTAGATAAAGCAGCAGCCTTAAATTCCAGAAATTCAAATCCCTGCTCTGTGACAGATGTAGAAGAGACAAAGCTGGTGATAAAAGTTCTTCCTATTTGGCTGACAGCCATATTTACCAGCACAGTAATAGCACAAGCTGCAACCCTTTTCGTCAAGCAGGCAATGACAATGGATAGGCATATGGGCCCACACTTTGAAATTCCTCCTGGCAGTATAGGTGTTTTTCTTCAAATACCAATGCTATTAACCATACTAATTTACGATTGTTTTTTAATCCCCCTTCTCAGAAGATTCACAGGAAACCCACGAGGCCTAACTATACTACAGAGGATTGGGGTGGGTATGATACTCCAGAGTATTGCTATGGTAGCGGCTGTTGTAGCAGAAATTGTGAGGTTAAATAAAATTAAAAGCCATGGGATTGCAGATGATGTGAACGCAATTGTTCCTATAACTTTTTTCACACTTTTGCCACAGTTGGTTATACTGGGGATAGCGGAAGCCATGGTGGAAGTGGGTAAATTGAAATTCTTTTATGATCAAGCTCCAGAGAGTATGCGAAGCTTGGGAAATGCAATGTATGCGGCCTCTCAAGGACCTGGCTCCTTTCTCAGCAGCGTTCTTCTAACAATTGTGACTCACATTACTGGAAGACATGGACACAAAAGCTGGATACTTGATAACTTGAATGCCTCACGACTCGATTACTTTTATGCACTTCTGGTTGTTCTAAGTATCATGAACTATCTTTTTTTCCTGACTATGTCTAGTTGGTATACTTACAAAAAAGAATCTAGTGGAGCCTTCATAACAGCTTTTTCCGAAGCAACCATAGTAGTAGATCATAGTGACCACAAGGGTGATGGCATTCAGATTTAAATAAAGTGCATACCGTGCAATGATTATTGACCAAATCTTGGTAGCCATGGTGAGCTCTTAATTTTAAGGTGTACTCTTCTCTCGCGTTCTATAGAAACCATATTCCAGGCTATTTGTTCTACTTGTTTTCCGTAATTTCGGCAATGTTATTTAACCTATTACTTCAACGCCTAAGTTATTCAAAATCTCAGTATTATGATACTTTCCATTAAAAGGAAAAGACAACGTATATCGAGGCAAGCTATATAGAAATATTACGTCTGTTTTATTACATACAAAACTGTTATCAGTTTTATACGTTTCAACGAATGTTCCTTACATTAACAATTGAAAGAGAGTTTGCCATTTTTAATGCTATTCTTTAGTATTGTAAGGGAAAACTAAAAAAGTTTGATCCAATGAATTGTATATACATAAGCAATTAATATAGATTAATAAATGGATAGTTAGGTATGGATATTATGTAAATAGAAATAAAGGTATTTAATTTTATGATTGGAGAATTTTTAATAGCAATACTGATGTAGATACCAAATTTGATGTCTTTTCTGATATCTGAATATTACTCGTATTTAGAAATATGTTTGTGGGGATGTTATTTCATGAAGGACATGTTCTCCCAGGTCAACTCTCAAAAATGTGTACACAAGATCAAAGACAACACTCTTTAGACACGCATGTTCTTAGAATCCAAGTTTATAGATCTAGACCCTATTTAGACATATGTTCTTTAAACCCATGTTTATAGATCTAGATCCTTTTTAGACATATGTTCATAGAATCCAAGTTTATAGATCTAGATCCTTTTTAGTACACCAATTGAAGTGTGAAAATGCAAATGATATGTAAATATAGCTTTCTAGTATACTTAGACAGTGTAATGCAACAAAATTGGCTCAGCAACCAACCCATTGTAAATCATAGAAATACATATTTATATTTAGACCATCATGCCTAGATCTCTTGTGCATTTGGCACTTGATGCACATTGAACACACTATTGGATAACAAATCTATTGGATATTAATTTCTTTAGAAGCATAGCACAATTAGATATGATCTTTAGGTAGAAGAAAGTGAGATCTTGATTGGATTTGAACTTTAACAAAAATAAGTGAACATTCACATTGCTTTGCACGTAGCCTCTTGCATTCACCAAGCTTCTTACATAGGGATTTGATCTTAATTAAATGATAGGATGCTGCCATGGCACAAAGATTTAATTTTGTGCAATTGTCTACTACATGACATGGGCACTATCATATTCTTATTAATATTCTAGTCAACCTCATTTGTTAAAGGTAGCATGATGCTAAACAATTAATATGATTTAATTTTGTGCAATTGTCTAGTACATGACATGGGCACTATCATAGTGTTATTAAGATAGCCCAGGAAGCCATCAAGCCATGGCTTCTTGGGGATTGCAATGACTTTTTAAGGGGTTATCTACTAATCAATAGTCTATTTTCTAGTCTCTAGTTCTTTCCTATCAAGACTACTCCCTTGTGAAGCCTCTATGGGTTCATGCATGAAATTCTATAACAAGGGAATCAAGACTTTTCCTGATCTCTTCTCTAAGAGTACCTAGATTTTTTTCCTTGATTAGAGGTCAAAGTGAAATTTAGAATTTAGACAATCAATATTTTAAGACATATAAGACAATTATTGATTTAGTTCCTTCCAATATGCTTCACAAAATTAAGGTTATAACCTTCAAACTTTGGTGGAAAGACTAGAAATGGTATCCAAACACACAATTTCACAATTATAGATCCCATAAGAGATACACATGGCTTTCTCCCCATCTTCCTATGGTTTCTCAGTTGAATCACAAATGACTTCTCTAGTCCTTTTTGGATGCTTAGCACCATAGGTTTAAGACTATTTGGTCCACAATTCTACCATCGAATCTTGCACATTTATCTTGGTGTCTTCTATTTCAAAGTTTTTATCTTAGAAACAAATTGTATATAATTTGGGAGTTATCAATCCTGATTGC
Organism: Cunninghamia lanceolata; assembly: GCA_027924645.1. Classification (NCBI taxonomy): domain Eukaryota; kingdom Viridiplantae; phylum Streptophyta; class Pinopsida; order Cupressales; family Cupressaceae; genus Cunninghamia; species Cunninghamia lanceolata. The sequence continues at coordinate 870,110 of BSBN01000233.1, forward strand.
CCATTCTATGGACAACCAAAGACTCTCAAACACCTTTTCTGGTTTTGTTTCAAAGCTTAGGAAGCTTGGAATTACATTCATGACATCTTCAATCCTTTTTGGCTTGAGATTTTCTCATGACATATAGTTTTACTAAGTGACTAGCCCAAAATTCCTACTAAATATACTAAAACTTTGCATGCTTTCATGACAAAGATTCCTTTTAATGTTTGGAAAGACATGATTTATGTTATTTTCACTAGTTTGTTCTAGTGATATCCGTTTCTTTCTTTATGCTAAAGTTATGATTTGTTCCAATGTTCTTATGCAAATTCAAGTGCAAGATAATAAAGTTCCACTTGAAGTGGCACATCTATAAGTGTTGTTAGATTTTTAGGGCAATGCCCCATATATAGCTGGTAGAGTCATATAACCTCTATCTTCCCATAGGGGTCACTCCCTTAATCATGGATGCTAATGTGGATGCAATTAGAATGCATAGAAAGGTCATGAATCCTAGTCATATGCTTCCCATCCACCTTCTAAACCAATTAGGGATTAATTTTCCAGTAGGCAGCCATATCCCTCCCACTCACCTTCAACCTCTTCCTAACCTCATGATCTATGGTCTCCTTGATGGCTAGAATTTAACAAATTCCAATACTTTCCTCTCATTATTTCTCTTGTTCATGCTACTCAACATCTTGTAGAGGACATAAATGATGAGGGTGTGATTACTAGATAAGAACTTACCACTAATGGCTCAGTCCCCACTAGTGTATCGGGAAAAGTGAGTGACCATGACCCTCATCCACCTATTCTGGTGTAGCTATCATTGTTTGAGTCACTTTATTTTTGGTGTTTGCCTATTTGTTCTAGCTTTGCCTCGCTTAGACTTTGGGGTGTGCCTTCTACCATCCACTTTTATTTGTGAATAGTGTACTATTTTCCTTTTTAATATATAAAATGTAATATAGCCATTATTCATAAAAATATTAGTTAATAAATAAAAGATAGACTAACCATCATGTTTTGTTAGGTCAAGATGCATTGTATAGTGTTATCAAAACACATAACATCATATCTTGACTATATACATAAAAACATAGCCGCTATAAATTAAAAAAAAAAACTATAAAATAATCCTTAAATAAATAAAAATTAAATAAAATAATTTTTAAATAAATAAAACTAACTCTTTAAATAAATAAAATTGTCACAAATATTTTAAGACATCTATACTATTATTAGTTCTGCCAAGGCAGGAGTACTATTGCATTCATGTGATACAATTAATTCATTTCAGTTAACCAATGAGCATTGAGTATTAAATATTTATAAGTTCATATTAATATTATATAATAATTATATTATAATATATATTACTATAATATAATTATATTAATTATATAATGTATTTATATATATTAATTATATATAATATATTTGCATTAATATAATTAATACAAAGAAATACTAATGTATAAGCATATTTTAAATCAAGGATAGGCTTGTTAAGATGTGACATAGTATTTTCGAACAAGTCATATCAAATTCTAAGTGAGAATCTAATATAACACTTAGGAAGGCAGTCAAATGCAATGCTAGCATAGCCAAGTTTGAATCTAGGTAGGCATAGCAACTAAAATATCAACATTTCCAAACTGGCAGATCCAACATGTTTACAATGAATCAAATTCAAACATTCTTTTACGATCATCTTTTTAATAAGAATAAAGTAATAAGTTATAATACTATAACATGATTCTTTTGACAAATCCAATTATCACTATCTTCACTTCCAACAATAATTTCATTTTCTTTAATTATCCTATCTACAATGTCATTCATTGTAAACCAATTGCAATGTCTTTCATTTTATTTAACATTACAATAGGAAGAACATGACGCTATGCGTCTCTTGTTAAACACATCATCGTTAACAACGTTAGTCCATATCTAACTGTGAAACAATATTTAAAAAAAAAAAAATTAAGAATGCACATTTCTCGTTGATTTCAAGATATCAAATGACATGTTCCCGCTCAAATACTAGTTTCATACGTATTCTTTATGTTTTCAAGCTTTATTCCTACATACCTAATAAATGATTTCTTTGTTTCAAACGACAGAAGACCAAGAGATTACATCTCCGTTCCCTAATCTACCAATTCATAGTCCCTTAGTCTAGGTATGGCAGTCAAACAACATCGCTTTAGATGTCGGCACCTGATGTTGAACAATTCAAACTATAGAACCCAATTAATGAAGTTGTTAATGCCTAACGTAATTGCGCTGGCCGACAGTCTGTACAGAATAGCTGTTCACAGGAGGATCGAGATCGCAACGTAAACAATATATTCAACTGTACTATCTTTACCAAGTAAAAATGGGCAACCGATGATAAATATAAATTTATTTTTATGGTAGAGATTCCAGCAAACCAATGTGAAAGCCTAACACCTTTTACCCACGTTTGAAAATATTGGTAGATACAGATTATGAGAGAATTTCGATTCACTTTCTTTCTATTTCAAGCACTTTATTCATCCTTCGTCAAATTTCACCAGGAGATCACTTTTATTGCCCGACTTGATAACCGGTAACATAGAATGATGTATCTTCTAACTATTGATAGATTGAATCCAAGGGGCTGGACTAAGATCTAATCTATAAGTTTTTGGAAGACTAAATAGCCCTCTGAATTTTGTCCTCACCATTGATGTTAATCCCTAAGTTGTCTATTATATCGGTAGAATCATTTCCGGAAGATTCCCTTGTTTCTCTTTTCAATGTATACAAGCGAGACATAATCAAGAAGAAAATGCAGTTCAAGAAATTTAGAACAGCCAAAAGGGCGTAATAATGATCGAAACGTGATGCATTCACGTTATCGAGTATCCAGCTTTTAGAGCCGAGTTTCCCTGTAATGCCACTAATAACGTTGAGAAGAATACTATTGAGGAAGGCACCAACTCCCATGGAGGCTACATACAATGCACTTCCCAATCTTTGCATACCCTCTGGCGCTTCAACATAAAACAATTCCAATTTCGCTACTTCTATAAAGGATTCTGCTATTCCCATTATTATAAACTGTGGAAGCAATGTGAATATATTTCGTGGCACAATTGCATGCATATTATCTTCTAGGCCATGGTTCTTAATAACTTTCAGACGTTCAGTTTCCATTACCATGGCCGTTACCATGCCGACAGTATGGATTAACATACCAACCCCCATCCTCTGTACTATAGTTATGCCTCGTGGATTGCCAGTGAATCTTCTGAATAAGGGAACCAATAGCTGATTGTAGACTATAAGCGATAGTAGCATTGATATCGGAACAAAAGCTCCAATACTGGCCGTTGGAAATTGGAAGTTAACCCCCATTTGCCTGTCGAGAGTCATGGCCTGCCTTACAAAGAGCGTGCCTGCTTGAACTTGCAAGGTACTGGGGAAGATGGCTGTCACCCAAATTTGGAGGATTTGTATTACCAGCTTTGTTTCCTCCACTTCTGTCACAGTGCAGGGTTTTGAGCTTGCCCCAGTTTGAACCGCTGCTTTGTCTAGAAGTCTGCCATTGACCCAACACAAAAAGTATACAGATTAGACTTGCAATATAAACCTTATAAACTATATTACTTTTCATAGTTAATGTGAAGCCCATTTCCATTGCAGTGTCCATAAGCAGCCACTAAGTTTATAACCAGCTGTTTACATGCAGGATCTGGGTCCTCAGGTAAACAGTTGGTGTGGTGTTATCAATGTACCAATCATTTATAAGAGGACCCCGACAAAAACAGCTGGTGTGCTGTGATAGTCGGAATACGATTCTTTATATAAAAAGTCAAATAAAGAGTAAGTAAATTGTTATTATTGCACAAAAAATTATGGATATCCAGGCCTCAACAAAAAATGTGAAGTTTAACTGGCACATTGTAAAAATGCGAGTTGGTTGAAATCCAGTTAACTGAATTATTTTTGACAATTTGATGGATAAAGAACATGGTTGAAAGTTGCGTTGAACATGTGGGCATGTTTAATAATAGTCGAAACGGCTCTACTTAAATATCATCTATTTCAATGGTCAAACAGTCAATAACAATTTTACACCTCATCCACAATAAAAAGCGGCAGATATTTGTCATACTCTTATTAGCCAAAATTAATCTTTGATTGTTGAAGTGGATGATGTTTAAGAATAACTACATGAAACAGTGTGGAAAAATCAGTAAACAGACATAAACATCTAGATCTTGATCTAAACAGCAGATCCATTAACCATAAAACATGGTTGTCCAGCGTACCAATATAAAGTAACTAGCTTATCACAGAACAACTACCTTCCAAAGGGCTCTCTTGAAAATAATCATGCAGTGTTTTTCAATCTGTAAGAGAAAGACTTATATAGATCAACTTCCAACCTGAGATGTGTAGTGTGGGAAATGTGTTGCCGGCATTGAGTAGCATATTCTGTTGAATCCACTTCATGAAGAAATGAAGGATCTGATGGAACCTGCACTTTCCAATTCTGAATCATCCTAACAATTACATTTAAAATTCGTTGCAATGGGCTACCTGCCTGAACTCTGTGTCTAAAAACTGGGATTCGTATCACCAACATCAAGGAGGATGTTGCAAGTGCCAGGGTCATAATTCCATGCCCAATTCCCCAACTGATTTGTTCTTCAACATACACAATTACTGTCTGACCAAGCAAACCCCCAAAGAAAAGTATAAAAATCCACCAGTTGAAAATGGTAATCTTCTGTAACTTTTCCTCAGGTTCAGAATCATCAAACCGTTCTGAACCAATAGCGGAAATTATGGGCCTGGTTACTCCTGAGCCTAAAGCTACAAGATATAAGGCAAAGTAAAAAATCCCAATCTGTAGCGACGAAGCCTTTTGGCAGCCTTCATTTGATGGGCAGTATGGCGGTCTCCAAGGCTTCAACAAACTGGCGAACGTTAGGATTACCATTCCCTGCGCCAAAAGGAACTCCATTAGCACTTTCAACATCAGGCACTTTTGCACGGGACTGATAACAATATATTACATTGTGACTTATCCTCTAATTTTAATAATATACTGTATTGAAAACATACAGACAATGAGTTACAACACATTGCATATAAGTATGTTACTTTTATTTTTACACTGGTCTGCAGTCTACATGCTTTCCACTATTCTTAAACATCATCTATTTCAACAGTTAAACATCAATTCTGACTTCTAAAAGTAGGATAATATTTACCACATGTTTTCGGTTATTCTTGAACATCATCTAAACATCAATTCTGACTTATAAAAATAGGACAAATATTTACCACATTTTATTGTGGATGAGGTGTAAAATTTGTATGAACTATTTAACCATTGAAATAGATGATATTTAAATAGAATGCATGCATTCTACAGCTTGCATTTTAAACACAGCACCTAATGCACCTAATGCAACAAAGAGATAATTGTACTTACCAGGATATAAATACATGAAAAGATTAAGAATGTTAAGAAACGCCCCAAACATGTATCAGTAATGTATTCTCCAAGCAAAGAAGTGAGAAATAAAGTGCCAACCCAATTGCTAGCATTTGTGCAGGACGAGACAGTCCCTTCATGCAGCTTGCTGGTAAGATAGACCACTAAATTTGACCAAATTCCTGCAAAAGCTAATCTTCCACATAATTCGTAGCCTGAAAATAAATGTTAAACCATCAGTTTCTTAAGAAAGAAGACATAAAACATGGATTCAGAGACACTAATTACTAATTACCAATGATGACAGTAGCAGCTCTCCACCCTCCAGTCTTTGATCTTATAAAAGATATTTCCCTGAAATCGACGGAGGCATGTAAGGCCAATTCTATGGTATTGTTAGCCATTAAATTCTTTCGGCTTAGCTGAATCTGTGGAGCAATGCACCTCAACGACAACAGAATCTGAGTGTTGAGCTCTATGACTTATCCAATTCATAAAACTCCGACAGTTTGACGTGCTCTAAAGCATAAAGCCTTTTATTGTTCGATTGCAAACAAAATATCAGACGAAAGGAAAAATAGTATGGGATGCAATTGGCCTGATTGAGCCATGCACCGCCGGTTTATCTAAGGAAAGCCTTTCCAAAATGCAAGCCATGGACAAACGTCAAATATAGTACTATGAATCAGACTTGCCTATAGAGGCAAATATAACTGTTGGACGGGACGGTAGCCGAATGAATCTTCCCTATTGCGTGTGGACTATACTGGACTATGACTGTTTCCTACCCTGTTTGGACTATGGCTCTAACAAGTGGCTTTCAAGCTAAAGTTAGGATTAATTATTTATTGATCATGTTGTACAAACATATAGTACAAAATTATATGGATGTATATTAATAATATTGTAAGAAAACCATCTTTTATCTCAATTAATTCAATTAACAAAGTAATAAGTAATAATTAATTTTAATATAAAAATTATAATAGATCTTAGGATAGATATTTTAAATACATCTATCTAAAAAATGTATTAGTAGATCTTAGGATAGATATTTTCATTTTATTTTACCTTATAACTACTTAAGAATTATCATCTTTTATTTAATTAAGAGTTATTTTATAGTTATAGTTTTTTTATTTTCAAATATATGTCCATTGTGTTTTAGTTTATATGTATTTGGAGCTATTTTATTTACTTCAGAGTTATTTTATTTACTAAAGAGTTACTTTATTGTTTTAGTTTTTTATAATAAATGTTGGCTCTTAATGGTTTTTTTTTTTTAACACAATCACAACATGACTATCCTTAATGACATTGTAGAATGCCTCTTAGCATAATAATTCTCACAATTATATAAAACTAAAATGTGAAGGTTAGGACTATTTAGCTCTAAAATTAATAATGAAGAATGATATTAAAATTGTGCACAATCAATGTGTCACTATTCTAAAATTGATATCATTTTTCTGATGGTCCTATCTCATATTTGGTGTTATCTTAAAAATCTATTTGGTTCAATCTTAAGTGTAGTGTGGTCGATCTCAATTGGCATAGAGTTGATTTGAAGTCTAAAACTGATCTGTAATGTGCATGATTAATCCAATGGAATGTGCCCCTAAAAATTTATTTGCCTTTGGCTTCTCAATAGTTGAATCTATGAAGGCTATATCTAACGACACCATTTAGAAGTTTCAAGACTCGATAGATGAACGAGTTCTCCAAGGTTAAGCCCATTTGGCAAGTCAAAATAATGTTGATTACAGATTTTAAAGACAACATACACAAACATCTAGATAGCCTATATGATGATGATGTAGATACTAAGTCTTTATTTCCTTTATAAATTGAAGTTTGTTTGAATGATTTTGTCCTTCATGACCATATAAATTAATTTCCCATTGGATGTCTTTAAATACCATGGCATAGAATCTTGTCCCACAAATGTGTGTTAAGTTAGTTCATAATTGCTAGTAGAAAGGCGTGGAAAACATAGAATTTGATTCTTTTTAATTTTTAATTTTAGGTTCATGTTAACACACTTTGTGATTGAACCAAATTAATCTTGAGCCACTCAGAAATGATACTTGAGGTTAAAAGGTGATTTGAAGGCAAAGGGTGAACGTATGGAAGTAAGTGCAAATGAGGGTGCAATAATGATGAGTAAATGGAAAGTGTATTGGAATAGGTGTAAATACGAGTAAATAAATTTTGATAGGGATTTGACCATAAGCCAAACCAAGCACAAAAATATCTATCTTGTTGATATGTTATTGGATTTAAGACATTCCACAGAGGTGGCTAGAAAATAATGGGAAATGGCATGATTATAGAACTCTTACCATTGTATTTTACCCTCACTTTTTTTGTGTGTGAATCTAGCATGAGCATGCATTTTTCAACCAACATGAAGACTAAGCATATAAAAACTTATAAAAGGATATCTTTAAAAAATGATACAATAATTCCTCTTGTTTTTTCCTTGGTAAAAGAACTCCATATAAACCTATAAAATAGTGAAAACTACATTTAGTAGCTCCTACCTTATACTCGAAATAAGAACAAACTTCTAGTTGCTTCAACTATCTATGAAAAATAAAATGTATAGGGAAGGGAAAGAAAATTATGCATGTATGAGAAGTGATATGAAAATTCTCCATGTGATGTGATAAACTAATATGGGTCTGCACTATGTGGTCATGTAATAAAACTCCATGGGATATGATAATGTGATGGTACACTATACAATGCAGGTAAAGCAATCAACACTCTACAAAATGTAGTACTTTGATAAACAAATCATAAAAAGAATCAGTGATAATACATATCCCCTCCATTTAATTGCATATATAGTATTCTTGGAATTGGAGGAGAAGGAAAGATGATACATGATTACAGTAATGATTAAAAAAAAAGGTAATTGAATATGATGTAAGCATGTAATCACATATAGCATGCAAACATTAATCATCATATAAGAATCATGTAAAATCATAAATTGACAATAACTATAATGAAGGTATAATTTTTTCCCCACTATAGGCAAGTAATAAAATAGTGATCACCTTAAAATCTAGATAGGGATCATGTAAGCATATTGCAATTGTAATCTAATAGAAATATTAAATGTAAGAATATACAAGTGTAATATAAGCATGAAATCACATGTAAAGATGATTGCTCCCAAAATGGCCAAGATAATAGGTTGAAGATGACCCTAAAGGTAAGATTAGGGTCATAATGTATTAGTGGAAAGCATAAAATAAAATTATGACAAGCGTATTAAATATGAGATCATGACATGGAATATGATAAGAGATCATAAGGACTAGTTGAATAAGAATACATGGCATGATAGATCATAAGTACAAATTGAAAATCATGGAGTCATATGTAGGTAGACATAATAAGATAAGTAAATCTAGATCATGATAACAGGTAAGCATGAAAACCATAGTACTCATGGCATATAGAAGACATAACAACTATGTAGCATAGATCATGAAAACATGTAAAAACAAGAAACAAATGACACACAAAGTGGCAACATGGAGCATGGGTAATTTGATAAACATTAAACTAGTCACGTGTAAAAGAAAACAAGGAAACATATAAGCAAGAGTAGAAAAACTAGGAAACAACATGTGAGTAAGTATAGTTATTACAAATGAAAATAAGATAATATGCCACAAAAAGTTGGGAAACACAACATAATCCATAATAAATGAAGGTGAATAAATAATAGTAGATCCAACAACAAATGTTGCATAAACAAGAGGACAAAGCATAAAGACACACAAAGTAAATGAATAAATAAGAAAAGAGAATCACAACATACATGGCATAATAAAAATGATAAAGGGAAATTATATGGTGGGTAAATGCAAGAAGTTGAGTCCACTTTTAGTGGAAGTTAGGTGGGGCAAAAAAATCGTGATAGGAATAGGTACACATCTTGTAAAAATAGATACTTGAGCCTAAACTCTTACCTATATAAAATGAGTACCCGTTATGGTTTGGGATCCCATTCCTATATGAGTACCCATTAGGAAAGTACCATTTAAGAATGTGTATACATTTATAAAATAAATGGGTAACCATTTATAAATATGTACCCATTTGCAAAAGGTATTAAATTTTTTGTGCCATGCAAATTTATTTTCTCCTCTACTCACATGGTGCAACCACTTGGAAAAGAATTTCTAGAACATATAACCATATCAAGAAACCTCATCAACATCTATTTTTGACCTCCTCCCTCCATGAGAGCCAACTTAATGTGTTTTTAGTTAGATGGTTTTCTTGTTTACATGTTTTTTTATCTTTTTTACTATTTCTTCTCATTTCTAAATTGAAATTTATTTTTCAAACCTAAAACCCTAAAAAAATTTATATTCATTGAAAACAAAAACATACAACCTATTCTAAACCATAAATCCCATTTTAAACCCTAGATTTAGGGTTTAGGGTTTGTAACATGAAACAAAAGAAATAAGGAAAAAAAATAGACAAAAATAATATAAACAAAACAAAAACATGGGTGATACGGTGGTCGCCACTCCATAATTACATGTGTGGAGTGGCTGACATGGTGTGGGTTGATGTGGTTTAATGTGGATGAGTTGGCCTCAACTTGTTTGGATCGCCGACAATAGTTTTCATGATTGAGGTGAAGCATTCTGGGCATACGACACTAGCTAGCCCACTCCACATAGCACTCATAAATGGGGGAGAGGGCAGCTAATTATGACTATGTGAGCTGGCGTTCTAACATTCCTTTGCTTCTCCTATTGCCAGGGTCAAATTTATTTTGGTAGTCTTTCCTAAATTTGCCATGGAGAGGTTCATTTTGCATGTGTGGGCAAAGGAATTAGATACTGGCAGCATGGACACACTTATCTAGCTTTTTAGCTCCAAGCATCAAATGGCCTTTTTAGGCCCTATGACTTCACTCCATTTGACTAGGATCATTCAACACCCCAATTACCTCACCTTTACAGCAGTGAAGTGCATCACTAGGAAGGGCTTCATGGTGGGAGATGAAGACTACAAGTTGGACACCAATATCTCTTTGCAGGTCTTTGCGGGTCTGCTAGACACAAAAGTCCCTAAGGTGGATGCAAAGGAAATAATGCAGCAGTTATTTAGGAAGGCTTTGTTGGTTAGGCTAGAGGAGACTCTAGATGTGGCATCCCTAGGAATTAGAGCTTCTGGCAGTCCTCGATGCATTGGTTAAATTCTATCCTTTTCTACTAGATATCAATGGTTTGGATTTGATTGAGCATCGTCGATTGGAAACTGCGAGGGTGGACTTTCTGAGGAAGAAATATCAAATGGTGGTGGTTCAGAATTTGGCCTGGGAAGATAAATTTAGAGTCTTTGTTCATAATAATAACTGGTAAATGATTTGGGTCTCTAAGACGGAGGGTCTATTCTGAGTGTTTTTGGCCATAGTATAATTTCTATTATGAATGTCAGTTTATAGTATTGCGGGCTTAGTTGGTTCTGGGTACAATATCAACCCTGCATGGTCATTGTGGAATATAGTATGGTCTGGTAAACAATGATGGTTTTTCTCTACCCCATAGTCATGGGCATGATATATAATTTCTTTGTTAAATCAATACAATACTCTATCTTACCTATGAAAAAATATAAACAAAACAAAAACAATTCTCTCTAGCATTAGGGGAGAGGGGCCAATAGTCATTAGGGCTAACTTTGTGACCATGTAGCAATTAAATGGAATATCATAGGACACTATTTTCGTTAGAAATGTGATTTGGACTCTTATCTATCTAGAACTAAGGTTTGGATGTGTGAATCATCACATAAGTCACCACATTAGCACATCTAGTGATAAATGTCCTTAAAATGAGTTTTTAAAGATTTGGGAAAAATTCTATCATGGAATCCCTAGTTGAACAAAAAATATCATTTGTTTTTAGAACACTTGATCATATTCTTATTTAGAATATAACTTATATGCAACCTAAATGATCTCAATACCTTTTGGTAACCATGAATCTTGTTATCTCTAACCTTTATATGCAACACAAATGAGTCAATAGTTGAATACAAAATACTATTTATTGTTATAAAAAAAAGACATTCTTATTTTTAAAATACAAATTATATTCAACTTTAAATGATCATAAAAATTTTTGAAACCTTTTACAATTCATGACAAAATACAAGGTATTTATTGTACTCACCTTTTATATTTGTCATAGGACAAACATATAATATGAAGTATTCCAATGCATGTATATTACCACCCAATAGCTATATGCATAAGAATAGTATGTGTCCACATAAAACCAATACTTGTTTAGATGAACACTTTATTTTATAAATGATACACTTATAGTGGATAGTTATGATATTTATATAAAACAAAAAAAGTATTAATTACGCTTGTTAATGAATCTATTTATGATTTTTTTATATGAAATTCGTAAGTTCTCATGTGATCATGTAAGGGTCTAATATTGACAAATATTTGGCCCTTTTTTATTTACGTGTGGAATAATTATTGACAATATATAGTATAAATATGTTGCAAGACTAAATCCTATACCCATGAGTACTATATCAACAATTCAACCCCACTCAACTACTAACTCATCTCCCCTAGAGAATTTCTCTACACTAGATTATAAGAGCTTTATGAATCAATTATAGACAAGATTTTATCTACATAGACAACAAGATAACCTTGTGAATTATTCCTCCATTGTGAAGGGTGTAGCATCATAAATTGTGCTTGCACATAATTTTGTGCTCTACTTGGTACTTGTTTTAGCGTTCCCTACCTTTTAACCTCTATGTTGACCTCTTTCTACTTGCCTAAACCCAAATCTGCAAAAGTGCCTTGACCCTAGCAATGTCCCAAGCTAGTACGACCTTTGAAGACTTGAAGTTGCTTGGATTGGAGCACTAGGCACTGATGTCTATGCAAAGCAGTGGTATCTTGATAGAATCTTCTAGTTCATAACTCATTTTAGAAGGTGCATTTTTGCTTTCTCTCCATTCTGAGGTTTCCCGTGTGCCTATCCATGCCCAAATGTCTCTTTGCCCAACTTTTTTCCCTCCTTCCTTTTCTATTAAAACCCTGTTACTTTTCCATTCAAGAGATCATGAATTTTTGTAGCAAAGCTCTACCGAATTGATTACTCATTGTCATAATACTAGTTCTATTGTAATTTCATGTTACCTATCTATTGCAAGTTATTCATTTCGTGTGATTCCTTCTGATTCTTCTTGCACACTCGCACGTGATCGCCATCCTCAAAGAATAGAATCTTCTTGTTCTTTGAAGTGATAGCCTTCCAAAGAATCTCTCATAATAATCTCTTGAACATTTCTTTAAATTCATTTAGATTAATGTTGGTCTTTATGATTTGAAGTATTTATCATTTATCTTGAATACATTATTGCTTGTCACTACTCGCCACTATTCTAGACACACATAGGATACAAGAGCACACACTTTTTATCATCATATTTACATCTGGCTATCGTTGAGGTAGCAATACCAAAAATAGGGTTTGACTAAGGTAAAATTCCATAAATCCCAACCCTTTACCTCTTTTCTTACAGGTTGAAGATTGAGCGAAGAAGGAGCACAAATGCACGAGTGTTTTCACATTTCTTCCCTTTCTTTTCCTTTATCTCATTTTCATCTATTTTTATTAATATTCAACTTTTATACGCACTAATTCCCATATCTGTTGTGAACATTATTTACTGAAACTCATGCGAAGCCATACACATAAAGATTACATTTTTTGAGGTTGTACAAAAAATAGTGCTAGGCACAGATGACTTTGCCACATGTTGGTGTCCCTAATAGTGAGCTTTGAATCTTGGTCCCAGGTTCCCTCCTTTCTATTATTTTAGCTTCTAGATCAGTTTCTATGAATTTAGTTCTCTGTCTATGTTTATTTCCCTATTTTCTGTTGTACTTAGTTATTTCATTAGTTTAATTAGTTCATTCCCATTTCAATTGCAACGAAAGAATCCAACCCATATAGTCTTGCTCTTCCTAATTGGATAGTAGCAAGATATACATCTTCATCTCTTGGGATTCTATTGTGTGATTGAATTTTGTTCTAATTAGCAGTAGTTTAGTTAGAATTTCAACATCTCACATTTTGGTGAACTCGACATACTTAAAACATTTGTAAAACATTTTAAAATGGAAAAACAAAAATAGAACACCTCCTTATCTAAAACTAAAACATGTTCCTCTTCTTCTCTTTGTATTATCATTAAATCTATCAGTATGTGTGTGTTGCAAAGCTCCTATTAATTTATGACCTTTGTGACCCAGTTCTCTAACTCTAAATTATACATCCTTAGAAGTGTGAGACTATTCATGGCTTCTTGTGCTCCTAGTAGCTCTAGCACCATGCAACCGAATAGTGACATTTTTAATTTCTCATTGGCTAATTATAGAGTACAGATTCCTTCTGTCCTGCACTCTCACACTCATGCTCCCTCTGGACTAAATAACTTCACAGTTTCTCTTGGTATATACACAACTGTTGCTATTATCTTTGACCTAGGTATAATTGTTAGATAGCCATCTGGCTAACTTTCATGACTATTTGGGTATCAAACACCTAGCCAGTGAAACTATACCCCTAGTTAAGAATCTTAGATGGTTGTTAAATAGTGATCTGCATAGTGTGGATGTCCTTCATGACTTAGCTCACATAGTGAATAAAAATGTTCCTTCATTAGCTAGTTGCATAGAGACACTTAGTGAGTTGCGGTCTAATATCTCTCAAGCTTAGATTTTGATGCCTATATTGACCTCCTCCCTTTGTACTTCTACTTCTTCTTAGATTTTGATAACCGCTACACAACTAAACAATGCTAACACTACTACTATGGGATTAGGTGGGAACCCTATACATCAATATGGTTACATTCCCTCGAATTCTTTCTTATACTCACTTTCTTAGGCACCAACCCTAGAGTTCCTCAAACACCACCTCTCTCTTCTCAATCCACTATTCAAAACAAAAATATCCAAACACAATCCACCAACACTATTGATCCTGTCATTAACCAACTATTACAAAACATCAATTCCTTACAATAATAGTTGGTGAGTATATCAACTTCTACATATCAGTATTCCATTCCTTCATATTATATTGTATCTCATTATCACTATCTATTCTCCATGTACCTCTTCCACATAACTTTGAGGTGCCATGTCTTGAGAAGTATAATGACAAAGGAGACCCGTAATTTACCAGGTGTCTACATTTATCACTATATGCAACAATTTCCTTTTCAATGACTTTCTACTAGAAAACATTTTCCTCTAGTCCCTCAAGGACACATTGTTGGACTAGTTTTGTTCCCTCTCCAATCATTCCATCATTTCCTTCCAACAACTAGTTAATCAATTTCTCTAGCATTTTCAAGCTAACATTGCACCGCATTTCACATTAACTTACCTTGTCCACTGCAAGAAGACAAGGAAAGAGAAATTACCTAACTTCTTTGGTCAATATCAGGCTCTCTCATCAAAGATACCTTACACTCTTCCTGACTCTGACATGCAATAGGTTTTCATTAGAAACCTATAGCCACATATTAGAGATAATATTCTACTAATGCATTAATACTAGTCATTTATGCATCTCTCTATAAAACTCCATGATTACTTGCAGTTGGTAAGTTAGTATGAAGGTTCCTCATTATATACTCTCTCTAGGAAATCTGATGTTGGTTCTTCTTTTAATTACAATAAAATAAGAAGTTTATCAAAATAAACAGTAATAATAACTACAACATAGCAACCACAACACCTAATAATAGTGCTATGGCCCTCTCTTCACAAGTAAAACCAAGGACTTAATAGTTTTCCCTGCTCTCTAAATCCCTTCACTCCATCATGCAACAACTGTTAAACAACAACCTTACCCATCTACCACTTGTTTTCCCCATTGATACTTCTGAACCCCTACCACCTTCGTATGACCCATAGACCTTTTCCTAGTTCCATAGAGTAGTTGGACATGATACTGAAAGATGTATTCATCTTAAGCACAATGTACAAGACCTCATTGATCAAAACATTATTCAAGTCTCTGGAGTGAATGACAAAGGGAACAAGTCAGTCACTTTACCAAACTAGAACCTTCAAATTTACATAAACTTGTTACCAAATCATTCCACAAACCTTATCAAGTTTCCCTCTAACATGATGATTGCTTAAGAGCCTATTGATAATCCTTCTTCCTCTCTTTACCACATGATCCCTATGGTGGATGACTTCCCTCGACCTAGTCGACAATGTGTTCCACCCAAGCCTATCATTTGATTCTCACCGAAAGATGTGCAACTACATGTTTATGATGGACCCCTCTATATCAGTTCCATGGTCAATGAAAGGCCCATTAATGCCATACTAGTCGACCTGATTTGCATGGTAAACATGATTACCGAGGAGTTCCTTTACCTATACAAGCTGTATTAGGATCACTATGAGAAATCAAAAGTCCAAATACATGCACATGATGGGTCCTCTTGTTTTACCTTGGGTTTACTTACCCTGCCTGTCCAGGTTGGACCTAAGTCCCTGGAAGTTACCTTTTCTACAATTCCTACTTCTGACCAATTTCCTATGAAATTGGTCCATTCGTGCCTCATTTCCATGAGACTAGTCCCTTCAGAAGTCTACAAGTATTTGAAGTTCCTACAAGAAGGACATGTGCACACTATCTATGATAGTGGGTTCAAGTCCCTCGCCTTCCAAAGAAACTTCTTCTTAGACTACTTCTCACTGACAACAACTGAGTTGATGTGACCTTATTGCAACTTCTTGTCCCTTTCATACTACAAGTTTAAATAGAACCATATATCCCATTTGTCTATTGGTGCCTCTTCATCATCTAAATCAGCTAGTACCCCTCCTATACCTTTGTCTTTGGAGGTTGCTCTTGTTCCTCCCACTATCTCTACAATAGGAAGAGGAAAGCAACCTACATAAAGTGCACCTCCCGTCCCCTATGCTTTAGGAACATATTCTAAAGTTTCACCTCCTTTCCCTTACACAGGACCTAGAGGACCTCTGCGAGTACATCCTAAAGGACTATGTGCTTCTAGAACCTATTAGTCTCCGTTGGCTAGTTTTGTTCCTCTCACTTCATCAGTAGCATGAGGAAACCCACTACTACTGAGTGTTTCTGATCCTTTCCCTCTAGTGGCTCCCCAACCTCTGATAGTTGTTGCTATTCCTCCTACCTCTACAGTTGCAAGAGGAAAGCAACGCATGTCAAGGAACCCTCCCCCCTCACCTATGGTCACCAAATCCTTAGAGTTTCTGTCAGTCTGCCCACATATCCTTGTGAACATGGATGATCCAAAAGCCTTGTAGGAAGACTGTTCATCTCCCTTAGTAGAGTGTATGGTTCACTTTCAATGGAACCAAAAGGTGGGATATTGTCGACATTGTTGTCATGCCGTAGCCTGTGGACGCGTTGTTGAGGTGTAGCCTCCTAATGAGCATCCTTCTCTAGGACAACTACCTATGGATCCCTTGACTCCTTCACCCTCTTAGCTTTTTGATCCTCCACCTCTTTATATTCCATCTATAACCACTCCTTCACCACCATAGCCTAATGTCAGCAATGCCCTAGCACCACTTTGTCAAAGCTAGCTCCCATCCTATGTACCTGACATCAGGTATTCCCTGATATTCTATGTCCCACTACCATTGACATGTACATTCTATGCTTGTAGCCTAAGTATAAATAAGAGCACTACCCCACCCCTTCTTTCTGCAAACTAAAGTGCATTCCACTTTCACCACCACCTAGTCCTTCAGTTTCTGCACTGCTGGTTGTGGAGACCTCATCTCCACCTATGGCCGCCAGTGCTCGCGATCCCACTATTAGCACTGTGTAGCCACCAATTGTCAACTATTTTGATAGTGACTCTAATCACCCTTCTCCCAAGGAGGATGTATTTGAGTCCTTATGAGAGATACAATCACTGTCTATGGTCTTCACACAATTAATGGATCTTGCCTTTGGTGAGTTGTGTGAGAATCCTCCCTTAGATTTCAATCACTCGTGCGATGATCTAGCCATTGTGCCCAATGTTTCCCTCAATACGGTTTCTCTCATGGCCTATCCTCCATCCCTTTATAATGAGCAAGATTGGGAGGCAGATGACCTACTAGAGACTGATCCTTGAGTGTAGTCCCTTTGTACATATATTTTCATGTGTGTTTTGTAATCCCCAAGTATGAGTATGGCATGTCTGAGTATTTTTTAGTCCTCCCTGGATGACCCTTGATGCCCTTGTAGGCACCTGGAAATAGGGGGAATGAAAATGCCATGTCATTGTTCTATTTGTATCTACATTCTTCTATGCATTGTATTACATACATATTTTAGGGATGATGCAAAGTATTGGATGATTTAGCATCCTTCCATGTTGACCCAATTTTTTTTTTCCTTCATGTACCTTTCCTCCTTCATATTTATAGTTCTACATTCTTGGAGGATGATGACAATTACAAAAAACTAATTGTGCCATAATTGACAAGATCAATTACAAAAATTATCCCATACAGATCAGACTATATATTCTACTAACTCCACAACATGCAAATCTCTTTGTGTTTTACTATCGATGTTGCTTGTTTTATATTACACCTTGTTGCATTTCTCGACATCATGCATTACTTACACAAGCCTTTGTGTATCATTCCTACAACATCGCCTTGGTTATCCTTGCCTTTGTGTATCACAACGTAGCTCTTGGGAAGATATCCTCCAAGCATATGCTTCCTAAAAGCTCTTGTGCCTTGTTGTCCTCTTTTTACCTTAAAGCTAATTTCTTCTCCATGAAGTAAGTAATTGTTTCAAGGTGGAGGCATACATTTGCTATTTATCACACCTAATCACACACCACACTGATGGTATGCTCCTTGTAGTATTTGGCATAGCACTTGTGGTCCATACCACCTTTATTATAATTACCTAACAAATGATGGATTTCGTTAGTCCTATAATTTTTTATACTGCCTGACATGTAACTCACCTAACAGAGCAATGCTAGTCTATGATGTTATATTTTCTATGACTCAGCACTTCTCATAAGCCACCTAAGAAACAATTTATTTTTCCAACCTTAGTGACTAATGAAAGATTTTTTGGTATGATTCCTAGCAAACAACAGATTTTTCTAGCCCTAGAATCTTACCTCTCTTTTCTTTTTAGCTTTCTCAGTATTTTCATGTGCTTGTTTAGATTAGTGCGCATTAGATGATATTATTTGTTAACCACAAAAGTCTTAGAAAATAATATTTGGTCTAATCCTCTTAAGCATTAGTTTTATACATTTATGTGGACATTTACTTCTGACATATGTATTGTGTGCAGATGTTTAGGCCTAACATTGTGGTTTTGTAGAATCCTAAGGCTGGGGGTTGCATACCTTCACTTAGTGACATTTTGCATCCTTTGCATAGTATTTGGGTAAATATTTTATTTGATGTTATTTCTTTCATGTACTTTATCTTGCATATGCATATAGTAGCATACACCCACTTAAGTGGGGGCTAAATGTAGCATAGTAAATTGTGCTCACACATAATTTCATGATCTATTTGGTACTTGCTTTAGACTTCCATGCCTTTTAACCTATGTGTTGATCTCTTTCTTCTTTCCTAAACCCAAATCTACAAAAGTGCCTTGACCCTAGCAATGTCCCAAGTCAGTATGACCTTTTAAGACTTGAAGTTTCCTAGACTAGAGTGCTAGATGTAGACATCTACACCAAGCACTGGCATACTGATAGCATCTTCCAATTCTTCAACTCATTTTAGAAGGTGTATTTTTTCATACATGGCATTCCAAGCTTTCCTGCATGCCTATCCACATTGAATTGGCTCTTTGTTTGAATTTTTTCCCTCCTTCATTTTCTATAGAAACCCTATCACTTTGCCATTCAAGAGATCATGAGTTTTCTTAACGAAGCTCTATCAAATGGATTACTCACTGTCATATTACTTGTGCCGTTATATTTGCACATTAGCTATCTATTGAAGGTTATTGCTTTCATGTGATTCAATCCAATTCTTCTTGCACACTTGCACATGATTTCCATCCTCAAAGAATAGAATCTTCTTGTTCTCTAACATGATAGCCTTCCATCGAATCTCTCATAACCATCTATTGCACATTTATTTCAATTCATTTAGATTAATGTTGGCCTTTATGATTTGAAGTATTTATCATTTATCTTGAATATATTATTTCTTGTCACTTCTTTCTACTATTCTAGATAGACATAGAATACAAGAGCACACATGTTTTATCATCATATTTACATATTGCTATCATTGAGGTAGAAATACCAAAAATGGGGTTTGATTGAGGTAAACCTCCATACAACCCAATCCTTTTCCTCTTTTTTTTTGTAGGTTGAAGATTGAGCGAAAAAGGAACACAAATACATGAGTGTTTGCATATTTATTCCCTTTTGTTGCCTTTATCTCATTTCCAGCTATTTCTATTAATATTAAACTTCTATGCACTAATTCCTATCTCTATTGTCAACATGATTTACTAAAACTCATGTGAAGCCATACGCATGTGGATTGTAATTTTTACGGTCATACAAATGATAGCACTATGCACAAATGTCTGGGTGATGCATTGGTGTCCCTAGTAGTGAGCTCCAAATCTTGGTGCCAAGTTCCTTGCTTTTTAATTATTTTAACTTCTAGATTAGTTTTTGTTAGTTTAGTCTTAGTCTTTATTTATTGCCCTATTTTTTGTTGTACTTAGTTATTTCATTAGTTTAATTAGTTCATTCCCATTTCAATTTCAATGAAATTATCCAACATAGATAGTCTTTTTCTTCCTAATTAGATAGAAACAAGATATACATCTTCGTCAGTTGGGATTCTAATGTGTGATTGAAGTTTGGTCTAATTAGCAATAGTTTAGTTAGAATCAAATTTTCAACCTCTCACAAAGGCTTCAAAACATTCCTTACCCAACTTATCGTAAGGCCATGGATAGCACTTTATACATTCACTAGGTAGCTATTAAAAGTGGTAGGGAAGCATATGTGCTCATTTTAAATTAATATGGAGAGAAACTTGAAATAACATCCCATGAAACAAACATAATGTGTTCAAAATGCAAAATTCATGTCACCAAAACTTCAAATTGAATTCGGGTTTTCCTAGTAGTAGTGAAGGTAATATAGAAAGAAGCACAACATCCTACCTCCTAAACACAATCCTCACTTATAGTTTAAATTTTATAATCTTATGGAAAATGACACATCCACCTATATAGATTATAATAGGCCCATTAAATTTCTTCTTCAAAGTGGATGACAATAATCTATTAATTTATTCTCTTACTCAAAATATGAAGAACCTAGGCCCCAACCTCAACCATGTGCACATTCCCCAAAACAAGATATATATTGGGGCTTGTAGAACTTGACATAGATATGTAAATCTATGCCAGTTGTGGATCTAGATAAACCAACCATAGTTATAGTGAACCTAATGATTTAATTTTTCCTTAAATGTTGGACCTTATTATGAACTTTTCTAGTCATAGGAGTTCCTTTCTTGAGCCAATGGTTCTAGGTCACTTAGCATAGTTGATTCCAACCCCTCATGTTAGTAATGTTAACCATGACCTTCACCCATTAAAGTTTCATTATAAGGATATAGTTTTGACATTCACTTCTAGAAAATAACTTCATATAATGAGATGATTAGATGAGGCAATCCCTCCCTCTACCAAGTTTAGGATTATGACAACTATATTAAATAGGTCTTAATAAATTATAAGGCTACAATCAACATAGTTACTCTAACCCTCATGTTAATACTTAGATATTATAAAATACTTAAAGGATGTTAGAGACATGAACTAAAGATACACTAAATATATAAACATAAAGATAGGAGAGGGAAAAATAAGTAGACAAGGCTTGAAAAAGCATGGGTCTATAGACAATCCATCCTCCTTAAATGCTTGAAAAAGCTTGTTACATTTATAAGAGAGAGGATGTGGGTAAAACTATCTCCTTGAAATAGAAAATCCTAGGACTTGTTCGATCTATGTTAGAATTAGGTGTTCTATTGACCTTGTAAATCCTAATAGTCTTTTGTAAAATGACACATCTATTAATAATCAATGTCTTAACAATTTAATTAATTAACTAGTTATTTAATAATAAATGTGATATTTTTAGCCTTTGTGTTTACCATTAATCTATCATACAATTAGCCTAGGATCTTCCTACACATGTCAACTGCAATTTGGGCCATTTAAGATCTTTTTTAACCCCAAAAAAATTTAATTAGAATTTAAGTGGCCAATGTTCAGTACCTCATCAACTATCCTTTCATTTTCATTATAGCTAGTTTTTTATAGGTACAATTTATAAATTTTTAATATATTTGGCTTGTATATTTAGGTCCAAAGAGAATTAGGGATCTTCCTAAATCCAAGACATTAGTCAGAGTGTATATATTCTATAATTATTTGATAACTCAAGCTAAATTTAAACTAAAATACTCCAAATACTCTTCAACTTTCTTATGGGATCTAAATACTCTTCTACTCCACATATCTATATGTAGCAAGTTACCATCACATTTTAAAAATATAACAATGGCCTTTGATATGCTATTTATACCTCAACTTATATTCCTCCCATATCTTTAATTTTTTGTCAAATATGCATCCTTACATAGATATGATTGGACCTAAGATTATTCCCCTTGTCTCTCAAAACTGTTCAAGTATTGGGGGTCTAGTTCCATATTAGAATGTAGCCTAAGAATTCAAGAATTCAAAGGTAGAAACTATTAGAATTAAATAGGTTTGTTATGCATTATTTTATACCATGTATTTATATATTTTCAAGTTTTAAATTATAAATATATTTTAAATACATATATTACATTATGTTTAAATGTTTAAATGCATGTATGGTTATGTTTAAATGTATTGTAAACCATGTATTTATATATTCACAAGTTTTAACATATAAATATTTTACATGCATGTATTATTATGAACTCTAATATTTTAAGAACATGTATTATTATGTAATTAAATATTTAAATGTATTGTTATGTAATGCATTATTTTAAACCATGTATTTATATATTTCCAAGTTATAAATGTATAAATATTATGAATTTAACATTTCAATGTACAAGTAATTCAATATATTTTTTTTGTAATTGTAGCTCTCGTTCAAGTACTCATACATGGATTAGTTACCAAAATATGAGTTTTTGTTAGAACTGGTTTTGTAAAATGAATCCCCACCTAAAATTCCCCCACCCCAAGACCCCTCCCAAGCATCCCCCTACCTTGAAAACTAAAATCACCTACACCAAATCCCCCCAAAACCCAAACCTATGAAACCCCCCACCCCTCCACCTGATGAGGCTTACTTGCGAGAAACTATAAATGCAACCATAACCATATTGTAGGAAAAGATTGATTTTTTCTATAATGATCTACATATGCCCCTACATGTTGCATAGGTTCCATCTTTGATGTAAACGATTATTGATAATGTTATATCAATTGATATAAATATAGATAGATTCTATATTTGGAGGAAGGAGATGAGGAAATTCTATTTAGATGGACTATTGTATAGACAAATTCTTGATTTACATATTTCCAAAAATATCATAGCACCATATTTTATTGACCCTTCAACAAACCAACCCATCGCTCCAAATTAGAAAATAATAGTAAGCATGAGTTTTCCATAGTCCATGACAGTAATATAAAGAGTTTCTAGATTCAACTATGTGTGTTTTTGCATCAATGTTTTGGATCATACACAATAATCCATCATCAGGAAGAGGAATGATGGATCATTGTGTATGATCTGAAACGTCAATGCAAAAACACACACAGTTGAATCTAGAAGCTCTTTATATTAAAAAATAATTTGAACTAAATGGTTTTGGCATCCTCAAGTAGCATCAAAATTTTAGGAGCTATGGTGGATGGTCTTTGACCATCCACTACATGCCAATTTTGAGGTGCCTTTATAATTTTTGAGAAAATTATGGGAGGATGAGTTCAAAATGGGTTTAAAGCCTAAATATTTTGACATTAGATCATTCCAGGGTGTTGGTAGTGGCATGCCACATCATAAGCTAGGGGCATGTGTCAATCTAAATCAACACATGCCGCCTCCACCCATTTTTTTAAGAGAAAGGTGGAGACCACCAGACAAAAATATATTAATAGAAAAAGAGATTACAAAATGCCATTAACAATCATGTGTTAATTATAGAGGCCTTTGAAAGGTAGAGTTTAAAAAATAAAGGCATGCCAAAGCACAGTCAACGTGAGAAAATAGGAGACCAACTGAGAAAACAAGAAAAAACCATGAACCACCAAACACACTAGCACCTCCACTACAAATAGTCAACACTTAACCCTCTACCCTAGGCACTTCACCACTAGTTGCCTCCTCACATTTCCCCCATGGAAGACTACCACGGCCTCTGGCTACTTCAAACTGGGACTAGTTGGTATCATCGTCATCGTCATCATCGCTAACCACTGCCTCCTTAGGCGTGTGAGGTGCTTAGTTAGGTGCATGCCCTCACAAAAACCTTATGGAAATGAAGACATCATGGCACCTGGTAGCTAGATTCCTGGGAAATTGTACATGTGAGCCTTCAAGGCTCTCTCCAATCCTACCATGCACCCACACGAGAGGCCCTACTACATTACATGGAACACACATTCGGTAGCTTGGGACATTCATGATAGCTATATAGGGAATATGCCACTGATCAGAGCATCACCATTGTTAATATTATAAGCATCTTGAGCAACATTCCACCTTTCAAGGTTATAAATTTGACCCACAACTAGTCCAATAGCTATAGCGTGAACAAAGTGGTTGTCTTGTACTATGTCCATCATGTTGGATAATAAGTGTGACACCAAGTCTGACCAGTGCAACCTTCTTCCCCTTCTCCCTTGAACCCAATGCTAGCCACAAATATTTCTCACAACAAATTACACAAGGGTACAATCACTGTCAAAGACCAGACATAAATCTATGATCTTTATATGCTCAACTATCTCAAGCTCCCACTGAAATGGTGGAAAGAATAGGCATCTGTTGAAATCACCACACTCCACAGGATAATCTATAAAAGGAAACAATGGGGAAACACAAAATGCAATATCACCAAGAGTAGTGAAATAGAATGAGATAACAACATAAATAGGCCAATAAAAGCCAAATTACAATCCATTTGACACCATGTCTCATCCCTAGGCTAGCCATTACGTCAACACCACTTCCTCGGCTCTAAAAAGAATTAATGAGAGAATAGATGAAAATGCTATGGATGTACACCTCCTTATAGAGCCTGCAGCCATTAAGAAATCTCTTTTGATCTTGACCATAAATATCAAAGTAAAATCCAATTCTTGTCCATCATGAGGGCTTAAATTAAATATGACAATGGTACTAGGTGCTTGAAACAATGGCTTCTAATAATAAATAGTCAAACACTCCTCATTAGGAAAGACTACCATGCAATCGATATTGAATTCAAATCGCCCACCATCAATGAGGAAGATTGCATGAATAAGCCTCCATTAAACCTTTCTAGCTATAGCTTTGTATGCCAAGCCAAGCATCTCATCTATTGAGCCTGAACTAGCTGAAATAATTCACTATGACTGTGTGGAATTAAAGAATATCTCAAACCTCAGGCCCCCTATCTTGTGATGGGCATGACTCAGTATGACCCTCGAAGTACATTCAGACTAATCATCTACAATGGATCATAAAAGGCCTACTATACTAGTTAGGCCATGCCATGTTACTTCACATCATACCTTTCCATGCCATGCCATACCACCACCCCTCCAGCACCCCTGCCAACTAGTACTGCTTGGGAGCCCAACCTGATACTGGAAGTAATTATGCTACCTAAGATTTGAAAGGCTGCTCTTCCCCAATACACTTGAGTAGGATCTCTAGGATTTGTTCTCTTGAAGGTTTGTAGATGATCTCATCCCGTGTTTGATTTATACCCCTATTTGCTAAAAAAATTCCACCACCTTATTGGCTTCTCTGTAACAATGTGAAACTTGATAAGTTTCTAATTTATCCATTAAAGAGCACACTTGTTTCAATATAAAATTTAATTTCCAATTCTTTGACCCCTTCATCTTTATGGCTCTAACAATATTCAGTGAATCACCTTCAATCCACAAGTTTCTAAAGTCAAAGTTTATAGCTAACTAAAGCCCATGAAGGAGAGCCATGGCTTTTTTTGAATTATTAGTTCCTTACTAGATTTTACTAGATTTAGCTACTAGACATTTTCCATTAGAGTCTCTGATAATGCTACCAATGTCTGACAAACCTAGGTTTCCATGAATGGCACT
The DNA here is from genome assembly GCA_027924645.1 of Cunninghamia lanceolata. Lineage (NCBI taxonomy): Eukaryota > Viridiplantae > Streptophyta > Pinopsida > Cupressales > Cupressaceae > Cunninghamia > Cunninghamia lanceolata. Next base: position 896,039 of record BSBN01000233.1, read on the forward strand.
ATCAAAATTCAATTTAACAAATGACTTCGTTGGAGGTAGCCATTTAACTGTATTCCTATCCACCTTCTACTTGTTCTTTGGATCAATCAAATTATCAAGTAGAGGTATGAAATTATCCCAAATTTTGACCATCAGATCATCCCAACTAGACCAGGTAGAAGAAGAACTGTCTGAGCTAATTATCTTTTCCTTAACAACCTCTGAGATAGCTATATCCAATTCCTTGCAAACCTCTTGAATTGACTTCCGTTTTTTTTCTAAAAATTATGAAGTTCCTCTCCCTCTTGATGTACCATATGATCAAAGAGGGGATAACTACCCACAAAACTATGCAGAGCAGCTTTTGGAAAAAGAATTGGCCAACTGATAAAGAATTGGAGGAGATTCTCCAGGAGTGGAGACATCCATTCAAGTTGTTGAAAGAGCTAATTCCAACATTCTTTGCTGAGGCTACAATGTAGAAGGAGATGATCCAAGATTTATCCCATTTCACCACACAACACACATTTGAAATTTGACCCTGGGGATCGTTTATGAAGCCTATCACCTATGAGGATTCGCCTATGAAGAGATAACCATGCAAAGGCACTCACCTTTGGTAGAACCTCATCCAACTAACATAAATGCATCGGCCACTCTACAGAATACATTGTTGTCAAAGATCAATAACCTTGCTTGACCTTATAATTACCAGAGCCCTTCATATTCCAAATTAATTCATCCTCCTGTCCTGAGAAGAAAACAATTTTGGATTTAAAAACTTCTTTGAGAACCTATTTTTGATGTTGTAGGAAATCACAATCATCCATGCTCCTCCATTTCACTTTATATGGAAATAAAGACACCCTCAAGAAGCTATAATAACAAACTTTTACTCCCTAGTGAAGCTTCAAATAGGCTTTCACTTCCTTCAAATCCTTTCTATCTGACAATTTGGGCCATTCATTTTAGGAGTCATCCTAGAAATGAGCCTTTCATGTCATTTGATGTACATAAAAGATATTTATGTTTAGTCAAATTTTCTTATTTATGCTTCTCACAGGAGGTCACAACTCCAATCCATCCAACTATGGATGAAGAGAGAGACAAGATGATGGAGAGTGATCATCGGTTGGCGGTAAGTGATCAGTTACATATGTGATGTTATATATTTCATACATTTTCTATACTAATGTGCATATTGTTTGTTTGTTTTAATAGTTGCAGCTGGATGAACTTTATTCAAAGAGGTCTACTCAACAACAAAGAGAGGCTCTCCATCTTTACAGTCAAAGAAGGGCCGCTGATTATTTCCTAAAAGTCCATAGCAAACTAGTTTTTGGGAACTTTTTTGTATTCCTAGATGGCTTTGTATACATACTTTTGTATGTTAATCTGATGTATATTTTTGTATATTTGCCTGTATGGCTTGGATTGGACATGCCTATATGGCTTTTTATATAAACTAGATGTTATGTTCATGACATTATGTATACGACAGTTTATTTTAAATATTTAATATGATAATCAATTATTGTTACTGAAATTTGGTTTTACAAGTGCCAATTGCATTTACTTGAAAGTTTATAAATCATTTTCAAATAATCCATTTTTTGTATATCTTGCAATCATTAAATTATGTGGGACTGTGCATTTCTTTGAGGCATCATTTCAAATAGTTCACATGCCTTGTCTATGCTTCCATACTTTCCATACATGTCTACAAGGGCAACTTTGCAAATACAATACATGTGAAAAAATTCCTATATCATTTATGCTTTGATGGTTGTCCACACCATGTTCTCTAGATCCCATTATAGCATAGGCAAGGAGGAAGTTGGTTAAGGTTGTGCAATTTAGTTTTAGATGTGCCAAAATTTGCATAAATGGTTGAAATTTATTTTTGTGCATTTGCTTGAGAGTTTTTAAAGTCTTATGAAAAATCCATTTCATGCATATCTTACAATCATTACATTCCATGAGACAACATTTCTTTGAGGCATCGTGTCAAATAGTTCATGTTTGTTATATATGCTTCCACACAAGTTGCATACATGTCTTGCAGGGTACTTACATCTACGACAATTGACAAAATTCCTATATCCTTTATGCTTTGATGGATGTCTATACCATGCTCCAAACATACCATTTGTAATGTTTTAGAATTTGGCTTTACACTTGCCAATTGCATTTTATTGAAACTTTTTAAAGGCTTATCGGTAAATCCATTTTGTTCATATCTTGCAATCATTGTATTCCATGAGGCAACATTTCTTTGAGGCATCATGCTAAACAATTCACGTGCCTTGTCTATGCTTCCACACTTTGCATACATGTCTCTAAGGGAAGTTGCAGCTACAACATCTAACAAAGTTCCCATATGTTTTATCCTTTTGATGGATGTCCATTTTGGCATAGATAAGGAGGATACTGGCTAAGGTTGTGGAATTTTACTTTACACCCACCAATTGCATTTGCTTGAAAGTTTCTAATGCCTTATCAAAAAATCCATTTTGTTCATACATTACAATAATTGCATTCAATGAGGTGACATTTCTTTAGGGCATCATGCCAAGCAGTTCACGTGCCTTGTCTATGCTTCCACACTTTGCATACATGTATACAAGGGTGATGCAGTAGGTAAGGAGGATGACTCAACACCATGCAAACATATTTCTTGGTGCAGGAGCACCTTAGCCATAGGCAATCTTGGCTAGGAGTATGTCATAACAAGGTCCTAGGACATCATAGGACAAGTTGATGGTCTTGTGTCATCATTTTGCATGTAATAAGGTCAAATGACCAATGTCATTTGTGTTTGGAGTCATGTTTTATGTATCTAGGATGTTTTAAAGTAATTAGAGTCTTTTTGCATCAAATAAGGTCATTGTAGGCCATGATACATGTAATAAGGTCAATATGACCAATTGTCTATGTTTTGGAGTCATGTTGAGTCATGTTTAGTCAAATAAAACTCATGTAATACATAGGTTTCTAAGGGTTGTTCTGAAAATGCAATGTATACATGTATTGGAGAGTTAGAAAATGACCATGTGGTTGGTTGTGGAAGTTGTAGGTCATTTGTAACTACTTAAAACATGTATTAAATCCCTCACATACCCCAAGGAGAGAAGGGAGATGAGTTTTGTATTACAAAATTTGAATAAAAATTCAATTTTTTAAAATTTTTCTGCAAAAACACTATTCTAGGCTATACCACCACCCTGTATGGCCCATCCATGGGCTAAGATCTATTGGAAGTGGTAGTGGTATTTATTAAATTTCAAATGCACTTAATTTGAGGAGAAACCATTGAGTTTTGAGTGAGATATCTTTTTTTTCTGAAACTGCCTATGTAACCCTCAAAACAAGGGTTTGAGTGTGTAAAAAGATGTTTCAGACCATTCCACTTGCTGTATGACCCTATAACTCAGTGGAATGGTTTGGTTTGGATGTGTTTTAGATGCCCATGAAGTTAGGGAAGCATGAGATGGATTTTGACCAAACTATAGTGTTGTCCTAGGCAAGTTTTGCCTTGTTTCAAAGCAAGAAAGGGTGGTTCTAGGCTAGGGTTTGTTAAAAGAAGGTTGGAAAGTACTAGGAGATGGTTCCTAAAGAATATGCAGACCATTTTCAAAGTGTTCCAAGTGTGGGCAAAGTCTGAGAGTGTGTGGAAGGTAGATTTTCAATAAACCCTCCTCAAATTAGCCTAGATTGAGGATTTTTGGGGTTTTGTATGTTAGTGAGGGTTTCTCCTAAAACTAATTGTGGTTTTGAGAGTTTGGGCACATGGAAAATATTTCCCCATCAAGTCTAGGGGTTTGTTGGATGTTTAAAGGTGTGTTTCTTCACAAACTAGGCCTAATTAGCCTATTTTAGACAACAAAAAATGTCATTTTTGAGGTACATCATCCAAAGGAGTCATTATTGGTTTTGAGATATGTTAAGTAACCTAGAAATTAGTATCCAAATCAGTATTTAGTTTGGGAGGTCTTTTGGAAAGTTTGAGAGAAAAACCCCCAAAATAGGGTCTGTTGTCCTACTAGATTAGGCCTAATTGACAAATGAAAAGTATCAAGGTTGAGACTAGGCACTTTTAAGGTTGTTTGATTCACATGTAATTGAGTTTGTTTTGGTCTAATAAGGTCATAATAGACCATGTGCAAGGTTGATAGAGTCATTTTGAGTTCATTTTACAAAAGGAGTGACATTTTGCATTCCATAGCTCGTGGGGCCTAACGGACTTTGCCAATGCATCAGGGTGGGTGGGTAAATGCCAAGAGAGGTCTCATTTCATGTGCCAAGCACCACAGTCATTCAGGGTAGCAGGCTACCAGCAAAGTCCCTTAAGATCCCTAAGATAAAAAAAATGCCAAACTTTGATATTGTAGTTCATGGAATTCATGGCATTTGGGAATGTTTCATTTGGATGTATAGGTGTACATGGGGTCCATCCACAATAACCTCTCTCAATTTCATTCAACTCTTGTCTGTTTGATTGTATCGAAATAAAACACATTCTTACAAAATGCTTCAGTTTCATGTAGTGGAAACATGTTAGGAGTGACATTTTGCATTCCATAGCTCATGGGGCCAAACGACCTTCACCAACACATCGAGGTAGATGGGTAAATTCCAAGAGAGGTCTTGTTTTGTGTACCAAGGGCCATAGTTGTTCGGGGCAGCAAGCTACCGAAAAAAGTCCCTTAAGATCCCTAAGACAAAAAAATACCAAACTTTGACGGGATAGTTCTCAGAATTTGTGGTAGATGGAAACATTTTGTTTTGACCTACAGGTGCAGGTAGGGTTTGTCCACAATAACCTCTCTTGGTTTTGTTCAACTCCTATCCATTTGACTGTGCTGAAATCAAACAGATTCTTAGAAAATGCTTTAGTTTCATGCAGTGGTTGGGGTTTAAACAATGTTTGTCATTCCACCTACTATTATGACTTGTATCTCAGTGGAATGACTCTTCAAAGAGTAATCTAAGTGTTCTCATGATTTGGTAGGTAGAGAAGATCAGTTGGTGTAGTTTTAGTGTGATGCCCTAGGGTTTTAAAGAGTGTTTTCATGTGGGAAAGAGGAACCAAAGAGGGTATTTGACAAAATATCAAAAGAAAATGTTTGTCTGATGGTTTTGTGAGCATGTGCAGGTGCATTCTAAGGTGTTTGAATTAGTGGTTTGAGGAGAAAGTGTTAGGAAACATTATTTTCAATAAACCCTCCTTAATTTTGCCCAAACTATTGATGCATAAATCTATGGGTTGAATCCAGCGGCAACATGGGAAACTCTAAAATGTTGGAATGCTTCTCAGAGTGACCTCTAGGTTTTAAGGAAGCCGTCTCTTCCATTCTTTCAGTGGGGGTTTGAGAAAAGGTTTAGAAGGAAAATGAGATTTACAAAAATAAATGCCTAGATCTAAGGTGATACACTAGATTTAAAACTTACCCAGAATCAACACAATGTCAAACTTTGAAAGATTAACTGAAAACCAAGAAGCATAGATGCATAGTTAATACCCAGGTTGTGAGTAGATTCAACAAAGGTAAAAGAAATAGAGAAATTAGAGAAACAAGAAGCAGAGACACTCATATCTGCACAGAATAGTACTTCTCATTATTTAAATAGTAACAAGTTACAGAGGCTGAAATTGCACAAAATAACACATTATATTCTCCTTTTGAAAAGACACTGCTAAGGCAAAAAGAAATAACTGCTGCTAGCTGTTCTAAAAATATGATCTATAGAAATGTAGAACTGTATGAAGAACTCCCTCCTCTATTTCTAGATCTAAATTTTATAGCCAAAAACTCAAGAAAATGCCTTCAACAGCCTCCCAAAAATCTCAACTAAAACCATAAAATCTGGTAAAAAAATCTGGCAATGACTGTAGATGAAACTAACTATGTAATTGATTTTGTAATTGAAGTAGCAACTGGCATCTTCATGGCTGAAAAATACCTCTTTGTCCCTTTGGCCGTGTAAAAATCTTCCCACTACCTCTTCTTCTTTACTTGTTGTAAAATAAAGTGGCTGCATATTATTTTAGGGTTTCATCTCTTTTTACTTCCCGTGAATAGAGAGTCAAAACTCCTTTTTTAATGAAACTTCACTTTAATCTTTGTTGTGTCTTGCTTCATGAATTTCTTAGTGAGGGACCCACATCATATGTTTCTATTTTAATAAAGATTTCAATCTTTACTTAAAAGTAAAATAATCTTCCCATGGCCTATTTGAAATTTGAGAAACTCTTATGAAATAAAACATTAAGCTTTATGTAATAGGGGCCCCACCATTTATATTAAAATGAGACTCTTCATTATATTTTAACTTTTTAGTCTTCCCATGACATATGATGCATTAAATAAAATGAAACAAAACATTTTATTTTTCTCTCTTTGGGCTTATCCATGTGGCGGACTCCGGTGTATCCATTTAAGTCTCTATAGCGCTTGAGCCACGTAGTGCTCTCGGTGCCTTTTTAGAAAATTTTATTGCTGCTCCTCTTTTATTCAGGGTGAGGAGTAAGAATCAAATTTTAATAAAGCTTTCACTTTATTATTTGTTGGAACCCACATCATTAAAATGATACTTAATCATATTTAGATCTGCCTTTATCTCCCATGTTGCAAATGAGACCTTATACATTTATTAAAATAAGGCATTTTAATTTTATGAAGAGAGGGCCCACCGCATCAAAAGAAACTCAATATTTTAATAAAAGACTTAGCCTCTCTAAAGATTCACATGACTCCCATAGTATTTTTATAAAATGAAATAAAACATTTTATTTTTCTCTCTACGGGCTCAACCACGTGGTTCACTCCACTGGTCTTTATTTTTCCTCAACTCCCATATATTCCACGTAATGGCTTCCCCTAGTCCCTTAAGCTACTCTCTCTTTGCATTCTCTTCAGACACATGGTGACCTCCGATGCTTGCCTTTGCTTTTTTAAACTCCGTAACCTCCATTGATCTCCTTGCATCTTACGGTGACTATTCAGCTGCACTTAAAAAACCCTAACCCTGTGTCATTGATAATACTCTGTATCTAGGTCTTGTTGGTTGCATGTGGCCTGAGAGGCTAATACTCTTATTTCTACAGTGGCTTCCTTTGATTTACTTGTTGACTCATCCCACGCAATGGGCCCCTCCCTATACTATGTTGAGCTTCTTTTCTTAGGCTTCTTTTGATGATGGCCCGCACCATTACTAATAACTTGAGCATTTAAAATGAAAACTGTGTCTTCTTTATGAATATGCCCGAGCATTGAATTTTTGAAATGGTGTAAAAAATTTGTCACCATTTCTTAGCAACTGACTGGGAGAGTGAGCCTGCTCACTTAGAACTCCAAAACCTCTGGTTTTGCATATTAGTGCCTTATCATAGGGCAATAGAGTCAATTATTAAGCTAAACCTGAAACTACCATAAAACTAACCAACATCTATGGCACTAGGATGATACAAACTATCCAAAAACATCACTGAGTCTGATAGGGAAGAGCCAACTTCCTTACATCTCTAAATTACAACTGAAACTTATTGAAACAAAACAAACTAAAACTAAAAACTATTGCTACTACTGTAGCTTATTCCAAAAGCTAAAACTAATTACTGACAAATTAAACATGCAGGAATATGTCCATTCACCAGGATAGCAAAATAGATGTCGTGTCTTACAATGCTTCTCCATTGAATCCACATTGCACTAATAATTGACCAAATGAAATACATAAAAAAGTATAACAAGATTTTGTACCTTTTGGTATCTCTGCTCTCTGGACTTACATCTCTAGTATGAAAACACCAATCAAACTGATTTACATGATGCTCTTGCTTCAGAGGAGAGTGGGAAGGGAGAATCAGGCATTGGATTTCATTCCTCTGTTTGCATTCAAAAGATTCTATTAACAAAACATGATAAGTGGCCTCTCTTGTTGATTCTTCATTTGAATGATGACTTACAATAGCATCAAAAATAAGTTGACAGGTGATAGAACCGCCTAGAATATTTTTGAATCTGACTGAGATTCTTTTGTGTAAGAAGGTGTATAATGTGACTCAGCATGTGACTCAATATGTGACCTCGCATCATTCCAACTATCTCCTAAGACCACATTATCATGAGTCTTTCCCTTCTTCTGTGTGTCTTCATCAAGAAGAAGACAATAACCATCTTCAAGAATAGAAAACAAATCAGCTCTTACATTTGTCTCTATTCCAAAATTCTCTTTCTACTCTATTACATTAGGCTTTGAAAAACTACCATGCACTTGGTTAATGATAGGGTCTTCCGCATGTAGTAGCTGATAGCCTTGTTAAAAAAGTGAGAACAAATCCTCATCATTCTGCTTCAATTGCTGCCCATGCACCTCTATGGTATCTTCATCAAGATGTGAAACTTCATTGTAGAAATAAAGACACTTTGTATTTACATGCAAAAAAATTTCCTTTGTAAATTCTTCCTTAAGATCAGGAACAGACTATGCATCACTGTAGACCCAGTACCTTTCAGTTTCAAAACCCCTCTTGAAGTACTTTTCATCTTCTAGAAGTGTCACTTCATAATCAACTTCTACGTCTTCTTCATCGCTGGACTAAAACTTTGAATCACATCTTGCCATAGGTACTTGATGTTGATGATCATAAGAACACACTCAATAAACAAGAGTCACTTCTCTTCTTGTATCTTGCTCTTTAAAACCTAATTCCTCCTTTATGTCAAAGTGACAGAGAACCTAATCTGTGACCTCTATGGGCTGATTTGCAGCTACAGAGGCTTGTAAAGGATAATTTTCAAGATAATGGGGTAGTTTCTTGGCATGAGGAAGGATTTCTTCTATAATCTGACCACACTGGTATGGTTATTCATAAGGATCTTGAGGCATATCATCTAGATCAACATAAAACATGGCTTGACCTTTTAACTCATTAATCTCATAAGAGAGGGTTTTTATAAGTTCTTTCACTACACTCTCCTCCTCATGATTTGACAAATCAGCAGGGAGGGTGGGTGGACTAAAATCTATATGCATATGGCTACATGAAAGAGTCTAAGATAGGTAACTTGTAGGTGGAATCAAAGGTATTAAAGGCAGAGGAGACAATTTACCAGCCTCTATGAGGTTATTTTCAGCCTTAAGAGCAAGATCATATGACTGAGGAAGAGTTTCACGTCTTAAGGATTGGATCATCACAGAGATCTCAGGGTCTAAAGCTTTTAAATAATACAAGAATGCAAAGACTGAAGGAGGCCTCATGTCAACTAAGAATTTTTTCCATACCTTGTCAAATCTTGAATTGAAATCATGTATGGGCTTCATAGGATGCCTCTTGATGGTAATAAGATTCTGGGTAAGAGTGCTAACATCTGTCCTATCTTTGAACTGATTGTAGATGATCCCACCAAGATGATCCCATCCAGTGATTAAACCATCCTGCAAGCTTCTGTACCATTCTTTTGCTTTTCCTTTTGAGGGAAGATGCAAGCAACAATAGGGCATGATTCTCAGTAGTGACATTGTGAATAGAGCATAGACTAGCTACATCTTGAATGTGATCTACATGAGAAACTGAGTCATCTCCAAGAAAGTGAGGTAGTGCTTTCCATGCCATGTTAGGAACTTGACCGTACTACTGGAGAACAAGAGGACTTGAATTCCAAGTCACAAAAGATAGATCTCTTTGAATATTTAGATGCACATAGATACCTGGGGTTCCCATGGTCTGCAGAGGCAAAGATCTGAGAAAGAACCTCTAGTAGAGTTGCTAGATGGATGATTCATGCTCCTATGAGTAGATATTTTCTGTGATTTTCCATCAAAATCACAATATACAGGGCAAAGATTTAGTGAAAACAAAGACCCAAGTCTTTGAATCTAGTCCCACTGTGGTCGCCAAAAATTGTTGATGCATAAATCTGTGGGTTTAATCCAGTAGCAACATGGGAAACTCTAAAATGTGGGAATGCTTCTCAGAGTGACCTCCAGGTTTTAAGGAAGATGGCTCTTCCATTGTATTAGTGGGGGTTTGAGAAAAGGTTTAGAAGGAAAATGAGATTTGCAAAAATAAATGCCTACATATAAGGTGATACAATAGATTTAAAACTTACCCATAATTAGCACAATGTCAAACTTTGAAAGATTAACTGAAAACCAAGAAGCATAGATGCATAGTTAATACCTAGTTTATGAGTAGATTCAACAAAGGCAAAAGAAATAGAGAAATTAGAGAAACAAGAAACAGAGACAGTCATATTTGCATAGAACAATATTTCTCATTATTTAAACAATAACAAGTTATAGAGGCTGAAATTGCATAAAATAATACATTACATTCTCCTTTTAAAAAGACACTGCTAAGGCAAAAAGAAATAACTATTGTTGACTGCTCTAAAAATTTGATCTGTAGAAATGTAGAACTCTATGAAGAACTCCCTCCTCTGTTCCTGGATCTACATTTTACAGCCAAAAGCCCAAGAAAATATCTTCAACGGCCTCCCAAAAATTTCAACTGAAACCATAAAATTGGGCAAAAAAATCTGGCAATGACTGAATTTGAAACTGACTGTGTAACTGATTCTATAACTAAACTAGCAACTAGCATCTTCATCGATAAAAAATACCTCTCTACCCCTTTGGCTGCATGAAAATATTTCTGCTACCTCTTCTTCTTTACTTGCCGTAAAATAAAGTGGCTGCATATTATTTTAGGGTTTCATCTCTTTTTACTTCCCATGAAGGGAGAGTCAAAACTCTTTTTTTATTGAAACTTCACTTTAATCTTTGTTCTGGCTTGCTTCATAAATTTCTTAGTTGGAGGGACCCACATTATATGTTTCTATTTTAATAAAGATTTCAATCTTTACGTAAAACTAAAATAATCTTTCTGTGGACTTTTTGAAATTTGAGAAACTCTTATGAAATAAAACATTAAGCTTTATGTACAGGGGCCCCGCCATTTATATTAAAATGAGACTCTTCATTATATTTTAACTTTTTAGTCTTCCCATGACATATGATGCATTAAATAAAATGAAACAAAATATTTTATTTATCTCTCTTTGCGCTTATCCATTTGGAGGACTCCGGTGTATCCCTTTTAGTCACTGCAGTGTTTGAGCCACGTGGTGCTCTCGGTGCCTTTTTAGAAACTGTTATTGCTGCTCTTTTATTCATGGTGAGGAGTAAGAATCAAATTTTAATAAAGCTTTCACTTTATTATTTGCTAGAACCCACATCATTAAAATGATACTTAATCATATTTAAATCAGCGTTTATCTCTCTTGCTGCAAATGAGACCTTATGCATTTATTAAAATAAGGCATTTTAATTTTATCAAGAGAGGGCCCACTGCATCAAAAGAAACTCAATATTGTAATAAAAGACTTAGCCTCTCTAAAGATTCATGTGACTTCGATAGCATTTTTATAAAATGAAATAAAACATTTTATTTTTCTCTCTGCAGGCTCAACCACATGGTTCACTTCGCTGGTCTTTAATTTTCCTCAACTCCCGTAGCTTCCACGTGGTGGCTTCTACTGGTCCCTTGAGCTACTCTCTCTTTGCATTCTCTTCAAACATGTGGTGACCTCTAATTCTTTTCTTTACTTTTTTAAACTTCGTAGCCTCCATTGATCTCCTTGCATCTTACATTGACTATTCATCTGCACTTAAAAAACCCTAACCCTATGTCATTGATAATACTCCGTATCTGAGTCTTGTTGGCTGCGTGTGGCTTGAGAGGCCAATCCTCTTATTTCTACAGTGGTTGCCTTTGATTTACTTGTTGAATCATCCCATGTAATGGGCCACTCCCTATGCTATGATGAGCTTCTTTTCTTAGGTTTCTTTTGATGATGGCCCACACCATTACTAATAACTTGAGCATTTAAAATGAAAACTGTGTCTTCTTTATGAATATGGCTGAGCATTGAATGTTTGAAATGGTATAAAAATTTTGTCACCACAAATTAATGGTTTTGTGGTTTGGTATTTAGGTGAATGTTTCTCCTAAAACAAATTATGTTTTTTAGGGTTTGGACACATGAAGAATGGTTCTCCAACAAGTTTAGGGGTCTATGGAAAGTTTAAAGGCTAGTTCCTTTGTAATATAGGCCTAATTAGCCTGTTTAGGACAGCAAAAAAAGGTCATTTTTGAGGCACACAGTCCAAAGAAGTCAAGGTTGAGTTTGAGATATGTGATGTAACTTGATAATGGGTGTTCAAAACATTGATTAAGTTTTGGGTTTGAAACCATATAAAGAAATTAGGTTTGTTTGTGTTTGGTTGGTGAACTTAATCTTGTTAGATGCCTCATCAAACCCATGTGAAGATCTAAATCCTTGAGTGCAAGTTGTAGACCTTAGAGACCTAATTCATTGAAGGGTCATTGTGAGAGTTTGTGAAGCCAATCTAGAACACAAGTTTGTGAAACTTTGTACAAATCAAGTTGTTTGTGAAACTTTTTTGTTGCGAGAGTTTGTGGAGACCATAACGTGTTGAGAGATCATGCTATGCAAAGGTATTTCTCTATTACTAAGCCTCCCTTTGACCCTATCAACTCTTAAGAACATCACCTTGATTGCTCTTGACTGTCTTGCCCCTTAAAGGCCATTGTTTGGACTTTTATATGAGTATTAAATCACTATTTTAGGTTTGGAAATCATGAATTGTATGGTTAATTTTTTACATATATGAGTTGTATGTCCAAGTGATTTTGAAGGATGACAAAATGAATGCCATTGAAGGGGACTGTAATCAACATAAATTGACTATCCTAATAGTCTTAAACCAATCCAAAAGCTTTGTGATAGTCAAAAGAACATTAACCATTGAAGATAACCTTTTGGATACTCGTGACAAAAGATCAAAGACATCTTAAGTAATGCATAAATTAAAAACAACTTCATGATGGTCATGACTATGATAGTGGACTATTATATAGATTTGTGATTGTCCTACAATCATGAAAACCTCTTTTTTAGTGTTTTATCTCCTTGTAACTCCCTTTGTATCATCTTGTGTCATGATGCTTGTATGTCCATACATATTTATATATAACTCTCTTCTCTAAAATTTTGTTATGTTGATGAAGTAAATACATAATATCCATCATATTTTTTATGGATTGAGTGGTATCAAAGTGAGTTGTAACAATTTTTGAAATAGGTTGTGGTGCTCATTTCCTCCATTTTTAAAAGAAAACTATCATTTCATGCATGGTTCTATTAAATGAATTGAATTATGCATGTATTAAGGAATAAATCCTTCTATATCATCCTAGGGTAAAAATTAAGAGTCTTCCAAAATCAATTTTGGCTCCATGTATATACTCGAATATGAGTATGACAGACAATTGCTCACTAAAATTATTTTATGAAGTATTTAATAATGTTTCGCTCTTGTATAGCTGAAAATAGGTGAAATGAAGGCATGAAGGGCCGAAACAAGGTGGAAACATGAGGAATTTGGAGTCTTTTTGACTGAACTAACTACTACACCTAGACACATATATATCTTAGAACATAAAGAACATAAAAAATAAAGACATAAAGACATTTAAAGACATAAAGAACATAAGAACATATATATGTGAATTAAAATGGATATTTAAATTGAATAATAGAATTCGATATTGCAGTTGACCAATTCTCCAAAAGATGGCTTCAAAATCCTCAAATTCTTGTTTTTTGCGAGTTTGATTATGAATTCTATATAATTCTAGAATAGGATTAGTAAAATTTATGGAAAAAATAAACATATATCATCAAATTCAATTACATATCAATGGTAATTAGCTTTGAAACAAAATCACACATGAAACATGAAAGTTTTAGTTTAAATAATCAAAATTTCTCCAAAAACATGAAAAATCACTTCTTCTATGTTGATGAAACAAAAAAGGTGGTGGATTCATATAAAAATAATTCTCAATTAGTCAAACAACATGAAAAGTGTTCTTTTGTATGATATACTAATGAAAAGCAGGAATAATAGTCATGTTGGGTCTGAAACATGGATCCCATATGCTTTTTTACCATTTTCGGGTAAGTGCAAGAAGATGGGGGGCCAAAAAGGGGTCTTAAGTGGCCACTTTTTTTCTGAAATTAGGAAATACTGGCCTTGGATGAGAAATTGAGCATAGTTACACTCAAAATTTGGAGATGCAACCAAAACAATGTTCTTAGTGCTCCGAGTCTACTTTCTAAACTACTATTTTGTTTTGAAAATGGCATAGATTAAGGGGTTCAAAAGAGGGAGCCACATAAATTGGTGTTGTTTCTGTCAAAAAAACATAACATAGCATGTTTTGTGGCTTCCTCAAAAGGTCAACTTTTTTTGGTATTTTTAAAATCGCTTTAGTGAGAAATTAGCTAATAGCATGTAGTTTATGCCTGATTTTTCTAATAATTTTTTGATGAATATTTGATTTTTTAGTAATTTTTAAAGTGGACACATCCTAAAAACAGAATTTTGGCCATGCTACCCCTATAAATTTTGAAAACTAATTGAAAATCATTTTTTTTATTTTTTTAATATTTGTAGAATGGAGTCTAGTTTCTAAATATGTAATTTTTTTGAAATTTGAATGAATAGTTATTTTACAATGAAAAAAAGACCAAACAATGGTTTTTGCCTAAAAACGGACACACAAACAAAAGAAATTAAAGATGAAAGGCTTAACATTTTTAAAATGTGAAAAAAATCACATCGTCAAATAGCTAAGAGAAAGCCTAACATTACCCATGTGTTCGATTTGTTCAACCTTAAAACACATGCAAATCTGAGGGTTAGCATGAACGAAATTATGTGAAATTTTGAAGAATATAGAAAAACATGTCTGTGACTGTCCATAAGGCACTCCAAGCCTTTGGGATGGAAATCCAAAGCAAATCCCAAGCCCAAGGCTTGGGATTCCCAAAGCAAGAAATAACGCGAGCACATTATAACATGCTCGCGTTATGTTTTGCCTTACATTTTTCTTTCCCGCAAGTCTGTCTTTTGTCATGTTTAACATAACGCGAGCGTGTTATAACATGCTCGCGTTATGTCCCACTCAAATTTTTTTACGTTCAAGGCTATTAATCATGAGGGTTAAGGGATAAGGGATAGAGTTGGAGGGTTTAGGGATAAGGGATTAGCGTTTAAGGTATAGTATCGAGCCTGTTGAGGGTCTAGGAATAGGGATAGCATTTAAGGTTTAGGGATGAGGGATGACAGATTATGGTTTAGGGTTTAGGGATAGAGTTGAGGGTTGAGGGACCAACGTTAAGAGTTGAGGGATTAGGGTTTGACATTGAGGGTTGAGGGTTAAGGTTCAAGGGTCAAGAGTTTAGGGATAGGGTTTAGGGTCGAGGGATTAGGGTTAAAGTAGAGTGTGGAGGGTGTAAGGATTAGGGATAGGGTTGGAGGGTTTAGGGATAAGGGATTAGGGTTTAAGGTATAGTATCGAGTCTATTGAGGGTTCAGGAATAGGGATAGCATTTAGGGATTAGGGATGAGGGATTATAGTAGAGGGATGATGGATTAGGGTTGAGGGTTGAGGGATTAGGGTTTAGGGATAAGGTTTAGGGTTGAGGGTTGAGGGATTAGGGTTTAAGGTATGAGGGTTGAGGGTTTAGGATTAGGGTTTAGGGTTGACGGATTAGCATTTAATGTCGAGGTTAGGGTTAGAGTGTCAAGGATAGAGGGATTAGGGATAGGGTTTAGGGTTGAAGGTTTAAGGATTGAGGGTTGAGGCTTTAGGGATGAGGGTTTAAGGCTTAAGATATAGTGTCAAGTGTTGAGGGTGTAGGGATAGGGTTTAAGATTTAAGGGTTAAGGGTTGAGGGATAGGGATTAGGGTTTAAGGTATAGTGTTGAGGGTCGAGGGATCAGAGTTAAGGGTTGAGGGTTGAGGTTCGAGGGTCAAGGGTTTAGGGATAAGGTTGAGGGTCGAGGAATTAGGGTTAAAGTAGAGTGTGGAGGGTATAAGGATTAGGGATAGGGTTTGAGGGTTTAAGGATAAGGGATTAGGGTTTAAGGTATAGTATCGATTCTGTTGAGGGTGTAGGAATAGGGATAGCATTTAGGGTTTAGGGATGAGGGATTAGAGGTGAGGGATGACGGATTAGGGTTGAGGGTTGAGGGATTAGGGTTTAGGGATAAGGTTTAGGGTTGAGGGCTGAGGGATTAGGGTTTAAGGTATAGTGTTGAGGGTTTAGGGATGGGGTTTAGGGTTGAGGGATTAGGATTTGACGTTGAGGGTTGAGGGTTTAGGGTTAGGGTTGAGAGATGAGGGATCAGAGTTAAGGGTTGAGGGAATAGGGTTTGACGTCGAGGGTTGAGGGTTGAGGTTTGAGGGTCAAGGGTTTAGGGATAGGGTTGAGGTTGAAGGGATTAGGGTTAAAGTAGAGTGTGGAGGGTGTAAAGATTAGGGATAGGGTTGGAGGGTTTAGGGATAAGGGATTAGAGTTTAAGGTATAGTATTGAGTTTGTTGAGGGTTTATGAATAGGGATAGCATTTAGGGTTTAGGGATGAGGGATTAGAGTTGAGGGATGAGGGGTTAGGGTTGAGCGTTGAGGGATTAGGGTTTAGGGATAAGCTTTAGGGTTGAGGGTTGAGGGATTAGGGTTTAAGGTATAGTGTTGAGGGTTGATGGTTTAGGGATAGGGTTTAGGTTTGAGGGATTAGGGTTTAGGGTTGATGAATTAGGGTTTAATGTTGAGAGTTGAGGGTTCAGGGCTAAGGGTTGAGATTGAGGGATAGGGTTAATGGTCAAGGGATTAGGGTTAAATAAGAGTGTCGAGGGTAGAGGGATTAGGGTTTAAGGTATAGTATTGAGCCTGTTGAGGGTCTAGGAATAGGGATGGCTTTTAGGATTTAGGAATGAGGGATTAGAGTTGAGGGATGACAGATGACAGATTAGGGTTGAGGGTTGAGGCATTAGGGTTTAGGGACAAGGTTTAGGGTTAGGGTAGAGGGATTATGGTTTAAGGTATAGTGTTGAGGGTTTAGGGATAGGCTTTAGGGTTGAGGGATTAGAATTTGACATTGAGGGTTTAGGGTTTAGGGTTAGGGTTGAAGGTCGAGGGATCAGAGTTAAGGGTTGAGGGATTAGGGTTTGATGTTGAGGGTTGAGGGTTGAGGTTCGAGGGTCAAGGGTTTAGGGATAGGGTTGAGGTTGAAGGGATTAGGGTTAAAGTAGAGTGTGGAGGTTGTAAGGATTAGGGATAGGGTTGGAGGGTTTAGGGATAAGGGATTAGAGTTTAAGGTATAGTATCGAGTTTGTTGAGGGTTTAGGAATAGGGATAGCATTTAGGGTTTAGGGATGAGGGATTAGAGTTGAGGGATGAGGGATTAGGGTTGAGGGTTGAGGGATTAGGGTTTAAGGTATGGTGTTGAGGGTTGATAGTTTAGGGATAGGGTTTAGGTTTGGGGGATAAGGGTTGAGGGTTGAGGGATTAGGATTCGACGGATTAGGGTTGAGGGTTGAGGGATGATGGATTAGGGTTGAGGGTTGAGGGATTAGGGTTTAGGGGATAGGGTTTAGGGTTGCGGGATTAGAGTGAAGGGTTGAGGGATTAGGATTTGATGTTGAGGGTTGAGGGTTTAGGGTTAGGGTTGAGAGATGAGGGATCAGAGTTAAGGGTTGAGGGATTAGGGCTTGATGTCGAGGGTTGAGGGTTGAGGTTCGAGGGTCAAGGGTTTAGGGATAGGGTTGAGGTTGAAGGGATTAGGGTTTAAGGTATAGTGTTGAGGGTTGATGGATCAGAGTTAAGGGTTGAGGGATTAGGGTTGAGGGTTGTAAGGATTAGGGATAGGGTTGGAGGGTTTAGGGATAAGGGATTAGAGTTTAAGGTATAGTATCGAGTCTGTTGAGGGTGTAGGATTAAGGATAGCATTTAGGGTTTAGGGATGAGGGATTAGAGTTGAGGGATGATGGATTAGGGTTGAGGGATTAGGATTTGATGTTGAGGGATGATGGATTAGGGTTGAGGGATTAGGATTTGACGTTGAGGGTTTAGGGATAGGGTTGAGGGTTGAGGGATTAGGATTTGACGTTGAGGGTTTAGGGATAGGGTTGAGGGTTGAGGGATTAGGATTTGACGTTGAGGGTTTAGGGATAGGGTTAAGGGATTAGGATTTGATGTTGAGGGTTGAGGGTTTAGGGATAGGGTTGAGAGATTAGGATTTGACATTGAGGGTTGAGGGTCGAGGGATCAGAGTTGAGAGTTTAGGGATTAGGGTTTGACGTTGAGGGTTGAGAGCATTTTCTATCATGAACTTGATTATGAGGGCTTGCCCCTTAATTTTTATGCCTATCATATGGCGGAGCATCCGGCAAGCCCTTGCAAGAAAAAGATGTGATCAATGTAAAGGATGTGATGAATGTATAGCTCTAAGGCATTTGCCCATGGTGAAAGGTTTTCTGCTGCCCCAAAAATCATCAGAAGGAGGTAGTGTAAAGTTGCAAAGGGGTGTAACTTTCGTCCTGCTCGTGATGTGACCAAACTGACTGTTCCAATGCGTTCGAATGGGTACATTTACACTAGGCATGGTCCTATTTTTCACCCAAATATGTTGAAACAGTCGGAGCTACATTGTACCGACGATATCCCTGAAGAGTCCAAAGTGCAAAAAGGCAACAATCTTTGACGAGATGTTACTCAAAAACTATGTCACTTAGAAACATTCCGTCTGAGGCAACGCGATCATGTAGAGTGCCTCTACAATAACCTCTCTCGATTTTTTATAGCTCTGAGCCATTTGCCCGTGGTGAAAGGTTTTCTGCTGCCCCAAAAATCGTCAGAAGGAGGTAGTGTATTAAGTCAGGATGAAAGCCTATTCACTCTAGGCACTTGTTTTTGACCAAATCACACATGTGCCTTGAACAAGTGATGCTACAAGTGGTGAACAAAATGGGCGCCTTGAAGAATTGAGCCCTCCAAATCACACATCACCCCAAAAGGGTAACTGTTGTGACCAAATCACACATCACCCCATTAGATTGGGGATCCCCTCTGTTGGAACTGAAAATTTCAACAATTTTTGCAAAAAATTTAGGATCCTATATCCTTAGATTTGTGAAATCTTTTGCTTTCATATAATATGTTGCCTGCTAGTTTCCTCTCGAGCCACTTAACCTACTTCCCCATGGGCATCCACACAGATGTCTTTACTGTATCTACATAGTTGCATGCACTCTACTGCAGAATCTTCCAAAAGTTGAAAGCTGCATCCAAATAGGAAGAATTAGTCAATTACAAAGATGGACTAATATCACAATGTTCAAAAGATTCTCTGTGCCCCTCATAGATGGTATGTCTGAACAATTTTGTGGCCGCCTGAGCGGTAGCCAATTCAAAAATCATCAAATATGTACCTCGATTGAAGCTACTCCATAGTTTAACAAGCAAGATGATCTTTCAAGGATGTTTAAACTATTTGTTAAAGTAGACAAAGGCTTGGATCCAATTGCAAACATTTTTAAACAGTTTGTAATTGCAGAAGGAACAACACTTATTAAACACGCAGAAAATGCAGTGACTAATAATGTAATGATGTCTCTAGATGTGAAATTGAGTTTGTTTATAACAGTTAAAACATAGCTCCAATCTAGTTTAGATATGACCCCTATCAGCTAGTGTGAATTTAGTGTTAAGTATGTATATCTGGTTATGTGACTTGTTTATGTAAACTTGCATACCTTACATGTCCTTCAGAAAGGGAGAAGGGATACCAGTGGAACTCTGGAACAGGTAAAGTTATGTCTTTCCTTATTTTAGTTCACCTTATTACACTAATGGGAGACAGACAGTCTTCTACAACACATCTTGCAATAATAAACTAGTCCTCTTGAGTACTCATGGTAGGCCAATGCTCTTCACTCTTGTAATTATCATAGGGCTTTGATACCATGGTAAAGATATATACAATAAGAACCAAACATGATTAAAGAAGCCTTTTTTGTTCATACTGAGTAATTCATGAGTCTGAAAAAAGAGACCTTTTCTACTGAATATTTAAGGTTACAAATGTGATTTTGTCATCACTTTTATGTATTGTAATCTGTTTAAATTCTTAAGTCAGCATGTGAGGTTATTGTGAGCCTGTAGGAAGTCCTCTTCAAATCCATCTTGCATATTAGTCAGGGTTTTATCAATCACCATCTCCATGTAACTTCTAAAGATTAATTGATTGAAATTTTGTATTTGATAGTTTTAGAAATGGAATCTGATGATTAATTATTCTCGTTTTCTTCATACTCTAATGGTTTTCAAGGATTCATACGGAAGATTATGGAAATGCATGACAAGTACGAGCATTATGTTTCAGAGTGCTTTCAAAATAATAAGCTTTTAAAAAGGTTTCTAGATGCGGCATTTGAGGCATTCTGCAACAAAACAATTGCAGGAAACTCGGCTGCAGAATTGCTTTCTGCATTTTCTGATGATGTACTAAAGAAAGGCGTTAGTAATGATGATAGTGATCGTGCACTTGAAAAGGTGGTGACAATTCTTTGATACGTTCAAGATAAAGATTTATTTGCAGAGCACTACAGGAAAAAACTTGCTCGTAGATTCATGTTTGAAAGAAGTGCAAATCTGTTTAATGAATGGAGCATGTTGACGAAATTGAAGCAGCAAAATGGAACACCATATACAACAAAGATGGAAGGCATGGTTACAGACATATCTCGAGTGAGGGATAACCACAATGATTTTGTGGCGTAACTCAACAGTGAAGGCATTCATGTTGGATTAGATTTGAGTGTTACTGTCCTTACTCATGGATATTGGCCAACCTACAAGTCCGCTAATATCAATCTTCCTAGGGAGCTGGTTAACTATATAGATATATTCAAACAATTCTATTCTAAACAAACTAAGGATCGCGAACTTATATTGATGTATTCTCTTGGGACCTGCATTGTGGAAGGCAGGTTTAATGCCAACGCTATAGAGCTGACCTTATATGACAGTACCAAATGGTTTTCAGAGATTATTTTGACTGGAGAGAAGTTGCTCCGTGCCAAAATGGATTTCAATTTGATGTATGATGCAAAGGAAAATGATAGATGGGTTTGTGGACTTGTCAAAGGGCTTACAGTTGAAAGTGGTTCAGGTCTTGCTATGCTTGATCTAGTAGACATATCGGGCAAATATTCTTGTGTTCAAGATAAGACTAGTATTTCAGTCATAACAACAGATATTTATATTCATCTTTCCTTCAGTGTTTTACGCCTTTTGCTTCGGCTGCAAGATGAGGCCGTGGCAGCATTACAATTTGGAAGTGCAAATGTTATATCACGTTGCACTCATTTTGATAGAATATAGGTAAACAGAACAAGAAATGGTTCTAACCAGTACATCGCTATTTGGAGACCCCGTCCTCCTTCGAATTACGTTATTTTAGGTGACTGCATCACATCAGGATCCATGCCTCCACCACAAGCTGTAATGGCAGTCAGCAATACTTATGGCCATGTGAAAAAAACCTCTTGGTTTCAAGTTGGTTTGGACACTCACTAGTATGGTGGGGTCAGAACCTAAGTCGTGTGAGCTTGATGAAGTGTTAGGGTGTTCCATATGGATGCCTATTGCACCTTCGGGGAATTCTGTGCTTGGTTCTATGGCGCAAATTGGCAAAGGCCCTCCATCAACTAGTGTTGTTTATTGCATTCGATCTGATCTTTTAACTTCTATTATGTATTCTGGCTGTATATATTATATTCCCCCTAATTCAAGGGACCAAATTGGCTTCAGCATTTAACGGGTAGAAAATGTATTTGGGTCCTTCCTTGCACTTACATCAGTGGAGCCTCCTCCCAAGTCTATTGTGTGTGATCTCTACGAGATGCTGCGTCGAAATTATAATGAACCTGGTTTGCTTTCCCAAATATCAACTTCTCATATCAGTTCAGAATCTATTGTTGAAATCAACCTTGGCTTAGATGGTAAACCAAGCACATATCGATCAGAAGGAACATCTCTTATTGCAGGATTGGGCTGTCACTACATCTCAACTCCAAAGTTGGAACTAATATGGTGGGACAACGGCAGCGAAACCAGGCATGCTGTTTTTGGTTGGCGACCTGTACCACCTCCTGGTTATGCTTTTGTTGGCGACAGTATAGTTGAAGGATTGGATCCACTAGGATTGGGTGTAGTTCTACAGGATGATGACTCTGGATGTCTTGGAAAGCCTACTAGCTTTAAGCAATTGCAGATGTCAGGGAAGAGTGTCGATGATCTCTTTATTTGGATTCCTATTGCTCCACCTGGTTATGTAAGTTTAGGTTGTATGGCATCAAGATTAGAGCCTCCAATGCTTTGTAAAACATCCACATAAAACTTGAAGCTGTGAATACGACATAAGCTCAATATTCAACAGCGAATTTTTTTTTTTTTAGCTTAGGCAAGCAGAAGTGGAGCCGTTTCGCTATATAGAGGATAGCTGTATCAAAACTCCCTGTTGGTAATTAATATTTTCAAGTGGCGAGAAATGTGTAGTAAGTGGGTAGTTACTACTTTGATCTTATGTGGAGGAAAATATTAAAATGGCCAGAATATCAGGATTGACACAATAGCAAAATGATGGGAGTGAAATGCAGGAATCAAGAAAGTGATATGCCAAAAGTGTTTGTTAAGGGAAAATCTAGATTAGTAAATCCTAATACTAGGAGAACACAGGGAAATTTTAAGGTCACTAAACTACACATAGACGGGAAGAAGTTGGATAAGATAGAAGCAATAAAGGACTACACAAAATTGCAAATTGTAAAACTCAAGAATCAAGAAAGTGACATGTCCTTGATATTAGGAGATAAAAAGAGGATCAGGAGGAGGTGCATGAAACCAGATCCATATGAAATTACAAACAAGCGGCTTGATGATGATACTCCCAAACTTGAACAGGTATCTGAGAAGAAAGAGAAAGACGAGATTCAAATTTCAAAGAATGCTCAGTTTCGTGCAATAAAGCCTAGTCCTGCTATCATTTCATACATCAGCAACTATGTCTTTAGAAATAAACTAGAATTTTTCGCTACTGCGAAGGTTGCCTCTTCTTTCCCACAAGTTGGCATGCTAGAAATAGCCTTTGCCGGAAGGTCAAATGTGAGTAAATCCTCCTTGCTGAATGTTCTAACCAGGCAAATGGGGTGTTGTGAGAATGGCAGATAAACCTGGTCTGACTCAGACTATTAATTTTTTAAGCTTGGATCCAAACTGTGCTTGGTTGATTTACTTGGATATGGCTTTGCATATGCAAAAGAGGAAGTCAAGGAATCTTGGGAGGAACTGGTAAAGGAGCATGTTAGAACAAGAATAGGCTTGGACAGAGTTTGCCTTCTTGTTGATACAAAATGGGGTATGAAGCCTGGAGACGCTCAAGATATATGACTGTCCAGAATTACAAGGGCTTCCCCGTTTTACAGAATTAACTTCTCTTAAAAAGATTTATTTGGAAATGTGCAGGAATAAGAGAAAAGGAACAGAAAACACAATAGAAAAAATTGTAAATGGCTATCAATAAAAAAAAAAACAAAGCATGGTTCCGCCGATGGGCAAAATATCATCCCATTAAAATGAAGATTTTCTGGGAGTGAGTTAATTAAATTTACTAATGATGAATGAATGTGATAAAAAGAATAATACAATGTTAAAATGTTTTCGCCAAAATATGAATGGGGATACAAGGTGAAGAATCATTTTACTCAGGGATATAATCAAATTACCAAACACAGATTTAATAATCAAATTTATTTCCACTTGGAGATAAAACATTTTCCAGAATAAATTAACCAAGTGAGTAATCCTTTTTCAAATGCATACAAAGGTTGGTCAAACATTCTTGCCAAGGAGCAGTAATTATTTTCACTCAGGTGATTTAATTTTGCCAAATAAAAGTGAAATAGTGTGCTGGAGAATGTAAGTGAAAAATTAAGTAAACATTAATGAGGCATGGGATTAAAATATTTTATCATAAAAAATGACGAAGATTTGGCAAAAGCAGCAAATTAAATGTTTTATTTTTCCCATAACGAATTGAATAGTCATTCCAAAGTCCCTTTTGAAATTATTGCAGCCCTAAACAAGATATTGAAGAAATTTATTATTAAACATTTGGGTATAATAAAGTGATAATTGGCGACAGAAAACCCTAAATACTCGTCAGTGATAAAATATACAACAATACCTCACGACACGAGTCCTAAGGTCCATATCAATGCAAATTATATATTTATATATTATTTATTTGACGATTAATTTGTGTTCTTTGCAGGATTAGGGTTGTGTTGAATGCAATGAAGTGGTTCTTGACTGGCGATTAAATGATCTCATCGAAGATTAAATATTTCATCCCAACTTCCAAGAATTGTTAAGTCTTTCAAAATCAAATCATTTAATTTATGTAATGAATAAGGTCGGTTCTTATGGTTGGTTCAACCAATTATTAACCGTCACCAAAATGAATGTAACAGGTCTGAGGCTTGTTGCATCTCTTTAAATAGAGATCCCAGGACCCGGAGAAAAGGGAGGGAGTTAGAATAGAGTTAGAAATTAGGTTAGGATTAGATTTTTACAAAAACACATTTGAAATATTTTAGGGTTAGATTAGGTTAGATTTATTCAATCTGATGCAAACTCGATCCTTTTATGCAAATTTCATTCTGAGAAAGACTCTGGTGCATGATACATTCTGAGGCAGCAGTTGAGGATTCAAATTCGAAATACACTGTGACGGTATCATCTATTTGTTGTTTTTAATTCAATCAATTTAATTATCTCCATTTCATTCATTTTCTGATTATTCAATTTGAATATGTTAAGGATATGTTCAAATTGTCTGGTTACATTTGCTAATTCAGTATAGTTGATTTGATTGGTTTCTCAAGCAGAATTAAATCCTTTCTCATCAATTATAGTAATCTTAGAATGTTGAATGGATTACTAAGTACGATTAATTGATTAGGGTTATTAATTTGTCTCCAGAGTTGATCTAATTTGTTAATTTGCAAATTTTAATTGGTTCTTTCCGGAAAGATTAAAATCCTTTTTGATATTTTGCATTTAATTCAATTATGTCCTTTGGATTATTAAGAATGAATTAATGATTTCTTCCTTGCACGTTTTTACAAGTTGCAAACTGTTGTATGTGCCAATCAGATTGAGTTATTACCTGATGCAAGTTATTTGTTTTTGACATCCTGACTCCATTGCCCGAATGGATAAAGCACCAGTCTAACTATTGATTTATCTTATAATTAAAATCTTTACATTGTTTTATTGTTATAGTTTAGATTCATTTCATGTTAATTGTTATTTATTTCTGTTAGAATTTAGATTAAATCCTTTGCTTTCTTTAGAAATAGTTTACAATATCTCATCTGATTTACAAGTATGCCATTGTAATCGGATAAATTAGCAGCAAACCAACATCGATTTAATCATACAACCTGCTTTGATAATCAAGGGTTCACCCGCCTAGGTTGTAGCAGGACCTAAAGCGCAGGGAGAAGCTGATTGTTAAGGTCAAACTCCAGTCATTGGCTCAAAAACATTGTAGATTTGATCATAGGGCTTGGCATCCCCTTAGAATCCACAACCTGCATTTTTGAGACCCAACACCCTCTTTTCTTGCAAAGGTGCTTTGCACAGGAGTTGTTATGTGTCATTTTGGCCAAGGTTTTCTAGAGCAGTGAAGACGTTAGGAAGGGGATGATTGTTTGGATAGTTTTGAATTCTTTATTTCTCCTTGTTTAAACTAGGCACTCATTGAGGATTAGAGTAGCCTTTGCACCCTCACATCACATAAATCAGTGTTTCAGAGGCAATCATAGTATAGGAAGATTTGCGCCTTGAAGAAGAGAGTTATCTGGTGAGTGCTTAGGAGTTTTGGTGCCTAGGGGAAAGGTCTAGGTAGAGCACCTTCAGACTTTGACAGTGAAGTGCCTTAAGGAGTTGGATGATGTTTTTGCCTAGAGTGGAGATGATGTTTTTAGCGCCTTAAGGATGATGATGGAGCGCCTTGGAGTCAGGTTAGTCTGGAGCACCTTAAGAAGGTAAAGCACTTCAAATGTAAACACAAGTGTTTTGAGTGCCCTAATGAGAAGTTGTCTTGGCACCATAAGTTGTTCAAACCAAGATATGCGCCTTGGATAGTTGCAAAGACCTAATTTAGCGCCCAAGGTTGGAAGACTCTTTGTGAGTGCCCAGTGTTTGAATGCTCTTTGTGTTTGGTGCATTAAAATGAATTTGGCACCTAAGTAGTATTGAAACACTCAACTGAGCGCCTAAAGCCCATGAGAGAAGTGATATGCACCTTGATAGGAATATCATGGAAGATGAGTTTACTGAATGGCGCCTTGAATGACTTGGTTGATTAAGTGTTTTAGCGCCTAGATATGGGATGAATCATTGAGCACCTTTGGTTGAGATGATGTCAGCACCTTTGAGATTATAACACCTTGGAGTCAAGTTTGAAGGAGCACCTTGAGAAGGTAAAACACTTCAAATGTTTTCAAGGAATTGGAGAAGTCACTTAGTGCCTAGAAGGAATTCCAGAGCAAGAGGGTTGGAACGCCTTGAGCTTCAAGTCAGATATGCGCCTAGACCTCTACCCTTTAGCAAGTTGAAGCCCTCTGAGCCTTGACAAAGTGAGAATGCCTTATAGTGAATATGCGCCTTGGGCAAGGTTGAATACAAAGTTGAGGAGTATATCATAATGAGTAAGTGCACTGTAGGGTTAGATGATAAAGACTAGCGCCTTGAGTGTCTTGGTCAAAATTTTCACATGAGAAGTCTTGCAATATCAAACCGTGGAGTGCGCCTTAGAGAGAACCTATTGATCCTTTGCTTTGACAAGATTTGGGCACCAGAATGATCCTTAATAAATGGAATGTATCTACACCAATTTTGTGCCTTTAGGGAAGTGATGGTGTCTAGATGAGTTTTGAGTCCCTTTGAGTGTTGAGATTGTTAGAGATAGGTGCCTTGATGAATGAAATGTGCCTTGAAGACCATGTGCACCTAGAGAAGATAAGTGCCTAGTTGAGATAAAGAGGTGTTTCTGGTGCCTAGGGAAGAAGAGAGGTGAGTTTAGGGAGATAAGTGCACCTAAGAGTTTTAGCGCCCTCAATCAAATTGCACCTTTTTGCCTTGGAGAATATAAGGTGAGGATTTGAGTTGAAAGTTTGAGAAAGTAGATTGAGCGCCCTGTGTTGGAGGAATCAAGTTGGATAAGCACTTGAAGAACTTGCATTAAGTGTTTTAGTGCCTTGGTATGGTTTGGAGTGCCTTGTTGAGGAGATACCTTGATTTAATCCAAGATAGAGCGCCCTAGAATTGAATATGCACCTTGTTGGAGGAATATATGCACCTTGTTGGAGAAAGATATGCGCCTTGAATGAGAGTTTGTGTGCCTTAACCAAGAATGATGATTGAAGTCACAATCTCATGTTTGTGCGCCTAGGTCTAGAAGCAAGATTTGAGCACCTTAGGATAGGGTTTTTTGCACCTTGTCTTGGAGAGTGAATTTGCACCTTGGATGATGTTGAAGTGCCTTGGGATGAAATGCATCCAAACTTACAGAGGGCCTTCAGTGAGGGAGTTGAAGAGAGTGCTTAGAGGAAGGATAGCCTTAAGATCAAACTAAGTACTTAGAAACCTAAGATTAGCACCTTATTTGAAGTTATACACCTATTCTGGCGCCAAAGAGTGAGTTTGAGTGTGAAGAAGTGAATGTCTGCGCCTTGAAGGGGATACAAAGGGAAGATGATGCACCTTGATGGGTTGATGATGGAAATTTGTGCTTTGGAGCTAAATGTGTGCCTTGAATCTAAATGATATTTGAGTGCTTAGAGGTAAATAGGGGCACCTTTGAGAATTCTTTGTGCTTTAAGGAATGGATTGTGGCGCTTTGGACTAAGGTAAGTCCTGAGCACTTCCAATGATTTTAAGGAGCACCTTGAAGGAGATAGTACCTAGAGAAGAAAAGATGTCAAGTTTTAACACCTTGGAAGAAATTCCAGATAGTGGCACCTTCACAGGGTTTTCCAAGTTGGCACCTTGGTTTGGGATGATCATGCTAAGAAAGAAAATGCGCCTTCAGCAAGGTCACATCAAGTCCAACATGTCAATACTCTTCATCACTAACGTCATGTTGGAATTTTAAGGCATCTATCCATTCAAGTTCTCCGAGGAATATCTTGCAAGTGTACTTCATCAATGATAGACATTCATCCATCCGAGTTTCAAGATCTCTCAATCTTCAAAGTTTCAAATTCCACAACTCCAAGAGGGTCACTCCAAGGGTTGTCATGAAGGATCACTTCATCTTCGTCTTATCATCAAGCAAGGCTTCATCCAGTCCTAGAGAGATCTCTACTTCATGTCATCATCATCTACTCTTAAGATGATAATCCTTGGAAGTCAAGTGTTTCAAAGATTCTTTAAGAAATTGACAAGTTGTAACCTAGGCACCAAAACCCTTGAGAATCCTCCTATCTGGTGCCTAGTTAGAAGAACACTAATATTGCACCTAAGTGAATTTGAGTGTCAATATAGAGTCATCAAACCCCACCAGACGTTCATCCATGTCTCTACCACCTCAAGGAAGCGCCCAGCTTAGGATGGTGCCTAGTCTGGTCTCTACTACCTTCAGTTGGTTCCTAACCCTAAGAGTCTTGCAACTATGACATTCATCCATGCAACAAGCAAGGTGATGCTCCCTTGTTATATTGTGAGGTGTTGATATTCAGTTGACATCATTGAGTTTGATTGAGTTGATCAAGTGTAGATGCCATTGTAAACATCAAGGCTTCAAGGCCTTTCTTTTGTATCTCCATTGAATAAGTTGTAACTTCATGCTATTGAAAGCATTATCCATGTAATAAGACATTGCAAGTTGATTGAGTCAAATAACTAGACAAGTACCCAACTCTAAGGTTGATTCATTCAAGTAGTTATCTTTGATGTATTTCTTTGTGTTGTTGAAGTAGTTGATGAATTGATAGCAAGTAAAATTGTTTAAGTAAGGAAAAATTTTCATAGAACTAGTTGGGTATCTTACTGTCATGTCCCCATTTCCAGCCTGATCATCAAATGAAGAATGAGTTAGCCTATTCCTCATTCCTGGAGGCTAATTTGAAATAATGAGGGAATGAATTAGTTTTTGACTAACTTAACTTTTGTTTTTTGTAGGAACAAAGTCAGAAACTTGAAATTAGTTAAGTCTGGATGCTAAACTTGACTAAGGTAGGACTCCTAGAGTCAGGGTGCACTTTCTTGCTTGCTCAATGTCAAATGTGTGCCTAACCAAGAATCATGGAGCTTTGAAGCACTTTAATCACATCAACTAGGGTGCCTAAGTGCATAGAGGTACAATGAATCTTTCAGAGAACATGGATAGACAACTAAGTCTCCAACTTGAGTCTTCTAAGTGAATTGGATGATGAAGAGAGTCTAGTCATTTGGGTGCTAGTATCAGGATGAATCATCCAAAATGGGTGCCTAGAACTAGAAGGTGCCAATGCATGAGTTCAAGGATCCTCCATTGGAGCATCTAGCCCAGATGGCTATAGATTGAAAGTTTTAAAGCTAAGTGATGTCTCTTAGGTGAATTCTTAGCCCAGGTGCATGTGTTGGGAAAAACTCTTTGGCTCTGGTGCCTAGAATTGGGAGCTTTGTAAGATGCACCAATTGATGAAACATTTCCATTTTGCGCCTAGAATAGAACTCTCCCACATAGTTGAAATTGACTTGATAGAAGGAGATAAGTCTTAAGGACTAGTTTGGTGCCTCACTTGCCTATCTCACCTTCGAAATGCACTTTGGTTGATGATCATCATTGATGGCGCCTAGTGAAATGAAAAGCTATTTGCATCTCCAGAGGATCAAAATTGGATTAGGAGATCATCCTTGCAGTTGAGATTGACAGAGAAGTGTTAAAGGAATCACTTCAAATGGGCACCTAAGCTAGTTGAGGCGCATATCAATTCCACTATAACTCCAGATTGATGCTTAGGATCCAGTCATCTCCTAAGGCGCAGTTCCATTCACCCATGACCTCGCTTGGCGTCTAAAACTTGGAAACTCCTTTGGAAAGCTCCTGTTGCGCCTAGAAGCATGAGTTTGGGATATCAACTTGCAAAAGGCTTAGAAACTCTTCAAAGATGTTAGGCACAATCCCATGGCACTGGAGCTCAGTTTTGGTGCCTTCAAGGAATAGCACATGAAGGAACTTGGGAGGTCAGGTGCTTGTAAAAGGGAACACCTTCGAACATCTTCTAGGGGTTGAAGTAGTAAGAAAACATCAAGTGAGTCTAGGCGCACTCCCTTGTGTGAACAGTTTAGCTCTGGCGCCTAGCCACAGAGTGAGCTAGAAGAAGTAGTTTGGACATTAGAAGATAGGCGATCATTCTACAATGAAGCATTCCACCTTCCTAATCAACAAAGACTTGAAAGAATTGACAAAGGAAGCCAAGGCGCACCTTCTACTTGTTTCCACCTCTAGAATGCGCCTAACCTTGAAAGGGGGTTCAACGATGTTTGTTAGACCTTTTCACTCAAGGCGCTCACCTTAGGCACACTTTCTAAGTCCTTGTCACCTCAAGGAAACACCTAGTTTGGAAGGTGCTTGCCCTGTTCTCCACTCCTTTCAATTGGCGCCTAGAACACAGAATGCATGAAAGGAGCGCCTAGACTCCAGAGGGCTCATTTGGGTGCCTAGCATTTAAAACACTTTCTTAATGATGATGTTTTGGCGCCTACTCTTGGAAACAATCTAGAGCATCCATAAACTCTAATTGGCGCCTAATGTTGACAAGGTGCAACTTCAGGAGGAGGTCACCTCAACTTGGCACCCAAGTCAGAAAAACCTATAAATCCTTCAAATATGCGCCTACCTTGTGAGGTGATGAGTTGGACATTCCAAATCTTTGCCTGTCCTTGTATTTCTATTGAATGAGTTGTACTTCATGCTATTGAAAGCGTTTTCCATGTAATAAGACATTGTAAGTTGATTGAATCAAGTAACAAGACAAGTACCCAACTCTAATGTTGTTTCATTCAAATAGTTATCTTGATGTATATCTTTATGTTATTGAAGTAGTTGATGAATTGTTAGCAAGTAAAAGTGTTTAAGTAAGGAAAAATTTTCATAGAACTAGTTGGGTATCTTACACTTACACCATGCCTATCCATCAAACATCACAATGCAATCAAAATCCAAAACAACATGCCCATGATCCAAGATCAAGTGCAATCATGCAAAGATATTATCAATCACAAGCCTATTAAGAATGAACTAGAGTCTTCTAGTACCATACTTTTCCATCAAACACCATCATGTAATCCATGGCCTATCAAGCCTATCAAAGAAAATGCAAACATCCTATGTAATACAATTGGACTTTAAATATTTGAAGTAGCCATCTACAAATATCCATTCAAAAGTGGATTTATAATGCAAGTATGGACGCCATCAATAAAAAAGATTTGTATTAACCAAATATCCATATAGGCATACATCAATATCTGTTGATATAAGTATGACATATATATAAAATAGCCATATAGGCTTACAAGAATGCCATATAGGCATACAATATCAACTATGTACAATACAAAATATATGTCCACAAATATCATATAGGCATACAATAGAGGAACACAATAAAAAGTCATTCCCCTCTAGCTAGTGAAGAGAATAAATCACGAGCAGCCTTTGATCTTCTAGGGGATGGAGACATGCATGTGGGTGGTCTACTACAAACCTGAGGGCTACTCCTCCTATTTAGTTCTTCCTGCACCTTTACCTGTTACAAAAAAAAGTATAGAAATTGATATATAGAAATTACATGTTATAAAAAAATGAAACATTTAACAAAATAATCACTTACCGCTAACATATAATCTGTCTCCTTGCTTGCCTCAGTCACAGGAATAGGCCCTGGTGATGTCATGTCCTATAGAAACCATCCAGATAGAAATTAAACTTCAAATCAATAATCTTTTGATTTTTCAAAAATAGACAACTATAACAATGAATGTAAATTGAAATTTACTAATCTGCCTCATACCCCTGTCAATGCCATAGAGCTATGAATTGCAGAGGCCACACCCTACTCCATTGCCCTATGAACATGGGGAGGTGTATCCGCAGCCTGCATCATCTGGAAATAAAACAACATTATTCAATTACGAAAACTATAATAGTGATGCAAATCATGGCTCCTAACATACACACACGTTCATCTAAACATGGAAGTACACACAATAAAACACACAAATCACATACAAAAATTTAGTAAGTACAATTCATTCATTAAACTATTTATTTTATTACCTCCATAAAGCTTTGAAGTCCACCACCGCTGGCAGGTGTTGCCATGAAATCTACAGTATTAACCTATTCAACATCCAAAATCAGAAATTAGAATACCATTCATATAACGATGCTATTCACATGTAATATTTATAATTGTTTACTAGTTACATACCTCGACAGTAGATGATCTAGTGAAAAATGTAGGTGGAGAACCACTGAAAGCTGCATCGACACTATGACCCTGAAATTTCATTAAAATCATCAATTTAAATTAGTTAATCTTGTATTTCAAAAATGAAATTTAATAAATTAAATTCAATAAACTTGCTAATATTTACCTGAGTATCAAGGCTGAAAGTCTCACTCAGGAGGGTATCTGTCATCACCATCTGCTCAGCTACAGATGTAGCCTATGCACCTGCGTCCTGACTGTCCATGGGGTCATAACCACAGGCTGACCCGCAAGCCTGGCAAGTATGCGGTGGGACCCTACTCCTCGCACTATCTCCCAACCCACTCTGTGTTGCAGGATCGGCATGCTCTATGATGCTCTGGGTCAAGGCACTAATCGACCTCAGTGTATCGACCTCAACACTCTCCTTCACAATGGAAGGGATAGAAACATGCTCGTGGGCTGGTCTGCTGATTACTCATCTCACTACCCGCTGTGGGTCAAGTGTGCCCCTGGTCTATCCTGTGCTGAGCCCCCACCTCTACCCTGGAAGTCCCGCATATCAAAATAGTTTGGCACTTTATTGAGGACAAACTCGCGGTAGAGTTTCCTCAAAAAGTATTGCGGGACCTCATTATTATTACATGGAGGATGGTCAAAAACCATCCACCACCTCTGCCCGAAATTGTCCCTTATCACTTGGTTGTTGCACCAATGGATAGGGAACTTCTTGCATGTAATGGGTGGAGGTTGATTTGTTTGTGGATTTGTGAAAATTGAACACAAGTCTAATTTTGTAATTTGTAATTTTTTGACATCTTGGTATGACAATTTATCTGCATAGTAATCTCTAAACTCTCTCTTTTTATCGGTCCAACTAGTTATTTGCTTGCTAATTGAATTTACATTTGATAACATAGACTCAAGAGATTCGGCAAGCGTGGACCTATGCAAGGTTGAAGTGGAAGGATCTTTCAACCTTGCAATTATATCTTCAATTTATTTTTTGTTATTTTCAATTTCCCCCATTATATTATCTTGTGTTCCAGGGGCATGCCAAGGAATGAATGGAGGAGGTTGTTGTTCTACAGGTATTTCCTCCTTAGGATTTTGTGGATTTTGAGGAGGAGGAGGAGGAGGAGGTGCATTAACATTTCCTACAATTAACGAAATATACATAAAAAATCAACAAAAACCTACCTATTTAGGAAGAAATTCAAACAAAAAAACAAAGATAACTCACCCCTTTGGCATGCTCGACATCACGGCGGCATTTTGGTGATGAATCGACAAGCTTTTTGTGTTGATTGGCATTTTGTAGAACGCGAGCGCGTTTTTGAGGGTTTTGAAGCCGCGGGCAGAGGAGAAAAATAGAATGAAATGAAATGGCATTGCTTTTTTTTTATAACAAGTTATAACGCGAGCGCGTTATAACGTGCTCGCGTTATGACTTAAATTTTTTTTAAAAAATTTTGGCCACTTTTTGGCCCCCCATCTTCTTGCACTTACCCTTTCCATGCTTCCTAGAACGTGCTAGCGTTATAATGCGAGCGCGTTCTAGGAAGCATGATAGGTAACCTTGTATCTATATGGGAGACTCTCTCTCTCCCTCTCTCTCTCTTCATTTATCTATCCTATATATAGAGAGGGATCGGGAGACATGAAGATAGAGAGGATAGATGAGATACAAATGGGGAGAGGGAGAGATGGGGATTGAGATAGAGAAAGGGGTCTATAGCAGGAGAAAGATAGAGATACATATATATATAGAGGGGAGATATAGGGAGATAGATAGGGAAATACAGAGAGAGAGAGGTAGAGAGGGGTATATTAAGAGACAGGGTTATGAGGATAGATAGCTCGATAGGGAAAGAGATCAAGAGATGTCCAGAGACATAGGGAGAGAGATTTCAAGAGGTAGAGGGATGGGAAGAGAGATAAAGAGGAGAGAGAGGTAGAGAGGGATAGATTAAGAGATAGGGATCCATATGTCCAGAGAGATAGAGATCCCTATTCTCCCCTCTACCTAACCATAAACCTAAACCTCTAAACCATAAACCCTAAACCCTAAATAATGCCCTTAAACCCTAACCCCTAACCCCTAAACCCTTAAACTCCTAAACCCTAAACATAAAAAACCCTAAACCCCTAACTCGTAAACCCTAAACCCTAAACCCTAACCCCTAGACCCTAAACCCTAAACTCAAGCATTCATAAACCATTAAGATTAAATAATTCCCCTAAAACCTTACCCAAAACCCTAAAACCTATTTACTTGAGCAACCCTAAACTCATGTAAACCTGAAATAGTGAGGGCGGGAGAGATACAAAGGTAGAGTTAGAGAGAGGGGATCAAAAGTGATCTAGCAAGATAGAGAGATAGGGAGAAAGAGATAGAGAGAGGTAGGTATAGTTAGAGAGAGGGATAGAGGAGACAAAGATATCTCTCCTAGGCTTGGTCTCCTCTATCTCCCTATCTCTCCCAATCTCTATAATGTGAAAGTTCATGAAAACATTAATCTTTCATTCCAACCAAGTTCATTCCTAATCAATCCCAAATCATTGCTAATCCATTCAATTTCATCTCTAATCATCCCTAAACCACTTCTAATCAGCCCTAAACCATTTCACACCAGCCCAAATCACATCCAAATCAATTTAACTTCATCCCTAAACATTTTCAAATCAACTTGGATTTCATCTCAAATAGGTCATCCCTAAACTATTCTTAAATCATTCTAATCATTCCCTAATCAGCACTAAACCACTTCAAACCATCCCTAAAACCATTCTAATCATTTCCAAATCATTCCTAATCTAGTCCGTCTCACCTCTCATCATCCTTAAACAAATCCATTTCATCTCAACTCTATCCCAAATCAATCTAAGCTCCATCTAAAATGATCCCAAAACTAATCAAAATCAAACAAATACCTCACTAGGAGCCATTAGAAGATCATAGTGCCAATCTGTTAGTCATTTGCACCATTTTGTATATTGTATGTGCCAATTTGCTCCTTAGTAGCACCTAACTATCAATCACAAACATCATTATACACCTAGCCTGTCATAGGTGTCATTCTACCCTTTGCCAGCCACAGGATCCATCAGAACATCATAAGTGCCAATATGTTAGTCATTTAAACCATTCTATACGTCATATATACCAATCATAAACCCTAAACCTGATCAACCCTAAACCTTATCAACACTAAACCCTTATCTCCTTGTCTCTATCATCTCTCTACCTCTCAATCTCTCTACCTATGTCTTTTACCATGTCCATCAGCCTCTATCTCCCTATCTCTCCCTCTCTAAACTCCTAACCCCTAAACTCTAAACCTAATCAATCCTAAACCCCTATCTGCTTATCTCTATCATCTCTCTACCTCTCAATCTCTTTGGCTATGTCTCTAGCCATGTCTCTCACCCTCTATCTCCATATCTCTCCCTCTCTAAACTCCTAACCGGGCTAAACCCTAAACCTGATCAACCCTAAATCCAATCAACCCTAAACCCTATCTCCTTGTCTCTATCATCCCTCTACCTCTCAATCTCTCTGCCTATGTCTCTGGCCATGTCTCTCACCCTCTATCTTCTTATGTCTCCCCTCAGTATCCTCTATATATCCCTATCAATCCTCTCTTTCTAAACCCTAACATAAACCTGTAAACCTTAACCCCTAACCCCTAAACCTTAAGTTACCCTAAACAATGCCCCTAAACCCTAACCCTTAAACCATAAAATTGAGTAGTTCCCTAAACCCCAAACCTCTAAACATCTATCTCCCTATCTCTCCCAATATCTATCGATCCCCTCACTCTCTCTCTCTATAAACCCTAACCCCTAAACCCTAAACCCAAGCAACCTTAAATCCCTAACCCCTAAACCTAACCCCAAAACCCTAAACCATAAACTTGAGCAATTGTAAACCCCTAAACCCTAAACTCATAAACCATAAATAATGCCCCTAAAGGTCTAAGAAACTCTAAGATCATAAACACTAAATTTATAATAACCCTAAACCTAAGCAACTCTAAAACCCTCTCTCTCTCTACCGAAACCCCTAAACCCTAAATAATGCCCCTATATCCTAACCCTTAAACCATAAACCATAAACTTGAGCAACACTAAACACCTAAACTCAAAATAATTCCCCTAAACCCTAAATTTAAGCAACCCTAAACTCATAAACCCAACCTACCCTCTCTCTCTCTCCAAAATAAGAAAACTAGGACTCTTTATCTCTCTCTCCCTATCACCAGGTATCTCTCCCCTTTCTCTCCCCTCCATCTCCATCCTCTCTCCCTTTTCCTCCCTCTCACTCTCCCTTCTCGACAAAGAACATGGAAACAAGAAAAATAGGACATGTAAAGATGGATGAGGATATAAATTGGGATGATGAAATGGAATCAAGATAATTTATGAAATTTCATTAGATGGGAAGAATGGGGTAGAGAGGTAGAGAGGGGAGAGAAGTAGAGAGTGGGAGAGGATCGTAGGAGGTAGACAGGGGAAGGAAGAAGAGAAAGAGCTCGTAGGAGGTAGACAAGGGAAGGAAGAAGAGACTAAGAGAGAGGGTGGGAGATATATATGGGAGGGAAGTAGAAAGTGAGAGAGAGGGTAAGAGGTAGAGAGGGAGGGGGGAGAAGAGAGTGAGAGAGAAGGTAGGAGGTAGAGAGGCGAGGGAAGCAAAGACTCAGAAAGAGGGTAGGAGATAGATAGGGGAGGGAAGTAGATAGTGAGAGAGAGGGTAGAAGTAACAGAGACTCAAAGAAAGGGTAGGATGTAGAGAGGGGAGAGAAATAGAGTGAGAGAGATGATAGGAAGTGTAGCCGCCCTTGTAGACATGTATGTAAAGTGTGGAAGCATAGACAAGGCATGTCAATTGTATGACGTAACACCTCAAAGAGATGTTCTATAATGGAATACACTAATTGCAAGTCATGTGAAAAATGAATTTGTTGAAAAGGCTTTAGAAACTTTCAAACAAATGCAATTGGAATGTGTATTGCTAGTTATGATCATCATAATGTGAGCACGTTATAATGCGCTCACATTATTGTCAGCTTTGTTTGAGGTGTTTTTATCAATTTTTAGCAAAATCTAGAGATAATTTGGAGTGTACTCCCCATCATGATGGTAATTTTTTCAATGAAAACTCAAAAAAATACCACCATAATCTTAATCTCTCTGTTAGCTATCTAACCATATAATTTTTTCACATTTTGAGTAGGTTTAGTGTTCCATATTGAATTTCTTTTGTAAGTGTGTCCAGTTTTTGTCAAAAACTAGTGTCTAGTATTTTTGACTTTTTTTAACCATTCATCAAAAATTAAAATAAGTTATGTTTTTTGAAACTAGACTACATTCTACATGAATTAAAAAAAAAATGATTTTTGATTAGTTTTCAAACATTTAGGGCAGAGTACACTCACATTTCTATTTTTTAGGATGTGTCCACTTTAAATATTACTAAAAAATCAATTATTCATTAAAAAATTATCAGAAAAATTAGGGATAAACTACATGGTGTTACCTAATTTATCACCAAAGTGATTATTGAAATACTAATTTTTTTTAACATTTTAGGGGGAGCACATCAGACGTTATGTTATGTCTTTTTGAGAAAAATATGACCAATTTGTGTGCTCCTCCTTATTGAACCCCTTAATCTCAACCATTTTTGGAAAAAAATAGTAGTTTAGAAACTAGATTCAGATCACTACAACTCTTTTTTTCATTCCATCTTCAAATTTTAAGTGTAGCTATCTTCAATTTATCATCCAACATCAATGTTTCCTAATTTCATAAAAAAAAAGTGGCAACTTAAGACTCCATTTTGGTCCCTCATCTTTGTGCACTTACCCATAATGCAACACTAAATTTAGAAATCATGCCTAATAAGTGTTTTGACAAGATAGTAAAATCTAAAACAAGATTTTGACTACAACCCTAGCTCATGCAAAACTAGGTTTTCATGAAAAATGCAAAATTTCAAGCAATTTCTAACAAATCAGGCATGCAAATGTAATGCGAATGAATTGTAAATGATAAATTTCTATATTTTGGATCAGGTCTTATGAAAATAACATAAATTAGATCAAATTAGATGCCAATTAATTCAAATTTTACAAAAATGCAAGCCTAATATGCCAATTTTTGCAAATTTTCCAACTTTTTCATTTTAAAAAAAAAAAATTTCAAATGCAATATTGAAAATAATGAATTGAATGATAATAAATTTTAGACCTGATGTAAAAATAAGAGAATGAATTAAATACAATTGAATGGATGCAAACTATGTCAACAATCAAACCCTAGAATGTAATTTTTTACAATTTTTTCAAATATATTAATTTTTTTGTAAATGTTCAAATGCAATGAAATGAATGAATGTAAATCTATGAACCAACACTCAGCAAGGTGTCAAAAAGTTCAAAACATGGGTTCGCCAAAATTTTTTATATGGAAAGGGGGGATTTGATGTTGATGTTATAGTTTGAATCCTCCTTTCCACAAAACATTCCAAGGGCTTTTCAACCGAGTGCTTCTCCCATCGAGAGGAGATTCATCTATCAGATTGGGTTGCCACTTGGTTTTTTGTTGGGAAATTTAGAGTTATCACATAATGTTTCTAATTAATGCTTTGATGCTCTTGAAACCCTAATTTAAGAAAAATAGTAATTAAATTTGTGAATTATGACAAATGCTACCAGAATTAGACAGAGGGTAGAGAACCTTAACTCACTATATTTCATAGTATGGAAAACAAAAATGTCAAGGACAATGGTGATGGTGCCCTAGTCGAATGTGTTGCTTTTGCTATGGAATCCTGATCTCATTCTGACACTAATCATTGTTGTGTCTTTAGTTTTCGGCAATGGAAATGCAGAGGACAATGGTGATGGTGCGCTTGTCCTAGAATCCCTCATAGTGTCTATTTCTTTTCAGATCCTGAATCTTCAATGTTTCCCTATCTTCCCTAAAACTCCACTTTCTCTACATCTGATACCTGTAACCTACAAACACAAGAAGTGTGGGAGGAGGTTGTGGTGTTTAGAGGCTTTCTTCAGTTAAGCCTCAGAGAGACATTCAAGTCTTCTGAACACCTTTGTTAGAGAGAGAGTGTGTATCCTTGTGGGATAGAGGCAAAAATCCAAGTGATAATGATGATAAAACACAATAGATGTCACCTTGATGATGAAGCTCTCATGGAAGGAAGAAGCTCTTCAATGCAATGAAGAGGAAATGGGATCCAACCTGCAAAAAAAACACAATAAATATACTATGCTTTGCAACATAGTGAATGCCTTGATCACTTTAACATAAGCTCATAAATCACAATATCCATCTAGTTTGCAAATGATAACCTAAACATGCTTATATATGCAACTATTAAGATTCCCACCAAGAATTTCATATTTGAAACTTATGATGTCAGCTAGGAAACCAAATAATAGTCACATACGTGACATTTGAATTTAGGGCAGACCCAAAATAGGGTTGGACTAGGGTGCTAGTGCCCTTATCCACCCCTCTGTCTTTGTTCCAGCATTGTTAAATTAGCACCCCCTAGGTCCTATTTGTCATAGACCCAAGGGTTTCCTCATCGGGAGTCTGAATTATCATGCAAAATGCGCTAAATGCAATCTAAGTAGCTGGGAGCTAAACCTTAAAGGAAAAAGCCCCGAAGGGTGTATTTTTCTGACATAACATTTAGTCCACACTTTAATGTATGTATTAAACATGAGGCCAGTACATGCA
The DNA here is from genome assembly GCA_027924645.1 of Cunninghamia lanceolata. Lineage (NCBI taxonomy): Eukaryota > Viridiplantae > Streptophyta > Pinopsida > Cupressales > Cupressaceae > Cunninghamia > Cunninghamia lanceolata. The sequence continues at coordinate 936,277 of BSBN01000233.1, forward strand.
TTAAAGTAAGGTCAACAAACACAGAAAGCACGCAAAGCACGGAGAAGACATGCCAAACACATTAAAGACAATAACAGACACAAAACACAGAGAAGACAGTTACAGTCACACAAAACAAAGAGAATACAGCATTGAAGACATGTAGATTACATGGAATACAATGAATACAATGATTATTTTCTTTTTGATTTTTCCTTATGAAATGCAAGATGCCAGTACAAGGAAAGTAAACAAACAAATCCCAAAAAGTGTAGAGGAGTTGTTCACCACTGGTCTTGCACTTTTTGAGAATAGACACACCAAACAAAATCCCAAGGTGTAGAGGAGATATTCACCACCGGTCTTGCACTTTGAGAACAAGCACGCCATACACACACATGTTGAAGACATGGAGAAAATACAGCAGACAAGCGATGGAGTGAAACTATTGCTAGGTTCATCACCATCTTAGGCACATTATAGGCACACACTGATGATTGGACTTCACCACAACAACTACCGAAAACATGCTTAAGGGTTGAGTTAGTCACAGATTCGCTCCCCGCCTTGTGATGAGGACTTTTTGAAAATGACAGGATAATGCAATCTCTTTGAGAAATACACCATCCTTGCCTCACGATGAGGGATTAAGATAAAAGGATATGCTTGATATCCCATCTCTACAGAGGGCTTAAATAATTTTTATTGAGTTTTAGATTGTTCAAACACACTTTACAATGATCTAAAGCAGACAACTTACCTTATATATGCCCCCCACCTTAAGGTGGTTAATATCACATACTGATATCAAGCACGTTAAGTTAGGAAGAAAACACACAAGAGAATAAGAGCCCTCGCAAAGCCCATCTCCCCCAGAGGTGACATGTACTTTATGATCACCAAATGTTCCCACAAACACATCCCTACAAGAAAGTGTTAGTGTCCAAATAATCATGATAAACAATAATGCATATTATCAACTACATGAAAGAGCCAAGCAAGTTGATATTCATGATAAACAAAGTGCGTGGGGTAGCAGTATTGTTAAAGTGTTGTTAGCAAGATAAGATAACATCGACATCAACATCAAGATAGAGAAATCATGGAGTGATTCCACTAGCCAAACATCAGATAATTTGTTACAACCCCATCATAATGTATGGACTAGGTCCATTTTTTGATTACTCGTGAAGGGGATGCTAGGTCCGCATCAGTATAATATGTTTTTCGTCATTTGCCAGCTAGATGGAAACACTAGAGGAAGGTTAATAATAAATCAAAGAGGAGCAAGAGTGTCTTAGGGATAGTCATGTAGGAGGGTGTCCCCAATTCACCAACCGCAACGCTATGTCCATAAGACACAACACACAACAATGAAATCAGAGGAGAGGAGATATAGAATAATGATGATACAAATAGAAGAAGGTCATGACAGAGGCAATCTCCTTGTATCCTTGACCTTACAAGAGAATCAAGGGTCATTCTAGGAGGCCTAACAACACATAGTACATCATGGGGAAACACATCACGAGAGATAAAGTGTTAGATATACTTACATATAGAGAGGTCCATGGTAGAATTCGTCATCAAGGAGGTCATCATCCTCCCAATCCCGAATGCTAGATGAAAGTGGTGTGTAAGGTACCAAAGCCTAACTGTTGTTCTTATTTTCAATTTGTTCATCCTTAAGCTCTTCTTGGTTTGTTTCAATGTTAGGTTGAATGTTCTCTTGTTCATTTGCAATCCGTTGGGCATAGGCTTGTCTTCTACTCCTCCCTTCTTTTGCCACAATAATGGGTTACACTTTTTGGGACATCCTAATTTTTGCTGATATCACATATTTTTAGACAATATAATGATTTAAGACTTGAAAGCTTCCATTTAAAGGATTTTAATTAAGAGGGTTTGATCAAACCCCCTTAGATCAAAACCCCTTGGATAGAACCCCGCTAATTTTAAACCATTCCTATAATGGAGTCTCCTCTACACCTATCAAAATGCTGATAAAAACCCACTTTTGATTTATCTTTTGGGGGATCAAATGAATTCATTTAAAATTTATGTTTTATAAGTATGTACTTCCTTATTATTAGATTCCCAACAAGTATAATTTTAAATATATTTAATTTGGTTATTATGTTCATTTATTATTTCTTGTGAATGTAGGTTTTTCAATGAACATCAAGGTCTTTGTTTCATACATATAAAAAAATAGGAAAATATAGAAAAAAAATTCGAAAAAATACATGTCCTCTAGGTATTTATGTCCTTATTCCAACAAAAAATAAATAATTGAATTTCGATATAGGGTAAGTGCAAGAAGATGGGGGGCCAAAAAGGGGTCTTAAGTGGCCACTTTTTTTTTTTCTGAAATCAGGAAATATTGGCCTTGGATGAGAAATTGAGCATAGTTACACTCAAAATTTGGAGATGCCACCAAAACAATGTTTGTAGTACTCTGAGTCTACTTTCTAAACTATTTTTTTTTTTAAAATGGCATAGATTAAGGGGTTCAAAAGAGGAAGCCACAAAAATTGGTGTTGTTTCTGTCAAAAAAACATAACATAGCATGTTTTGTGGCTCCCTCAAAAGGTCAACTTTTTTTTGGTATTTTTAAAATCACTTTGGTGAGAAACTAGCTAATAGCATGTAGTTTATGCCCGATTTTTCTGATATTTTTTTGATGAATATTTGATTTTTAACTAATTTTCAAAGTGGACACATCCTAAAAAATAGAATTTTGGCCGTGCTACCCCTATAAATTTTGAAAACTAATTGAAAATCATTTTTTTCTTTTTTTAATATTTGTAGAATGGACTCTAGTTTTTAAATATGTAATTTTTTTTTCAATGAATAGTTAATTTACAATGAAAAAAAGACCAAACAGTGGTTTTTGCCCAAAAAAGGACACACAAACAAAAGAAATTAAAGATGAAAGGCTTAACATTGTTAAAATGTGAAAAAAATCACATCGTCAAATAGCTAAGAGAAAGCCTAACATTACCCAGGTGTTCGATTTGTTTGACCTTGAAACACGTGCAAATCTGAGGGTTAGCATGAATGAAATTATGTGAAATCTTGAAGAATATGGAAAAACAGGTATGTGACTATTCAAAAGGCACTCCAAGCCTTTGGGTTGGAAATCCAAAGCAAATCCCAAGCCCAAGGCTTGGGATTCCCAAAGCGAGACATAACGTAAGCATGTTATAACATGCTCGTGTTATAACGCGCTCACGTTATGTTTTTCTTTGCATTTTTCCTTTTCCACAAGTCTGTTGTTTGTCATGTTTGACATAACGTGAGCGTGTTATAATGCACTCGCATTATGTTCCCCTTATATTTTTTTCTGTTCAAGTCTATTAATCATGTATGTATGTATGTATCTATGTATGCCTATATTTATGTATGTATAGTGTCGAGGGAAGAGGAGGGTAGAGATGGGAGTGAGCTAGATAGGGGAGGAGAGGGGTGGATAAGGATTGAGTGATTAAGGTTTAAGGTTGAGGGTTGAGCATTTAGGGATAGGATTTAGAGTTTAGGGATAAGCAATTAGAGTTTAGGACCTTGAGGGATTAGGGTTTAGGGTTGAGGCTTTAGGGATAGCGTTTAGGGTTAAGGGTCGAGGGATTAGGTTTCAGGTAGAGTGTTGAGGGTAGATGGATTAGGGATAGGGTTTAGGGTTGAAAGTTTAGGGTTGAGGGATTAGGGTTTAAGGTATAGTTTAGTTCTTGTGGATAGAGCTAGTAAACAATGGGAGATTATTTGTCTATTTCATAATAATATACCTTCCCTAAGTGCAGGGTGGACAACAAGAAACATAGATGTACCCCAATGCAAATTTTTTCTCATAATGATCATCCTTCTTATTTCAACTATTAATTACTCACTGTGGATGTACCATATGCAAAGCTTTTCTCATAGGGTTTAAGGTATAGTGTCGAGGGTTGAGGGTTGAGGGATTAGGTTTTAGGGTTGATGGATTAGGGTTTAAGGTATAGTGTTGAGGGTTGAGGGTTTAGGGATAGGGTTTAGGGTTGATAGATTATCATTTAATGTCGAGGTTAGGGTTAGAGTGTCGAGGGTAGAGGGATTAGGTATAGGGTTTATGGTTGAAGGTTTAAGGATTGAGGGTTGAGGCTTTAGGGATGAGGGTTTAAGGCTTAAGATATAGTGTCAAGTGTTGAGGGTGTAGGGATAGGGTTTAAGTTTTAAGGGTTAAGGGTTGAAGAATAGGGATTAGGGTTTAAGGTATAGTGTTGAGGTTTGATGGTTTAGAGATAGGGTTTAGGTTTGAGGGATTAGGGTTTAGGGTTGATGAATTAGGGTTTAATGTTGAGAGTTGAGAATTGAGGGTTGAGGGTTGAGGGTTGACATTGAGGGATAGGGTTAATGGTCAAGGGTAGAGGGATTAAGGATATGGTTTAGGGTTGAAGGTTTAATGATTTAGGGTTGAGGCTTTAGGGATGAGGGTTAAGGGATTAGGGTTTAAGATATAGTGTCGAGTGTCAAGCGTGTATGGATAGGTTTTAGGGTTCAAGTTTTAAGTGTTAAGGGTTGAGGGATTAGGGTTTGATGTTGAGGGTTGAGTACATTGAGGTTTGAGGGTTAAGGGTTTCATGATAGGGTTGAGGGTCGAGGGATTAGGATTAAGGGATAGGGTTGGAGAGTTTAGGGATAAGGGATTAGGGTTTAAGGTATAGTATCGAACCCGTTGAGGGTCTAGGAATAGGGATAGTGTTTAGGGTTTACAAATAGGGATAGCTTTAGGGTTTAGGGATGAGGGATTAGAGTTGAGGGATGACGAATTAGGGTTGAGGGTTGAGAGATTAGGGTTTAGGGATAAGGTTTAGGGTTGAGGGTTGAGGGATTAGGGTTTAAGGTATAGTGTTGAGGGTTTAGGGATAGGGTTTAGGGTTGAGGGATTAGAGTGAAGGGTTGAGGGATTAGGATTTGATGTTGAGGGTTGAGGCTTAAGGCTTTAGGGTTTAGGGATAGGGTTGAGGGTCGAGGGATCAGAGTTAAGGGTTGAGGGATTAGGGTTTGATGTTGAGGGTTGAGGGTTGAGGTTTGAGGGTTGAGGGATTAGGGTTAAAGTAGAGTGTGGAGGGTATAAGGATTAGGGATAGGGTTGGAGGGTTTAGGGATAAGGGATTAGGGTTCAAGGTATAGTATCGAGTCTGTTGAGGGTTTCAGAATAGGGATAGTATTTAGGGTTTAGGGGTGAGGGATTAGATTGAGGGATGACAAATTAGGGTTGAGGGTTGAGGGATTAGGGTTTAGGGATAAGGTTTAGGGTTGAGGGTTGAGGGATTAGGGTTTAAGGTATAGTGTTGAGGGATTAGAGTGAAGGGTTGAGGGATTAGGATTTGATGTTGAGGTTTGAGGCTTTAGGGTTTAGGGTTTAGGGATAGGGTTGAGGGTTGAGGGATCAGAGTTAAGGGTTGAGGGATTAGGGTTTGATGTTGAGGGTTAAGGGTTGACGTTCGAGGGTCAAGGGTTTAGGGATAGGGTTGAGGGTTGAGGGATTAGGGTTAAATTAGAGTGTGGAGGGTATAAGGATTAGGGATAGGGTTGGAGGGTTTAGGGATAAGGGATTAGGGTTTAGGAATAGGGATAGCATTTAGGGTTTAGGGATGAGGGATTAGAGTTGAGGGATGGTGGATTAGGGTTGAGGGATTAGGGTTTAGGGATAAGGTTTAGGGTTGAGGGTTGAGGGATTAGGGTTTAAGGTATAGTGTTGAGGGTTTATGGATAGGGTTTAGGGTTAAGGGATTAGAGTGAAGGGTTGACGGATTAGGATTTAACGTTGAGGGTTGAGGGTTGAGGCTTTAGGATTTAGGGTTTAGGGATAAGGTTGAGGGTCGAGGGATCAGAGTTAAGGGTTGAGGGATTAGGGTTTGACGTTGAGGGTTGAGGGTTGAGGTTTGAGGGTTAAGGGTTTAGGGATAGGGTTGAGGGTTAAGGGATTAGGGTTAAAGTAGAGTGTGGAGGGTATAAGGATTAGGGATAGGGTTGGAGGATTTAGGGATAAGGGATTAGGGTTTAAGGTATAGTATCAAGTCTGTTGAGGGTTTAGGAATAGGGATAGCATTTAGGGTTTAGGGATGAGGGATTAGAGTTAAGGGATGACAGATTAGGGTTGAGGGTTGAGGGATTAGGGTTTAGGGTTAAGGGTTGAGGGACTAGGGTTTAAGGTATAGTGTTGAGGGTTTAGGGATAGGGTTTAGAGTGAAGGGTTGAGGGATTATGATTTGACATTGAGGGTTGAGGGTTGAGGCTTTAGGGTTTAGGGTTTAGGGATAGGGTTGAGGGTCGAGGGTTCAAAGTTAAGGGTTGAGGGATTAGGGTTTGACATTGAGGGTTGAGGTTTGAGGTTCGAGGGTGAAGGGTTTAGGGATAGGGTTGAGGGTCGAGGGCTTAGGGTTAAAGTAGAGTGTGGAGGGTATAAGGATTAGGGATAGGGTTGGAGGGTTTAGGGTTTAGGGATTAGGGTTTAAGGTATAGTATCAAGTCTGTTGAGGGTTTAGGAATAGGGATAGCATTTAGGGTTTACAGATGAGGGATTAGAGTTGAGGGATGATGGATTAGGGTTGTGGGTTAAGGGATTAGGGTTTAGAGATAAGGTTTAGGGGTGAGGGTTGAGGGATTAGGGTTTAAGGTATATTGTTGAGGGTTTAGGGTTGAGGGTTTAGAGTGAATGCTTGAGGGATTAGGATTTGACATTGAGGGTTGAGGGTTTAGGGTTTAGGATTTAAGGATAGGGTTGAGGGTCAAGGGATCAAAGTTAGGGGTTAAGGGATTAGGGTTTGATGTTGAGGGTTGAGGGTTGAGGTTCAAGGGTTAAGGGATTAGGGTTAAGGTTGAGGGTCGAGGGATTACGGTTAAAGTAGAGTGTGGAGGGTATAACGATTAGGGATAGGGTTGGAGGGTTGAGGGATTAGGGTTTAAGGTATAGTGTTGAGGGTTTCTGTCGTCAAATGTAGATTGATGGGTTCAATTATATCAATTGCCTTTCCAATTTTGGGGTGTGGATGCTTTGGAATCAATAAGGAAGTCTTTAGGAGACTTTGTGGAAGTGGATTGGTAATCGCTTGACAGAACCCCTACTATTTATGCTTGGATAAGGATTTGTCACAAACTAGAACTTTTGCTTCCAAAGAAGAGCTATCTTTCTTCCTTGATGAGCATTTTCTATCAAGAACTTGATTATGAGGGCTTGCCCCTTCATTGTTATGCCTATCATATGGTGGAGCATCTGGCAAGCTCTTGCAAGAAATAGGAAAAGTTCTCCCTCGAAAACCTTGTGGTCATTCAAGTCTAAAGGGGAAGGTTTGGAAAGAGAAATGCACAAGATATGATCAGTCTATAGCAGGACAAAATGCAAGTGCGTTATAACGTGCTTGCATTTTGCCTTTCTATAGAAATGGTAAAAAAGTGTTGACCCCATGATCCAAGCCCACATGCTCTATTTTTATACTAATTCTGCGCGTGCTCTGACAAAAAAGAAGTGCTTTCATGTTGTTGGGAAGTTCACATGCACATTTGACACATTGTACCACCTTTGCATGATCTTTCCACCACCTTTTCTACTTTGCCAACTTGAGAAGGATGAAATAACATAGTTTTCACATCAAGTTTGATATATAACTATTCAAGTTTCAATTTTTGTAGTGTTGCAATGTTAATTGTCATTCAATTTTAGAAATTTAACATTATAGATTGGTTAATAGTATTGTTCTTAGTAATTATATTTGAGTTTTATTCAATTTAACATTGAAAAGGGAGCAAGTAGTGAAAAACTCAAATTGTTGAGGAGTTTGATGGAAGAAGAAAAAAAAGTACATAATTGGCTACTCTCTCCATTCAAATCTTCATTTTTTAGGTATGTCAATTCTTTACATGCATGTTCTTTACATTTTCCTTGATTCAAATTGAATTATTTTATCATGCTTTATCATACATGTTTAAAATAGACACATTCCTAATCAAGAAAGAAGCCTACAATCTCACAAGATGCCATGTATATTTTCTACACTTGGGCTCTTTAATAATTGTGTGTAATAAACAGACCTTAACATACCATGATGTCAAACTATACAAGAATAAATCCTTACAACATAATAAAAATACAATCCCACTATTATCTTGTATTCATTTCTTAGGAAGTAATATTGGTCTCTTTATCATGCTATAGACAAATTCTCTGTCATGCCGAAGAAACGATCAAGAATTAAACCAACATAGGAAGAGATAGAAGCTAAGAATGCAAAGAAAGCAGTGGCTATGAGGAAACTTCGTGAGAAGAGGAAATTGGACATGATAAATGAAGACATACCAATTAAAGAGGAACCACAACCATCACAAAGAGATATGGTATTGGCGGCACAAAAAGAATGAATGCAAAAACTTCGTGCTACGAGAGATTTGAATACCATAGTTGGAGACACGTCCTCTACCACAAGTCAACATGTAGGGACACCATCTACCACATCTCAAGTTGAGAGTACATCATCACTCACATGTGATGAAGGAGGTATGCCATTGTTCCCACCTTAACCTCAAGGTATGTCATCTATTCCATCTTCGATCGAAGGTATGCCATCTAGTCCATATCATTTAAATATTGATGAAATTCCTAATGTTGAGATGAATTTACCTAACACCACCTAGAATTTTGCATAGAAAGACAAAGTATTTGATAGAAATTGATGAGAATATTTTGTAGCCAATGGAAGGTAAGATTCCAAAACGCACTTGTAGAAGATATGCTCATAAGATTTGGAGATTGTTCTTTGAAAAGTTAAATGAGACTACAAGATGTCAACTATTCATTGAAATGATGTGAAGTATAAAGTATAGGTCCATCATGAAGATATTTGGGTTGAGAACATCAGAGGCTTCAAGTGAAAAATTTATTGTCAAGAATCTAATGAGTGCGTATGAGAGTGTGGGTAACATCTCATGCACAAAAGATAGTAATGTAACACGGTGTGTGATTACATCGACTATAGTAAGTAGTCAAACAAGGAAATCTCATCTCATTAGAAAGACAACTCAAGAATTGATAATTAATAAGAAAACTTTATCAAGAGCCGTTGGAAGATGCCAAAGAATTGAGGACACTGATGCCAATGAATTATGGGTGTTCTCGAGGAGACTACCACGAAAAGATAAACCAATTGTTGAAGCGTTGAGATCACTAATTGAAGACTTTTGGAAGAATTACACTAGGGTATCTCCGAATCAAATGGATGTGGTAAGAAGGAGAATCGATAGTCAGAACCATGAGCCACATCCAAAGCATTTTTTGGATGAGACTCAAACACAGTTTTATTGTAAATTTCTAGAGAAGTATCTTCAAATTAAAATTTTTCAAAAATATTTTGAAATGCTAAAACCTTTCTATGTCAAGATAAATCACACACGCACTACTTGTTGTTGTAGATTACATATTGAATTTTCTAACCATTTTGATGCTTATAGGTCTATATGTTTAGATATGCATACTAACAATGATTTACAGGGTTGTGCCATATGTGCCCCACTAACATCTTCAAGAGACTTCATATCAAGAATTTTATGTGAAAGAGAGGAAGGTCAAATATTCTACAAGAAATTCTGCTTGGATGGCACATGTCATCGTTGCGGTGGCTTGCAACATTTGCCAATATGTGAACATATGGAAAGAACACATGCGGTTGAAAATGAACTAGTAGAGTTTGGCAAGTATGAAACAGTGGCATACAATACAAAAGATGGTAAAGAAGTAAAGAGGTGTGAATTGGTTAGTGAAAAGATTCCAGTGTATTAGTTTATGCCTATAATTCGTGACAGCATAGTGTATGAGTATTCAAGACATACCCATAGAGCTCGATGGTTGGACTTGCATTTCAAGTTATGCAAGGACACACTTCTAGTTGGCAGCATTGTTTCAATTGTTGACTTTACAGAGAACTACAGTCTATAGCCACAGCGTGAGGTGCAATCACAATATTACAACTCCACACAGGTTTCTATATTTGTGCACATCGCATTCATTCATGCGAATGATAGTATAGAGGATGATAGAAAGATCATAAGGGAGTATAATTTCTATATTAGTGATGATCACATGCATTCTATGGAGTTCATGCAAGGTTGCTTTCAGGTGTTCTACAATGATTTGGCTAGAAGGGGTATATCGTTTAGTCAACATATCATATGGTCGAATAACTGTGCGTCACAATTCAAGAACTCGCAAAATTTCTATTAGCTAAGTAGGAGGCATAATTTTACAGGTATTCAACATATGTGGAATTTTTGTGAGGCCGGGCATCGAAAGGGGCAGCATGATGATGCAGGAGCATGTATCAAAAGAGCCATAGCATGAGAAGAGTTAAAGTATAAAGACAATACAAAGTTGACAGATGCAAAATCGATTGTCTAGTGGTGTAATGCTTCCATGGGTCCAGGTAATGAAGGTAAGTCTTCAGTTTGTAGATTTTTTTGGTTGATAGATGATACTAACATTACACCATATGAGGACTGTTGTACATTGATAGGATCAAATGAGATGCACTCTTTCAGAAACTCAATTACAGGTTCATGGAGTATCCATACGTGAAAGATGTCATGCTTTTGTTTTTCCTATACAATTCAAGTCTAGGATGAGTGTGATTGAAAGGAGTGGGTTGACGAATGGCAGTTAAGTTATCTTAGCCCACTTGACACGTATCGACCCTCGATGGCACTAGAACTAACATAGATGGAATCATCAGTTGACTTTGACCACATATCAGATTTAGTTCAACCAGGTAATATAGGGCACATATATGCATCTAATTTCATCTAGTTCAACTAGGTAATGTCATCTTACTTTGTAGTATTTTTGTAATGTTGACTAATTTCATCTAATTTGCTACACATATCAATGTAGGGCACATATATGCAGTTATTGCAGATGAAGATAATGAAGAGGGAACATATTATTACTTATGTCATTGTGTTGAGGCCAAAAAGAAATTGGAGGCCCCTGTTACAAATGGAGAAAACATCAAATACCCTATAGGCTCAGTGGTTATTATTGGAACATGGCTTAGAAGGTACCCACATAAGAGTGTTAATATTTGGCTATTTCAGGACTTTGACATGCATCGAAAGATTATTCATTACTCGAACCTTGTCGTGGCATCCAATGTTTATTTGATAAAGTTTCGGGGTAGACCTTTGAACAAAATCTTGTGGAAGGTGTGTGAGTCTAACCATGAAGCAATACTTGACACAATAAAGAGTAGAGTAGACTCGGATGGTTCATTTGATTAATTTATAAGTATTCACATTGATTTTGTAAAGTCATGTTACATTGAGTTGTAAGTATGCACATTAATTTTTAAGGTTTGTCTTTTTTTTATTTCCTCCTATATTTTTACACATATACACATTTTTACATCATCATGTTATGCATTTTTGGTGTCCTGCTCCTGATGCGACCAAACTCATAACTCACCCTACTTCCTCTAGACACCATTCGATGATCTCTCCAAAACTTTGGATCCAGGGTGCCCAATCATGATGATGACCTATATACCATTCTCCCAGGGTGCTCATAATGAATGAAAAGAAGACCAAGGGCACCCAAGCTTAATAGACTTATTTCTTTCAATTTTGATGATCCAAACTCTTACAAAACGACATCCACTTTCATGCCTTTAGATCTTCCTTCACATACAAAATGCCAAATCAAGTTAAAAAATTTACATAAGGATGCCAAAATGGATGAAAGGAGACATGAAATGTGCCTTAGGACTCCATGCTAAGGTTTGAGCCATTAAAGTCTCTTGATATTAGGTGCTCATGATGATGAAACTTAGAGTTTTTTCCTTTCCTAGGCACTCATCTAAGATGTTTGAATGCTAAGGAGTGTCTAGAACTCTATAATGTACATTGGGTGCCAAAATCAAGGTGATTTTAAGTCACTTTGAGTCATGTTGCAAAAAAGTGTCAATGTTGTCGAGTTGCACAAAGCAACTTTTGCATTGTTGGTGTCCTGCTCCTGATGCAACCAAACTGATAGTTCCAACACATCTAGATGGGTATGTTTAGGCTAGGCATGGTTCTATTTTTCACCCAAACATGTCAAAACAGTCCGAGCTACATTGTGCCGATGATATCCCCAAAGAGTCCAAAGTGTAAAAAGGTAGCAATCTTTGATGAGATGTTACTCAAAAACCATGTCACCTAGAAACATTTTGTCTGAGGTAACGTGATCATGTAGAGAGCGTCTACAATAACCTCTCTCAATTTTTTATATCTTTGAGGCATTTTCCCATGGTGAAAGGTTTTCTGCTGCCCCTAAAATATCAGAAGGAGGCAATGTAAAGTAGCAAAGGGGTATAACTTTCATCCTATTCCTGATGTGACCAAATTGACTATTCCAACATATCTGGATGGGTACAATTATGTTAGGTATGGTCCTATTTTTCACCCAAACATGTCGAAACAGTCCGAGCTACATTGTACCAACAATATCCATGAAGAGTCTAAAGTGCAAAAAGGCAGCAATCTTTGACGAGATGTTACTAAAACATTGTGTCACTTAGAAACATTCCATCTAAGGCAATGTGATCATGTAAAGTGCCTCTACAATAACATCTCTTAGTATTTTATATCTCTGAGGCATTTGCCCGTGGTCAAAGGTTTTTTGCAGCCCCAAAAATCGTCAGAAGGAGGCAGTGTAAAGTTGCAAAGGGGTGTAACTTTCATCCTTCTCCTAATGCAACCAAAATGACTATTCCAATGCATCTGGATTGGTACATTTACGCTAGGCATGGTCCTATTTTTCACCCAAACATGTCGAAACAGTCCGAGTTACATTGTACCGATGATATCCCTAAGAGTCCAAAGTGCAAAAAGGTAGCAATCTTTAACGAAATGTTACTCAAAAACCGTGTCACTTAGAAACATTCCATCTAAGGAAACATGATCATGTAGAGTGTCTCTACAATAACCTCTCTCAATTTTTTATATCTCTTAGGCATTTGCCCGTGGTCAAAGGTTTTCTATTGCCCCAAAAATTGTCAGAAGGAGGCAGTGCAAAGTTGTAAAGGGGTGTAACTTTTGTCCTGCTCTTGATGCAACCAAAATGACTATTCCAACACATTTAGATGGGTACATTTATGCTTGGCATGGTCCTATTTTTCACCCAAACATGTTGAAACAGCCCGAGCTATATTATACCGACGATATCCCTGAAGAGTCCAAAGTGCAAAAAGGCAGCAATCTTTGACGAGATGTTACTCAAAAACTATATCACCTAGAAATATTTTGTCTAAGGAAACATGATCATGTAGAGTGTCTCTACAATAACCTCTCTCATTTTTTTATATCTTTTAGGCATTTGCTTGTGGTCAAAGGTTTTCTGGTGCCCCAAAAATCGTCAGAAGGAGGCAGTGTAAAGTTGCAAAGGGGTGTAACTTTCATCTTGCTCCTGACGCGACCAAAATGACTATTCCAACACATCCAGATGGGTACATTTAGGCTCAGTATGGTCCTATTTTTTACCCAAACATGTTGAAACAGTCCGAGCTACATTGTACCGACGATATCCCTGAAGAGTCCAAAGTACAAAAAGGTAGCAATCTTTGATGAGATGTTACTCAAAAACCATGTCACTTAGAAACATTCTATATGAGGTAACATGATCACGTAGAGTACCTCTACAATAACCTCTCTCAATTTTTTATCTCTCAGAGACATTTTCCCGTGGTGAAATATTTTCTACTGCCCCAAAAATTGTCAGAAGGAGGCAGTGTAAAGTTGCAAAGGGGTGTAACTTTCATCCTACTCCTGATGTGACCAAACTAACTATTCTAACGCATCCGGATGGGTACATTTACGCTAGGCATGGTCCTATTTTTCACCCAAACATGTCAAAACAGTCTGAGCTACATTGTACCGATGATATCCCTGAAGAGTCTAAAGTGTAAAAAGGAAACAATCTTTGACGAGATGTTACTCAAAAACTATGTCACTTAGAAACATTCCATCTAAGGCAACACGATCATGTAGAGGGCCTCTACAATAACCTCTCTTAATTTTTTATATATCTGAGGTGTTTGCCTGTGGTGAAAGGTTTTCTACTGCCCCAAAAATCATCAGAAGGAGGCAGTGTAAAGTTGCAAAGCATTGCTAAGAAATCCACAATACTCAAACACTCCAATGAACTAAAGCAACTTCTTCTTAGGCATAAATGTAAAGGTACACAAGGCAAAAATGGTACCTAGATGACTTAGTGCATTTCTATGACTTCATTCACATGTTTAAGTGTTTGAGAAACTCTCCTTTACTAAGCACTTGTCCTCATGTCAATGTTAAGCTTTATACCTCCTAGGCTCTCAATTAGGTGATGTCATTAGATACAACTTACCCTTAGGCACCAATGTAGCTTCTTCAATCCATCACACTTCTAGGCACTTAAATTTGAGGTCTTGGACTTGTATCTTATTCCTAGGCACAATTGGATGATCTTCCTAGATCTAGGCGATGATGGTGGGAAATTACATGAAGGGACACCTAAGTCTAATTTGACTTTGTATTTGATATTTTATGACTCCAATTGACTAGGAATGGCTCAATTTCTAAAGTGCTGACTCAATAATGTAAGTTTAAGGTCTTTTCCTCCTAGGCGCCAATTAATGAGTTCACTAGATACAATTTCTCCTAGACTTGAATTTTGTGAAAGAACTTGAAGCTTGGACGGATGTCTTCAAATGTTCGATGAAGAAGTGTTCCAACTTGAAAGGTCCTTTGAAGTGTAGATATTGATGATAACACTTTCCCTTATATGTGAAGTAGATGACTTCTCAAGGAGGCTTGAATGTATCAGAGGGACTTGAAATTGAATGGATGTCTTTGGAATGCTTGATGATGATGAGAAGTTCCTTTGGAGTGGCTACATGCTAATCTTGAAGCGATGATTGATAAAGAATCTAGTTGATACTTGAAGATGAATGGAACTTGAAGTGATAGATGGAAGTCTTCGAACATGATGCAACTGGTGATGTCATTGATGAAGATTTGAAATATATCTTGTTGTGACCTCTTAGAGCAGCTACCTCTTGAAGTGGTGTTTCCTTGGTAGTGATTACTTCCATCTTAATTCTCTGGCATAAATGAATGTGAAAGGCTCCTTTGGAGCAGCTACATGATGACTCTAGGCGACTCCAAGCTCTTGCTCCTACCTTTTCCTTCAATCTTCCTACAATACAAACCAAGAAACACATCAATCCTCATGATAAACATTTTATAACACAAAGGAATCCTCTTTAAACATAGAATAATCTTACTACAAATATAGGTGCATATATAGGTAAAAAGAAGAGCAAGGGGCGCCTAACACAAGTTGGTCCATATTTATCACTTTAAATGATTTCAAACAATTGTAATGGCTTAAAGAGGTTAATCTCCCTTAAGAGATTCATTCAAAAGGTGTCTTTCAATGTAATTTCTTCCTTAGGCACCAGAATGGGTTTGTACTGATGGAGAGTGCGCCTAGATTTAAATGTCTTTATACTTGCAATTTTGCAATTCTAAATGATGAGACATGTCGTAGAATGAATTCTATCTTTCAAGTGCTCACTCCAAAAGGTCATCTCATGCAATTTCACCCAAGGCACTCATTGAGGTGTCCTCAGAGGCTAAAGTGCGCCTAACTCAATTGCCTTTATCTTTATCTTTTTTGTGCTTTCAACAATTGAAAATGACCTAGAGTGATCCTTTCTCTCAAGGCACTTACCTATTGATATGAAATCAAGTTATTTCCCTTAGGCACAATTTTAGGCTTGTATGGGTGAAAAGTGCGCCTTACATCCTTAGGTGGTTCTTTCTAATTCTCAATGATTTCAATCAAATGCCAGGTGTCTAAGGAAGCTTTTGTCTTGAGATGATTAAATTTTGAGGTTCAAATCCCTTCCTCAATCAAGGCACAATTTGAGGGTTGTATAGATGAAAGTTGACTTCAACTTGGGCGGTCATTTGAGTTGGGAGGAGCTAGAATTTGCACCTAGATTGGAGATAGATATTTTGGCTTATTTGATGATGGTCTCAAGTCTCTCTACCAAGGCGCATTTTGATGATGTTCTTATTTAAACTCTTATGAAGACTATCTCATCCCTAAGCACTCATCCTCATGATTTTCATGCACTTAGACTTCAAGGTGCCAAAACTAGTAGGAAAATTCACAATGAGCGCCTTTGCTTTGGAAGAATTTCTTATTGATCATTAGGCACACTTTGGAGTTGATATGTACTTCCTTTACTTCCATGTACTCAAATCATCATAATTATTGTCAAAGACTTCTCCAAGTTGATTGATAACATGCTTCTTGATGTTAAGATCCTTCATTCACTCCTTCTTGGATCTAGGCGCTCATGATGGTGGGAAATTACATGAAGGGCACGTAAGGTTCAAGATAGGTTCTTTCCACTCATCTTAACTTTCAATCATTGTAGTTAATCTCAAAAGACATCATCCAAAATGAGAAACCTCCAAGGCACCAATACAAGGTTATTTTGAAGGCAAAGGGCACCTAGGCTTATGGGGTTCAATTTGATGTATTTATTGAAAGCTTAAGGTGAATTGATGCTTATTGAAAATGCCACTTAGCCCTTCATTTGCATTATAGGTGCTATTTCCTATTGACTTATATACTCCTCCTCATGCTAGGGCACCATAATGAAGTGGTTTAGACAATAGGTGTGCTTCACTTACTAGAGGCTTGTTCTCATTCCACCTTAGGTGCACTTTTATGGTGGAACAAGTACCAATGGGTGCCTTTTCTTAAATGAATGCTATCTCCAAGTTGGGCACCCTTTTGAGGCTTTATGAGTTGCAAATTGCACCTTAACCCTTCATGCTTGTTGCTTAATGTTTGAATGTTTAAGAAAGTCTCCTTTAGGCACTCATCTTAATGACTTTTTCTCAAGGTGCAATCATCCTAATGACTTGGATATTCATCCTAGTGTTTTAGGATATTAGGCTACCAGACTTAGTCATTTTCAAGATTTCAAACATAAATAATAACATGATGATTCATTTTTTTGTATTACATATAGTTGACATTGTATGCTACTCATAAAGAATATTAATATTTTTTGTTCAACATGATGATTCATTTTTTTTTAAAATATAGCTTTTATCTTTTAGTTCCAAAATGAGGTTTAGGTGATACTTGAATAACAATAGCTAGCTTATTGGATCAACAAACATCCTATGTAATACAATTGGACTTTAAATATTTGAAGTAGCCATCTACAAATATCCATTCAAATGTGGATTTATAATGCAAGTATGGATGCCATCAATAAAAAAGATTTGTATTAACTAAATATCCATATAGGCATACATCAATATCTGTCAATATAAGTATAACATTTATATAAAATAGCCATATATGCTTATAAGAATGCCATATAGGCATACAATGTCAACTATATACAATACAAAATATATGTCCACAAATGCCATATAGGCATACAACAAAGGAACACAATAAAAAGTCATTCCCCTCTGGCTGGTGAAGAGAATAGATCATGAGCAGCCTTTGATCTTCTAGGGGATGGAGACGTGCATGTGGGTGGTCTACTACGAACCTAAGGGCTGCTCCTTCTATTTAGTTCTTCCTGCATCTTTAGCTGTTACAATAAAAAGTATAGACATTAATATATAGAAATTACATGTTATAAAAATGAAACATTTAACAAAATAATCACTTACCGCTAACATATAATCTGTCTCCTCACTTGCCTCAGTGGCAGGAATAGGCCGTGGTGATGTCATGTCCTATAGAAACCATCTAGATAGAAATTAAACTTCAAATCAATAATTTTTTTATTTTTCAAAAATAGACAACTATAACAATGAATGTAAATTAAAATTTACTAATCTGCCTCATACCCCTATTAATGCCATGGACCTATGAATCACAGAGGCCATACCATGCTCCATTGCCCTATGAACATGGGGAGGTGTCTCTGCAGCCTGCATCATTTGGAAATAAAACAACATTATTCAATTACAAAAACTATAATAGTGATGCAAATCATGGCTTCTAATATACACACACATTCATCTAAACATGGAAGTACACACAATAAAGCACACAAGTCACATACAAAAATCTAGGAAGTACAATTCATTCATTAAACTATTTATTTTATTACCTTCATAAAGCTTTGAAGTCCACTACCGCTGGCAGGTGTTGCCGTGAAATCTGCCATATTAACCTATTCAATATCCAAAATCAGATATTAGAATACCATTCATATAACGATGCTATTCACATGTAATATTTATAATTGTTTACTAGTTACATACCTCGACAGTAGATGATCTAGTGTAAAATGCAGGTGGAGAACCACTAAAAATTGCATCAACACTATGACCCTAAAATTTCATTAAAATCATCAATTTAAATTAGTTAATCTTGCATTTCAAAAATGAAATTTAATAAATTAAATTCAATAAACTTGCTAATATTTACCTGAGTATCAAGGCCAAAAGTCTCACTCAGGAGGGTATCTGTCATCACCGTCTGCTCAGCTGCAGATGTAGCCCGTGCACCTACATCTTGACTATCCATGGGGTCATAACCACGGGCTGACCTGCAAGCCTGACAAGCATGGGGTGGGACCCTACTCCTCGCACTATCTCGCAACCCACTCTGTGCTGTAGGACTGGCATGCTCTATGATGCTCTGGGTCAAGGCACTAATGGACTAAAGTGTATCGACCTCAACACTCTCCATCATAATGGAAGGGATAGAAACATGCTCATGGGCTGGTCTGCTAATTACTCATCTCATTACTCGCTATGGATCAAGATGTGCCCCTAGTCTATCTTGTGCTGACCCCCCACCTCTACCCTGGAAGTCCCGCATATCAAAATAGTTTGGCACTTTATTGAGGACAAACTCGCAGTAGAGTTTCCTCAAAAAATATTGTAGGACCTCATTATTATTGCATGGAGGATGGTCAAAAACTATCCACCACCTCTGCCCAAAACTATCCCTTATCACTTGGTTGTTGCACCAATGGATAGGGAACCTCTTGCATGTAATGGGTGGAGGTTGATTTGTTTCTGGGTTTGTGAAAATCGAACAGAAGTCTAATTTTGTGATTTGTAATTTTTTCACATCTTGGTATGACAGCTTGTCTACATAATAATCTCTAAACTCTCTCCTCTTATCCATCCAACTAGTTATTTGCTTGCTAATTGAATCTACATTTGATAACATAGATTCAAGAGATTCAGCAAGTGTGGACCTATGCAAGGTTGAAGTGGAAGGATCTTTCAACCTTGTAATTATATCTTCAATTTCTTTTTTGTTGTTTTTAATTTGCCCCATTATATATTCTTGTGTTCCAGGGGCATGTTGAGGAATGGATGGAGGAGGTTGTTGTTCTACAGGTATGTCCTCCTTAGGATTTTGTGGATTTTGAGGAGGAGGAGGAGGAGGTGCATTAACATTTCCTGACAATTAATGAAATATACATCAAAAATCAACTCAAACCTACCTATTTAGAAACAAATTCAAACAAAAATATAAATATAACTCACTCCTTTGGCGTGCTTGACATCGTGGCGGCATTTTGGTGATGAATCGATAAGGTTTTTGTGTTGAATTAAGTTTTGCAAAATGCAAGCGTACTTTCTAGGGTTTGCAGGCCGCAGGTATAGAGGAGAAGAAGGAAATGAAATGAGATAGAAACCTTTTTTTTTATTTATAGCAAGTCAAAATGCGCTCGCATTATGGCTTGGTTTTGACGAGCCTTAGGCTCATCACTACCAAGCCATAACGCGAGCGTGTTATAATGTGAGTGTGTTAGGCTCGTCATTACCAAGCCATAACATGAGCGTGTTATAATGTTAGCGCGTTATAACACGCTCGTGTTTTGTATTTTTTTTTTTGAAAATAATTTCGCCACTTTTTGGCCCCCCATCTTTTTGCACTTACCTAGCTATGGAAGCTAAAAATTGATGATCTCTTTGAAGAAAGATCTCAATGGTTTGTTGTAAACAAAGAAAAGAAACATGATATATACTATTAGTCAAGATGAGTGGGACAAGATGGACAAAAAGGCATTGGGTACAATTAAATTTCTACCTTGCAGACTCTATCCTATTGAATTTATTTGCTGAGAAGACTACACATGCCGTATGGAAGTGGTTGGGTGAATGCTATCAATCCAAAATCCTGGTAAATAAACTATATCTCAAAAGAAAGTTATTTTCCCTTAAAATGAAGGGGAGTGATTCGATAGCTGAGCACTTGAATAGATTTCATTTGATTCTGAGTCAGTTAGCTTCTATGGATGTTAAGATAGATGAGGAATATAAGTGTATTATGCTTCTTTGTTCTTTGCATGAGTCTTGGGAGAATTTCATTCTTACTATCACTGCTAAACTTGAAGATCCAAAGATGGATGCCCTTGTCGCAACTCTGTTGCCATAGGAAATGAGGAAGAAGGCTACGGGTAGCTTGGTGGATGCTCTTAATGTCAAGGGGAGCTCTAAGGAAAGAGGACCAAAAGGAGATTAGAAGGGGCCTAAGGAATCAATAGGCCAGTCTAAAACTCTTAGGAAGAAGAAAAGAGTTAAGTGTTGCAATTATGGTAAGAGGGGACATGTGAAGAAAGAATGCAGAAACATAAAGAAATAGTTGGATTCCTCTACCAAAAAATCCTCAAATGCAGGTGATGATGTTTTACTTTCTGCATGTAATGTTATTTCTAATAAGTAGTGGTTGATTGGCTTAGGTTGTTCGTATCATATGAGTCATTATGAGGAATGCTTCTCCACATATGAGAAATATGATGGAGGTAATGTTTACCTTAGGGACAACTCTACATATCTAATTGTTGGCCAGGGAAAGGTACAGTTGTGTTTTAGTGATGTGAGAATTAAAACCCTCCCTGGTGTTTTACATACTCCTAGATTGGCTCTAAATCTTATCTTTGTTTCAAACTTGAATGATTCAGGAATGCATATACCATTACATAAGCATGATTGCAGATTGGTGAAAGGAAGCTTGGTGGTAGTGAGGGGAAAAAGTATGGGAATTCTATTTAGGCTTGAGGCCACTATAGTTTGTAGATCCACTAATGTAACTAAAATTGCTAAAAATACATGTATGTTGTGGCACCGCAGATTGGGCCACACAAGTGAAAATGTTTTAAAAACAATTATGAATAATTTTTTTTTTTGGTTTATCATATTCTCATGAGAACTTTGATTTATGTGAGCATTGTGTGTTTGGTAGACATAATAGAAATTGTTTTCATTTAGGAAGCAATAGAACGAAGGAGAAATTAGAAATTATTCATGTAGATGTGTTTGGACCTGTGGCTAATGATTCTAGTGGAAAATCTCATTATTTCATTACCTTCATTGATGATGTATCTAGATGCACATTGATTTATTTTATGAGGCATAAATATAAACTTTTCACTAAGTTTAAGGAGTTTAAATTCTTAGTAGAGAACCAATCTGGACTTAAGATAAAAATATTAAGATTCGATAATGGAGGGGAATATTGATCTAAGGGATTTGATGAGTTTTGTAAGAATGCAGGTATCATAAGACAAAAGACAACTCCATATACACCACAACAAAATGGTGTTGTAGAAAGGATGAACTGAACAATAATGGAAATAGCCAAAAGTATGTTAAGTGATGCATAGTTCGATAAATGCTTTTGGGAAGGAGTTGTGAGTACCACATGTTACTTGTTAAATAGATCTCCTTGTAAGGCTCTTGATTCGACACCTTATGAAGTGTGGACAGGTAAGAAAGATTTTGTTTCACATTTAAAGGTTTTTGGTTGTGAGGCTTTTGTTCATGTGCCTAAAAAAATGATTTAAGTTGGATCCAAAAGCACAAAAATGCATCGTCATTGGATATGGATTAAGGAATCACTCTGAAAAGATGTGTTGGAATAAAATGTAGACCTGAGAAAGCCTATGACAGGTTGTATACATACAAGTTATGGATGAATTGATGGACCGAAATGGAAATATGTTACTTGTATGTTTGAAAGGAGGTATAGGTTGAAGTATTCATGTGTTGGATCAAGATACAGAGAAGGAAGACCACATGTGGAGAAAAAACAAAGACATAAACTCATACCATAGAGGGAGGGATGACAGATAATTCTGATGTAGCAGCAGAGGAAGCCCTAATTCTTACCACAATGAAGGATACCAAAGGGATGAAAGAGGATTTTATAGGAGAGGAACCTGTTTTCAAGTTTGGAGGTAAAAAGAGTTGAACATTGAAAGCCACCAAGAGAGTAATGATGGGGAAATAGTAAATAATGTAGAGGTAGTTTATGTGGAGGAAGAAGAACCTACTGAATCACTAAGTCTAATAGAGAAACAAGAAGAGGGAGAATTATTGATCTTAAGGAGAGTTGTGTTGTAGAACTGAGAAATCAGTGCAAGAGAAAATTTGTGTAAACAAGTGCGAAGCATAACAGAAAAGGGAAGTTCATATTGCAAAGAAAGAAGGGATGACTAGAAATTCTATCAAAAGAGAAAGTTTGTGTACTAGAGTAAACTAAATATAGGTGTAGGAATAAAGAGAAGCCTAGAAGTAGTATATGTGGAGAAGAATCTGGAAGATTTTGATGTGTACAGAAGGAGTTGTAGATAAAACCAGGGATTAGATAGTGTTGCAGAGGGAATTCAAGGATGTATTGACTAAATCAAGAAAGAAAATGATTATTCTGGAAGATATTTGAGACTAATTGACCCTTAATTGATTGAAGTTGACATTGATCTTAAGGTAGCCTACAAGTGTTTGACAACAAAGCACTGAACGGAGAGGAAGTTGCAACTGTTGGGAATTAAGGTGTCTCAACCTTGGTAATTCCTTGTATTTTTACATTGTATTTATTTATTTATTGCCTATTGTATTAATTGGATGCAAATCCTATGTTGTCATATTATGGGAGTTGGCACGGTGATGTGTCATCCTACATGGCATATGACCACATGTAATTTTTTCCTCACATGAGGAGATAGGTGTCCCACTTAGTGGTAGGAATATTTTTCCATGTGTCGGTATCTTGGATGTTGTGTAAGGGAATATTGACTGAAACAGTCATGACAGATTTCTATGACAAAGTTATGACATGTAAGAGTCAAAAATAGGAGATTCTATGACAGGTGAAGACATGTGTCAAAGAGCATCTTTGAAAAAGACATCTTTGGGTGCCCCAAGGTGGACTATGACATGTTGTTAGAGAATATGATATTTATAGCCTATGTATGATAGATTCTCTTATAGCTATAAGTTATGATAGCTATGACAGATTCTGTGAGGGTTGTAAGAGTCGTAAGAGCATCTATCATAGCCCATTTTGGAAATAGGTGACCTCCTTGGGATGGGGTGACTTGACAAGTGTAAGGAGCATCCTACAGAGTTTGAAAAGTGTCCATAGGCATGGGTTTTGGGCCTTGAGGCCATGTTGGATGCCCATCCCAATGTGGAGCCATATTTGCCTTGTATTTGTTATATAAACAGGTGCTTTGGAGAGGAGATGTACTACAAGTTTGACAGGTACTATTATATTGCCAGTTTGTCTCCAGATACGAGTGTTGAAGACTTGTAAGATCTTGCATTGCAAGTGTATTGTAAACCATTTCAGTTTTGATAATACATTGTGCAGGTTTTGGAGTGTGGGTTTTTCACCTAATAAGGGTTTTCCCCATGTATATCTTGTGTGTCTCTCTTCTGCCTCATTTTTTGTGTGTATGTGTTCTTGCAATATCTCCATTGTTATTTTTAACATTCTGTAATTGTAAGGATAAAATTGAATTTGCACTCTCCTCCCCTCATTAGATTAGTGTAGGAAGCAATTTCCACACACCTAGCTTCCTTTCAGCAACATTGTAACCAGACCACCAAAGCTAGACCAAAATAAAATAAAGAATTTGAGGTAGCTTGTGGAGAAGCCTTGCTCATACCTCTAACCCTTGAGGTAGTGCAATGACTTGCAGAAGAATGTCGAATCCAGATCACTGGGAGTAAGAAGAAACTTGAGGTAGTTTGCATGGATGACTTGAAAAGACCGCTGACCTTGAGGTAGTTGCAAGTACATGTGAATAGACCACCGAACATATCCTAAGAGACAACATTAATTTTGATAGAATATAGGCCAAAGTGAAGAGGCGCACTTTTCAACTAACCTACAGAGTATGATGCAAGAGCATCCAAAAGTCATTGAAATAAATTGAGACAGTTGTAGAGTATCATGGGTAGACATTAGAGATTACCACATTTCACCACATTTACACATTAGAGCTTGTAAAGCAAGAATTAGTATCTACATCATATCCAAATTTTAGGTCATTTAGACTCGTTTCTTGAGAGATATCACTATCAAAAGATTACCTATTTTCACCTAGCAAAGCAATCAGTGTTCAGTTGAGGCCTAGTGGGTTTGTAGTGCAATTCCATGACTTTGCAAAGCAAAATGGAACATCATTCAAGGTAATTTAGGACCTAGCCCACCTTCATGGAGAACTACACAAGTTTCATCCATTTGTAGAGAAATACCATATGTTTTAGGCTGGACCTATTTGTTTCTACATGTTTCATACTACTCGTTACATTCAGGGCAACAAGATAATGATTTGAAGGATTGAAGAGGATATAAATGAAGGATATAAGATTGTTTCAAGGCAGTGACGAAGTGTGTGAAGATATGATGCAAAAAGATGAATTGTTTTTATCTAGGAAGGCAACAGAGTAGAAGCAGAAGACAGAGCAGAGAGTAGAGGAAGGTACAGAGTAGTGAATAGAAAGGGGAGAAAGAGAAAGAAGACATAGGAGAATGATGTTATATGAATCTTTTGTAAGCTTGGGTTGCAACCTAGCATTTGAAAATCCCTAGTGGCATATGTAATGTGATTTGGTATTTTAATATACAGAAAAGTGATCTTTGAAGGCTAGGTTTTTCCCTTTTAGGGTTTTCCCAGGATAAATGATGTGTCATGTGTCATGAGCATCTCTTATTATTATATTATTATATGTATTTTGTTGTTACAACTTTGTTATGATCATAATGTTAGTTTTTTAAGGCTACAAGGCTAGAAAGTCCTACATTAGACCCTCCTACCTTGACTACATCATACCCACTCCTATAACTTGGCCCTTAATCATCATCAACATTCTGATGAGCTCATTTTCTATCTCTTCGATGACACCTCTAAACCATAAACCCTAAACCCTAAATAATTCCCGTAAACCCTAACCCCTAACCCCTAAACCCTAAACTCAGGAAACCCTAACCCCTAGACCCTAAACCCTAAACTCAAGCATCCATAAACCCCTAAATCCTAAATAATTCCCTTAAACCCTTACCCAAAACCCTAAACCCTATTTACTTGAGTAACCCTAAACTCATGTAAACCTAAAATAGTGAGGGTAGGAGAGATACAAAGATAGAGTTAGATAGAGGCATAGAGGAGACAAAGATATCTCTCCCGCCCTCACTATTTCAGGTAGAGTTAGATAGCGAGATAGGGAGAGAGAGAGAGATAGAGAGAGAGGTAGGTATAGTTAGAGAGAGGGATAGAGGAGACAAAGATATCTCTCTCAGGCTCAGTCTCCTCTGTATCTCTATATTCGCCTCTCTACCTAAACCATAAATAATGCCCCTAAACCCTAACTCCTAACCCTAAACCCTAAAAATGAGCAATGGGCTAAACCCTTAAACCATAAAACCTGGAAGAAACCCTACACTCTATCTCCCTATCTCTTCCAATCTCTATAATGTGAAAGTTCATGAAAACATTAAGCTTTCATTCCAACCAAGTTCATTCCTAATCAATCCCAAATCATCGCTAATCCATTCAATTTCATCTCTAATCATCCCTAAACCACTTCTAATCAGCCCTAAACCATTTCACACCAGCCCAAATCACATCCAAATCAATTTAACTTCATCCCTAAACATTTTCAAATCAACTTGGATTTCATCTCAAATAGGTCATCCCTAAACTATTCTTAAATCATTCTAATCATTCCCTAATCAGCACTAAACCACTTCAAACCATCCCTAAAACCATTCTAATCATTTCCAAATCATTCCTAATCTAGTCCGTCTCACCTCTCATCATCCTTAAACAAATCCATTTCATCTCAACTCTATCCCAAATCAATCTAAGCTCCATCTAAAATGATCCCAAAAATAATCAAAATCAAACAAATACCTCACTAGGAGCCATTAGAAGATCATAGTGCCAATCTGTTAGTCATTTGCACCATTTTGTATATTGTATGTGCCAATTTGCTCCTTAGTAGCACCTAACTATCAATCACAAACATCATTATACACCTAGCCTGTCATAGGTGTCATTCTACCCTCTGCCAGCCACATGATCCATCAGAACATCATAAGTGCCAATATGTTAGTCATTTAAACCATTCTATACGTCATATATACCAACCATAAACCCTAAACCTGATCAACCCTAAACCTTATCAACACTAAACCCTTATCTCCTTGTCTCTATCATCTCTCTACCTCTCAATCTCTCTACCTATGTCTTTTACCATGTCCATCAGCCTCTATCTCCCTATCTCTCCCTCTCTAAACTCCTAACCCCTAAACCCCTATCTCCTTGTCTCTATCATCTCTCTACCTCTTAATCTCTTTGGCTATGTCTCTAGCCATGTCCCTCACTCTCTATCTCCATATCTCTCCCTTTCTAAACTCCTAACTGAGCTAAACCCTAAATCTGATCAACCCTAAAGCCTATCTCCTTGTCTCTATCACCCCTCTACCTCTCAATCTCTTTGCCTATGTCTCTGGCCATGTCTCTCACCCTCTATCTCCCTATGTCTCCCCTCGGTCTCCTCTATATATCCCTATCAGTCCTCTCTTTCTAAACCCTAACATAAACCTCTAAACCTTAACCCCTAACCCCTAAACCTTAAGTAACCTTAAATAATGCCCCTGAACCCTAACCAATAACCCTTAAACCATAAAACTAAGTAGTTCCCTAAACTACAAACCTCTAAACCATAAACGTTGGAAGCAACTCTAAACCTCTATCTCCCTATCTCTCCCAATATCTATCAATCCCCTCACCCTCTCTCTCTCTCTCTAAACCCTAACCCCTAAACTTGAGCAACCCTAAATTCATAAACTATAAATAATGCCCCTAAAGGTCTAAGAAACTCTATGCTCATAAACCCTAAATAATAACCCTAAACCTGAGCAACTCTAAACCTCTCTCTCTCCCCCAAAACCCCTAAACCCTAAATAATGCCCCTATATCCTAACCCTTAAACGATAAACCATAAACCTGAGCAAAATTAAACACCTAAACCCTAAATAATTCCCATAAACCCTAAATTTAAGCAACCCTAAACTCATAAACCCGACCCACCATCTCTCTCTCTCCGAAACAAGAAAACTAGGACTCTCTATCTCTCTCTCCCTATCACTATCTATCTCTACCCTTTCTCTCCCATTTCTCTCCCCTCCATCTCCATCCTCTCTCCCTTTTCCTCCCTCTCGCTCTCCCTTGTCAAGAAAGAACATTGAAACAAGAAAAATAGGACATGTAAAGATGGATGAGGATATAAATTGGGATGATGAAATGGAAACAAGATAATTTATGAAATTTCATTGGATGGGAAGAATGAGGAGAGGTAGAGAGGGGAGGGAAGTAGAGAGTGAAAGGGAGGATTGGAGGTAGAGACCGGAGGGAAGTAGAGAGTGGGAGAGGACCATAGGAGGTAGATAGGGGAAGGAAGAAGAGAAAGAGCCTGTAGGAGGTAGACAGGGGAGGGAAGTAGATATTGAGAGAGAGGGTAGGAGATAGACAGGAGAGGGAAGTAGAAAGTGAGAGAGAGGGTAAGAGGTAGAGAGGGAGGGGGGAGAAGAGAGTGAGAGAGAAGGTAGGAGGTAGAGAGGCGAGGGAAGCAAAGACTCAGAAAGAGGGTAGGAGGTACATAGGGGAGGGAAGTAGAGAGTGAGAGAGAGGGTAGAAGGTAGATAGGGGAGGGAAGAAGAGAGTGAGAGAGAAGGTGGGAGGTAGAGAGGGGAGGGAAGCAGTGACTTAGAGAAAGGGTAGGATGTAGAGAGGGGAGAGAAATAGAGTGAGAGAGACAATAGGAAGTGTAGCCGCCCTTCTAAACATGTATGTAAAGTGTGGAAGCATAGACAAGGCATGTCAATTGTATGACGTAACACCTCAAAGAGATGTTCTATAATGGAATGCACTAATTGCAAGATATGCAAAAAATGGATTTGTTGAAAAGGCTTTAGAAACTTTCAAACAAATGCAATTGGCATGTGTATTTCCAGTTATGATCATCATAACACGAGCACATTATAACGCACTTGCATTATTGTCATCTTTGTTTGACGTGTTTTTATCAGTTTTTAGCAAAATCTAGAGATAATCTAGAGCGTACTCCCCATCAAGATGGCACTTTTTTCAATGAAAACTCAAAAAAATACTACCATAATCTTAATCTCTCTGTTAACTATCTAACCATATAATTTTTTTCACATTTTGATTAGGTTTAGTGTTTCATCTTGAATTTCTTTTGTAAGTGTGTCCAGTTTTTGTTAAAAACTAGTGTCTCATATTTTTTACTTTTTTTAACCATTCATCAAAAATTGAAATAAGTTATATTTTTTAAAACTAGACTCCATTCTACATGAAATTAAAAAAATTGATTTTTGATTAGTTTTCAAACATTTTAGGGTGTAGTACGCTCAAATTTCTATTTTTCAGG
This sequence comes from Cunninghamia lanceolata, assembly GCA_027924645.1. Classification (NCBI taxonomy): domain Eukaryota; kingdom Viridiplantae; phylum Streptophyta; class Pinopsida; order Cupressales; family Cupressaceae; genus Cunninghamia; species Cunninghamia lanceolata. The sequence goes on from BSBN01000233.1 coordinate 965,050, forward strand.
ATGTGTCCACTTTAAAAATTACTAAAAAATCAATTATTCATTAAAAAATTATCAGAAAAATTAGGGATAAACTACATGGTGTTAGCTAATTTATCATTAGAGTGATTATTGAAATACTAAAAAGAATTAACATTTTAGGGGGAGCACATCAGACGGTATGTTATGTTTTTTTGAGAAAAACATGACCAATTTGTGTGCTCCCCCTTTTTGAACCCCTTAATCTCAACCATTTTTTGAAAAAATTAGTAGTTTAGAAACTATTTTTAGAGCACTACAACTCTTGTTTTCATTCCATCTTCAAATTTTGAGTGTAGCTATCTTCAATTTCTCATCCAACGTCAATGTTTCCTAATTTCAGAAGAAAAAAAAAGTGGCAACTTAAGACCCTATTTTAGTCCCTCGTCTTTGTGCACTTACCCATAATGCAACACTAAATTTAGAAATCAAGCTTAATAATTGTTTTAACAAGGTAGTAAAATCTGAAACAAGATTTTGACTACAACCATAGCTCATGCAAAACTAGGTTTTCATGAAAAATGCAAAATTTCAAGCAATTTCTAACAAATCAGGCATGCAAATGCAATGCGAATGAATTGTAAATGATAAATTTATGTATTTTGGATCAGGTCTAATGCAAATAACAGAAATTAGTTGAAATTAGATGCCAATTAATTCAACTTTTACAAAAATGCAAGCGTAATATGCCAATTTTTGTAAATTTTCTAATTTTTTCAATTTTTTTGTAATTTTTCAAATGCAATATTGAAAATAATGAATTGAATGATAATGAATTTCAGACCTAATGTAAAAATCAAAGAATGAGTTAAATACAATTGAATGGATGTAAACTATGTCAACAATCACATCCTAGAATGTAATTTTTTCCAATTTTTTCAATTGCAATGAAATGAATGAATGTAAATCTATGAAACAACACTCAGCAATGTGTTAGAAAGTTCAAAACATGGGTTCACCAAATTTTTTTATATGGAAAGGGTGGATTTGATGTTGATGTTTTAGTTTGAATCCTCCTTTCAACAAAACATTCCAAGGGCTTTTCAATCGAGTGCTTCTCCCATCGAGAGGAGATTCATCTATCAGATTGGGTTGCCACTTGGTTTTCTGCTGGGAAATTTAGAAGTTATCACATGATGTTGCTAATTAATGCTTTGATGCTCTTGAAACCCTAATTTAAGCAAAATAGTAATTAAATCTATGAATTATGACAAATGCTACCGGAATTAGACAGAGGGCAGAGAACCTTAACTCACTATTTTTTGTAGTCTAGAAAATAGAAATGTCAGGGACAATGGTGATGGTGCCCTAGTCAAACATGTTACTTTTTCTGTGGATTCCCAATCTCATTCTGACACTAATCACTATTGTGTCTTTAGTTTTTAGCAATGGAAATGCAGAGGACAATGGTGATGGCACCCTTGTATTGGAATCCCACACAGTGTCCATTTCTATTTAGATCCTGAAACTTCAATGTTTCCCTATCTTCTCTACAACTCCACTTTCTCTAGATTTGATACCTATAACCTAAAAACACAAGAAGTGTGGGAGGAGGTTGTGGTCTTTAGAGGCTTGCCTTAGTTAAGCCCTAGAGAAACATTCAATTCTTTTGAACACCGTTGTCAGAGAGAGTGTGTATCCTTGTGGGATAGAGGAAAAAATCCAAATGATAATGATGATAAAACACAATAGATGTCACCTTGATGATGAAGCTCTCATGGAAGGAAGAAGCTCTTCAATGTAATGAAGAGGAATGGGATCCAACCTGGAAAAACAAACACAATAACAATACTATGCTCTACAACACAATGAATGCCTTGATCACTTTAACATAAGCTCATGAATCACAATGTCCATCTAGTTTGCAAATGATAACCTAAAAATGCTTATATATGCAACTATTAAGATTCCCATGAAGAATTTCATATTTGAAACTTATGATGTCATCTTGGAAACCAAATAACTGTCACATACCTGACATTTGAATTTAAGGTAGACCCAAAATAGGACTAGACTAGGGTGCTAGTGCCCTTGTCCACCCCTTTGTCTTTGTTCCAGAATTATTAAATTAGCACCCCCTAGGTCCTATTTGTCACAGACCCAAGGGTTTTCTCATCAGGAGTCTGAATTATCATGCAAAATGCTCTAAATGCAATCTAAGTAGCTGAGAGCTAAACCTTAAAGGAAAAAGCCCCGAAGGGTGCATTTTTCTAACATAACATTTAGTCCCCACTTTAATGTATGTATTGAACACGAGGCCAAAACATGCAAAGAACGAAGAAGACATGCCAAACACATTAAAGACAATACCAGACACACAAAACATAGAGAAGATAGTTACAGTCACACAAAACAAAGAAAATAAAACATTGAAGACACACAGAGTACATAGAATACAATGAATACAATGATTATTTTCTTTTTGATTTTTCCATATGAAATGCAAGATGCCAGTACAAGGAAAGTAAACAAACAAATCCCAAAAAGTGTAGAGGAGTTGTTCACCACTGGTCTTGCACTTTTTGAGAACAGACACACTAAACAAAATCCCAAGGTGTAGAGGAGCTATTCACCACCGGTCTTGCACTTTGAGAACAAGCATGACATACACACACAGGTTGAAGACATGGAGAAAACATGGCAGACAAGTGATGGAGTGAAGCTATTGCTAGGTTCATCACCATCTCAAGCACATTATAGGCACACATCGACGATAGGACTTCACCACAATAGCCACCGAAAACATGCTTAAGGGTTGAGTTAGTCACATATTCACTCCCCGCCTCGTGATGAGGAGTTTTTGAAAATGATAGGATAATGCAATCTCTCTAATAAATACACCATCCTTGCCTCACGATGAGGGCTTAAGATAAAAGGATATGCTCTATATCCCACCTCTGTAGAGGGCTTAAATTATTTTGATTGATTTTTAGATTGTTCAAACACACTTTACTATGATCTAAAGCATGGAGCTTACCTTATATATGCCCCCACCTTAAGGTGGTTAATATCACGTACTGATATCAAGCACGTTAAGTTAGGAAGAAAACACACAAGGGAATAAGAGCTCTCGCAAAGCCCATGCCCCCCAGAGGTGACATGTACTTTACGATCGCCAAACGTTCCCACAAACACATCTCTACAAGAAAGTATTAGTGTCCAAATAATCATGATAAACAATAATGCATATTATCAACTACATGAAAGAGCTAAGAAAGTTGATATTCATGATAAACAAAGTGTGCGGGGTAGCAGTATTGTTAAAGTGTTGTTAGCGAGATAAGATAACATCAACATCAACATCAAGATAGAGAAATCATGGAGTGATTCCACTAGCCAAGCATTAGATAATTTGTTACAACCCCATCGTCACGTATGGACTAGGTCCATTTTTTGATTACTCGTGAAAGGAATGGTAGGTCCACATTAGTATAATATGTTTTTTGTCATCCGCGAGCTAGGTGGAAACACTAGAGGAAGGTTAACAATAAATCAAAGAGGAGAACAAGTGCCTTAGGAATAGTCACGTAGGAGGGTGCCCCCAATTCACCAACTGCAATGCTATGTCCATAAGACACAACACACAACAATGAAATCAGAGGAGAGGAGATATAGAAGAATGATGATACAAATAGAAGGAGGTCATGACAGACGCAGTCTCCTAATATCCTTGACCTTACAAGAGAATCAAGGGTCATTCTAGGAGGCCTAACAACACATAGCACATCACGAGAGATAAAGTGTTAGATATACTTACATGTAGATTGGTCAATGCTAGAATTCGTCATCGAGGAGGTCATCATCCTCCCAATCCTGAATGCTAGATGAAAGTAGTGTGTAAGATACCAAAGCCTAACTGTTGTTCTTATTTTCAATTTCTTCATCCTTAAGCTCTTCTTGGTTTGTTTCAATGTTAGGTTGAATGTTCTCTTGTTTAGTTACAATCCATTGGGCATAGGCTTGTCTTCTCCTCCTCCTTTCTTTTGCTAGTCAGGGTGTTGCCACAATAATGGGTTACACTTTTTGGGACATCCTGATTTTTGCTGAAATCACATATTTTTAGAAAATATAATGATTTAAGACTTGAAAGCTTCCATTTAAAGGATTTTAATTAAGAGGGTTTGATCAAACCCCCTTAGATCAAAACCCCTTGTATAGAACCCCGCTAATTTTAAACCATACCTATAATGGAGTCTCCTCTACACCTATCAAAATGCTGATAAAAAACTACTTTTGATTTACCTTTTGGAGGATCAAATGAATTCGTTTAAAATTTATGTTTTATAAGTATGTACTTCCTTATTATAAGCTTCCCAAAAGTATAATTTTAAATATATTTAATTTGATTATTATATTCATTTATTATTTCTTGTGAATGTAGGTTTTTCAATGACCATCAAGGTCTTTGTTTCATACATACGGAAAAATAGGAAAATATAGAAAAAATTTCTAAGAAATACATGTCCTCTAGGTATTTATGTCCTTATTCCAACAAAAAATAAAAAATTGAATTCTGATTCATACAAAAAAATTATGCTCTTTATAGTACACCTATGTCTAAATTGTAATTGGTTTGACTTCAAAAATTAATAAAAAAAAAATATTCAATAAAAGTTTATGAAACCAAATGCTTCCTCTAGAAATTGTAGTTACAAATCTAAATTTGAAAAAAATAGAATTTTATCCTTCATAGAAAAAAAGTTATGTTTTACATAGTACACATCACTCTGTAAAAACAACGTTTATTATTAAAAACTAGTTACCAAAGGAGATGGAAAAAGAAATGCAATTTGATTCCAATTTTTTTTTTAAAATATATTTAGAATCTACAGAAAAAATGTCACAAATCACTAGTTTGCATCATCTTCAAATTCCTCACAATTTAGTAGCTATAGGTGTCCGAAAGTGAAGATTTAGTTCAAAATGTTCATTTCAATGTCAAGTTTGGCCAGAAAGTGTAACCCAGTATTGTGGGATCACCTAGTCTATTTCCTCTTGTCTTATTTCTTATTTCATCATTGTTGTGGTTTGCCATAGTTTGCACAATAGAGGAGGAAGCACCATGGTCAAATCTCATTGGTCTTGGTGGAATATTTTGTTGTCAATGAAAGCCTCCCGATCCTTGTAAGGATGATAGAGGAGGGACCTCAGCATAAATGTCATCTCCCTGTGGATGAGGTGGGTTATGGAATCTTTCCTTATCTACATTTCTCATGCCAACAATTTCATCAAAGCCATCATAATCTTGGTTTATGCTTGTTTCTTATTCTTCTCTTATTGGTTGCAAAGGAGACCTGGCCACTCAAGCTAGTTGTTTTTCTTTGTATTTTCTGTATTCTATGAAAGTTCTATCTATTCGTGGCTCAGGATCTATCTCAAGTTGTGGCCAAAAGTAATCAAGAATAAAGTTCTTGTCCTTAGCTAGAGGTTGATAATCATTACGATGGATAATACAAATCTCTCCACGCAAAGGATTTTTTATACATTTGTAAATGGTAGAAGGAACAACATTCATAGCTTTAAGCCAAGGATGTCCAAGTTTTACATAGAAGAGGTTAGATAAGGGGATTATATCAAATGATTGATCCACATCATTATCATAGACTGAAACCATTAGAGTTATCTTAACAATTGGTTTCATTAAAGCTCCTTTATGTGTTTTAATTCTCAAATTTGACTGCTCATAAGATTCTTGTACCATTTCATGTTTAAGGAGGAAATATTTTGTGGCCACATTTGTCATGCAATTAGGATCTATGAGTGTTCCATGCACAGGTTGTTCCATTATCTTTATCATGATATAAAGAGGCCCTTTGGTTTCTACCATTTCTTTGTCATGAGGTGTGAATGTTATTTCAAGCTCAGGGCCTCTTCTTTTCGAATGAGTCCTAGGAAAAAACATAGAATTATTATTATATTGAGAAGCCATTTGTAATATTTCAAAGGAGTGTCAAATCATATTTTCATCATCTTCCAAAAGTTATGCAAAAAGCAATTGCAAAAGTGATGTCAAATATGCTTTAAAATGGTTGATTTTTCAACTTTTCTCAATGCAAACAAGTGAAAGAAGAGGTGTTGTGAAGATTTCAAAGAGGTATGGAAAACTACATTCCTAATAACAGTCCACTAATGAAAAATATATTTCACAACACACTTTTGAAGAAACTCTAGAGAGTTGATAAGCCAGAACCTAGTGAAAATAGGCCAAAATATACGATTTTTCACCAAATCTCAATGCAAAAGAGTACGAAAACGGGTCTTGTAAGGAAAATGATGATGGAAATAAACTTGTAATAGTAATAACAGCCACATAATGCCAAAAAATATATTACAACACGCGCATAGTGCCACTCTAGATCAAACCCTAGTGCAAAAATAACAAAAATATGCAAATTTTCACAAAATTTCAATGTAAAAGCCCAAAAGAAAGGGTGTTGTAAGGAAATTGAGAAGGGGAAGCAGATAATAATTCTAATAACATCTAGTTAGTGCAATAAAATCCCTTACAACATTCTTGGAGTGCATGTCTAGCAAGACAATAAGGCCAAATCTAGTGAAAAATGTAAGTTTTTCAAGCCCTAGACATGAAATTTCACAAGGAGGCCACTATAATGAAACACTAAATTTAGAAATCAGGCCTAATGAATGTTTTAACAAGGTAGTAAAATATGACACAAGATTTTGACTACAACCCTAGCTCATGCAAAACTAGGTTTCAATGAAAAATGCAAAATTTCAAGCAATTTCTAACAAATGAAGCATGCAAATGCAATGTGAATGAATTGTAAATGATGAATTTCTATATTTTGGATCAGGTATAATGCAAATAATATAAATTAGTTTAAATTAGATGCCAATTAATTCAAATTTTACAAAATGCAAGCCTAATATGCCAATTTTTGCAAATTTTCCAAATTTTTCAATTTTTTGTCATTTTTCAAATGCAATATTGAAAATAATGAATTGAATGATAATGAATTTTAGACCTGATGTAAAAATTAGAGAATTAATTAAATATAGTTTAATGGATGCAAACTATGTCAACAATCAAACCCTAGAATGCAATTGTTTCAATTTTTTCAAATATATCAATTTTTTTGTAAATTTTCAAATGCAATGAAATGAATGAATGTAAATATATGAAACAACACTCAGAAAGGTGTCAAAAAGTTCAAAACATGGGTTCACCAAAATGTTTTATATGGAAAGGTGGGATTTGATGTTCATGTTTTAGTTTGAATCCTCCTTTCCACAAAACATTCCAAGGGCTATTCAATTGAGTGCTTCTCCCATCGAGTGGAGAGTCCTATATTAGGTTGGGTTGCCACTTGGTTTTCTACTAGGAAATTTAGAAGTTATCACATAATGTTGCTAATTAGTTCTTTGATGCTCTTGAAACCCTAATTTAAGCAAAACAATAATTCAATCTGTGAATTATGACAAATGCTACCAGAATTAGACAAAGGGTAGAGAACGTTAACTCACTATTTTTCGTAGTCTAGAAAATAGAAATGTTAGGGAGAATGGTGATGGTACCCTAGTCTAATGTGTTTCTTTTTCTATGGATTCCTGATCTCCTTCTGACACTGATCACTATTGTGTCTTCAGTTTTGAGCAATAGAAATGCATAGGACAATGGTGATGGTGCCCTTGTCCTAGAATCCTGCACAGTGTCTGTTTCTTTTTGGATCCCAAATCTTCAATGTTTCCCTATCTTCCCTACAACTCCACTTTCTCTAGATCTAATACTTGTATCCTACAAACACAAGGAGTGTGGGAGGAGGTTGTGGTGTTTAGAGGCTTGCCTTAGTCAAGTCCCAGAGAGACATTCAAGTCTTCTGAACACTGTTGTCAGAGAGAGTGCGTATCCTTTTGGGATAGAGGCAAAAATCCAAATGATAATGATGATAAAACACAATAGATGTCACCTTTATGATGGGGCTCTCATGGAAGGAAGAAGATCTTCAATGCCATGAAGAGGAAATGGAATCCAACCTGCAAAAACAAACACAATAACAATGCTATGCTATGCAACACAATGAATGCCTTGATCACTTTAACATAAGCTCATGAATCACAATGTCCATCTAGTTTGCAAATGATAACCTAAACATGCTTATAAATGCAACTATTAAGTTTCTCGCCAAGAATTTTGTATTTGAAACTTATGATGTCAACCTAGAAACCAAATAATGATCACAAACCCAACATTTGAATTTAGGGCAAACCCAAAATAGGGTTGGACTAGGGTGCTAGTGCCCTTGTCCACCCCTCTATCTTTATTTTGGCATTGTTAAATTAGCAACCCCTAGGTCCTATTTGTCACAACACCCAAGGGTTTTCTCATCAAGAGTCTGAATTATCATGCAAAATGCTCTAAATGCAACCTAAGGACCTGGGAGCTAAACCTTAAAGGAAAAAGCCCTCAATGGTGCATTTTTCTGAAATAACAAATAGTTATCGATGTAATCATATTTCCATTCTATAGTTGTTCACCTTCATTTCTAACATTTGGTATCAGAGCCTGGCCAGTTCTATGTCTTGGGTGCAAGTGTGAGGGTTTTTTGAGCTGTAATGGGACTTTTTGGTTAAACTTATTATGGAGATTTGTGTAGAAGCCATGGCAGCATCCTCATCTTGATTGGACATCAAAAAATTCAATGGGAGAAGTTATGAGCTATGGAAGCTGAAAATTGAGGATCTCTTTGAAGAAAGAGCTCAATGGTTTGTTGTTAAAAAAGAAAAGAAACCTGATATATACTATCAGTCAAGATGAGTGGGATGAAATGGACAAAAGGCATGGGGTACAATTTTTTTTGCCTAGTAGACTCTATCCTATTGAATGTCTTTGCTAAGAAGACTACACATGCTTTATGGAAGCGGTTGGGTGAATGCTATCAATCCAAAAGCCTGGTAAATAAACTATATCTCAAAAGAAAGTTATTTTCCCTTAAAATGAAGGGGAGTGATTCGATAGCTGAGAAATTGAATAGATTTAATTTGATTCTAAGTCAGTTAGCTTATGTGGATGTTAAGATAGATGATGAATATAAGTGTATTATGCTTCTTTGTTCTTTGTATGAGTCGTGGGAGAATTTCATTCTTACTATCACTACTAAACTCAAAGATCCAAAGATGGATGCCCTTGTCGCAACTCTGTTGTCATTGGAAATGAGGAAGAAGGCTACGGGTAGCTTGGTGGATGCTCTTAATGTCAAGGGGATCTCTAAGGAAAGAGGACCAAAAGGAGATTAGAAGGGGCCTAAGGAATGAATAGGCCGGTCTAAAACTCTTGGGAAGAAGAAAAGAGTTAAGTGTTAGAATTGTGGTAAGAGGGGGCATGTGAAGAAAGAATGCAGAAACACAAAGAAATAGTTGGATTCCTCTACCAAAAACTCCTCAAATGTAGGTGATGATGTTTTACTTTCTACATGTAATGTTATTTCTAATAAGTAGTGGTTGATTAGCTTAGGTTGTTCATATCATATGACTCCTTATGAGGAATGATTCTCCAGATAGGAGAAATATGATGGAGGTAATGTTTACCTTAGGGATAACTCTACATATCCGTTTGTTGGCTGGGGAAGGGTACAGTTGTGTTTTAGTGATGTGAGAATTAAAACCCTCCCTGGTGTTTTACATACTCCTAGATTGGCTATAAATCTTATCTTTGTTTTGAAGTTGAATGATTCAAGAATGCATGTACCATTTAATAAGCATGGTTGCAGATTGGTGAAAGGAAGCTTGGTGGTAGTGAGGGGAAAAAGGATGGGAATTCTATTTAGGCTTGAGGCCACTATAGTTTGTAGATCCACTAATGTAACTAAAATTGCTAAAAATACATGTATGTTGTGGCACTGCAGATTGGGCCACACAAGTGAAAATGTTTTAAAAATAATTATGAATAATTTTTTTTTATGGTTTATCATATTCTCGTGAGAACTTTGATTTATGTGAGCATTGTGTGTTTGGTAGATAGAATAGAAATTGTTTTCCTTTAGGAAGCAATAGAATGAAGGAGAAATTAGAAATTATTCATTTAGATGTGTTTGGACCTGTGGCTAATGATTCTAGTGGAAAATCTCATTATTTCATTACCTTCATTGATGATGTATCTAGATGCACATGGATTTATTTTATGAGGCATAAATCTAAACTTTTCACTAAGTTTAAGGAGTTTAAAGTCTTAGTAGAGAACCAATCAAGACTTAAGATAAAAATATTAAGATTTGATAATGGAGGGGAATATTGATCTAAGGAATTTGATGAGTTCTGTAAGAATGTAGGTATCATAAGACAAAAGACAACTCCATATACACCACAACAAAATGGTGTTCTAGAAAGGATGAACCGAACAATAATGGAAATAGCCAAAAGTATGTTAAGTGATGCATAGTTGGATAAATGCTTTTGGGAAGGAGTTGTGAGTACCATTAGTTACTTGTTAAATAGATCTCTTTGTAAGGCTCTTGATTTGACACCTTATGAAGTGTGGACAGGTAAGAAAGCTTTTGTTTCACATTTGAAGGGTTTTGGTTGTAAGGCTTTTGTTCATGTGCTTAAAAAAATGGTTTAAGTTGGATCCAAAAGCACAAAAATGCATCTTAATTGGATATGGTGAGAATGTAAAAGGTTATAATCTTTGGGATCCTCTAACCAAAAAAGTTATCTTTTGTAGAGATGTGATTTTAAAGGAACTTAGAGCTATTTTTGATCCTGTACAACCAGAAGAGAAAAAAGGAAGAGGATAGTGCATTTTGATGTATAGAAGGAAAATGCACATTTGGAAGAACAAAACTATGGATTAGGGGATGGAGAAGAAGAATAAGATTCAAGTAAAAGTTTATATGAGGAAGACTTTGTTGTTATACAAGAAGTTGAGAATACAGAAGAACATGAGGAAGAATCTCTTACTTCACCTTTGAGAAGATCCATAAGACAATGGAATCCAATTAATAGGTATAGCCCACCAGATTTCTATTGTGTATTGATTTATTGAGTATCGACGATGAACTTAGATCCTACATGCAAGCTATTCATGCAGTTGATAGTGAATCTTGGTAGCTAGCCATGCAAGAGGAAATGATGGGTGTATACTTGTGTGAAACCTGGGATCTTATACATTTTCTTAAAGGAAGAAAGGCCATAGGATGTAAGTGGCTCTTCAAGAAGAAGTTTAGAGAAAATAGTTCATTATAGAAGTACAAGGCTAGACTGGTAGCCAAGGGCTACTTCAAGAGAGAGGGAGTCAATTTTGGTGAAATTTTCTCTCCTATTACTAAATCATCTTCTATTAGATTTCTTTTATCCATTTTTTTAGCTTATGATTTTGAAATTGAGCAAATGAATGTTAAGACTACATTTTTGCATGGAGATCTGGATGAAGAAATTTATATGCAACAACCTATATGTTTTGAGGTAAAAAGGAAAGAACACGGGGTATGCAAGTTAAAAATATATCTTTATGGTTTAAAATAGTCCCCCAGAATGTGGTACTAGAAGTTTGATTCATTTATTTTGAAATTGGGCTTTTCTAGAAGTGAAGAGGATAATTGTGCATACATTTGATGTACTAATGATCATATTCTAATTATTGCCTTGTATGTGGAAGATATGTTATTTTTAGTAACATCACGTGTATGATGAGTGAGTTGAGAGCTCAACTTTCAGCTGCATTTGGCATGAAGGATCTAGGGGAGTCTAGGTATATTCTAGGAATGGATATCAAAAGGGATCAAAGTAACATAAAGCTTTGGTTATCACAAAGTAAGTGAATACTATTTTGCATAGATTTTGCATGCAAGATTACAATCTAGTTAGAATTCCTTTAGAGGTTAGTACTAAGATTTCATTAGATATGTGTCCTAAGAATGAAGATGATTTAGAGGATACGTCTGATGTGCCATATGGTAGTGTTGTAGGAAGTATTATGTATGCAATGGTTTGCACTAGACCAGATATTGCCCAAGTAGAGTGAGTTTTGAGAAAGTTTGTCTAACCTTGGTGACAACATTGGAATTTTTCAAAGAGGGTTTTAAGATATTTGTGTGGTACTTTTGATTACTATTTCATTTATTTTGGTACTAACAATGTGGATAAGACATTGGACACATAGGGTTTTGTTGATGCAAATTGGTCAGGTGACGTGGATAGTCGAAGGTTCACTAGTAGCTATATGATTACATTTGTTTGCAGGAGCTGTGAGTTGGATGAGTAAAAGGCATTCCACCATTCATTTATCCACCAACAAAGTAGAGTATGTGTCTACTACTCATGTCTCTAAGGAGGCAGTCTAGTTATAGAGATTGTGTAAAGCCATTGGTTATTATTTCAAGATTATTTAGATTGATTGTGATAACCACAGTGCAATATGTTTGGGCAAGAACCCCTTGTATCATGCATAGACTAAGCATGTGGATGTTCAATACCATTTTGTTTATGAAATGATTTCTAATTGATAGATTGAGTTGAAGAAGCTTGATACTCAAGTGAATGTTACAGATTCACTTACTAAACCTGTGAGCACAAAAAAGTTTACATGGTGTAGGAAGGCCATGGGACTTGTTCCTAGTGCTTAATTTTTTTATATTTGTCCTATGGATGTATTTATGTATGATTTAAAGTGGGAGAATGTAAGGATTAAGGTTACATTAACCTTGTAAATCCTATGTAATTAATTACTACTAATATTGTTTGTAAATCATTCATAAGGGATGAAGTATTCACCAAGTAGTGATCTTATTTTAGCTGCATGTTTGATCTCAATACTTGACTGATGTAGGTTGTCTGGGAGGTGAAGGGGGATACTTCCCAATGGGGTTCAAGGGGACCATCCCTTGGCAGGGGCTCTAGGGGCCATGCACCCTAGTGGGGGTCCTGGGGCAACCCCAGAAGCCACATTTTATATATAAATTACAATTGTAGATCTAGATTGTTCATCATTAGGTCACATATATGATGGTAGAGGTTATGTTATCTTTTCTTGCTAGAAGGAAATGCCTTATGATGATATTGTATTACAACTACGGATGAGTATGTACATGATTCACCAATGTTGAAAATAGTTTTGTATCACTTCAAATTTATCCCTGGTTATTACAATGAATCATGAACATGTAGGACCTAACCTACTCCTACTCCTATAGCTAACATGATGAGGGTTTGATTAAAATAGTGATTGATCCATCCCCAATATGGAGCAGTGCCCACTCCTTTGGGAAACAGAGTCATAAACAATAAAGAGGAAGGAAATGGATCTAATAAGCATCAAAATAAAACTAAAACATATTCACATACATTTTTGAGATTACATTTCATACACTGGGCATAATTATTAATCCTGAGCCAATTACAATGATCCACTTGCAACAAAATAAATGACTCAACACAAAGCTTTTATTGATTTAAATGCTATCATACATTATCAAATCCCTGTTACAACATACCAACAAGTGTGGTACGAGAAAATACATAAATGGGTTCATATATTCCCCTAAATCATCACAATCTTCCATGGAAACATGCCACTACATGAAGATGTGCATTACAATGCTTTCCTACATTGTATGAAATGCATTCCTCTATTCACTACCCAGATTGGCATGATTTGAAGCCGTAAAATCAACTTAAGGCACTCACAGACCAAACAATTGGTTTAGTGACCAACTAGTAAAACATCTTTCAATCATGTATATATAGCAATCTATCTTCTTTTGCATCCTGGGTAGGAAAAAACTACCACACCAACTACCATTACTCCTACAATTAATCCCATCTACTTCCACCACCAACATGTACATACTCATCAATTTTGTATTCATGGCAGCCAACAAGCAGATGGGCATTTAAAATAAAAGCCCATCAAAAAAGTCTATAATTCTTTTATGTAACACTTTAAAATATATTTAAAATTAACTTTAAAATATTTTAAACTATTGCATTTATACTTCATGCTTTACATTTGATTTTTACATTTCAATTTGCCTTATTAGAAAAATTCTTCTATCATGAACCTTTGGACTATCCTTCTTTTCCTTTCTTCATCCATCCTTGGCGCTTTAGTTTTGTTGTCAGCCTTTTTTCCTGATCAACAAACTACAAAATCAACAAACCTTTCAGTTTGCTAAATTACTTATCATTCCTTTTTTCACCTTTTCTTCTTCTCGTCAACAATTCCTCCCAATGGCGAACTTCATCCTTGTCTACTTTTCTCTTGTCTCTTTTGTTTAATCATCCCTTTGTTGGTAAAACCACTTGTCGATGAACCTTACGATTCATGAACCAAAAACTTTACTGACAAATGACTTTCTTTTCTTTCATCTTCCTTCTTTACCTTTGTTTCTGGTTTGTCAGTGTTTCTCTTTATCAATGAAAATTATTGTTGATGAACTTGAAGGTTTACGAACCTCCATGTTTGCTGACAAGCACTTGGTTTTATCTTGTTTCTTCACTTCATCCTTAATCTTTTTCTTCTTCCTTTATTAGTGAATTTGGTAGTCGGTGAACCTTTTGGTTCGTGAATAGCTAAGTTCACCAACATAGGCCCAACAACTTCCTCCTTGCATTGCCCTATTGGCCAATTGGGAAATTAGAAAAAACTCAAACCTACGAACCTTAGTCAGCAAATCAGTAGGTTTGCGAACTTGTGAACTTGCCGACAAGGCAATACTTAAGCAATTTTTGAAGGTCTTGAACACATAGACAAATAATAAGGAAAAACAAAAGGGGCATGAAGGATTTTATGCTTAGAATTTTTTATGAAGGGGGCCCATGGAAATTATCTCTAATTGGGTATAAATGATGGGTTAGATAGGCAAGGCACAAGGTAGGATTTTTGATGGGTTTTAGGGAAAAACAATGCAAGTTGGGAACTACACTTTTTAATGTCCCAACACATTCTATAGTTGTTCACCTTGATTTCTAAAACAAACTTATGAACCTACCAGAAATGGTTGGAAAGTTCTCAATTTTATTGAAAGGCCAACAAAAAGGAAGAAAACAAAGGTGAAAAGAAAAAGAAAAAGAAAATGAAGAATTGATTTGGCCAGTTCACCAGTTTACAAAATTGCCAAATTTTTTAAAATGAATGAGGAAGAGGATATGAGAAGGAAAAAAAAATCATTTTAGCAAGTTCATCAATTTGCAAACTTACAAAAAATGCCAAAGAGGGAACAAAAAGAAGTGAGAAAATATGAAAACGTGAAATGTTTTGGTGAGTTCGTAGGTTCGCTGAAACATTGAAATGATTTTTTGTTTTCAAAAGTGTCAAAGTGCCAATGAAGATGAGGAACAAAAAAAGGAAAATAAATAGGTCTTTTGGCTAGTTCGTGAGTTTGCAAACTCACCAAACTACTGAGAAGCAAACAAAAGCTAATTTTTTAAAATTTTCAAATGGCTAAAGATGAAGGAAAAGGTCACAAAAATGAAAATGTAGATAATGTTAGTGCAGATACACATTCAATGCCCAACCACCCCAGTATAGTTCCACAAACACCATTAATGGGGTAGGTGAGCTCCAACTACCATTTGTACCTACATAGCATCCAGGCCATTCATTATAGGGAAGAAGTAATCTAAATGCATATCACTTTCAATGTAGATTAGTGTGCAACATTTGAAGGCTATAAATGCAAATTTATTCATTTCAAATGGATTATTCTTGCAGTTTCTAGGTGCCAAAAGTGTCGAAGCTTTCTAGGGTTTCAAAAAATGCCAAGTCTAGGTCTTCAAGAAGGCATTGATCAGAAAAATATATAGATTGTAAAGGTGTAATTGATATCATCTTATGAACTTCTCTAGTATTTTATGTATTTTTTTAGAGAAAATCCCTAAATCATAGCTAGGGCTTCCTCTTGCCAGATTATGTGGTATGAATGTAATTTTAGATTTGATGAATGTAACAACTTCTTAAAACACTGCATGATTTTAGTGATCATCTATGTGTTATGTGTGGATAAATGCAATACTATAAGGGATCACTAAGTATATTCATTGTTAATTATCATGTTTCTATGTATCTAAGTATCTCAAAAATGTTTTCATACATTTTGTGTTGTTTTTTTTCTTTGATCAACTGATGACCCTATAGCAAATTGGATAGACACCAGTTTAGTAATGTATTAATGACCCACACTTCTTAAACTAAAAAAAAAATCCTTTAGTTGTAGAATAGGATTAAGTTTTAATTTGTATGTCTCATTTGGTTCAGTATTTTAACTGGGGAATATTTTTAGCAAGCTAGCCAAGTTTTTATCTAAATGAACCAAATTTACATACTTGCATCTTGCATTATTTCAAAGATACCCTCATCAGCTTTATGAGAGGTTTTTATTGTAGTAGGTTATCTTTTTATATAATGACAACCTTTGGGATAAAAACTACAATTTGGGTACTATTTATGTTTTATCTTTTCATATGCCTTGTGTTATAATCAATTCCTATTGAGGGACACCTCTAGGAACACCCTCCTAATTTTAGTTGAGATTAGAGAGAAAAGAAGATTACCCTGATGCAGGAGCATCTGTAAGTCATTCAAGTAAATTGAGACATTGGAGATTACCACATTTGCACATTAGAGCCTGCGAAGCAGGAATTAGCATCTACATATCATCATCTACATCGTATCCAAAATTTAGGTTATTTGGACTTGTTTCCTGAGAGAT
This sequence comes from Cunninghamia lanceolata, assembly GCA_027924645.1. Taxonomy (NCBI): domain Eukaryota; kingdom Viridiplantae; phylum Streptophyta; class Pinopsida; order Cupressales; family Cupressaceae; genus Cunninghamia; species Cunninghamia lanceolata. The sequence continues at coordinate 981,726 of BSBN01000233.1, forward strand.
ATCACTATCAAAAGATTACATGTTTTCATAGAGCAGAGAAGACAGTGTTCAGTTGAGTTCTAATGGGTTTGTGGAGCAATTCCATGACTTGCAGAGAAAAATGGAACATCATTCAAGGTATTTAGGACCTAGATGATCTTCATGGAGAACTGCACCAATTTTCATCCATTTGTGGAGCAATACCATATGTTTTAGGCTGGACCTATTTGTTTTGACATGTTTCATACTACCTGTTAGAATCAGGCTAACAAGATAATGATTTGAAGGCTTGCATATGATATAAATGAAGGATAGAAGATTGTTTCAAGGCAGTGACGAAGTGTGTGAAGATATGATGTGAAAATATGAATTGTTTTGATCTAGGAAGGCAGCAGAACAGAAGCAGAAGATAGAGTAGAGAGTAGAAGAAGATACAGATCAGTAAATAGAAAAGGGAGAAAGAAAAAGAAGACATGGACGAATGATGTTGTATGAATGTTTTGTAAGCCTGGGTTGCGGCCTAGCATTTGAAAAACCCTAGTGGCATATGTAATGTGATTTGGAAATCTAATATAAGGAGAAGTGATCTTTGAAGGCTAGGTTTTTTCCCTTTTAGGGTTTTCCTAGGATAAATCATGTGTCATGTGTTATAAGAATCTCTTATCATTCTATTGTTATCTGTATGTTGTTGTTACATCTTTCTTATGATCATGGTGTTAGTTGTTTAAGGCCGCAAGGCTAGATAATCCTTCATTGGACTCTCCTACCTTGATTGCATCAATTGGTATCAGAGCTAGTTATGAATCTATTGGGATGGTTGTGGATCTATTGGGAAGGAAGAAAATATTGAAAGAAAGTGTGAAACCCTAAAAACATAACAATAATCAACATGGAAGAAAGATCAAGGTAGGGAAGATCACGCTTTTCACATCAAGTTGTTTATTCGGTTTGTTTCAATGGGGAAGATTGGAAAAAGGGTGAAAAAGGAAAATGAAGACCTAACATTATAGAAGTATATTCTCGAAGAAGAATTGTGTGAAATAAAAAGGCATAACTCATAGTTGATAGGGAAGATAAGGGAACTAGGAAGAGACAAATATGATACTCTTGAAGAACAATTGGAAAATCTAAAAAGGAGGAATGAAGAATTAGAAGAAGAGCTAAAGTTGTTTGAGCATGTCAAAAGGAGTTTTGAAGAATTGGAAGAAGGATTCAAGTTTTTTGGTCAAATTGAAAAGAGGAACATAGATCTGGAGGAAAGTCTAGAGAAGTTGAAAAAGGAAAACAATTTACCAAAGAATGAAATATCTGGATTGAAAGAACATGTTAATCAGTTGGAGCAGTCACTTGTACATGCAAGAAGTAGAATGAAAACCTAAGATCTAAGCCTAAAATTTGTGATGTTTCTTGTGATACTAATGACTTATGTGATACTACAGAATCTTCTTTAGTCAAGGAAGGTAAGGTTTAAGATAACAATGTAATTGAATCTAAAGTTTTTGGTGGTGGTATTGGTTTCAAAATCATGCAAAGAATGGGATATGAAGGAAAAGGATTGGGAAAGTGTCAACAAGGAATTACAGAGCCTATTGAGTTGGTAATGTGATCATAAAGTGAAGTGTTGGGAATTAAGGTGTCTCAACCTTTGCAAATTCCTAATGTTGTATTTATTTATCCCATGTTGAGTTGGCTTTGTCAGCACCTTGTGTATATGCAGCAGGGTAAATTTTGGTGACTTTGGCAGCCGCAATTTACCCCTTGAATAATTAATGAGGGTTTGGGGGCAGTGCCCCCAAGCCAGGGTCAAGGGGCGTAACCCCTTGCGGGGTCTAGGGGCAGCGCCTCTGGCGCACTCCCTGTCGCAGTACAGGGCGAGGTCGAGGAGCAACACCCTCGTGGGGGCTCGGGGGCAACATCCCTGAAACCTCAAACGATTTTTAATTAATGACAAGTGTCGGTGAGTATCTCTACACAAGAGAAAGGCATCTTTGGGCGGTCAAGAGAGGTTATGACATGTAAGAGGAATATGATATTTTTAGTCAGTGTATGACAGATTCTATGATAGCTGTACATAAGGTGCGTAAGAGCATCTGTCATAACCTATCTTAGGACCAGGTGCCCACTTCGAGATGGGATGTTGGACAAATGTCCTTAGGTGTGAGTTTTGGGGCATGAGTCTAAGATTGACGCCCATCTCTAGAAGGTTCCATATTTGCCTTGTAAACTCTATATAAACAGGTGCTTGGATGGGAGATAGATAACTTTTGTATGAGTACTATTATGCTGCCGGAATATCTCCAGATTCAACATTCGAAGACTCCTGAAAGAGCATTGTCTCTGAAACTGTATTGTAATCTATTATTGTTTATTGTAATACATTTGAGTTGTGTTTTGGAGTGTGGGGTTTTTCACCCATAAGGGTTTTCCCCACATATATCTTATCTCTCTCTCTTCTGTCTACTTTCTGTGTGTATGTGTATTGGTGCAATATCTCATGTTAATGGTTTAACATTGCTGTAATAGTTAGGATAAAGTTGAATTTGCATAGCCCTCTCCTCATTAGATTAGTGTAGGAAGCATTTTCCGCACACCTAGCTTCCTTTCATGAAGTCCTTAGATATATCAGAGGTAAGGATGTTGTCACCAGTTCAAACAATCAACTCAGGAAAGGAAAGGTATGCATTGTCGTTATTGTAATAGACATGGACATGAAAATGAAATGTGTTGAGATCTATACCCTTGTAAGTTTTGTGGATTAAGGAATCACTCTGAAAAGATGTGTTGGAAAAAAATGCAAAGGAAAAAGCCTATGACAGGTTGTATACAGAAGGATTATGGATGGATTGATGGACCGAAATGGAAATATGTTACTTGTATGTTTGAAAGGAGGTATAGGTTGAAGTATTCATTTGTTGGATCAAGATATAGAGAAGGAAGACCACATGTGGAGAAAAACAAAGATAGAAACTCTTACCATAGAGGGTGGGATGACAGATAATTCTAATGTAGTAGCAGAGGAAGCCCTAATTCTTACCGAAATGAAGGATACTAGACAAATGAAAGAGGATTTGATAGGAGAGGAACCTATTTTCAAGTTTGGAGGCAAAAAGCATTTAACATTGAAAGTCACCAAGAGACTAATGATGGGGAAATAGTAAATAATGCAAAGGTAGTTTATGTAGAGGAAGAAGAACCTACTAAATCACTAAGTCTAATAGAGAAACCAGAAGAGGGATAATTATTGATCTTATGGAGAGTTGTGTTGTAGAACTGAGAAATCAATGCAAGAGAAAATTTGTGTAAACAAGTGTGAAGCATAAGAGAAAAGGGAAGTTCATATTGTAGAGAAATAAGGGATGACTAGAAATTCTACCAGAAGAGAAAGTTTGTGTACCAAAGTAAACTAAATATGGGTGCAGGACTAAAGAGAAGCCTAGAAGTAGTATATGTTGAGAAGAATCTAGAAGATTTTGATGTGTGTAGAAGGAGTTGTAGATAAAACCAGGGATTAGATAGTGTTGCAGAGGGAATTCAAGGATGTATTCACTAAATCAAGAAAGAAAATGATTATTTTGGAAGATGTTTGAGACTACTTGACCCTTAATTGATTGAAGTAGACATTGATCTTGAGGTAGCCTACAAGTGTTTGACAATAGAGCACTGAACTGAAAGGCAGTTGTAACTATTGGGAATTAAGGTGTCTCAACATTGGTAATTCCTTGTATTTTTATATTGTATTTATTTATTTAATGCCTATTGTATTAATTGGATGCAAATCCTATGTTGTCATATTGTGGGAGTCGGCATGGTGATGTCTCATCCTACATGGCATATGACCACATGTAATTTTGTCCTCACATGAGGAGATAGGTGTCCCACTTAGTCGTAGGAATATTTTTCCATGTGTGAGCATCTTGGATGTTCTGTAAGGGAATATTGACCAAAACGGTCATGACAGATTTCTATGACAAAGTTATGACATGTAAGAGTCAGAAATAGGAGATTCTACGATAGGTGAAGACATGTGTCAAAGAGCATCTTTGAAAAAGACATCTTTGGGCACCCCAAGGTGGACTATGACATGTTGTAAGAGAATATACTATTTATAGCCTCTGTATGAGAGATTCTCTTACAATTGTAAGTTATGACAACTATGACAGATTCTATGAGGGTTGTAAGAGTCATAAGAGCATCTGTCATAGCCTATTTTGGAAATAGGTGACCTCCTTGGGATGGGGTGACATGACAAGTGTCAGGAGAGTCCTATAGAGTTGGACAAGTGTCCATAGGCATGGGTTTTGGGCCATGAGGCCACGTTGGACGCCCATCCTAATGTGGAGCCATATTTGCCTTATATTTGTTATATAAACAGGTGCTTTGGAGAGGAGATGTACTACAGGTTTGACAAGTACTATTATACTGCCATTTTGTCTCCAGATACGAGTGTTGAAGACTCTTGAGAGCTTGCATTGCAACTGTATTGTAAACCATTTCAGTTTTGATAATACATTATGTAGGTTTTGGAGTGTGGGGTTTTTCCCCTGATAAGGGTTTTCCCCATGTATATCTTGTGTCTCTCTCTTCTATCTCACTTTATGTGTGTATGTGTATTGCTGCAATATCTCCATTGTTATTTTTAACATTCTATAATTGTAAGGATAAAATTGAATTTGCACTCTCCTCCCCTCATTAGATTGGTGTAGGAAGCGATTTCCACACACCTAGCTTCCTTTTAGCAACATTGTAACCAGATCGCTAAAGCTAGACCATAATAAAATAAAGAATTTGAGGCAGCTTGTGGAGAAGCCTTGCTCAGACCTCTGACCCTTGAGGCAGTGCAATGACTTGCAGAAGAATGTTGAATCTAGATCACTAGGAGTAAGAAGAAACTTGAGGCAGTTTGCATGGATGACTTGAACAGACCGTTGACCTTGAGGTAGTTGCAAGTACATGTGAATAGACCACCAAACATATCCTAAGAGACAACATTAATTTTGATAGAATATAGGCTAAAGTGAAAAGGTGCACTTTTCAATAAACCCAGAGAGTCTAATGCAAGAGCATCCAGAAGTCATTCAAATAAATTGAGACAGTTGCAGAGTGTCATGGGCAGACATTAGAGATTACCACATTTCACCGCATTTACACATTAGAGCTTGTGGAGCAAGAATTAGTATCTACATATCATCATCTACATCATATCCAAAATTTAGGTCATTTGGACTCATTTCTTGAGAGATATCGCCATCAGAAGATTACCTATTTTCACATAGTAAAGCAATCAATGTTCAGTTGAGGCCTAATGGGTTTGCAGAGCAATTCCATGACTTGCAGAACAAAATGGAACATCATTCAAGGTAATTTAGGACCTAGCCGACCTTCATGGAGAACTACACCAAGTTTCATCCATTTGCAGAGCAATACCATATGTTTTAGGCTGGACCTATTTGTTTCTACACGTTTCATGCTACCCGTTACAATCAGGCTGACAAGATAATGATTTGAAGGCTTGCATAGGATATAAATAAAGTATACAAGATTGTTTCAAGGAAGTGACGAAGTGTGTGAAGATATGATACAGTAAGATGAATTGTTTTTATCTAGGAAGGTAATAGAGCAAAAGCAGAAGACAAAGCAGAGAGTAGAAGAAGATACAGAGCAGTGAATAGAAAAGGGAGAAAGAGAAAGAAGACGTGGAAGAATGATGTTGTATGAATCTTTTGTAAGCTTGGGTTGTAGCCTAGCATCTAAAAAGCCCTAGTGGCATATGTAATGTGATTTGGAATTTTAATATAAAGAGAAGTTATCTTTGAAGGCCTTTTAAGGTTTTTCCAAGATAAATGGTGTGTCTGTGTTATGATCATCTCTTATCATTCTATTTTTATCTGTATGTTGTTGTTACATCTTTGTTATGATCATAGTGTTAGTCGTTTAAGGCTACAAGGCTGGAAAGTCCTTCATTAGACCCTCCTACCTTGATTGCATCATACCCACTCCTATAACTTGGCCCTTAATCATCATCAACCTTTTGATGATCTCCTTTCCTATCTCTTTGATGACACCACTATCCTTGGAGGTTATGAAACACTCTAGGGTTTTAAATTTGCTATTTTGGGAACCAATAATTTTTGGTGATAGTTAGGGACAATCTAATTCTAGTTAGAAAGGTTTGTAGCTTTGCAAGTCTATAAAATTCTTGTGGTTACAATAGTGAATTAGTTTTCAAAGTAGTCTCTTCCAAGTGGCAAGTGGTGACTCTATTTAGGTCAACCGAGAAGTCAGTTTTTAGTTAAAATAATTTACCATGGATAGAAGAAGAAGAAGAAACTAGGGGCAACCTAGTCATGAAGACCCCTTAAGTTATACTAGAGGCTAGCAAAATAGATGGAGAGATATAAATGTTGATGAATCCTCTATATTGAATATTCAAGATCAGGGAAAAATATCAGGAATGAATTGACACATTTATAAATTTGATAGATCAATACCAATACACATCAGAAGATTCTCCTAATAATATACTAAGAAAAAATAAAAGAGAAAATAGAGATGAATTTGATATTAGGAGAAATGAAAACATCATTGGTAGGGGAAGTAGATATAGGTCTAGAGAGGTACTAAGAGGAATATTTAGCGTGCAAAATGATGAGGCACATAGACTAGCCTAGCATCCTACTTCCCCCACTAGGTCATTAAGGAATGAACATGTAAATATTCATCATAATGATGAGAAGCTAATGTATATAGATGTTGATGAGAGGGAAAGGATTCTTAATGAAGAACATTAGACTTACTTGATCATATCAGATAGAAAAGATAGGAGCTACAAGAAAAAAATGAATAGCAATAGGCTCTACTTGCTCATCAAGCCTAGCAACAAGGTATGAACCTAAGTTGGATGCATCATGTTCCTAATCAACCACCATAATAGCCAAATCAACAATTTCATATCATTCCAAATTCTAGACCTACAATTTGAAGACACGCTCAAAGGTTCCCTCCAACAAAGCAACCTCTTAGAGCAGAGAGGTATAAAAAACTAGAATTCTTTGCTATCATTTATTTGACAAATCCTATTCCAAATGAAATAAGAGGAAAGATCCCAAAGATTTAAGGAAATAATGCAGTCACTCGGGAAAAACACTTAAGACAATTTATCAATATCATAGATAAATATGAGATAGACCATGAAGATGTGATGATGAATTTATTTGTTCATTCACTAGAGGAAAGTGCCAAGGAATGGTACAAAGTTCTCCTTGACAATAGTGTTGATTCAATGGAGGAGTTCATGAGAGTTTTTAGATTACAATATGAGGATATGATTTCTCCCAAGTTTGTCATTCATTAACTTATCTCCATCAAGAAAGGAGTAAATGAAATAGTGGTGGACTTCAACAATAGGTTCATCATGACCATAAGGAAGGTACCTCTAAATCTTAGACCATATGAGTCATGTGCCTAGTTCTATATTATGGTGCATTTGATTCAAAAATTTGGTATTGTCTTCAAGATAAGAATCACCAAAATTTGAGGGAGGCCTATGCTACACCCATCCATATTGAGAGTATTATGAAATCATCATGTAAGCATGTCAAGAGATTAAATGTAAAGATATCCTACGTAGATATGAAAATTTACCCTCCAAAAGAGGGAAAATATGCATGAAAGTTATACAAGTGAAGAAGTACTACTTCTTTCACTAAGTACAATATATGATTCCCCCCATATGAGAGAAAATGATAGAAGGTCTATGAGACCCGCCCCCCATAATACATTTCTTGTTGTAGTGAGGTTGGATAGTTGACAAAGGATGCAGATGTAGATCCAAGAACATCGAACAATGTTCCTTCCCTTAGGAAGAAATGGAACCACCTGAAGGTTTTGGATATCTTCCCATGCGAGAAGATGTATGTATGATCTTGAATCATGATAAAGCTGATCCAAGGATGATGATGCCCATGTTGATGTCTTCAAAGAGTGCTCAAGTCTCCCCATGTCGATGCCGAAGGTTGCCATAATCAAATAAGGTGCATGGCCAATAGATGAGGATGATGACGATCTAGAACCATGTGTAGGATGATGTGAAGAATGAATATATGAAGAGAAAAATGGTGTTGTAGCTTCATCAAAATTGTCATTGAAGAGAACACTGATATTCTCAATGTGTGCTTCCATGTCAACAATACAGGACTCTACAAATAGACAAGTGATGTCATGTAGAAATCTATCCCAATCAGCAACGCTTGGAAGAATGATTGCCTATTGCAAAGAAGTGCTAGAATCTTTTGAAGAAGCGGCTCTAAAATCTGATGAAGCAAAAGTAGGAAGTGGTGAAAGAATATTTGCCAATGCAGGAGGTGTAGAGAGGAGATTCAAGTGGGTATGTCTTTGTGTCATCAGTATAGTCAAGACTTTCCCAATATGCAAGTTCCTCTTCAGTATCATCATCATACAAAGGATCATCAACATCATCAAGGGAAAATAGTATGTCTATAGTAGGATCATTTGGGAATGGAGGTTCATTGGGATCTCCATACATTTCCCATAATTTGGTCCAAAGAGCTCTAGGGCAGTCGACTTGTGATAGAGGAACCCACTAAGTGTGGTTCATAACACTTAAATCCATTAATCCTAAGACATGATTATTCTTATTTTCCCATACAATTTTCTACTAATATCTTCTTGGTTCAGGAATAATCCCATATAGATGTGGCAATAAGTGAATCCATTGGTAGTGTGCCAGGATACCATTGTGCAAGGACTTGTAGTTTCTATTTTCCAAGGTAATGATAGATGACTCGTTATCACAATTAGTTGACTTAGATAAAATACCCCCTTTTTGAACTTTATGTTAGTTCAATGATTACAAAATGCTTATAGAATCCCCCAGAATTAATACATGAACTGACACTTTATAAGTTGAGTGCATGTAAAACCCCCAAATTGCTTGATTAAACCCCTTAACTAAAAGTGTGGAAAGAAGTGTGTAAGTGTACTAGACATGACTCAATGAAGTGCTCTCGACATGACTCTATGGAATTACTGTTTGCCACAACTTGGAAGAGTTCAAGGCACAACTCTATACACCCCCCTAATTCAACAAACATTAAAAAATTGAAATACCTTTGCAAATAATACAAATTAGGGTATATGAGAAAAATCACATGCCTAAAAGGATTACGGTAATTTTATGGTAGGGAATGGTAACTAGGAAAGCCTATAGGAGCAACAAAATGATGCAATTTAATAGGTAGGGGCAGATTGAGGCTTCTTTTGTACCTCTAGATGCCCTCTTCATGCCTCCTCATGCCTCTCTTATGCCTCCTTATGTAGGGTTCATGCCTCTTTTGTGCCACCTTGTGTAGGGTTCAAACCTCCTTGTGCATGGCTCAAAGCCTGTGTTTCCCATAATGACGACTGACATACAGAAGCTATAAACTTCATTCATCTACCCTTCATAGAGTTTGTCGACTACTCTCTTCAAAATGGTGACCTGTAACCAAAGAATGATGATGGTTTGAAAGAGAAATTGTGGCTATAAAGTGGCTTCATAATGGTGATGCCCTTGCCCTTCGGGAAGAATCTAATCCTCAAGGATATGGAGAGCCTTCTAACTATGAAACAACAATATGTGACATTGAAACAAACAACAACATAAGATTGATAACCTCAATGAAGCCTTGTCAAAGGTGACTACAAATGAAGGCCATGATCCAGAGAACAAATGATCATTCATGATTTGAAGAGGGCTTGAAACCTCCAAACTAGGCATTAAAATTCACCAGAAATCCATGATGGAGCTGCCAAAATCTTGGAATAAGCAGTCAAAATGGCCAAGAATTGGCTACACAGAGAAATATTCCCCAAAATCACCTCGAACCTAAAATGTATAGGGGCTATAAACAATCTGAATATGCCAAAAAGCACTCAAATCTACTTACGAAAACTTGCAAAATGTTAAATTTTCAATTTTTTTTTACATTTTTACAAAAACTTTCTAGACGTCAAATAGGGGATTTATGCATGAAAATGAACCAACAAGCTAATTAGCATAGCTTTGATACCATGTTAGGAATGAGGATCTACTAAATGCATTGCTGATAACAAATTGGAGTAGATTGATAGGTAAATAGGCTTATACATATAGGAGAGGATAGGAAGTTATTAGTTGAGGAAAAGACTCCTCAAAACTAGTGTGAGTGGCTAGTTTAGTGGGAAACTTGGTGACACCTATCCTAACTACCCAACAACCTTGACACCTCAATGAGACATGTATCAAGATTTTATAAAGGCACACCTAAGTAGGCTTATGCTTAAGTGTATGAAATATACACTAACAATGACAACTTTGAATAAGCCTCTCATAGCTAAGGATAAATTCAACAAGCTCATGGGAGCTATGAAATATATATTCTATAAAGTAGAAAGGAATGAAAAATGGCTTCCACCTCAAGGTGCAGCAACGTATTTCAATAAAGGCCAAAGATTGAATTATAGGCCTTACAACATCGACTAGTCTAAGAGGTCACAACAAAATGACAAACATGCAGCTCCAAAACAAGTAATCTTCAAGCAGGAGAATAAGAAAGAAACCCCAAACCCTTTGAGAAGAGATCATGCCAACTTTAAAGAGGTCTCCTCATGGTGCAAGGCATGTTTCTTTCCCCATGATTTGTGTAGTTGCTCATTCATTGAGTAGAGAAGAAAAATTCCCTAATGAAGAGGGTGGTGCTGAATACTATGATGATGAGATCAGTCAATTTGACACTAAGTATTATGACCAAATGGGTGAGGATGTTGATTATGAAATTTATGGTGAAAATAATCATGTTCTAGACTATGATTACAATGCAATCCCTAAAAGGTATGAGTTGTCAACTCATGACTTTAAGCATTTGAGAGACCTCATGCAAAAGAACTATTAGTAGTCCAAGACATCAAGGGGAGACATGAAGACCCTAAATAATGTAGGTATAATGAAGGTTCAAGGTGGATACTAATTGAGAAATATACATGTTCCTGTATAGTATAACCCTGATACAAAATCAACTAAGAATGAAGTAGATACTGAAAAAGAAAAGAAAAAGGTGGATCTTGAAAGAAAAATAGAAGTTTTCAAAAGAAGGTTCCTGAAAGGCAGAAGGTCCCAATGCAACAACTAGTAGTAAAAAATAAATATGTACAAAAAGTTATAGTATATGTGGTGCAATCAGCTGCTACACCAGTCCTAGAAGTTCAAAGTTCAAAGAATGATGCTAAGCAAGATCACCAGAAGAAGATGTTAAGGGAAAGGATAAGAAGAAAAAAGTTAAAGGTAAGGACATTTCTTCTAGCCAATTTATACCTTTCATCTTATATGCAACTAATGTTACTATAGCATGTGACACCCCTCTACCAAACTATAACCCTATTGATATGGCCCAAGTTTTAGTCAATTAAAGGTTTCCTTACCAATAGGGGAAGCTCTTAGAGTCCTTGAGCATAGGGATAGAGTTTTTTCATATATCACTATTATCAATAATCCAAGGCAACCTTCTTCTACCCTAGGTAATAATGATGAAAGTAAAACTAAAGAAGAGACTATAGAAGTGTATTTAGGGTCATCTATTGTTAATAGACGGCTAGATATTGATACTTTCTATACAACATTGATTATTAATCAGAAGTTGATACATAATTATATGCTTGATCCTGGATCCTCTAGTAATGTCATGCCATTAGAGGTCATGAATGACTTGGGTCTAAAAGTGTCTAGGTCTTATATGCTTTGTCATGGATTCTAAGGAAGTCAATGTAATTGGCCATGTGAAAGATGATGAGGTCTAACTTGCTTCTTACCCTAATAAATAATTCCTAATGGATGTAGTCATTGTGGATTGCCCTGCTAAGTGGGGTACTGCTATCTAGAAAATGGGTCACTTTTATGGGAGGAAGTATCCAAATGGACTTATCATATGCTACTATCCTAGTCCATGGAGTGGAAATGAAGTTGTATAAGGAGAATAAAATGGACAATGGTATTGAGGATCATTACAAGGCGACTGATGAAGAAATGTTTTTTGATATTAAGATTGATCATTTCATGGGATATTGTGACAACAATGTTCTTGAGATTAATTCTAATCCTCCCCATCATGTTGTCCCTATTTGTGGACAATGTGCTTTTATGGTACATGTTCAAGGGAATGTTCAGATGCAAGTGCTGTTTTGGTATCACCTGATGGGGAACATTCCAAGCTATCCTTCAACCTGGATTTCCAATACACAAATAACATTGTTGAGTATCAACCTCTTTTATTTGGTTTGAATATTGCTCATAGGCATGGAATCAAATGTTTGAGAAAAGGGGTATATTTGTGTGAAGTTTATTTACATTTCTTCAACTTATAAAGGAAGTGAAGAAGCTTCCAAAATTTATAATATTTTAACATTTTTTAAATTCTCAAGAAAGAATAAGTGTGAATGAGAACTCTATATATGTAAGATTTTCATTTTCTAAAAGGAAGGAAGAATAGAGTGTCATTCTGTTGCAAAATTTTCATCAAAAAATTCTTTGTTTTGTGTATATCCGCTCTTGTGTATGGTTTATTATAATCATCCAAAAGTATTACAATTTTTGTTTGTTGTTTTACACATGGTGATGTCTATAAAATAAGTTTATATGTTTTGGAATTCTAAATACAATAGCATTGTTTGTGAACATAACACTCTCTTATGTAAAAAGAAAGCAATGTTTAAAATAGATCTCTTTCAAATTTTTAACAAATTGTTATCAAAGAAAGCTTGAAGAATTTCAAATAATTGACTTACCATCACTAGTGTGGGTAGTAGTCTCACTCAACCTCAAATTCATATCTTTAATGGAAAGAACTATGAATATTGTAGTAATAAGATAAATATTCTTTTTTTTTCACAAGATGTATGAGCTTTAGTAGAAAATAGTTTTTTTTAAATGAGTCGACCGGGCAACATAAAACGTCTTGAGATAGGCAAAGAAAGACATATTGAAAGAGATCAAAATAATGATGTGGAAGTTCTCTTTTTATTTAGTAGGCCATGGATTAATCCAGTTTCCTCAAAGTTGTAGTAGGAAACATATCTAAAAGATCAACCACAAATATATTTTTTAATAATACAAGTGAAAGAGGAAGAGGAAACATTCACAATCATTCTCATGATTAGAGGTATGATAAAACCCAAGTTCAATGTCATTACTATAAAAATTTAGATATTATGCAAATAAGTGTAGGAAAAGGTAATTTGTCATAAATGGACAAAGTGTAAATTTTTAACAAAAAATTAGAGTGAAAATAAAAGTAGTTGTTCAATTGTTATTACTTGTAATATTACTTAGGAAGGAAGAAAATATGTATGGCTTATGGATAGTGGATATAGTAAGCATGTGACTAAATGTAAAGACGTGTTTGCAAGTATAGATGAATCTACAAAATTAGAAGTGAAATTGTGAATTGATAATAATGTGTCTTATGGGTAAATGGACAATAAATATTAAAACTAAGGTAAAAATAATTACATTCCAGATGTGTATTATGTTCTTGGACATGAGCACAATGTAATGAGTATTGGAAAGTACTTTATAAGAGATATAGAGTTTATTTTGAACATAAAATATGTGTGATTACAGGTAGAAGTACAAGTAATGAATTCATTCTATAAGTTGAAATGACAAATAATAGAATGTTTCCCAAGTTGAAAATTCAACATGAATTGTTGGTTGTGTTTGTTCAAGTTATCACTATATAGAAAGTAACTTAGATGTTATCACTCCCTCCACTACAAATGCTTCATCTTCACCTTGTTAAGGTGTTGTGGTAGTGATACCTTTATCTATATTCAAATTTGACATAAGAGACTAGTCTTGGCTTTGAAATTTGAGGTTTGGACATTTAATTTTTAGTGGTTGGAATTTGTTGCACAAGCAAAATATGGTAAATGGTTTAGAATTAATAGAATATCCAAATTAAACTTGTGAAGGTTGTATTAGCAACATAGAGAATCTTTCCCTATTAGAAAGTCATATTGAGCTAAGGTTTCTCTTTAGATTGTTCATTCAAATCTAAGTGGATGTATGCAAACACCTTCTATTGGTGACAACATTTATTTCTTGACCTTCATTATTAGTTTTTATTAAGGGTAAATGCTTTTGACTAGATCTATGAGTTGAAAAGATGGATTTTGAAAGGTCCCCATACTTTTACAAAGACCAATAAAGAACTCAGACACTCAAGCATCAACAAAGAGGAAGACTGATGTTACACTTAAATGGCTAGGAGGAAGTAAAAAAGATGTTTTGTGATAACAGTTCATCCATAATATTGCCTAAGAATCATATTTTCATAAAAGAAGCAAGCATTATGATACAAGATGTCATTTCACAAGAGAAGTAGTCAACACTAGTGAAATTTATTTGAAATTTTGTAGATTAGAATATTAGTATGTTGATATATTGATGAAACCCGCTACAAAAAGAGATTTTGACCATCTTAGAAAAATTGGGTGTCCTTGATGTACAACTCTAGTGATAACTTAGTAAAGATTTTGAAAAATATTCTCTTATTAATTATAAATCTCCTCTCTTTCCCAAAAGGTTAGTGTTGTGCAATTTTGCACACCATTTCAAAAATTTCAAGGTATGAGTCAGCCTATTCTAAATGGATGGTGCAGCCTATAAGTCCATAGAGAGTCTTCAATAAGGCGTGCCACGTCAAAGTAATGCACATATTATAGACACAACGTGGGCCCATCATAAGGATATAGTGTAGCCTATGAGTTGAAAGATGCAGCATAATAATGAGGCATCACCAACATCCATTCATAGTAATCAGCACAGGGAATAAAGGCAACCGGCCCATGAAGAGCCACTATGAAGTTCAATGGAATCTCTTATCATTTAACTACTTGGTCTGTCAACATCCTTCGAGATTTCAAGAATGTTGTCTTAAAATACTACCAAAATGAGCTCGCAGACCACTTCTATACAATTGAAGTCTGCAGAGTCAACACTGGCAGGTTTCGGTTCCATGAAAATTACAGGCAAAGAGATGGTAAGACTGAATTGGAGTTGGTAGCATGAGCCAATAGGAGTTTGGGCAAGCAAAGCATTCTCCAAGTCCAGTTTGCTAGAGGAAATAAATACAATGGCAGATTCTGATGACTACTTATCCTACACAACAAGTGTCCAAGTTTATGACAATGAAGCAATTCTTCATGTGGAATCATTGGGCCATTATTTACAAGTTTGCATATAGAGATGGGCCGTCTATGAAGCTCAGCACACATAGCCAAAAGAAAGCTCACGCAGCCCATGTAGTATAAATCTCTCAATATAGCATAGTGCCACCATTTTGAAAGCACAAGCCTTTCATATTAAGTGCGTAGCAAACATCAAGAGCATGGCACATATTCAAACCAGAAATGCACCTCATGAAGGACACTGCCAATGAAGTGTGGCGCTGCCTGTTAAATGCTGCCCATAGCAAATGATAGCGCAGCATATAGACGCAGTGTGCCACTGGAGAATTTTATAAGACTCTATGGCCTGATCTAAAAGACTCAGTCATTAGCATAAAAGTGCAAGGCATAATACAAGACATGAGCCATAGAAGGAAGCGACCTATACCAAAGCACAGTGAGCCTGTGGAGAGTCAAGTGGACCTCTGTTGAGGGCAATATAGCGGCAAATAATATCAGTCATAAGCAATTTCAATAAGGTGCAGACATTCAGTAGGATCGGCCTTATTGAAGTGTGGCGTTGCCTTAGAGTAAGGTGCAATCTTGATGTATATGGCGCTCAGCATATGCAAAAAGGTGGGACTGCATAGAATAACGGCCTCTATGTAGAAGATGGGGCATCACAAAAAGAAACCCATCATACAACATCAGGGACTCGAGCCAACAGTTGCGGCACGCAGCTTAGCAAATATAAGCGCCATACAAAGGAAGTGCGGCCATATTGAATTCGAAGTGTGTATACAGAGAACAAAAGCAATGGCACTCAGGTTTTCAAAAGATGGCACGCCAGCATCATACGAGTTTGCAGGCAGAGACACAGGAATCGCTCAGCAAGCGTTAGATGCAGAAATGATCCAACGACAGGCACATCCCAGGGGAAAACAGTGAAATGGAGCAGAATCAAACGCTCAGGCAAGGGATAGCAGAGAAATTTTGCTCAAGAATGAGAGTCAGTTTGCCACGTGAGAGAAGTGGAAGATAGTTAAATAGTTTCTTTTTGGATTTAATTTAGCCGATAGGCTTTTATATGTGAGCAGTATGGTGCTCGGAATTGTCTCACGCTGTGAAAAACACTTCACTCCGGTTGTTCCTATCGGCGTATTCCTTGAACCTCCTATGGGTGCAAGTGCTAGTTAAGTATTTTCCAAAGGAGAGTCAAGTGAGTCATTTGAAATGAATCATGAATAAAATAAGTTGATTCATTTTATTAGTTCCTGCCGCGGGCAGGTATACTAATGCATCGGCTGGATGCATTTTTTTCCCCTATTCAACCAATCAAAATGCAGAATTAAAAAACATTGATGCATATTGTGAAAGTTTTAGAATTTATTTTATTTTTGAGTAATTTAAAAATAGTATTTATTGCTTTTCCTATTGGATGAGATTCTAAATAGTCAGTGTAGAAAATAATTTTTGTTTTTTTTTAAATAATAAAAATAATAATGAAATGCACTTGAATGTATACATTATTGAATGCATATTTATTAGTTCCTGCAATAAGGGACGGAGAGTTGTGTTGGCATATCTGTCAGAAATCTTTTTAATAAATGCATATAGGGTAGATTCAATGCATATAATAAATGAAAAATAAACTTTGGTTTTGTTCTATAATACTACTACCGTCTAAATTTAGCTCTACGCTACATCAGAAGGCTGGAGGTTTCAGTTTGGTAAATTTTTTATTATGCTATGCATGTTTTATCTAAACTAATCTGTGTAAGCAGTTGAAGTTAGGGTTCTTAAGTTCTGCGGTTATTGTATACTTGTAGTTTGGAGGCTGTTTTGCTAGGGATACCTGGTATGCTTGTAAATGCTTGAAGAAAAATTGCACTTCCTTTCAGTTTAAATGCTAATGTCTAGGAGTATCACAGCAGTCAATTCAAACATACATGCCTGAACAAAATGCTACTAGAATCGTATAACTGTCTAGTGAACTCACAAGTTAGTCACAGCCTGCCTAACTTGAAACTCATTTACAGTGGTGAATATTTAAAAAAAAAACTTACTATATTTCATAAGCATTTTAGACTACCAGTAATTTTTGCTTGCTTCTTTTTTAGCTTTGAAGTTAGCTGAAAATAGCTAAGTGTTGAGTATGTTTTTTGATATGTTTTGTAAGCTTCTTGAATTCGCCAGTGTATAATCCCAGTGGATTTACAGAGTTATAAAGGGACTCAATGACTCCAATGGTTCCTGCCGTTAGCTGCCAAGCAACGATGCATAAATTAAAATCAACCTCAGGAAAAAAATGAAAGAAGCAGAATTAACGGGAAGACGCCTAATTATCCTCGTACTTCATCGTATACAAAACCCTAACACTGAGAGTGATTAATCAAGTGCTATTTCAATGGCAAAAAAAAGTCAGTATTAGCTATGTAAAAAAACAAAATCCCAAAAACTTACCAGAAAAGTAGATTTCCCTGCAGCGCTTCTTCATCAAATGTCAGCTCTCCGTCAACTGCTCAGCTCCTTCAACCTTCATAAGTTGCTGCCATAGGAGAGCACAACTTAAGAGCACATACATCTGGTAGCTGTGTGCGCCAATTTACTGGGTCAAAAGAAATGTTCTTGCTTTGGCTTGTCTCCTCCAGCTACCGAAAATATCTCTTTAAATTCAGAATTGGATTTGATGTGTCGGCGTAACTTTAGGTGTAATGATGGAGATTTTATTGTGATCCTGCATCTGTGAATTGAATGAGGAAAAATAAGCATCTTCTATTCACCTGCTCAAGACATGGATACCTGTATCTTTGTATTTCGATATTATAGAAAACTGCAAATTAAAAAACCTAAAAAAATTTAAAAACTCGCTTTCTCATTTTCCATCTAGAAGACTTCACACAACAACTCAAGTTTCTAATTTTTGAAACCTGGATCCATCAATAATTTGCTCACTCTGAGTTCAATATTTACTAGAAAATGGATGTTTCATTTCTTGGATCCTAGAATTCTGTTGGGAGGCCATAGAGCCATATCCATACTTCTGTGATTGTACAAGAAAAGTTACAGTTGCTACGCTTGCACCCAAAAAAATGTGACTGTAGAAAGCCCTCGGCATGATTCATAGCCATGAATTAAAAAACCTACTTTTATTTATTGTCTTTGACATTCGTAGGGTCTCCAAGAGGACACATGTGTTGATAAACCTGTTGGGCTACAACTGTGCACCTCTGAGACAGGTGGCAAAGAATGGTTAAACTATTCAAGCTAAATTCTCCTTCGCCAATCCTTACCTCTCTCTGATGAGCCTTCCATCGGCAAGACCATCGAAATGTTACACCGACAAAAACATCAGCTCTCCTATCGGCAACCACCTTAACACTCCTGCCGATGTCAATCTCACGCCGATGGGTGACTTCGATTATGTGCCTATCGGCAGGATAAATAAGAAATCTCACTGAAATGTTCCATGCACCCTTCCATCGGCAACACAAGTCTCATCGGAAACCCCCAAAAATGTTATGCCAGTGCCTTTGTTCATGCCGATGAACCTTCACTCTTCTCTTCTTCAGTGAGACATCTAGCTATCGGTGACCGTTTAGTTTGTCACTTCAATTCCTGTGACACAGATGGAACTCAATACTCTTGCCGATGTGCATTCTATTTGTCTTGCTCCTCGGTGAGACTCTATCCATCGCTCTGACTTTCGGCTTGTCCTTCGATCCTCAATCTCACGCCGATGGGTGACTTCGATTATGTGCCTATCGGCAGGATAAATAAGAAATCTCACCAAAATGTTCCATGCACCGTTCCATCGGCAACACAAGTCTCATTGGCAACCCCCAAAAATGTTATGCTGAGGCCTTTGTTCACGCCGATGAACCTTGACTCTTCTCTCCTTCGGCGAGACATGTAGCTATCAGCAACCCTTCAGTTTGTCACTTCGATTCCTGTGTCACTCCGATATCAACCTATCATCGAGACTTCTCTCCACTCTCCCTGATGATAAAACCATCGATGAGACTTTCGTTATCGGACCTTCACAAATTTCTTTCACCGATGCTCTCACTCTTGCCCATGTCTTTGGCCAAGACTACTATCGGTGAGACTTTCACCGTTGGAAGAACCTAATTTCGGCAAGCTGATATCAATCCTTACACCGATGCCTTCTCCGTCAGTGACACAGATGGAACTCAATACTCTTGCCGATATGCATTCTGTTTGTCTCGCTCCTCGGTGAGACTCTCTCCATCGCTCTGACTTTCAGCTTGTCCTCTGATCGTCAATCTCACGCCGATGGGTGACTTCGATTATGTGCCTATCGGCATGATAAATAAGAAATCTCACCGAAATGTTCCATGCACTCTTCCATCGGCAATACAAGTCTCATCGGTAACCCCCAAAAATGTTATGCCGACGCCTTTGTTCATGCCGATGAACCTTCACTGTTCTCTCCTTCGGCAAGACATGTAGCTATCGGCGACCCTTTAGTTTGTCACTTTGATTCCTGTGTCACTCCAATATCAACCTATCACTGAGACTTCTCTCCACTCTCACCGACGATAAAACTATCGCTAAGACTTTCGTTATCGGACCTTCACAAATTTCTTTCACCGATGCCCTCACTCTCGCCGATGTCTTTGGCCAAGACTACTATCGGTGAGACTTTCACTGTTAGAAGAACCTAATTTCCGCACACCGATATCAATCCTTACGCCGATGCCTTCTCTGTCGGTGACACAGATGGAACTCAATACTCTTGCCGATATGCATTCTGTTTGTCTTGCTCCTCGGTGAGACTCTCTCCATTGCTCTGACTTTTAGCTTGTCCTCCGATCCTCAATCTCACGCCAATGGGTGACTTCGATTATGTGCCTATCGGCAGGATAAATAAGAAATCTCACCAAAATGTTCCATGCACCCTTCCATCGGCAATACAAGTCTCATCGGCAACCCCCAAAAATGTTATGCCGACACCTTTGTTCATGCCGATGAACCTTCACTCTTCTCTCCTTCGGCAAGACATCTAGCTATCGGCGACCCTTCAGTTTGTCACTTTGATTCCTGTGTCACTCCGATATCAACCTATCATCGAGACTTCTCTCCACTCTCACCGACGATAAAACCATCGGTGAGACTTTTGTTATCGGACCTTCACAAATTCCTTTCACCGATGCCCTCACTCTCGCCGATGTCTTCGGCCAAGACTACTATCGGTGAGACTTTCACCATCGGAAGAACCTAATTTCGGCACACCGATATCAATCCTTATGTCGATGCCTTCTCCGTCAGTGACACAGATGGAACTCAATACTCTTGCCAATGTGCATTCTGTTTATCTTGCTCCTTGGTGAGACTCTCTCCATCGCTCTGACTTTCGGCTTGTCCTCCGATCCTCAATCTCACGCCGATGGGTGACTTCGATTATGTGCCTATCGGCAGGATAAATATGAAATCTCAGCGAAATGTTCCATGCACCCTTCCATCGGCAACACAAGTCTCATCGGTAACCCCCAAAAATGTTATGCGGACGTCTTTGTTCACGCCGATGAACCTTCACTCTTCTCTCCTTCGGCGAGACATCTAGCTATCGGCGACCCTTCAGTTTGTCACTTCGACTCCTATGTCACTCCGATATCAACCTATCACTGAGACTTCTCTCCACTCTCACCGACGATAAAACCATCGGTGAGACTTTTGTTATCGGACCTTCACAAATTTCTTTCACCGATGCCCTCACTCTCGCTGATGTCTTCGGCCAACACTACTATCGGTGAGACTTTCACCATCGGAAGAACCTAATTTTGGCACGCCGATATCAATCCTTACGCCGATGCCTTCTCTGTCGGTGACACAGATGGAACTCAATACTCTTGCCGATATGCATTCTGTTTGTCTTGCTCCTTGGTCAGACTCTCTCCATCGCTTTGACTTTCAGCTTGTACTCCGATTGTCCATCTCACGCCAATATGCTAAGCGCAAACTTCTCCATCATAAATTATTTAGATTAATCAAAAATGTCTTTTTAGGTTTTAGTTATGTTCAAATATTATTTTAAAATTTTAGGATAATAATAAGATAATTATTAGTATACAAATTTTTCAAGATAATAATTAATGTACATGTTCTCTTCAACAAATGTGTTTATTATTAGTTCCTGCCATCGGCAGGTATACTAATGCATCGGCTGGATGCATTTTTTTCCCCTATTCAACCAATCAAAATGCAGAATTAAAAAACATTGATGCATATTGTGAAAGTTTTAGAATTTATTTTATTTTTGATTAATTTAAAAATACTATTTATTGCTTTTCCTATTGGATGAGATTCTAAACAGTCAGTGTAGAAAATAATTTTTGTTTTTTTTTAAATAATAAAAATAATAATAAAATGCACTTGAATGTATTTTGAAAAAAATTTAACATTATTGAATGCATTTAAAACTAAGTACTGTGACATGTCTTATCTATTAAAATCATATATTTTTTTTGATATAGATGTCTTGTCTGTTTTTAAAACATATTTCTTAAATCATGTTTATTCAGATTTGGAGAATTTGGAAAAGATTTTCCCGTGTATTGAAATTTGGGAAAACATTAAATTATTCAATGTACATTCATGTATGCATTGAACGTTCCGTAGCTAGCCTTCTGTTTTGTAAAAAAAATCTTTTCTGTCAATTAATAGCTCTCGGTGATACACAGTAAATGCTTAGAGGGCTGCATAATCCACAAGTCTGGCTGTGGAAAATCTTCATGTAATACTTTGAAGACCTTGCAAGATGCTACAGGAAGAAAAGGTATGGAAGTCAGTACATTTTATATACAATTTAAAAAAAAAATTATTTGGTTTTAATTTCTTTATGCAGTTAAAGGTAGGTGCTCACCACTATCACCATCATTTTCTGTGGTGACTAGGAGCTGTTAGCAGAAGCTGGTTGTTTGAGAGTATTACATTGTTGTAACTATAAAACTTGTAAGTGACTGCTTTTAAAAAGCCTTTTTTATAATTTTTGGTTTATGTTATTTATCAAATTTGCAATCTGAGTTCATGAGTTTCTGTGAGTTTTTGTGACATGAATCATGAGGTATCTCTATTTCACTGACTATATCCTCTATGACACATATACAAATATATTCATTTGGGTCATGGGTGTGCTCTACTTGGTGTCCAGCTATCTGTGTTTCACTGATTACATCCTGTATGACACATAAAAATATATCCTTTTTGTTTATGGATACATTTTCAGACCACATTTGCATGTAACAAAAATTTCAAGGCACATTGTAACAAGTGATTAGTGCCTTATACAAATCAGGCAGATACAATTGTAGAAAGTTCATAATAGTTGTCAAAATTGTTGTTATTGCAATTTATATAATTGTCTAGAAGACCAAAGAGATCATTGCATCTGTTAATGATGATTTCCTATTAGAGTGATTCATGATTCTATTCATTTAACTGGTGATGTTATCCTTCTTGTTCATATCTGTCAACAACATTGTACACTTTTGCATCTTGTTTATATGCTATCTATTGTTCTTTTTGTATTTCTTTGGTGCTGGTTAACTATTCTTGAATATAGGTGCAAATTGACAGAGCAATAGTAAGTTGCGAAAAGTTCTTGTTACACTTTTGCATTTTTGTGTCAGCATTTCTGCAAAAACAATTAGGTTCATTTAATTTTTAAATGTTTGTTTGCAATTTGAAAAAAGCAAAAAACATAAACAAAGCAGATTTCAAAGTTCCAGGTCAACATTGCTTTTACAACACAATTACTTCTTATTTCAATTTCTAAAATGCCTTTTGTTCTTATGAATAATTGAAGTTGACTAACAAATGATAATGCCCATCTTACAGGTCCACCATTTTTTCGGTGTTTCGACTATCAACAAGCTTGCCCTTATTTAAAAAAAATGAAAAGAGCAAGAGTATCAATAGATTAAAAACAAAAACAGATCATAGATGTAGAAAATTACAAATTAACATTACAAACTCAAATTTCAAATATCGATTATGCATTGAGAAATGAGGGATTGCATAGAACAAACACATCTAAATACAATGTAGGCGATTGCTTATTTGACTCACTAGAACTTTTGATTCATTATCAATACACATCGATTCAATTACGCAATGGGACTATTGACTATTTCTTGGATTGCCTCACACAAGGTCATGCAGAAGCAATAGCCTCATATAATTATGAATTGGATAGTCAAACATTACATGAATTACATATTATACAAACTGTCGAAGAATACTTGCATAGAATGTGTCTCTCTGCAGTGCCAACTACAAATAAAAATGAAGTTGGACTATGGGGGGACATATTTTGCATTCACTGGCTATCCAAATGGCTAGACATACAAATATGTGTTTGGTCAATGACATCAGGTAAAAAATACTTGCATTTCAATCAATCATCTCATCGACAATCATACTCTCTTATTTCATGATACAAATCCCCTTCATGGACATTTTGAACCACTTATACCCTGTCAAACACAAGTAATCAATACTGAATCAAATATCACATTTAGGAAATTAAAGCAATTTATAAGGACTAATCAACAACATCATCTTGGTATTTCTATAAAAAAACAAAACATAACAAATGGCAACACCAACTCGCTTCACAAAATCAAACAAAAAATACGCGCTAATCAAAATATAGAAAATGCAAGCAACAAAAGCAAATGCTCACCATCACCAATAGAATTATTCCACAAGAAAATTCAAGACACACCAAAGCATGTTTGTACAATTTGTCAAACTTTGCATTTTAGAAAGGATATTATGGCTTTCAAAGACAAAGAAAAGCAAACATATTATAAACTAACAAATCAAAATCACATTGTATTGACACACTCTATTTGTCACATATGCCATAAAGCATTGAAGCAATTGAAGCTTCCTAAGTATGCAACACCACAACATATTCAAATGAATAAACCTTTACAATATGTCAAAATGCTTTCACAATTGGAAGAACGCCTTGTTTCACTAAGAATTGCATTTGCACAGATTTGGGAATTAGGATACAAAAGACCACAAATACGCGCTAATCAAAATATAGAAAATGCAAGCAACAAAAGCAAATGCTCACCATCACCAATAGAATTATTCCACAAGAAAATTCAAGACACACCAAAGCATGTTTGTACAATTTGTCAAACTTTGCATTTTAGAAAGGATATTATGGCTTTCAAAGACAAAGAAAAGCAAACATATTATAAACTAACAAATCAAAATCACATTGTATTGACACACTCTATTTGTCACATATGCCATAAAGCATTGAAGCAATTGAAGCTTCCTAAGTATGCAACACCACAACATATTCAAATGAATAAACCTTTACAATATGTCAAAATGCTTTCACAATTGGAAGAACGCCTTGTTTCACTAAGAATTGCATTTGCACAGATTTGGGAATTAGGATACAAAAGACCACAAATAGGGTTGACTGGATCCATTATCAATGTTCCAGTCAACATGAACATTATACAAAATGCATTACCACGATCTACGAATGAAACATTAACAATAGCAGTTGCACTTAAAAGATGACTACAATATAAAAATGCATATCAAAAGGGAATGGTATGACCAGCTATTATAATCAAAGCTTTGACCCAATTAAGCAAGACAACATTGTACAGAATGTTCATCTTAATAACAAGTGGAAAGAATTTCTTGAAATCAATGATGAAAGTGACATAGAAAATCAACTTCCTACAGGTGAAACTAACTCAGAGTCTGATACAGATGACCAAAATCCTTGTGAGACCTTGGTACATGGATTCACAGAATCTAAATGTATCCATGAAATGCAAGACAAAATTATAGAAGTTGCACCAGCAGAAAATCATTATCCTATTAGAATATTTAAAGACAAATATGCTGAAGAAATGAATTTCCCTACGCTTTTCTTTGGGAAACCTCGTAATGACGACATTGTCAAGAATTTCTCATATCAAAAAATTGCACGATGGGAGCTACTCCATTCAAATAGACAATTTGCATATCATACAACAAACCTATTCTTTAAAACTATCAAGATATTGATACATCAAGTTCTATCTACAATGTGGATAAGAATCCGTAAAGGGCAGTTAAAAGGTAGAAAGTTAATAGCAAAAGATGTCAAATGCAAACCCAACCTAGAGAAAATACTCAAATCAGACATTGGATATGTTGATTTCAAAAGAATAAGAATATCTCTAGATTATTTACATCAATTGAAAAAAAATGTCTTTGCAATGATCCGACAACTTGGACCACCTACATTTTTCCTTACATTTACCAATGCTGAGCAATATTGGGAACACCTTTCAAAAATACTTGAAGAGTTGCATAATACATTTCATGCATCTTTAGAACAAGAATATGACAAAAAACAAGAAAATAATATTTTCTATCACATCAAGAAAGATCCTGTCACATGTGTATGCTATTACAGACACAGAATTAATGCGCTGAAACAATTGATATGCACAGATAGCTCTTTCTTCGGAGAAGTCTTGGATTATTTCTCTGTAACATAATTCTAACACCGTGGCAATGAACATGACCACTTTCTTTTGTGGATTAGAAATGCTCCAGTATACGGAGAACATAGTATTGCTAATATTGAACAATTTGTTGACAAATACATCACTTGTAACACTGATAATCTACCTCCTGAGATAGCAATTCTACACAAGCACCACCACACAAAACAATGTCGAAAATCAAAACAGCATTATTGTAAATACAATTTTCCATTTCCACCAATGAAAAAAACTATGGTTCTTGAACCCTTGAAGGAGAGTAATGAAGTCATAATTTCAATGGCAAAAAAAATCTTCTCAATGTTAGAACAGTCTAATAATGAACAATCATATTCCTTTCAAATGTTTTTAGAAGACATCAATTTGAATGAAGATGATTACATCACAACTATTAAATCAACAATACGTAGACCTACAATTTTCTTAAAACAAAGCCCTTCACAAATATGGAACAACAGTTTTTCAAAAAAAATACCTGAGATATGGAAAGCAAATATAGATGCACAATTTGTGCTTAATGCATATGCTGCAGTAATGTATTGTAGCTCTTATATGACAGAAGTTGATAAAACAATGACAAATGCATTTAAAAGAATTCGCAAGGACCATCAACAAAATAATATTGATGCTATTAAAATGATAACTCAACTTGGAAATGCATTACTCAACCTCCAACAAATGTCTTCGCAGCAAGCTGCCCACATTGTCCTGTCGCTTCCACTAAACTATAGCTCAAGAAAATGTATATTCATTGATACAAGAGCTGATGGCGATCGAACTTTTGTTCTAAAGTCTATAAAACAATTAAACAATGAACCAAATGAATCAAAAAATAGAGCTTGCAATTCTCTAATAGATTACTACTTGGCATGGCCTAAAACAATTATGCATATTTGCCTTACACAATTTGTATCCGAATATAGAAAAGATGGCAACCTAATGCATCGAAAAGCTAAACCAAATATTATACGTTTTATGAATTTCAACAAACACACTGACTTGGAAAATTATTGTAGAGAACAACTGCTACTTTACATACCCTTTACAATAAATGAAAAAACACTGAAACATGATTTTGATTCATGGCATAATGCTTATTCACATCATAAAAACACAATTAATGCTAATCGCATCAAATACAATTACAGCATAAACTCTGAATGGGGTGATATTGATAAAGCTATTGGTGAGATTGATTCTGAAAATGATTACAATCCCAACCAGTCAATCATTTTAAATCAAAATCCATACAAAGATTCATACAACATAGAACAAGATTTTGAAACACTAAAGCATAACAAATCAAAAAGTCATTTCTCTAATGCCTTTGAAATTGGAAAACTTCCACATATCATAGACAATATCGAATACTACAAATTGAGATGCATGTTAAATAATGAACAACAAGCGATTGTAAAAGACATTGTGTTGAAGAAATTAAAAAATGACAAAACTCCACTACACTTGTTCCTAACAGGTGGGGTAGGCACTAGAAAAACATTTATTGCAAAAGCAATATATCAATCCCTTCTTCACATATATAATAAGTCCATTGATAGTGATCCAGACAAGCCAAAAGGTCTAATAGTTGCTTATACAGGAAAAGCAGCATACAACATAGGTGGAGTAACATTACACTTGGCATTCCACATACCTTTCAACAAATCAGAATTTGTTCCATTAAACAGTGAAACATTAGATGCAATGTCAAAGCACTACCAACAATTGCTTGTACTCTTAACAGATGAGATTTCATTAGTTGGTGCAACTTTTTGCGTTGCATTGACAAACGACTAAGAGATATAATGCAAATGCCTACTACACACTTTGGTAATCTTGACACAATTTTTTGTGGTGATTTGTATCAAGCACAACCTGTCCGTGATTTAGTTGTCTTCGAAAATAAAGCAACCCTAACTGAATTAATGCCATACAACTTCTAGAAAGACAACATAAAATATTACGAACTACAATCGACTATGCGACAAAAAGATGAAAACTTTGTTGCAATACTCAATAGAATATGTGTAGGTTCACAGACAAATAATGATATAGAATACTTGAATAACACTTGCTTGCGCTCACCACCCATGGATCCAACATTCCCTTTTCTATTTTATAGAAGGAAAGATGTTGATGCACACAATCAAAGAATGTTATCAATGGTCGCTGGAGAGCTAACTATATTGAATGCAATTGATGAACATAATGAAAATTGTAATCAACTATGTCTATATAATCATACAACTTCTTTACCATCCCAAATACTTTTGAATCCAAATATGCTCATAGAAATATATGCAGGCAATTATGATACACAAGATGGTCTAGTCAATGGATCAGATGGAACATTTAAAGCACATACCATATCCAATGGCTTTGACATTGTTTGGATCAAATTTAATGACCCAGACATTGGCCACCGTCAAAGTGCAAAATTGGCACAATGCTACACCAATAGTATTGACAAAGAATGGAGACCTATACAAAAAATATCGAACAACAAAAAAATAACTATTAGAAAACAATTTCCAATTCAGCTAGCTTGTGCTAGAACCATACATAGATCTCAAGGGCTGACAATGCAAGGACTGGCATTTGATCCTATGGGCATAAGCCAACATGGATTAACATACACAGCACTTTCACGAACAAAAACAATCCACACACTATTCTTGTTAAACCCTCTTATCAAACAAAATTTCAAAATTAAAAACAAAATAGTACTTGAAATGTCTTGTCTAGAATCAACAGCACGCTGGCAATTTGAAAATGAGCATAACCAACAAAAGACTAGTTCACAGATACTATTGTGTACATTAAATACTCACAATCTACATCTACATATAGAAGACATCATCAATGACACTGATATAATGGCATCTGATATCTTGTGCCTTCAAGAAACACATATGCAAGTCCCTGATACCAATAATGCTTTCAAAGGTTTCAATTGTTACTCATCATACCATATACATGAACTAATGTCTTTAACTAACAAAAACATATCAGTCTCTAAAACAACACAACATTCAACATCAAATACAGAAGCAATAACATTAACAATAATCAGCATGGACAATGAAATTAACATATGTAACTTCTATGCCAAACCAAATGCTCCATTTATAGAAGTCATAACAATCACTAACCAAGTACTTTCATGTCTTGATGAAAACAAAACCTTGTACCTTGTCGGAGATTTCAACATTGACATGTGTACAGAAAACTACAAAAAAAGTCTACTCATAAACCATATGCAAAATCACAATATGCAATTTCTGATGAATGAATCTCATGCTTTGTCTAGACCATTGATCGATCATCTATGGTCAAATGCACCACCACAAAATTTTCATGTTTACAAATCAGAAGCATACTGGACTGACCATCTAGCTACTTTTTTAAAGTTTCAGCCCTTTCAAAATACTGAATATTCTTAAATATGTCAACTATTTCTTCTTTGAAAATGTCTAAATCAACAAACATGGAATTTGTGTAGCTTCGTCGTCTCAATACAATTTGATTTTAAATGTTGCTTGCAAATTTGTCCTATCCTTTTATTGCATAACACCAATCATCCATATTATACTATAACATTAGATCATTAACATGTTGTAATTGTATTTACACAAATTTGTGCAAATGACAAACGGATAAAAAAAATACAGCTTACAATGGATAGTGGAAAAAGACCAGAAGAACATTTGGCAACTGGCAACAAACAAGCATTGAAAAGGTAAACAATATTCATCATTTGCATCTGGATTATACCTTATCAAAACTCTATTCTTAAACTAGTTTTGTTTTACTACACGCAGATCAAAAGTAAAGACTTTGAAGTCAGTGTCAATTGAAGACTTGAATGCCTATAAAGCAGGCAATGTTTTTGAAGGTGATGTTATTGTCAAGTACAAAGCATTTTTGGATAAAACAAATAAGACATGTGATGTGCTTCGTGCAGACCTGACAGATGCAAAAGGTGAAATGACAATTACACTAAACATAACTACTAATCTTGTTCGTATTCATGAAGACAAAATAGTCCCAGGTTCAGGACTATGCATATGCAATTTCCAAGTTGTGCCTTAAATAGATTATGACCGCGGCGACTGTGACTGCATATTGATTTTAACCAACTCATCAACAGTCGAAATCACTCCGCAGCTTTGTCTAAGCTATAAATTCATACCAAGCACAACCATAAAACAATTGATGGCAAGTACAACACCATATGCTACAGGAACTATTGGTGTATTGGTTACAAGAGTCAAAACACAGGCTTTACAATACATTGTAGATGTACAAGATGGAGATTCTAAATTTGACAAAGCATAGGTATGCAAAAAACACAAGCAACTTCACAAAGCCCTTCAAATGTTTCCTTTATAGTTGATCGTACTCTATTTTATGTACTTGCAAATCGAGACTGTTTCCTTGATAGTTAATTGTGCTGTATTCTATGTGCTTACAAATCTACACCTCAATTTGCATCTTAATATTTGTTTCCAGTCCATTTTATGTTCTCTTTATAGTTATAGAAAGTATCATTTCTAATGCTTCAAAGCTTCTAATCTGAAATATGTCCAGTAGAACCTAACCCTTTCATTATACAGCAATACAGAAGTAACTAGAAGCAACCTGAACCCTTCAAAACATAAGAATTCAGACAAGCCCTCAATGGAAACAAGAATTCATTTCAATACATAAGCCTTTTAGACAATCATATACTTCCCCTTCAATTGGACTCCCTATGCCCAAACTTGTACCCTTAACATAAATCAGCCCTCTATGTTCCACACCAACAAAAGCTTTGTATTTGTAGATGCTTCAGCTACTGTGCTACTGTACATTTGCATTGAATAAGTATAGCAATTTTTGTTTACTGTTCTCTATTAGATATTTGTCTTTTTTTTCCATAGTTTAGAACAACTTCATTTGCACATTGTTTCATAATTTAGAATCATTCTGGTTGTTTGTTTTGAAAATCTAGAACAATTTTCAAGTCTAAATAAAAAAGCATTCTTGTTTGTATTTTTTTTTGCAAATTCATAGCAATTGTCTTACATTATATTCAATTTTTTTTGGGTGATTTCTTGAAATTTACAGGTCTTTTATTTGATAATTTGTAATAGAGACATTCTGTCAGCTTATTTTTTAAATTTAGAGTGATTTCTTAAACTTGTTCTACTACCTAATTCGTAATGCAGCACTTTTCTATCCTTATATTCAAAATGCACAGTAAATTTTTAAAATCAACAGCTATATTTATTGTTAATGATAATCTAGCAATTTCTGGAAAAAACTTTGTGCCATAGATTTGCTTTCCTCACAAACCCTCTTACCATTTCGAAGTCGTTTAGTGGCTGCAAAGTTTACAAATACTATATTAATAATAAAACATTCACCAGTAGTTCCTAATTCTCTATTTTATATACACTTTCGTTCCTAACTTCCCACTTTTACACTTGCAGGTACAAATTCACCAGAGTTTACAGCACCATTTCTTAACAACAGAACAGCAAGTAAAAAGGAATCAATTTCCAACAATACTTTTCAAAATATTGTTAAACGGATGGGTTCCAAAGACAACATGCTCTAGACAAGCCAGTCAACATACATCGATACATTGAATGACAAAAGAACATTGGATCACCTAAACAATTTGCTGCACTCAACGTTTCAAGTAACTATTCTTCAAATCTCCAATTTTTATCGCTGCACATTGAAAATAATATTAACAAAAAAATCCTAGTGCAAATAAAATAATACTTCAAACTGTGTTGTAGGTACAAGGAACATTGAAAATAGCCAATGTATTTACCAGCCCTTTCAATGCATTCTGCTCGAAATGCAACTATAAATTTGATACCTATGGAGCACTTGATAATGAAACTGCCACATGTGATACATGCAACGAAGACGTCCCTTACATCTTCTCCCATTATCTCAAAACCATTCTAATCTCTGAGAACAATCAAACCATACATTGTTCCTGCCCTACCAATATCATTCAGATATTGCTACCAGAGCTCCAAAGGATTACCTATTAGGAGTACCTCGAAGATAAGTCAGCAGTTATCTTCATGTTGCGAGACTTCTCAAAGAAAGGAAGCTTCATGTTGAATAAGAGTAATGTCATTACTAATGCATCCTGTCCTCATGAATAACAACATGATGCCAATATACTAAGGTACATCCATAGTTTTTCTTGCGATTTCTTTGTTATAAATGAAAATTATAACATTCAAATTTGATTTGTGCACCAATACTGTAGTATTACCTCACTATAGCTAGTTTGATACAACAAACTATACTCACATTCCTCTTCATACTCATCTTGCAGGAAACAAATACAGTGCATCATCATAACAAATCTGGATTGCATGGCTGTCATCAATCATTTGCTAAAATATAACAACTCACATTTTCACTACATATATCTTATACACAACAAACTCCTCCATACTCCCCATACTATTTAAATTGCACACCATGTTTTGATTTTTGCTGTTGCATTGTCATGCAATATATGTTTATGTTTCTTGTCCTTTCCAAAAAATAGACTACGTTATGTTTCCTCTTTTTGTAGCCCTCGTAGCTATTGTATTAGAAGATTTGGACTAAACCTCTGTGGATTACAAACTGTTTAATATTCATATGTTCATGTTCCAACTTTCAACTAGTGCCATGTTTTGATTTTTGCTGTTGCATTGTCATGCAATATATGTTTATGTTCGCTGTGCTTTGCAAAAAATAGACTACATTATGTTTTCTCTTTTCCTAGCCCTCATAGCTATTGTATCGACAGACCTGGACTAAACCTCTGTGGATTAGAAACTGTTTAATATTCATATGTTCATGTTGCAACTTTCAACTAGTAATGCAAGTTTATTACACCAACTCTCGTTTTCTCTTATTCTTTAATTAATATACGCGTTGCTCCCTGCCTTTATCATCTTGTCCCTGTAATCAGTTTGCAATATGTGCAATTTAATATGGTCCTGAGCTATTTTTAATCCTGATGGTTGTTACATTTTCAATAAGCAAAATTCTGTAAATAAAAACTACAAAATTCAAAAAAATAAATAAATAGAATAAAACCACAAACCTTGAGCAAATGCCCTAAAGTTGGCTCTAACCAAGGACAATTTGCAAACTTGATACTGAGATCAAAGCCCCTTGGATTGTATGCATGGTATGTTCAGACCTCTGGAAATGTGGCTAATAAACAACACTTGTCATAGTTTTATCATAGTCTTATGAATGGCAAGATTGCTCATGCATCAGTTAGATGGAATTAGTTCAACTTGTTGAGCCAATAGCCATGCAAAATTAAATATATGACAAAAATACTATAATCTATAACTCATTTTTCCTATCTAATAATTAGAAAAATGTAATTTATCTTTTTTTCTGCTCAGTGATACTTCAAACAGTCAATACAAAAAATCAATTTTTAATTTTTTTATTTTCAAATAAATGAATTGATTGATATTCAATGTGTTAAATGCTGACGGCAGGGTATTAATTGCAGTAGTGGGTATTAATTAATGATGCTCTGTCAATTACAATCTTATTAAATATTTATCTGTAGATTACACTCTTATTAAATATTTCTCTGTAGCTTAGATAGCTCCATGTGCTACTCTTACAAATTCACACCTCTTTACCTATGATTTGCAAAAGACACCAATCGCTTTGTGTAATTTACTGGCCTGCTTTCGCAAACAGAAGGCATTCATTTATCAGATGTTTTTGTTAAGCTTTTAAGAGATTTTGTTTCTAGTAACTTGTTTACTATAAAAAAATTAGAAAAAACTGCAGGTTTACAGGATTTTGTTTGGTAATGATTCTTTGCTACTGTGAAATGTATGGCCATGCAAGCTCAGCGGCCTTGGTTCTTAAAGTAGGCCTATGTGATAAATTTAGTGTTTTTTGAGCTTTTTAGCTAGATTTAATTGAACTTAAGTTCTAGTAGATTTAGGCTTTCTTTTTTAAATTTTTTTTGGTTTTTCCCCTATTTTGTCCATTTCCAAAATTTATTTATGGATTGCTGGCTTTTTAAGCCATGTAGTTGAGTTAAGAATTGTTCTAGCAGTGGCTTCTAAAGATTTTACTAGGGAGTTCATTTTTTTTTGTTTTCTTTGGGTTTGGTATGCATCTTTTGCACTTCTGGGAATATAAAAAGATTCTGAGTTTCAGCTATCTAGAAATATTGAAAAAGGCAAACCGTCTCTCAGCTCTTCTATCTTGTTTCTCCTCGCTTTGATAGCATTCTAATGCTGTTTGGTTCTGATCAACTAGAATTTTCCAAAAAAGAGTGTAAATTTTAGTTCTGTGCTTATCATGGCTTATTTTTTTACTTTCCATGGCTTCCTACTGGTGATGCTATGATTTGAGTAAAAGTTACAATTTTTTCGCCATGTTTTGCATTGAGAGGCTTGTCTGCTAGATTAGAAATTAGCTCGAGTAATCACTACCTATTAATTTTTGGCATACATCATTAATTTTATCTTGGTCTTTTTAACAACTACGTGTAAATTTAGTACAATCTAGACTTTAATTAGCTTAAATGGTGTCAGATGCTTAAGGTATAATCTTGCAGAGGCCTTCCATCAGCATGCTTTTTCCTTGTTTCATAGGCATCAAATTTCACTGATCTGTGTTTGGTCTTTCCAACATTTTTTCCAATGCTCTGTTACATTCTTCATGCTCTATAGACAATTTCTTGTGTTGTTTTCTGCAACTATAGATTAAATCTATTCTTTTTTTATTTGATATTAAACCTACTCTTAAAAATTAAGGCACAATGTATGCCTTGCATGCTGGAATTATTTCCTTTGCTTGATTATAAACCTTTACTCTTTGTTTTCTACTTTTTCAGATAAGAATCTAAAATTGTTTTGAGATAAAAATTGTTTCTTACAATAGCGTAAACCATATTTGCCCATGTGGTTCATGATCTAAAGAACACTGGAACACAAGAATATAAAACTACAAAACACTACTTAGGGTCAATAGACGTAATCATATTTGCAAACAAAAAGAAGTCCTCTAAATAACTAATGAGACATTCACAAAATTTTCCCTGTGAGCATTTATCTTCACAAAACAAAAAAATAAAATTCACAAAAAACAAAATTTTAACAAGTTTGATTATATAAAGAAAAAGAAAATAATGCACATATTAAAACATTTGGAAACACACCTTGTGATATTTCACTGCCTCCAGAATGGACAGAACAATGTCATTTACATTGTAAAATCCAGATGCCTCACACTTTTTTGCATAATAAACACCTCCAGCCCAATTAATAACAATATCACATTGTTTCTAATTTAAGTTTGACAGCATAACTAACACAGCTGCCAGCATATCTTCGGCAGTATTGACACAACCCATTAAAAACTGCACAGTCATCTCCAACATTAAACCGTTCCAATGCAACTCTTAAACTGATTGAACCAATGAACCAGTTCAATCAAGTGGTTCAACCAACCAGTTCAATGAACCGGTTCAACTGTCAGTAGAGGCGAAACTCTGAACTGTTGAACCCATCGAACCAATGAACCGGTTCAAGGAAGCAGTTCAACCGACCGGTTCAATGCACTGGTTCAACTGTCGGCAAAACTTAGTGAGCCAGTGAAAGTGTGAACTGTTGAACAGATTGAACCAATTGTAAGGAAATGAGGGCATCTCAGAACGTATTTCTAAGAAAAGTGCTGTCTTCGACAAATTTAAATTCTTTCCAAATGCTTCAAAACATGCACAACTATGCCTTTAAAGCAGAAACAGACATAGAACATTTCTTGCATTGACCCTTAGAGGAAAGCACAAGTGAACAATATCTAGTTTCAATAGCAGAGATATTAAACATGAAAGACAGAACAAGAACACAGATTTACATGGGGAAAACCCTTACGGGTAAAAAACCCCACACTCCAAAAGCCCAGATCACCATTGTATTATTCAGCAACAGAAAAATAGTTACAATACAAAACTGGCAATAAGCCTTTCATGAAGTTTTACATCTTGTTCCTTCTGAAGAAAAACTAACAGTATAACCTTCTCAGCTAGAACTCCCTTTATCTGAACTCTGTTTTCATTCTCTTCTCAGTCCCTTCACATGCTGTTCACATACTGGATACAGCATGCACCAAAAAACTTCACAGAAGGAGAAAAAACTAGAACTCTCTCTCGAGAAGAACTCTCTCACACTCCCAACACTCACTCGACGTAGTCTATCGATTTCCTCATTGCTTTAGCAATCCAATCGACTCCACATGCAAACAACCGTTCATTCCAACTGCCCAGCAATTCGGTTACACTCTGTCCAACTACCACTTGACAGTTCGCATTCATGAGAACTTTTAGTCCCACATGCACCCATTCAAGTCAGACACTGTAGTTTATATATCTGACGACTTAGTAAACTATTGTCGGCACTTTTGCCACCGACAACCCCTATCTACCCCCATCGACACAACCCAAACTATCGCCCAACATTCAACCATGAACTCTGATAGTCCCTTGTCTCACTGATACCAAGTCTTCACCCTCTGTCGGCGTGACCACTATACATCAGCCTCAAATCTTTAAGCTACGCCGACAGAAGTCCTCCCACCGATGTCCTAAAGCACCATCGGTGTAACAGCCCATATGGGACAAGACCTCAAAAAGTCACACCAAACCTCAGACTCCCGTCGATGTCATCAGGGTGACTACTCAGCATCAGACAAACCTTTGATACTTATTCCGATGGCCCTTGTCTCACCAATGCCTAAAGAATGCCTTCATCGGAATGACCACAACCATCGGTGAAGCAAACAATACCTACGCTGAAGACCAATGTCTCACCAATGCCAAAGCTTCATAGTCTTCGATCGGGGTAACACCAAGCGATCGGAGACACAACCACAGGCTCCGCTGATGACCACCCTCATGCCAATGGACATCACACATCGCTAAGACCTTGGAGATCGGCATAAGACACCAAACTCCTACCAATATTAAACCTCATGCCAATAGCTAACCCTCCATCGGTATAACATGAAGTATCGGGGATCCATCTTCCAGCTACGCCGATATCAATACTCACTCCGATGATCTTCATCGGAGTAACCACAAGCGGTCGGAGTAGCATTTCAAAGTTGGGCCGACAGAGATCTTCATACCGATGACCATTCCATTGGAGAGACACCTCACATCTTACACCAATACACCAATGTCACCTCTGAACCAAACCATTGAACCAATGAACCAAACCATTGAACCGATGATCAACAAAGGAGTTCAATGAAGCACAGTTCAAACTTTCATCGAAGGAACCAAAGAATAGAGATTGAACCAATGAACCTGATAAACCATTGAACCCGACAAACAGTTCAACAAAACAGTTCAATGAGTCAGTTCAACAAAACAGTGAACCCAATGAGTCAATTCAAACCCAATGAACAATTCAAACTTTGCCGTTGAACCCAAGGAACCTTGGGCTATTGAACCTGTAATCTGAGTCACTAGCACTCAACACCAATGAACCAGTTCAATCAAGCGGTTCAACCGACCGGTTCAATCAACTGGTTCAACTGTCAGCAGAGGCAAAACTGTCAACTGTTGAACGGATTGAACCAATGAATCGGTTCAATCAAGCGGCTCAACCCACTGGTTCAATGAACCAGTTCAACTGTTAGCAAAGGCAAAACTATCAACTGTTGAACTGATTGAACCAATGAACCGGTTCAACAAAGTGGCTCAACCGACTAGTTCAATGAACTGGTACAACTACCAGTAGAACTTAGTGACCTGGCGAAAGCGTGAACTATTGAACCAATTGAACCAATGAACCAGTTCAATCAAGTAGTTCAACCGACCGGTTCAATGAACCGGTTCAACTATCGGTAGAGGCAAAACTGTCAACTATTGAACCAATTGAACCAACGAATTGGTTCAACCGGCTAGTTCAATGAACCAGTTCAACTATCCGCAAGACTTGGTGAGCCGGTGAAACTGTGAACTGTTGAACCGATTGAACCAATGAACCGGTTCATTCAAGCGATTCAACCAACTAGTTCAATGAACCGGTTCAACTGTCTGCAGAGGTGAAACTGTCAACTGTTGAACCAATGAACTGGTTCAACGAAGCGGTTCAACCGACAGGTTCAACGAACTGGTTCAACTGTCCGTAGAAGCAAAATTGTTGACTGTTGAACCGATCAGACCAATGAACCGGTTCAATGAAGCGGTTCAACCGACCGGTTCAACTATCGGCAAACGTGAAACTGTGAATTGTTGAACCGATTGGACCAATGAACCAGTTCAATGAAGCGGTTCAACCAACCGGTTCAATGAACTGGCTCAACTATCGGCAGAACTTAGTGAGCCGGTGAAAGTCTAAACTGTTGAACCAATTGAACCAATGTACCGGTTCAATCAAGCGATTCAATCGACTGGTTCAACTGTCGGCAGAGATGAAACTGTGAACTGTTCAACCGATTGAACCAATGAACCGGTTCAATCAAGCAGTTCAACCGACTGGTTCAACTATCAGCAGAGGTGAAACTATGAACTGTTCAACCGATTGAACCAATGAACCGGTTCAATGAAGTGGTTCAACCGACCGGTTCACTGAACCGGTTCAACTATCGGCAGAACTTAGTGAGCCAGTGAAACTGTGAACTATTGAACCGATTGAACCAATGAACCAGTTCAATGAAGTGGTTCAACTGACCGGTTCAATGAACTGGTTCAACTGTCAGCAGGACTTACTCAACCAGCGAAAGTCTGAACTGTTCAACTGATTGAACCAATGAACCGGTTCAACCGACCGGTTCAATGTACCGGCTCAACTATTGGTAAAGCCAAAACTGTGAACTGTTCAACCAATTGAACCAATGAACCGGTTCAATGAAGCAGTTCAACCGAACCGGTTCAGATCAAACAACTATAAATTAACATCCAATTTAAAGCAGGGGAGCAAAGTATTGTAATTCTTTTTAAGTTTTTCTGCACGAGCACACATTTTTGCGGGCAGAAATTTGAACAACTCCAAATATTTTAATATTTCAAGGAAGCATATTTGCTTCAAACATCTATCTGTCGAGCAGTTTTTATAGACTAAATTCTAACCATTTTCTCTCCAAATGTTTAGATTTAGGCGTTTTGATTAGCACTGCAGGCATTTGTACTAGAGGAGTAGTTTATTCTTTATGATTGCAAAACTTATGTGCACTGTATGAAACTTTGCCAACAGAAATTTGAACAATGCAAATATTTAAAGAAATATAGGCCTGTTTAATTCTTGAATATTATCGCAACAATTTGGACCAGCGGAGTAATTTCATCCCATGGAAACTAGGAGAAATCAAATATTTTAAAATCCAAGTTTTTTTTATCACCTCATAGCGACTTTATGCATGTCCTCGATTCAGTTTACCATTAGAGAAGCCATAATGCATTTGCTACAATGGAGCAAAGTCAAACCAGTCTATTGCATTACTTAAATCAATAGTAAATTTTGTGGTCGTCCTTACTTATCACAAATTTTGATACTTCCCACATATAGCTTGGCTTTTGACTATCTAAAAAAAAAATTTAATTTCCATTTTGCATATTTGATTTTATTTTGATATGCATGCTTATGGTAGTTCACATGCAATTCAAAGTGATGGAACAGTGTAATCATAAAATCCACATACCCGTGCGCTTCTAACTTATGTTTTTGGTTCATCATGGCTAAGTTGACCTGAAATTTCTTTTCACATGTACAAAGAAACAATCTCAAACCACCTAAAAAATCTTAGTTAATTAATATTTTAAAAGAGATTACCAATCCATAGTCATATATCTATGCATCAATCATACGAATTGTTCTTTCATTAAAATATACAACAAATTAAAGGTAACTTTTACATTAATTAACTATAACAACACTCATTACACTCAACACAACATCGGCAGGAACCTAACCCAATGCGTCTCTTGTTAATGTTGAGTCTTATCATAATGGTGGGCCCCTCTAAATTGAGAACTTTATTAAATATAAAAAAGTCTCATTTAAGCATAAAAGGGTCACGTGAATTAAAAGTAAGATTTAAATAAAAGATAAGAGTATTTAAAAAGTTTTGAGTCATATGAATGGTGGGTCCCAAGCTGAATAAAGCTAAATGCTTTATTATAACTAAGACTCATGGGAAGTTAGAGTCTATAAAAAAAAAACACGCAGCCTCTAAAAAAATAAATAAAGCATCATTTTATTTCCACTGACAAAATGAATGGGAATTTTATTTTCAAGGAGTAGATTGGATTTTTCCAGCTCATGAGAAATAGAAAGAGGTAGTTAAATGGAGCCTCAGTTATCAGATCCAAAATCAACGGGATGTAGTTGGAGATGTTTTGGACAGTTTTCAGAGGATCTTCAAAAGAGTTTTTGGTTATATATAGTATGAATCATCAACAGAGGAGGAGTTTGAATGATTAGAGAGTTTTAGTTGCTAGATTAGAGACATTTTATTTCCCTAGCAGGTGTCTCTCATGAGGGATTTAAATATTGTATTTTGTGCAATTTTGTCTTATGTACTTTGTTCTCCATCAAATAATGAAGAGAGAGTGGTGTTCTGTGCATTCTGGATATGTTTCTTGTTCTTTCTTCTTGCTTTCTATTATGAGCCTTTTGATTAATATGATATGTATGCTAGAAGTGTTGATCATGTTGTATTCTCTTTAATGTTACCAGTAGACTCTATTAGATTGAATCACTATGTTGGTTGGATTAATATTATGATTCCGACACATCACCTTAGTAGATTAGGTATTTCGTTTATAATCTTGTTTCTTTCTTCCCTTTTCCTTAAAACCTATAGAGAACAACCAGCTTCTTTAAAATCTAGAGGTTATTTCAAGAATCAATCCCGCATTCTTGGAATTTCCCATTGTTGGCGATTACTTACAAATTTAAACATCAACAGTTAGCACATTTATATAAATCTTATCTAAATTTCTATAACTTGTAAAAGAAGACAAAAGTTCTCTAGAATTTATAATATTTTAATAATCTTTAGAAAGAGGACATGTGAAGAAGAAATCTATATATATATATATAATAGTCTTATTTTGAAAGGGAAGGAATAATAGAGCAAATTATAGCATGTTAATCAACAAAATTGCTTACTTTATGTATATCCTCTTTTGTGTGGACAATATTATTATATGTTTTTACATTTTAAGTACAACAACTTTATGTGTGAACATAAGGCTCTTTATTTTAAAAACATAATAGTGCTTGAAATAGAGCATTACTAAATAGGGATCTTATAGTTTTTTTAGCAAAATATCTGAGAAACAATAAATACTTGATTCATTTATTCAGTGTACCATAAATACATTTATACAAGCAAGTAGATATGTAGTTGTAACCGGTAGGAGATATGCAATTGTAACCGGCATAACTAATATCAGTAACCGCTATCAAACAAGTTGTAGAAATAATGTAATAATACTATGCTAACATTCCCCCCCTTATTACATTGTTCCTGCAAAACAAGTTACTAAGATGACTTTATTTATAATGAACACCCCCCTTAAGGTGTACACTTCACAAATAACAAAACATGCTGATTACACAAAACAAATACACATTCTTGAGAAGATTTTTCTTTGAAGAAATAGATCTTTAATTAGGTGGAACTCCATCAAGTTGCCTCTTAACCCTCATAAAGGTGTAGCCGAGCTTGAATTCCTTTGTTCCCGGATTACCACTTCCCTGAACTCCTGAATCATAGATCCCCTGAATTATTGGACAACAATCCATGTTGAGCTCCACAAGGCTCCATCAAGTTGTCTCGTGACCTTTGTAAAAGTATAATTCTTGATCACAGAATTTCAAACTATTTAGGAAACAATCCATATTGACTTCAAAACCAATTCCCTTTACCTATCTCCAAAATCAAACTTCCCAATATATGCATTCTTTAAATCTGTCAGCATTAAAAAGAAAATATGAAAAACATGGGCTTCTCATATAGTGCACCATCTCTAAGCAAGAAGCTAGCTTGAGATGATGGAAATATCCTCCATCTTCCGATGCTGCTAGCCTCCAATTGAAGGTTTAAAGTGCATATCCACAAAAAATAATACCATCTGGTGGATCCTCATCCCTAATACTTGGTGAATCCTCATCATCTTTAACACAGGCTAAGTTAACTTAATGTGATCTATCTTTGTCTTTTCCTTTAAGAACATCATTTGCTTGAATTCTACAAGACCAAAATGTGTGACCCTTTTTCTTATAGTAAAAACATTTAATTTCTCATTTGTTTGTATCTGACCTTTTATTATTGCTTCATGAATATAATGCATTTTCATGTTGAGAATTCACTTCTGTATCTTCTCCATTTGTTTTCTTTTTCTTCTACTAAAAGGGATGAAATCATATCTTCTAGGGTTTGAGAAGTTATTTGACTAAGTGTAAAAATAACATTATTGTATTTTGAAGGCAAACTATTTAACAAAATAGCATTAGCATCGTCATCATCTACTAGGGCATTGACTTCTGCTAGTTGTCTAATGAGAGACCTCAAATTACTTATGTGATTTGACATAGTGATTCCATCTTCCATCTTAAATCTAAATAATTGAATTTTTAGAGCAAACTTTGCATTAACGGCTTTTGCTCCAAACTATTTATTTAGATCATCCCAATTTTTTGCTGATGACTTGTCTAAATCAATATGATGTAATTCAGAGTTGGAAAGAGCATGCCCAATAATAGCCTTAGCTTTATCATCTCTAGTTTTCCAATCCAATAATTTATTTGCATCAGTAGGTGGTTTTTCTTTTCCACTTCCTATTCCCCATAAATTTTTATTCATTAGTTGCATTTGAATTTTCATTCTCCAAGTATGAAAATTGAAACCAAAATACTTGTCTAA
Source organism: Cunninghamia lanceolata (assembly GCA_027924645.1). NCBI lineage: Eukaryota > Viridiplantae > Streptophyta > Pinopsida > Cupressales > Cupressaceae > Cunninghamia > Cunninghamia lanceolata. The sequence goes on from BSBN01000233.1 coordinate 1,024,385, forward strand.
TGGAATCTCCATTTAAAACAATACTAAAAAAAAAACAATAAGACCAAATTCACCTTATTACTCTGAATTAAATATATCAGCTTATAAACTTTGCACTTCCACACTTCAATACATACCTTCCCCTAAATGATCACTTCCAACGTGAAACAATGAGGATAGGCTAATTGTCCTTTCTTTACTTGTGATTCTTGTTGTGCTGCATGACTAGAAAATTTGTGTGATGTGGCAAGATAAATGACAAAATCTTGAACAATCATGACAATGGTTTTAATAGAAATATGAATGTCAACAACACCCATTACTAGTATCATAATGCCTTAATCATATTCAAGGATCCAATTTACAGGCATCATACATTAATAGAAAATGTCACTATGATAATCTTTCAAACAACAAAATTTCAGTGAATTTTGGGTCAAAATGCATCCTCTTAATTGTAGCAAACTAAACACATTCTTCCAGAAAATGTAGATGGAGCAATTGATATATGCCTCCTTCTATCCCCTTTTGTGTTGGATGCTAAACGTGGCCCAGTCAAACCAATACCTATCCCTTTCTCCAAGAATCACTCAGCCATCCCTTTGCTATTTAAGCATTCAACCGATGGATTCAACACCGACCAAAAACTTCAACACCTTATTCTCTAAAACTGCATTGACAATCTAAAATGATGAAAACAATGTGTACTTTAATTTCCAAAAAGAATACAACTAGAGATTGTAAAACTAGACTCCTTTAGTGCATCTTGGAAATTCTTCACACATGAAGTGCGGTCTCAACGCAGAAAACACAGGAGCCTCACCATTTTTCTGTGAAGGGATAACAACAAACTTCATGCAGGTTGATCTCTCTAACACCAAACAAGAAATAGTAAATGCTTGATTCATTTATTGGTGTACCGTAAACACATTTATACAAGCAAGTAGATATGTAGTTGTAACTGGCAGGAGATATGCAGTTGTAACTAGCATAACTAATATTAGTAACTACTATCAAACAAGCAGTAAAAATAATGTAATAATACTATGCTAACAATATCTACTACACTTAGGTCTATGCCAAAGAAGAAAAGAAAATATAAATTATCTTTATGTAGAATCCTATATTATTTTGATTAAGTTAAGTTGGATTTGAAGGGACCATAAACCTAAGTATATTTTAAAAGGACCAAAAACCTTTTACAATAGTGAAATCATCATGTAATTTTAGTTAGCCAAACTAAACCTCGGTTGTAATCATTACAACACATCTACTACTACAACCAAAAAAATAGACCACAAAGACCTAACCAAACACCCATTTAGGAGACTTTAAAAATAGGGCTCAAGATTTAAACAAGATATTCCAATACAATCTAGTGAAAAATTAATAAACTAATGAAAGTCCAACAACATACCTACAAGAAGCTACCATACATAAAATAGATCCATTCCTGGTGGCTTCAATCCAACAATCTCCAAAAGAGATTTGAAAGTCATCCATAGATCTTCCTTGAGTAACATTTTTGCTAGAATCACTACTTTTCTTTTTGCAACAAGGTAGTTAGCTATGGTCCTCGTGAAGTAAAGAGTTCGTAGAAGAAACACAAAATTTATCTTTTTAGTCAATGGAATATGAAACCCCAATGATAAATTTGTTTCTTTCATGCAATTTCAAGAACCTTTTGGTTAGTTTTTATTTAATTAGTTTGGATTTCGACAAAAAATTTTGGAAAGTGAAAGGAATGAACACACATGAATAACCCCTAAAATTAACTAAGAAAAATCTAAGATAAACACCATATAGATTTTTTCAATATCTTCATCCCATTTATCCTCTTCATCTTCTTCAATTTTTGTATTGGGTAATGCATATTTACCCTTGCTCAAAACTTTAGTGAGAATGAAGTCACTAATATTGACTATTTCCTATCTCTTAAACTCTTTCCATAGCACATTTAGGACCTTCCATTCATTAGTAGTTTTACCCACTCCTTAAGGGATTTTATCTTTCCCTATTCTAGTACTTCTATCCCTTGACCATTCCTAGACCATTTCTCTTTCCTCTTTGAAAATAATTCTCACAAATAAGGTGAGTTTTTATTCCCACCAATATTTTTCATCTTCTCACAATTATTTAATGCTTTTGCTTAAAAATTATTTTTCTTTGCTTTTTCATTATTTTTAGTTTATCTCATTGATTTTTTATTGCTCGCCAATTATTGTTGCAACATTCATTATAATTCCTTCAACTAAAACTTAATTTTTCCCAACCTATGTTACGTTTCATTTGATTCCTTTGCCTCCTCCTTGTCTTAGTTATTCTTCCAATTTGATTAGCTGAGTTTTTTCACAACATGTAACAACTTTGACTTTGCATCCATAGTCATGAACATAGATCTCCTTGTAGGTATTCAATTCTTTTCTCAATGACAACTGAGGATGGCCCATAAATTATCTATCTCCAACACTTTTAAATGCTTTGATGATCCAAAAAATCTTTGTTGTTGCAATTTAAGTAACCATATTGTATGTATAGAATCAAACACAATAGAATAGAAGATAAATATACTGTACGTGAGAAATACCAATTAGAAATAAAGATCAATAAATTCACAAATTAAAATACAATGAAGATAGGTGATCCCAAACAACTATTAGTAAAATGACAAAACTCTTAATATAAAAAGGAGAACTCCAATAACCATTTTCATACCTCCCTATCTTCTCCCACTTCTAATTTAATAAGTTTTTATATATAACCCAATAAAGTGATCATACCAACATCATTCTACTACTACAACTCTACATATTTAACCAACATCATTCCACGACAACAACTCTACTTATTTAACCAAGTAGATTATTTTGTAGATTACACTTGTCGCCCTTTCCTCTAAAGAACATAATAGTTCAAAATATTTCTATTATGAGAAAAATAGTGCCCCACTTGATTTCTCCACTAATCTAATAATGTACAGGAAAGGACATTTAGATACTCCCTAATTTTGTGGTGCATTGTCAACATACCTTCACCTAAATATCCTAGTGATTTTATTATAGAGGAGGTGAAGATAGATACAAACAATTTTAGTCTCGGGATTGGATACATAGATTTTGGGAATGTCTATCATCTAAGAAGTTATATAATGGAAAAGTTGTGGTTGTTAAACAAATCAATTTATCCTATTTAACACATAAGTTGACCTTAATCTTGAATCTACCACTCACATCTATTATCTATCATATTTTCTAAATTTGAGTAAAATCATCATCACATAATGGAGGAAAAAGTTCAAGTGATGCATAAATGTTTTCAATAGAAGAAAATAGATTATATTTTTGTAACAAAAGGTGGATCCTAATGTTAATAAAGACATGCCACTCAAAAATTCCTAATTTGAACAGTAGGATTTTTTAACCTACATTTAAGTGTAGCTCATTTACATTATTTTTTTCCACATAAATCAAACAATGCAAGTTATTCCAAAGTATCTAAATAGCAAGGTTTAGAATTAATAAATTTATGCATTGATAAAGTTTTGATCTCAATGTAGGGGTAACTTTGTAAAATGGTTTTAGGTTATTCTCTAGAATTTTGAGGAGTCACCAAATTCTCACCATGCAAGTCCAAAAAATTAGTTGTCCATGGGTATTTCAAAAGAATAGGTGATCAAGTTACATAAATTGTTTGGTTAGGTATAAGAGTAGTATCAATCATGTTTTTAGTAAATTTGAAAGTAAATATATTGTTCTTATTATTGTTGTATGTTTTTTTATGGTAAGTTAGTCACTAAAAGAAGTTATTTGTAAAATAAATATTAGCTAGGTATAATGAGACCATTACACCTTCATGAAATAATGAATTGATTTTGTCCTATTTTGGGGGTGTATCACATATCACCTAGTCTACTACTTTACTAATTACATCTCATTTTCAAGGAATCTTATCATGACTTCTTCTTACATTTTCATAACAATTGAATGAATTATATTTTAAAGAAAAAATGTGTTTTTCTTTAAATAGATGATGTTTAAACTCTTTGACATGTGACCTAACAATTTTCATGTAATGGGAGTTCTCTATCTTTGAATATCAATGGGATAGGGTGGTCAAAGAAGAAAAAAATGTCAATAGATAATGATGGAAATGAATTACTATAGTTTCAATGGGGCATTGAAAATTTTATAGTACTTTTGCCAACTCAAAAATGTCTTATGTCTAATTTTATGGTTGTTAAAATTTCTTTTAATTTATAAAATTAATATATTTTTATTGTAGTTTATTACATCAACAATTATTATTTGATGTTAGACCTTAGGTAATGAAACCAAAAAAATTATTAGCCAATATAATATAAGTATTTATCCTCTTTACACGACACAAACATCTTACATCCTACTCTATTTCTCTTACTTACGATGTTTAAATCAAGATTCCAGAATCCCCCTTACTAAAATCAATTTTAAATAATTATTTTGCCATCTTCTCTAATTATTATTGTCATTAACACTATCTACATAAGTGTTGTATATTCTCTTTTTCCTTCAAAATTTATACCTCCATATTTATAAATCTAAATTGATCATAACTAAAGTGCTCTAAATCCTTATATGTTTGCAATGAAAAATTTAAATTTTTTAAATTATTAACCTTCATTCATTTCATTTAGTTTCAATTTGTAATAGGCTCTTGAATTTCTCAACCTCCTTTCATTAATTTATTTTTTTCTTTCAAACCTCAAAGTTGATGTTATAGCTCCTATACTAATTTGGAGGATAGAATTGTCAGAAATAAATTTACAATCTAAATATAATGTTATTTATTTAATTAATTTTAATATAATAAATTTTTGTATATTATTAAATAGGAGATAATAGAGTTGACTGCTTTACTAATTATTTTATATCTATATATTAGTAAAAATATTATTATTTTTTCATATTTTTAAAACAAATGTATTTTTAATTTTAGACAATTTAACTTTCATGAACTATTGTTTGCATTACTAAAATATTTAATCCAGGCTATATAGAGTTTGCCTCAATATACACTGTCTTGCATAAACATTTATTGCATGGTATACATTCTACACTAAATCTGAATCTCATCACCTTTCTGGCCACTATGGTCTACTACTAGTATTGCTTTGGAAGAAGCTTTTCTCAAGGCTTGAGTAGGTTCTCTTTTGTAAGTATAAGACCAAGACATGGTCAAGAAAACAACATAGTTCATGATATAGAGAAGTACAAAAAGAGCATAAAAGTAATCGAGCCGTGAGGCATTCAGGTTATCCAGTATCCAACTTTTGTGTCCGTGTCTTCCAGTAATGTGGGTCACAACTGTCAGAATAGCACTGCTGAGAAAGGAGCCAACTCCTTGAGAGGCAATATACATTGCATTTCCCAGACTTCGCATACTCTCTGGAGCTTGATCATAAAAGAACTCCAGTTTACCTGCTTCGACCAGGGCTTCTGCTATTCCCAATATTACTAACTGTGGAATAAGAATGAAGAAAGTTACAGGAACAATTGCATCCATATCATCTGCAATTCCATGGCTTTCTATTACATCTAACCTTACAATTTCTGTTACAACAGCCGCTACCATAGCAATACTCTGGAGTATCATACCCACCCCAATCCGCTGTAGTATAGTTATGCCTCGTGGGTTTCCTGTGAATCTTCTGAAAAGGGGGATTAAAAGGCGATCATAGATTGGTATGGTTAATATCATTGATATATGAAGAAAAACACCAATACTGCCAGCAGGAAATTCAAAGTTAGAGCCCATATGCCTATCCATAGTCATTGCCTGCTTGATGAAGAACGTTGAGCCTTGTATTATTATTGTAGTGGGAAATATGACTGTCAGCCAAATGGGAAGAATTTGTATCACCAGCTTTGTCTCTTCTACATCTGTCACAGAGCAGGGAGAATGCCTCGAATTTAAGACTGCTGCCTTATCTAGAATTCTGCCATACACAAATCAAACCATCATGTAACTGTCCATATGTCTTTCTTTTCTAAGATAAATGGTTGTAAAATTTAACAAACCTCAGACGTTTAGTGTGAGCAAAGGGGTATCGGCCTTGGCTAAGGTATTCTTTTGAATCCACTTCATGAAGGCAAGATACATCTGCAGGAACCTGTATTTTCCTGTTTTGAATCATCCTAACAATTACTTTCCCAACTCGCTGCAGTGGGCTACCTGCAACAACTTTGTATCTATAAATTGGAGATCCTATCATGAATACAACGTAAGCTATTACTATCAATCCAGTGATAACTCCACAGCCCACTCCCCAACCGATGTTGTCTTGAACATACACAATAAATGTCTGACCAAAGAGAGTTCCAAAGAACACTACAAAAATCCACCAATTGAAAAATGAGTTCTTGTGCATTTTTTCCTTAGGATGGAAATCATCGAACTGATCCGCACCGAAGCTGGAGACATTTGCTCTGGTTCCTCCGTGACCCAGAGCAATAAGATATAAAGCAAAATAGAAAATGCCAATTTGCAGAGATGAAGCCTTTTCACATCCTTCATTTGATGGGCATTCTGGTGGTTTCAAAGACTTCAACGAAACTGCAAGGGTCAAAATCCCCATTCCCTGGACGAAAATCAACTTGAAAATTACCACTCTACTTAAATATTATTTACTTCAATGGTCAAACATTCAATAGTAATTTTACACCTCATTCACATTAAAATGTGGTAAATATTTATCCTATTTTTATTAATTAAAATTGACTTTTGACTGTTGAAGTAGACTATGTTTAAGAATAACCCAAAATTACCATAACAATATAAAATGTATATTTTACTGCTCGTACGTTGTGTTCAAATTATAGTCAACACAATAACTATCTACTTGGAAATGATGTGTCTAAAACTGTTTCCTTTATTACTGTCAATAGTGACCACATTGAAAAAAAAAACTCATAATCAGTAATTACCAGGATATAGATACATGAAAAGGCTGCACATGTCCAAAAGCGTCCCAAATATGTATCAGCAACGTATGCTCCAAGCAAGGGCGTAAGAGAAAGTGTGCCATACCAGTTGCTGACATTATTGGAGGAGGAGACAGTGCCTTCATGCAGCTTGGTCGTCAGATACACCACTAAATTTGCCAAAACGCCAGCGAAACCCACTTTTTCAACAAACTCGTAGCCTATACACAGAAAATCATAAACCATTAATTTGTTTAGAAAACTGAAGACATAAATTACAAAAAGTTGAAGGTGTGACTGTTTATACCAATAATTAGAGAACAAGCTCTCCACCCTCCAGTATTTGCTCTTACACTAAGTCTTCCTTTCCAATCAACCGAGCCGTCAGAAACAAATTCTTCCGCTTCATTACTCATGAGTAGCTTGTATTCAGCCATTTACAATCGTTGAGACTAGACAGTACCATGCCTCTCTATGTAATTCACATTGGATTCTCGGTGACACTTCACATCACTACCTACAACAATTTAAGATGCTTCAAACGTGGCTAATTTGGACTTTTTGAAATGTTATGTACAGCCGAATTTATATCTTTTGGATGGAATATAAGATGAAAGTAAAACATATATAAAAGACAGAATGTATTGGAGTTGGTAGATACGCACTATATATAAAAATATATAGTTTATTCCAGTTTGGCACCCTAAAGGAAGTTGGTACCTACGCACTTCATAATTATTTAATAAGAAACAAAGATAAAAAATGGTACATATATTCAGCTGGGCTAAAGGGAAATATATAAATATTTGCCCTGGTCCAGAGCATGGGAATCTAGACAGCTCATGCAACCTTAAAATGTTAGCACTTATACCTTGCCGACTGACTCACAATAAATTATTATTGAGAGTCACTGAAACTCCCTTATTGCGGTACGGCACGGTTTGTGCAGGAATAGATGAACTATGACGTAATAGAAATGCAAAAAGGCTTACAAACTAGACTGTAAATTTAGATGATGTTTAATGGGTAACACATTTTTGAAACTCGTGTAAAAGATAACATTGATATACATTGTTTAACATTTGACTGCGAATATAGATGATGTTTAAATCCAATCCATTTTATAATACCTGTTGCTCAACCAATGAACAAAATACAAATGGAACTCTTCCTCACATTTGCTCAGTTACGTGACGAAAAAATGCCACTCTTGTATAAATGTGTTTCCAGACAAGGAATGGGATGATCTAGCTTTGTATGCTTTCCACAGATATGAGTCAAATCATCAGTCGTATACATTATTTGGGTATATGCTCTTTGTTTTGTATATGTATGCATTGAAATTGAAAATGTCGCATTTTCTAATTCATCTTTAGTTTATCATAATTCGTATCATACCGATTAAAAAACATCAATAGTAGTTTAAACAAATGTATATATAGTTTCTTTACAGGATAGCAATTACGTATAGTAATAGATATATTGGTCATATTGTCTATAACCGGTTATTATTTGGGTATTGTTTGTTGATTTGCTTTCAACTCTGATTTTAACTGAACTTATTTTTCAACTTTAAAAGAAAAAAGTAATCAAATGTGGTGTTGTGTAGACTTTATTCCCATATATAATAATGCATGTGATCATGAGAGACAAATCTTATAATGGTGTTTACTTTGTATTTGACGATTTACATAATTTTCAAGTAATAAGGTATATATATTAATACCTATCATCATGAGTTACATATCTTATCGACATCAAAAAGTGGTAAATATTTGTCCTATTTTTATTGGCCAAAATGGACCTTTGACTGTTGAAGTGGATGATATTTAAGAATAGCCTTATGATGGTGTTTACCTTGGATTCAATAATTTATATACCAGTCAAGCGATAAAGTATATATACTAATCCCTGTGACCATGAGAGATAATTATCCTGTGGGCTTCCTAGGATGTCAATTTCGATGAAAATGATCAAGGGAAGAATGTCAAGAAAACTAGCAAGTTCTAAACCACTGAGAATAGTCTTGTAATAGTCATTTTAAGACTATTTTACACAATAGTTACTATGCTAAGAGGCTTTGTTGTCACTTAGGTCTATGCCAAGAAAAAAAAAAATCTAGAAATTATCTTTATGTAGAATCCTATATTGTTTTGATGAAGTTATATGTTGGAATTGAAGGGACCATAAACCTAGGTAAATTTTAAAAGGAGGAAAAACCTTTTATGATAGTGAAATTATTGTGTAATTTTAGCTAGCAAAATTGTATCTCAGTTACAATCATTACAACTACTACTACAAACAAAAAAAAGACCTCAAAGACCTAACCAAAAACCCCTTTAGGAGACTTTAAAATAGGACCCAAGATTTAAAAAAGATATTTTAATACAGTCTACTCAAAAATCAAGAAACTAATGCAAGTCCAACAACACACCTACAAAAGTCATTGGTTAAGTCGCTCAGTTGTAGTGGCGGCCACCAAGGTTCAAACCCTCGGTGGGCCAACGAGCTCACAGACTTTACGCCTTCGTTGGGCCAATGAGCTCGTGGATTTGAACTTGTAGTGTTAATGCATGTGTTCATGCTAGGGGATGAGGTCCCCTGTATTGTCGCCTCACCAATTCATAGCTCCAGGGAAAAGCATTCACGTGGAGCCAGAGGGCGTGTCACACCAGTGTCACTGGTCACGTTAAAAAGTTTACTAGGCACATTATCTTTAAAAAAACACATACAAGAAAATACCATACATAAAAATCCATTCATGGTGGCTTCAGTCCAATGAGCTCCAATGAGATTTGAAAGCCATTTGTAGATCTTCCTTTAGTAACATTTTTGGTAGCATCTTTGCTTTTCTTTTTGCAAGAAGGTAGTCGGCTATGGTCCTCATGGAGTCAAGAGTTGGGAATAGACACCCCCCTAAAATACCATCTTTAGGGGACAAAATCTCTAGATGGTCAAGGGCTATCTATTACACATAACTAGAGTAGAGACACAATATTTATCTTTGTAGTCAATGGAATATGAGGTCCCCCAATGATAAATTTGTTTCTTTCATGCAATTTCAAGAACCTTTTGGTTGTTTTTTCTTTAATTTGTTTGGATTTCAATATAAATTTTTGGAAAGTGAATGGAACGAACACACATGAATAACCCCTAAACTTAACTAATCAAACTCTGAGATAAACATTATATAGATTTTTTCAATATCTTCATCCCATTCATTGTCTTCATCTTCTTCAATTTTTGTTTTGGGTAATGCATATTTACCCTTCCTCAAAACTTTAGTTGGAATAAAGTCACTAATATTAACTTTTTTTCTACTTCTCAAACTCTTTACATAGCACATTTAAAACCTTCCATTCATTAGTAGTTTACCTACTCCTCAAGGGATTATATCTTTCCCTATTATAGTAGTTCTATCCTTTGGCAATTCATAGACTCTTTGCCTTTCCTCTCTGAAAATAATTCTCACTCACAAGGTGAGTATTTGTTCCCACCAATATTTTTCATCTTCTCACAATTATATTAATGCCTTTTCATAAAAAAATATTTTTATTTGCTTTTTCATCATTTTCGGTTTACCTCCTTGATTTTGTATTGCTTGCCTCATATTTCTCTAACATCCATTATAATTCATGCAACTAAAACTTAATTTTTATCAACCTATGTTACTTGTCATTTGAGTCCTTTGCCTCCTCCTTGACTTAGTTCTTCTTCAAATTTGATTAACTAAGTCACAACATGCAACAACTTTGCCTTTGCATCCATAGTCATGAACATAGATCTCCTTGGAGCTATTCAAATCTTTCCTCAATAATAGATAAGGATGGTCCACAAATTCTCTATCTCAAACACTTTTAGATGCTTTGATACCAAATTGCTCCAAAAAATATTTGATGTTGCATTTTAATTAACCATGTTATATGTACAGAATCAAATAGAATAGAAGAGAAGAGAAATATAATGTAGGTTAGCAATACCAAATAGAAATCAAGATCAATAGAATAAAAAACTAAAATACAATGAAAATAAGTGATACAAAACAACTATTAGCAAAAGTACAAAACTCTTGATATAAAAAGGAGAACTACAATAAACATTTTTATACCTCCCTATCTCCTACCACTTCTAATTCAAGAAGTTCTTATATACAACCCAATAAAGTGATCATACCAACATCATTCTACTACTATAACGCTACTTATTTAACAAAGTAGATTATTTTGTAGATGAAACTTGTTTCCCTTTCCTGTAAAGAACATAGCTCTTCAAAACATTGCTATTATGAGAAAAATAGTGACCCACTTGATTTCTCCACTTAGCAAATTGATTGTATGGGAAAGGACATTTAGTTACTCTATAATTTGGTGGTGCATCATCAAGATACCTTCACCTAAAAATCCTAGTGAACTTATTATATAGAGGAGGTGAAGATATATTCAAAGAATTTTAGTCTTGGAATTGGACACATAGATTTTGGAAATGTCTATCATAAGAAGTTATATAATGGAAAAGTTGTTAAACTAATCAATTTATCATATTTTAACATAAGTTGATCTTAACCTTGAATCTACTACTCACATCTATTATTAATCAAGGAAACATTAAGTTCATACCTAAAGCTGGTGACTCGAAGGATATTTGCAACATGCGACCCATTACGCTCCTCAATGTCTCCTACAAGATCATTGCCAAAGCCCTTTTGCTCAAAACTCTGCAACTTGCTTCCTTTGATTGTCCGCCATAAATAGACTGGCTTTATTAAATGTAGATATATTTTAGATAATATCATTTCAGTCTAGGAGGGAATGGAATGGGCAAGAAAATCAAATCAAAAAGTCATTTTCCTAAAAATTGATTTTGCCAAGGCATATGATCGCATAGAATGCTGCTTTATTCTTGCAATGCTTGTTGCATTAGGGTTTGTGCCTTCTTTTATCCAATCTATCAACATGTTCTTCTTAGATGCCTTCGTATGTATCACTATCAATGGCCAACAATCTCATACCTTTGGCTTTTTTCACTCAATCCAGCAAGGTTATCCACTTGCTCCAGCCCTGTATGTTCTAGCAGGAGAAGGTTTTGGATACCTTCTTGCACATTCTGTATCCAATGGGCTTGTTCATGGAATTTCTTTGCCTAATTCTTCTAGCCAGCTGGTTAATGGTCATTTTGCTGATGATTCCTTTTTAACATTACTTGAAGAAGAAAACACCGTAACAAATGCTCTTGGATGTCTGGAGACCTTCTGTCTAGCCTCGGGTTCTTCCATCCAGTGGCACGAAACATTATGTTCCAAGCAATAAATTATTCCCATTCCTCATTGGTTCCAGCAATATGGTTGGTGCTGGGTTGCTCATGGTGAAATTTTTTGATTCCTCGGTATTCCTTTTGCCTTCTAGGGCAATTCTGCTAATCTTTGGCAAGCTATTCTTACCCATGTGGAACAGAAGCTTGTAGTCTAGATTACTAAGCCACTATCTCTGGCCGGTAAATTCTAGATTTGTTCTAAAGTCTTGGCAGCAACCCATGTTTATTACTCTTCTTGTTGGGCACCTTCAAAAGCTTCATATGCCAAACTAGAAAAACTGTTGAGGGATTTTCTCTAGACCTCTTCTGAAACTCACCATAGCTTTCACCGTGTTGCATGGGAGATTTTCTATTTACCCAGAGATTTTGGAGGTCTTGGTATTCTTTCTACTCAATGCCAAGGCACTGCCTTGGCCATCAAGTGGATCATTATGCTCTCACTAGGAATGAGGCATGAAAATTTTTACTCAGGCACAAGATTGAAATGGGACATCCTTTGCACAAGCCTACTTGGAAAGGGATTGGCTTTTCAACTCTCCTTGTCATGAGAGAGCCAATTCAGATCTTAAGCACATTTGTGGTTAAAAACATTTGGAAAGCCTAGGAGAAAGTTAAACCTTGTCTATGCTGGTTTGGTGATGAATTTCATGCTGGTCTTTCCTTCAGTCACCTTAATATCTGGTGGTCACCTCTTTTATCCATTACAGGCTAGCCTTTGGCCAAATTGCTTGGGTTAAAGGCTCTTAGATTTCATAAAAAAAGTATTCAAACCTTATAGGATATGTTTCATCGGCCCATAATGAGCCTCATGGCATGGGAGACATTTTGAGTCAAATTTGGCCTTCAGAGAACTGATCAAGCTACTTATGATAAAGTTATCACAGCTATTCCAGTAGAAATGCTTCACAAAGTTGGAATTCAATCTACCAAGCCTTGGTGGAAGGACTAGAAATAGTATCCAGAAACACCAATGCATCATTACAAGATAAGGCTTGCTTAAAGATGGTTCTCACCCCATTTTCCAATGATAGACACACTTAATAACTGATGGCTAATTCATAGTTCAATGGCTCTTTGGCACAACAAAATTAAAATTGTTCGGTTTTCCATTCTTGAGCCAAAGTTAGCTCATCTTTCCTGGTACATTCTTTTTCAAGGGCTGCCAGTCAGAGCTAGGTTGTTTCATCTTGGGGTTCAGGATCCCTGATGTCCTTTTTGTGGACAACCTAAGACATTTCAAAATCTCTTCTCGTATTGCACCAGAGCCCAGTAATTCTGGCTATGGATATATGATTTCTTGCACCCTTTCATACTAGAGCCTTTATCATGGCAAATTATCCTTCTGGGTGATTCTCCTAGGTTTCCTGCAAGATTTACTCAGATTTGACATATATTCAAGGTGGAAATTCTTTTTTACATTATGGAAAGATCATAATTCTTGTATATTTTTAGATAGTCGCATTGGAACATCTGTTTCTCTCTACATCAAAACTATTATCTATTCTAATGTTCTTCTACAAATACAAGTTCAAGAAAATAAGGTTGCCTTGGAAGTGGCTCACTTACAAGAATTACTAGATCATTGGGGAAATGCCCTTTGTACTGTGGCACGGGTTTCTCCTTCTTAGGGCAATAGATAAAGAAGTGGATCGGGCAGAGACTCTCTGCCCCACTCCAATCCTCCTCTACACCATGGACCTCACCATAGCAGATGCTCAACCTCTCCACATAATCGTGGATGGACTTCATGCTGACCTGCCAGTGTTATAGGGGATAATGTGGGTTGGCCTATTAGAGATAATGTTGGTTGGCCTTCAGGTGATAATGCAAGATTACTTGCTCTTAGTCCTTCCAATCCAACCAACACTAGTTGGGACAATACTAAAGTTTTTCCATAGTTAAATTTGGCTATCTCTCCTCAGCACGAGGAGCCAAATGTGCGGAATTAAAACCAGGAGAATGATGATGGCTGGGCACCACCAGATGTCACCCCAAACCCTGCAGCAATATGGGGAACCTGGACGACAGGGATCCTCCATCTGCAGGCGTGGCTTTGGCAACTTAATTTTGCTTTCTATTATGTTTTCATAATTTCTGTTATGCTTTTATGGTTGTGTGCCCTTTGATACTTTGATACTCTAGAGGTTTATGGGCTAGGCCCATTTGACATTAGGGGTGTGGCTTTATACCACCCATCTATTTTTTGTGAAGATGTTTTTATTTACCTATAATAGATAGACTAGCATTTTCATCACAAAAAAAAAGTTAGAGCGATGCATAAACATTTTCAAAAGAAGAAAATGGATTATATTTTTGTAGAGATCTTGTCCATTAAAGAAAAGGTGAGTCCTAATGTTAGTAAACACAGGTCGCTCCAAAAGCCCTAATTTGAACAATAGGGTATTTTTTACCTACATTTAAGGGTAGCTCATTTGCATAATTTTTTTCTGTATATATCCAACAATGCAAGTCATTCTAAAATATCTAAATAGTAAGGTTTAGAATTGATAAATTTATACATGGATAAATTTTTTATCCAAATGTAGGGGCAACTTTATAAAATGGTTTTAGGTTATTCTCTAGAATTTTGAGGACTTACCAAATTCTCACCATGCAAAAAAAAAAAAGTTGCTTATGGGTATTTCAAAAGAATGGGTGATCACTACATAAGTTGTTTGGCTGGGTATAAGAGTAATGTCAATCATGGTTACATATAAGAGTAATATTAATTATATTTCTAATTTTGTAAATTTGAAAGTAAATATATATATTTTTTATTGTTTAATATATTTATTATAAGTTAGTGATTAGAAGAAGTTACTTGTGAAATAAACATTAGCTAGGTATAATGAGACCATTACACCCTCATAAAATAATGAATTGATTCTGTCTTGTTTTGGGGGTTGTATCACCTATCACCTAGTCTACTACTTTACTAATTACATCTCAATTTCAAGGAATCTTATTGTGATTTCTTCTTACATTTTCATAACAATTGAATGAATTATTTTTTGAAGAAACAAGTGCTTTTCTTTGAATAGATGATGTTAGCATAGTATGATGGAATTGAAATATAAACTCTTTGATATGTGACCTAACAATTTTCATGGAATGTGAGTTTTCTCTATCTTTGAATATCAATGGGATAGGGTTGTCAGAGAAAAAAAGAATGTCAATAGATAATGATAGAAATGAATTACTATAGTTTCAATGGGGAATTGAAAAATTTATAACACTTTTGCCAACTCAAAAATGTTTTATGTCTAATTTTATGGTTGTTAGAATTTCTTTTAATTTATAAAATTAATATGTTTTTAAGGTATTACATCAACAACTATTATTTGATGCTAGACCTTACGTAATGAAACCAAAAAATTGTTAGCCAATATAATATAATTATTTATCCTCTTTACAAGGTACATACATCTTACATCTTGATCCATTTCTCTTACTCATGATGTTGGAATCAAGATTCCATAATCCCCATTGCTAAAATCAAGTTTAAATAATTATTTTTCCATCTTCTCTAATTATTATTGTCATTAACACTATACACATAAGTGATGTATATTCTCTTTTCCCTTCAAAATTTTATACGTCCATATTTATAGATCTAAACTAATCCTAAATAAAGTGCTATGAATCCTTGTATGTTTGCAATGAAAAAAAAAATTCTTTCCTTTTAAAGTTCATTCATTTCATTTAGTTTCACTTTGTAATGGGCTGTTAATTTGTTAACCTCTTTTTATTAATTTATTGTTTCTCTCAAACTGAAGTTCAAACCTAAGTCATAGGGTCCTATACTAATTTTGAAGATAGAAATGTCAGAAATAAATTGATAATCTAAATATAATGTTATTTATTTAATTATGAACTATTGTTTGCATCACTAAAATATTTAATCCAATTTATATAGAGTTTACGTCAATATACATTGTCTTGCATAAACATTTATTGCATGGTATACATTCTACACTAAATCTGAATCTCATCATCTTTCTAGCCACTATGGTCTACTATTAGTATTGCTTTGGAAGAAGCTTTTCCCAAGGCTTCAGTAGGTTCTCTTTTGTAAGTATAGGACTGAGACATGGTCAAGAAAACAACATAGTTTATGATATTTAGAAGTACAAAAGAGCATAAGAGTAATCGAGCCATGAGGCATTTAGGTTATCAAGTAGCCAACTTTTGTGTCTATATCTTCCAATAATGTGGGTCACAAATATTAGAATAGCACCACTGAGAAAGGAGCGAACTCCTTGAGAGGCAATATACATTGCATTTTTCAAACTTCGCATACTCTCTGGAGCTTGATCATAAAATAATTGTTGTTTACTTACTTCCGCCATGGCTTTTGCTATTCCCAATATTACTAACTATGAAATAAGAATGAAGAAAGTTACAAGAACAATTACATCCATCTCATCTACAATTCCATGGCTTTGAACTACATGTAGCCTTACAATTTCTATTACAACAGTTACTACCATAGCAATACTCTGGAGTATCATACCCACCCCAATCCACTGTAGTATAGTTATGCCTCGTGGGTATCTTGTGAATCTTTTGAAAAGGGGGATTAAAAGGTGATCATGTTGGTTGTGAAGTCCAACTATCTTTATCTTCTTGTCTTCCTCTTCTCTTGACTCTTCGATTGGCCTCAAGAGAACTTTATATCTATAATCACTTTGATTGATGAAGACATTGTAATCTTATTTCTGAATATAGTAAAAGAGCTTGTCCTGCATTAACTATGGATGTAGCTAACATTGGTGAACCACGTAACTTCTTTTGTTGTTGTTCCTATGTGTGTTCTATTTTAAGTTTTCTATTGCTGTTATGTTTTGCTCAGTTTTAAATATGCTCTTTATACTCAACGAGTGGTATGAGAGCTGAGGCAAAATTGTGAAGAGATGGAGGATGGAGATAGGTTTAGAATTGAAAAGTTCTCAGGCTAGAACTTTGGCATGTGGAAGCTGCAGATGGAAGCCTTGCTAATTTAAAAAGACCTCTCAATTTTGTTATAGGAAAAGTCCAAGAAACCTGTTGATATGATGGATGAGGATTAGGACAGATTGGACAAGAAAGAAAAGGCAACCATCATCCTCTCTCTTAACAAAATGTCTTGTTTAATGTTGCAATGAAGAAGATAGTGAAGGGTTTATGGGACAAATTGTCAGGTATGTATGAGAGTGCTTATGCTACCAATAGAGTTTTCTTGATGAAAAAATTGTTCGATCTGAAAATGAAGGAAGGTAGCAATGTTTCAAATCATTTAAATGAATTTAATACTCTAATCAACCACCTGATTTCTATTAACATTAATTTTAAAGAAGAAATCAAAGCCACCTTGATTTTGTGTTCTCTTCTTGATAATTCAGAAGGTGTTGTAAAGACAACTAGCAATTCGGTATCCAAAAATAAACAATCCAATGAGAATGAAAGTGGGTTCAAACTTGATGATGTGGCTACAATTCTTCTCAGCGAAGACATGAGAAGAAAAAATCAAAACAATTCATCCAAAGAGGCGTTGGTTTTTAGAAATAGGGTGAAAAAATAATAATAGAAGAAGATCTAGATCTTTCAAAAGATCTAGATCAATGGGTAGAAATTTAGGTTGCTAGGTTTGTAGCAAGGAAGGTCACATTAAAAAGAATTGCTGGTCACACAAGAAGGTGGAGAGTCAAACAAAACAAAATAAGGTAAATGCATCATATGAAGATGATGCAGGTGCATTAGTTTTATCTATTGGAGAAGCTACAACTAATGTGTGGGTGTTGGATTCCGGTGCTTCTTTTCCTGCAACTTCATGTCATAAAGTTTTGAAAAACTATCAAAAAGACAACTTTGTTAAATCCTACCTTAGGGATGATGAACCTTAGAATATTGTTGGTAAAGGAGATGTGTCATTGAGATTAAAAATAGCAATAGTTGTCTGCTGTGGGATGTGAGACACATCTCTCAACTCAAAATAAATCTAATTTCTATGGGACAACTAGATGCTCAAGGTTGTAGCATCAGTCAAATAGTTGGAAGGTGACCAAAGGAGCCTTGGTAATTGTAAGAGGCAACAAATTAGGCACTTTGCACATGCTAGAGAGTCACACTAAAGTGGGAGATGCGATGGTAGTTGAAGATAGTGGTATCAAACATTGGCATAAGAGGCTCGGTCATTGGACCAATAAGAGCCTTGAGATTTTGCATAAATGGGATCAACATCCACGTCTGAAATTTGTTGATGTTAAGATTAAGGTGCCATCAACCTTGTAAATCACATGTAATTTATTATCGCTATTATTATTTGTAAATCACCCATAAGGGATGAAAGGTTTCACTAGAAACGATCTTGTTTCAGTCACATGTTTATATCCGATCCTCGACGCTAATTTGTCCACGACAGGGGGGTTGCAGGGGGCTTCGCCTTGTGAGGGGTCTGGGGGGATCATCCCCCTAGTGGGGGTTATGGGGGTTACGCGCCCTGGTAAGGGTTCAGGGGCAGCACCCTCAAAACCTCATTTTATTTATATTTTATCATTGTAAATTTGAATCATTCATCATTAGGTCATAGATCTAACAGTTGATATTATGTCAGTTTTCTTGCCCTAGAAGGTAACCCCCTTTAATAAGGATGTTTGTACTATGTTTTTAGTAGAGTTGAGAGTAACAGTCGCCATTGGATTGAAGACTGAAGAAGAGGAGGAAGTGCATGTATTGTAATCTCATATTTGAAGATAATACAACTTGGAGTCTCTTTTCTTGGTGCAGTTTTTTACTTGAAAGGGTTTTCTCCATGTTAGATACTATTTTATGTGTTCAGTTCTTAATGCATGTTATTTCTATGTGATGGGTTTTTTTTTTATTGCAATCTCCATTTATTCTCTATTATTTAGAGGACATTTATCAGGTTTGAATCAAATTTCTATTGTGTGGTTTAGACCTTCATTTCTAACAGTTGATTTGGATTTGTGTGAGCACTGTATTTATGACAAACAAAGTAGGATCGACTTCTCCACCATGGCACATGACAAGAAGTCAACACTATTGGATCTAGTGCATTCGGATGTCTTCGATCCTACAAAGGTGAATTCTATTGATGGCTCTAGTTACTTTGTTACTTTTTTAGATGATTGTACTAGGAAAGTGTGGGTGTATATGATAAAGAGTAAATCTGAAGTATTTAGCATGTTAAAAAAATTTAAAGCACTAGTTGAAAATCAGACTAGTTACAAAATAAAGTGCCTCAAAACTAATAATGGTGGTGAGTTTTGCTCCTTGAAGTTTGATCAATTTTTTACAGATAATGGTGTTAAATGGATCAAGATTGTTCCATTCACTCCTCAACATAATGGTACAACTGAGAGGTTGAATTGAAAAATCTTGGAGAGAGCTCGCAACATGCTCTCTGATGCAGGTTTGGACAAAGAGTTTTTGGTAGAAGCCATTAATACATCTATGCATTTGATCAACCATGGTCCATCATCACGGTTGTATTTTGAGATTCTGGAGGAGAAATGGCTTGGTAAGAAGATATCCTACAACCATCAATGAGTGTTCGGGTGTCAGGCCTTTGTTCACATCCCACCAGGAAAATGAATGAAGTTGGATATGAAATCTAAAAAGTTCATCTTTGTTGGATATGGTGAAGAAAAATGTGGCTATAGATTGTGGGATCCGATTGCCAAATAGGTCACTCACAGCAAAGATATAATCTTCAACAAAAAAATTAGTGCCTTGTCTTGCAAAACAGGGAATGCCAGTGAAGGAGTTTGTGCCTTTAGATGATATTTCTAATGGAGGTGATGTATTTAAAAAATATTCATAGTTTCTACACCCAAATACATGTGTGCAACCAAATTCAAATTCAATACCATAGGGTACCTCTTCAAACTCTACATGTCTAATGCCTTATTCACAAGGCAATTTATATTTAAGTATGCCAAGTCTGTCACAAGATGTTCACATACATAAGCTGCCCATTTCTCAAAATTTGTGGCCTCATGGTGATGAGAATATGGTGCTAAACTAAGTCAAAACTTTCATCACTAGTGTTAGTCACATTCAAACCCCTCATACATATGCATGTGTAGTCCTCTTCAATCCCCACCCAACTAATTTCAAATCCCACATAGCCTAATTTGTCTCTACCTTAGCCGCCTAATGTCATTAACTTCTCAACTTTTCCTACTTTAGTTTCTATGCAGCCTAATACATATTCACCATCTTCCTCATTCTCTACGTAGCCCAATCAAATATCTATGTAGACTCTTCATTTGCCTATCTCAAGCTCCACACAACCCATTTCATTTTCAACACACCCTAATGGTCAATGTCTATCACCCCTTATGAATTCACAACCCAATGAAATGTTTCTTAAAACTTTGAATGAGTCCAATGTTGTACAAGGTAATTCGTAGGATCACAGTACACAAGAGTCAATTCCTCAGTTAAAGAGGTCCACCAGGGAGCATCGACCTCCTTCCAAATTTGATGATTTTGTGTATCATTTATTAATCTCTGATCAAGAAGAGCCGACAACATTCAAGGATTCTTGTAATGATAAAGATAGTGAGAAATGGATGGCTTCTATGAGAGAAAAAATAGATTCGTTGATTGCAAATCATACATGGGATTTGGTACATCTTCCACCAAATCAGAGAGATTTGAAAAATAGGTGGGTTTATAAATTGAAGGAAGAAGATGGTGGAAGGAAATGGTATAGGACCAGATTAGTGGTCAAAAGATATGACCAGGAGAAGGTATAGATTTCAATGAAATTTTTTGACCCGTTGTGAAAATCACTACCATCCAGGCAATTTTGGGTTTAGCAGTTGTATAT
The DNA here is from genome assembly GCA_027924645.1 of Cunninghamia lanceolata. Lineage (NCBI taxonomy): Eukaryota > Viridiplantae > Streptophyta > Pinopsida > Cupressales > Cupressaceae > Cunninghamia > Cunninghamia lanceolata. The sequence continues at coordinate 1,045,469 of BSBN01000233.1, forward strand.
GACCTTGAATTGGACCAGCTTGATGTTAAGACAACATTTCTACATGGCGACTTTGATGAAGAATTGTAAATGTAGCAACCAAAAGGTTTCAAGAAAGAAGGGAATGAAAATTTCGTGTGCAGATTGAAGAGAAGTTTGTATGAGTTGAAACAAGCCCCACAATAACTGTACGTTAAGTTTGATTCCTTCATGGTTGAACAATAGTTTACTAGGTGTGAATCTTATCTATTTGTGTATTACAAAGTTTTGGAGAATGGTGAGTTTGTTTTGTTATTGTTGTATGTTGATGATATGCTAGTAACTGGCACTAGTATGACTATTGTTAGCAAACTAAAATAGAATTTGGCTAACAATTTTTTGATGAAGGCTTTGGGGGGGGTGTTGGCAAAAAGTTGAGTCTACTTTTTGGCCACACAGTGGAAGTGTTTTCCTTGATTTTCAGAATTTGTCACATTTGACTTTAAAATTTGAAACACTTAGAGATGGAATCTTAAAAAAAGTGACTAATCATAAAATGTAGTACTTGGAGTCTAGTTTCCAAATACATAATTTATTTGAATACCTAGATGATACAAATTGATTTTTCATAGACGTTTCTAAAACCCACTATTTAAAAGTCACATTTGTTTTACTATACCATGCATGTGTACACCATCCCTATTTTGACCTATATAATCATATTTTTCTAAATCCTTTTGGAAGATTTTTAACTCACTTAAGCATGCTTTCCATATTTTTTTGTAATTTTTTATTGAATGTTTTTTTAAAAAATTTTTTTGGCTATATTTGGTGTTTTGAAAAATTGTCATGTACATTATGCATAAGATGACCTAAACTTTTTTTTTTTTTTTGTTTCAAATTGAAAAGAATTGTCTGAAATATGCTTTCATAGAATTTTTTTCAAAAAATTATTTTAATAAAAAGTTATTAAAATACTAAAAAACCCTGATAATTTAAGTTTATGGACCTGTTTCATCATAAATTAATTAAAAAATAGAAAAATTAATCCAAATGTAAAAAAAATTACATATTTGGAATCTATCCTATCTCAACTATAATGGGTTTTAATTTCATCAAAAAATTATGCAAAAACGGTCTTCAGACATATGCCCAAAGTCACTATTTTCTTGTGACATTGCAGGACATTCAACTTGTAGGTGAAACCAGGTTCAAAGCCTATGTTCGGTCCCCAACCCTTTTCCCGAACTGGTTAACAAAGCAAAAACCCGACCTAAAATTCAAATTTTAAGAAATGGGATCTCGTTTAGAAATGGGATCCCATTTTTATGTTTTAATATTTTATCCCTTTATGAAATGCAATCATGTTTCTACAAAACGGGATCACACTTTTGGCTCGGGGTCTCGAAGCAAAACGAGATCTCGTTTCATAAAAAATAGGATTCTATATTGCTTTGCCCTATTTTAGGTTTTTGTCTAAGTCTGAAACTTCCACCTTAAGTAGACTCAACTTTGTACATTTACCCAGGGGCAAGAAAGAAGATTCTTGGCATGACAATAATCAGAGATAGGAAGAAAAGAGAAATCAAATTGTCACAATAAAAATACATCAATTGATAAGGTATTAGACAGGTTTAGCATGAAGGGTGCAAAGGCTATAAGCAGACCTCTTACTGATCATTTCCAGTTATCTTCCGAGATGTGTCCCAAGACATAAGAAGATAAAGAATACATGAAAGTAATACCTTACTCCCCTATTGTTGGGAGTCTCATGTATGCAATGGTATGCACAAGACCAGATATTACTCATGCAGTGGGAGTAGTCAGCCGGTATATGAGCAATCCCAATAAGGTTCATTGGGATGTTGTAAAGTGGATTATGAGATACCTCAAGGGCACTGTTATCCTATTTTTCCTCTGCCCAGAGTCAAATGGTCAACCTATTTTTTTCCTTAGAATCCTTTGGAAAATGTTGCCTAAAAATGAAAAGTGCCAAATTGCCTAACAAAAACCTTACCATTAGAAAGAGCTTGAAAAAATAGGCAACTTTGCTTTTCACATCACTTTGAAATTCGACCAAATGAAGAAGTTATCCATGGTCAAAGTTGGGTCAAACATACAGTTCAAATGTACATTTGGCGGGCTTGCAAATCCCCATCGGCCTTAGAAAATGTAGAAAAAATTGAGTTTTTATGTATTTCAGAATGTATATCGGGCCAAGGAGATGCATATACAAAGGGGGAATCTTTCAAAGATTCTCAGAATATTCCTAGTTTGTATATCCGGTTGCATGAAAAATGTACAAGGCCGGCGGACATACATGTGCTATGGTGGAATGTATATTGGCAGGTTGCTATAGTGGCTTGTATATTTGTGCTTGTATGTTTGTACATACAAGTGAAATATATAAAGAAAAGATACAAGGAAATATGCAACGACAGATATATAGGTGCAAATGTACATTTGCTATAGTGCCACAGGGAAACATACAAAAGCTTTTGTATGTTGCCAACATACAAGAGGTGGGGCCCATGCATATACAAGGAGGATTGTATGTTTCGACATACAAAGGATCACGTGAACAGTGGCTTGTATATCACGGATATACAAGCAAATATTCATTGGCAATATGCAAGTCGGATTTCAAATGAATATCAATTCTGGCTCATTCAAGCTTAAGGTCCAATTTGTATGTATGGGTGTTTGTATGTTTGCATATGCAGAGAGGGATATACATTCGATGGGTTCCGCGAAGATACAAAGATGAATGTACATTTGCAATGTACATTGGTGGCCAGTATACAAGCAATGAATATACAAGATGTTTTATACATGCAAGTCAAGATGTGCAAGGGTGAATGCAGTGAATGTATATTCACAAGGTGCTACAGTGGTTTGTATATGTGGTTGTATATTTGTATATACAACCAAATATACAAGAATTAACATACAAAGCCGGACCTGATTGCATTTTTCAATAATTTCATAAAGAGTTTCGGGTCCGAGGCTTGTATATCGGTGTTGTATGTGCCAATATACAAGCAGATGATACATGAAGACATGCATTTGCTATAGTGGCTTGTATATTTTTGCTTTGTATGTTTTCACATACAAAGCCGATATACAAAGGTTTATATACAAGCTGGACCCGATCGCACTTTTAACTTGTTTTATTAAAATTTTTAGGTCCGCCTTGTATATGGACGATTGTATATTGCGATATACAAGTCAGTGATATACAAAGATCAGAGATACAAGTTGGACCTGACAGAGTAGTCAAATATAGTTAATGGTCAGATTGGGGTCCGTGGCTTGTAGGTTTGTAGATACAAAAGAGGTTAGATACAACCTGGATTTCAAAATGTTTCCCATCTGCTTTATAAGAGTTTGAAGTCTGTGACTTGTATATACAAGGGCAATTGTATGCATGTACAAGTCGCGATTACAAAGGGCAAGATGCACGTTTGCATGTGCTAGTTGTTTGTATATTTACTTATATCTTTGCATACACAAGCTGATATGCAAGGAAGTTTTTGCCCAGACATGGTGCATCAACAGCTTATTTTATGGGTCTTTCTGAAGGCCAATGGAGGGTGCAGTTCCTCAGTGGTGGTTCCCAACTTTAGTGCAGCGGCAAATCAGCAGGTGCCACGTGGCAGTGGTGGATGCATATACAAAGGCTCTTACACATACAAAGATGATTTAAAAGGCAATTTCAAATGTATATTCTAAAAGATTACATAGATCTTTTGGTGCCAAAAGTAGAGATACATGCAAAGTGTTTGTACATGCAAAAAAGGCTGACTCAGAGGTATTTTCAGAGGCCGATATATACACAGATGCAGAAGCGATATATACAGGCAGTTGACTAGATCTTTGACTGCCTATATCTTCCCCATTTCAGCAAATTTCAACATGCTGTAAGAGGCAAAGATGCTTGTTTTTGCCTCCTCTTTCATTTGAGCAGGTTTTTTTTGTGGGGGAGATTTTCCAATTTCTATTTTTCAGATCTGGGTTTGCCTATTTCAACTGATTAGACATTTCAGCAGCTACCTTGATGTTTTGAAGGGTTTTTCTCTGCACAGTGGCTCGAGTTGGTGAGGTTCTGCAGGTGCATTCATGGTGTATGAGCTCTTTGTCTTGTAGGATGAAATTTCTATGTGTTGGACGACGACTTTAGAGGTTGCTTCTTCACTCCCTATCCTATCTCGCGTCATGGCTGCCGTCTTCCACATTTTCTCCTGGCAACAACATGGTCCACATCCCTTCACCATGCCTCTACCTATACTTTCCTGCTTCTAGCATTTATGGCCTCGGTTCTGTGATTTAGTGACTCCTTGCCCTTATGGTAGGAGTCTAACTTATAAAAGACATGTAGGACTCTTTTGCAAAGAGGATGGTGGTTTTTAGGGCTGTTATGCTGTCTAATTTTTTTAGTCTGACCTCTGAGTGTAATTGCAAGGGTATGGGAATGGGACTCACTGTGCCTCTATTGTCTTCCTTTTATCCACCAATGAATGTAATTAGCTAGATTGGTATAGCTCTACTATGAAATATTTCTGCATTGTAACAATTTTCTGGACCTTCATGATTAATAGATACTGACTTTTGCCTCTTTTATCTTTGGATTTCGGTGTTTCAATTGGGGGTTGTAATCTATTCTATGGGTGAAATGGCCCCTCTGCAGTTTTGGCTTTCATACCGAAACCTCAAACTAGTCTTAAATATGTAGAAATCGCCCCTCAACAAAAAAGGAGTCATTGTTGTGTCCATCACTCACTAAATCTGGTGTATCACCTCTTTTCCCTTTCAGTTTTCCTTTTGACCCTTTCCCCTACAAGTCATCTAGAACTAGGTTTAGTATCAATGATCTAAGTGATAGGCTTAGAGAAAGGAACCAGCCTTCTCTAGAGGTCAGATCTCAAATCGCAAGGTCCCACATTTCGAGATCATTCCAATGTTACCTGAGGTTGCTAAGGTCTCATAACCGCGGCAAAGGGTGAAAATCTTGGTGATAACAGTTTCTAGCATGCCCGATGGGACCAGAATTAAGGATAATAAGTTCAAGTACTCCATTTGATTACTGGTTTTGATGTGCAGCCAGTAATATCTAGACCTGTGAGGGGTTGGAAATTGCACATCTGGTGACTCCAAGCTTTGGTTTAGCAAAATCAGTGTATTTCTGCTTATGAAAAGAATACATACTAGAAGCAACTCTTCACCTTTCGAGTATCTACAATTATCCCCACCCAGGAGAGGAGGGGTAGTAGTTGAGAAGCATAAGAAGACTCACGTCCAGTCTAGGAGAGCCAAGTCAACTCCCCCTGTAGTTGGAGCTCATACTACATCAGGGGCCTCAGTCACCATGATTCTTGCGGCCAGAAATTAGCCCTTTGTCGCTTTCAATCAAGGCAGTCTGTTGAATCTAGCTCAGCATGATGATATCCCTGTCGCCGCCCTGAGGAGTTTACCATTCTTTCATGGTGAGGATCAGACCACCCTAGCTGAGCATATCAAAGACATCACAAACCTATGTGTTGTCCATCATGTGATAGAAGAAAATGTGGCAATTAGATTGTTGGCAGCTTCCCTAAAGGGGAAGGCTCTGCAATGGTTTAGAAGTCTGCTGGTGAATTCCATACATTCCTGGGATTACTTGGGAGAAGAATTGTGTAGTTTCTTCAAGGACAAATCAGACCATCTATCACTGGTGGAGCAACTGTCTACAATCAAAAGAGCCCTCCACGAAGTAATGTCAGACTTCAACCACCATTTTCAAAAGACATGGGATAGAATCCCACCAACGATAAGGCCTACAACTAACCATGCATTCCTATATTTTTTAAGAGCTTTGAATAGCGATATCTTTGTCATGATTCAATCCATGGGAGGGCAGCCACAAATCCCAACATATGTACCCCCCATAGCTGTTATACCTGCTACACCTGCATTGCCAGCAGCTAATGTGCAGCCAAATAGATCAGAAAATGCTGCTCAAAGTGAGTCTTCTGAGTTACAAGAGATTAAGGGATTGTTGCAATCTTTTGGTAATGAGCTGACAAATATGAAAAGGCAGCAATTCCAAAATAGACAACCCTACCAGTCACATAGTCAAGGGCAAAGCTAGTCTTATCAAGGACAAAACTGACCCTACCAAGCTAACAGGCCACCTTATCAGAATAATTATCAAGGGGTTAGGGAGAACATGAACCAGAGACCTTTCCATCCTTACAATCCTGCATCCACCAGTGCCATTAGTGACATCATCCCTATTCAGAACAACCTAGCCACTGAATGTGAATGGTGCTCTCTAAGCAATCAGTCACACGGTCAAGTAGCATGTCCAAATGGAACTATAAATCAAGCTTTGACAGTACAAAGCATTGCAGCTTCATAGCTAAGCACATCTAATGAGGGGACTGTGCAGCAAACAGAGCAGCCTCAGTAGGATACTACCTTCATGAACTGGCAAGAAAATGAGTTTTGTGGCATGAATAGGGATGACACTCCAGTTGCAGCAAACACAAGGGCCAAAAGAAGGAGTTATGAAATGGATCAGACAACAAGCAGAGAAAGAGGACCTGATGATATGTCTACGTCCCAGTTTCCCCATGTATTACAAAGGAATACTCAAGTAGCCGCCAAAGAGTAGCCTCATTTATAGGCTGATATTGATGTCACCAAGCCGCATCAGAAGATAAGTGTTGCTCCCCCTTTTAATATTATTGAGAATATGAAAAAGGCAAATGTGACAATGTCTATGTGGGATTCCTTGGCAATCCCAGGTCAAAAGGACATATTACAATCAGCCTTATCTGATTTGAAAGTATCCAAAGATACAACTGTTGACCCAAATAGGGTTGTCCTTACCACTTCCCCCCAGGAGAACAGCAAACAACCAGGCAAGACTGTCAAACCACTTCCATTCTATGTGTCATCAATAATAGGAGATAATCTTGTGCATAATTGCATGGTGGATAGTGGTGTAAGTAGTTCTGTGATGCCTAAATGAATTGTAGACCAATTAGGGCTCAAATACGAGCCTCTTGAGAAGGGTGTACTTCAAATAGATAGCATGGCTATTAATACTGTGGGTGTAATAAAAGACTTAGGTCTTATTCTACATACCTATCCCAATGTTTCCGTCTTCCAAGAGGTCTTCATCATAGACCTACCTTCTCATTTTGCCATGTGCCTATCAAGAGAATTCACAGCCAAAATAAGAGGATATCTATCCTTTGACTGGTCCCACATGTTTTTTAGGACCAGATATGGTACTAAAGTGACCCTGAGGTCTGAATTACTTTCAAATCATCACATAGAGCCCTACACACCAAGTGTTGTTAATGCCAATTACATTACTTCTGATGATCCTAAACTTGTGGCTTCCCAAGACATACAAAATGAAAGTATACCAGAGATGTTATTGAAGAATGAGCCTCAAACAATGTTGTAGATGACCCTGAGGCATATATTCAAGAAACCAGTATGCGAATTTACATACTACATGAGCCTGAGGTAGCAATTCCAAGTATGGTAAGGGATGCAGAACTATAGACAGGGTAGCAGAATGAAGTGTAGAAAATGTATTTTGATGGCTCTAGAAGTAGAAATGGATCCGGTGGTGGAGTAATGTTTGTGTCCCCATAGGGTGAAAGATATTATTCTGCTTTCTGTTTTGCCTTTTCATGCACCAATAACACTGCTGAGTATGAGGGGCTAATCCAGGGATTGCAATGGGCAAGAAAGAGGAAGATTGGCTGTTTACATGCATTTGGGGATAGTGAACTCATTGTAAACTAGGTGAGAGGATTGCATGCTACAAAGAACGATACCTTGAAATGCTACAAGCACAGGTTATGGGACATGATTGAGGAGTTTGATGCTTTCAATCTTATATCCATCTCAAGGAATCAGAACTCCCATGCTGATAGATTGGCTGCAATTGGGGCACAATTTGATATTCCCAATGATATCTAAAGAGAAAAATGTAGCCTCATGTAAAAATAGTTGACAAAACCCTCTATCCCTGACAATAATGTTCATTGGCAGGTCTTTGAAAGTGATGAACAGATCCTAAGATTCCTGTTAGAGGAAGATGAGTTTTCCATGATGAATCAGGATAAACTCAGACAATAGTATGGCAATGATCAGATTATTCAGCTGAAGACAAACAAGCTACCCAAGGGATTGGTGGCATTGGAGTCTATCTTTGGCACTGATGATTAGATGAAGAAAGCCAAAACTGGCATGCAAATAAGGGAGGAGCACTATGAGGAGCTAGAAATCTTCAAGGGCAAGCTACTCAAGATTGGAAAAATTTGTTCGCCTGAGGATAGAAAGGCTTTTATTGCTTTGTGCCATGAAGTTGAAGATGTGTTTGCCTGGGATTATTCAGACCTGAAGGGATTTGATCCTCATATTGCCCAACATACCATAGAGTTGGAACCAGGTACAAAGCCTATAAGGCAGAAGCAAAGACCCCTAAATCCAAAGCTTGAGCCCCTGATGATTAAAGAATTGACTAAGTTGATCGAGGGAAAGATCATTTTCCTAATCAAACATACTTCTTGGGTCTCTAACCTTGTCCCTGTTAGAAAAAAGAATGGGGAGATCAGACTGTGTGTTGATTTCAGAGATCTAAACAGAGCCTCCCTAAAGGACCAGTACCCACTGCCCTCAATGGAGCAAATCCTGTAGGTAGTGGCTAGCTCAGAGAGATTCTCCTTGCTTGATGGATTTTCTGGCTACAATCAAGTGTTGGTCAAGGAGGAGGATCGATATAAGACTGCTTTTACTACCAAATGGGGCACCATGGCCTACAAAAGAATGCCTTTTGGTCTATCAAATGTTGGCTCAACTTTTTAGCGAGCCATGGATATGGCGTTCAAGGGTTTGCTATACAAATTGGTGTTGGTGTACCTATATGACATCACGGTCTTTTCCAAGAATGCATCTGAGCATCTATTTCATCTAAGGCTAGTATTTGAAAGATGCAAGGAATTTGAGATATCTCTTAATCCTAAGAAGTGCATATTCATTGTACACGAAGGCAAGCTATTGGGGCACGTTATGTCAAAGGAGGGCATCACCATTGATGTTAAAAGGGTGAGAGCCATTCTGGAGTTGCCTTTACCCAGTCACAAGAAGGGACTTCAAAGTTTCATTGGCAGAATTAATTTTCTACAAAGATTTATACCAGACATTGCAAATCTTCTGAAGCCCTTGACATCCATGTTAAAAAAAAATATAGTTTTCGGTTGGACGAAGGAGGCCAAGCTAAGCTTTGAGTCCATAAAAGAAGCACTTTTAGCTGCACCAACCTTGGTAAATCCTGATTTCTCCAAGGATTTTATTTTGTAGGCTTATGGCAGTCTGGATACCATTTCTACAATTCTGGTACAGCAACAGAGCGAAGGTTTTGAACAGCCAATTTCTTTTTTCAGCTAAGGCTTAGAAGAATATGAACAGAAATACAGCTTCATTGAGAGGCACATCCTTGTAGTATAGAGGAGCCTCAAAAAATTCAGGCATCTTATTTCTAATAATAAGATACATTTAATGGTCGCTCATCCTGGCATGAAGGAGTTCCTATTGAACAAAGAAATAAATGAGAAAAGAGCTAGTTGGGTTACCAGGGTCATGGAGTATCACATTGACATCAAAATAACCAAGCTCGTCCAAGGAAGAGGGCTCAGTGAACAGCTTGCTGCTAGTCCTAAGAGTGAAGCAAGCAAGGAAGAGGTAGCATTTCTGGCCGAAGAAGGTGAACACCAGATGGACACAGCAGTAGCAGGCACTAGTTGGGTTCATAATATGATCCATTTTTTGTAGACTCGTGAATGTCTAGCAGGGTTAGACAGAGCCAAGAGAAGATACTTTAGATTACAGTCTATCCCATACACCCTAATCAATGGCATCCTTTTTTGGAAAGATTTTAATGGTTTATTATTAAGATGCATTAATGAAGCTCAGACTGACAAAGTGCTATGGGAGATCCATGACGGAACAACAGGGGGGCATTTTGCCCCAAGAATTACTGCCTGGAAGATAATGAGAGCGGGATATTACTGGCCCAGCTTATTTAAAGATGCCCATGCATGGGCAAGGAAGTGTGGGAAGTGTACCATTTTTGCAGGCAAGGGAAGGTTGCCAGCTCTACCTCTGCAACTAATTTAGGTTGAGCAACTCTTCATGAGGTGGGGTATCAATTCTAGAGGCCCCATTAACCCGCCTTCCAGTGCAGGCCACAGGTGGGTGCTCACAACAACTAACTACTTCACAAGATGGACCAAGGCAGTGGCCCTAAAGGAATCCAATGAAAATGCTATTCTAAACTTTTATAATGACCTAGTATCTAGATTTGGGGTACCTGATTCAATCATATCAGATAATGCATTGGCTTTGTTAGATTAAAGATAACCAACTGGGCCTTGAAGAATGGGATCTACTTGGGCACTTCATCAAATTATTACCCTCAGGGTAATGGCCTGGCTGAGTCCACAAATAATAACCTCATAAGGATCATCAAGAGAATCATGGAGGACAACTAGAGGACCTGGCATACTAATTTTAAATATGCCTTATGGGCGGATAGAATAACTCCTAAGAGGTTCATTGGGAACTCTCCATATATGCTTGTTTATGGAAAGGAGGCAAGATTGTCTGTATCTGCAGAGCTGCCAGCTCTTGACATTATGAACCAGCTGGAGATGTATGAAGAAAAGGACCCTATGGCTATCAGATACGCTCAGCTCTTAGAACTTGAAGAAATCAGAGACAAAGCTATGAAAACTGTGGAGTATCATCAGCTTCAGACCAAGGGAGTTTTTGATAAAAAGGCCACCCTCAGGATCTTCAGGGAAGGTGATATGGTGCTCAAATGGAATGAATTAAAAAGTAGGCCAAGAAAGCACTCCAAATTTGATAGCATGTGGAGTGGCCCATTTCTCATTACTGAATGCAAGGAGCATAATGCATTTCAGTTAGCAAATATGGATGGACAAAATTTACCTATCTCAGTCAATGGGATACACCTGAAGAGGTGTTTAGAGGTATGAGTGCTTTGTAAATTGGTAGGTTAGGTCTCTATGCTTTCAATAAGTGTTGTTGCACAATAGTTTAGATACCTCTTTGTTTTCCCTAAGTGCTGTCTAGCATAGTTTGTGGGTTGCTGTCAGCATTTTGTTTGGCCCCTTGTTCTCTTGTGTCCTTCATTGCTGTCATGCTGGGTTTCTTTGGGGTCAGGATGTTTATCAAGGTATTTTCATTCCTTTCTAACTCCATGCCCAATGACTATAAGGCCACTGGTCTAACTGTTTAGCAGGCAAACACCCCATAGAGGTCACCAAAAATGTTATACCATTTTTCCTCTGCCCAAAGTCAAATGGTCAACCTATTTTTTTCCTTAGAATCCTTTGGAAAATGTTGCCTAAAAATGAAAAGTGCCAAATTACCTAAAAAACACCTTACCATTATAAAGAGCTTGAAAAAATAGGCAACTTTACTTTTTACATCACTTTGAAATTCAGCCAAATGAAGAAGTTATCCATGGTCAAAGTTGGGTCAAACATACAGTTCAAATGTACATTTGGCAGGCTTGCAAATCCCCATCGGCCTTAGAAAATGTAGAAAAAAATGAGTTTTTATGCATTTTAGAATATATATCAGGCCAAGGAGATGCATATACAAAGGGGGAATCTTTCAGAGATTCCTAGAATATTCCTGGTTTGTAGATCTGGTTGCATGAAAAATGTACAAGGCTGGTGGACATACATGTGCTAGAGTGGAATGTATATTGGCAGGTTGCTACAGTGGTTGTATATTTGCGCTTGTATGTTTGCACATACAAGTGAAATATACAAAGAAAAGATACAAGAAAATATGCAACAACTGATATACAGGTGCAAATGTACATTTGCTACAGTGCTGCAGGGAAACATACAAAAGTTTTTGTATGTCACCAACATACAAGAGGTGGGGCCCGTGCATATACAAGGAGGATTGTATGTTTCGACATACAAAGGATCACGCGAACAGTGGCTTGTATATTGTGCATATACAAGCAAATATACATTGGCGATATGCAACCTAGATTTCAAATGAATATCAATTCTGGCTCATTCAGGCTTCAGGTCCGATTTGTATGTATGGGTGTTTGTATGTTTACATATGCAGAGAGGGATATACATTCGGTGGGTCCCGCGAAGATACAAAGATGAATGTACATTTGCAATGTACATTGGCGGCCAGTATACAAGCAGCGAATATAAAAGATGTTTTGTACATGCAAGTCAAGATGTGCAAGCACGAAGGTAGTGAATGTATATTCACAAGGTGCTATAGTCATTTGTATATGCAGTTGTATATTTGCATATACAACAAAATATACAAGAATTAACATACAAAGCTGGACCCGATTACATTTTTCAATAATTTCATAAAGAGTTTCAGGTCCGCGGCTTGTATATCGGTGTTGTGTGTGCCGATATACAAGCAGATGATACATAAAGAGATACATTTGCTATAGCTGCTTGTATATTTTTGCTTTGTATGTTTTCACATACAAAGCTAATATACAAAGGTTTATATACAAGCCGGACCTGATCACATTTTTAACTTGTTTTATTAAAATTTTCGGGTCCGCCTTGTATATGGGTGATTGTATATTGCAATATACAAGTCAGTGATATACAAAGATCAGAGATACAAGCCGGACCTGATAGAGCAGTTAAATACAATTAATGGTTAGATTGGGGTCCGCAGCTTGTAGGTTTGCAGATACAAAAGAGGTTAGATACAACCCAGATTTCAAAATGTTTCCCATCTACTTTTTAAGAGTTTGAAGTTTGTGACTTATATATACAAGGGCGATTGTATGCATATACAAGTTGCAATTACAAAGGGCAAAATGCATGTTTGCATGTGCTAGTTGTTTGTATATTTGCTTGTATCTTTGCATATACAAGCCAATATGCAAGGAAGTTTTCGGCCAGACATGATGCATCGGCAGCATATTTTCTGGGTCTTTTCGAAGGCTGATGGAGGGTGCAGTTTCTCAGTAGTGGGTCCCAACTTCAGTGCAGTGAAAAATCAGTAGGTGCCATGTGGTAGTGGCAAATGCATATACAAAGGCTCTTGCACATATAAAGATGATTTAAAAGGCAATTTCAAATGTATATTCTAAAAGATTGCAGAGGCCTTTTGGCGCGAAAACCAGAGATACATGCAAAGTGTTTGTACATGCAAAAAAGGTTGACTCAGAGGTATTTTTAGAGGCCGATATATACACAGATGCAGAAGTGATATATACAGGCAGTTGACCAGATCTTTGACCACCTATATCTTCCCCATTTCAGTGAAATTTGACATGCTGTAAGAGGCAAAGATGCTTGTTTTTGCCTCCTCTTTCATTTGAGCAGGTTTTTTGGGGGGATTTTCCAGTTTTCATTTTTCAAATCCGGCTTTGCATATTTTAGCCGATTGGACATTTCAGCGGCCACCTTGATGTTTTGAAGGGTTTTTCTCCACATAGTGGCCCAGGTCGGTGAGGTTCTATAGGTGCATTCATGGCATATGAGCTCTTTGTCTTGCAAGATGAAATTTCTATGTGTTGGACGGTGACTTTGGAGGTTGCTTCTCCACCCCCTGTCCTATCTCACGTCATGGCTGTTGTCTTCCATGTTTTCTCCTGGCGACAACATGGTCCATGTCCCTTCACCATGCCTCTGCCTATACTTTTCTACTTCTGGCATTTATGGCCTCGATTCTGTGATTTAGCGACTCCTTGCCTTTCTGACAGGAGTCTAACTTATAAAAGACATGTAGGACTCTTTTGCAAAGAGGATGGTGGTTTTTGGGGCTATTATGCTATCAATTTTTTAGTCTGACCTCTGAGTGTAATTGCAGGGGTATGGGAATGGGACTCACTATGCCTGAATCTGGCCTCTGTTGTCTTCCTTTTATCCACCAATGAATGTAATTAGCTAGATTGGTATAGCTCTGCTATGAAATATTTCTGCATTGTAACAGTTTTCTGGACCTTCATGATTAATAGATGCTGACTTTTGCCTCTTTTATCTTTGGATTTCTGTGTTTCAACTAGGGGTTGTAATCTGTTCTGTGGGTGAAACGGCCCCTCTACAGTTTTGGCTTTCATACCGAAACCTCAAACTATTCTTAAATCTATGCAAATCTCCCCTCAGCAGCAAAGGAGTCATTGTTGTGTCCATGCCTTGACCATCATCACTCACTAAATCTAGTACATCACCCCTTTTCCTTTTAGTTTTCCTTTTGATGCTTTCCCCTGCAAGTTGTCTAGCACTAGGTTTAGTATCAATGCTCTAAGTGATAGGCTTAGAGAAAGGAACCAACCTTCTCTGGAGGTCTGATCTCAAATCGCAAGGTCGCACACTTCGAGATCATTCCAATGTTACCCCAGGTTGCTAAGGTCTCATAACCGCAGAAAATGGTGCAAATCTGGGTGATAATAGGTACTTCTCATTATGTTTTCAGGGTCAAAGGTAAAGATGCACAGATGAAATGTTATGTTGATTCTAACATGGCTGGTGATAGTTTGGACAAGAGACACTCCACTTCCAGATAGTTCTCTCCACTACTGAAGCGGAATGCATTGCAATGACTGAGGGAGATAAAGAAATGATGTGGTTGTAGAATTTATTAGGTGAATTGGGTTGTAAATGACATGTTTTCACTTTGTTTAGTGATAGTAATAGTGCTATTCATTTGACAAAGAATCCAACATTTCATTCTCATACTATGCACATAGAGCTTCAGTACCATATCAACTGCCTGTAGGATGCTAAACTGGCAACGACCAGTGCGGTGGAGGATTGAAACTAGTTCCTACTCGAAGTAGAGTAAATTTATGCGGGTAGAATTTTGCGCTTAAATTTTGCGCGTAAATTTCATGCTTAAAATTATTTGCAAATCAGTTTTACCTATTCATTCGTATATAGAAAGTTTGAATATTGCAATTCTTCATCCTATTAGTCCATATAATCTTAGTCTTCTGAGGAGTTATATAAGGTAAGAATTCACCAATTTTCTTTGTTTAAGGTGTAATATTAATCTTGGGATGTTTTAGACGCCATTGATTTATCTATTATGAAAACTAGTGTTGTTTTATAATTTATTACTGGTCTTGTTTTATAATTTAGTTTTTGCACTCACGAGAATGAGAGAGTGGGTGTAAAATTTGGAACCATTGGAAGCACAGAGAGTAGCCATTGCTTCGCCTGAGCCTTTTTGCAGAAATCCAAATTCTTCTTCTGCACATTAACATTTCCATGTTGTTTCATTCCATCTGCATGCAAGATTTCAATCTCTTGTTGCATTCTTTGAATGATTTTCAATTGTTTAGCGCTCTCACCATGCAATGATGAAATTTGTGGTTTCAGGCCGCGGATAATTTCCCCAAATTGTTTTGCTCCCTCTTCACACATTAATCTCATCTCTTCTCAAAGGCTCTCAGTAATTCCCATTTGTTTCTTACCCTTCGCATGAAGTATTTCATTTTCCT
This sequence comes from Cunninghamia lanceolata, assembly GCA_027924645.1. Taxonomy (NCBI): domain Eukaryota; kingdom Viridiplantae; phylum Streptophyta; class Pinopsida; order Cupressales; family Cupressaceae; genus Cunninghamia; species Cunninghamia lanceolata. The sequence continues at coordinate 1,060,968 of BSBN01000233.1, forward strand.
CCTTGACCTCGTGAAGTTCGTATAAAAGGCAAGGATAACAATCTTCACAGTATGTATGAGGCACAAATCAAAACAATAGGAGCAATATGAATCAGAAACTGTAAACCCATCTTCACCCGCTAAACCTAAATGTAAAATAGGCCCACTTGAGATACATCTGCAGATAGAGCTACTCCCTTCGCTGCGTGCCATTGCAGCTTAGGGAAGGTTGTCCAGCAAAATAACCAGTCATTTTTGCTTCTTTCTATAGTGGACCATGCTTTTATCTATAGTCCTCACATTTTCTTACATAGTAATTACAATTTAATACCCTCCTACTCATGGGAATGACTTGTAAGTTGACATTATCAAATTTTTTTTATTTGTATTATTGACTTTCTTTTTATAAATGTCTTTGAATAAGTTTGAAAAGAGTGGATACATTGAAGATGACTCTGGTTTGGCAGGTTTTGAAGAACCCAGAAATGGTGTTAAGGTAAACAAAGAGCAAGGGCTTTTAAACTGATGGTTTAGGGTGCTTCATTTGGATGGTTGAATAAGTGGTCCTAGTTAGGAATAGCAGATAGGAAAAGACTTTAGAAATTGCATGCCAATCAATCAAACAAATAGTTGAAGATATTAATTGTGGTACAAACCATTGATGTTTTATTAAATAATAAAAAATCAAATCAAAAAGTTCAAAAATATATAATAAAAAAGTTAAAAATATATATATTAAAATTATGGGTTTGAATTGTTTTTTAATTGTTTGCATATTTTGTATTATTAAATAAGAAGAAGAAAACGATTATTAAAAAAAAAAACAAGAAGTAGAATAAAATTGTTAAAATTATTTATTTGAATGTTTTTATTTAACTATTTTATACTTGTTTGAAGGTGTTGTATTATTTATTTAATTGTTATAAAAAACAAAAAAAGTTTTTGATATAAAAGTTGAAAAGAATTTGAAAAAAAAAAAGTTCTTAAGTAAATAATAGTGTCTGTCTTTTCTTTTCTATGTACTTTTCATCAATCTATTTAGTAATTTAAATAGATATTAAAAATGATATTTATATAGAAAGTAAATACCTATATTTAGAAAAATTAATATAAAAGACAAATATTTTTTAATTGGATGCTATTTTATTTTATATACTTAAGAGTTTTTAGTTTTATTTTACTTATTTTGTTTACTTTAGAACTATTTTAATTGAAAATTATAGTAAATAATTCTTTGCCTCTTTTAAATAAATTTTAAAATAAATAAAATATATGATAATTTAAAATAGTTCTATGGTAAAAGAAATTAATTCTAAAGTAAAATAAAACAATTCTTAATTTAATATAACTCTCTTGTAAAATGAATTCTCTTAGTTTAAAATAATTCTATGATAAAAATAAATTAACTCTAAAATAAAATAAATTTAAAAAAAAATAATAATAATACTAAGTAAAATAAATTAACTCTAAATTAAAATGAACTAAAGATTAAAAAAATTAAATAAAATGAATACCAAACACAATTAAATACAAGAAAAATAAATTAGGAGGGATCCTACATATCCTACACTTCAGTTAACATTTGAATAAATGACTTAAAAATGTTGCTTTTGAGATCAAAACATTTCAAAGATTTTTTTTGTTAATCTTGAAAGTTTAATTATAGGTGGATTTATTATGAAATTTTAGTATAAGATTTTCAAGTGTAAGTTTTGTATATTTATATTATTTTCAAATTTTTAAAGTAAAAAATAAATAAAAGAATGAATGATAATTTTCAAAAAATAAAAATTAATTTGAAAAATTAACAATTACATACAAAATTAAAATAAGTGTATTACAAAAATACATAAATTTTCAAATAAGAATAAAATAAATAATATAAATAAAGAGACTATAGATGTATTCATTATATCTATACTATTATTACATCCTTCATTTTAAACTACCAATTAAACTTTAATAGCCCCTTTGTGTGCCATTTTCACCTCTTAGTTATAGTAAATTTTGTAAGAAAAGGCTATCTTCATTGAATATTAACCTTTTAAATTATTTTAGTTGTGTAACTATGTATGATTACATTTTTAACTATTAACCTATAATACAATATTTTAATTTTAATTTTTTTTTTTTACTATTAAAGGCACAAATGTTAGGAAATATTTCAAAGTTTATTATTGTGTATAATAAATATGATATCTAAATTTAAAATAATAGTATATTTGATTATATTATTTTATTATTATTTTTTTTAATAAATTAATATATTTTTTAATATAAATTTCTCATTTTTTTATATTTTTTGAATATCAATATTTTCCTATATTTACCGTTTACTATATAAATATTATGAACAAAAGTTACTAGTTTGAAAAAAACAAATCATCAATGCTATCTACATTCTTTTATTTTTTTATATAAATATTGTGCTAAACCCTAGTATTCATAGTTTAAAACACTAGAAATTTCAAGGTTTTGCTAATGTGGTTATGAATGTCAAACCCATTGATGATTATTGGTTTTCATCTTCATTAGCTACTATTGGTAACTCTTTAGGTGGATTTATTTCTATTTTTTAAAGAAATTTACATACACTCCATGCTTGAATCTTGGTAGAGATGGATTTTTCCATCAAACTACTAGTAAGAAATATGGTTAAAAATAGACAAATCAATTTGGAAGCCACCTTTGGACTATGAAAATGGTACCTTTAGATGTTAGAACTACCATGAGTAAGGCATTTGGTTGGAATATACCTAGAGAAAAGAGAAAAGTAGGAAAGGCATCTTGGTGGTTGGATGCATTGCAAGAACCTTCATATGAAGACAATGCAATGGAGGGCCTCCCTTTAGGGTAGTTGCTTCCATTAAACAAGGATTTTGTAGGGTAGATGTTTACAAAGTTGAAATATAAAGAGGAATGCCTACAATAGTTGAGGAAGATTGAGAAGAGTGTAGCTCAATGGAACAAAGGAAGGGCAATGCATGGATAGAGGAAAAACCAAGAGGTACATCAAATCTTATCCTTGAAATCCTATAAAATCTTTGATTCTTCCATACATAATATTGTAGAGAATAGAGAGAAACAACCCCCAATGATCAAGGCAAATATATGATTCCTTTACAAAAGGATAAAGAGGAGGGAAATTAGCAAGCATAGCTAACATTACTAATGTTCTAGGAGGGACCTAGATATAGGAAAATGGTTAATGATACTAATTTAGATATAATAAATCCAAATCTAGATGGTTGGAAAGTTGTTGTTAGTAGAAATGCTAAATTAAAGAAAACTTCCTCTATTATAAGAGGTTTAAATTACAAATATGGAAAGGGTGGATAATTTTTTAATTAATGGTTGCTTATGACACCTCTTTGAGTCTATGGGAGGATAATTGGTATACCTTTGATATTTTTTGTTTCCTTGAATTTGAATCTTATGTAGTGAGTGTTAATTTTCAAAGGTGGGTGCCCCTATAGAACCCCTAATACTCTATCAAAAAATGAATATAATTTTCATTAATAGATTTTTATGGATCCTCTTCAACCACTTCTATTTGATTAGGCTAATCACATTGATGTGTAGGGAATGGGTGGATGTATATTTTGAGATTTTGATTCAAAGATGGTACCCATTTGTCCCATTTTAGTTAATCCCATCTACTTGAATTATATTGTTATCAATAAGATCTTGTAAATTATGTTTTAATGTTATACAATAAGGCAACTTCCCTTAGTATGTTAACCAATCCAATGATAGTCCCAAACAAAATTGCCATTGAAATACTATGTACATCACCTTTTAAATATGTCAATTGGTTTCGTGGGAGGTGAGTTGTTAAATTGATGTTACACAAGTAGTTGTAATACCACATGTGGTAGATCCTCCAACCTAATGAACATTATTTGATCTTTTTATTTTAGGTTGATAACATTAGTATGAGAGTAACTGATTATATTGAAATTAGTTGGAGGCATATTGTTATGTTGAAATCTACCTTTACAAGTTCAATTGATACATTGTTTCATATCCTTCAACTCAATCATGATCATTACCAATTCTCAATTTAAAAATATATCACATCATCCAAGTGGAAATACTATCCTAGAAAAATCCTCAATGGTGTCTATAGAAACCACCAATTTTCAAACACACATTATAGACATCAAGATGAAATAGACATTATAGACATCAAGATGAATAAATTTTTGAGATAAAATTCAATGAAACAAAAATCTCCTTGCATCATCTAATTTCACATGGAGGGTTTAGATTTGTAGCTACAAAGATTAGTTCTATAGGAATGAAAGTGAACCACAATAATTGACATTGTATTAATTTTATCAGTTGTAATGTGGTTGTAAACCAAAACAAATTTTTAATAAAATTGTGACTTAGTTGGTCATATCTTTCATAGTAAACTTGGCATTAGATGTAGAGATAAGTACCATTATTTTATTTATTTTACATTCATTTAGTTTAGTAGCTTAATCATTGTCAACTCATTAATTTTATCTAGAGTTGTTCAATTTTCTTGGTTACTTATTTATTTACGTTGGAATTTTATAAAAGGTTATTATTTTCCTTTTCATTTTCTTTATTCCACTATTCTTATAGCCCATAAAGTTGTTTCCTTAAGATTTATCCTCCTACATTAGGGTTTTAGATCAAATATTTCTAAGAGTACATACCTTTCATCATAGATCTTAATATGATTTGGATCCACCATTTATTTGTTCTTCATTGATATTCTCTTAATTACGGTTTGGGCTTTCATTATTTGATATATTCAAGATCCCTAATTGCCCATGCTTTGGTTGTGCATTATTATTAGATCATTTATCATGGATCATTATTAGAATTTTATGGGGATTATCAATATGCATATATCATGGATTAAATAAGGTGTTTTCACACTTCATTGATTCTTATCCTTTGACCCTTGATGATATGGGATTTTTATTTTATATTTATGATGCTTCATTTTCCTTGAGTGCATTATTTTAGTGTAGCTTATCTAGCTTTGCCTCCTTCATGGACCCATTTGGTTCTTTTCCATCCATCTTAGAGGAATTTACTTCTTTGTAAACTTCATCTTTGAGTATTATACCCCTAGTGTGATCGATGATTATGATGTAGCTCCACCTTCCAATAATACATCTAGGAGTGATGTTTTAAGTGAATTGAGTTACACCTTCCTTTTTTATTCATGATTTTGTTGAGCCTTGTGATGTTATTTATACTTTCTTGATAGCCATGTTTGTATACCATTGGACTCATACCCCTTTGATGATGTCTTATGAGGAGTCTAGGAATATTGATTTATGTGAGGCACCTTATGTTATACATCATAATGATATAGTTTGTGATGATAATTCTTGTACGTCTCATGTTGACTCTATAGATATATTTATGATGATTCTTTACCTTGTGATACATAACATGAGGATAGCATGGATTATGATAATTAATTAGCTTCAAGTGTGTGGATATTATTGATGATTACTCATTTCCTACTACATTGCATGATGATATTATGGTTGTTAGTGAGAAGTTATTTCATTTTGGTGCTCATAAAAAGAACCATTTCTTGGTAGTTTAGAAAACATTTCGATTTGGTACATAAAATTAACCTTTCTTGCAACAACTTTAGGCACATTTAGATTTGGGTTTAAAAAAGAACATTAGCATTTGTTTGCCATGTCTTATGCATTTGCATGCTTGTGTTATCCCATAGGGTAGAATCAAAGTATCCTCTCCCCTCGCCTTTCAAAGGATCTTGGGCGAAGAGAAATGGTTCTATTCTATTTTTCTTTTTAGGCCGAGGCCCACTCTTGAGACACATCCGCAAGCAGAACTCATTTGCGACCTCAAGTGGTACTTTCATTTGGTCCGCTATAGAAAATAGGATAAGGTGAAAGCCAAGTCTGAATCAGTATTAGCACTTACCATACGGTGCTAGCTCAAAAGGAAGTTGTACCTTTGCGTATCTAATACTCCTAATAGAGCTAGTCAAAACCTTAAGTGGTTTACTAGATGCTCATAACGTGTCGATCCCCCGAATGTACCCCCACTATCTTAACCATTGTGTAGTGGCCCAAATCTTTCTACTTGTTGGCGCAAGAGGTTGGAAATAGACCTCTGGAGCCATCCCACACTCTCACAGTTCTTAGTAGAGATAGAAAAGTACCTTAAGATCTCCGTGTCATAAGGACTTTGAACTTGGTGTGCCTGAGAAGTGAGTGCACTGTAAGGGGGGGCCTATGCCACCTAGTTTCTAGAGCTATCCACTTTGAATAAGTGCGGTTGGAGCAATCCAAGTGGGAACCCAACAAGTATTGTCCTTACCTTCTCCCTAGGTTGTGCTTGTTTGTTAAAATTTTCACTTTTTCACGACAAACCTTTAGCCATTGTGTATATTTATTAAAAGTGTTTATATCATTTGACATCATCCCAAAACATTAAAACATTGAGAAACCCAACATTTGCAAATAAAACATTTGACCTTTACCACCCATACCAAAATCCTCATTCCACAAAATGGACCAACATCCCTTTCATTACCATCCATAATCATTTCCTTATCCACATCTTCCATAGACCTTAGAGAAATTATTTCTCTTATTGCACCCTTCCCACATTAACCAAATCCATTCTACCTCAACCATAATCCCCATTTATCCATCCCTCAAAATCAATCCAACTTTCACCCTTTGATTTTTCAGCTTTTTGCACCAAAATATTTCATCCTATCCTAAAATTCACATTTGCATGCAACATCCCAACCATATCCACACAATCAAAATCATCCTCCTATCAAAAAATAAAAAACATATCCCAATCAACTTTTGAGTAAAAATCAAAACCTAGATCCCCATGATCATCTTATTTTTCTTAAGGGTCATTAGTCTACCCCCACATAAAATAAATCATCCTCTCCTTTTGATAAGGTCATTAGTCTACCTTAGGAAAGAAGAAAACATCCATCCAAAATCTAGGTTTAGTTTGAGCTCTCTCCTTGATTGGAATGTCCCAAAACAACATCCCTATAAATCAAGGCTCACAAGATGTTTAAATGCTTTGTTAAATCCCTTTTACAACATGGCAATACCCGCCCATCTTACCACTTCCACCTCCACTATTGACCAAGAGGTACTAGACTTCACACAAAACCCTGACTCCATGAACCTACTCGATAGAATCCTAAAGTCAGACCCATCAAAGTACCTTGATTTTCTCATTAAAAAATGGTGCGCGTGTTTCCCATAGCACATCTACCTCCAACACAACCACAACTTCATCAAAAACTTCCATTTACATCCATAAAATAAATTCATATCCTACCACTATCATATCACAAATCAATCCTATGATATCAACACAATTTACATATGGATAGATCAAACACCATCCTTCATCTTTAATTGTTGTATATTAAACAAACATTTTAACCAAGAGATATGATATTCTATTTTATTGAGGATATAATGATATTTCTATGATTTTTATATTAGAAAATTGTTTTGTATGACTTTATCCCAATGATTCATATAGACTCTTTTCTAACAGGTCATTGAACTTCATTCTTATATTATTTCAAAGCTCAGTGGAAAGTGTGAACACCAAGGTAAAGAGAAGTATAACATAGAGTCATTAAAAAAAACAATACAGTTTTTTTGACATATTTGAATAGCATACAGGTCCACTAACAATCTTAATATTATTCAGAATGGGCAAGCCGACAAAATGGAAATCTCTCATAAATCTGGTAGTGCAAGACATTCCCAACTAGGGAAATCATTTCTCAAGTGTTGGCCTTGAATGGACACCTATTGGAGATGATAATGGTGAAAAAGACATGTGTGCTACAATCCCTCTTAAAAGACTCCATCACTTTGTCAAAGGAGAAGGCTTATTGGATAGTATAGAAACAACATTTGTACGCAAATTGTATAGAGAGCCCAAATTGCCACAACCTAATGACCATGCAACCAAGATGTACTCAAGGTTTGTTTAGATTTAATATAATAATTAAGCATGTTAGAACTTATATTTTTTATTTGTTATATCAATTAATATATATATATATATATATTATATTTGTAAATGGTTATTGCTGTGCTTTTGGCCCCGAGGACAATAGGAATATATATGGAAAAAAGAAAAGGAAACAGAGGTTTATCCAAAAAAGGGGCTGTCAAACCCACTTTCATGTTAGGGTTATGTATGGTAGACCAGATGTTGTGGTTATTACATATAATGATTTTAGTCATTGCGATATTAATGGTGAATTTTGCCATGGAAAATATGACCCTTCTGGTGATCCAAGGAGCAATTTTGCACCAAGGTTGTCAAATGAATGTAAATCGTATATTGAATCCTTATTGCTAATGGGGGTGCGAATTGACACAATATGTGAACACCACTATTTAGACCATGGTTTGACTCATTTGATGAACAAAAGGGACACATGTTTGTTGAGGAAAGATGTTTTGAATGCATGGAAAAGAGTGCGCTCGCTTCGATCCCAAAAGAATGAAGATGATGCAAAAAGTGTAAGCATGTGGCATGTAGAGGAGAAAGATAACTTCTTCTACTATAAAAGACTAGACAATGTGGAAAATATTCCATTTATCATAGGCATCCAAACACCATAGATGTGAGAAATGATGGTGAAACATTCACACAACTCAATTATTGCAAGAGATTCTACATTCTCAACGAATAAATATGGTGTAAGTAAAACAATGTTAATTGTATTTATGGATCTTAATGAAATCATTAATTTATTCTACTAAACATATAATAATTTTTCAATGGTTTATTCATGTGCAGTATTAGTTATATACTTTGCTTGTATTCGATGACCAAGAGGCTGGTATACTTGTTGCATGGGCCATATCCTCAAGAAATAAAGTCGAGGATATAAATGAATGGCTGAAAGAAGTTTGTAAAAGAGGGAAAGAATGTAAAGAAGATTGGAATGTCAATGCACTTATGACAGATGATACTAGTGCAAAAATTAAAGCAATCAGGTTTTTATTGGCCTTACTCTTTAATTTAAACTAAAATAAACTCATTGTAGTTGCTTAATATTTAGTGCATAAAAACATATATTTCATAATTAAAAATAGAAACTAGTATTAATTTTATAATTTTTTTATATAATGGTACTTATGAGCTTTTATAATGTAACTTGTAGATTATCTTTTGATTGTCGGGTACTTTTATGTAGTTGGCATGTACGTAGGGCATGGTTGAAGAATGTATATAGGTAAGTCAATCTATAATTAAAATATGTGGACTATTCAAACATTACATGTTTGAACCTCATAGCTTGATATTATATTTTATAATCTAGGTATGTCAAAGATAAGGATGTTGGAACTAATATGCTTGATAGATAGGGTGAGACAATGTATGCAATGAGTGATAATGAAGACATCACTACTCACCTGATAAAAAAATTCATGGAGGAGTTCAAAGAGGAGAAGAGATTTATTGATTACTTTCAAAAAACTTGGTGTCATGATGAGACTCGTATTGGTGAGATCATTAAATTATTCATTATGATTTTTATGCATTTATATCATTTAACTAATTTTTATTTATACTAAGACATCATTCTATTTGTTTGTATAGCGCTGTGGGAAAAAAACTATAGAAGTTTCCATCATGCAAATCAAGAAACCAATGCATCCATAGAGTCATACCACTGCCACATCAAGAGTCACTATTTAAGTAATCATTCTAAGAACTACACAAGGAGAATGGATTGGCTTATCCATACACTTCTTCATAGGATAGAACCGTTGTATAAAAATAAAAGGTATCTGTAATTATCTGGGTTTATGACTAACTTCAAAAAAGAAAGATATTACACAACTGCATTAGAGAGGTAAAAAAAAATACCAGATACAGATTGTTATCCATATGATCTCCTCCCTAACATGTACCAGATAAGAAGCCAAATAGTTCCAACAAAATGGTATCTTGTTAGAAAATTTGGACCAAATTTGTATGTGTGACTGTCAGTGGGCAAAGAAGGGAAACACGTGCAAACATGTGTTAAAGATTTTAGATATTCTAAAGAGAAACAAAATAAATGAGCAAGATCAAGTTGTTGGTAAGGGTCATTTGAGATTTAAGTTTAATATTTATATGTTAAATGATTATTATATTTTTTTTAAAAGTAACTAATTTAATCTCATTAAATTATAGATGGTGTTACTCCATTGATTGAGATGATGACAATGTCAGAGGGAGTTTTAGTCACCAAAATAATACCACTGGTAATGTTGATATGGTCTTTACAATTAAATATTAGTTGATTTTTATGGTTCTCAAAATTAATTAAATCTTAATCCAATTATAGATGGTTGTAATCAAATAGAAGATCAAGATGTGCTTGGGTTTGTCATTAGTGAAGACCAAAGAACAGGTAAATTTCAATGTCACCATTTTATAATAAAATATTAAGAAATTTTTAAATATTTTTAGATTTAATCATTTTTATTTGTATTACAGATGGCTGGAAATCATCTGATGCTTCGAATGATAACTTTCAAAATGCTGTTGATTATTTAAATCTTTTGCTCCAAAATTTACCAACTAGTGAAGATGAAAAAAATAAATTTACTCAATGTATTGAGAGATTGAGAAAAGATGTCCATACATCTCTTCCTTCCTCTTCCAAATTTACATTAATCCCTGGCTCAGAGAACATGTCTATGAGATGAATATCACCATGGTTCAGTCCAAGCAAAATCTGCAAACACCGTTCAATTCATCGAAGAGATAATGTCATTTTTGAAGACTTGAATGAAAAAGCTGAGGAGTATGAAACTTATCAATTCCCCTCTATAGGATGTAGAGGGCAAAAGAAAAAAAAGGTCATTAATCACTCAAGCATCACAATATAAGAAGAAAGAGTTATTATACAGCAACAACATAGTGAGTACATTTATTCAAAAACATTTTAGTAATTTGCATAACAATACTTCTTGTTTTTATCTAATATGTTAAATATATGTCATGTAGGTTTGGATGATCAAGAAAGTACTTGACGACATCAATTACCTTTCTCTATTGATCTAAACCAAACAATAACTGATGAAATACAACTTATAGATGGTAAATTTTAACTATTAAATGTGTTTATTAATTTTATAGACAATTGCTAAATTCCTAACTCTAACCACATTTCTATACTTAATAAATTTACTATTGTTTATATTAAATATATAATGTAATTTTACACTTGAAAACTTTATCTATGTTGATGTGTTAAATGCACATGTCATTGCAGCTTCAAAGGATCAACAAAATAGTAGAGAACATATGTTACCTTTTTCTATTGATCTTAACAAAACAACAATGGATACAATGCAAAGTGGAGATGGTATAGAAATTATAGAACACACTTCAATCAATTTTATGTATTTAATTTGTAAATTAGTTTTGTCTAAGTTGATGTGTTAAATGTGCATGTTATTGTGGCTTTAGATGATCAACAAAACAGCCAACAACATATGTTACCATTTTCTATTGATCTTAACCAAGTATCAACAACAATGAAGGTAATGCAAAGTAGAGATGGTAACAATATGGTAATTTGAAATTTCTAAATTATAGTAGATAAGTTTTTATTTGGTGGCCTAATTTATTTACTATTGAGTTAATTAATTAATTTTTTTGTTTGACTTGTTATTGTGCAGTCAACTTTGCATCCATCAAGTGGCATGAGGAGGTTAGATTTTGATGATCCACCACAAGTTTAGGACTCGCCAAGGACATGGGATCAATTGAACTATTAGGATTTGATATGTAGTTATTCAAAATGCACATTGCATATAGATCTTGAGATGGCATATGAAGCTTGAGATGGCATATGCAACTTTTATAAAAAAATATTTTGAGTTGGTATAAATGCCAATTTTTTATGTGTAGAGAATTATTCTACACTTTTATATATAAAAATCAATATACAATATTTTTTACTTATGTGCATGCTTTCCATCTTTAAACATTTAAATCTAAATGTATATTCACTTTAGAATCATTGAATTCTAAATAATAACATGTTATATATTTATTTCTTGCAATCATACTTTCCATGATGACTAGAAATCAATATTTAATATGATTTTTCCTTATGTGCATGTTTTCCAGCTTTAAACATTTAAATATATATGTTTTCCTTATGTGCATGTCATAGTTAGATATATGATTGTCTTATAATAACATTTGACCATATATGATTGGTGATTTTGGCATTTTGTTTATCTTTTGAGCTTCCTACCACACCAATATATGATTGCAGAGCAAGGGTATCAGTTTGAAAGAGTTCCTTACTAGGTCAGAGATAGAGATTTAGGAACAAATAGGAAAGAAGGTGGAAAACAAGACTAATAACAAAAGTGACACTCCTTCCAAGACTTCAAAACCAAGGATCAAGTTTGTTTCTAAAGGAGGTAACACAAACGAAGTTATAGAGAGTTCTAATGTGTTTATTTTTTATTTCATTAGGTGGACTACTAGATTATCTTAAGGAGGTCTACCAGGTGTGCACCATGTTTTTGGGAGTTGTGCCAATAGCTAATGTTATTGGTGTATTTATACTTGGTCCTAGGTGGTTCATGTTTAGAGTCACATTAGGTTTGGAGATGTATTTCTTGTCACATAAAAAGGTCATTTACATGTTTTATAGTATTACATCCAATCCCAAGGAAAAATTGATGGATATATCATTCAATATTAGTCCCATGATGGTTATCTTAAGTAAATGAGGATTGTACAATATTTTTAGTCAATGTAGGCTTACAACATCAACCTTCACCATAAAAAAGTGGAAAAATCAAACAATAAACAAACTAAGTCTTGGAATCAAACAAGAGACCAGAAGATCAAATATAGTATCATTTGAAGATCAACTCATTTTGTAATATTTGGAGGAGTTGCACATTTGTTGAGTGCAGGTTTATGTTGTAACCAAAGGTTGAGACCTTGATCTGATTGTAAGCCCTAACGGCTGAAACTATTTATGTAATTCTAACTATGGAGTAATAATATATGAATTTTAGTTCTTTATCATATTGTTGTTACTTGGTGTTTGATTCTGATGTGCAAGTTTAAAGAGTGTTTTTTGTTAAGGATGCATGGTTGGATAGCCTTTGATTAGACCCTCCATCTATGGTTGCATAATTTATCAATCTTTGTTTGTTGTTAGAATCTTCCTCATAGTCAAAGTTTACCACTTTCTGCTTAGATTGAACGTGTTACCCTTATCCTTCTTCTTTTACTTTTACTATCTTTTGAAGATAGTTCCTTTTAAGTAGGTTGTAGTTAGTGATTGTTATAGATATGTGATAGATGCTACTCATTACATTTTTTCTATTTTGTAAGTTTTGATGGATCACTCATTGTGAGGAGAATTCAAGAATGGTCAACCATAGTTATATCATTTTGATCATATCAATATGCTTTGAGTGTTTAAAAAATATTGCATTTCTTTGTTGACTACTTGTTTTACTTTAACATGTATCCACATTATAGTTCACATGCACATAAAACTAGGGGCAAAATGTAATGGTGAAAGTTGTACACCCAGGTTATTTTTTGTTATATTTTGGGCTTGTTTTGATTAGAGTGCCCTCTATGTTATAATAATTCTACAAGTGACATATTCTTGAGTGAATTCATTTCATGACATCATCCTATTATAATCCCATCATCACTCATCTCCAAAAGTTGGTCTACCTTATATCTCTCATTTCCACCCTAGACTAGATCCATGTGTATAGAATTGACCAAAGCCAATCTCATAGTCATGGATCTAAACCCTACACTTTTAAAATTTAAGTTCAAAAAAATCTTGTTGACTCCATCCCACTAGTTATTGTCAGCCAACCTAGTGCACATTTGTGTTGATTTGTGTGTTATGTTATTGTACTCAGGGATATTCATTCATTCATTTAAAATGATGCTTAGATGTCACGTGCTTTAATCCACTTGTACATCATTATAGAAAATCATTGAGGAATTTAATTGTACTATGATAATATACATCAATTAACATCATTTATGGCATCCTTGCATGCTTACTTCCTATCTTCAATCATTGTTCTAAATCTATTGAATTTGTCCTCCTAGGGGTTTGACTAAGGAGAACATGACCCCCATGATTCACCACATCCCTGAAAGGCATTTATAAACATCAAGTTAGTTGCTTACCAAGTTTTAGACATTAGAAGATCAAGGTAAATAAATTCTAAGAACCAAATTTCAACCAATTCATTTCTAGTGTGCTTCAGACATACTTCCATCATCAAATTTTAAACTAAATATCACACTTAATTTATTTAATTTCTAGAAATTTAATTCAATATTATGCTAATTCAAATCTCAATTAATTATTTTAAATCAGATTTATTTATCATTATAATTTCATCAATAAACCTAAAATATTTAAATAAATGTCATACCCCATTCTTTATAGTCATAATATGCAACGCTTTATAAGAATGATAAGCAACATTCCTAAAATATATTTAAAAAAAACTCTCTCCATTGCAACTATTATAAATATAAAATAAATTTTTAATTTTAGTGAAATGTTTGGCTTATTTAAAAGCTATTATTTTTTTTATTTTTATTGTATTTTAGAATAAAAAACAAAAATAGCTTTTTCATATGGAGAGAAATAATAGGCCTTCTAAATAATCAAAATGCCAAAGTTATGCTTCTCATCATTATGGACACTAACAAAGTGAAGAGGGAGAAAAAATCACCTAGGTAATATGGGAAGTTGGATGTTTACTAGGAAAATACAAGACGTAATGAATGTGTATGAATAGTTCAAAGGAGAAAGTCTTCTCCTCCCACTAAATTTTGAAGGCTCTGTGACATGTAAGAAAGCCAAATGGAGGTGATTCAACTACTCCACCATATACAGGCTAGAGCATAAGCATCTGAATTGGTGGCACCTAAATGATCGATTATGGGAGAAATTCTTACTCCCGTTCGCTCTTCCCCGATCTCTTCCATAAAGGGGTTGAGTGAAGATAGAGATATTATCTATTATTTAACAATTAAATAATTAATTAAACTAAAAATATAAAAAGAGAAGTTGAAATAAATTTTAAAATAAAATTCTAACATGTTAAATTTAAAATAAAATTTTAAAACTAAATAAATATATTTTAAAAATTATTTTAAAAAATTAAGTAAAGATATAATTTTTTTTTTATTCGTAATAGATGAGTTTTATATTTTGATAGGAATTTTGCCTAGACCGTACCAATTGAGATCACAAAAGAGGGATCTCATCCCCTTAGTTTCAGATTACATTTTATTCAATCATGGTCATCGTCACCCAAAAAACATCCTACCTACTTGTCCAAATAGATAAGTCTACAACAAACAGATTACCAATTCGACCCTACTGTACCGCAAATGATTGCTGAGAGCTATCCCCAGATTTAATTTGAGAACACAATTTGTTGTTGATCTCCTTTAACTTGAGGATAACAATTTCCTTTCTTTGGGCACTGGACCAATCATTTCCCCCCAACTTTTGATCCTCAGCAACAAAAATGGCGTGGGGATGAAGTTGTGTTCCTTTGCTTACATCCCTATTTTGATTGTTGCACCGCTTCTTTTTCTTAATTGTTTGCCAATCATTATTCCCATCCCCTTCAATGGAAACTGTTTGTGCATACTCTAAAGCCTGAGAGAGCGGACACTGCAATTGTGGTTTAAATAATTATGTGGATTTGATATAAAACCCTCTAACATAAATAAATAATAATTAATTAAACAAATAAAAATATAAAAAGAAATCAAAATAAAATTTTAAAAATTAAGTTAATATTTATTAATAGATGTTAACAAAAATTTAAAAATATCTAACATTTATAAGTAGTAGATATAGTGTAAAATTAAAAAGTCACTAACATTTATCAGTAGATTAACAAGGCTTAAATTTGACAGTCGACCCTACCTTCAAGCATATTTTTTATTACGGTTATCCATTCAAAGGTGCCCTTAAAATATTATGACATACCTTAGTATAAGTAAAATTATATAGAAACCATATATATATATATATATATATATATATATATATCATCACAATTCCATATAAACTTTGACAGTCTATCCAAATCTCTCCTTTCATACGATACAATCTTTTTAAAATTTTGATTATATCTGACTACAAAAATATATAAATATGGTCATATGCCCATCAAATTTAAGACTTGAGTATATATATATCTTTAATTATTAATAATATTAAGAAAAATTAAGAATTATGAAAAAAAAAACTTGTTTTTATAAACATAAAAATATAAAGTTTTTAAATAGTTATATTTGACATATATAATTCATTATAATAAATTAAAGATTCGAAAAGCAAAGAAAATAAGTATACATTCATTTTGTTTCAATAAAATGAAAATTTCCCAGAATGAAAATAGAAGCATATTCCAGTGAAAGCACATATGCCACCAATTACCCAGTGGGAGGCATGAAAAAACTAATCAAAAATATAGAAAGCAAGCAAAAGTGAGCTTCATTAAAGTGGGTCGTTGCCATACTAGTTCTTGCTGGGCATTGTGTAACATTGTAAACTCTTCATATGGCACTGCACTGCACTGATGTACGGTACTGCAGGTATCGCAGGGGCATTCACCATCAGGATGGGCATTCCATCCTGATGGCTGCATAGACAGAGCCGCAAGAAAATGCCTATTGTATAAATGTGCATCCATACAATGGATGACATTGATTACTGTTTTGAGAAACAATAAATGTGTATCCAGGCAAGGAATGGGTGAAAACTCTATTAAGGATACGCAATTTCATGTCTCAAATTATTACAAATCAGTCAATTTTATATTAAACATATGTTGGACAATATATGAGCCCATACTTTTTTACAACTAAAATTCACATACATTTAATGCTTGTGATTCCATAAAAACTTTGCTTTATTTCTTATTGTTCCAGAATATTGTTAAAAAAAAAAATCAACAAAGTTTCAGCCCTTAAAATTTGTTTCTGTAAGGAAGCAAGGTGTGGGGGAATGACTTCCTATACTAATTTGTGAGAGGATTGTCATACAAATTTATTCAAAAAAGATTTAAACTTATTATGGAGAATAGAGAAGCACATAGAAATCAAGAATAGACAATAAATCGTAACACAATTATTTATGTGGTGAAAACCCTTTCGAGAGAAAACTCCACACTCTAAAACTTGCACAATAATCAACAAAGGATTACAATAAAATTGTAATGGAATTCTTTATAGGAGTAATTCACCGACATTCAAGTATGAAGTAATTTTGGCAGCATTTTGATAGCACGTGTACCTACAAATGCTCATAATAAAAACTACTCCTCAAACTCTCAATTTTTAGACTTCTAACAACCTAGAAACCACTATGGTTTTACAAAATCATATGTAACTAAAAGTAACTTATTCTCTTATGCTCTTATAGTTGTCATAAATTATTAATTACATCCACCTAATATGGGTAACCAAGTTGGTCAAGTTTCCAATCTAAAATAGGCTCTTACAAATGCTCTTACACATCTTACAACTGGTCATTGATTCTAAAGTAACTCCCTTTATTCTTGGCTCTTACACATCATAAAATCTACCATAGCATTTTCTAAAGATATTGACAAAATCCTTGAAGAAATAGAGTCAATACATCCTAGACAACAAACACCTCAAGTGGTAGAATAGCACGAACACGCTCTTAGGATTATCCAAGCCATACTAGAACATGAAAACTACATAGAAAGCCTAAGAATCATTAAATAACAAAATTGACACCCATCTAGGCATTGGAACTTAAGGAATCCAAACAGGAGATCGACAACTAGTGACCCTTTAGGTTATAGGTTTATCTCCACCATCAAAATCTTAGAAGAATAAACATTGACACTATATACACCTAAAAATGGCTCGAGATAAATTAAATAAATATTTTATATTTATTTTATTCTTCTTTCCTCTATCAATAAGTAAATATACTAATTTATTTATGTGATTCACATTTATACTATTCTTCCAATAATTAAATAAAATAAAATTTATTTAATTAAATATCTTAATTCTTCTAAAGTTATCTCTAATTAAGTAATCTTAATTATTTAATTATTCTTCTAAGACAAAGTCATATTCTTAAAATCCACAAATTTCATCCACATCACCATACACATTGTTTGACACCTCCATGTTGCACCATAAATTAAATATTAATAATATTTAATTAAACATTTATCCTCAACACATGTCATGTTTCCTCTCAACCATCCCTACTTTGTAGAAGTTGGTTTCTCCACATTATCATGGTCAAAGTTGACTATGAGACACTTATCTCATGAACCCTATATTCCCTCCAACATCCCAACAAACATAGACTCCTTCTTCCATCTTTCTCTCATGGTCTTTGTGAGCATCTCGCCATGTGGCTCCTCATCCTTGTTATGTCAAAAATTGTCCTCCTATATGGAATGGTACAATTTCCCATGGTTTAGCTCCTATCCTTTGGTGACCTTTCAACCTAGTTTATTCTAGACCTTCTTAAACCCTAACTGACCTATGTCTAACTAGAAGAATGTCATATTTTGGAATAACAGAAGACTAAAAGTGAAAAGTAAACTTGGATTTGGGATCCCCTAACCTCCTTGAGGAACTCCTGAATGGGAAATTAGATCTTGGACTTGGGTGTTAGTGCCCTTGTCTTGCCCTATTTCCCAGGGTCCTAAATTTTGGAGGGATGTCGGCTCTCGCCATGCATTTCGAGATTTTGTTTTCAAATTTTTGTTTTTGTGCGATGTTGACATCTTATTTCAAAATTTGAAATTCTTAAGGCTAGATATTTAAAGACATTTGAAAATCATTTTATTACATACAATCTATATACAAACTTTATGCCAAAACTTTACCAAAATTACCATTGAAGATCTGTGATTTGTTGAAACTCTTTGAAGTTATTTGAATTTGCTATCATGGAGACAATGGGTGGAGATTAGGAATCATGATCTTGAGACTATCTTGCTCTTCCTAGGGTTTGTATACCTTTTACACGATCGAGAGAAGGGTTGAAGCCTCCAACATCGAGCTTGGAGATCCTCTATGGACATTGCTGATTCACCTTCTTGTTCATGCAAGTATTCACCAAGTTTTCATCTCCTCGAGGTGAAGTTGTGTTTATTCTTTGAGTGAAGCAAATTGTTGATCTTTTGTTGATGCTTGAGTCATTTAGGGTTTTATGTTAATGCATACACATTTGTTAGATGGTCACACACATCTGCAGATCTTTATCTTGGACTATTGTTGAGGTAGGAATACTGGAAATGGGGTTTGACCGAGGCAAGCTCCTATATAGCCACAACCATCTTTCTCCTCCTTTTGCATGTGCAAGTTGAATTTGTTGAGATCTAGTGGAAGGGAGCGATAGGAAGATAGATATTGCAAACATAGTTGTCACATAATTTTGGGACACTACCACTAGCATCCTAGTCCAACTAGGAGATTTTTTGGAATTTAGAAGCCTCTGGAGATTATGAGATAGTTGTTACAGAAAATCCTGACACTTTGAAACTTTTGGGACATTGGGCCACTAACACCCTAGTCCAACAGCCCCTTAATTTCTAGGTACACTGTCTCTGAATTATTTACTTTGCATTCCTATAATCATTTCATTTGTATCTGTGTCATAAATTAACTTATTACCGTTTGATTGGAAAAATTAGGGTTTCATGGTTAAAGAGAGACACTAGCTTATAAAACCTGATTCAAATAGTCACAGAGACACACTCAATAGGAAAAGGGAACATTGGAAATCAATTGTTTATCCCTAAACTTATCCATTGCTTCCCTAATGTTTAGTAGTTTTGAAAGTGTGGGACTTGAGGCATTCTATCTTGCTTCCACATTTTTCTTCTAAACATTTTGGTGAACCCGTGCTCTAAAGAATTTGCATCTATTTTCAACATCAGATCTAAGTTAGTTTACTATCTTAAAACATATGTAAATTACAGACCCTCTTTTGTGAAAGTACATATATTGAAACTTGAGTGATTTCCTTTATCCTTTCATTAAAAGAGATTGAAGTTACAACTTTGTGTGTTGTATAGTGTTATTCTATTATATTTTCACAAAGTTTATGTTTAATAATTTTACATGTAAGTCTTGAGTTAATTTGAGCAGGTTATAATGTTGTATTACTTTTTGCAAAACTTTCATGTGTATGATGAGCCATTTAGTTGTGATGACTTCAATATGTTAGATGAAGCCCTTGAGGAATTTATCTTGATTAAACATTCCACTATGACTCCTAAACCATTGATGTTTCAAATATTGTAAATGTAATCTATGTTCCTAAAACTCAAGAAGAATCTATGAAACCAAAAATAGTGGTCACTTTGTGTTCAGATGTAGTTGAACCTCCTTCTAAACTAGTGCTCACCGTTAGAGGTCTGTCACCTTCTTCTTGACCTCCTGATTACATTTATAAATATGCTAAATAGATAACACACCAAAACTCACAACAACCTAGTCATACTGTGGTTTCTCATACATACAATACTTAGAATAACAAACAAGGTAAACAACAATCAAGCATTCTGATATCTTTACCAGCTTCTCAACTTATGCTTCCTCAAGTACCTCGTTTAACACAAAAATTGGTCAAGATTATGATCTTGTCGAGCATCTTTGCGCTACTTCTACTAAGATCTCTCTTGGGGAATTTAGACAAACTTCACTTACATATCATGGAATGCTCCAAGAAGCTTTACAAAAGGTGATTGTACCACCTGTTGTCAAACCTAATGATGTAGCAACTCTTCTAGATTGTATGCATGCAACAAAAATAGATATTCTATTTCAATAAAATGAGTTGCCATCTCTTGAAGTTTAAAATTTGCATGATCCTTTGATTATTTTTATTACAATAAACAAACAACTGATTAAGTACGTTATGATTGATAATGGATCATCTCTTAATGTTTGTGGCATCAATTTATTACATAAGATTAAAGTTGATACATCTTTGATTAAGCCAAATAAGATAATTATCTGTGGCTCTGATAATGTTGGAAGACAATCCGTAGGCACTATAAATTTACCTGTATAAGTTGGGCCTATAACTTTACCTACCCTGATTCATGTCATGCCTTGTTCCTTATCTTACAACATGATTCTTGGTAGATTGTGGATTCATGCACTAGGGACAGTTCCTTCTACCCTTCATCATTCAATCAAGTTTGTTCATAAAGATAAACTTCATACTATTCATACTAATCCTGAACCATATCTTTGTTTACAAATTGAATCACCAAAACAAGTTGTTCAACATAAGATCTTAAACAATCTAAATGTTGACTCATCAACCCCTCTTGCCACAGACAATGTTGTGCAAGAGTCCAAGCAATTGAATTCATTTCTTGGTGATGATTGGGGTTCATTAGATTTTACATCTCCCTCTATAGGTGAATATAAAATTAGCAACTTCGCTCCTAAAACATCAAGTGTTGCATCAATCTCATCTAAATGCTTAAACACTAAAGTCTCTTTGCTAACAAATACAAATAGTACTTTTACTTACACTATAGATTATGAGATTTATGAATCCACACCTTCTTCCAAAGAAATGGATTCTCTTTATGGTCAAGAATTTTAGATCCTTTATAAAATTGTGATTATGTAGGTAATGGTTGCGGTATTAATCAATAAGGGATTCGTGTACCTATAAAATCCACTTTGTAACATTACTTAAGTTGCATTAGATACAACCCTTTTAGGGAATCTAAAGCCTGTAGACATCCTACTCTTAATGTGAATATGATATCTACGCTTAACTTGATCTTTCCTAAAATGATTGAAATTAATTGTCCTCCAGGAGAAATCCCCTTAGATGTCTTTTCAACAGATGAAGCGATAAGTGAATTCTTATGTGCTTATGACAATATTCCCTGTTACCATCATAAACGTGGATTGTCTTATTGCTTGAATAGTGCTACATATTTTGGAAAGTCTATTAGCATGATAAATACTACTCTGAAATCTGAAGAGTTACCATAATCACCTGATCTCGTAGACCATAGTACTCTACTTAATGGAAAGACTGTTGATGTTTTCATGGAAAAAGATAACACTGAAAAAGTTATCCCTATAGGTGATTTCTTAAATACAAAAGAAAAAGAAGATAGACAAAGCTATTACAAGAATTTTTCGAATTGTTTTCTTGGAATTATTAGGATATGCTTGGTATTGATCCTCAAATTGTAACACATAACATTGTATTGAACCTAGATGCTAAGCCATTCAAACAAAAGATTTGTAAGATTAATCCTAAGATTGCATTACTTGTTAACACTGAGATAGAAAAGCTTTTACAAGCTAGCTTTATTCGCCCTATTGACTATTCACCTTGGATTTTGAATATAGTGGATATCGCTAAACCCAATGGTCATATTTACATGTGTACCAATTTTAGAGATTTGAATCTTTCATTTCTAAAAGATGATTTACCACTTCTGAACATTGATATGATTATTGATTCAATATCTAACCATGAACTACTTTCCTTCATGGATGGATTTTCAGGGTATAATCAAATTTTCATAAACCCCCATGATCAATACAAAACAAATTTTATAACACCATGGGGAACATTCTACTGGGTAGTCATGCCATTTGGACTTAAGAATGTTGAAGCAACTTACCAATGTGCTATGACTCTTATATTTCATGATTACATGCACAATATTTTAGAAGATTATGTTGATGACATCTTGGTGAAGTCTATTAATCACCAAGATCATACTATGATCCTCTGACAAATATTTGATTGAATAAAGAAATACAACATATGATTAAATCGCTGTAAGTGCATATTTGGTGTCAACAGTGGAAAACTATTGGGATTCATAGTTTCAAATTATGGTATTGAAGTAGATAACAAAATATTTGACGCGGTTGTTAACATGCCAACACCTAAAAACATATCTCAATTTTGTTGTTTATAAGGGAAGATATAGGCCATTCGTCGATTTGTCTTAGAACTCACAGATAGGACTCATCCTTTTACTCAACTACTAAAGAAGGATTCAAAATTTCAATGGAATTTAGAATGTCAAAAGGCTTTTGAGGACTTAAAAAGTTACTTCACTAAACCTCCAGTTTTACAACGTACTATTTCTGATAAGCCTTTTATACTTTACACGTCAACATCTAATCATGCTCTTATAGCCTTATTAGCACAACATGATATTGATGTCAAAGAACGTGTTGTATATTACATCAGCCAAACATTACTCTATTATGAAGTTTGATACACTGTCATCAAGAAACAATGCTTAGCTCTTGTCTTCGAACACAAAAGCTTAGGCATTATCTCCTAAATGTTGAGATACATGTAGTGGTAAAATTTGACCCTTTGAAACATCCATTTGCTAAAACAGATCTTTCTAGTCACCTGGCTAAATGGGTTATGTTAACTAAATTTGATCTCAAGTTTATATCTTAGAAAGTGATTAAAGGACAAGTGTTAACCAACCATTTAGCTAAGGTACCCTCTCCTTTTACTCTACAAAATCAGGAGACATTCCCTGATGACAAAATATTAGCTACTGATAAAGAAGATAAATGGGAATTGTACTTTAATGGATCAAGATGTCGAACTAGCTCAAGTGTTGGTGTCATACTGGTACCCCCTATAGGTTAGCCAATTCCTATGTTTACCACCTAAATTTCTCATGTACAAACAACATTAATGAGTATGAAGCCCTTATTGCAGGACTCCATGCCGCTTTGACTCTAAACATCAAAAACTTCACTATATATGGTGATTCACAACTAATTGTAAGACAAATAAATAGATCATATCAAGCTAAAAAAGCAAATTATCTGAATATTGTGAGTTTGTTTTGTCTTTATTAAAGCAATTTACATCCTTTTCAATTGACACTATTCCAAGGAAAGACAATAGACATGCAGATGCAATGGTAAGCACAACTTCTTATATATCCCCTGATGATTCTCCTAATGAATTTATCTTTATTATTCACAACCTTAAAACACTGGCCGTAGAAGATCCTATAGTTGCAAGTATCAATCTTTGTTGTGATATAAACTCTGATGAATGGTTCTCCCATATATTCAACTATCTGTGCAATGGGATCATCCCTAATTCAACATCTAAAAATGCTTGAGTTCACCTACAAAAACTTGCAGTGTGCTATATCATTCTATCTAATGTTTTATATAGATGAAGCTATAATGATGTTCTTGTCCAATGTCTTAGTTATTCAAAGATTCTAATAGCTTTGGAAGAAGCTCACTCTTGCGCTTGTGGAGCAAATTTTGGAGGAAAATCACTGGTACAAAACTTAATACGTATGGGATATTATTGGCAATGCATTGAACAAGATTCCTTTGCTTACGTAAGGAAGTGCCCACAATGTCAACAAAATCAACATTTAATCCAAGCACCTGCCCAAGAACTCCGTGCCCAACTGTCACCTTGGCCATTTTCTGTTTGGGGCTTGGATCTAATTGGTAAAATCTCTAGACACCTTCTTCTCAAGGACATACATTTATTATCACTACTACTGATTATTTTACAAAGTGGGTCAAAGTTATCCCTTTATGATCCACGACTGCTGACATAATTTGTCAATTTATACAAGATAACATAATCTCTCAATTTGGTATACCTTCCTCCTTAGTCTCTAACAATGACACACCATTCAACAATAAGGATGTGAAGCAATTTCTAGAAAAGTATCACATTCAACATTGCTTCTCTACGCCTTATTATCCTCAATCGAATGACCAATCAGAAACTTCAAACAAGGTTATAGAACAAATTTTACAAAAAAATGTTAACAAGAATCAGAAATATTGCCGTACTCAATTGTCCTATGAATTGTGGGCTTATAGAACAAGTATTCATACGGCTTCTAGAACTACCTCATATAATCTTGTTTATGACATTGATGCGGTAATGCTCTTGGAACTCAAAATTCCTTCATTGAGAGTCTCCTTGAGAGATGTTATTGATGATGACATGGAAAGAGAAAAGAGATTACAACAACTTGACATGCTAGATGAATAGAATATTAACACTCTTGAGCATCTTAAGGCCCATCAAAAGAGCATACAATGATCGTACAATGAACATGTCATACACCACTCACTCAACATTGGAGACTTGGTACTCTATGAAAATCAACGCAATGTGAATGCACCTCCTCAAGAAAAAGGAAAGTTCAGCCCTAATCAGCTCGAACTGTATGTCATTACTGAAGCCTTTGGATCAGGAACATATAAGTTAACTGATGAACAAGGTATTATGCTTAAAGAACCCATTAATACTTTGCATCTCAAGAAATTTTATGCTTAAGAGTATATGTTAGATGTTACTTTAAAAAGAAAACTTCTTAGTTAGCTTAGCTTTAATTTTGACAAGATATGATTATTTTGTCTTACTTCATTTAACATAGCATCTTTTGCGGTTAATCATTGTTACATCTTGTTTAAAAATGTTTTAATAGAGATCACTTTGTATTAATTAAGTTAAGCATAGAATGATGGTTATGTGTGAAATTCATTAATCATTGTACTTTTTATTTTATATTCTGTAAAGAATTGTTTAAGTATCACATTAGCATTAATCGCATTTCCACATAAGCATTTAACATTTATAACTAGTTGTATTTTACAAAAATCACATGTGATAGATTAGACAACATTAAAAATAACAATAGAAAAGAATTATATATATCATCATTAGTTTACATATACATCAGAGTCGACTATCCAGTACATCAAAATGGGATGTCATAGTACATAATATACATCACATAGTTGACCCTCTGTCACCTATGCTCTCAGGACCTCACGGTGCATGAGTAATGGAATCCTGACCATGTGTGGCTAAGGATCACGAATGACTCCTAGCTCGACACTTCACAATCGTAACCCCCTAATCTCTCCTCTCAGTCCTAGCACGTCATCATGTGACTCTCGATACATCTATTGATATCGATTCCTCTTAGATGTGTCTCTCTCTAGCTCTACCCGGAGCCTATCCCTATCAGCTCTTGCTTGACGTAACTCAGGAAGTAAGATCTCACTCATGATAGGATCTCCCTTAGGTGCAGGTACTATAATAACTTGATCTCATAGCGTCTCGAGCTCTGTCTCCGCACACTTAGCTCTCTGGATAGCTTGATATAAAATATACTCCATTGATAACCTATATCTCACAAAAGGCATAAAGATCTTCTCATGCTGCCCTGCAGATGGCTGTGATGAGTACTGTCTGCACCTACTGCTTGACTGCATTAACTAGAACTTTCTCCACTATGACGTAGCTCACCAAGTCGCACCATGTGTTTGTCCCAACTGCAAAAAGGAAACAAAATAGATATCAATACCTTGTATAAACATCACAAATAACTGCATCTATATATAAAAAGAGCATCCTAACCTAGATCTCTATCTTGCCAAGATGGATCTTGAATAGCTGATAGTGTGACTAGCTCTATAGCTGATTCTATAGCTAGGGGCATATGACTATTGGTACCCCCTCGCTCATCTTGGTTCGATCTCCTCACATCCACAGGAGCTAGATCATGAGCTCTCAACTATTATTAAGATTCAATCTCCTCATTGCTATCTACCTCCTACTGATCTCACCCTAGTCTCACCCTGAACACATACCAGACGTGACCTCTTCCTCATCATCATCATCCTCTTCATCATCTAGATCATAATAGCCAGCAAAGTCACTAATGTCATCCTTCATCCCTGTGTCACTCACATGACTGACCCTAGGTTGAGGATAACCTGTATGGTGACCAGGAGGATAAATTCAAGTAGGTTGTCCTATTTGCCACCAGATCTGGTATGCTTGGGTAACTCTAACATCCTCTACATCAGATATTGGCTCTACATCCTATATACCATAATTATCACTAACTACTACATCTTCTACTATCATTCATGAGACACTGTTCACCCTGTTGTGCTGCGCACAAAGCGTGCATAGCTCAGACACATCATAGGTACATCTTGTTGGTGTTCAAACTATCATGCTACCCTATCATGGGTAAAACCATTAAACAATATGATCAAGGCAACCGACCATTAGCCGATCCCTTTGTATCCTCGCTAACTATCTCCAATGTTATAACCATGATATATAGCCATGATATGGTCTCTAGATAATATCGTTAGGTTGCAATCTATCAAATATAACTCTCCAGTATAGTAGATCACCATGTCTCTAGCATCTGATAATGGGATATGAATGGACTCATGGATGGGTAAACATTGGCTCTATGTGAAAACCTGAAGGCCATGTGCATCTGATATGCTCAAAGGCCCAAACCTATAGTAATGTGCAACACATCAAGTCATGTGCCTTGTAATGGACATACCATCCCAACTCACGGTAGAGGTGTGCAAGCATGTTGCGCCCCCATGCTTAGACTATCCCTTTCTCCTCCATTGCCTTGATAGTGTTAACAAGGCCCCCGTGAAGGTGAGTGCCTCATCCATCTGGTCGTAACAATAATAATCCTCAGAATTAGAGGGATGTCAGCGCACCCCTGCTCTAGTAACTGAAGATGAATGTCCCCACGCTTTGCCCAAGTGACTGTGAGGCCTAGATAGTACATCTAACTCTCCTGTGTATAATCCTCTGAGTGACGCTCTATGACCCTCACTGTCTCCCCACGTATAGGTAGGTGCAGGATCTAGTAGACATCCTCTAGCATGATAGTCATCTCCCCTGTAGGTAGATGGAATGTAGAAGTATCTACATTCTACCTCTCCATCAGTGCCATCAACATACTAGAGTGAAATCTAATTGTGGGCATATCAAATACCCACTAGAGCCCTACTAAATGTAAGTGACCTCTCTATGTATTGGTCATGGTACCGATGTGATCTCATAAAAGAAACATTAGATGACCACCTGTATGCTCTCACATCCTAGGAACAACCTGCATGCTACCAAAAGAGAGAAGTTCAATAAGATTACAAGCATAAAATTATCATCTAATGTATACAATAACAATTAGTGCCCTATCCCTGGGGCCCTTGTCCTTTTTGGACTTGGCCTCCCCAGGAGGACTTGGTCGCCCAAGGTGGACCTGGGTACCCTGAGTGGACTTTGGTGCCCCTGATAGGGACCCTTGTCCAGAATGTCCTAAATAGCACGAAAAATGACAAAATCTCAAAGAAATAGAATGAATGATAGCACAAGCAAGGATTTGGAGTCTACCTTGGCCCTAAAACATCTCTCTGCCACTCGGGCTTAGAGCATCTCCAGTCACGGAAGTTGGTACGGACGTCAGGTCAGCATTGTTAATCTCTTCCTCCTTCCCCTTCTCTCCTCTACACAATGACAAGTAAAAATGAATAGTGAAAAGTGACAACTCCCTTTACATATAGTAAGTGGATGAGAATTCTTATCACTATCTAGGTGAAAAATCAAACAGTTTTCTTCTTAAGCCTCTATCTAGAGTTGTCAAACTCAGATTTTCCTGCCATCTATTGCATTGCATCCTGGTTCCACTCTCTATCCTACCCAATGTGTTTTGTTTGGGTGTTGTTTGTTCAAACAACCCTTGCAACACATTTCTCATCAAGTTTTTCTTGAAATCGACACATGTAGATATCTTCTTTTTTCTACTTTTTAGACTAAGCAAGCAGAAACAAGGGGCCCATATATCTCCCTTGATTTACTCCCTTATCTTGTCTCACCAATCAACCCCCTGAGTGTTTATGAGCTAACTTATTGGTGGTCTTGTAGGCTTATAGACTTGGGGGCTTCTTCCTCTTTTGCAACAACACCTTGGCATCCTTTACAATATCCTTTTGGGTATCCTTTTTAGAATTAATGTATTTACTTTCCTTTAGTTGCATATGCACGTAGTGTCATATGGCCACTAAAGTGGGGGCTAAATGTTTTGTTAAAAATTGTCTTATTGTATGGAATGGTACAATTTCCCATGGTTTAGGTCCTCTCCTTTGGTGACCTTTCAACCTAGTTTATTTCAGACCTTCGTAAACCCTAACTAACCTATGTCTAACTAGAAGAATGTCATATTTTTGAATAACTAAAGGCTGAAAGTGAAAAGTAAAATGGATTTGGGATCCCCTAACCTCCTTGAGGCAATCCTAAGCAAGAAATCAGGGCTTAGACTTGGGTGCTAGTGCCCTTGTCCTCCCCTATTTCCTGGGGTCTTGAATTTTGGAGGGATGTCGGCTCTAACTATGCATTCCAGGATTTCATTTTCAAATTTTCATTTTTCACGCAATGTCGACATCTTATTTCAAAATTTGAAATTCTTAAGGTTATATATTTAAAGACATTTGAAAATAATTTTATTATAGACAATCTATATGCAAACTTTATGCCAAAAGTCTGCCAAAATTGCCATTGAAGATCAGTGATTTGTTGAAGCTCTTTGAATTTATTTGAATTTTATATCATGGAGACAATGGATGGAGATTAGGAATCAATATATTGAGACTATCTTTCTCTTCATAGGGTTTATATACCTTTTGCATGATCAGGAGAAGGGTTGAAGCCTCCAACATCGAGCTTAGAGATTATTTGCAGACATTGTTGATTTGCCTTCTTATTCATGCAAGTCCTCATTATTTCCATTTCCTTGAGGTGAAGTTGTGTTTATTCTTTGAGTGAAGCAAATTGTTGATCTTTCCTTGATGCTTGAATCATCTAGGGTTTTATGTTTATGCATGTGCATTTGTTAGATGATCACACACATTTCCAGATCTTTATCTTGGACTATTGTTGAGGTAGGAATACTAAAAATGGGGCTTGACTGAGGCAAGATCCGCTGGAAGGGACTAATAGAAGATGGATATTACAGACACAGTCATCATAGAATTTGGATTTTAAGATTGTGAGACTTTCGAGACACTACCACTAGTGCCCTAGTCCAACTGGGAGATTTTTCTTGAATCCAAAAGCCTCTAGAGATTATGAGATAGCTGTTATAGAAAATCCTGACATTCAGAAACTTTCAGGACATTGGGACACTAACACCCTAGTCCAATAGCCCTTCAATTTCTGGGTACACTATCTCTGAACTATTTACTTTGCATTTATGTAATCATTTCATTTGTATCTATGTTAGAAATTAACTTATTATAGTTTGACTAGAAAAATTAGGATTTCATGGTTAGAGAGAGATAGTAGCTTATAAAACTTGATTCAAATAGTCACATAGACACACTCAACAAGAAAAGGGAACATTGGAAACTCGTAGTTTACCCCTAAGCTTATCCCTTGCTTCCCTATTGTTTAGTAGTTTGGAAAGTGTGGGCCTTGACGCCTTCTATCCATTTTCCTTCTAAATAGTCCCACATATGTCTCCATCTTGTCAATGTAGTAGGAACATCATCCATCTATATCTCCTGTCATCCAACCAATTCAATCTTGAGCCTCCATGTCATTAGACCAATTCCTCAACCATTGATCTTTTTCCACTTGGATCTAAGCCATCCATTTCCTATAACAGGAATCCTCTCATCCTCATTTTGGAGTAACACAAGAGAGATCATGCCTTCATGCTATTGAAATCATATCAAATATCAAAAGTGTACCTTCAAATTTCATTAGCATATCATTAGCATTAGCAATATCCATTGTTGAATTGCATTAGCTTCATCCAATCACTATCATAATTTAGCATTGTAGAATCTTTCACTTTGCATAAACTCCACCACAAGTCCATTCAGCTTAGAGTCATCAAGTGAAAAAAAGAAGTGCATTCTAAGAGCATAATTACCATCAACAAAATCAAGATCTCAAAAAGATAGGACATAATGGGACATGAAGGAGAAATCTATTGGGAATTAAGGTGTCTCAACCTTTGCAAATTCCTAATGTTGTATTTATTTATCCAATGTTGAGTTGGCATAGTCAGCATCTTGTGTATATGCAGCAGGGTAAATTTTGGTGACTTTGGCAGTCGCGGTTTCCTCCTTCAATAATTAATGGGAGTTTGGGGGTAGCGCCCCCAAGACAGGTTCAGTGAGCATCTTTACATGAGAAAAAGGCATCTTTGGGCAGTTAAGGGAGGTTATGAAGACCGTGTTGGACAGGTTCAGCATGGCAGATTGTAGACCATTGTGTGTTCCTATTTCTTTGGGGACAAAGTTGTCTATTGAGGATTGTCCAAAATCTCCTAGTGAGGTGGAGGACATGAGTAGAGTACCTTATGCTAGTGCTGTTGGTAGTTTGATGTATGCTATGATCTGCACGAGACCAGACATTTCCCAAGCAGTGGGAGTCCTTAGTCAATTTATGTCTAATCCTGGATGGGTTCATTGGGATGCAGTTAAGTGAGTGTTCAGATATTTGAGGGGTACTTCTGAGTATTCCATTTGCTATCATGGTAATGTTTCCGGACCTCCACATTCTGTTGATATTCGTGGATTTGTGGATTTAGATTGGGTAGGTGACATTGACAGCAGGAGATCCACCAGTGCTTATGTTTTTACACTGTTTGGTGGTGCTATTAGTTGGATGAGTAAGCGACAACTTGTTGTTGCTTTGTCCATGATAGAAGCTGAGTATATGGCAGCAACTCATGCTTGTAAGGAAGCCATTTGGCTTAACAGATTGTGTTCAGATATTGGTGTTGATGTAGGTCAGATCACGATCAGTTGTGATAGTCAAAGTGCAATTTACCTTGCAAAGAATCCAACTTTCCATGCTAGAACCAAACACATAGATGTTTAGTTTCACTTCGTGAGGGACATGGTTGAGGATGGAAAGGTAAATTTGGAGAAGGTAGATACTTTGAAGAATGTTGCAGATGCATTGACAAAACCAGTGGGCATAGAGAAGTTCAGATGGTGTTCGGAGTCTATGGGCCTCTTGGCCCCTAGCAGTTAAATCTTGTCATTGCTTTTGGCCCTTGCAAGGTGTTCGACAGGTGGGAGAATGTTGGGAATTAAGGTGTCTCAACCTTTGCAAATTCCTAATGTTGTATCTATTTATCCCATGTTGAGTTGGCATAGTTAGCATCTTGTGTATATGTAGCAGGGTAAATTTTGGTGAGTTTAGCAGCTGCGGTTTCCTCCTTCAATAATTAACGGGGGTTTGGGGGTAGCGCCCCCAAGACAGGGTCAAGGGGTGTAACCCCTTGCGGGGTCCAGGGGCAGCGCCCCTGGTGCGCTCCCTATCATAGTATAGGGCGGGGTCAAGGGGTAGCGCCCTCGTGGGGGCTCACGGGCAACGCCCCCGAAACCTCAACCGATTTTTAATTAATGACAAGTGTCAGTGAGCATCTTTTCATGAGAGAAAGGCATCTTTGGGTGGTTAAGGGAGGTTATGACATGTAAGAGGAATATGATATTTTAAGTCAGTGTATGACAGATTATCTGACAGCTGTAAGGTGCGTAAGAGCATCTGTCGTAACCTATCTTGGGACCAAATGCTCACTTCAGGATGGGATGCTGGATAAGTGTCCTTAGGCGTGGGTTTTGGGGCATAAGTCCAAGATGGACACCCATCTCTAGAAGGTTCCATATTTGCCTTGTAAACATTATATAAATAGGTGCTTGGATGGGAGATAGATAACTTTGGTAGAAGTACTGTTATGCTGCCAGAATATCTCTAGATTTGACATTTGAAGACTCCTGAAAGAGCATTAGCTCTGAAATTGTATTGTAATATGTTATTGTTTACTGTAATACATTTGAGCTATGTTTTGGAGTGTGGGATTTTTCACCCATAAGGGTTTTCCCCACATATATCTTGTCTCTCTCTCTTCTGTCTACTTTGTGTGTGTATGTGTATTGTTGCTATATCTCTATTAGATGTTCTATGTTGCTGTAGTTGTAAGAATTAAATTGAATTTGCATACATCTCTCATTAGATTAGCATAGGAAGTGATTTTTGCTCACCGAGCTTCCTTTCAGTTGGTATCAGAGGTTGATCACCTTTGGTCCTAGTTGTTGGGTTAGGGTTTTTTGAGCTAATCTTAGGTTGAGTGGGAGTCTGTGTAGAGTATTCTATTTTCTATTGCAGCAAGGAGATGGCAACCACATCAGGAAGGTTTGAAGTGGAGAAGTTTAATGGCAGTAATTTCGAGCTGTGGAAGCTCAAGATGGAAGACATGCTTGTTGACCGAGACCTTTGGGAAAGTGTTAATGGAACTAAACCAGCTGCAATGTCACAAGATGAGTGGGATCTCAAGGATCAGAAGGCTAAGGGTCTCATAAGACTTAGTCTTGCTGATTCTATGTTGTTAAATTTCCATGAGGAGACTACTGCAAAACTACTTTGGAAGAAGTTGGGAGATGTGTATCAAGCAAAATCCCTAGTTAATAAACCTTTTTTAAGAAAAAAGTTGTATTCTCTTCGAATGGAGGATGGAGGATCTGTTGCTAAACATATGAATGCTTTCAACATGCTGGTTGCACAATTGACATCTATTGGTGTAAAGATGGAGAAGGAGGATCAGCGTATGACCCTACTTTGTTCTCTGTCGGACTCATGGGATCATCTTGTCATGGCAATCAGAAGCACCACATCCACATTCAAAATGGAAGAAGTGGTTTCTTCACTGTTATCTGAAGAGATGTAGAGAAAGTCTTCTAAGGCAGCCAAAGAAGCCCTTGCAGTTCATGGAAGACGCAAGGAGAAAGGGAAGAAGAAGGACAAGAAAACTAAGAAGGGTAGATCCAAATACCATGGGAGATCCAAATCTCTTGGAAAGCCAAGGGTATTTGTTGGAATTGTGGCAAGACTAGGCATTTCTGAAAGGAATGCAAAGAGGAGAAGAAGAAAAAGAAGAAAGCTCCTAATTCAGATTTTGACAAATCATAAGATGATGGTGATGCCTTCATCACAGCCCTAGCAACCCATGCATCTGATGATGTGTGGCTAATCAACTCTGGTGCATCATTCCACATGATCTTGCATTGAGACTGGTTCACTAAGTATGAAGAGTTTGATGGTGGAAAGGTGTATCTAGGTGACGACTCTCATCTGAAGATCGTTGGTCATGGAAGAGTCTCTATTTGCTTCCCTGATGGTCGAGTGAAGGGGATCACTGGGGTTATGCACATCCCAAGCTTAGCATGGAACCTACTTTTCATAAGTATGTTGAATGATGCAGGTGTGCAGGTTGTCTTTTCGAAAGACGGATGCAAGATGACTAGAGGTTCTATGGTGCTTACTAAGGGTACTCGGAGAGGTACTCTGTTTTAGCAAGAAGCATGCATTGTACAATGCAATAGTTCTTCTGACTCAAGGAAGAGGGTAGCAGTCACTTCATCCCCACCATTTGAACGAGCAGTGAAGAAATCTATAGTTTCTAATCTTGATGGTTGTAATCGTGCATTGGAAGTTAAACTTCCTGCAGAAAAGACAATGTTATGGCATAAGAGATTTGGCCACATTAGTGAGAAGGGTCTACATACCCTGAAAAATAGCAACTTCATTGAGGGGTTAGATGATTGTAATCTTGAGTTTGACTTTTGCGAACATTGCATTTATGGAAAACAAAACCGTGTTCAGTTTTACTCGAGTTCTCATAAGTCTTTTGGTGTGTTGGACCTCATTCATTCTGATGTGTTTGGTCCTGTTAATGTTCCTTCATTATCAAAATCTATATACTTTGTATCTTTTATAGATGATTACAGTAGAAGGACATGGATTTATTTTCTCAGAAGAAAATCTAAAGTCTATAGCAAGTTTAAGGAGTTAAAGCCTTTGCTGAAACTCAGACTGGTAAAAAGATTAAATGTTTGAGAACTGACAACGGTGGTGAGTTCTGTTCTACAAAATTTGATAAGTATTGCAAGTAACTTGGGATTGAAAGACATAAGACAACTCCATACACACTGCAGCAAAATGGAGTTGCAGAGAGGATGAACAGGACACTGTTGGAGAAGGCTAGGAGTATGCTTAGTGGAGCTGGTCTAGAACAAAAGTTTTGGACTGAAGCTGTTGCCACTGCTTGCTATCTGGTAAACAGATCTCCTACATCAACTCTTGTTGGAAAGACACCCATGGAGGTGTGGTCTGGTAGAAAGCCTTCAGTAAGGCATATTCGTATGTTTGGTTGTGAGGCATATGCACATGTGCCTAAGGAGAAGCAGTCAAAGTTGGAGAACAAAGCTGTTAAGTGTATCTTCATCGGCTATTTTGTTGGTGGGAAAGGATACAAGCTTTGGGATCCCATGGATGAAAAAGTGTTGTATAGCAGAAGTGTCATCTTCAGAGAGCTTACACCTTCCACTATTTTGCAGCCAAAAGAAAAAGAAATGAAAGAGGATGTTGTTCAGTTTCCTCTCACCCCTAAGAAGATTGAACATAAAGACAATGTTGGATCTGATGATGAGGAGAGCTCTAGTAGCTCTGAAAGCTTAGAAGAAGAAGCTGAACCTCAACCTCAGCTCTTGAGGAGGTCTACACGGATAAGAAAGCAACCTGAAAGGTTTGATTTTACATTGCTTGATTCTAGTTGTGCTTATGCTTTGCTCACTAACAATGATGAACCTAGAACTGTATCAGAGGCTTTGGATATGAAGGATGTAGGTTCTTGGAAGGAGGCCATGGAGGAAGAAATGGCTTCTTTGGAAAAGAATTAAACTTGGGACTTGGTGCCTTTGCCTCTTGGACAGAAACCCGTTGGATGCAAATGGTTGTTCAAGAAGAAGTTTGGTACAGATGGCAGTATTGAGAAGTATAAGGCCAGATTGGTTGTGAATGGGTATTCACAAGTTGAGGGTATAGATTATGGTGAGATCTTCTCTCCCATTGCAAAGCTAACATCCATTCGATTCCTGTTGTCACTCGCAGCAGCTTATGACTTGGAGGTAGAACAGATGGATGTGAAGACAGCTTTCCTTCATGGTGACTTGGAGGAAGAGATCTACATGTCACAGCCAGAGCATTACATGGTAAAAGGTAAAGAAAATTTGGTTTGCAAACTTAAGAAGTCTTTGTATGGTTTGAAGCAATCCCCTAGAAGATGGTACTTGAAGTTTGATGCCTTTGTGTTGTCAATTAGATTTGTGAGATCAAAATCTGATCACTGTGTTTATTATAAGTTTGATGGTGATCGTATTCTCATTGTTGCACTATATGTTGATGATATGTTGCTCATTGGGAAGGGTAAGAATATGATTTCTGATTTTAAATCTCAGTTGTCAACACAGTTTGAAATGAAAGATTTAGGGGCAGCTGGGTACATTCTAGGAATGAAAATCAGAAGAGACAAAACCAATAGAAAACTTTGGTTAAGCCAGAGTAAGTATGTGAAGACCGTGTTGGACAAGTTCAACATGGCAGATTGTAGACCATTGTGTGTTCCTGTTTCTTTGGGGACAAAGTTGTCTGTTGAGGATTGTCCAAAATCTCCTAGTGAGGTGGAGGACATGAGCAGAGTACCTTATGCTAGTGTTGTTGGCAGTTTGATGTATGCTATGGTCTGCATGAGACCAGACATTGCCCAAGCAGTGGGAGTCCTTAGTCAATTTATGGCTAATCCTGGACGGGTTAATTGGGATGCAGTTAAGTGAGTGTTTAGATATTTGAGGGGTACTTCTGAGTATTCCATTTGCTATCATGGTAATGTTTCTGGACCTCTGCATTCTATTGATATTCGTGGATTTGTGGATTCAAATTGGGCAGGTGACATTGACAGCAGGAGATCCACCAATGCTTATGTTTTTACACTGTTTGGTGGTGCTATTAGTTGGATGAGTAAGCGACAACCTGTTGTTGCTTTGTCCACAATAGAAGCTGAGTATATGGCAGCAACTCATGCTTGTAAGGAAGCCATTTGGCTTAAGAGATTATGTTCAGATATTGGTGTTGATGCAAGTCAGATCATGATCAGTTGTGATAGTCAGAGTGCAATTTGCCTTGCAAAGAATCTAACTTTCCATGCTAGAACCAAACACATAGATGTTCAGTTTCACTTTGTGAGGGACATGGTTGAGGATGGAAAGGTAAATTTGGAGAAGGTAGATACTTTGAAGAATGTTGTAGATGCATTGACAAAACCAGTGGGCACAGAGAAGTTTAGATGGTGTTCAGAGTCTATGGGCCTCTTGGCCCCTAGCAGTTAAATCTTGTCATTGCTTTTGGCCCTTACAAGGTGTTCGACAGGTGGGAGAATGTTGGGAATTAAGGTGTCTCAACCTTTGCAAATTCCTAATGTTGTATTTATTTATCCCATGTTGAGTTGGCATAGTCAGCATCTTGTGTATATGTAGCAGGGTAAATTTTGGTGACTTTGGTAGCCGTGGTTTCCTCCTTCAATAATTAATGGGGGTTTGGTGGCAGCGCCCCCAAGACAGGGTCAAGGGGTGTAACCCCTTGCGGTCAAGTGTCGGTGAGCATCTTTGCATGAGAGAAAGGCATCTTTGGGCGGTCAAGGGAGGTTATGACATGTAAGAGGAATATGATATTTTTAGTCAGTGTATGATAGATTCTCTGACAGCTGTAAGGTGCGTAAGAGCATATGTTGTAACCTATCTTGGGACCAGCGCTCACTTCGGGATGGGATGTTGGACAAGTGTCCTTCGGCATGGGTTTTGGGGCATGAGTCCAAGATGGACGCCCATCTCTAGAAGGTTCCATATTTGCCTTGTAAACTCTATATAAACAGGTGCTTGGATGGGAGATAGATAACTTTGGTACAAGTACTGTTATGCTGCTGAAATATCTCCAGATTCGACATTCGAAGACTCCTGAAAGAGCATTGGCTCTGAAACTGTATTGTAATCTGTTATTGTTTACTATAATATGTTTGAGCTATGTTTTGGAGTGTGGGGTTTTTCACCCATAAGGGTTTTCCCCACGTATATCTTGTCTCTCTCTCTTCTGTCTACTTTTTGTGTGTATGTGTATTGCTATGATATCTCTGTTAGATGTTCTATGTTGCTGTAGTTGTAAGAATTAAATTAAATTTGCATACATCTCTCCTCATTAGATTAGCATAGGAAGCGATTTCCTCACACCGAGCTTCCTTTCAAAATCTACATTTGAAGGTATAAATAATGTTTTCTTCAAATTCTATGTTTTTATATTAGTTTCATTTGTGGTTTTGGTTTGAGTAGAAATTTAGAGGTTTTTGGTAGCTTAATAGGTTTTTACTGTTGTTCTCCATATTATCATGACAGACACATCTTAGGCCCTAGGATCACCTGACCACTCTCCATGAAGTTTTACTTCCACAAGAATTGAACCACCCCTAGGTTACACCTCCACTTGATTAGCTCTTGGCATGAGAATGAGAGTGAATTGGAGATCTCCCATAGAAAGGGAGGGTTCATGTGATGTATCAAGGCTGATTCATTTGTGTTTGTTCATGTGTAATGTTTTGAAGAGTATAGGGAATTGGAAAACCCCAATAGGACACTCAAGACTAGTGTGCCTTTGGTTCATATAGTTATCTCCACCACAATAATCATAGAATGTGATCATCAAGCATTGATCCATACTCAGCCCATAGATTGGCCAATCACTCTCCATGACGTTCTACTCCCACACAAACATAACTGCCCCTGGGTTACATCTCCACTCAACTCCCTTATACCATGAGAGTGAGAGTGACTTGGAGGTCACCCATAGAAAGGAGAGGGTTCACGTGTGATATCAAGGCTGACTCATTCACATTGTTCTTGAGTCATAATTTGGAGCATATAGATTCAAGAGAAATATGTTATAGTAGATAAGCTTGGAGAAACAAGGAATATTGTGTATCTTAACAAGTATGAAGATCTCACCTTAATCACACTATTATGAAATTAGCCAGTAAATAGAGCCAAGCACTTGCATGGTAGGGATTCTCGAGGAATGAAATAATTCCACAACAAAGGAGAAAAATTTATAGAAATTGAAGCTTCAATAATGGGTTACACTTTTTGGGACATCCTGATTTTTGCTAAAATCACATATTTTTACAAAATATAATGATTTAAGCCTTGAAAGGTTCCATTTAAAGGATTGTAATTGAATAGGGTTTGATCATTGAACCCCCTTAGATCAAACCCCCTTGGATAGAACCTCGCTAGTTTTAAACCATACCTATCATGGAGTCTCCTCTACACCTATCAAAATGTTGATAAAAAACCACTTTTGATTTACCTTTTGGGGGATCAAATGAATTCATTTAAAATTTTATGTTTTGTAAGTATGTAGTCCTTATTATAAGCTTCCCAAAAAGTATAATTTTAAATATATTTAATATGATTATTATATTCATTTTTTATTACTTGTGATTGTAGGTTTTTTAATGAACATCAAGGTCTCTACTTCATACATATGAAAACATAGGAAAATATAGAAAAAAAAATTCTAAAAAATATGTGTCCTCTAGGTATTGATGTCCTTATTCCAACAAAAAAAAATTATGCTTTACACAGTACACCTATGTCTAAATTGTAATTGGTTTGACTTCAAAAGTGAATTAAAAGAACAATATTCAATAAAACAATATGAAACCAAATGCATTCTCTATATATCATAGTTAAAAATTTAAATTCAAAAATATTAGAATTTTATCCTTCATAGAAAAAAGTTATGTTTTACACAGTACACCTTACTCTTTAAAAATGTTGTTTACTATTAGAAACTAGTTATTGAAGGAGATGGAAAAGGAAATATAATTTGTTTCCAATTTTTTTTAAAAATAAATATTTTGAATCTAGAGACAAAATGTGACAAATCATTAGTTTACATCATCTTTAAATTCCTCACGGTTTAGCAACTATAGGTGTCCAAAATTGAAGATTGTTTTCAAAATGTTCATTTCAATGTCAACTTTGGCCAAAAAGTGTAACCCACTATTGTGGGATAGATAGAAGTCTTAGATGACTATAATTACTATGGATAAAGAAACTAATGCAGGAGCACCCAAGCACATGTAGAATACTGTGTTACCAAAAAAAAAGTTTATTTTGTAAGTGTTTGTTGTTTATGTTGTTTTGTTGCAGTGTTCAGGTTTAGTGGAAAATTCTCTTGATTTGGTCAAGTGAAGAGAAAATCTCAATTGATATGAAGCCTTTGGTCAGCCATTCCCTCAGTGTGTGAAATTTTTAGTTAACCTATTTGAAAGTTTGATGATGGCTCTGTTCCCTAATGTCTTCTCCCACTGATGAACTTTCACTTTTTCTCTTCTTTCAATCAAAGTTAAGTTTGCATGTTTTGAAACTCACTGATTCACCAATGAAGGGCTTCGGTTTCCTTTTGGTTTGATAAATGGTCAAGTTACCAATAGAAGAATGAAGGTAAAGACAATTGTCACTTAAGAGGAAGATCTTTGTGGTTCATGAAAATCCATCACCGCCAATGTAAGAGTTTCACTTTTCCATTGTTTTCTGATGGATTATTCCTCTGATGGAAATTGAGTGTCTAAGGTTCACAAAGTTTTTAAGTCACCGATGGGGTTCAAGATGAGTTCTCATCACCGACTCTTTACATAATTTGAACTAGGTTTATGAAGGGATAATCTACTAATGAAGGTTTTGAAAAAGGAAGGTAACCAAGAGTTCTTGATAGTAAATTTTCGTCGATGGAGTGTTATATAAGTGTCTTTTAAGTTTGTAAAAAAACTCATGCAACTATTTAATGGTTCTAGCTATCCATTGTTTGCTGATGGCTATTCTCACAGATAGCGGATGAAAATTAGGGAATGAGATGTGTTCTCATTGGTGATAGGTTTTATAATGCTATTAGATGAAAGTATAAAGATGTTGGCAAAGGAGTTTAGTATCATACAATGAAGCTACGAAATATTATTCCAATTATTAAAATTTCAAATAATGGTATTTTCTTTCAGTGACGATTATGTTCCTATTCGAGAGTGGTTTTAGACCATTGAACTTCATGGAAGAAGGTTCAATTTTTTTACCAGGGAGTACATAAATGATTGGGGCTATCATTTTTTGGGATGTTAATAGGATGAAGAAGAAAAAGAGAGGACGTGTTGAAGATTTGGTTGGTTCCTATTGTAAAAGATCAATGTTGAGGGTGAAGAGGGCATACATAGATGACTGGGTGTGTTAAGAAAAATATAATTTAAATTTGAATTGTACTCCTAAATTTGATGTTGCCTATAAATAAAGATCTTTCAATTTATTTGTTATGTTGTGATTGTGGATATTGTATTCCATCAATCTTTGTGTTGTGTGTTCGTAAATGTTGGCTACTCATCTTAACTATCTAGTCAGTCACTCAAGGTCAGTTCTGCACCAAGTGATATTAGAGCCAATTTCCTGCATTGATGTGTCATAGAGAAGGATTCTGAGATTTTTTTTGTGGGAAGAGAAGAAGAGTGTGGGCCTGTTGTTACCATTTTTTCACCTATAGCTCAAATTGGCCAAGCTAAAACATTTGTTCATTTTAAGGTGAAAGATTTCAATTTGGTTTTTGCTTTGCTTAAACCTTGCACATATTGAATTTTATGAGAAAAGTTTAGTTGTTTTAGTATAATGTGTTTCATGAAGGAAAGTATTCAGTTTGTAGTTTAGTTGTTTAACAGAAGAGAGAAAACCAGTTCATCATTCATTGCATTACAAAGTACTCATCAGTGAGAGAAGAGATATTTCATTTCATTACAATATTCATTCAATTTACAAATCAAATATACACAAATTGAATAAACGTTGCATTG
Source organism: Cunninghamia lanceolata (assembly GCA_027924645.1). NCBI lineage: Eukaryota > Viridiplantae > Streptophyta > Pinopsida > Cupressales > Cupressaceae > Cunninghamia > Cunninghamia lanceolata. The sequence goes on from BSBN01000233.1 coordinate 1,102,655, forward strand.
AATGAAAGAAAAAATGATCAAATGTCCCACATAAGCCGTGGGAATAGTTAAACTAGTACAAACATAGAGAATACACTATGCATCTAAAGATAAGGAGGGAAAAGCATATCCATCATTGCATGTTTAGAGGTCTTGGTTTGATCTTCATTTGTAGCTACCTCCTCGTCACTCCCAATCTTTGAGAGAACCTGCAGGATTGGAAAAAGTTTTGTTAAAGCTCCAGATATGGTTTCCTATGTGCCTATCAATAGAGATATAATTCATTGCCTATGGTATACTATATTAGACATAAGATCATCCATATACAAGAGAGACTGAAAATGAAACAATCATTGAGCTTCACTATTTTAAACTAACATGTTTGTTTCCTGTGCAGGTATAGAGAAAGTTATGTTACAGTTTGTAGACATTTCAGCATGTAGTTTAAAGTGGGCTCCCACAAGGGTAGAGATCAACATGCTGCCCCTAAATTTCAAAAGGGGATGAAACATAAATTCATATTCATTGTGCTCAAATAGAAAATATTCAACTGAAGGAGTGCTACATCAAGTAAGTGCATGAGCTTCAAGTCCATTGCCCATTCATGAGTATCAGTTCAAGTGATGAAATGAGAATCATACATAAGCAGTGAGCTCATTCAAGACAGTTTAGAGATGTGTGGAATTGAATTATCAAACATCATACTTTGTTGTTATTACATTTATATGCATCCAGAAGTAGTACTCTAATGTCATCATGCAACTTTTCAGATGAGGAAATAATTTAGATGAAGGTCATGTTAGAATGCAGCCCTTACATGTTCAGGACATCACTCTTGTGCTAATAAAAGAGTAATCAATGCATCATATGAAGTGTAATAACAAGGGAAAGGTATGTTGTTCACAAGAAAATTAGATGAAGTGATCTCCAATTATGCATTGCAATGTTAAGACAGATACATCATAAAGAAGGTTGTCAACTATGGAGCTATGGAACATTAAGTCCCTTTCTTAGTTTTAACTATCACTATTTAATAATTCTTTTGGTAATGCTTAGAGTTGGAGAAAAGACAACTATATTATCATAAGATGCTAAAAAGAGTAGCTACCATATTGCCTAGTTATCAAATATCTCATTCAGGTCCTCTTCAAAGAAAATAATTGGACAACAATACAACAACCATCAACTACAATACAAATCAGGTGCCATGACAACTTACAGGTGTAAAGAAAGATCATAAATTACAGACATAGCAACAAGAGGTAGCACATGTAGTCATACCAAGTATATACAAGATAGATAAGCCATGTCACTATGAGAAAATGAAGTGCATACCAAGTGCAGTCATGCTAATATAAGCATACAATATGTATATTCTAGTTCAGAAAAAATACAAGAGAGTGTTATGTCATCATGAGGATAAAAAAATCATGTGTAAACATACTAGTTGAGCAGAGAAGCAAATTTCATAATGATCAATAAGACAATATGTGTATTGTGTGGTAGTTATCAATGGTGATCCTCAAACATGATCTAAGTAATAGCTACAGAAAGAATCAAATCTCTTCACTTAACACCAAGATAGTATGATAGTGATTTTTGAGCATGAGCCAATACTCAGAGTTTTGAAAAATGTGACTATGGGGGGTTTCATAACCCAAAATGTGTAAAATAGACTGTAAGAAAGAGTCTAAGATTCCTCTTTATGTCATTAGTCAGGCTCTTTTTACATAGAAAGAATAGAACAATATGCAGAATATAGTTCATGGCCTGAAGGCCTGTAGAAGTTTTCCATAAATCTTTTCAAAATAAAGAGAGTTGAATGCATTCATATTTGTGTTAACATAGAATAAAGGGAAGCAAGAAATATTTGTAGAGTTATAAGGTAAGTCTTACCTTTTATTATTTTCTAAGTGGAGATATTTAGAGGGCTGTGACTTTCTGTCCATGGTATGCCTTTTATTGCCCCCATATAAGTTCAAACTAATAACCATGGCAGCCCCACATAGGAGACACAAATGACAGAGGAAAAACATAACAAAATGCATCAGGAAAAACTTCATGGCCATAGTAGGAAGCCTTAAACTTGTGTTTAAAATGAAAATATGATTCAGTACTATTCCAGAGAGACTTACCTTTCGTCTTCTACAAAGAATCTTCAAGAAATCACCCAAGGGACATCAGAGAGATGGAGGAAAACAACCTAAACCCTAGCCATGGTGGCCAAACAGAGAGAGCTTTCCTCATAAAAGGTCAAAGAGAAAAATGATGCAAAAAGATAGGGTTTCGAATTGATTTTGTTTTAGGGTTTTCATTGAAGCCCTAAATCAAATGAGATTTTTATCATATTTGTTTATTTTTCCAAGCTTCAACTAATACCTTCAGGGGTATTATGATCCTCATGTTTGATGCCTAGGTTGTATGCCTTTAAAACTCATTTGGTCCCTTTTTGAAGAGTCATAGGCCCACATGCCTTAGTATAATTTGCAGATCAAGTGGAGGACAAGCCATAGAGGCTTGTTATTTTTGCAAATCATTTAATATGTCTTCATATTTTAATGATTTTTTTAGAAAATCATATGTCCATCGAATGTAATATACTTGGCAAAGTAAAAGCCATAAGCCTTGTATAATTTTGCCATGTGTAGAATCAAGCCTTGTATTTTTATTTTTTATAGAAATCAAATCAAGATCAAATTAGGAAAGAAATAAAACTGAAAATATTGTAAAGCAATATTTAAAGAAATAAAATTATAATGATTTAAATAATAGTTATTTAATGCAATTAGAAAAGCAAAGATAAAAGATTCCTTATTTTATCTTCTTGGGTGAGTTAGAATATTTTTACAGCCTGGAGTTTCCTTTTTTCAGTTTCCAATTAGATAAGGCCTAATTTTTTGAATCCTTTTGGTGGGGGCCACTTGATAGAAGAGTTTGATAGTTTTTATATCCAGTTTGGAGGCATTTTGGGCCCTGTTTTGGAGGTTTTTTTTACGAAGCTTGGGAATGATTGGGAAGGTTGCCTTTTTGAGAGTTTTTGCTGAGTTGTTCCATCCTCAATATTAGAAAGCTTTTTGTCTATATATATGAGGAGAAAAAAACTCATTAGGAGAGTTTTGATTACTGTTTCTTTCTCTCTTGTTCACTAGCAAAGTATTGTAAACATCTTGTACTCAGATTCTTAGTTTCTACTCCTTTCAGTTTCAATAAAATAGTAGTGTTCCCCTCTTTCAAATTTTGTCTCATGTTTACAGTATTGGTTTGATATTTTATTGTGATCATAGAACTAGGTCCTTTGTTATGTTACATTACTGTAAGTCGGTGTATAAAAAGTTTCATGTAATGTAGGTTGCATGTTATGTTTAGTTTGATTAGTGGGTTGAAGTTGTGATAAAACCTTTGTTTGTCCTTCATGCAAACCTCTAGTTTTCAAACTTTCATGCAAAACACTTATGTATTGCATTGTTTCAATGAGATTATGGGATTTAACATTCTTGAGAGCTGATTGTGAGTTAAGATAAAATTCTGGTAAAATATCCTTAGGTTTTAGAATTTAATTTTTCAATTATCTTCTTCCCCCTTTCCTTAGAAAGTCTTCAGATTAGGTGATTTACCAAGGGAACCAACCCTCTCTAGAGGTTCACTCCCAATTTTAGGCAACCCACCGGCCTAGGAGTGTTCCCATGTGTCAACAGATAGCTAAGTTGATAGATTAGCACAGGGTGCATATCTGATTGATAACACCTACAACTGTAGAGAATTCAGTGGAAACATGGCACATAGAGGAAGTGATAGAGGAGGAGCACCATGGTCTGGTGATTTGGCAATGATGGAGATTATGGGAGGAATTATAACATGGATGGATGTAATTAAAGCACCATAGAGAAGAGGAGTACTAATAGAGGATGCCAGTGATGATGAAACTGAGGTTGGAGCACCAAAAATCAATGTAGAAGATGATGCTGATAACGAACCAAAGAGGAGATTTATTTGGGTGATGTCTAGAATTAGTAGAAAGCCTCATTTGGATCCTTAGAGTTATAATGGCAATTTAAATCCAAAAGAATTGATTGACTGGGTTTTGGAGATGGATAAGTATTTTGATTTCAAATCAGTTGAAGACCCCAAGAAGGTGAAATTTGCATGCATGAAGTTGAAGGGTCACACCTCTTTATGGTGGGAACATGTTCAAATAGAGAGTCAAAGGAAAGGCAAAGAGAAGATTAAATCTTGGGAACACATGGTGATAAAACTGAAGGCAGAATTTCTACTTGCGGATTACCAAATCATTTTGTATAAGAAACTACAAAATTTGAAGCAGAAAGTGAAGAACATATAGGAATACATGGAGGAATTCTATAGGATAAATATCTAAGAAGGTCATTTTGATGATGACACTAAGAAAGAGATATTTGAATGGATTGCATTATTGCATCCAAGACGAGATGAGTATGTTGAAAATCAATAGTGTGGATGAAGCATATCAATATGCCTTGAGGGGTGAAGATAAAATAGCAAGGAAACAAAATAATTCTAGAGGTAAGGAGGAATTCTCATGTGGGAGAACATAGCCAAGCATTGGAAGAGGATACCAGAAAAAACAAGGAGAGAGCAACTCTTCATAGGCTAACACTCAGGAGAATAAAAGAAGAGGAGATTCATCCCACAAAAGAGGTGTTTATTGTAAAGGAAAAGGATCATTTGGAAGAGGCAAAGGAAGGTGATTCAATGGCACTTGCTTTCAATGTAGAGAGAGTGGACATAGGGGGTTTGAGTTTCCACAGATCTAGCAGAGTACTAGAAAGGGAAAGAAGACAAGAAGTAACATGACACATGTTGAAACTGAGAGTGTAGCTTCACCGCAATTTGGAGAAGACCCAGAAGACCCAGAAGATGGGGAGTCATTTATGGTGAGAAGTATTTTGTTAAATCCTGAGAAGGAGAAACATGAACCCATGCAGTGAAGGAATTTATTCTAAACTAGATGCAAGGCAAGAGATAAATGTTGTAAGGTGATCATGGATAGTGGTAGCATGAACAATGTTGTGTCTGAATAGATGGTAAATAAATTGAAGTTGAAGAGATTGATAGATCCCAGTACCTACAAAGTTTCATGGTTGTAGAAGGAACATCAATTGTTGGTGAAAGAACAATGCTAGGTAAGTTTTCATATTGGTAGCTATAAGGACAAAATTTTATGTGATATCATGCCAATGGATGCATGCCATATTTTTTTGGCTAGGCCTTGGCAATTTGATAGATAGGTTGTGCATGATGGGAGAATAAATACTACAAAATAATGAAGGGTCATAGCAAGGAGATGAGTATACATTTTGCGGAAGTTTTCTGTGGGTGGAAAATGCTGCTTGGAATGGGTGCCTGTTACGAAATGGGTACTCGTTTATGTTCGGGCACCCGAAGCAAAAATAGGCACCCATTATGAAATGGGTACCCGTTTTTGAAAAGTATAAATTTTTTTAATAAATAGGCCTATAGATTCATTTTAATAGCTACAAGTTGTGAGACATCAGGGAAAGTGATGCCAAAAAATGGGTACCCGCATTTACTAACCCTACATTCAACTTCCATAGCATCCCTATAATGCCCCGTCATGCAACCCTAGAGATAGTTAGACTAACAAGAGAAAAACTATAGAAATAATTTTTTTTTAAAAGAAAATAAATGCAACGACAATAACCAAGATAGCATAATACACAACACAAAGAAAAGTGCACTTCCAACTCCTCTAGGGAAACATAACTGCATCAGTGAATAGAAAATTAAAACCATGCAAGTGATATACATTATACTGCTACTATAGATAAGATCCACTTATACATTAGCAAAAATAGATAATATACAAGTTACAATACAAGAGTACAAGACCGATCATGTCAGTTTACAAAAGAATGCATAAGAAAGTATACAACACCACTGAAGGTGGGGAACAATCTGGATCTAGAACACCTCTGCACAGGACTCAAACCGAATCTCCAAAAAGGCCAATGGATAGCTCTACCTCCCAACCATGTGGAACCCTGAGGTCCACCCCACCGAGCTAGGAGATAACATCGAGGCCCCACTAGGTCAAAGTTACAACAAAGAAACAGCAATAAGATATAGACTCCTTATAGGCATACATGATAACAAGACTGCACAGAAATGACAATAATCCACTAGACAAATCAAACATCCAACCAAGTTCAAACAAGAAGCCAAGACTATACTCCAAAGGAATCAACAAAATAAAGAGGAAGTAGCTGAGTTGCGTAAGGAGAGTGTCATCGCATGGTCCTAGCATGGGTTACCCAGGCTATCTATCACCAGAAGATAGCCCCCATCTACGGTTACCCTAGCAGCCTCTCTCTAGGCATCGGCCCCATAGGGTGACACATGCAAAGCTGACAGGTCCTCTCATGGAGACAAGGAGGTCGGCCTTGCCAACCAGGCCTTCTCATCCCATCCATAGTCTGCGAGAGCACTCAAGGCATGGATGAGGTATCTTACTTATTTTGTTATGTGTTTTACTACCCCAACCCTCCTAAAGTTATAAAGTTTCCACTTGCTCAAAACTTCCATGGGGTTACCCAGGTGGCCTCTCACTAGGCACCAGTCCCACCATAGAAGCCACTCCCTTAGCAATCTCTGAACAAATAACCAAAACACCATGAGCAAATATAAGGTACAAACGACTTCTAACCATTAATCATGCCATTCACTTGCCCTCGACAATACAAATCCCATTTCATTGACATGCCACTATTTGAACCAAAAACCCAAAACATCACACCTCTAGAGATAGGTACGAAACCAATGAAAAAGTAACCATTATCTAACAGGGACAATGCTTCCACTTTTTGACACCAAGTACACATGACATCCCTCAAGAATGCACTTCACAATTAACCAAATCAAAGACATAAACTCCACCCAAGGCGAACACAAGAATCCATTACAAGTATATAACTATGACCAGAAGGATAAACAGCATAAGATATTCAATGTACTCTCAGATTCAATCATGAAAACAAATCATAAAGATTAACAAATTTATAAGAACATTCAGGTCATGACAAAATACCGATTTACACATGACATCCCAAATGGCAATTTTAAACCTCAAGGATTTAATGACACAAAGATGGAGAACCATAATCCCAATATCTCAACTAATCCAAAATCAAGAAAGTTATAAATTAAGTCCTTCACTTAACAATTCCCAAGATAAAACACTTTAAAGCCACTTAATAGAATCCAACATGATTCCTTGTGTTTCCAAAACAAAAGTATCTAAATGAAGGGAAATACAAAGACAATGATATGCACCATTTACGAAGCACGAATTAGAGTATTACAAGCCTGTCTAGCAAATTAATATTTAACAAGGTAATTAATACCTGATTAGTACAATATTGTTATCTCAAGAAACAAGAACATTAATACTAATTACTCTAAAATTTCCAAAGACAACTATAAATATAAAACATAACTTTACATCAATATGTTTTCTACCTACAATTTTGATAAAGAAAACAACTAGATCATCTATATTGCTACCCAAAAATGTAACATCTTACCCACTACTAATTCCTCAAGAGACAAATACATACAAACATTTACTTCCTATTATCCACATCTATAAGAAAGTATATTTTCCCATTTTAATTTCTAATGACTACCAAATGTGATAACACATCTATCACTATAATTTCCTTTTAATTAAACCTACTAACAAACATATCCCCATGTCAAAACATTATAAACCCTACATAGTTTAACTTACCATTTAAGATTTGCCACTTACCACATCTATAAGTACTTATTTACCATAAGAAAAAATTGTTCTTCAATGTTAAACCAACTACAATCATAATCAACGTCTAATTTACCTTCTAATATTAAAATTTATGGACAATGATCACATTTCGCAAGACCAATCACATCCATATAACATTCTACGGATTACAACTATAAACACAATATATTTCTTATAAGTACAGATTACCATATAATGTTAAACCATTACAATTTCTGATGAAAACACTATAAGCTTATATAAATATTTTAGGCTCAATCAAGATGCAATCACATTATTTTTATTCAATATATTTTAGGCTCAATTAAGATGCAATCACATCATTTTTATTCAATATATTTTAGGCTCAAACAAGATGCAATAACATATTTTTTAAAAATAATTTTCAGGCTCAAACAAGATACAGAGAAGTCAAAGAGGAATTCAAACAATTCACAAAAGTTGCAAGCTCAAAGGAAAGGTAAGAACCAGAAATTTCAGGCACAAAATAAGATCTAGAGAAACCAAGGAGGAGGCCAATGATTCACAGAAATTGCAGATTTACAAGAGAATTAAGAACAACAAATTTCATCCAAAAGAAGACAAGGAGAGGGCTGTACGGAATCCATACAACATCCCCAAGAGAGGGCAGCAAAACTTCAAAATTTAAATTGCATAAGATTTCCAACAGCTGTACAGTCTAGGGCTGTTCATGGAGGAAAGTAAGAAGAAATTTTCAATCACAAGGAGAAAATAAAGATGGGGTCTCCTATGCCATACAATCAATGGCAAAAAATTGAAGTTTTTTCACAAACTACAATAGCATACTCATACAATCAGAGACTTCTATTGCTAAGGTAACACAATTTGTGTGAATTACCATATAGTTAAACTTTTTTCTAAGGAATAAAGCCAGAGCTTCAAACTGAGTTTTAAATCTATTGCAAAAGATGAATTAAATGGCATCTTTCAGCCAACAAGAAATTTTTTTTTGCAGATTTGAAGGAAATTGTGAAGAAAACTTCACAAGATTTGGTCAAATTCCTAGACATGCTTGCAGAGTAGCTTTCTAGGGAAAGTAGTGTTGTAGTCACAGAATCTTTGTCAGGGATACACAGTTAGAAGCAAGGAATCCAAGATAAAAAGGTAATATGAATAATTTGAGGACTAATTACATGGTTATAAGCATTAACAGGTTGCAAGGAAATTAAATATAAAAGCCAAAACACTTCTTTCAGAGCTTTTATCAGAGAGATACAGATGTGAGATAAAATGCAAGAATGACAGGGACAAGTGATTGGTAAAAGCTTAACATTGAGTCATCTATTTCACAGGATTGAAATCACAATATAGGGTTACAGATGATGGCACATAATTTTCAAAGGAATCTAGGCAAAAGCTAACCCAGAAGAATACATCTTGGAGGAATCTACACAGGCTCAAGACATTACAATCCATAGAGATATATAGATTCCAATCTACAGGACATGCTGCAATAAAATATAACTTACAAGCTACAACAATTGTAACTTCACAGAGAGACCCCAATCACATACCTAAAATTTAGTCCCACCTCAAAATTTCTCCAACTCTTGCAGCCAAATTCTCTATTCTTCTCCCCAATCTCTCTGGTTTCTTTTCCAACTCCCCTCCAAATAGAATTTTCCCATCTAAAAATGGTTCAGCTCATAAAATAAATGCGGACATGCATCCATTATCCAACAACCCACTCCTCCAAGAAATTCAAAAAATTGCTATAAAATGAGATCCCAATCTTCCAAATTCAAAATTGACAACTCAAGGCATTTATTTCACATATCCAAATTATTTTGTACCAAATAAATACTAATTACCTGTAACTCCAATTTATGACATAAATACTTTTGGACAACAGATAATAATTCTAATCTATTATAAAATTTAACCAAGGTATCAATCCAAGTTCCAAGCCAAACAAATATTATCCAATAAACATAATAGGAGAATTATTAATTTAATAAGAAAATAATAAAGTATTAACCAACTACGCAAGAGCATTATTAATACAACTTGAATAAACTCCAAAATATAGATTTCCAAACATACAAGGCAAGGACCAAGCATCACAACGCGACTCGAGACCACAATAGAAGAGAAGGACCAACCTAGTGGAATAGGCCTCGTGTTATCTCCCATCATTGATACCCATTGGTGCAAGAACCCGCTCAAACCTGCTATATCAGGTGGAGTCAAGGTTCGGTACCTGCAGCCTACATTCAAACAATTGGTTGTATATGATCAAGTACATATATGTCTACACATAGAGAGTTAGAGAATCGTGGCATAGTAGGTACTCAAAGTGAGTAGTACTACACCGTCTCTGCTCTTAAAACAATATCATAACAACTTTTATCTGAATTCAAATACCACAAATCAAATGACACATGATGATATTAATTCGCATCATAACTAGAATAATAGTAATGCCATCATGAACTCATAACACATGTCTAATTATATTAGTCAAACATAATTCATCAAGATCAAAATAAACATAAATCATAACCTACTAATCAAATGTCTCAGAACTGTATCAATGCAATGAATGACAAACAACTGTCTCCGACTAATAGAGAGAAATGCAAAACTAACACTATCATAAGCCAACAACGATGGGGCACTACATCCCCTCCCTCCTTAGATTGATTCCGCAGTGCCCCCGGTTGGTTTCTAGTCCATTTCTATTGATTTATATTATTTTTTGCTTTGTATTTTGTTGTTTTTGCAATGTTCAACTATATATATTCAACCTAAAATTGAAAACAAGTACTTACCCTAATGTATAAACTATAAACCTTTAATTCAGAAATGGTAAACTAGTTTATTTCATAAAGACTAAACTGTAAAACTGTAATTCATAAACTAGGGTTTCAAAAATAGTAAAACATGAAACCCTAATTCATAAACTAGGGTTTCAAAAATAGTAAAATGTAAAACCTTAATTCATATTTACACTAAACTGTAATTCATAAAATAATATTTCATAAACAGTAAAACATAAAACTATAATTCATAAACACTAGAAACCCTAATTCATAAACTAGGGTTTCATAAACTAAACTAACCTATTCTTTAAAACCTAAATGACTTATTAAACCTAAACCTAAAACCTAGAAACTTCACTTTATTACATTTAAATATTTAATTTAAACATATGGACATATATATTACATTTAAATCTTTAATTTAAACATTCAATATTCATATACCTACTTCGCATTAGCATGGGTCACATGTAATATTAGATTTATGCACACTATCAGCATTTCTTCTACTCGAGTGAGATTGAATAAGACACGGTTGTTCACTTGGGTGCATATTGTTAGATGTAAAGGATTTTTGTATGCTTATGTCATTGAACCATCTACTGGAAATAATTTAGTTGTTTAATGAAAAAACATGCATACTGGGGTAGCTTTCTTTACATATAGTGCATGTTTGTAAGGTTGAAAGTGCATCTATTCTATGCCAAAAAATTTAGATGTTGCCATGAAGTTTGTGGATAATTGAACTTCTTGTTGGAATTTGAATTTTCATATTGTGTTATAGGTTTTGTTTTGTTTGAAGGATCATTTGTTGGGTTGGTAGTTATTGGTGGATCTATTGTTTGTGGTAGTTATTTCTTATGCTTTGCATACTACGATGAATGCTTATTTCTTCTTTATTGAAAGCATAATACAAGTGGCTTCACTTGTTGCTCTATTGATTTACAAGTTTAGTATGAAAGGGATGGTTGTTAGGTTCTTTTTGGGTGGAATTCAATATATGTAAAGTGAATGTAAATTCAAGTATTATTAATATATTGGAAAAAACATGCATAGAGACAAATAATATAGATTTTCCATCTTCTTCTTAGATTGAAATATATCAAGAGAAGAAGAAGGTATTTACAACTACTCAAAATGGATAACTATATTTCACACAATTATGATCTATTCTTTTTTCCTCTATATAAATTTGAAATAACAATTCATAAGAAAGTATTGCAAGATTATTGGTTATTTTCTAAGCATGAATTGAATTTTGCAAAATTAGTACTTAATCCACTAGAAAAAAGGTATCTTGTAGTGGTAATGGTAATAATTGATTAAAACATTTTGAGGTATTAGAAGAGTACCTATAGATCTATGTTTTTTCAAAGTTCTCACAAGAAATTATTCTCTAAAGAAAGTTGACCCTAATATATGTAAAACTCTTTTCACATCAAGCTAAAACCTACACGTTAGACAGGATAGGACCCTAATATATCTTTTTGTAGACCTAACCTGAATGACTTATATTAAACCATTAAACCAAAAAACTAGAAGTCATTTTATTATGTTTAAATCTTTAATTTAAACATATATCCATATATCTATGAGAACTTGATTCTTTTAATAAAGGGGTAAAGGAGACAACAACAATCCAGAAAAAAAAAATTAAAATAATGTTGAGTGTACATAGAATGGGTTCAAAGATTGAATAGGTCGACAAAAAACGTAGTGACATGTTTAGGAGTAGTTGTAGCGAATAGGTCGACATGAACTTAGTGATGTGTTTAGGAGTAGTTGTAGCCAATAGGTCATGAACTTAGTGACATGTTTAGGAGTTTGAATGTAATACATGAGTGTATAAATTTTGACTAGATACTAGGACATAAATTTTTTATTCATGTCATGATTCTTAAATGTATAAATTTTGATTTTAAACATTTTATAATGTAAGTTTAAATTTTGAATGCATATATATGTTAAATTAAATGTAAAATTAAATGTTTTAATGTATATTGTTTAAAGCACACAAATTTTTATATTTCCAAGTTTTCAATTTATATGTATATGTATATATTTAAACATATGTTGTGCATGCAATTTAATCTATATTTTTTGTAATTGTATCTCTACTTGTAGACCTTATTTCTATACATGGCTGATCTAGCCTATGACCCCCCCATGACCCCCCATAGGACCCCCCCAGGACCCCCCACCCCAACACACCCCCACCACCACCACCGCATGATGAGGCTCATTTGCGAGTCACAGTTGATGAAAACATACATGTTCTGCAAGAAAAAAATTAATTTATTGCAAAGCCAAATCCAAACCCCTCCACACATTTCACGGTTTGTATCTATGATGTAAACTATTGTCGATTCAGTGAGAGCTATCCACATGGATCTCGACACATTCCATTCATGGTGGGAAGATAAGAGGTAGTTTTATTCAGATGGTCTCTCATATAAATAGATCAATGATTTACATATTACCAAAACTACAATTGCCCCATATTTCATTGATCCCTCCACAGGTCAACAAATAACACTAACTAAAAAGAGAATTTCAATCAGATGGTCCACAGATTAGGAGATAGCTGAAAACTTGCTGAAAACTTTTGGGATCGATGGTGGATGGTCTTTGACCATCCACCTCATGCAAATTTTGAGGTTCCCTTTTATTTTTTGAAGAAATTATGGGCAGAGTTTGAGATGGGCCAAAAGCCCAATTATTTTGGTATGAGATCATTTCAGGGTGTGGGTGGTGGAATGCCACAACATAGAGCAGGAGCACATGTCGATCCAAATCGATGTTTTCGCATTGCACCTATTGTCCCTTTTCCACCCTCTATTCCCATGCCCTTTCACCAGTGGACAATCGTCTCAGCACTCGAAGTGTTATCATCGTTCTCAGGAAAATTAACTAAGCAAGCTACTCACTTGGAAGATGAAGTCAATCCTGGAGGAGCATCTGATGCTGGTCCTGATGCATCACCTAGATTGACACCAATGTGGTCCACACTATATTTTTGTTAGAATTGTCATCAACCATGTTTTGGTCCTACATCTGCTTTGGAGGAGGAGTCCTTTTTGGCTACATTATTCGCTCCTATGGACTCGGTATGTATGCCACATTTAATAAAATTAAAATTAATACAAATTAATATAGATTTAGACAATTTTTAATTATCAATCTTTTTTTTAAAATTTAAATATATATTAATAAATATATATGTTCATGTTGATTGGTACAGATGACTCCATAAGTTGCTGCCACTTCATCATGGCTGGACCATTTAGTGTCAACAGTAGTAGAGATGGGTAGACCTTATACCAACGAGGTATAAAATTAGGACCTCTAAAGATTATTTAATTGGATATATCTAATTTAATAATATATAATTTAATGTAGAAATGTGACATTTTAATTTAAAGTAGATGAGAGGTCCTGGCACTCTTGTGTCAAACCAACCTAGTCATCTAGAACCAATGGCAACATCATCTATAGAGGAGCATACTTCATACGCCATGGTTTGTATCTTAAAATTGTACATTTTTAGTTTAAATTTGAATTTCCAGTGTAATTTCATGATTTTATTAAATTCATGTCTTTAAAGTTGAATTTATATATACATGCACACACACACACACACACACACACACACACACACACACACACACACACACACACACACACACACACACACACACACATATGCAGGATGAGATTAGTTTAGGTGCTGGCTCAATTCATTGTATCATTGATGAGCCTGCACAGGTGTATGAGTCATCTCACATATTTCAGGTCCTATACTTAAATTCTATGTGATTTCAAAGTCTTTTGTATCATTCAACCTTGCATTTTGTATCTATACTTTAGAGCCTAACTAGTTCATTCAAGTGTTTTATTGAAATACAAGAATTGGTGACACAGACATTCAATTTGTCATCTGAATTGGCACCATCTATTACACAAGAGCATGGCAGGAGAGATGATGAGCCTATTGTGGTATGCTTAGTCATTTTGAAGTTTAGATTTAAAAATTTAATTTGATGGTTTGGTTTTAAATATTTGATTTAAATTTATTTAGGATGCAGTTTTGACATTAAAATTGATTTGAAGCTTCTTTTTCTTGTACACAGCATGAGTTGCCCTCTCAGCCACATGGGACCAAAAGGCAGCTTGAAATGGATGATGATCAAACTTAGTGTGCACACATGTTCTAGATTGATGGATGGATGATGGATGGCGATGATGACATGATGTATTAGATTGTTTATGACTATTTCAATATTGACTATTTCAGTATTGACTAGACATGTATATGTTTTGTGACTATTTCACTATTTGTATATGGACTGTTATTATGTCAGTATTTATATCTTGTAGACTATTTCATCTAGACTAGATTTTGCTATTTATTGAATTTCCACTATATACATGTCTATATTCAAACTTTAATTTTATATATCTCATATTTAACACTTCAAATTAAATCACGTGTTTAATTACATAAAATTGTAAATTTACTAATTCTAATTAGATAAGAGAAAATTTTCAATTGATTTAATTTATTAAAGATTTATTAGATACAGACGAGCTAGGTTGGATAGTTTATAGACTAAATGTACCTTTCCTAAATAAATTTTAAAAATTAAATAAAAATTAACAAGTTGTTGAACTAGAATGAATATGTTTGGATTTACATGAGTCAAATGTTGGGACACTTGTGTTAAATTTTAATTGAGTTAAATATTTAGGAAAATTTTATTGATTAGATTTTTCAATCTACTAACCATGTTTAATCAATTTATTTTTAATTCTAGATTAAACATTTCATAGATCAATACCTTCCCTATAAATTTACGAAAAGAATTTAAATAAAATTAGATAAATACATGTACCATTTAAATTTAAAATTTAAGAAATTTTGAAAATTAGAGAAATTATTTAGTCTACCCTCAATTATATCAAAAGAAAAATAGAGGAATTTACATGTAGCATAATAATAACTTAATCAATTTCATCAAGAGCATTAAATAATAACATTCTCGAAGTAGACAAACTACTGGATTAGCTTTCAAATCATGTCTTTGTATGGTTGTAATCATTCCAACTTCATCTTATAGTTCTCAAAAACCTAATTTATTAGTAGCTAAGAATCTTCAAAGGAAAATGTTTTGAGTTCTCAATTTCAAAGCTAACATGACTTCCAAGGAAAGAGCTTTTTAGTCAACAACATTTTTGGAAGTCTAATTAAAAGGGGAATTGGAGTTCTACTCTCCCATTTTCTCAAGTTAGAACTACCCCAACTCTAGCTCTTGTCCTTCATCTAGCTCCATCAAAGTCGAAATCAAAATCCTAATTTTACCAATAGTGGTTACCTTTAGGTTGTCAGAGCCACATAATGTCTCTCTACATGCAGTGATATTGGTGTTGCAATATCCCACTCTCCAAGAGGGATAAGGGAATGATGTTGAACATGGCCCCATCATCCATGAGGATCCTCTTAAAGGAATTATTATAGATCCATACTTGTAAATATAGGTTGAGGGGTCTCCTCTTCTAACTAGCTCAACCTTTGTAGGGATTTTCATGAGGTTTCAAAAGAAACCTAGATCATATAACTCAGTGTTGGGTGGGCTTAAATTAGGTCAACTTGGTTGATAGGAACTTTTGGGGGTGGTGTTATATGGTTTGCGTATTTCAATTTGATGGCCTCTAGAAGGGATACATGGTATGATGAGGATTTTCTCTCGATGAACAAGTTTTTTGTGAACATCTTTTTGAGATCATCCACCAAGTTGCAAGGACCAATAGAATTAGGAGTGGGGTCAACCATGGACACTGCATGCATGTGATACTGCACTTTTGGAGATTCCCAATGTTCTTGGTTTTCATTATTTTGAACTAATTCAACTAAACCAAACATTTTGGTCTCTCCCTTTATCCCCACTTGAGGGGTGTTATATCCTTCTAGGTGAGAGGCGACTATTGATCTAGATGTGGAGGGATTAGGATGCTTGGGATGATTCAAAGTGTTCTTGTGCTTACATGGTGGGAAGCAATTTTGGTAGATCTACAAATTGGAGTTTTGAGTGGTGAAGGGCTATAGGAAATTATGGTTCGGGGTGTCCTAGATTTGATTATACGTCCATGAATAAGTATTTTTCTTTTGATGATTACACGTCCATCAATTCTCAAAATGCACTAGAAAGATTTCTTGTAGCATTTATATGGGAGATTTTGAACCTCCTCTTGTGTCTCCCTATTTAGGGTATGCAAGAAAAGGTCACAAAGATCCATGTGGTTTATGTGTGGCACACTAGTTGAAGAGTAAAGCAACAGTCTCCACCTAGTTATGAAATAGGCCACTAACTCATTTAGGTCCTATTTGACACTAAGGAATTCTCTAATCATGTATTTTTTACCAGCTTATTCATGTCAAATAAAGTAACAAACTCAAAAAATAGCATTTTGAATGTAACTTCATCTATCTGCACTAAATAATAACTTTTAATCAAATTTGCATTAGTTAGTTTTTCATAACTTCTATGTACAATAAAAAGAGCTCCCCTTAGCTTCAAGAAATATAAATATTCTATACTAACAAGGCCAACCATGTGAAGGTGGAATCTCATGTGGCCTCACATAAGACCTAAGACACATGTATTCTAGTTCTATGTAGGACACCTAAGACACATATTTTATAGACACCTAGAAATTATAACTTTCTACCTAAGACATAGGATCTAGACACCTATTACATGGTAGACCTAGTTGACATATCTAGTATCTACCTAAGCTATATTGATTAAATTAAAACCTTATTCTAGTCTCTATCTACCTAGTTGACATATAGAATACCTAAGACACATGTATTATATAGTTAGGACCTAAGACACCTAGAGACACCTAGATTTTATACAATATTATTCTCTAAGTCTAGATCATTTAAAATTTTATACTTGATACCTAGAGAAGTTGAAGACTCTAGATATGAAACATGTGTAGAGATCATACCTATGCAACAAGAAACAATAGATTTGAATCCTTTCAACAATACATGTGAAAAATTTCAAAAACAAATATAGAGGTCAAGCCATGATGAAACATAAATAAAAATTTAGAAGGTCTCTAGAGATCATTTTATTTAAAGATAGAATTTGTTAAGAAGTTCCATTTAAATTATAATGAAAGGAAAGAAATATTGAAGCATAAATTAAAATAATTAATAGTATAGGTCTAGTGAATACGTAAAATAAAGTGTAAGTGAAATTTAACATAGGTTATATGTTTCCAGCCTCTATTATGACTGCAAAAAACATCTCATGCACCATGTAATGTATTGTAAAAAAGTTAGAATGTTTAATGATCTTTAAGAGAATTAGGAATATTAATATGAATGCTTAAGGGGAGTTAAGAGGATTATTTAAAATGGGAGTTAAGAGGATGGATTAAGGGGGGATGGAATCAATTGTAGTATTTAAATGGTAAGGGTACATGCACTAACTTATATCATTTAGCTAGGGAACAGATTAAGGGGAGTTAAGAGGATGTATTAAGGGGAGATGGTCCAATCAACTATAGTATTTTTGGTAAGGGTACATGCACTAACTTATATCATTTAGCTAGGGGATGGCTTAAGGGGAGTTAAGAGAATGTCTTAAGGGGAGATAGTCCAATCAACTATAGTATTTTTGGTAAGGGTACATGCACTAACTTACATCATTTATCTAGGGGATGGCTTAAGGGAAGTTAAGAGAATGTCTTAAGGGGAGATGGTCCAATCAACTATAGTATTTTTGGTAAGGGTACATGCACTAACTTATATCATTTAGCTAGGAGATGGCTTAAGGGGAGATGCAATCAATTAGGGATATGACTTACCTAACTTATGGAACATAACTAAGGGATGTCTTAAGGGGACTTAAGAGTATGGCTTAAGGGGAGATACAATCAATTAGTTAAGTTATCAATCATATTAAATCCTAAACTCACATCCTAGACAAAGATTAAAAGTTTAAAAATTTCTACATACCAGTTAATCATTTAAAACATTTACTCCATTGTACCATCCACATCCTCTCTCTTTTGTATTGCATCTATGATTGCCTCATGCTCTTCCATAGAAAGTGTCCATAATTATTTTGTGACAGGTTTCCCTTTATATCTCACTAATTTAATATTTATTGCCACAATCAAATGCGAGTAGTGCAAAATTTTCTTATGTCTTTCATAATCTTCAAATGCAGGTATACCATTCCTCCTTATCAAATATTTACTTAGCCAAGTGCTAGTAAAAACCACATAACCTATTGGACACTCAAAGTTATCATCATCTACTCTAGATTGTAACAACTTATGTTTTGCCTCAACACACCGAGCCAACCAATACTTTGTTTCCTCTTCATTACCCTTGGATGCAAAAACAACATACACATGTCCTGCAGAAACATTTCAAATTCAATAAATCATAAAAATATACGTACATACATACATATGTACAATTAAATATATATTTCCAAAAGATGTATCAA
This sequence comes from Cunninghamia lanceolata, assembly GCA_027924645.1. NCBI lineage: Eukaryota > Viridiplantae > Streptophyta > Pinopsida > Cupressales > Cupressaceae > Cunninghamia > Cunninghamia lanceolata. The sequence continues at coordinate 1,121,761 of BSBN01000233.1, forward strand.
AAAGAAATATTGAATGAATTTGTACCTTCTTGTATGAGGTCTGAAATACAGTCATAGTCATCTGATGCTTGCAAATGATTATCCTCCTCAAATGTTATCTCATTTTGATCATGTGTTTGTAGAGGTGTTAAGAACTTTTGTTGCCATTCTTCAACCCAATCTATATTTTCACATGCTTCCCAAGCACCTGTGATACAAAACTGACAAAAACATGCAAGCTCTATAGTCCATAGAGTCCATGTGCTTGTATTTGAACTCTTAAATGAATGCCATTTTTCTAATCCACTAATTGTATCACAATCAAATCAGGGAGGAATGTTTTCTTCTTCAACCAACCAAAAAAACCATTGAATTTTAGAGTTCTCACTTGATCCTATAGTCAATTTTGCATTACACCAATCCATAATTGCACGTGCATCTTGAAACTTTGTTGCATCATAAAATTTTAGTTGCTCCCTAGCAAGAGCCCATTTCACACATGCTCTAGCTCCATCATGTTCTCCTTTACCATGTCCAGCTTCAAAGAAACTCCAAATATGTTGGATATTGTTTTCTTTATGGAACCTACTTAACCACAAGAACATTCGAGAATTTTTGAATTGTCTTGTACAATTGTTTGACCATATGAAATGTTGTGTCATTTGGATTTGTCTTTCTTTTAAGTTGTAAAATACTTTGAAACAATACTACACAAACTCTAATGAATGTAATCAGTTATCACTCACATAGAAATGGTACTCTCTCAAAATTTTCCTGTCATCTTCTGCACTATCAACTGCATGTTTGTATACAATATGAACAAATATGGCCACCTGTACTAAGTTATAATATTGTGATTGAATCTCCTCTTGTGGAGCAAGTGTATAGTTTTCTGCAAAGTTAACCACTGAAAGAATAGTTCCAATAGGAAATGTGTTCTTACATCTGTAGAATTATTCATCAAGCCACTGAACATATTGAGAATGTTTGACATATTTATACACAACCTTATTCTTGAACTCTATGATGAATGCATGTACACAACTTTGTTCTATGACTAACTCACAATTCTTTCCAGTTTTTCCATCCTTTAATTGATATTGAACATTGGTGAACCTCTTCACCTCCACTAATTGTTGTCCAAAATCATGTGAACTACTCTCATGCATGCATGCATTCTCCTAACAATGAAAGGTTACCACATTTGTTGCATTGTCCAGAAACACATGGTTTTAAAAAATAGAATTACCCCTCAGTTGTTTCACAAAGTATACTTGTTATAAAATCCTTAACTATTGTAGGTGGCATATTAATACCACATTTCTACATAATTTGGTTAGTATGCAAAGTACAATGTATATTTCAAAAAACATCATAAAAATAATGAAATTGCACATGAGTTTTGCAACAACAAGAGATTCGTTGCTTATTAATCTTGACATACCAAGGTTTACATTTCTGAAATGATCTTTGACTTATACTAAAATTTTCTATAACTGAATCATCTAGAAATTTTCTATATAATTCTGTTTGAGTCATGTCTAAAAGATGTTTTAGATGAGGATCACAAATTTTTTGACCCCATCCTTAATTTCAAAACATCTTGAGCATTTGATGAAACCCTTGTATTATCATGCTAATATTTTTCAATCAAAGACCTAATTTCATTGTTTAATTTCATGTCAGACCTTGGGAATCTACCACTAAAAGTCCAATATTGGTTAACTAGATCCTCTTCAATACTTAGTCTTCTCTTTGCTGCTCTTCTTAAAGTTATAGCATGCACATTTAAATATCCACTTGTTTTACGTATCATTCTTTTGCTCACAAATGATTTATTAACTAAAGTAGTTGTTATTGCTCTACGTACTACATTCTTATCCTTAGATTGACTCTTTTTTCCTATAGAACCAATGGCACTAGCAACACTAGACATAACTTGTTCCATTGATTCATCCACCCTTTTGGGTTTTACAAAAATGCCTAATTTTTTCATTTTTGTCATTCTCGTCAATTGTAATACAATTTGACATTGAAATCCAAGAGTTTTTCTAAAAACAAATTGTTTGTACAATCTATTTTCATGTGTTCAAATTTGTCTCCAAGATATCTTACCACAAAAATCCTTCAAAACATTACTTTCAATTTAAAAAAAAAAAAAACATTTTCATTTTCATGCAGACAAGGGTTTTCATTTTCATGCATACAAGGGTTTTCATTTTCATTTTTTATTGTCTTGTTTCTAGTTGAAGCATTTATGTCATCAACATTATATCTAGCTTGCTTTAAATCTTTAATCTCATTATCATTGAATGGATCATTCAAAGACATACTTGGATTCCATTGCCCTTAAAAATCACCATCGGTACTACACATTTATATAAGAAGACAAATATATATCTCAAAAGGCAACTGCGGATTTAATGGACAGAAACAAATACCATTCAAGACCAAAAATTAGTTTTTCACTCCAGAACAAATTGAACAACAAAAAATAAGTACAGATATCATTTCTCTGAGAAAATCCCCTTTTTCTTCATTAAGGAAATCAATATTACAGGTATAATAAAAATGACAAAAAAAAACTATAAAAACAAACCATCGCCACAAAACCACTTTTCCATCTTATAAAATTCCTATAGGGAAATAACTGTAGGGAAGATTCCTTATATTCCCAGAAATTAAATTCATGAAGAATTAGAAATGTGGGACAAAAATCCACAAATACAGTTCACTCCAGAAGGATTATTACAAGAGAAGAAAATTAATCACCATTTGGTGTAATGGAAATGTAAAGAATAATAACACTGTAAGAAAATTTAGAATACATATAATAAGGAAAATGAACCCTCATGGCAGAATCTAATTTCCTTGAAAAGAACAAAAATGGGTTCTACAACGAAAACTAAGAAATTGATATTGAATGCAATAAAGAGAACAAAAATTGATGGAAATCACAAACAAAACACCATTTCCATATAATAAAATGAAAGAAGAAAACATCTAGGTACTGACCAAATTTTTATATTGGATTAAAGAGATGACTAAAATCACAGCATAACTCAGTCAATCAAATGCATCCCAAAAGAGGCACAACCAAATACAATCTTAGCCCTGTTTAAACAATGTTTTCAACATACAGAGAAATAGCCTACAAAAGATTGTCCAACATACAAAGATTGCCATCACTACAAAGATTGCCTAGAGCCACAATTACTACAAGGAGAGACCAGCTGTAACTACTCCACCATTCAATAAGAAATCAGCAAAAGGGTGTACAATAATCAACAATAAATTGAAAGAAATTTAGTTTTCATCCATTAGCATTATACTCTATAGAATAAAATGACATTTAACAGAGTTTATTACCTCAACTCTAGCGATCAGGTTGATCTCTGTCTAGAGTCACCAAGAGTCAACTCAAGGTCATTAGATGCTATCTCCCCACCTCACTACTCGTGAATCCTTTCACCCTCCCACGGCTTAGTAGTAATGGCGTTACTGCACTCAAACTAGAAATCATCAGAGCCAGACCCAGATCTAGCCAAGCCCTCGGTCACGTGAATGGCCCCAAGGTGGGACGGCGATGACCTACCACTCTGCTTTGTATGTTCATCATTATCTTTAATTTTTATCATGCTTTACATGTTTTCATCTAAAATTTCAAGTATTTATTGCATGGTTAGTCAGTTGTAAATGTTGTTCTATTTACTTATGCCATGTACTAGGTAATGTAAATCATTTTCTACAAAGTATTTTACTTCTGCATTTGAATTCCAATGACTTGGTAGAAATTGCATATTAGAAGAATCTTAACTTAGTAACTTAGTTGGATAGCTAGTGACTTACCCAAATTAGACTTAGGAATCAAACCATCAAGGAAACCATAACTTATAAGGTCCGGTCATGCAGGTTAAATGACTGCAAGGGCTCAAAACATGAATTATGAGTTTAAAGGCATCCCTCATGAGAGAGAAATCACCTCCAGATGGAAAGACATAGGGGACACCGATCTAGGTCATATTGACTTAGATAATTTCAGAACCAGAACATTTGGACCCAATCTAACTCCAATGGCCATGAAAATAAAGGATAGTGGGATTGCAGAGGATGTTGCCTTTCCGACCTCATCTCAATGTGCAGAACTAATAGTGGCCTATTCTGATAGATATGATCCACTAAGAAGAACCATACAAACTCCCAGTGGGGAAGTATTAGCAAACTTAAGTCCACCATCCTTAACAGAGACCTTAGGTATTCCATCATATCCAGTGTTAACCATGCTAGATAAAATAGGTGCAGAAGCAACATTCAAGGACTTGGATACATGTAAGAAGTACATAAATGACCACTGGATGAAAAGTAAAAGTTCAACCATTATCAAGCTGCCCCATACATTGTACAGAAGTGACTTCCATGATGCAATTGGAGACCTAGTGACCTTTCTTAGTAGAATATATGGATTGGCCACTGCCTCAACCTTTGAGGGTTAGATGTTCATGATGATTGAGGAGATAATTAGTAAAGGAACCAAATTTCACTGGGCCCAAATATTGAGTGATAATATGCATGAGACATTTGGGGATTTCAGAGAAAAATAAATATTCAAGTGGACCTCCTATGTGGTATATTCATTGGCCAAGAGGATTCTAAATATGTTGGGCTATCTAAAATTGAAGAAGTTGGCAATGGTGAACATCAAGTCAAGGTATATGAATGCTATGATCAATTGGTGCTATCCCAATCCCTCATTCATTATAAAAGGGTGAATGATGCATTCATAATGTATATCACTAGATTACTACAAGGTGCCACAACTCTTAGGATATCTCCCGAAGCAATGAATGACGTTATGCAATACGCGAGATGGTACATACAGTTTCAAAAATTTACCTACTTGAGGATCCAAGCCTTCACTAGTCTACCATATAGGCTACCTCGTTACCCAATAGATAAGGTGGTACTAGTAGAATTGTCAAGATAGTTAATCAGTTGTGCAGAAAGTTTAAAACACCCCCATAGAACAAATGTCAAGTTTCCAATTAGATTGGGTAGGAGCAACTATGCATGTGTCTCTCTTGGAGCATATGAGCATTCTGATAAGGAGCTGCAATTACTTAACCTTCATTTTTACACAAAAAGAGACCATTTTGATCCACAAAAGGTAATGGAGAGATATGTAAGCAAAAGGCTATTTCATAAGATGCATTTAAAATTTTTTTGGGAAATTTGTGTAGATGACTACGAAGTGTTGAAGAGAACTCACTCTAGGCTATCCCTTGGGCTCATAAGGAAATTTTGTATAATAGAAGCCCAGACTAGCTAAATGATGATGAAGATGTGGTACAAAAGGGGCCATGGGAAGCTCAATATCAACAACATATCCCTTTACCTAATTGGGTTAATGCAGAGGAAAGCTCTTTAGATACAGTGATGAAAGAACCTTTAAGATTGGGCAAATTATAGCTAAGGAATCAAGTTACCAAGTTGGAGAGACAAGGAGTATAGCTTACTTACACTGCAGTTGAACCTGAAAAGGAATCTGGAGATGAGGAAGACATACCTAGATAGAAGTACCAGATGATGTAGAACAAACTCAAGAAGCCCCAAGAAATTTTGATAGTGAGGAGCATGTACCCTTGGTAGAGAAGGGAAAGGAAAAGAAGGCTGTTTCAAAAGCCCAAAAGAAGGATATGCCTCCTGCCACAAGGAAAGGGGCATCCAAGAAGCAAAGCATGCCAAGTGGGCCAGGAGAAGTGTCCAAAACTAAAAGGCAAAAGGTTAAGATAGTTGTCGTAACTATAGAAGCCCCGACTGTTGCAAGATCAGATAATATAAGCAATCATGTGACCTCTTCACCTCCCTCTACTCTAATCACTAGTGCTACCCCACTTTCTCCTACTGCTACCACAATTATTCAACAAAGTGCCTTTTCTTCTTCTCCACTACTAGTCACTGTTTCAATGGCCTCATCTTCATTAATGAGTAACTCAAGTAGCCCCATTAGCCACACTCCTATCACTACCTCCTCATTCCTTCCTATCTCCAACCATATCCATTTCCTCTATTTCATTCTCCACCTCCTTCTCCCTGCCACCTATTTATTCTATTCTTGCATCCTCTTTCGACATGCCCTCTTCCTCCATAACTTCACCAATTGTCATTTCCTCTGTAATGCTTACCTCTTCCATTCGACCCCCTTTGGGGTTTACTCCATGTGCTAATTTAACACATGTCAATTTTTCTTCATTTGCTGCATATTCATTGATTTTAGCCACCAATTCTTTGTCCCCATCAAATGTACAAGATTCACTCCCTCTGACTATCCCTACACTAATAGGAATTGAGAAGGTGTTGGAACAAATTTAATTTCAAGAGAAAGGGAAAATAATAAAATCTTAGACAAACTTCCTCTTGCATCTTCCACGGAGGTTGAGATAATAGAAATTCAAGAAAGCCTAGCTGATAAAGAAACTACTAAAAAGGTTTTACAGATTGCTCAGCAGGAAGTAAAAAAAAACCTCCAATATCTTGGGCATGCTACTGATGAACAAGAAGATAATAAGTTGTGTAGAGAATTAGAGAAGATACATGATGAATCATTTGACGAGGGAGCTTCCCATGATAACACTCTTGAAACTTCTTCCACTACACCAAATTTTCTCTAATAAAGACTCATAGAAAAGGAACCTCAGGTGGAGGTGATGTAGATAGATTTGGGTGCACTACTGGCACAAGTAGAAAGGCCCAAGAAGCCAAACAAGGTAAAGATTCAATCATGAATATACAAAGATGCATCAGGCTCAAGGATAGTAGAAGTTGATGTCCCTCCTGTTGCCATTGACAAAGTGGAAATAAGGGCCAAAGATTATGTCATTTCCACTATGAACTTGGGTCCGGGATCACGGGAGCAAAGAATTGATGACTTCAAAGGTTCAGTGTCTTTTAATAATGGAGCAGTTAAATAAAGATGAAATGACTAAATAGGAACTAAGAAAGTAGAATGAAGAATTGAAAGCATGTATAAGGTCTCTAATAAGGCCATTAAATTTAGAAGGGGAACCAAGGTCCAATTTAGCCCTTCCATCCAAAGAGGAGTTAGCCAAATTTGATGACATCAAAACAAATGTTGCTGGTATGTAGGAGTGGTTCGATAAAGTACATAGTGATGGACACGAGGTGATTACTTTTGCAGTAAGGTTGCATCGGGACTTGTGATCATTAAAGGAGGGATGGGATGAATTGTATGAAGAATTTGAGCCCTACAAAGAATACTACTCTCATATGTTCCTGAGAGTACAAGCTATCAGAAAATTGTCCAGCCAAATTTTGCTATCAGATACATAAGTCTGCTGAATGGTATCAACAAAGGAACTTGAGAAAGGATGCTTTTGATAAAGTTAAGGAGGTTTACAAAGAAGCAAATGATTAGATACTTTCTGTTATTTAAGAAATAAATGATACTTTAAGAGAGTGTCTAGACCCCAATTTTGATGACCTTGTCCCATTAGATGAGAAGCAGTGTAAAGATAGGCTATCTCAAGTTATTCATGGGCACTCTCCATTGAGTATAGTGGGAAAATTAGAAAAGGTCAATGATCTTCGGGCTTCCTTCGTTGTATTCCAAAAAAGAAGAAGATCAATAAAAGATGTATACATTCAATATTACTGGGACCTTGAAAATCTAAGATTCAGAATAGATTACATTAAAGATTTGAAGCCCACTGATATAAATCCAACATTAGCATCTTGGGTGGCTTACATCAACAAAAAGGCTAAAGAAGACAAAATAGACTTGGAAGGAGATGCATAAAATGTTAAATTATTTAAAATTAAGAATGCATATCTCGTCACTTGTAAATAATGCTATATTTAGATGGTCATTTGATGCTATTTTATCTTTATTATGACTTGAAGAGTGACTTTTCTATATATATAGCTTAATGGGTACTCAATTTGTCTAAGTTCAATGCATCTAGATGTTATTTTTTGTCCTTTTCCTCCAGGACAAATTGTAATCTAGGAATGCAAAATGTTGTCATAAATGTATTTGAAATTGTTAAATCTGGGCTGTCGGTGTTGAGTCAACCTCCACCGTACATTCAAAAACTCAGTATGGTGCCTCTCCTATATAAAGCGCCATCATTCTCTCATTTGTAAGACAATCTTGATGTTGAATTGTTGACACTCTGTCGAATTTCTGATTAATGCAAAGCAACTTACTGCAAATTTTCTGGGAATTGGTCTCTTATATTGTCAATTTGGTTCCATGGTTCACATCTTGATCTTCATTAGTAAATCGTGCTTTGCAATGTTATTGATTTGTTAAAGGTATTTGATGAACATTCAAGTCCATACTATTAGTTACTTATTGATTGTAAGTAGCTATGCATAGTTAGCCTAGGCTATTAAATTGAGTTGAGTTCAATTACAGTATAGTAGTTAAATCATGCTAGCATTTGGGTATTTAATGAATGTGTGTTATCTAAAAATCTAGAGAATCCATAGAAGATAGCATTATTTTTTGTAGCACTATAGCAAAGTCTCTAGCTTGGTAAAATACAAAATTGGTTTAATTTTTGAATGTTTGTCTACTTGCAACAATCTTTACTTTGTGAATGTCACTTAGGATCTTTCAAAACCCTAGTTCCTTTTGCATTTTCTTATTAATCAATCATTAGAGTTAGATTTCAGTAGCAATTTACATAGATATATGAGTTGAAAAGTTGTAAGGGTTTGCATGTATTCCTATCTTAGTATGTCAAATCTATCATACTGCATGTAAGGCCCCTTACAAGCACAACTAGAACATCCCACTAAGAAATTCTACACAAGCTAAGACCTAGCTATATTATCCTTGGTACAGTCCTATCTTGGATAGGATACCTTTTTCAAGAGAGGTGTGATACCAGCGATCACACCTATGTTGTTTTGTACTAAAAACACCATCAACAAAATTGGTGCTAGAAGGAGGGTCACCAAGTTAAAATCTCATCCATAAAATGAGCAAGTCTAGGGACCAAACAAAGACATACTAGGTCCAACTTAGTTGGGGAAGAGCTAGTGTCTTTGATAAAATTTAGAAATTCTAGGAGAGATCAGGGAATACCTAGAACACTAAGGGATCAATCAGCTCCAAGAAACCTAGATGTAGCCCAAATTAATCCTCCCATCATGGCCTTGTTTGCTTCTAATAACCAGTCCCCATTCCAATTTAATGATTATCATGACATGCCCAAGAAACCTGACAAGTTCTGCTCAAAGTTTCAAAAAAATGATCTAGATAGGACTGCTGATAAGCATATTAAAATCTCTAAGGAAATATGTTTATGCTATAGGTTCAACATGAGGACATAGTCTATAGATTGTTTCCCTATTCCTTGCAAGATGAAGCATACTACTGGTTTGCCATCCTTCTAGCTGCATGCATTAACGCATGCTAGAATTTGAAGAATGCATTCTTGGATCGCTTGAGGATGCCCACTACCCTAATCGACCTATATAGATCTTTCATGGAAATCCATAGAGCTAAGGGTGAGATGATAAGTTCCTTCAATAATCGATTCCAAAAAGCCTACATCCATTTACAAGCTCCCTATGCTATAGGTGAGGCTGCAGCCTTGCCCATTTACTATGCATCCTTGGACATGATCACTTCAATGTTTGTGAGAAGAGATAATCAACCTCCTACCAACCTAGCTTAGGCATATGCTAAAGTTGTTACTATAAATACTCAGTTGGGGTAGACAACAACATGTCCTTTAAACCACATGGGCCCCATAGCAATGCCTAATCAAATACCAATGATCAATCAAGCTCTAGTCAATCACACCCCTGTAATGAATCCTATCCTAGACCCTGCTGCAACACAAGCCTTAGTGGTCCACCCTAGGAATCCTATAGCAGAATTACCTCCAGCTCAGATGTCTTTTCTCTAGTTTGCTAAAGCAACTAAAGCAAGAGATGATAGAGATGACATCAGGGAGTTAGCAGAACAAATGAAAAAGATCACTATAGAAGTTACTCGTCTGAGAAATCAGAACCAGAGTCAATATCAGAACCAAAATCAATATCAAAACCAGAATTTTTAGCAACAGAATCAAACCTAGAATACTAGGCCTAATAATGGTGGAGTTCCACCGCCTTTGGAAAATCAAAATGCTGATAACCATCTGCCTGGCTGTGTGACATTGGCTGAGGTAGCGTTGTCTTCATGGTGTAGATTGCACAATACAAATACTCATTTTGAGTTGGACTATCCAGAACTCCAAATAGCATCCAGTATATTTCAGATGGAGATTCAAAATATAGAAGCACAAGAAAATCCTCCAACGGGGTATTAACTCATTCCATCTTAGAGGTATGACACTGCTGTTGTACTTGCTAGTTATACATTTCCTTTCCAAGATGATAATTAGCCTAAGGAAGAGGAGTGCAAAGAAGTACATGCTTATTAGCAATATAACAAAACCCCATACAACTTGAGAAGTAGCAAGCTAAATATCCCTTTCGCCACTTCAATCCGTCCGAACAACTACCAAATCTTGCCTGAGACAAAGGCCTTTAACAATCCTAAACCTCTTAAGGCCACACCTCGATCAATGCATCAAGGACCTACAGTTAAAAGTTCTAAAAGATCTAAAATAGCAAAGATGGGATAGTATGTTGCAGATGAACTTAAGAAGATGAAAGTTAGCTTGTCCGTCTTTGAATTACTAAAAGTGCTAGAAATGAGGATGGTTTTCTTTCAATACATGGGAGCAAGTACTAAGATAGATTCTTCCCAAAAGGAGACTCCGCTAAAGGATAATTCAGATAAAGGAAAAGATAGAGTTCATATGACAGACATTTGTAGAGGAAAACTAATGCATTGTAGACTTAACTAATTGAGGGGAAACCTATTTAAACAGTCCACTCTATCACTATGCATTCCTAAATCAAATTATCAACCAAAGAGCATAAGATTATGATGGTACTTGCAAAGTATATGCCTTCAGGGCTCATATGGTTCCTAAATTATTCTATCTTAACTTTAAACAAACAAATCTATCTTGTTGGAAGTGACAGAATTACAAATAGTGAAAATAGCTACAAATCCTAGTTGCTACGGGTACCTACAACAAGGTCTGTAGATAACTATTACAATAGGGAAATAGTAGAATTAACTTAATGAATTGACAAGAATGAAATGACTAACTACTAATCTCCAAAGGATTTGTAAACACACTAATATAAAATTGTTCATGAACTATATCTATTTGATCAAAACATAATACTGACTTGAATTCAAATTATGATTAACAAAAAACTAATAAACCAACATTAACTGAAATGAACTAAACAAGGAGAGAATTAGTACCTTGAGTGGCTAGCTCAAGAGACTATCTTCCTTAACTGAAACCAAATATAATCCAGATTCTACATATCTTTGTAACACATATCGAAGCTTAACTTCTTCCATGCACAGAATAAACTCATATCGAATTGTTCAACAATGAAATCTTTTCTGTCATATTGAGATTGTATTCCATAAATGTAACATGATTAAGTCTTTACACATAGAAAAGGAAATGATAACTAAATTGTACTCCTACAACTTGACTATGCTACCTTATATATCTCATCTTCCCCTTACTATACAAAATGGAGAGAGAGCCTTATTTATTAATTAACTGACTTTTATCATTTACCATGCCTAGATACTAGGTCATGGAGTCAAGATCACATTCTTATTCTAACTGACTATAAGAAGAAGAATACAAATGAAATTAGAAGTTTGATGCATGAACAACATCCATAATCATATTTGAAACAAATCCACTCCTTAATTTATTACTATCCATGATGCTCCATAATTGCCTTCATCTGTCTCTACATTCTTAGCGATGAAACTCATACTTCTATTAACTCCTTTGTCTACAACCTGCTACAAATGCTCGATCTCATCATGACATGTGTAATTCTGCACATAGAATTAGTTCCCAAAGCATATACCACAAGCATTCTCCATGACTAACCATAAAAATATCTCATTTATACTTTTATACATATCTATATCTAATTCATTCATTAGATAATATGATCATCACATTCCATATTAATATTATAAGTTTAGGTCTCAGAAGCATAAACAAGGTCAGCATATCATAGAACAAACATGGATAAATGTATTAAAGGATGCTATGAAAGAAGTCTTTGAAGTATAAAAAGTAGCTTAAAAGAGACTAATTATGTAGTCCATCATTCTCCCCAACTAACCTTTTGCTTGCCCTCAAGAAAATATATTCAAATAGATACCTAGGAGAATGAATTATAATGTAGAACTATTTTCCCCAAGTCCATACCTACCCTAACACCCTCACCATGTTTCAAATAGAACCCATTGTAGCATGAAAGCCTTTGTAGTCTGATAGCTTCTGCAGTCCTGTGTTCCTCTCCCTTTTCTCCTGTCTAGTGTGGAACTAGATATAGTAGTAGAGTTGGATGGTAGGTGAAAGGCAACCATGCCACACCTTGATTCTTTGAAATTTGAATGTATCTATGTAATATTTCAAACATGTTTATAAAGTTATGTAAGGAATGAGGTTCTTTCCATTGAAGAGTAGGTGTCAAACTGATCCATCTGCTTTGCACATATCTAACACAACCTTATAACATGGATCCCATCATTCTCTATATCCTTTTGTGATCCCTTATTCTTAAGTTCATAATGATTTTGCTTGGGCCCTTATGAGAGAGAAGTCTATACCATTTTATGAGGATATCTTCAGGATTAAATGCCTCTTGTCTGATTTTTAGTGATACCTTCTTCTCATATTCTTCATACCTATCCATCAATTCTCCTCTCAACTTTTCATTATTTAGGTATTATGCTACTACTCTCAGCTATAAATCTCCAACATTTATGGAGGGATTCTATTTTGTATTTTCCTCCAGTAGGTAGTTGTGCAAACAGAACTCACATAGCTGATCTTATTATCCTAGATTGACCTTTTAAAAATAACTGAAGAAATTGTATCTAGATTGCAGAGCTATTTGGTCATTAACAAATCTATTAAATTCAAAATTAAAAAAATTCTCCTTTAAAAATAATGCATAAACCCTTGAAGGTGGTCTACATTCAATGATTTCCATGGCCCTGTCAATTATGCCTACCATCTTTGCCTCTTATTTCTTAATTTCAAGATTCTGGTTCTCAATTATTTCATTAAAATTTTTCCTTTCTTTATCCCAATTCTCTGTCTTGTTTTGACCTACTAGTGACTTTCAACTCAAAACCCAATGAAACAGTAGTATGGTATGTTGGAGTTCTTACCTCAAGAAATGATGGAGGGGGTTCCTTCTACTCATCTAAGATGATATTTCTAACAACCAATTGTGCTAACAAGTCCAATTTAGACCCTTGATTCTATGTCTGAATCCTCTCCTCTAATTCATGTATCCTCTTTCTTTTTCTATCTCGTTCTCTTCATACCTCTTTACCTGATCCTCTAGGGTTTTGATTCTGTTCAATGCCTCCTAAAGTTCTTTCCAGAGGTCTCTTTCTTCTAACAATTCATTTCTTTGCTCAAAATTGACATTACCACTATCATTGTTATCAGAAGCATTTAAAATTTCTTTAACAAGGCTACTAGGGGTTGCCTTTCTCATCTTTTTGGCAATAAATGGGTCTTCTGAGTCAGAGTCAGAAGAAGAAACATAACTTTTATCCTTTGAAGAAACATTCACATCATCCTTATAGATATCATCTTCAAGTATATCAATAGGAACATTCCAAGGAGCATTTCCTCTTTCCTTAGAATCTTGTCCCTGCTCAACAATCTTTTCTTCAGCCATCTATTTCCTCAATCTGCATGATCTCCTCGAGGTAGTGGTTTCTTTTTCAACAACCCTTTTTATCTGCTTTTTACCTTTCCCTTTCTATTTCTCCTTTGCTTCCCATGCATTGATATTTTTCTCTTTCTTTTTCCTTTTTGTCTTTTCTATCCTTTCCTGCCTTCTTCTTCTTCTCTTTCTTGCTTACAAGTTTTGGAGTCACATGTTCATGAGGAGAGAATGAAGGTCCCCCTATTTCTTTAGGTCTATTTTCAAGGAGATTTTCCTCCTTCAGCTCTTCATGAACAAGTTCATCTTCAGGTTCAGTATTATATGAGGGTTCTTCTTCCTCCTCATGAGGTTGCTCCAATAAGGTGGAAATATCAACACAATCCTTAAAGGCCTCCCAATCAATTTGTGGGTATTGTATTAGTAAACTCCTCTTAACTAGTAGTGCAATTAGATAATGATGAGACACTGAAGTATCTACTTTCTTCTTTTGGTATTCTAAAGCCATTCTCCTTAGGAAGTTGTAGAGGTAGTTCAGAACATTCACCAATTTCTCATGATGAAGATGGTTTAATAATTTAAAGTGCACAGTGTACATCATATTATACCTCCCATCACAAGTGAAATACCTAATAATGTAGGTAGTACATTTGCCTCAGAAAAAATGGTAGAGATAAACATTTTGTACCTTGAGTTATTGAGTCTAAATGCTCGCCTCACTCACAAAATTCTTCCTTGGCAGCAGTTGCATCAGCTTGGGTTGGGTATTCTGACCTAGTGTGTGGCAGTCCAGTCACTTGGGCTATAGCTACCTCAGAAGCATCAACCATTAACCCTTTCACTATTGCTTTATCACTTTGCAATGTAATTGCAAATTCTACGGCCATATCATTGTCATACTCTATTAATATTAAGAAGTACTCGAGCCATCCTACTTTGGTGAAGAGAGGTAAAACTAGCACATCTTCAAGAATCTCCTTGTGCACAGATGGCTCTCTCCTTACTAAGTCACCTCCCATGTTTATAATCCTCTGTATAATTCCACTTCATACCTTACTAGACTTAACCCCTATTCATATATCTCTGCAATTCCTCTTATTGCTCAGGGTTAACTCAATTTGACTTCAGCAAAGATATTAGGAAGGTAACTCTCACTAGTTATTTACATAGTACATAGGGATGACAACTCATTTGAAAACCAGTTAAAAAAAATCAAGAATGACAACCCTTCCCCCCAACTGAATGTGAAGTAACCTCACTCACGTGGCAAAGGAGGTGGTAGGAAGTTACAATTATTAACTGGAATGTTTTGAAATATTATCACATGCATGAAGTAAATAGGGATAATGATAAATGCATAAAAAGGAAATTTAATGGCAATCATGAAAAGTTACCTTTGGGACATTGCCTTGAAAAGAAATGTGGGAGCATTATTTGAAAAGAGATATTGTGTACGATGCAATTAATTTGTCAGAACTGTAAGGTCATGTATGCAGATGAATGGTAAGGTGGCACATTAGCATGTGTGATTTGATTAAATTTATTGAAATTCAGTGCTTGTGGTATAGGCATGGTGATGAAGCAAGGCGTAGTGTATGGATTGAGTGGATTGACGGTGCATTGCATGGAATACATCTACAGTTGCTACAGGTGTTTGCAGCATTGTTCCAAAGTGCAGATTATGATAGTGATCAGAATAGGTGTAGAATTAACAGGTCCCAGCTGAAGGTTGTGAATATCATGGTAAAGGTGTTGTGTGTACAGGTGGTGCTGTGTGTGCATGTGTTTGGAAATCAAAATAAATTATGCCTCATCTATAGGGGTTGAGTATTCTAACTCAACCGCTACATCACTAGTCAGGTTATGTGGATTATCCTCTGATCCTATATCAACTGGTGTCATAGTATCCTCATCAAGAGTGCCAGAAGCACCATATGCAGTAGCTAAGGAAACAATGAAGTCTTCCTTCTGTAATGGCTTCTTATACAACTTTAGCCTATGTCCATTTACCAAGAGTGAAAATCAAACCTCATCTATAGTTTGCAACTGAACTGCTCCATTTGGGAAAACTTGCTTGATTTCATATGGTCCAAGCTACCTAGATTGGAGCTTAACCTTGAAGTCTTTATACTTGGATTCATATAAAAGTTCCCAATCACTAGATGTAAATGCTTTGTTCTTGATATGACTGTCATGCAATTTGACCCTTTGTTTCTGGACAACTTTAGTATGGTGGAGTACCTCTATCCTTATTTCATCCAGAGCATTAAGATGTTGAAGCCTATCTTGCTATGCTGCTATCAAATCTATCCCAAGCTCAACAGCTGTCCTTAGTATTTTATGTTCAAATTCAATTAGGAGGACTGCTATTTTTTCATAAACCAACTCATATGGGGTAAACCCTGTGGTGGTTTGCTATGTGGTTATATAGGCCCAAACAACCTCTAGCAACCTAGTAACCCAGTCTTGCCTATGGAATTGTACTGTTTTGGTCAGGATGTTTTCCAGTTCTCTGTTGGTTATCTCAACCTATCCATTGTCTTGAGGATGATAAGGGGTAGACTTTTTATCCCTGATTTGATACTCCTCCACTGACTTTGTGGTTAGATCAGAGGTAAACTGAGGACTTTGATCTGTTACTATTTCCATTGGCACACCATATCTGGTGAAAATATCCTCATATAATAATTTAGCTACATTACCATCTCTTACAAAATGCAATGCTTTGACATCAACCCATTTTGTAAGGAAATCAATACATACCAGAATATACTCCTTATTATTGGAGGTTGGAGAAATAGGACCAACAAAGTCCAGTCCCCACTTGTCAAAAGAAGATAATGAGATTTGTGGTTGCAATGGTATTTCATCACTTTTAGTTGGTCTACCCATTCTTTGACACCTATCATAGCTTCTTGTATATTTGATAGCATCCTTGTGAGGTGTTAGCCAATAATACCCTATTGTCAAAATTTTGAAGGTTGTTCTTTTTGCTACAAAGTGTCCCCTTCATGGTTCATCATGACAAGCCTTCATGATATCAAACACTTCATCTGCTCCGATGTATCTTCTCATGATGTTGTCTGGTCTAGTATAGAAGAGAAAACCTAAAATCCAAGAGTAAGCAAAGCATTTGTGAACAAGTTGTCTCCTTTCTCTTGGTGAAAAATATCTTAGAATCTGCCCTGTAACCAAGTAATTTGCTATGTCTACATACCATGGTCTGTGTATAGTGAGAGAAAATAGATGCTCATTAGGAAAGGAATCATCAACCACACCATCTGAGGATTGAGCGGGCAATCTAGATAAAAATTCAGCAACCACATTAGCCTTACCAGGCTTGTCAACAATTGTGATATCAAATTCTTGAAATAACAATAACCATCTGACTAGCCTGCCACCCACTATTGGTTTGTTCATTAGATATTTTATGGCTGTGTGATCGGTATGAATGAATACTTTATAGCCAGTTATGTAGTGTCTAAACTTCTTGATGGCATAAACAAATGCCAACATTTCTTTCTCTATTACTATGTAGTTTAGCTTAGCTCCTTGCAAGTTTTTACTAATGTAGTAAATTGCATATTCCTTGTTGCCTTCTTGCTGGCCTAAAACTACCCCAATGGCAAAATCTGATGCATCGGTGTGAATATGAAAGGGTAATTTCCAATTTGGACCTCGCAAGACTGGGGCCTATGTTAGGGTTGTTTTCAATTTTTCAAAAGAATGATGACATTCCAGTGTCCAGACAAATTCAATATCCTTAGATAGAAGTGCAAACAAGGGAGCAACAATTTTGCTAAAATCTTGAATAAACCTTCTATAATAACCTACATGCCCAAGGAAACTTCTAACATCCTTCAATTTTTTTGGAATAGGCAGTGTAGAGATTATTTCTATCTTCCTTGGGTCAACTTGGATACTTGTAGATGAAATGAAATGTCCCAACACCACTCCTTCAGTCATCATCATAAAACACTTTTAAGTACTTAGGGACAAATTGTACTCTGTGCATCTTTTCAAAACTTTTTCAAGATTTTGCAAAGCCTAATCAAATGCTTCACCATATGTGGTGAAGTCATCCATATAAATCTCCATGCTATCATGAGCAAAATAAAAAAAAATACTAAGGACCACTCTTTGAAAAAGTAGCTGGAGCATTGCACAATCCAAATGGCAAAACAGAGTATGTATAGGTCCCCAGGGATAGGTAAATGTGGTTTTATCATGGTCTTTTGGAACAGTCTTTATTTGATTATATCTTCTAAAACCATCAAGAAATGAGAAGTACTTCTTTCTTCCCAAAGAATCTAGGACTTGGTCAATAAAGGGCAATGGAAAGTGATCTTTTCTGGTGGTAGTGTTGAGCTCTCTATAGTAAACACAAACTCTCCACTTGCCACCCTTTTTAGGAACTATCACCAATGGTGAAACCCATTCACTATCTAAAATGGGGTAAATAAAACCTACATCCAGAAGTTTTTGAAGCTCAACCTTGACTATGTCCCTTAGAGTAGGGTTCATATGTCTTTGTTGCTGCCTAATAGATCTAAAATCAACATCAATATAGAACTTGTGCATGCATAGATTTGGGTCAATGCCTTTCATATCACTGTAATCCCATGCAAAAGCTATTGAATTGGACTGTACAACATTTTGAAGGGATTGCTCCTATTCTTTAGTCGAGGCATTATTGATAGTCAACATCTTTCCAAGCTGTATGTCTAATGGTTTAGTCATCGGTTGAATGGAAGACACATCAAGGCTAGGAAAAACTGGTAGATGCTGCTGGGGTAGTAAGGCATGAAATAATTGGGAGATTTCTTCTATGGAGCTGCTAGGTATTATACTACTCAATGGATCCTATAGATAGGACAGACAATCTTGCTGCTATGAGTGCCTCCCGTAGTCATTTTGGATAATGTGTGCCAATAACTCATCTTCATCTTGGATATCCAACAAAGGACTATCTTTAATGGTCATCAGGGTTTGCAAAGAATAATTGTCCTCTCCTTCTATAGTAGGCCAAATAGTTTTCTCCAGTTCATGGTACGGTTGGGATAGTTGATACAACACCAATTTCTTGGTAATGGTTCCATTAGATATAATCATGTTTCCTGACCAACAACCTATAAATGCATCAATTGTAGCAAGCCATGGTCTACCTAGTATAAGAGGGTAACCAACAAGATTGACTTTAGGTTGTAATACAGTGAAATCAACACGATATTCCTAGGAATCTAATGCAATGATTAAGTCTTCAATGATACCTTCAGGTTTTACTGTGGACCTATCAACCAATTGTAGGATAGTCCAAGTAGGTCTAAGATTGGTTAATTGTAACATTTGCATTGTGTCCTTAGTCATGAAATTGATTGTTGCACCCAAGTCTATTAAGGTATTCTTGATTAAAACTCCATTCATCTTGACATTAACCACACGACTTCCTAGATCAGTATACTTAGGAACAGTGATATTTCCCAACATGATGTCTGCAAGGTTACCTAAGACATGGACTATTTTTGGGTCTACTCTTTTTTTCCCTGGTTTCTTGATACATACATCCCTGATTATCTTAGTGTAGATAGGAATATATTTGATGGACTGAATCAAGGGTATCTTTATGTTTATATCTTGCAACTGTCCTATAAGGTCATTGGTAGGTTGTTCTGGCTATTTTTGGATAACCAAGTGCTCAGGGGAAGGAAGCTTAGGGTGTGATATAGATTGAGGTTCCTATTGGTTCAAGTTCCAAAGGTGATTCATCTAAGGCTTCCTCCATGGGTTCTCCATCCTCCAGTTCTATGATTTGGGGAGATGAAGGACCTGCAAGGTGTTTCCCTAATCTAAGGTGAAGATTACTTACCTCAACTCCATAGTTGGGGTATTGCATCACTTCATTAGTATAAGCCTATTGAATGGGCTTGTTGTTAGGGTTAGGTGTAGGTTAGGCAGAAATTTGGGTAGGTCTAGGAGGTTGATTTGGAGGTTCTAGTGGAGGGATGATGATTTTCTACTATGGTTGAGGTGGAAGCAAGGGTTGTTGAGATTGGGAGTTTGGTTGCCATGGTTGGCCCTTGTTCCATTCAGGTTGCCATTGCTGTTGTTGAATAGGCCATTGAGGCTTATAGGTAGGGCCTTGGAAAGTTTGTTGAGAGCATTGTTGCTATTGGTTCCACCCTACCTATGGAGTAGACCATGGAGGATTTTGCCAAGCATTTGGATTAGCAGGCTAGGGCTGGTTATTCCAAGCAGAAAAATGTTGATTAGCAGCAGGAAAAGATAAATTATAATTAAGTGGATCAAGGGGCATACCTTGCCTTTGATACCAAGGTCTTCTTTGAGAAATAAAGAATAGTTGCTTAGTGTCAGCTTCAAATGGTTGAAGTTCTAGCCTTTCAATCTTTTCTTGCTAGATACTAGCTACTCTTTTGCATTTACAGTTGGCCTTCCTTTGTCTACAGATTGGGCAATATTCAGTGAGCATTGCATCTGCCTCTTCTTATTTATTTTTAATGTGGAGGGTGTCCAACTATGTAGCCATATGGATAATGGTATCTTCTTTCATATTGGTTAGCAGGTTACTAATGTCCACTCAAGAAACTCCATTAACTGACTTGCCTGCAATAGCTACTCTTTCTCCTCTGGGTTTTTTGGAAAAAGTACTAGAGTAGTTCCTACAAGCTGTACAAATATCTTCAAAGGGTAATTGAGAGATATCCCCTGTTCCAATGAGATTTAAGGCATCCATGCAATCATCATTGACCCCTCTTAAAAAGACCATCTTTAATGATTCTTCAGACAACTTATTCTGAGGGTTTTTCTTCAAGGCAAATTGGAATCTTTCCACATAGTCTTCTAATGGCTCCTCCTCCTTTTGTGGCATCCTAAAGATGTCATATCTCCTCGTATCATGTCCTCTATAGTAGTCTTTCTGTATTTTGTCAAGAACTTTGTCATCATGGTATCCCAGTCTAGAATGGCATCTTTCCCTAGTCCCATAAACCACCTTAAAGAAGCATCTTTTAGGGTAGAAGGGAACAACTTGAGTCTATAAGGATCAGTGGTATAATCATAACTCCTACACATAACATTAAACTCAAACAGGAAAGTGTTAGGATCTTCAGTCACCAAACCATAGAAAATAGGCAAAGCAGATGGTGGTATATTTTTTAGGATAGCTGCCCCTACTAGGTCTGGTATAGGGAATTCAAATGTAGCTTGTCCTAGAGGATCCTCTACTAATTCTACCATTGTTCTCAAAGTTCCCTATGTGGCAGTAGATGAAGCTGATGGAGATGTAGGTGGTGTTGATGAAGATGTAAAAGGAAACTCTCCTTCCGCAATTCTTATTGCGTAGTTGTTGAAATCGGCTATACCCTCGTTGTTTTAAGAAGTTGATGGGAGGAATCTACCTCGAACGTCTCTTTGCCTCCACATACAGTAAATTGAGCTTTATGTCTTAGTGGCCCTATACAATGGTACTAGAAGGCCCGGTGTTTCCTGAAAGGTGTTTTGATTAACTCTAATGCTAGAAAACATGAAAACACGTAAAAACCAAATGAGCCTAAGAAGTTAGCACCATCTCCAACAATGGCACCAAAAATGTAGAGGAAAACTAATGTGTTGTAGACTTAACTAATTAAGGGGAACCTATCTAAATAGTCCAATCTATCACTTGCATTCCTACATTGAATTATCAACCAAGGAGCATAAGCTTATGATGGTACTTGCAAAGTATATGCCTTCAGGGCTCATATGGTTCCTAAATTATTCTATCTTAACTTTAAAGAAACAAAATCTATCTTTCTAGAATTGACAGAATTACAAAACAGTGAAAACAACTATAAATCCTAGTTGCTATGGATACCTACAGCAAGGTCTGTAGATAACTATTACAACAGTGAAATTGTAGAATTAACTTAATGAATTGACAAGAATGAAATGACTAACTACTGACCTCTGGAGGATTTGTAAACACACTAATATGCAATTGTTCATGAACTATATCTATTTGATCAAAACATAATACTGACTTGAATTCAAATTAGAATTAATAGAAAACTAATAAACCAACATTAACTAAAATGAAATAAACAAGGGGAGAATTGGTACCTTGAGTGGCTAGCTCAAGAGACTATCTTCCTTAACTGAAACCAAATCTAATTCAAATTCTATGTATCTTTGTAACAGATATCGAACCTTAACTTATTCCATACACAGAATCAACTCATATCAAATTGTTCAACAATGAAATCTTTTCTATCATATCCAGATAGTATTCCATAAATGTAACATGTTTGAGTCTTTACACATAGAAAAAGAAATGATAACTGAACTATACTCCTACAACTTGACTCTGCTACCTTATATATCTCATCTTCCCCTTACTATACAAAATGGAGAGAGAGTCTTATTTATTAATTAACTGACTTTGATCATTTACCACGCCTAGATACTAGGTTGTGGAGTCAAGATCACATTCTTATTCTAACTGACTATAAGAGGAAGAATTCAAATCAAATTACAAGTTTGATGCATGAACAACATCCATAATCATAGTTGAAACAAATCCACTCCTTAATTTATTACTATTCATGATGTGCCATAATTATCTTGAGTTGTCTCTACATTCTTAGCATTGAAACTCATACTTCTATTAACTCTTTTATCTATAACTTGCTACAAATTCTCAATCTCATCATGACACATCTATTTCTACACATAGAATTAGTTCCCAAAGCATATACCACAAGCATTCTCCTTGACTAACGATATAAACATCTCATTTATACTTGTATACATATCTATATCAAATTCATTCATTAGATAATATGATCATCACATTCCATATTAATATTATAAGTTCAGGTCTTAGAAGTATAAAGAAGGTCAACATATCATAGTGCAAACATGGATAAATGTCTTAAAGGATGCTATGAAAGAAGTCTTTGAAGTATAAAAAGTAGCTTAAAAGAGACTAATTCTGTAGCCCATCAACGTTGAGCAAAAGGTTACATTTTACAAAGAAAAAAAGGATGAGTCCTCCTTTTCTTTTAACTCTCAGAATATTTGGTAAGAACCTTCATAACTTCCTAGTAGATTTGGGGGCCTCTACTAACTGTTGATGACTGTTTTGATGCAATCATAACAATAAGTTAAAATTCACATGACATGAACTGAAACTATACTTGAAAGACAAGAAGGAATCATTTGGTGATTCAACTAATCCCAAGTCTACAATGGTTCGGTTGGTCAAGTTCAGTTGGTCAATGTGAAGCTGTAATGTTCAAGGGGCCTTACGTAGTTTAGGTTTATTTTGTGGTTTACTGGACTAAGAATATGCAAAGAGGTCATGAGATATGTCAATGCTTTTCATTCCTTTGCATAAGAGTGATACTGGGCTGCAGGTTTCAGAGGTTTTTCTTGGATTTTTGCAGCTTTCTTCTTGATCTGTTTATGAAAACTGTCTACTTATAGCTCTGTCATCATGCTTCTTCAAATTTGAGACAATTTCCTTTGGATTTCTACGTTTTCAGCTAGATATTTCAGATGGGTTGGGAAAAGTTAGAAAGATCTACTCTATACCTCATTAATCTACCGAAGGATCTAAGTGTTTCTGTTATGCACTATGTAAATACCACAGTAATCTGATCAAATCCACAGTAAAAACCTTAAATGTAAGTCCTGAGCATTTTCACAAACATACATTTAAAATTGCAAGCTCTCAAAGAAGATATTTCAAAACACAAAGAAGAGCAGGAGAACACTCAGAAGATAGATGCAGAACTCCAGATTCTATTGTATTAGAAATGAATAGCCATACATGATTTACAATGTAAGAATGACTCTTAGTTTCATTGATCATACTACAGAGAACTTACAAGCTTTACAGATACAGTAAGGCAGCCAGACATTCCACGCGCACCCTACTGCAGACAAACAGGCGACCTCCTTCTTCTACTTCTAAACTATGCTAAGCTAACTTGCTGTATTTTCCTAGAATCTCTGTTGTAGGCCCTAAAAATCCCTGTTGTAAAGTATTACAGTGTAGAGAGGCACAATATAAAGAGATTTTGATTGTCCTCACTAAAGCAAAAACGTAACTGAACCCCTGGTTCAAACCTCTAGTTACAGCAATAAATGCAGGTGAACCAGCTCTCAAAAATATCTCAGAGCAATGGTCAAATCTGGGCGAAATATTGCCCCTTCTGAGAAGTTCCAGCAGCTGGGCAATAACTTCTGTTTGTCTTTTGCAGAAATACGTCCAGCTGCGACCTTCCTCTTCACTTGAATGGCTTTGACTTTTTGCATTTCATCTCCATCTTCTTGATCCTGAGATCAGATCTTCTGCCTCCATGAGGTCACTGTATTGACTTTCCAGCTGCTTCCTCAACTGCAAGCCTGCAAGACAAGACAAGCAATAAGTTTCACATTTATCACAAAAAATAGCAGGAAACTAGAATAAGTGTTTAAACCCAGGTGACTGCGCAAGATCGCGGAAATCAGATCCAAAATCCGCTCAAAACGCGTCAAAAATGCGCCCAAGCTGCTCAAAATTGATGGGTCAACCATCGCTGACCGGGAAAATGCTAGAGGCGCCAAAAAAACACTTTAAAACTCCACCGCTTCATTTCCCGCCCATCGGCATGATCATCCCTGTCGGTGCGTCAAAAAACAAGTTAGTCGATATACCTCATCATCATGATACTCTGGAAATAGCATTCCCTCCTGAAGGTTCAGATGAATGTCATCATGATATTTGACTTCTGCATATGAAGAAACGAACAACATCATCATCATCATCACGTTGAAGAAGAATAGGAGGATGCGAATATAATCATGCTGCCGAGGAAAGGAAGATGATGGTGACGTCATCATGATATTCGGGCTTCATTGAGATGCTAAGGATGACGTCATCATCATGTTCGATTAAGATCAGGGGGATAATTGCAATATCGGGTTACCTGAGGAGCATGATTAGGATGATGAAGTGAATATGACCCTTTCACGGCCAAGGTAACCCTCTTGAGAAAAATCAGCATGATGAAGATCATCATCATATTTGCGGCTTGTGTCGAACTTGGAATAAGACGTCATCATGATAATCGGGAACCGGATCGTGTTTGAAAAAAAATATCCCGCTTGAAGGAAAAAATGATGATGATGAAGGATAATCATCAGGATATTTACTTCTGTCGAACATAGAATAAGACATCATCATCATATTTCGCGAACCAGATCGGGTTTTGGAAAATATCCTGCCGAAAGAAAAAATGATGATGATGATGACCAGGATATTTACTTCTTTGTTATAAGATCGGGATGACGTCATCATGATATTCGGAGCCTTCGTTAAACTTGAACATGACGTCATCATGATATTTCGCCAACCGGGTCATGTTTGGGAAAAAATCCTGCCGAAGGGAAAATGTGATGATGATCATCATCAGGATACTTGCAAAAGGTTGTATTTCATCGGCAGGAGGACTTGGCGAAATATCAGGCGAACAAACAAGATCATGATGATCTTGACAATCGGGACAGGATAAAGAATGATGATGACGTCATCATCATATTTCGTTTTCGGAGCACAAGGATGAGTTCGTCATCATGATATTTGCGCTAGGCTGATATTACAAAATATGATGATGCTGTTGATAAATGTAATATCGACCACCTCTGAATAGATAAGGTGATCGCCATGATACTTCGCCAACCGGAGATCAGGAGGATATGAAGGTGATGATCCTCCTTGAATTATGATGATGATGTTCCCAGCACTTGGCGAAATTCAGCAAATGATCCTCGTGAAAGATCAGGGTGATATGAAGTCGTCATCATCATCTTCGTGAAGTTCAGCAAATATCATGATGATGACCTTGCGATAGGTTTTGAACGTGCGCATGCAAATATGCCGAAGGTGGATTTTGTTAAGTCAGGGTGATCTTATACCATCAGCATGATATTTTAAGATCAGGCGATGCAAGGATATCATGATGATGCTCGCGATACAAAGATCGCTTCGACGGGGAACCTACCTTGACTTAAAGCCGATGTCATCATGATATTTGAACCTCAGGATATTATCGGGGGGGGGGGGGGGTTCAAATATGATGATGATGATGTTTATACAGCAAAACCGAGTTTGTAAAATATGACGCTCCTAAGGAAATCATGATGCTGATGATGCGCACAAGGCCTTTTGACGGGTAAAAAGCACTACCACCTAAGATTGACGTCCGGATGTTGCGACTGCATGATTTTTAGCGGGTGATAGACCAAGATCATGATGATCCTGTCAACATGACTTAGGATATAAAAATGATGATCCTCCTGCGAATATCAGGTTTGACCAAGACTTTGACCGTGCATAACTTCCACATATGGACGAATTTTCAAGTGAAGTAAAAGGCAAACCTGCATGAAATTTCAAGCTCTTTCTAAGTATGAAGTCACAGCAGCAAAATATGAACTTTGACAAATAGACCTCATGATGATGACCTACCTTATGCAATATCATGATGATGATGCACCTGACCATTTTTACCAGACCGCCAGAAAGCAGAAAAAACACAAGCAGAAGCAAAAAAAGCAAGACATCAGCAGGGGTCCTCGTTTTGCTAAGGAGCAAAATGGGGCGTGTTGTGAACATCACAACAACTAGCAACCAAAACAAAACAATTAAATTCAGAGTGTTCAAGGAAACTAGGTGAAATGAACTCATAACTTCCAACTATCTTTCCTGCAAATTAATATTCAGCTTGAGACTCAAAGTGTTCAATAAAGATGCATGAATTTTCATTTTCAGTTTAGTTGTGTGCATGTGATTAATTATCCTCATCTTGAAGATCGGTTGAACAAACCAGTGACTGACATTAGCCTACGTAGGTGAGGATATTCCCTCATAGCCGACCGGATAGAGGCTTGCTGCCAGCGAGCGTCTATAGCCCCGGCAAGGTTATCGTTACAATTCTCCTAAGTAGAGCCCCACTGCCAGCGAGCGTCCATAGCCCCGGTAGAGTTACTTAGATGGCTTAATCTGGATTTTCAGTATAATCTGCTTTATTCATTTATTTATTTATTTTTTGTTCTCTAATTTTGAAAGATTTCATAAGGTATAGCAATTTGTAACTTCATGATGATGCAAGGAGTGGACACTTGCTGAAATTAAGCTGAGAATTGTAATGGTAGCAAGGGTGACCTCTAATTTTTCACCTAATATCTACACTGGTAGGTTCAACAAACCCAAGGATTTTAGGTGTGTCATCGTGAGAAACCTGCTTCGAATTCTCAATCACATTTATTGAATACAAAACTCCAGAAGATGAACAACTCTCTACATTCATGACAGTGACAAGTTATGTGTAAATTGCAAATGGTTAACCTGAATATCCTAAATTATATACTGCTTTGAATGGTTGCTAGTTCTGCTCCTTAATACTCTACAGTAAAATAAAGATCCCTGCTGAGGAGACAACAAACAAACCAGACAAACAGGCTGTACAAACAACACAGCAACAGAGAAAAAAAAACTGTACAAACAGACAGAAACAAAAAGCAAAAACAAGCAGAGGACAGGCTATATAAACAGCCAACCCAAAAGGAAACAGCAAAAGCAGAACTGTACATTATCTACAGCACTTTACATTAGGAAAGAAAGGACTGCCTCATCCTGACCTTCAAGCCTGGAAGTAGTGTTTCAAATGCTGGCCATTAACTGGTAATGGCACATCTTCTCCAGTCAAGGTCTTAAGTCTAAAGGTGTTATCTCCTATTATTTCTGAGACTTGTAATGGACCTAGCCATAATTTATCGAATTTTCCATGGCTTCCTTTCTTTTCATGTACTTTGTCCCAGCACAACACTAAGTCTGATATCCTAAATGTTTTGACTCTTGCCCTTTTGTCAAACCACCTCTTAACAACTGCTTGGTGTTTGGCAAACTTCTCGAGGGCTTGACCTCTTTTCTCCTCTAGTTGCAACATTTGCACTATTCTGGCTTCCCTATGGTTATCAAAGCCCAGATATTCATTAGCAAACTTCCAGGTTGGTATCCTCAGATTGACCAGAAGTATGGGATCAGTCCCATAAACTAAGTGATAAGGTGTGCTACCTAAAGCTGTTTTGAACTTGGTCCTGTCTACCCATAATGCATATCTTAATAGGGTATTCCACTCTCTAGGACTTTTGGCAATTAACCTCTTGATGATGTCTAATAAGATTTTGTTTGTTGATTCAGCCAGTCCATTACCTTGAGGGTAATAATTTGAAGAAAACCTTAGAATGATCCCATATTCAAATGCCCATTTAGAAAATTTTAAAGAAGAGAAAGCAGGGCCGTTATCACATACCAATGAATAGGGCGTTCCAAACTTGGTGATAATGTTTTCTTCAAGGAACTTGATAACTACCTCAGTTGTGGAAAACCTGCAGCAGGTGGCCTCAGTCCACCTTGTACAATAGTCCGTCACCGTCAATATAAACTTGTGTCCTGCAGAAGATGGGGGATTGATGACTCCGATAAAATCCAAGCCCCATTGTGCAAATGGTCTGGACTCGATCACAGGCTGCAGTGGATTGGCCAGATTTCTTCCTTTGTCTGCTGCAGTCTGACAGGTGTGGCAGCTTCTGATGTGACCCTTAGTATCTTTGAATATAGTGGGCCAGTAATAGCCCGCTCTCAGTATTTTGTGTGCTGTAGCTAAATGAGAACCATGGCCGGTTCCGTATTTGTCATGTAGTTCTGTCAACACTTTATCAGCTTCAGTTCTGTTTATGCATCTCAAATAAATTCCATCATGGTTCTTCCTGAATAGAAGACCTCCTTGCACCATATAATGCTGTGCCTTAATCTTCAAGGCTCTCCTCTGAGAAGCCTTCATCTTGCCTGGGTACTTTCCAGCTATCAGGAAGGTGCTTAAATCATCGTACCAGCCTGATGCGTCTTGGGAATTCAATACATACTGCTGTTTTATCAGATTTGGATCCGTGTTTGCTATTGTCTGCACCAGCGCCTGCCCTCTGACCAGCTTTGCGGGAATGATCTCCATGTTGAATTCTTGCAGCGTGGTGATCCATTTGGCTCTTTTTTCTCCAGGCTCGTTCTGCATCAGCAGCATCTTTACTGCTGCGTCTGGTACTATGGCTTTAATCTGGCTGCGCAGGATGTAGTGTCTGAATTTTTTCACAGCCTTCACCAATGCGAATGCATGTCTTTCGATATCTAGATATCTCAGCTGTGCATCCTTCAGAGGCGCACTCATAAATGCTATGGGCCTCTCGTCATTATTTTCACCTTTCTGTGTCAGGGCAGCAGCGACAGAATGAGAAGATGCAAAGGAGTAGATGTAAAACCGGCATGTGTAGTCTGGACTTGCCAATACAGGGGCATTAGAAATTGCCTCCTTGATATCTTCAAATGCGGCTTTGGCTACGGGCGTCCATTCCATCTGTGCATCTTTCTTTAACATGGCATTCAACGGCTGCACAATCTCTGCAAAACCTGTTATAAACTTCCGAACAAAGTTAATTTTACCAAAAAATGATTTCAATTCTTTCCTACTGTTTGGTATTTGCAAATTTTTTATGGATTCTATTCTATCCGGATCAATTGAAATTCCGTTTTCAGAAATGACATGGCCTAATAATTTACCTTCAGTTACGCCAAATATACATTTCTTAGGATTAAGGGAAATCCCATACCTTTCACATCGCTGCAGTACTTTTCTGAGGTCCTCAGCGTGGGTGGATGCATCCTTGGAATACACAGTTAAATCATCCATATATACAACAATACATTTACCTGATAATCCACGAAAAGCAACGTCCATGGCCCTCTGAAAAGTGGCACCTGCATTAATCAGACCAAAAGGCATTCTTCTATACGCATAATTTCCCCATTTGCAAGTGAAGGTGGTTTTTAGTCTATCCTCTCTGTCAATTAAAACCTGGTTATAACCTGAAAAACCATCTAAAAAAGACATCATCTTTGCGCCATTTACTGCTTGCAGTACTTCATCTATTGGGGGCAAAGGATAATTATCCTTTTCAGAAGCCTTGTTTAAATTTCTAAAGTCTACGCACAACCTGATGTCTCCGTTTTTCTTCCTTACTGGTACTAAGTTAGCTACCCAGACAGAATGTCTGACTGGAAAAATTATTCCAGCGGACAGTAGTTTTTTAACTTCCTCAAAGATTAAAGGCTCTAGAATGGCGTTTACAGGCCTCTGTTTCTGCCTAAATGGTTTGACTTCTTTTCTTAAAGGTATGATGTGAGTTATGATGGACTCATCAAATGTTTTCAAGTCTTCATAAGTCCATGCTATGACATGTTTATATTCTTTCAGAACATCCAGAACCTCTTTTCTGATTTTCTCAGAGCAAGCTTTCCCAATTAGTACATTTTGTGGATTTAGCTCAGTCCCTAAGTTATGTAAATCACACTTACCCCCTTCTGTTTTGGGTAAGTCTTTCTGTCTTATTATTCCGTCGAAGTCAAAGATGTGTTCTAATTCAATTACTCCTTTTGGCAAGAAGTTGCTCTTTAAGCTGATCATATCTTCTTCGTCCCATGTTACTTCAGGCCTTTCTTGTTCATCAATAATTTGGGCCTCAAATGCCTCATTACAAGTCAGAAAATCAATAATTTGCTGATCCTCTCCAAATACCTGAAAGTGTGTAACGTTGTCTGGTATACTGGGCACGTTAACTAGCTCAACAGCAAATCGTCTTAATCCTGACAGTGTCAATGGTTCTAATGTACTAGCAGCAACTGCTAACGCATCTGGCCTGTGGTTTAGCTCTCTAGGAATGTGCTCTATGTTAAAAGCATCAAATGAATCCATTAAACCCCAAACTCTATGTCTGTAACTGATCATCTTCTTATAATTGCAGGCATATAGTTTCCTCACTTGTCTGACTACTAATTCAGAGTCTGAAAATACTCTGATGGTTCTTACCCCTTTCCTGATGGCCATGACAAGTCCTAAAATTAGGGCCTCATATTCAGCAATATTATTAGTGCAGGAAAATTGTAATCTATATGCTGCCAAATGAGATTTACCTTGAGGATTTATGAGTTCAATACCTGCACCTGCACCCTGTTTTGAATTGGACCCATCACATTTTAATGTCCACATGCCATCTTTACTTTTCTGATCTTTTACCTTGGCATACTTTGTCTCTTTTATTGCCTGTGGGGTGTTGTCTTGTTGATTCATGGGTTTTTTCGTTTGGTTATCTTGCATATGTATGTTTGCAGTTTGCAACTCAGAAAGATAACTACCCTCATCTTCTATTTCTTTCCCTAAATCTGGAATCAAGGCACTTATATTATCCTGAACATATCTCTGTGCTGGATCAAGATTCTCATTTTTCTCTTGTGACTCTACCCTCCCTATGCACCTTTTGTATTCATATTCAATGATGTCTTTGCATATTTCACAATTCTCCTCAGAATGTTGCCTACCATGGACTCTACACCTATTTTTATATAACTTACATTGGACTGGGAGATTGTGTGTAACGCACTCTTCCACCTCTTGTCTAATGGCATGACCAAATTTGTCTATTGCATTGTTTTCCTCATCTGAAGAATTTCCGTCAGACTCAATGAATAGTGCTATTCTATTACTGGCACACTTCTTTCTAATGTTTAACATCATGATCTCTTCAATCTGCATCCCATTGTTGGTAACTCTATAGACACCTGGCTCAACAGCAGCATATAAGATTTCGTTAGTTCAATTATACTCTGTTATCATATGTTTCATTCTGGGCTCTGCCCCTATTCTGATCTGGTTTGGGATGCCTCTCCATGGTAACCACATGTGTGAAAAGTCAGTAGCCATATACCCGTTTAATGTCTTGGACCAATCCCTACTCAGCAACATTCCATAATTTACGGGTATATCCACTACTTGGATGTCAATGATTTGGCTCACCCTAGGGTCTGAAGCTAACTGCACCTGTATGTTCATGAGTTCTCCTATCACACTAACCTCGGTCTTATCTAATTGTGTGACAACCTTGGCAGATTTAGTGGGAGTCAGCCCGAGAGTTTTACATATTCCTAAGGGCATTACGTTGGCTGAAGCACCAGAATCTACCATGCAATTGTGTATATTCTTCCCACACAACCTAACAGTTAACAAGAATGGTTGAGTATCCCTCTTATCCGCATGTATTACTACATTTGTGTTGGAAGGCTGCTCAACTTTCTTACCTTTCTCCTTAGGTGGTGAATCACTACTAGGAACAGTTATATCAGCAGACACCATGTTTGTTATGGATGTATCTAGGGATTTTAAAAAAGCATTTCTGATCCCTGGGGTCTTCAATAATTCATTTAGAGGTATGCTGACCTTCATTTTCTTTATTTCCTCTGATAAGTAATTCACTAATCTTGTTGTCTCTACTGCTTCTGTCTTACTTGTTTGATCCTTTTGCACTGCTGTTCCGTTATTTGTGTGCTGACTAGCTTTAAGTATGGCAGGATTGTTGCTAGCATTCTGATCTGGGGGTGTATTGATGTTATTCGGGGGAGTGGAAGTGGTGAAAGGTCCTCCCGGCCTAGGGTTGTTCCTCAAATTGTAGGTGTGGCTTTTATTTGTCTGTTGAAAGGCCTGCACCTCCTCTGTTTCATTTAATATCTCATTTTCAGATTCAAAAGGAAACTGAAAAGCATTTAACACAAAGGCTGATTCGGGATAAAGACTTTCACAACAGTATGGTTCATCCTCTAGCAATTCATCCTCCTTCTCTTCTGCAGTTGCAAAGGTAAACGTTTCTAAGACTAATGCTGTGTCATATTCTGAGGGTACTACCTCATTACCCTTAGGAATGAGAAATTCTAAGGTAGGAGGCTGTACATCTACGTTGAAGATACTAGCTGCCAAGTGGAACTGTGGACAGTCATGCTCAGCATGGGCATTAGTATTATGAAATCTGCACCAATTTTTGGGTGCTGTATTGGCCATTTGTATGTTAGTTATTTGTTTTGCACCATGATTATCCGTATTCTCAAAAGGAGAAGCCAGAGTACCGTTGTTGGGCCCAGTGTTCCATGTCTTGGGTGGCCTAGGTTGATTCTGGTTCTTGTTATTATTGCCCCAGGTCCTATTATCTATCACTGGCCCCCTATTTTGCATTGGTTGCCCCTGACTGGGGCCTTGATGCTGATTGTAGTTTTGGTTCTGATTGTACTGCTGATTCTGGTTGAGACTATAATTCTGATTTTGGCCTTGGTTGTGACCTTGAGGTGGATTGTAGTTTTGGTTGCTTCTTCCATAGAGGTTCTCATTTCTTAGCTGTGTCACTTCGGTTGTTAATCTTTTCAGATGTGCAGTAATTTCTTTGATGTCTTCCCTATCATCTTGTGCTTTTGCCACAGTTACATCCCTAGGAAGTTGGAAGAAAGGCTGACCATTATTTTGACTGTTATTGGAAGTACTAGCCGTGTAAGGAGTTATAGCCTGGATTGGAGTAGGATTATACACAGGTGTGTAAGAAGGAACTGGATTTATTAGTGGAGCATGCTGCACAGGGACTCCATTCCACGGGTGTGCCTGATTCTACACCCCAAAGTTTCCTCCAAATGGACTGTAAGTTGTATGTCTCATTTCTTGGTTCACTGAGGCTGCCTCTTTATAGGCTTTGGATATTGAATCTATGTCAGGTTTCCTTTTGACAAACATGGCAGTTAAAGGATCCAAGGCAGCATAGTACATAGCCAACAAGGGAGCATCATCTATGGTATAAGGGGCTGCTAGCCTAGAATAGGCCTTTTGAAATCTGTCATTGAAATTATCAATTAGCTCTCCCTCACCTCATTTTATAGCAGCCAGTTTATGATACAAAGCACAAGGGTCAATGGGTCCTCTAAATCTTGACAGAAATGCTTCTTCCATAAGTGCCCAGGAAGAAATGTAACCATTGGGTAAGTTTACGTACCAGCTAGAGGCCTGCTCATTAAAGGTGTAAGGAAACAACCTACACACAACATCCTCGTGCTCTAACATAGCCCTAAAACATGCTTCCTTAAATATTCTAATATGATCTTCTGGGTCTTGATGCAACTGGTATTTGGGACATATCTTTTCCGGATTTTTTGGCATGTCATGATAATAATTGAAGAATATGGGAGAGTTGACATCGAAATAAGCCATTGCAGGTGTTTGAGCTTGACTTGAACTTGCAGAAATACCTGGATTGATTGGTGGATTAGGATTTGGAGGAGGATTGAGACCTCCAGGAGTGCCTAAACCAAGATTTAAAGATCTGAACAGTGATCTGTCAGGACTTACAATACTACGGATGTTAAAAGGTGACCCAGGAGGTGTTCCAGATGAACTTCCTGCTTGCGATATCTTTGGATTCCAGATTAAAGGGCTTTTACTTCGCCTTGTATCAGGTAGTTGCACAAATATATCTCCTGAACTAGACCTAGACCTAGTCACTCTGTTACTGTCGTTAGCCAGTTTGAAATGAAACCTAACTCAGGCAGGCCCTCCTTCTAGCGCCAGAAAACTGTTGATGACTGTTTTGATGCAATCATAACAATAAGTTAAAATTCACATGACATGAACTGAAACTATACTTGAAAGACAAGAAGGAATCATTTGGTGATTCAACTAATCCCAAGTCTACAATGGTTCGGTTGGTCAAGTTCAGTTGGTCAATGTGAAGCTGTAATGTTCAAGGGGCCTTACGTAGTTTAGGTTTATTTTTTGGTTTACTGGACTAAGAATATGCAAAGAGGTCATGAGATATGTCAATGCTTTTCATTCCTTTGCATAAGAGTGATACTGGGCTGCAGGTTTCAGAGGGTTTTCTTGGATTTTTGCAGCTTTCTTCTTGATCTGTTTATGAAAACTATCTACTTATAGCTCTGTCATCATGCTTCTTCAAATTTGAGACAATTTCCTTTGGATTTCTACGTTTTCAGCTAGATATTTCAGATGGGTTGGGAAAAGTTAGAAAGATCTACTCTATACCTCATTAATCTACCGAAGGATCTAAGTGTTTCTGTTATGCACTATGTAAATACCACAATAATCTGATCAAATCCACAGTAAAAACTTAAAATGTAAGTCCTGAGCATTTTCACAAACATACATTTAAAATTGCAAGCTCTCAAAGAAGATATTTCAAAACACAAAGAAGAGCAGGAGAACACTCAGAAGATAGATGCAGAACTCCAGATTCTATTGTATTAGAAATGAATAGCCATACATGATTTACAATGTAAGAATGACTCTTAGTTTCATTGATCATACTACAGAGAACTTACAAGCTTTACAGATACAGTAAGGCAGCCAGACATTCCACGCGCACCCTACTGTAGACAAACAGGCGACCTCCTTCTTCTACTTCTAAACTATGCTAAGCTAACTTGCTGTATTTTCCTAGAATCTCTGTTGTAGGCCCTAAAAATCCCTGTTGTAAAGTATTACAGTGTAGAGAGGCACAATATAAAGACATTTTGATTGTCCTCACTACAGCAAAAACCTAACTGAACCCCTGGTTCAAACCTCTAGTTACAGCAATAAATGCAGGTGAACCAGCTCTCAAAAATATCTCAGAGCAGTGGTCAAATCTGGGCGAAATATTGCCCCTTCTGAGAAGTTCCAGCAGCTGGGCAATAACTTCTGTTTGTCTTTTGCAGAAATACGTCCAGCTGCGACCTTCCTCTTCACTTGAATGGCTTTGACTTTTTGCATTTCATCTCCATCTTCTTGCTCCTGAGATCAGATCTTCTGCCTCCATGAGGTCACCGTATTGACTTTCTAGCTGCTTCCTCAACTGCAAGCCTACAAGACAAGACAAGCAATAAGTTTCACATTTATCACAAAAAACAGCAGGAAACTAGAATAAGCGTTTAAACCCAGGTGACTGCGCAAGATCGCGGAAATCAGATCCAAAATCCGCTCAAAATGCGTCAAAAATGCGCCCAAGCTGCTCAAAATTGATGGGTCAACCATCGCTGACCGGGAAAATGCCAGAGGCGCCAAAAAGAACACTTTAAAACTCCACCGCTTCATTTCCCGCCCATCGGCATGATCATCCCTGTCGGTGCGTCAAAAAACAGGTTAGTCGATATACCTCATCATCATGATACTCTGGAAATAGCATTCCCTCCTGAAGGTTCAGATGAATGTCATCATGATATTTCACTTCTGCATATGAAGAAACGGACAACATCATCATCATCATCACGTTGAAAAAGAATAGGAGGATGCGAATATAATCATGCTGCCGAGGAAAGGAAGATGATGGTGACGTCATCATGATATTCGGGCTTCATTGAGATGCTAAGGATGACGTCATCATCATGTTCGGTTAAGATCAGGGGGATAATTGCAATATCAGGTTACCTGAGGAGCATGATCAGGATGATGAAGTGAATATGACCCTTTCGCGGCCAAGGTAACCCTCTCGAGAAAAATCAGCATGATGAAGATCATCATCATATTTGCGGCTTGTGTCAAACTTGGAATAAGACGTCATCATGATAATCGGGAACCGGATCGTGTTTGAAAAAAAATATCCCGCTTGAAGGAAAAAATGATGATGATGAAGGATAATCATCAGGATATTTACTTCTGTCGAACATAGAATAAGACATCATCATCATATTTCACGAACCAGATCGGGTTTTGGAAAATATCCTGCCGAAAGAAAAAATGATGATGATGATGATCAGGATATTTACTTCTTCGTTATAAGATCGGGATGACGTCATCATGATATTCGGAGCCTTCGTTAAACTTGAACATGACGTCATCATGATATTTCGCCAACTGGGTCATGTTTGGGAAAAAATCCTGCCGAAGGGAAAATGTGATGATGATGATCATCAGGATACTTGCAAAAGGTTGTATTTCATCGGCAGGAGGACTTGGCGAAATATCAGGCGAACAAACAAGATCATGATGATCTTGACAATCGGGACAGGATAAAGAATGATGATGACGTCATCATCATATTTCGTTTTCGGAGCACAAGGATGAGTTCGTCATCATGATATTTGCGCTAGGCTGATATTACAAAATATGATGATGCTGTTGATAAATGTAATATCGACCACCTCTGAATAGATAAGGTGATCACCATGATACTTCGCCAACCGGAGATCAGGAGGATATGAAGGTGATGATCCTCCTCGAATTATGATGATGATGTTCCCAGCACTTGGCGAAATTCAGCAAATGATCCTCGTGAAAGATCAGGGTGATATGAAGTCGTCATCATCATCTTCGTGAAGTTCAGCAAATATCATGATGATGACCTTGCGATAGGTTTTGAACGTGCGCATGCAAATATGCAGAAGGTGGATTTTGTTAAGTCAGGGTGATCTTATACCATCAGCATGATATTTTAAGATCAGGCGATGCAAGGATATCATGATGATGCTCGCGATACAAAGATCGCTTCGACGGGGAACCTACCTTGACTTAAAGCCGATGTCATCATGATATTTGAACCTCAGGATATTATCGGGGGGGGGGGTTCAAATATGATGATGATGATGTTTATACAGCAAAACCGAGTTTGTAAAATATGACGCTCCTAAGGAAATCATGATGCTGATGATGCGCACAAGGCCTTTTGACGGGTAAAAAGCACTACCACCTAAGATTGACGTCCGGATGTTGCGACTGCATGATTTTTAGCGGGTGATAGACCAAGATCATGATGATCCTGTCAACATGACTTAGGATATAAAAATGATGATCCTCCTGCGAATATCAGGTTTGACCAAGACTTTGACCGTGCATAACTTCCACATATGGACGAATTTTCAAGTGAAGTAAAAGGCAAACCTACATGAAATTTCAAGCTCTTTCTAAGTATGAAGTCACAGCAGCAAAATATGAACTTTGACAAACAGACCTCATGATGATGACCTACCTTATGCAATATCATGATGATGATGCACCTGACCATTTTTACCAGACCGCCAGAAAGCAGAAAAAACACAAGCAGAAGCAAAAAAAGCAAGACATCAGCAGGGGTCCTCGTTTTGCTAAGGAGCAAAATGGGGCGTGTTGTGAACATCACAACACTAACATTATGCCTTTATTAGTATGCAAAGTATTGGGTCTCACTCCAGCGAATTCCTATAGGAAAGTCATGCAGTTGGACAAGACCGAAGTAAATGTGGTGGGTGAGATAAACACAATACATATGCAACTAGCTTCTGATCCTAGGGTGCAGCAACACATAGACATTCAAGTAGTTGATATTTCAGATCAGTACGACATGCTGCTATGTAGAGATTTGTCTAGGACTCTGAATGGTTACATGGCAACAGAATTTTCTCATATGTGGCTGCCATGAAAGGGACTGAAGAATCAGATCCATATTAAAAGAGAGCTTAAAATGAAGCACATGATCACATAATACAATCAAACCAAAGAGATTATGTTTTTAGAAGTGGATTTGGGGGTCTATCTTCCCCATGTTGATCAAGCAAAGGAGATACTTATGCTGAATTGCAGAAAATTTCCTCATCCACCACTCACAAAATGTCAAGAAAGTACATAGATGTATGTGCAATCAGATCAAGGATCCTCCTCTAACAATGAAGAACTAGGGATATTGGAAGGATTCCAAGATTTTGTGGCAAACTTCATGAGTGATCAATTAGTCGTAGGAGAAAAGATACAAATGGATGAATTGTTACTACCAAGTTGGTGTCGTATTCATGATGCAACTCATTCTGAATCCACATGTTTGCTCTGTCAAGAAGCAGTAGGACAAGTGTAGAAACATATAAAGATCCCCATAGTTTCAAAGGAAGATTGGGTTGTTACGAGGAAGGTTGATCTAGAACCTCAAGTGAATGGAAAACAACAAATAAAGTAGAATAACAACAATGATGATTTTTACCTTTGGACATTAAGATTTGATGGATCTAGGTGTAGACAAGGATCTAGGGTAGGTTTTGAACTGATTATCCTCATAGGAAGTTCATATTTGATAGCACACCGATTGCAATTCCCTTGCATGAATAATGTGACAAAGTATGAAGCTTTGGTGTAGGGATTGCTGATGGCTCTTCAGAAAAAGGTTAATGTTATTCAGGTATTTGGTGACTCAGAATTAGCTTTCAAACAAGTAAGGAGGCAATACTCTTGTAATGAAAAGAGGTTAAACAGATATCAGAATCATGTATGTGATTTGATTGAGTGCTTTGACAGTTTTAATATTCAGCTAATCCCACGAATACAAAATCACGTTCCTGATGCCTTAGAATAGATAACTAGTTCACTGGAACCGACGTCCATGACAGGCCTGAAGAAGTTTACTGTGGAGTTTGTCTCAACGCCCTCAGTACTTGATAATATTATGAAATTTCAAGTTTTTTAGTGTGACAAACACATAATCAACTTTCTCACTTCATCAAACATTTTTTTCTTCATAAATAATAGATAAAGAAGAGATGGAACTTGTTAAAATGGACTTAGAATGGGTTCTCAACTTGAAGAAAAACACTATTCCTTGGGGAATGGTAGAATTGGAGTGATTGTTTGATTCAGATAAGCTTGGAATCCAAAAGAAATAGGGAGAATCCCCTGGTGCAAAATGTGAAACTTACAACTTGGGGACATCTCAAGAAATAAAAAATGTGTTTATTGGAAAAGCCAGCACAGATGAAGAAAGGATAGGTATTATTCATGCATTAAGGGATTATCATGAAGTCATAGCTTGGAGTTATGAAGACCTCAAAACATATGATACTTCAATCATAACTCACACAATAGCTCTCAAGCCAGGGGTGAAACCATTCAGGCAAAGGCAACGACCAGTTAATGCTTTACTAGAACCATTGATTTCCAAGGAGGTACAAAAACTGATGTCTGGCAGAATTACATCTCCTGTTAGACATTCTGCTTGGGTGGCCAATTTGGTACCAGTGCTAAAAAAAATGGAGAAATCAGGCTCTGTGTTGAATTCCAAAATTTGAATAGGGCCTCAAAGAAGGATAATTACCCACTGGGTCATCATTGGATGAAGTGTTACAAATTGTCAAGGATTCTCAAATGATGCCTTTTCTAGATGGTTATATAGGTTACAACCAGGTAATGGTAGAATATGAGGATAGATTAAAGACATCGTTCACATGCAAGTGGGGAATTTATGCATACTACCAGATGCCTTTCAGGTTAGTTAATGTTGGTACCATGTTCTAGAACGTGATGGATATAGCTTTCAAGGGGCTAGTCAAGAAATGCATCATCATTTATATGGATGATCTTACTGTGTTTTCAAAGAAAAGGGAAGATCATGTGGAAGACCTGAGAAAAATCCTGCAGTGATGTAAAGATTATGGGATCTCACTCAATCCTAAAAACTGTATCTTTGGAGTGACTGAAGGTAAATTGCTGGGACACATAATTTTTGAGAAAGGCATATTGATTGATCCTAACCAAGTGCAAGCAATCCTCAACATACAGCCCCTAGCTAGCAAGAAGGATCTGAAATCATATTTTGGTAAGATTAATTTTGTTCATAAATTCATTACTGGGGTCGCTGAAATTGTTTGTCCACTAAATGCAATGTTGAAGCAAGATGCCAAGATAGAATAGACCCCAAAAGCTAAGGCTGTTCTCAAAGAAATCAAATAAGAAATAGCTAACACCTTAATGTTGGTGAGTCCTGATTACACATTACCATTCTGCATTTACTCCTTCACCTCAGAACATACTTGTGCAGTGATGTTAACACAGAAGAGAGCCATTGACGATGAAAGACCAATTGCTTTCATGAGCACCCCATTGAAAGATGCCAAACTAAGTTATCCAAATGTGGAGAAATAGGTGTACGCCTTGGTCAAGGCAATGAAAAAGTTTCATCATTACATCTTGAGAAGTTAGGTGATTGCAATAGTACCAGATGCAACAGTCAAAGCATTGTTAATGCAGAGTGAGCTAGGTGAATGAAGAGGAAAATGGGTCACTATTTTGCAAGAATTTGACATAGAAATACAACCCATGAAGTTGGTACAAGGACAAGCACTGACAAAAACAATTCGAGAAGTTGGTCCAAGCTTAGTCTCTCAGTAATATATGTTGGAAAATGTCTCTAAGGATGAGTAGTATAGAGACATTGTGTTCTATCTCCTCAACCAGCGTTGTCTACCTCAACTAAATTCAGTTCAGAGAAGTGCACTCAGGTTAAAACGTAACAACTATATGATTAAGGGAGCAGTGTTGTATAAGAAAAATCATGAAGGGATCTATCTGAGGTGCTTGGATAAAACTAAGGTAGCACAAGTCCTAACACATTTTCATGAGAAGTTCAAAACAGGCCATGGGTCAACTCATTCAACTGCCAATCAGATTCCTCAGGTAATGTATTACTTGCCCAATTTGTTCAAAGATGCTCATTCACATGTAAGGACCTATCACATATGTCAGACGACTGCAACAAGAGAATGAAACGCTACTATGCCTCTGCAACTAGTCCTGGAGGTACGACCATTTACACAGTGGGGGCTCAACTTCATTGGTATGATCAACCCACCTTTCTCTATGGGCCACAAGTACATTCTGACTTCTATTGATTATTGTACCCAATGGTCTAAAGCTATAGCATGCAAAAAATGTACCACAAAGGTAGTCATTGAATTCATTGAAAAGTACATCATCACTAGGTTTGGTTGTCCTTTTTCATTGGTATGTGATAATGACCCTGCCTTCTCCTCATTATGGTTTTTCATTTAACTATTATCCTCAAGGGAACTAAGTGGCTAAATCAACAAACAAGAACCTTCTTGAGGTCATCAAGAAACAACTAGACAAATATGCCAAAGATTAGAACACTCAACTTGGGTTTGCTTTATGGGTTGATAGGATCAGACATAAGGTTGCATTGGGAACATCACCTTATCACTTAGTTTATTGTACTGAGCCCATCTTTCCCATCTATTTGAGGATCCATGTGCTGCAATTTATTCAAGATTGCCTTGAACCAAATGACCAGCTATCATCCCTCTTAGCCCAATTGTTGCACCTAGAAGAAAAACACGATGTTGCCATAGAAAACTTTACCAAACATCAAGGTGTTGTGAAATGATGGTTCGACAAAAGGGCTAAGGATAAGTCCTTTCACATCTCTGACTTAGTCTTATATTGGGATAAAGCCCATGAAAAGAAAGCTGAGCACGGTAAGTTTGACAAACTTTGGTTGGGCCTATATCAAATCTATGAGATCCTTGGTGACAATACATATCGACTGAAGAGCCTTACAGGTGAGGAGCTCCCATTGCCTATCAATGGGTAGTTTCTAAAGAACTACTTCTAGGCTTAAGGAGGTAGCTCAACCTTCTTTTAGTGTACATAGTTAGGTTGCTTGTTTTCTTTTGGTTAGGATAGGTTTCTATTAGATTAGTTTTTTCTTTCTTGCTTTTGCATGCTATAGTTGTTAGGTGTTTTTGCCTAGTTTAGTTGTCCTTTCCTTCTTTTCTTTTGCCGGTTGTGCTTTCTTTGTTGGGGAATCCTTGTTTTTTGACTATGGTGGCAGTCGTGCAAACCTGCAGGTGGTCTTTTAATGGGTAAGTAATTTGGAATATTTCTTTGAGAAGCTGAACTTTCTGCTGAGGTCCTATTGTGGGTTTCGGTGTTACACGAGGGGGTATGATGATTGTTTAGGCGAAATGAATCATTAGTCAGTGCACTTGAAGTATTTTCTAACCATATATCTTTTACACTCTTAAGTAATCCTCAAGTACCTAAGTTAGTCTTGGTGATCTTGCATTAAGTGAAAAATCTAAGGTCCACCTTTGCTGCCATTAGGAGTCCACACCCAGCTAGCTGAATTATCAGCATAACTAGTGCCGTCAAAAGCATGTGTTACAAGGGTAGTGGTACTGCAATGTACTCTACCAAATCTAAGCTTAATAAAATATCAAACAAAAGAAAAGAAATGGAAAATCACACAATCACACACTATAGCTCAATTAGATGGATGATCAAGTAAACTCTACCAGAGCTATGGACACCTGACCGATAGTAGGGCTTTGGTTGAGTGGAATTCTGAGACAAACCCACTAGGGCTATAGATGCTCGCTGGCAGTGGGGCAATGTCCAGGTAGTTCATGAGGTGTGTACTAATCACATAGCTTAATGCAAAGAATCTAGGATAAGATTGGTTGCTTAAGGATGGGAATTAATGGAATCACACACTCAAGTTTTTAGGATATGGATAACTCCACCTAGTTATTGAGTTCTCCTTCTTTTATAGGGTATCATGTCTTCTTATCTAACATGTGGAAACACAGAGGTCCTAGGTTTGAAACTAAAGTTTATCTTTGAAATGCTCCAGAGCATTTCCCTAGTAGAGTCACCATTTGATGTGCCTAGCACACATGCCCCATTTCACCAATAGGGACCCCCTCTTATAAATTTTTGCTTAGAGTGTCTTGTTAGTTGGGTAATTCCTAAGGTCTCCACTGCATGTACCAAATAGCTCCATTAAATGACCAAAAGTTGCATTCATTGTGGATAGAGTGAGTAGTGAGTTGCTAAATTTCCTAAGGGTTCAAGTCAAGTCATAATTTCACTAAAAATTAAGTC
Organism: Cunninghamia lanceolata; assembly: GCA_027924645.1. Classification (NCBI taxonomy): domain Eukaryota; kingdom Viridiplantae; phylum Streptophyta; class Pinopsida; order Cupressales; family Cupressaceae; genus Cunninghamia; species Cunninghamia lanceolata. The sequence goes on from BSBN01000233.1 coordinate 1,165,146, forward strand.
AAAACTATTCGTTTGCACTAAAAATCACTCTGACAAACTTTTGCGCTAAAAAACAAGCTGACCAACTTCAGTGCTAAAGCTGTACTCAACCGACTAAGTGTCAAAACCTAAGTCTATTGACTTAGCCCTAAAATCAACGGTCACCGACTTAGTGCTAAAAGCCTAATCCTCTAACTAAGTCGCTAGTCACCAAATTCTACACTAAGTCTGAAGATGTCAAAACACGTGCAAAGCACTATCTAGGTAGGAGTGCAACTTCATGCTAAAAATCATCGCTACTGACTAGGTCAGTGAGACTCCAAAGCCACACTAGGTTGATGATGTCATCATTTTGTGCAAACCCTAAAAACACTTTGCAGTGCATCAAAAGACATTGTCATACCTCCTACATTAATGGCACCTAAATAGGAGAATAAAAAGGGTCTGAAATCAACCATTAAGCTCATTTGCATTGTTAAGATTGATCAAGGAGCTCTATGGTTGGATCAAAAAGAAGATTAACAATGAACTACTGGTGAATTCAAGTAATAAGAATGGTACAACCTACATATTTCCATCACCTCCTATCCTAGTCACCAGGTAGGTACATATTCTCAACCTAAGATTTCATTCCTAAAACAAGGTTTTGAGTTGAATTTGAGAATGCATCATAATGAGGGATTTCGTATGTCAATTTAAGTTCAATTTTTAAGTGTTCACAAATTTGGTTAAATTAAATTGCAGTCCGAGGGTTAGAGCTATTTGAAAACCTTTCACCTTGAGAAACCCTAGTGTACAAGACAAACCAGGCATTTGCACTTAGAATTCAACCCTTAGAACCAATAAAACGACCTACTGGTGCAAAGTTGTAAATTTTTCCACGAAGTATGAGTCGCCAAAACCCCTTAGTAAACTTTGTGTTAAATCCTTGGCATAGGAAACGACCTTGACAAACCTAAAATAACTTTTCAAATCATAAGTCGGTCAGAAATTGTCTAAATCTCTACTAAACTCATGAAATTTCCATGCGTCAAAAAACTAAGTGTCCTAACTTTGTGCTAAAAGCACATCTAACCAACCCAAAAATTAACTCAAAGCAAGTTAGTCAGTCTGAACCCCTGAAAAACTCCACCAGCTATTTGGAATTATTTTGCACTAAAGGAGAGTCCATCATACTTGCGCTACATAATGCCCTCGCCGACCTTGTCATTTGGACCTAAAACTCACACCAAGTTTGACAACCTCAAAACCCACACAGGAACATAGTAAGCAATCTAGTGCTGGAATCCATCTCTCTTGAATTGCGCTAAAAATGCAACCTACAAACTTGGTCAGTGACATTAGAATTCAATGCCAGGTTAGACACATTTAAATTCTATGCCAAATGTTATTATAACCTTGCACCATAATACCTTCCCACTGACTCGGTCGGTCAACCTCAGATCTCACGCAAGGTCGATACCCAAGAAAATCTGTGCTTTCTTTCAAGAAGGTCTGAGACCCTCAAAAATTGCACAAAACATCTCCAATGATGTTTTTCTTTAAATCTTTCCTAATCAAAATTATTAGTTAAGGTAAAATGGATATCGTAGAAGCAATTTTTATCATGCTTTACACGTTTTCATTTGAAATTTCAAGTATTTATTGCATGGTTAGTGTGTTTTAAATGCTTTCCTGTTTACTTATGCCATGTAATAGGTAATGTAAATCATTTTCTACAAAGTATTTTACTTCTTCTTTGAATTCCAATGACTTGGTAGCAATTGCATATTATAAGAATCTTGACTTAGTAACTTAGTTGGATAGCTAGTGACTTACCCAAATTAGACTTAGGAATCAAACTATCAAGGCAACCATAACTTATAAGGTCCAGTCATGCAGGTTAAATGATGTCAAGGGCTCAAAACATGAATTATGAGTTTAAAGGCATCCCTTCTGAGACCAAAATCACCTCTGGATGGAAAGACATAGGAGACACCAATCTAGGTCATATTGACTTAAATGATTTCAGAAGTAGAACATTTGGACCCAATCTAACTCCAATGGCCAAGAACATAAAGGACAGTGGGATTGCAGAGGTTGATGCCTTCCCAACCTCAGCTCAATGTGCATAACTAATAGTGGCATGTGTTGATAGATATGATCCACTAACAAGAACCATACAAACTCCCAGTAGGGAAGTATTAGCAGACTTAAGTCTACCATCCTTGGCAAAGACCTTTGGTATTCCATGGTATCCACTGTTAACCATGCCAGATAAAATAGGTACAGAAGCAACATTCAAGAAGAACTTGAATACATGAAAGAAGCACATAAATGACCACTAGATGAAAAGTAAAAGGTCAACCATTATCAAGCTTCCCCATACATTGTACAAAAGTGACTTCCTTGATTAAATTGGAGACCTAGTGATCTTGCTTAGCATAATATATGGATTGGCCACTGCCTCAACCATTGAAGATTGGATGTTCATGATGATTGAGGAAATAATTAGTAAAGGAATCAAATGTCACTGGGCCCAAATATTGAGTGATAACATGCATGAGGCATTTGGGAATTTTAGAGAAAAATAAAAATCTAGGTGGACCTCCTATGTGGTATATTCATTGGCCAGGAGGAATGAATATGTTGGGCTATCTAAATTTGGAGAAGTTGACAATGGTGAACATCATGTCAAGGTATATGAATGCTATGATCAATTGGTGTTGTCCCAGTCCCTCATTCATTATAAAAGGTTGAATGATGCATTCACAATGTACATCACTAGATTACTACAAGGTGCCATAGCTCTCAAGATATCTCCTGAAGCAATGAATGAATTTATGCAATATGGGAGATGGTACATATAGTTTCAAAAATTCACCTACTTGAGGATCCAAGGCTTCACTAGTCTGCCATATAGGCTACCTCGTTACCCAACAGATAAGGTGGTACTTTTAGAATTGTCAAGATAGTTAATCACTTGTGTAGAATGTTTAGAACACCTCCATAGAATAAATGTCAAGTTTCCAATTAGATTGGGTAAGGGCAACTATGCATGTGTCTCTCTTGGAGCAGCTGAGCATTCTGATAAGGAGCTGCAATTACTTAACCTTCATTTTTAAACAAAAAGAGACCATTTTGATCCACAAAGGGTAATGGAGAGATATGTAAATGAAAGGCTATTTCATAAGATGCATATAGAAGAGTTTTGGGCAAATTGTGTAGATGACTACGCAGTGTCGAAGAGAAATCACTCCAGGCTATCCCTTGGGTTCATAAGGAAATTTCATCTAATAGAATCCCCAGACCAGCTAAATGATTATGATGTGGTACAAAAGGGACTATGGGAAGCTCTATATCAACATGTCCATTTACCTAATTGGGCTAATGCAGAGAAAATCTCTTTAGATGTAGTGATGAAAGAACCTTTAAGATTGAGCAAATTATGGGTAAGGAATCAAGTTGCCAAGCTGGAGAGAAAAGGCGTACAACTTACTTACACTGCACTTGAACCTAAAAAGGAATCTGGAGATTAGGAAGACATACCTATAGAAGTACTAGATGATGTAGAACAAACTCAAGGACCCTCAAGAAATTTTGATAGTGAGGAGCATGTACCCTAGGCAAAGAAGGTAAAGGCAAAGAAGGCTATTTCAATAGTCCAAAAGAAGGATATGCATCCTTCCATAAGGACAAGGGCATCCAAGAAGAAAATCATGCCAAGTGGGTTAGGAGAAGCATCCAAAACAAAAAGGCAAAAGGTTAAGACAACTGACATAACTATAGAAGCCCCGACTACTGTAGCATCAAATAATATGAGCATTCCTGTGACCTCTTCACCTCTTGCTGCTCCAATCACTAGTGCTGCCCCACTTTCTCCTACTGCTACCACAATTATTTAGCAAACTACCTCTACTTCTCCACTAGTAGTCACAGTTTCCATGGCCTCATTTGCATTAATGGCTGACTCAAGTAGCCCCATTGGCCCCACTCATTCTATCACTACCTCCTCATTCCCTCCTATCTCCACCATATCCATGCCTTCCATTTCCTCTATTTGGTTCTCCACCTCCTTCTCTCTGCCACCTATTTCTTCTATTCTTGCATCCTCTTTCTCCATGCCCTCTTCCTCCATAGCTTCACCAATTGTCATTTCCTCTGCACTACCTACCTCTTCCAGTCCACCTCCTTTGGGGTTTACACCATTTGCTAATTTAACACATGTCAATTTGTCTTCATTTGCTTGAGCCACCAATTCTTTGGCCCCATCAAATGTATAAGATTCGCTCCCTCTGGTTGTCCTTGCACTAACAGGAATTGAGAAGGTGTTGGAATAAATTGAATCCCAAGAGAAATGGAAAATAACAAAAATCTCAGACAAACTTCCTCTTGCATCTTCCATGGAGGTTGAGATAATAGAAATTTAGGAAAGCCCAGCTGATAAAGCAATTATATAAAAGGTTTTATAGATTGCCTGGTAGGAAGTAACGAAAACCTCCAATATCTTGGGCATGCTACTGATGAAAAGGAAGGTAATAAGTTGTTTGGAGAAGAAGATAAGATACATGATGAATCATTTGACAAGGGAGCTACCCATGATAACATTCTTGAAACTTCTTCCACTGCACCAAATTGGCTCCAACAAAGACTCATAGAAAAGGAACCTCGGGTGGAGGTGATGTAGTTAGATTTAGGTACACTACTGGCACAAGCAGAAAGGCCCAAGAAGCCAAAAAAGGCAAAGATTCAATCACAAATATACAAAGATGCATCATGCTCAAGAATAGCAGAAGTTGTTGTCCCTCATGCTAGCATTGACAAAGCAAAAATAAGGGCCGAAGATTATGTCATTTCCACTTTGAACTTGGGTCCGGGATCATGAGAGCAAAGAATTGATGACTTCAAAGGTTGAGTGTCTTTAATAATGGAGCAATCAAAATAAAGATGAAATGACTAAATAGGAACTGTGAAAGTAGAATGAAGAATTGAAAGCATGTATAAGGTCTCTAATAGGGCCATTAAATTTAGAAGGGGAACCAAGGTCCAATTTACCCCTCCCATCCAAAAAAGAGTTAGCCAAATTTGATGACATCAAATCAAATGTTGTTGGCATGCAGGGGTGGTTTGATAAAGTATATAGTGATGGATGCGAGATGATTACTTTTGCAGTAATGTTGCATTGGGACTTCCAATCATTAAAGGAGGAATGGGATGAATTGTATGAGGAATTTGAGCCCTATGAAGAATACTACTCTCATATGTTCTTGAGAGTACAAGCTATCAGAAAACTGCCAGCCCAATTTTGTTGTTAAAGAACATTCTTACATCTAAAAGGATACATAAGTCTACTAAATGGTATCAGTAAATGAACTTTAGAAAGGAACCTTTTGATAAAGTTAGGGAGGTTTACAAAGAAGTAAATGATCATATACTTTTTGTTATTTATAAAATAAATGATACTTTAAGAGAGTGTCTGGACCCTGGTTTTGATGACCTTGCCCCATTAGATGAGCAACATTGTAAAGATAGACTGTCTCAAGATATTTACGGGTAGTCTCCATTGAGTATAGTGGGAAAATTGGAAAAGATCTATGATATTCAGGCTTCCTTTGTCACATTCTATAAAAGTGGAAGATTAATAGAAGATGTATACACTCAGTATTACTAGGACCTTGAAAATCTCTGATTCAGAATAGATTACATTAAAGATTTGGAGCCCATTGATAAAAATCTAGCATTAGTAGCTTGGGTGGCTTACGTCAACAAGAAGGCTGAAGAAGATAAAATAGACTTGGAAGGAGATGCATAAAATATTAAATTATTTGAAATTGAAAATGTAAATCCTGTCACTTGTAAATAATGCTATATTTAGGTCATGTGATGTTATTTTGTCTTTATTATGCTTTGAAAAGTGACTTTTCTATATATATAGCTTAATGGGTACTCAATTTGTCTAAGTTCAATGTATCTAGAGGTCATTTTTCATCCTTTTCCTATAGGAAAAATTGTAATCTGGGAATACAAAATGCTTTTATAACTATATTTGATATTGTTAAATCTGGGTCGTCAGTGTTGATTCAATCTCCACCATACATTCAAAAACTCAGTATGATGCCTCTCCTATATAAAGGGCCATCATTCTCTCATTTGTAAGACAATCTTGATGTTGAATTGTTGACGCTCTGCCAAATTTTTTATTAATGCAAAGCAAGTTACTGTAGGTTTTCTGGGAATTTGTCTCTTGTATTGTCAATTTGGTTTCATGGTTCACATCTTGATCTTCATTAGTAAATCATGCTTTGCAATGTTGTTGATTTATTAAAAGTATTTGATGAACATTCAATTCCATACTATTAGTCACTTGTTGATTGTAAGTAGTTGTGCATAGATAGCTTGGGCTATTAAATTGAGCTCAGTTCGATTACATTATAGTAGTTAAATCATGCCAACATTTGGGTATTTAATGAATGTGTGTAATCTGAAAATCTAGAGAGAATCCATAGAAGATAGCACTATTTTTTGTAGCACTGTAGCAAAGTCCCTAGCTTGGTAAAACATAAAATTGGTTTAATTTCTAAATGTTTGTCTACCTGCAACAATCTTTACTTTGTGAATGTCACTTAGGATATTTCTAAACACTACTTCATTTTACATTTCTCATTAATCAATCGTTAGAGTTAGATTTCAGTAGTAATTTACATAGAAATATCAACTGAAAAGTTGTAAGAGTCTGCATTTATTGCTATCCCAGTCTGTCAAATTTGCTATAATGCATGTAAGGCTCCTTGTAGGCACAACTAGAACATCCCACTGATAAATTCCATCCAAGCTAAGACCTAGCTGTATTATCCTTGGGGCGGTCCTATCTTGGATAGGATACCTTTTTCAAGAGAGGTGTGATACCAACAATCACACTTGCATTGTTGTATGATAAATACACCACCAGTAAAAAACTCTCTATTCTCACTTGTGACTCACCCAAGGAGGATTTTTCTTTAATAAAAAAATATTTTAGATGTACTAGTTGTCAAACTTGACGGATGTTACCAAATTTTATTCCCCATTTACATAGAAATATGTGGAGTTTATAAAGATTCCAACTATGGATGGACAACCTGTTAAAATATATCCTTTTAGATAAATGGTATTTCAAATTTAAGACTATTGGTGAAATAGGAATTGTTAGAGAGATCATATTAGATATAGTTGTTTAGATGAGTGTGCAAAAAAAAAATCTATAATAAAATTAATGCATAAATAATCTACAACAAATAAAAACCAAAATGCATAGTATGTACTATTTCACTTGAGAAAACCATTTCATGCAACAAATCTAGCACACTAACTATGCTTGTTATTGCATAAACACTCAACCATACACAATTTAATAATAAATCCCTAACTCAATTTTTATGCATATGTGGATATTAATAGGCACATAAAAAATTAGATTTACAATTAGTATGAATGCTTTAAACCCATGGATGAAAATAGATTTAACCAATGCATATGTGCTCCAAAAAATTAATCTTGCTAGCCAAAGAATACTTAACATTATTTCAATCACTATTCTTTGTAGCCTTAAATGAGTATACAACATTCTTTGAACACTAATGGGCATGACAACAACAACAACTACAACTTGACACCAATTTTATCTAGAAAATTATGATCTATGGTAACCAACACTATGGCCAACCAATATAAACTAAAAATGCATATACCTACAAATTAGTTGGCATCCATGGTATTGACCAACGTAGGTTCTTTACATAGGTCTACTCTCTACCACAACACATTGATTGTTTAACATGCATACTTAAATTATTATTTAAACAAGAGATGCAAATTATTCACAAGGAACGTGACTCTTTAAGGTCTTTGATAAATGTATATACACCTCTACCATTAGTTTCAACACCATTTGTGTCCATTTTTAAATATAAAACTTATGGAAATGTTGTTAGTTCATCTTACCCATCTATAGTTCCCTACAAGATTCCCCAATTTCAAATTCTACTCCAATGATATTTGTATCCCTAAAGATACCACTATTCTCAATTTACATGGTATCATTTTAAGTTACTTAAATGATCACAACTACCACAATTCAAATATCAACCGCATAAGATACAAATAATAGTGCTAGGATCCAAACTAGATGAAGCAAATGAGTTAACAAGCTAGGCTTTAGTAAAATCTAGAAATGTAAATCCATGAGATTTAAACTAAAGTTAGCTATGACATTTAGCAATTTGGAAGGTGAAGAGGTGGTTGAAGAAAAAGGAAAATTGTTAAGCCATTACAATATTGTTAAATTAGAGAAAGAGACTTTAAAAGTATATAAGAAGCAAAAAGGAATAATTTAGATGCTATCAATGATAAAATCAATCTTAGATGTAATAATAGATCAGGGTCAATTTTTTATTAAAAAAAATAAAGAGTTGAATAAGAGATATATGATAGAAATTCCAAATAAATTGATAGAAGAAGTGGTTAGTCAATTGCATCAATTGTATGAGTAGTTGAAGTATGACAGGTAATCACAGATGTATGTTGGCAAGGTCAAAGGAAAAATTAGAGGGGAAGAAGAAAAGGTAATGGGCTTTGTTAGTTTTAAATCTTGTGTTAGGTCATAAAGATGTATTCTAGACTAAGGTAAATGACTTTAAGAATATATTTTTAAAACAAATGGAATCTATAGGAAAGGAAAGAAGTAAATCTATGATGGAATTTTTCCCAAAGAATGCCATTATAATTTTATAGGAACACCTGTATAATGTGTTAAGTGATATAAAATAAATATTTAAGGCATTGATCTATATACAAGGATCATTAATGCATAAAACATCTATGTGGACTACCAAGCATGTAGAGTAGAGAGGATTGATAAATTTCTAGTTTAGTACATAAATAAAGACTTGAGCACTTGGGATGTGTTGAGGATCTGAGAGGATATATGTCAAGCTTAGATATGCAAGTAATTTTCTTAAATCCCCTTAATCTTAGGTCCATAAGTTACCATGCTAATGGAATGATTTTGTCTTAACTTGACCAAGTTTAATATATTTGACTTTTTAAACAAGTTTGTAAAAACTTCAACCATCTAACATTATACAAATTGATCAAATGTGAACCACTGAGACTTTAGGGTTTTGTTTCAATTCAGTTTGGGGTCTTATTTTTTGTTTAGGGTTTTGTTTTTTGTGTAGCGTAATTGTTTTTAGGTTTCTAATTCAATTTAGGGTTTTGTTTTTTGTGTAGGCTAATTGTTTTTAGGTTTCCAATTTAGTTTAGGGTTTTGTTTTTTGTGTAGGGTTATTGTTTTTAGGTTTCCAATTCAGTTTAGGGTTTTGTTTTCTGTGTAGGGTAATTGTTTTTAGATTTCCAATTTAGTTTAGGGTTTTTTTGTGTGTGCAGGATTAGGCCTTAAATTTGACAATCAACATTGATTGTCAAGCAATTTTTTTATGACAATTATCTATTCAATCAGGGCCTAAATTTGATAGTCAACCTTCACTGTCAAACTATTTTTTTATGATAGTTATCTATTCAATGGTGCCTTTAAAATACTGACATACTTTAGTATAAGTAAATTATATAAAAACCAAATATATATCATTATAATTCTATATAAATTTTGATATTTAGTCCAAAATCTATCCTTTCATATAATACAGTCTTTTCAAAATTTCAATTGTATTTTATAGCTAAAATGCATAAATACAGCTATACAACTCAAATTTAAGCCATGTATTCAATGTTGCCTTTAAAATACTATTACATACTTTACTATAAGTAAATTATATAAAAACAAAATATATATATATCATCATATTCCTATATCAATTTTTATAGTTTTTCCAAAATCCCTCCTTTCATATGATACAATCTATTCAAAATTTTAGTTGTAATTTACAACTAAAATGTCTAAATATAGGAAAAAAACTTCAAAAGGAAAACTAGAAATTAAAAAAAAAGAAATGGGCAAAAATCTGGACTCACCTAGATTTTTTATGGCCCAGAAATTGAGGGTTTGCACTCAGGATCCCATTCTGCTCTTTCATTGTCACTAGGAGAAAATGAGCACACAGGTGATTTTTTAAAAATTTAATAGTTTTAGGAAACGAGATCCTATATCTTGGTGCTAGGTTTAGGATCCCGTTCTATAATGGGATCTTGTCTTAGATTTTAGGCTCAGGATCCCAATCCATAATGGGATCCCATTTTGGTTTGCCTGATTTTAGATTTTTTCTAAGGCAAATTTTGGTTTGAAAATTTGTCAATAAGGCAAAAGAGGAAGTTGATAGAGAAGAAAAGACAGGAGACAACGCCAAGTTTGAGAAAATGAAGATTTGTCGATAAGGCATAAAAGAGGTAGAAAATGAAGACTAAGTGCCAAAGAAAAGGAAGATGTCTCCCATGGTTCAAAAGAGTGACAATTTGCCGATAAAGGGAGATTGAAGTGGCAAAAGAGAAGTTTGTGAAAATAAAAAAAGGCTGATAAAGATAAAGAAAATGTACCCAGTACAAAAGAGGACTGTAGAATAGACATGTACTCAGAATTTAATGATTTCATAGAACTGTACCTTGTAGCTGGTTGGTACAATGAAATTCTTCAATGCTCATCTCAAGCTAGCCTCTCACTTAGAGATGGTACACTGTATGAGAAGCCCATGTTTTTTGTGTTTTCTTTTTGATACTAATGGATTTGAAGAATACATATATTGTGAAGTTTGTTTTTGGAGACAGGTAAAGGGATTTGGTGTTGAACTCAATATGTATTGTTGTCTAGATAGTTTGAAAGTCTATGATCAAGAATTATATCCTTACGAGGATCACGAGAAAACTTGATGGAGCCTTGTGGAGATCAATATGGATTGTTGTCCAATAATTTAAGGGATCTGTGGTTTGGGAGTTTGAGGGAGTGGTAATCCAGGAACTCAGGAATTCAGGCTCAGCTGCAACTTTACAAGGGTTAAGAGACAGCTTGATGGAGTTCCACCTAATTAAAGATCTATTTCTTCAAAGAAAATCTTCTCAAGAATGTGTATTTGTTTTGTGTAATCAACATGTTTTGTTATATGTGAAATGTACACCTTAAGGGGGGGTGTTCATTAGAAATAAAGTCACCTTAAAGTGACTTGTTTTGCCAGAACAATGTAATAAGGGGGGAATGTTAGCATAAACTATATTCTATGTATTTCTATGTATTACATTGTATTATGTACCAAATAGTGGTTCTTCCAGTTATGCACATTGGTGCATACAGTTATGTAGATCGGTGCATATACAGTTACAAGATAACTATATGTCTCGTCCTTTATATACCTTGCTACCCAGTGAATAAATAATCAAATCATATTTCTCTTGTCTATTTTCTTCTTGCTCACCATTACTTCATCTGTTGGTTTTCCCTTCAAACAAACAAGATATTCCATGTATTCCTTATCTCTTGTTCATTTGGCCACACAAGGATCAATCACTTGATCAACCTATTCAAACTACTTTTCAGGCAAATAATTTATCCATTCACATTTATCTTAAACATCTGAATTGAAGCCCCCTTGTGTGCTTGACTTCCCTTCATAATATCTATAAAAATCTACCACATTGAAAATGGGTGAAATATCCATACCTGTTGGAAGTTCTATTTCGTAAGAATTGGATGAAAAATTACGCAAAACCTTACAAGGCCCAATATTTTTCCATTTCAATTTGTTATATGTTCCATGTAGGAACCTCTCCTTCCAAAAATGTACCAATACCAAATCTCCAACCTAAAACTCTTGATCTATCCGATGCATATCAGCATGCTCCTAGTATTTGGTGGTACTCTTCTCAAAAGATTCTTTCACCTATCTATGCAAATCACATGAATATATTCTGCAAAATCTTCCGCTACAACACTCTTTTGATTTAAATGAGCACTATCCCACAATTCATCCAACCCTCTTGAACAATAGCCATACACAACGTGAAAGGGGCTTTTTCCCACACTCTTATTGACTGAGTTATTGTATGCAAACTCTACTTGAGCCAAAACCAAGTCCCATTAGTTTGACTTATTTCCTACCAAACACCTCAACAAATTACCCAAACTTCCATTTACAAGTTCAGTTTGACCATCAATTTGCAGATCGTACATTGAACTAAAGCCCAGTTGTGTGCCCAATTTTCTCCACAAAGTACACCAAAAATGGCCAACAAACTTCACATCATGATTAGAAACTATACTCCTAGGAAGACCATTGAACCTAACTAATTCTTTGAAAAATAGGGAAGCAATATGAGAAGCATCATTACACTTTTGTGATGAAATAAAGTGAACAATCTTTGAAAACCTGTTAACTACAACAAAAATTGAATCATTACCTCTTTGTGTGTGAGGTAATCCCCAAAAATATCCCTGCTAATGTGCTCCCATGGCCTCTCTAGTATAGGTAATAATTGCTACAACCCAGTGTTCTGCCTCACTCCCTTGGTATATTGGCACACTCTAAAACCTTGCATTAATTTCTTTACATCAACAGCCATACCATGCCAAAATAGTGCTCATTCAACTGAGCCAATGTCTTGTCAACACCAAAGTGTGCACTCAAAACACTACTATGTTTTTCCTTCAGCAAATTGTCCATCAATAATCCTTGAGGTATGCACAACCTTTTTCCCTTAAATGGCAAACCTTCCTACATGAAATACTCCATCCATGGAATTTTGTCATGTTCTACTAGATTCATGCATGTTGCCCATGCTTCTTCGAAATTTGGGTCTATTTTGTACAACTCTCTCATAGCATCAAAACCAACCACATTCACCTTCAACTCATTCACCAACAGACACATTCTACTTAATGTATTAGCTGTCTGATTTCATTTTTGACTCTTATGTTTTAAAACAAATGAATAACTTTTGCATAAATTCAACCAACTTCATGTGTTTTTTAATCAACTTACCTTGATTGTTAATGAACTACAAAGCATGATGATCGGTATACAACACAAATTATTTCGGTAGCAGATAATGCCTCTACTTTTTGAGTGCTTGCAATATTGCATAAAATTCATAGTCATATATAGAATACTTCCTCTTGGCCTCATTCAACTTTTCATTGAAGTATGTAATTGGTTTCCCCTATTGTCTTAGACACATCCAATCGCTGTCCCACTAGCATCATAGTCAATGTTGGTTACCAAAATGACTGTAACACAAAACTCTAAAACATTCCTAAATCACCTAGGCCAGGGATTGTCATCAGAGTGATAGAAAGAGGTTTATCAACAAGTTAAGGGTGATTTTGGCCAACTAACAGGAGTGGGTAGACTCCTCTATACTTTGAGCTAGGCTTAAACTTTGGAGGGATATTCGAAGGGGTATACCTAAGTAGATATTAATATCAAAACTAAATGAACAACTAAAAATAACTGGAAAACCAAACCCAACTCATTATCTTGACCCCAAAAGTTGTCACTAAGTCAAGAACAATTGGTTGTCATAAAATCCCTATATAGCTGGTTCAACTATTCGAATGTACATGTGTAGGAAATATGGTTTTTCCCTTAAACCATAGGTGAATGATTTGTTTGTTTAAAAGAGTGATTGATCCCTCTCTAGTATGGACTAGTGCCTACTCCATTGGGCAACTAAAAGCACAAAAGAGGAAGGAAATAGATTGAACCAGTAGCAACAGAAGACTAAAATATATTGACATACATTGGACATACTTAGTTATCTAGAACCAAACTCTAATGACCCACTTGCAACAAAGAGATGACCGAACACAAAGGATGCATTGACTTGAATGTTGTCACACATTATCAACTCTCTATTATAATTGCACCAACAAATGTGGTGAAGGCAAAATACAAAGTTGCGACTATGTATTCCCTTGAATCATTACAAATAAACATGGACACATACCACTACATAAAATATGTATTACAATTCATTCCTATGCTACATCAAAACACATTCATCCATTCAATATCCTAATTAGCTTGATTTGAAGCCCTAAAGTCATCCTAAGGCACTATAGACCAGGTAATTGTCTTAGCGACCAACCATGAAATTTTTTTTGAAACATGTATATATAGAAATTCAGCTCATGTGCAGCTCCTAGGCATTGGAAAATTAGTCAACAAGAAACAATTGCTACATTAAAATCAGGCCCACTACAATGTCAAAAAATCTGCATGCTTCGAAGCCTACACATTCCCTAACAACCCTGCAAAACTGACAGAAGAAGATTGCTTGCACCCTTTCTGTACTAGGAACAATAAAGAGGGAAGGTTCCAATCTATTCCATGACACCGTCAACTTCTGACATATCTACTTTATCCTCCAAATGTACCCATGCATTGAAGAATTTCATTGTACCAACGACCTGCAAGGTATAGTTCTGCAAAATCATTAAATTCGTAGTACATGTCTGTTGCACAATCCTCTTGTGTACTGGGCAAATTTTCCTTATCTTTATCAACCTTTTTTCCTTTTCATGAACTTCTCTTTTTCCACTTAAATCTCCCTTTATCAGAAAACTGTCACTTTTCAAACCATGGGAGACATCTTCCTTTTCTTTGGCACTTAGTCTTTATTTTCTACCTCTTTTATGTCGTATAAACAAATATTTGTTTTCTCAAACTTTGCCTTGTCTTAGTCTTCTCTTATCTATCAGCTTCCTCTTTTGACTCATCAGCAAATTTTTAATTTGGTGAACTTCGCTTGTCATCTCACTTTTTTTCTTTAGTCAGCAAATTGCAACATTTCCAAACTAGGCCTATTTTTCCCTTTATCAAAAATTTCTATCTTTCTCTAACTTCTTATATCTTCTCCCTTTAGTTACTTCGGTGCTTCAACTGGCAAATTGCCTTGTCAGTGAACTATGAAAAAATCAAACCGTTTGTTGACTTCTACTTTTTCCTAGTTCCCTAAAAAAGCCATCTTCCACCATTTTGCCTTATCAACAAATATGGGCATTCGTGAACCTTTAATTTCTTTGCCCCTTTTTGCCTCTATCTTCTTCCTTTATTAGCATTTCACCCTATTGGTAAACCTCTTCATTGGCGAACCCAATAGTTGGCAAACTCACCCTTTCACTGAAAAAGCACCTACTTCATTTTCTTTCCTTCGCTATCGGCAAAATCCTCCGACGGCGAACCAAACTATTTCTTTGCCTTTGATTTTTCTATGGCCTTCTTCCCCTCTATCAATGAAATGTTCATGGTGGCAAACTTGGTTTTCGACAAACCACATGGTTCACTAACCAAGACTTTCACAGATAAAGACTTTGCCCCTTCCTTTTTCTTCCTACGTCAGTTGGTGAATCGTCCATTGAGAAAACCTTTCGTCAGTGAACATGGAGGTTCGTGAACCTCCACTATCACCAACAAAGGACTTAGCTAACAAAGACCTGAAGCTTTGCTCCTTCCCCTTCTGCATTTCCCTTCATAGCTTTGTTGGAAAACTAGCAAATTGGTGAACTTTCAAATGGGTGAACCTAGTGGTTGGTGAACCTAACAGTTCACAAACCATCAACTTTGCTGACAAAGGTGCAGTGCTTCTTCTCACTATCTTAGACAAATGTTATAGCCCACCTAGTTGCCTTATCGGCAAATTGGTGAAATCATGAACTTGTGAACTAGTTTTCCAGTTTGTGATTTCATTGATTTGTCGATCAAGCCTCCAAATGAGCCATTTTTTAGAAGGAAGAAAACAAAGGCAAGGAGAAACATTTTACTTAGAAATTTTTGGAATAAAACCCCCTATAAAGTTGTCTCAGATTAGATCTAAATGAGGGGTTTTGATTGCAAAGGCAAATCTAAAAGATTTAATGGATTTTGATGGATTTTTGGGGCAAAATAAGGCATTTTGGGACCTGGTATTTTTAGGTCCCAACAGTAGCTTTTGTTGGAGATGTGTGAAAAAGTTTACATAGAGAGAACCACAGAATATCTTTGGGCAGACCAAAAACACAAAACACATGAAGGGACACTACATAAAATGTATTTGTAGGGAAACATACATTCAAAAAATGACTGTATCCAAAATTTTGAGACACTACAGGCCAACCCTACAGAAAAACTAGTGAAGTTGCTTACCTCTATCAAAGAAAAGCCTATTGAAAGAGCTGATCGCCCAAAATAATTTACTGCACTAATCACCCAACATCAACAATAAAAGTGTTTTGCATGCATGCACATACAAACTATAGACATTCATATCATCATGTTGAAGATGGAAACAATTATAACTGGGACAAGGTAGCCATAGATAATATGACTCATCATAATGTTGACTCACATAGAAATGCTCACCTTCAAATTCCATGTTAGCATGATGCACTTCTAGATCTGCATAAATATCATCATGAAGAAAAATATCAAGCCGATAATCATCCATCTCAAGTGTGATCTCATGTTGAACCATGATCCATGATTGTTCAAGACCTTGTGATGCAGCTACACTACAAATGCTAATGTTCTCCTTCATGACTGAATGAAAGGCATGATTCAGATCTAAATATGAACCATTAGTATATAAATCAGAAATTTGAGGCACTTCAAGTGAAGACTCACAATCTTCAAGTTGCCTCTCTATTTTGAATTCCTTGACACACACTGCCATGTAAAAATTGCTACTAAGAAAATCACTAATGATTTTCTCCTCTTCACCCTATAGAACAAAAACTTGACCCACACTAGAACACCCAACTTCAATGTTATCAAGCCCAACCAATGAGCCGAGCTACTCAATTTCTCATTTGCATACATACCTTCTAGGCGGTCTACAATACTACAAAAAGAAGCAGGGTCATAAATCTCTTCGCTAGATTGGAGATTATCATTGATTTTCTCATCTTCATCATCCACTGATGACTGATCCAATTGAAGGTAAGTGCATTTACTACTATTTTCATATGAATTGTTGTCATACACTGCACCAGCAACTTCTTCTACCCTCCTGTACACACAATCATCACTTGACATTGAGCTTGGATCACATGAGGCATCCACATCCCTGCTATCTGCAACAACCTGTTCATTGCTAGTTACCTTTGCATCTAAGGATAGAGATTTTGCAATCATATCCCTCTTAACTTTGTCAACATAATCAATGAACAAGTATGCCTGTTGCATGCTTATTCAATTGAACTCCTCCCGTATAGAACCCAAGGTTAAGGTAACATCATAAGCCCTCAGATACATGTCAATACAAGTAGGAGGATCAGGTTTGAAATTTTCTAGGATGTGGGACAGAGAAACCACAAATCTATGGCTGAGCTCTATTCTAGACTCTCCTTCTTGTCTTCTAATATCTTGTAGTTCTTGGACATGAAATACAAGGTCTAAACTACTTGCAAAGTCTTCAAATGTAGCCACTAATTGATCCTAGGAAGCAAAATGCTAGTCAAGGAAACTAACCAGACACTTTCTTGCCACACCACCTAGGGATCTAACAAAAAATCTCATCCACATATCTTCATCTTCAAAATGAAATCTATCCATGAAATCTAAAAAATGCCTCAATATGTGCCTTCCCATAATAAACCTTACACGCATCAAATAAATGCATCTGATATAAATCTTGTTAGGCATGAGTTGTTGTTCATAGTTGACCCGTGAGAAGTCGAGTTGTTTGTATATATTTTCATTTGCAATAGGAGGAGGTTGAGGAAAAGAGAAACTGGCAACAACTAGAAGGGAATTGGACTACGACCTGGATTGACATAGCTTGATTTGACTTTCTAATTCTTTTTCTTGTTGCAACAAAGATTCAAGCAATTGCTTTTCTTTTTCAATTTCATACTGTAGCCTAGTTGACTCATTTTGATTATGCAAGGGTACAAACAAGTTTAGGTTTGTAAACCTTGTAGATCCATGATTAGAAAATGCATTATCTGGATGGTCAAAAGCCATATAGTTCCTAGGGTTTGCAACATAAGAAGATGCACAAGAAGAATCCTCCCTAAAGTATCCATGTTCATACTAATTGGCCATGACTAACTACAAACCACTTGTGTAGGAAAAAAGAGAACAAGTAACATGTTCCTTTACTGAGAAAGAAACCATGGTCAAAGTTAGAAGAAAAACATGTACCTTAACCAGCTGTAACATCTTTGAATCATGCACACAATAGAAACACTTTGTTTCCCTTTGACAACAGATTCAGCACCTCACTGAATGAGGAAATCTCTTCAAGTGTGACTGATCTTCAAGGCTTCAAAATAAATTTGGGTTCTCCAACCAGTAGAGTCTTTAAATTCTTCTCAACCTAGCAATAATCTATCCAGACATATGCAAAACTATAAGTTGACTATTACAGGGGCATAAAAATGCTCTAGTTTCCTAAAACCCGTCAATGGGTAAAGTAAATTTATCCCCGACAATGATGCTAAAATGTTGGTTCCAAAAATGACTACAACACAAAACTCTAAAACATTCCTAAATCACCTAGGCAAGGGATTATTGTCAGGGTGATAGGAAGAGGTTTATCAACAAGTTAAGAGTGATTTTGGCTAACTAATAGGATCTATTTTTGTCTTTTCCTTTAAGAACATCATTGGCTCAAACTCTACAAGATCAAGCTATGTGACCCTTTTTCTTACAGTAAAAACATTTAATTTCCCCTTTGTTTGTATCCAACCTTGTATTATTACTTCGTGAATATAATGCATTCTCATGTTGAGAATCCATTTCTGTATCTTCTCCATTTGTAGTATTTTCTTCTGCTAAAAGGGATGAAATCATATCTTCTAGGCTTTGAGAAGTTATTTGACTAAGTGGAAAAATAACATTATTGTATTTTGAAGGAAAATTGTTTAACAAAATAGATTTAGCATCATCATCATCTACTGGAGCCTTGACTTATGCTAGTTGTCTAATGAGAGACCTTAAATTACTTATATGATTTGACATAGTAATTCCATCTTCCATCTTAAATATAAATAATTGAAGTTTTAGAGAAAACCTTGCATTAACAGTTTTTGCTCCAAACAATTTATTCAAATTATCCCAAATTTTTGCTAATGATGCATCTAAATTGATATGATGTAATTTAGAGTTGGAAAGACCAAGCCCAATAATAGCCTTGGCTTTATCATCTCTAGTATTCCAATCCAATAATTTATTTGTTTCAGTATGTGGTTTTTCTTTTCCGCTTTCTATTCCCCATAAATTTTTATTCATTAGTTGCATTTGATATTTCACTCTCCAAGTATGAAAATTGAAACCAGAATACTTGTCTAATGGAATCTCCACTTAAAATAATACCAACCTTATCTCCTGCATATATAAATGTCTACAAGTTTTAGTAATAAAATGATTTCAAAGTTTGAAAACTATACCAAGCTTTCTAGATTGAACACCTTCTCTGTATGCATAGATTTTGAGGGCAGTAAGCAATAAGATGATGTGCATTACTCCACACAGGCATAGGGAGGTTTTTCTAATATTTCACTTTTCAGAGATATCTAGTGATTTTTTAACCTCTTCAAGATTTAGACTGGTTTTTTACCACATTTCATGTTGCAAGGCTTGGACAACATCGACTTCCCATGCAACAAACTCTACTGCATCTTCAAATCCATAGACGGTGCCACAAATGGCATGGAGAATGTTCATGTACACGCACACAAACTTAGGTGCTAGAAACCCATGGCCTCCAATATTTGTGTCTTAATGAAATGCCTGCTTTGATACCATTTAATGGTGAGTAATAAGAAGATAGACAAGAAATATGATTTGATTATTTATTCACTGAGTAGCAAGGTATATAAAAGATGAGACATACAATTATCTTGTAATTGTATATGCACCGATCTACATAACTATATGCACTGGTCTACATAACTGGAAGAACCACTATTCGGTACATAATACAATCTAATACATAGAAATGTTAGTTATAAAAAACATCGATTAGAAATGAAAGATAGAATAAGGAGAACATCACACAAGAAAATTCGAACCCAATGTTTTAATGTGGTTCACCATATCTAATGGCTACATCCACAAAAGATGTAGAGGATTCTCGGTCATAAAACTTCATACAAAAATATGTATTTCCTATTCTCTTGCAACTCTATTCATTGTTAGCATCACACACACAACTCCAATACATAAATATTTTTTTCTCTCATAACACCAACCGTCTATATAGATTGAATCATCGACCCACCAGAAAGGAATATTGTAGGGCAAGAAATGGTTGTTCCAAGAAGGACAGTTATAGAGAATAAAAATAGAGTTTGTAGAAAGACAGAGTTGCCATTACATTGGGCTTCACATAGCCACATGCCCAACAATCTCCCACTTGAAGGCCAATGGGATCGGTAACAGAGCTGCTCAGAGAAATCCTCCACATGATGCTCATTATGACATTAGAACCAGACCGAGAGTAGATCTACAGAACTTAAACTTCTCTCGTGGTACAATCTTAGTCAATGCATCTACTGGATTGACCTTCATGTCAATTTTCTCCACCTTCAGCTTACATTCGTCAAGAACATGGTGAATAAAATGATATCTTAGCTCAATATGCTTCGTCCACCTATGAAATGCAGAATTCTTAGCCAAGTGTATAGCACTATTGCTATCATGATACAATGGAAAAATTGATTTCGGATAGCCCAGTTCGATCAACAAATGCTCAAGCCATATCATTTCTTTTGCTCCCTCTGTGAGTGCAATGTATTCAGCATTTGTGGATGACAAAGCTACAACTTGTTGCAACTGAGAAACCCAACTAATCGCTGCCCCGACAAATGTGAATGCATAACCAGTGGTGGACCGATGTTTATCTAAATCTTAGGCCATATCTGAATCAACATAACCATGAAGCTGAATCTCAGAACCTCCAAAACATAAACAATAATGTGAGGTACCTTTCAACTACCGTAGAATCCACTAAACTGCCTGCCAGTGTAATTTGCTCAGATGACTCATGAATCTGCTCACAACTGCAACTGCTTGAGCAATGTCCAGATGAGTACATACCATTGCATACATTATACTACCAACTGTAGATGTATATGGAACAGACCTCATTTGTTTTTCTTCTTCCTGATTTTTCGGAGACATAGTTAAAGATAGTTGGAAATGATCAGCCAAAGGAGTAGATGATGGTTTGGCATGAGACATATTACATCTGTCCAACACTTTGGCAATGTAGTTTATTTAAGACAATCTAAGTTCTCTTTTATTTCTATTTCTAAATATTTGCATCCCAATTATTCTTTTGGCTGGTCCGAGGTCTTTCATGGCAAAATGAAGAGCCAATTGTTGCTTTAGCTAAGCAATAATCTTAACACTAGTACCAGCAACTAACATATCATCAACATAGAGCAAAAGAATGACAAACTCACTGGTATTTAGCCTCTTGTAGTAAACACAAGGATCTAATTCGCATCGAATAAAGTTTTTATCAGTCATGAAGAGGTCAAATTTTAAATACCATTGTCTTGGAGCTTGCTTCAGCCCATACAAACTCTGCTTCAACTTGCAAAATAGATGCTCCTGACCTGGTTGAGGAAAGCCTTTAGGCTACTCCATGTATAAATTCTCATCAATATCTCCATGTAGGAAGATTATTTTCACATTGAGTTGCTCAAGTTCTAAATCCCAAACAGCTACCAAACCCAACACAACATGAATTATATTCATTTTGACAACTGGGGAAAAAATTTCATTAAAATTGATACCTTTTTGCTGATCAAACCCCTTGACAACTAATCTGGCCCTATACCAATTACTCCCTCCATCTTCATCTTTCAAATGATAAACCCATTTGTTCTTGAGAGGCTTTTGATTTGGAGGAAGAGGAACTAAATCCCAACTGTTATTGACTCTCAATGACTCCATTTCTTCATTCATGGCTGCCATCCAATTTTGTGCATTTTCATCCTTGCAAGCTTGTTTATATGTTTCCAGCTCTACATAATCATAGAGCAATAACTCATAATCTTCATATTTCATAGTTCTCCTCTTCTCACAGGTAGACCTCCTCAATTGTGGACCTTACTCTAGCTGTAAATTTGAATGCAGATTTAGTCTCTATAATAAATTTTGAACATCGTCAATATGTGATTGTAGAGGACCTTGTGGCAAACTCCCTTGTCTCTACACATTGCCCTGTGCACTTATAGTGCCCTATCTTCCTTGTTTCATTCTAGACAAATGCTTTGCTATGTCAACTAGCTGCGTATGACTTGTAGATGGCAGCGATTGGATATTAGGAGGCTGCGTGGGATTTAAGGAGCCACTTAAAGGCTGCAAACAAACAATAATTTCCTATGTTTGACTTTGGTTTTGTAGCGCTGACAATCCACTAGCTGCATGTGGTAAGAGGAGGGGTGGTTACTAGGATTAGAGAAAAGAAATTCATCCATAGTGGGCTGCGATTCATCTAGTGGAGGCAACGCATGACTTATATGCTATATATCATATGTGAAAGGCAGTGCTAATATGTGTGAGAGTTGCGTAGAAACAATGGAAGGCATACCAATAGAGGGAGGTGTAGGAAATGTGCATCCAACCAAAGGAAAAGTATTGATAAAAATAGGGGCCTCTGTGGTATAAAAATGATCAGATGTAACTAATGGTTGAGAGAAAGTAATGGTAGGTTGCTTTACCATTCCATTATCAAACAAGTCCACATCAACATAGTCCTACGGAGGTGAATTGCAAGGTTACAAAACTGGAAAATTCTTCTCATTAAACACAACTTGCGGCTATGGATTATGGTCTTTGCAACGAGATCCCAAAGATGAAAGATAAATTGATCTTCACCATAGCCAAGAAAAACACACATTTTTTATTTGAAATCTAACTTAGTTCTCTACTCTTTCGGAATGTGAACGAAGGCTTCACAGCCAAACACTTGCAAATGATTATAGGAAATTAGTTTTCCAAGTCATCTCTCCTCAGGAATGTCAAAATCCAGCTTGGACGATGGAGCTCGATTGATTAGATACACTGTAGTATTACATACCTCTTCCCAAAACTCTTTTCCCAATCTGGTATTGGAGAGCATGCATCTAGCTTTCTCAAGTATCATGAGATTGAACCTCTTAGTTGCATTGTTCTCCTGAGGTGTATAAGGGACAATCTTTATCCGTCGAATACCATGGTCTGCACAAAATGAATCAAAATTCAAAGAGTAATATTCTCCACCATTGTCTATTAGTAGGCATTTAATTTTATGCCCAATCTGATTTTCAATAGTAGCCTTAAAAATATTAAATTTTGAAAATACCTCAGATTTTCTACTCAACATATAAATCTAGATTTTTCGAGTGCAGTCATCAAGAAATGTAACAAAATAGTTAGCACCACCAAAAGAAGTTACCTCAGTCAGACTGAATATGTCGGAATGAACAAGTTCCAACGGAGTAGTTTTCTTGTCATGCCTCATTCACAAGAAGCTGGTCTGGGACTGTTTTCCATAAAGGCAATGTTCACATAATTCTAAATCAATGTAGGTGAGGCCTAGAAGATGATTACACTGAAGCATAACTTGAAGTCCTTTTTGGCTCATATGACTGAGCCTTTTGTGCCATATTTCAGACCCACTATCCATAGCCGACAAGGCAGCTCCCACTTCACTAAAACATTCCAAAATATAGAGATTACCTTGCTTCTTTCCTCTTACCATTACTAGAAGTCCCTTTTTAATTTTCCATGAATCAAGTGAAAATTTAACATTACAGCCATGTGCTATAAGATGACTAACTGAAATTAAATTCCTTTTTAACATGGGTACATATCTAACATCCATCAAAGTTAATTTGTCTCCATTTTTCAAATTCAATATTATATAACCTTTACCTAAGATGTCACATTCTTTATTGTCACCAAGAAATACCTTACTAAATATGCCTTCGTGAAAATTTGTGAAAGTTTTACGACATGAAGTGGCATGAAATGAGGCATCGGAATCAAGGACCCATGAATCTGCATTTGTGTAACTAGCTGATAAGACCAAAACACCATCACATGTAGTGTTTGCTTCATTATTTGTGCTCACTTTTCCTTGAGATTTCTTGTAGTTCCAGCAGTTCTTCATAGTGTGACCAGGTTTCCACAAAACCAACAAGCCCCATTTTTGCCCCGGGACTTTGATCGTGAACCAGATTGTGATCTTCTCTAGTTGTTGTATCTGGCTCTATCTTGGCTTCTTCCCCTATTTCTTGTACTTACAGCTATTACAGCATCACCGGAAGAGGGTTCTTAATTTTTTCTTCTCATGTCTTCACTGACAAGAGTGGCTGCAATGTCATCAAAAACTAATGTACTTTTGGCTATTACCAAAGTGCTCACAACCATCACAACACCTTCCCAGCTATTTGGTAAGGAACACAATAGCAAAATTGCTTTAATCTCAGGATCTAACTTTATACCCACCGAAGTCAATTAGGTAACTAAGGTGTTAAATTCATTCAAATGATTTAACATAACCCTACCTTCTTTCATTTTCAAGTTATATAATTTCTTCATAATAAATACCTTATTTGAAGTCGAAGCAATTGCATACATGTTGGAGAGCTTATCCCAAAACTCTTTCGTAGTATTCTCAGCCGAAACATTAAATAATACATTGCTGGACAACGAGAGAAATATAGTTGCCTTGGCTTTCATGTCCATTTTGTCCCAGTCTTCATCTGACATTGAACCTTTGCCTTTTGCTTTCCCCAGCAATGCAAGTGAGAGGTCTTGCTTGATTAGCAACGACTCCATTTGCACCTTCCATAGTCTGAAATTCTGCCCCGTGAACTTCTCAATCTTCCACTTGTCTGTATCATCCATGGTTTTGAAATTCTTCACCAATTTCAATCAACTTCAGAAGATGAGCTTCTAGACTGAGCTTCTAACCAGAGCTCTGATACCAATTGTTAGTTATAAAAAACATAGATCAGAAATGAAAGACAGAAAAAGGAGAACACCACACAAGAAAAATAGAACCCAATGTTTTAATGTGGTTCACCATATCTAATGGCTACGTCCACAAAAGATGTAGAGGATTCTCATTCATAAAACTTCATACAGAAATCTGCATTTCCACTTTTGTTACAACTCTATTCATTGTTAGCAGCACACACACAACTCCAATACATAAATATTCTCTTCTCTTAGAACACCAACCGTCTACTACAGATTGAATCATCGACCCACTAGAAAGGAATATTGCAGGCAAAGAAATGGTTGTTACAAGAAGGACGGTTACAGAGAATAGAAACAAAGTTTGTAGAAAGACAAAGTTGTAGTTACATTGGGCTTCACACAGCCACATGTCCAACAAGAAATACATAGAATAAAGTTTATGCTAATATGAAGCATCTTGGATGCAAACTTCTGAGTTGGCTAAGTATGGGATTTTTATTCCAAACTTGCCCAAATGTTCATGAGTGCAACCTCATGAAATATTTTTTTTACCCAGCATGTTTGATGTAGGAGCATCCAGGTGCACGTACAATCCTATGTCACAAAAGACAAGTTTATTTTGTAAGTTTTTGTTGTTTTTGTTGCTTTGTTGCAGTGTTTGGGTTTACTAGAAAATTCTCTTGATTTGGCCAAGTAAAGAGCAAATTTGGTTTGATATGAAACATTTTTTCGGCCATTCCCTCAGTTTGCAAACTTTTAAGTTTGTCAATTTGAAAGTTCGGCGATGGCTCTGTTCACCAATGCCTTCACCTCCCACTGATGGACTTGCACTTTTTCTCTTCTTTCAATCAAAGTTAGGTTTGCAAGTTTTGAAACTCACCTATTCACTTACGAAGGGCTTCGGTTTCCTTTTGGTTCGATAAATGATGAGTTGCCGATAGAAGAATGAAGGTAAAGGCAACTGTCACCGAAGAGGAAGATCTTTGAAGTGGTTCATGAAAAGTCGTCAGCACCAACATAAGAGTTCCATTTTTTCATTGTTTTTTGATGGATTATTCCTCCGAGAGAAAATGAGTGTCTAAGGTTCACAAAGTTCTGAAGTCACCGATGGGGTTCAAGATGAGTTCTCATCACTCACTCTTTACATAAGCTGAAGGTTTATGAAGGGATAATCTGCCGATGAAGGCTTTGAAAAAGGAAGACAACCAAGAGTTCGTGATAGTAAATTCTTGCCGATGGAGTGTTATATCGGTGTCTATTAAGTTTGTCAAAAAAAACTCATATGTGTCGATTTAATGTTTCTACATGTCCTTTGTTTTCCGATGGCTATTCTCATACCTAATAGATGAAAATTAGGGTCCGAGATGTGTTCTCATCGGTGATATGTTACATAATGCTATTAGCCGAAAGTATAAGGATGTTGGAAAAGGAGTTTGGTGTCATACAACAAAGCTATGAAATATTATTCCGGTTATTAAAATATCAGATAATGATATTTTCTTTCGGTGATGGTTTTGTTCCTATTCGAGAGCGGTTTTAGACCATTGAACTTCCTGGTAAACGGTTCAATTTTCTTACCGGGGAGTATATGAATGGTTGGGGTATTCTTTGTTGGGGTTCCAGTAGGATGAAGAATAAAAATGAGAGGAGGTGTTGAAGGTTCGGTTGGTTACTGTGGTTAAAGATCAACGTTGAGGGTACTGAGGGCATACACAGATGACTGGGTGTGTTAAGAAAATTATAATTTGAATTTGAATTGTACTCCTTAATTTGACGCTGCATATAAATAAAGATCTTTCAATTTAATTGTTATGTTGTGATTGTGGATATTGTATTTCATCAATCTCTGTGTTGTGTGTACATGAATATTGGTTGCTCATCCTGACTGTCTGGTAAGGCACTCAGGGTCAGTTCTGCACCAGCAATGGTTGAAGACTATTGAATAAGTGAACACTCATGGATAGGATAGTGAATATATTGTAAAGCATGTAAAGATAGTTGCATATAAATCCTAGTGAATTCATTATAAAGCATGTAAAGATAGGCGCATAGGATTTTAGTCCTGGGATTGGACATAGATTATGAAAATGTCTATCATAGAAAGTTGTATGATGGAAAATTTGTGGTTTTTAAAATACTCAATTTATCCTTAACCTTGAATCTACCACTCACATCTATTATCTATCACATTTGCTAAATTTGAGTAAAATCGTCATCACATAATGGAGGAAAAAATTCAAGTGATGAATAAACATTTTCAATAGAAGAAAATAGATTATATTTCTATAGATATCTTATCTGTTGAAGAAAAGGTGGGTTCTAATGTTAGTAAATGTAGGCCACTCAGAAAGCCCTAATTTGAATTGTAGGATCTTTTAACCTAGATTTGAAGGGTGGCTCATTTCCACAATGTTTTTCCGTATATATCAAACAATACAAGTTATTCTAGAGTATTTGGATAGATAGGCTTAGAATTGATAAAATTATGTGTTGAGAAAGACAAGTCATTCTAGAATATTTGGATAGATAGGTTCAAAATTGATAAATTTATGTGTTGAGAAAGATAAGTCATTCTAGAGTATTTGGATAGATAGGTTCAGAATTGATAAACTTATGTGTTGAGAATGATTTGATCTAAATGTAGGGGCAACTTTATAAAATGGTTTTAGGTTATTCTCTAAAATTTTGAGGACTCGCCAAATTCTCACCATGCAAAAAAAAAAAGGTTTTCTATGGGCATTTCAAAAGAATGGGTGAGCAGTACATAAGTTGTTTGGTTAGGTATAGGAGTAATATCAATCATGTTTCTACTTTCATAAATTCAAAAGTAAATATATTATTCTTATTATTGGCATATGTTCTTTATCATAAATTAGTGGTTAGAACAATTTACTTGTGAAATAAACATTAGCCAAGTATAATGAGACCTTTACACCCTCATGAAATAATGAATTAATTTTGTCTTATTTTCTAGGGGTGTATCACATATAACTTAGTCTACTACTTTACTAATTATATCCCAATTTCAATGAATCTTATCATGACATCTTCTTGCATTTTCATAACAATTGAATGAATTGTTGTAAAAGAAATATAATGTTTTTCTTTTAATAGATGATGTTTACATTCTATGATAGAATTGAAATCTAAACTCTATAATATGTGAGCTTAAAATTCTCATGGAATGGGAGTTTTCTCTATCTTTGAATATCAATGGGATAGGGTGGTCAAAGAATATAAATAAATAATGATGAAAATCAATTACTATAGTTTCAATGGGACATTGAAAAATTTACAACACTTTTATCAACTCAAGAATGTCTTATGTTTAATTTTGTCTTAAATTCCCACTCATATGGTCACTTCTGTGACACTTATTTTCTACATCTGTTCTTAAATATCATCCACTTCAAGAGTCAAGGGTAAATTTTGGCCAATAAAAATAGGACAAATATTTAACACTTTTTATTGTGAATGAGGTGTAAAATTACTATTGATTGTTTGACCATTGAAGTGGATGATATTTAAGTAGAGTGATTCTCTACACCACCCAACTTCCACCCCGTTGGACCGCCTATAAATGAAGCTTTGAAGCAGGAAGAGAGGAGAAGATAGGGCAATTGATAAAGAATGGAAAAAGGTTGTGGACGCTGTTAATGCTAAGGGCGGTATCGGTTTTTGCTAGCTCTGGCGCACCGTTAGGGCATCATACAGAGGTTCCCACATTTTTCAATTAACATTGCTCGTTTAATGCCTCTATTTTTTTCTATATGCATTTGTTTAAAGTTTATAGATATATTTTTCCATGCCCAACGGGGAAGCTACCCGCTCTCGTGTCATCGACAACAAAGGCAATATCAGAGAAATGGAGTATCTTGATGCCAGGCAACTCCGAGGCCACTACCTCCCCAGCGCACGGTTACCTGATCAACGAGTTCCTTGAACTATAGCGTAGACAACTACGATGGGTCCCTGCACAAAAGATGTCGCTTTGAAGTGGACTCTCGTGGATGCGTTGGTGGGGGAGATCAGTGCCGGACGCAGCGCCGTAAGATTATCATATATTTTGGTGTGAGATATTTAACTTTTATAGCTCTATTATGAACTATTCTATGCATCACTAAAATATTTAATCTAAGCTATATAAAGTTTACCTCAATATATATTGTCTTGCATAAACATTTATTGCATTGTATACATTCTACACTAAATCTGAATCCCCAGCTTTCTGGTCACTATTGTCTACTACTAGTATTGCTTTGGAAGAAGCTTTTCCCAAGGCTTGAGTAGGTTCTCTTTTGTAAGTATAAGACCAAGACATGGGCAAGAAAACAACGAAGTTCATGATATTGAGAACTAAAAGAAGAGCATAAAAGTAATCGAGCCGTGAGTCATTCAGGTTATCCAGTACCCAACTTTTGTGTCCGTGTCTTCCAGTAATGTGGGTCACAACTGTTAGAATAGCACTGCTGAGAAAGGAACCAACTCCTTGAGAGGCAATATACATTGCATTTCCCAAACTTCGCATACTCTCTGGAGCTTGATCATAAAAGAACTCCAGTTTACCTGCTTCCACCAGGGCTTCTGCTATTCCCATTAAAACTAACTGTGGAATAAGAATGAAGAAAGTTACAGGAACAAATGCATCCATATCATCTGCAATTCCATGGCTTTGAATTACATCTAACCTTACAATTTCTGTTACAACAGCCGCTACCATAGCAATACTCTGGACTATCATACCCACCCCAATCCGCTGTAGTATAGTTATGCCTCGTGGGTTTCCTGTGAATCTTCTGAAAAGGGGGATTAAAAGGCGGTCATAGACTGGTATAGTTAATAGCATTGATATATGAACAAAAACACCAATACTTCCAGGGGGAATTTCAAAGTTACTGCCCACATTGCCTATCCACTGTCATTGCCTGCTTGATGAAGAACGTTGAGCCTTGTACTGGGAAATATGACTGTCAGCCAAATGGGAAGAATTCGTATCACCAGCTTTGTCTCCTCTACATCTGTCACAGAGCAGGGATTTGAATGCCTCGAATTTAAGACTGCTGCTTTATCTAGAATTCTGCCATACACAAATCAAACTATCATGAAGCCTTTTCACATCCTTCATTTGATGGGCATTCTGGTGGTTTCAAAGACTTCAATGAAACTGCAAGGGTCAAAATCCCCATTCCCTGCACCAAAATCAACGTGAAAATTACCATCACAATATAAATTGTATACTTTACAGCTGGTACATTGTGGTCAAATTAAAATCGACACAATACCTATTTACTTGGAAATGATGTGTCTAAACTGTTTCCTTTATTACTCCCAATATTGACCACATTGAAAAAAAACTCATAATCAATAATTACCAGGATATAGATACATAAAAAGGCTGCAAATGGCCAAAAGCGTCCCAAATATGTATCAGCAACGTATGCTCCAAGCAAGGGCGTAAGAGAAAGTGTGCCATTCCAGTTGCTGACATTATTGGAGGAGGAGACAGTGCCTTCATGCAGTTTGGTCGTCAGATACACCACTAAATTTGCCCAAACGCCAGCGAAACCCACTTTTTCAGCAAATTCGGAGACTATATACAGAAAATCAGAAACCATTAATTTGTTTAGAGAAATGAAGACATAAATTACAAAAAGTTGGAGGTGGGAATGTTTATACCAATAATTAGAGAACAAGCTCTCCACTCTCCAGTCTTTTCTCTTACAGTAAGTCTTCCTTTCCAATCAACTGAGCGGTCAGAAACAAATTCTTCCGCTTCATTACTCATGAGTAGCTTGTATTCAGCCATTTTTAATCGTTGAGACTAGACAGGATCATGCCTCTCTATGTAATTCACATTGCATTCTCGGTGAGATTTCACATCACTACCTACAATTTAAGATGCTTCAAACGTGGCTTTTTTGTATTTTTTGAAATGTTATGTACAGCCGAATTTATATCTTTTGGACCGAATATAAGATGAAACTAAAACATATATGAAAGACAAAATATATTTGAGTTGGTACCTACAAACTATATATAAAATATATAGTTTATTCCAGTTTAGCATCCTAAAGGCAGTTGGTACATACGCACTATATATAAAATATATAGTTTATTCCAGTTTAGCATCCTAAAGTCAATTGGTACCTACGCACTTCATAACTATTAATAAGAAACAAAGATAAAAAAATGGAACATATATTCAGCTTGGCTAGATGGAAATCTGGTCGACAGCTGGGGAATCTAGATAATGCATGCAACCTTAAAATTTTAGAATTTATGACCCAAGGTTGGGTCACTCGGTCTCACTGTCGTTTTAGATAGTTCATGTAGTGGGTTCAACTCCTACTTACAACGGTTTAACCTGTGATGCACAACTTACAAACTTATACCTTGCCGACTGACTCTCAAAATAAATAATTTTTGAGAATCACTGAAACTCCCTTATTGCGAATATATGAACTATGATGTAATAGAAATACAAAAAAGCTTACAAACTAGACTATGTTTAATGGGTAACACAATTTTTAAAATCGCGGAAAAGATAACAATGATATACATTTTTTTAACATTTGACTGCAAATATAGATGATGTTTAAATCCAATACATATAAATTATACCTGTTGCTTAACCAATGAACACAATACAAATGGAACCGTTCCTCTTATTTGCTCACTTACCTGGCAAGAAAAAGCCAATCTTGTATAAATGTGTATCCAGGCAAGGAATAGCAGAGGATCTAGCTTATATGCTTTCTACAGATATGAGTCAAATCATCAGTCGTATACATTATTTGGGTATATGCTCTTTGTTTTGTATGTGTATGCGTTGAAAATGAAAATGTCACATTTTCTAATTCGTCTGTAGTTTATTATTATTCGTATCATACCAATTAATACACGTCAATACTAGTTTAAACAAATGCATATATAGTTTCTTTACAGGATAGCAATTGAGTGCAGTAATATATATTGGCCATATTGTCTGTGACCGCTTATTATTTGGGTATTGTTTGTTGAGTTGCTTTGAACTCTAATTTTATCTAACTTATATTTCAACTTTTAAAAAAGTAATCAAATACGGTGTTGTTGTTGACTTTATTCCAATATATATTAATGCATGTGATCACGAGAGAAATATCTTATAATGGTGTTTACCTTGCATTCATCGATTTACATAACTGTCAAGCAATAAGGTATGTATATCGATGCCTGTGATCATGAGAGACATAATTATACTACGGGTCATCTAGGATGTCGATTTCGATGTAAATGATCGAGGGAACAATGTCGAGGAAACTAGCAAGTTGTAAACCATTGAGGATAGTCTTGTAATAGTTATTTAAAGACTATTTCACTCACTAATACAACAAATTCACCCTATAGTATGATAAACTTTATAATAAATTATTAATACATAATTTAATCTACAAGAACAGTTCCTGTTAACATTTAAACAGTATTAGTGTATATTTTACCTTACATGGGTAAAATACATGTGTCGTAAGCCTATTTAGGTGGGTTGTGTGGTGACTTGGAGAGTTTGACACAACTCTTCAAGATATGCGTCGCCACTCTTATGCCACATGGTGGAAACCTTCTTCCACCTCTAGTCGAGCGTTGAAGTCAACTTCTAAGTCGAGTCAACCTCTCTCATCTATATGTACTTGCTATTGTGCATAGTTTATCTATTGAAATTTTATTGATTTCACTCCAATTTGATACTAACATTTGTTTGTCGAAGTAGTCCAAACTATAGTAGAGATTGGAGTGGACATTCAAGGGTTTCAAGGGCCGTGCCCTACCTTGTTTAAGGTGTTGGCTCTATTGAAAGTTGTCAGCTTGTGAGGATAGGTTGCAAGCCTCTTTGAAGAAAGACCACAGGCGTCAAGACAAGGGACGAACACCTTTTTTGAAGGCACATCAACCAAGTCTCTATTAAAGGCATTTATTTCTTCTATTGTTCGACTACAAACCACTTGTGGATAATCCACCCCTGAGATATGACATGTTTTCAAATATGGCATGTTTTCAAATATTTAATTTTTTATTCGACTTGTTTTTCTATTTATTAATTAATTTATGAGAAAACTAGTCCATAAACTTGAAATGATAGGTTTTTATTTTTTTAATAACTTTTAATTTTTAAAGTCTTTTTAGAAAAAAAAATTATGTGTCATCAGTCTACACATCATTCTTTATATAATAAAAAAATTATTTTATGATTAGTTTAGCTCAAATTATGTTGATCGTAAATGAGGGGTTTTCAAAAACAACAATTAGGGCCAATAAAAAATTAATAAAAAAATTATTAAAAAATATCCTCATCAAACTTCACTATAATACAGATCTTTCACCAAAAGGATTTAAAAAAATACTTTAATGTAGGTCAAATTATGTTGGTCGTACATGTGCATGTGGTATGGTCCTAAAAAAGTAACTTTTAAAAAGTAGTTTTTGTACAAGCCTATGAAAAATTAGTTTGTACCATTTAAGTATTAGAATAAATTACATATTTGAAAACTAGATTCAAAATGCTACATTTCATTATACTAGGCTTTCTTAAGATTTTATGTGTAAGTCCTTCAAATTTTGACTCCAACTGTGACAAACTTTAATTTTCAAGGAAAACACTTCCACATTTTAGCCAAAAAGTGGACTCAACTTCTTGCACACACCCAATGCATCGATAGAATCCAAAGGCGCATCGACAGAGACCGTAGGTCCGTCAACAAAGACCACAGGTGCATAGTTAGATACCACAGGTGCGCCGTCATAGACCAAAAGTGCTAATTTATAGACCGTTTTGTGTCAATGAAACCTGTCAAAATAGAATATCATATTTGACAAAAAATGAAAAGTGATTGACAAACAATTATCCAAAGGTCCTGGATGTCTGATCCGATCAAGCAGTAGCTACAAACTATCACACAAACCAAAAGCACACCATTTTTAACCACAAGCGTGGATCTGGAGAAAGTATCTAAAAACCTACAAATAAAGCCTAATTCAAACTCTACAAAATAGATATTAGATGATTGACAAGAGAGATCTGAGCGTTAGCAATCTACAGAAATAAAATCTTACCAGAAAACTTAAAAAATCATCACTTTAATATGAAGCAAAACAAGAGCTAGGCTAAAATCATAAACATGGGTGCATTGACAGTGACTAGAGGCATGCCAAAAGTGACCAAAAGCATGCTTCCTTATGCCATAGGTGCACTGACCTAAACCACAAGCATGGATATGCAATCAAAGGCACATTTCTGTACCTGCAACACAAAACTGACATAATTTCCTTTGAAAAAGATGATTAAAAGGATGTGGGTCCCACCAGGTGTGCTAGAAATGTATGCAAAAAATTGACCCAAGGACAATGGAAGATAATGCAAGTAAACCAAAACCCTAACCTCCAATCAAACCCTCACACTTAGATAGAATGAAGTAGAATGCACCCTACTTCTACTACCTTTGTTCTCTATGATGAAATATGCATTGTGGACTGCCTACAAAAACATGCATAATCTAGACATGAAATGGCTATAATGAAGACAATGATAAAAGCGATGTCATATACTTGCATATGAAAGAGGTTCTTGTGATGTGATGTGACGAGCTCCATTTATAAAGAGTTGAATGATGAATGGATGGCTAAGATTAAAAGATGAATAGTGTGATGTGGAGGGCTAAGATTAAGTGATGGTTGGACTTGTAGTCATGTGACAAGTGTCTCATGAGGGTTGAATGAGATGAATAAAGTCAAGAGGCTTCCATGTAATAAGGATTTCTAGAAGCTTCTAGTCATGTCAAGATAGAGGCAAATGTAGGATAACTAAATAAATCTTTAATTTGTTTAATTAATTTGGATGTTGGAGAAAAAGTGGGAATTAATTAAATAAATATATTTTATTTAATTAATTTATAAGGAAAATGAATGAAATAAAATAAATAAAATATCATTTATTTATTTTATTATAAGAAAAGTGGATAAATGAAGAAAACAATTAATTAAGGGTAAATGAATTAAATAATAAAAAATATTTAATTAATTTAGAAGACATGTTAAGATGTGTAGTGATTTTAGGAGTGTGTTGAAAATGAAGGTGAACATATGGTCATTTTCAAGTGTCCATAGTTTCCATCTAGACATTGGAAGAAAAAATTGAATTGCCTTGAGGGCCACATCCAAGGGAAAATGAGAATGTGTTGTAGGCATATCATCAAAATGCAATAGGAAAGTCATTGCATTCCATGTATTAAAGGTTCACCACCAAATGAACATGTAGATCCATTAATAAGTTACCAACATGGATTATAAGACACCTCAATGTAACCTTGGGATGGCTATTATTAAAGGCACTTGGTGGCAAGTTGGGATTCACCTAAACTATTAATGTAGACTACCAAGAATTTATATTGAAACTTGAACTAGAAGCACCAATAGGACAACACCATGCACATGAACACACCTTCGATATAATTTTGAAACCCACATGACTCAAGGGGCATGATGAATACTAAATTGATAATATAAAAGTAGTGCTAACAAAGGTTTTGTGTTGTGTACCTAGGGATATGATATAATAATATATAGTTTTAAGGATATTCCAACATGTGGCACACATCCCTTAAGTTAGTTATATTGGGTCATGAATTATATTATCTTACAACATGCTAGGCTTTAGCTATTTGATTACAAACTAAAAAATTTGAAAGATATTGCAAAACAATACACAAACCTAACTCCCATCTTGAATCACCCATTTCAATTACCCTAAACTACCTTCAAATTATTGTGAATGATGTTTATATAGTAGCTTCTATCCTTTGGAATGATCTTAGTTAGTCATAAGGTAGGACAAAACTCAATTCCTTGTAAAATGTGTACTTGACCAAATGTGTAGATGAATATCATAAAATTGATGAATCTTGATCTGGTTCACACCATAAGATCTCTTAGGCCTAATGTAACATATAATGTATTCCATTTTTATTGCAAGCTTTGAAATTTTTTCAAAGTCTCAAATAATGAACCCAAGTATTGTTCAATTATGCTCAGTAGTGATTCAATAGTGAACAAATCCTTTGTGGTCACCCAAATCTTTTAAAAGTTGGATAGGGTTTTATTAGCTTCAAGTAGATCATTTGTTTCCAACTGCATGATGAAATATGCAACTATAGTGAATTCTACTAGGGTTAATGTTGACTAACTAATGTCTCAAATGCTACTAAAAACCTATAAAAAATGAAAAAATAAAAGATAATATTTTTAAGTGATGCAAAAGTGCTCTTAAACATCTTAGAATGTTATTAAATTAGACACCCAAGGTAAATGATTTGTGAGCAATAAATTTCTTGCAAATAAGGGCTAAGTGATAGAATCACTCTTTCGGTTGGTGACCAACCTTGGCACACCATCAACACATGGATAGGCTTTTGGGATGAACCAAAATGTTGCTTCTTGTTCCACCTCTACTAGTCTTGAATAAGGAACTAATACATACTCCAATTTCCACATTTTTGCCTACACGTGCAATTATCTTCAAGTGTTCTTTCATCTTTCACTTCAATATTCTACAAATAAATCTTTTCCAACAATCTAATCTTCTTTTTGTATATATCTAAACCTATATCATTCTCAACTCATGCCATTTAATGTCATTCTAAATTTTCTCCTTTGTTTTATTCCACTTTCTCCTTTTTCTATCATCTTCTTCATCTATAGTATCTAATTTTCTCATTCTTCCTTATTATCTCATTCTATTATGCTACTCCATTCCATTTGTAGTTAGGGCATGTGCACTAAGATGGGGGGACCAACAAGTGGCCAACCCATAATTTGAAGCAAAATTTGACATAATGTGAGTGTGTTATAACTCTCTAGCATTATGGCCCGAGATGGCTCAGAAATCCTAAGCCATAAAGGAAGCATGTTGTAACATGATTGCATTATAACACACTCATGTTATTTATTTCTTCATTAAAAAAAAGCAATAACTCTTGTTTTTTAGTTTGTAATGCACATGCATTATAACATGCTTGTGTTTCATTTAAACTTGCCTTGAAATCCCACCCCTAGGCTTGGATTTGGCTTGAATATCTAAGTCAAAGAGTTGGGCCTATATGGAAGGTTCCTAAAGACATGTTTTCAATAAAACATAAAAAAAAAACTAAATCTCGAGTGTGTTCTCCACTAGGTTTACACATTTTTCAATGTTAATATGAAAAAAGTTAGGATGACTTCAAGTTTTTTATTAGCTTTCTAACCATGTATTTGTTCTAAAATATGAAAAAATTAAGGTTTGCATCTTCAATTATTTTTTCTAGTGTCATCTTTTTTTGTGAAAAACCTATGTATAGTATTTTTGGTGTCTTTTTTATTTGGTCATCCAAATAATTTGAAACAAATTACATTTTTACAGTCTAGACTCTATTCTATACACATTCAAAAAAAAAAAAGTTTTGATTAATTTTGAAAAAAAATTAGGGGGGAGC
Organism: Cunninghamia lanceolata; assembly: GCA_027924645.1. Lineage (NCBI taxonomy): Eukaryota > Viridiplantae > Streptophyta > Pinopsida > Cupressales > Cupressaceae > Cunninghamia > Cunninghamia lanceolata. The sequence goes on from BSBN01000233.1 coordinate 1,202,479, forward strand.
ATGCTCAAACTTTTATTTTTCAAGATGTGTCCACTTTGAAAATTCATAAAACATCATATATTCGTTAAAAAATTAGTAGAAAAATCAAGCATAAACTACATGATGTTTGCTAATTTTTCACCAAAACATTTTTTTAAATACTTAAAAAAACTCAAGATTTTAGAGGGGGCACAGCAGATGCTACGCTATATTTTTCTGACAAAAATAGGAGCACTTTGTATGCTCCCCCTATTTGAACCTCTTAATCTCCACCATTTTTAAAAAAAGTTAGTAGTTTAGAAACTAGATTTTGAGTACTATGAATCTTGTTCTTCTCACATCTTCAATTTTTGAGTGTGGCTATCTTCAATTTCACATCCAAGATTAGTTTTTATAGATTTTAGAATAAATTGGCCACTTTTGACCCCCTTTTGGTCCCCCGTTTCCATGCACAAACCTATTAGTACTTCTATTCTTATACCAAAATTGCCTACCATGTACACCCAAGTTTTGCTATTTTCTAAATCTATACACTTTATATTGCTATCCCAAACACAACTACTATGTGTATACTATCATCCTTTTGAGATCTCACAACCACTATATATTTTTCTATTCCACATCTACCACAAGGTTTTATATCATCTTTTCCTTCACATTCACTTGTAGCAAGAATGGGCATAGATCGAAGAAAATGATAATAAATCTAGACAAGATTCAGCAAGAGGAAAATAATGGAGGAGAAGAAGGGGCATCTGAAGATCAACAACAAAATGCTACTCATGATTTGGATAAGCCTATAGATCTTCCCCACCCATAAACAACATAAGCAATGCTAATGAAGAGGAGGAGTTCACTAAGTATCAGGAAGTTCTAACAACCTTCTATGAAGAAGAAGAGTGTAGAGACGAAACAACACCTTTTAACGATGGGACAAAAGAAGCATTAGAAATGGCTAACCTTCACCTTAGATGTAATTCTGGAGGAAGTAATAGAAAAAGTGAGCAATGACATATGTGATGATATAGTAGAGGAAGTACTTTAAGAGAACGGAGATGAAGAGGAGTGACCTATCCTGGGAATTTCTCAATCAGTACTAGAAATGAAGATGGACAAGACCACACCAGCTTCATCTAGAAAGAGCTTGCATTTAAAAAATAATAAGACATAAGTAGAAGTTGCAGTGAGAATACAAACCACCGTTGACAAGGCTTTAAGGAATAAGAGAGTGGAAAACTCTCCTCAGGGATAATGGGATTCCTAACATTGAATGTTAGGGGCAAAAGTGCCCCTCACAAAATATGACTCATCAAAAGTCAAATTCATGAGGCGAAAGCTGATATAAAACTCTACAAGAAACAACATTCTCATCAGAACATGGACAAAAAATCATCAAACAATGGAATATATGGGAAGCAATGATGTTTCTAGCATGTAGAGCTTCAAGGGAATTGGCAATACTATGGCATAAACATCTTCCACATATAAAGATCATATCTACAATAAAGAAGTAGATACTGGGTAAGTTACCCAAACTTCTTCATTCTAAAGACTTATGGATTTTTTGGGTGTATGGCCCAATAGGCACAATTCAAAAATTCAACTTGTTGAAACACTTTGGTCAACTTCTAAAACTGTTAAAAAAATGAGGTGGTCATCCTTGGAGGGGATTTAAATGCAGTGGCTTTTAATGATGATAAATCAGGAGGAACATCACATCCTTCTAAAGCGAAGATTAATTTTAAGGAATTCATTGAGAGTAATAACCTTATAGATTGTTTGCCAAAAAATGGGAAGTATACATGGACTAACAGAAGAAAATATTTCCTCAAGATAGAAAAAAGACTAGATATATAATTTATCACCATTCAATGCCTTCAAGACAATTGGGAATGCATAGCAACTATTCTTCCCTAGAGTGGCTTTGATCATTTCTGAATAAGCCTCAAGGTAGGCAAAGAGATCATCCCTAAAAAATATTTCAAATTTCAAGACATGTGGTTCAGATATGCAAATTTTCTCCCTTGAATGCACAAATGGTGGCACTCGACTCCTTTTATACAAGGCTCAAGGATGTATCAATTGGCTTATAAAATGAACCATGTGAAGAGAAAAATAATTGAATAGAACCAATCACAATTCAAGAACATATTCAAAGAAAAAAATAGAATCCAAGAGGAATTGACCATCATATCTTCAAAGATAATTCAGTTGGGGATGAATGAAGAGAGGTATAATAAGGAGAAATGCCTAAGGAACCAACTAGAGGAAATTTTATCTAGAGAAGAAGTATTTTGGCGAGAAAAATCTAGAGAAACTTGGTTAAATGGGGGGAGATAGGAATATGGATTTTTTCACTTATCTACAAAAATTAAACGAGCTGCAAACTCCATACACAACATCAGAAAAAGTAATGGAGAAGTGACCAGACATATTAAAGAAATACATCAAGAGGCAGTAAGATTCTTCAAAAACATTCTCAAACAAGATGGAACTTCTACATTCACCAACAACCTAGATTGTAACATTCCCAAATTAGTTTTAGATGAGAAAAATGAGATGTTGATGAAGGAATTTACAATTGAGGAGATCCAATATGTAGTATTCTTGATGCCAAAAGATAAAGCACATGGACCTGATGGGGTTATAGGTAATTTTTTCCAAAATTGTTGGGAAACAATTGCCAGAGATGTCTTTCTAGAAGTTAAAGAATCCAATAAATTTAAAAATATCCTTATGAAAATGAAGAAAACAAGCATAATTCTAATCCCCAAGGTAAAAACTTCATCCTCCTTAGAAGAATTTAGGCTAATTTCACTGTGCAATTATATTTATAATATCATCACCAAGGCAACAACTGTAAGGTTATCTTAGACAATCCCACCCCAACTAATTTTAGAAAAAAAAGGGGGCTTTGTCCTAGGAAGAGACATAAATAAAGGTGCTATAGTGAATCATGAAATCCTCCATTCAATAAGGGAAAACAAAATTCTAACCATGGTAATCAAGCTAGACATGGAAAAAGAATATGATAGAGTGAACTGGGGGTTCTTACTTGGTATACTAGAAAACATTGGCTTCTCTAGCCAATGGTGAAAGTGGATAACAACTTGCATATCAAGAACAAAGTTTATAGGAATGGTAAATGGAAAGGAGACGGGCTCATTTGAATCCTCTAGGGGTTTATGCCAGGGGACCCGTTATCACCTTATCTCTTCATTTTGATGGTGGAAGCACTAACATAGGCAATCATGGGGGTGATCAAAAGACACATTTGGAGGGGCATCTAATTGAAGAACATGAGTGATTCCTTTACCCATGCATTATTTGCAAATGACACAATTTTCTTTGGTCAAGCAACAATTTTAGAAGCAAAAGTAATCAAATCAACAATTGATAGATATTGCAGGGCTTCAAGTCAGGAAATAAATCTAGGGAAATCTAAGGTCTTTTTATGTCATTCAAATTCTGAAACGCAAAAATGGATTTCCAAATTACTAAATTATAAAATAGAGTCCCTACCAAATAAATATTTAAGAATCTCAATGTTCAATGGAAGATGCAAGAAGGAACTTTGGAAGGCTGTCTTGTTTAATATACAAAGTAAAATATGATCATGGAAAGGAAGATGGCTAACATTGGTCGGAAGATTAACAATGGATAAAGTAGTACTGGCAACTATCCCAATATATATGATATTAAATTTGAAAATCCTAGAAGTCATTCTTTTAGAGATGGAGAAACTATTTTGACAATTCCTATAACAAGGAAATACGGACAAAAAAATACACCTCATAGCATGGGAAAAAATATGCAAGCCAAAACATATGGGTGGAGCTTGTCTACTCAGTTTAAACTTACAGAACCAAGACTTGGGTGCCAAACTAGCTTGGAACATGTACAAGAAGCCTCATGCTAGATGGGTTAAATTGATACAATCTAAATATTTAGATACCATGGATAGGGAGAGGATCTTCACAACAGAAAATCCCCTAAGAGGATCAAGCATTTGGAATTTTCTCTTAAACAGCGGGAAGGTACTACTGCCTCACCTTACATGGATAATACACAATGTTGCCAAAGAAATTTTTTGGGATGATTCATGGAATGGGTGGCCAAAACATTGTTCGAGAAAAGAACTAAGAGAAGCATAGGTATATCTAAAACAACATTGGGGAGAAACAGTGCAAGCATAATTTCCAATCATATCAAAGAAATATACCAGAAAAGGTTTGATGGAGAAGCTTTAAAATTTGTAATTTCTTCTTGGCTCAAAAAAGAATTTTATAGGATATACTGGAGTCACAAACATTGTTCTTATCAAATTAGGAGGATGAAATTATATGATCTGTAGATAATTCAGAGGCTTATTCAGTGAAGCAGGGATACAAATGCCTAACACATTCTACAAAGCCAAAATGACCACATAATCATTGTTGAAATCATGCTATTCTTCATAAAGTAGTAGCATTTACATGGCTAGCCCTAAACAAGAAAATTCTATTAGGGAACGATTACACAAACTAAACATACATGCACAAATTTTAAATGTGTATTGTATGGAGAACAACAGGAAAACATTTATCACCTCCTACTTCATTACCCTTTCAACATGGAATGTTGGCACTAGCATTTTAATTGCCCAAATTGGTCTTCTCCTCTCCTAAGTTTAGTATTAGAATTCTTTGAAAGTTAGTCAATTTTATACACAGACTCAACATTCATCTGCTTGTGGGAGGTAAGCCCGTCCATGGTCATATGGCACATATGGAATGAATGAAATTTCTGCATTTTTAGGAAAACCATCACAACCATGGGGAAGGTGTTTGAAAATTTAGAGAAATCAATATCAGCAGTAACAATGACAAAGGCAAGGAAATCATCAAGAAAAGATACAAAATTCACAAGCTGGGACAATTTGGTTATAAAAAATTGGAAATTCCTAAATTTCACATTCAGTAATGTGTCAAACTAGGGCAATTCAATGAAGGTTAATAGGAGGAAAGTGAGATGGACACCTCCACCCCCCACTTAGTCAAATTAAATCTTGAGGGGGCTTGCAGGGGAAATCCAGGAACATCAAGCATAGGTTGTATTCTCTGAGATCATAAGGGACAACTGATATTGGCCAAAACTTCCAAAATTCTAGAAGGAACAAATAATGAAGCAGAAGCTTGGGCGATCCTCCATGGACTACAATTAGTAGTTGAGAACAAGTGGACTAACCTGTGGATTGAAGGGGACTCCCTCAACATTATAAATGCAATTAAAGCCAAGCACATAGAAAATTAGAGAATCAATTACATTATACAACAAGCTCTGAATCAGCTAGATCAATTGCATTCATATCGGATCACACATTGCTGCATTCGTATTGGATCACACATTGCTACAAAGAGGGGAACATGGTGGCAGATGTGTTAGAAAATAGAGCAATCCACTAGTCGGCCAAAGAGGAGCTTTTTAATCCACGTAAAAAAGATCTGCCACATTAGCTCATCAAGTGGATCCAAGAGGACATGCAACCTTTAAGTCAATGGGCTTCAAGAGAACTAATAAATACCAAATAGGTGAATCCAACTTGAATGGATAGGTAAAGAGTAAGCCATTGAGAATTACCTTAATTATATGATCACACAATGCAAAGGGCCACAGAAAGGGTAAATCAACATGAATATCTACAAATAATTACTCTTTTAATTGTTAAAGTTAGATCAAGTTCCATCATTCATTCCATAGCAATGGAATTTAATAACGATGATCTTCATATTAGCAAGGCAGATCCTTTAATGGTCCTCAGCATAAGCACTTCATTCAATTTTGCATTCAATTGTATGCAGAGGGGTATGGGGGTTCATCTAAGGCACAATTTTTTAATTAAGTAACATCAGAATTAATGAAAAGTCTATTTCAAGGGAGTAAAGATACATTTCAGGATATGTTAAGCCAACTTATCGCCGTAGACATTGATGAAAGTGCTCCAATCAAATGAATTTCATCTCACACCCAAAAAGAGATGGTGGTTGAATGTATTAAATATCTACCACTAGGAAATAGGCTGGAGGAGTACAGAATATAATCCCTAAAATCTATACTTATAGAAGTGACGAGAAGTGTAGTGTATCTTGTTGGTGTTTTCCAACTTCAATTCTATACTTTTTGTTGTTTGAGTTTTGCAGGTTTGCATGTATACCACAATGGAAGGCTATCCCTACAACTTCTATTTCAACCTACCACTCATGGAATGGAAACCATCAATGGAGGGGCATTATTCAATCATAAAGTTCCAGATGGTTTTTGATACTGAATGTGCTAATTTAGAATCACAATAAGGACCATCATAGAGAACATGTTATTGCAGGCATCTCAGAATGAACATATATATTCCAATGTGGCCTTCATATTTCTCTCAAATGTTTATGATCTGGTACATGACCCAAACTATGTGGTATCAAAATTACCTTGGCCTTTCTAAAGCAACATATTTTCAACACAAATACGTGACAAGAAGGCCTTGACGGATATAAGATCACAGAGGGCGCAACATCAGTGGGGGGTTTGTTCACCATGGAGCAACTCAGACAATCACGGGAGATGAAGGAGGGCCTACGCAGCGGCAACGTCAGAATATTGAACGCCAAACATGAGAAGTACTAGTTTTATCTACTGATGGGTTTGGCCGAAAAGGCGCGAGAGATTTTTGATGCCATCAACTTCATCAGAGGCCACTACCCAGATAGAGCCCCTAGACTAGCATCAATGGTGTTACTCATGATGTTCCCACCATTGGAACCTCCTTCAACAGATGAAGATTGATCGTTGGTACTATTATTGAATAGTAGTAGGAGAATTTTTTATTGCATATGAAAATCTTTAGTTTTTTGGTATAGTTTTTTATATGCTTTTAGAGTCATAGGTGGCTCCATATCATGATATGTAATTTTACTAAGACTAGATGAATGTAGCTATCTAATCCATATAGGGCCAACTGATGGAAATATGTAATCTTTTCTGCGCCAATGGTCTGGGTGAATATATCAACTTAAAAAAAAATGACATTAGTTACAATTTTATCCTACATGTCATAAAGAAGATAGGTCCATTAAGGAGTAATATATTTTTTTGTCTCTCTTTAGTGTTATTTTAACTTGCATTTTTATGAGCTTTATGTATTATCTTAAAAAAAGAGATAATTATAAAATTCTTGGGTATAAAAGCACCTACCTGTAATGGGTGGATATCGCCTTAATAAACTATATGTGGCTATCGCCCTAATAAACTATATGTGGCTATCGCCCTAATGAACTATCTAGGGAGAAAGCCTAGAAAAGATAGTGTTCATGATCAAATCTACACCAACATGGAAAATTTCATAGGCATGGGATGTGAGTTATGAAATAACCTTCATGATTCTAAAGCTAGCTTTTCATACAATGTTCAATAAGTTCTTCGAAATAAAAGAAAGGAAAAGGGAAGAAATACTGAAAATAAAGTTAGCCTAAAGTGATATGCCATATTTTGAAAATTATTACTAACTTCAGATTTGTACAAGATTTGACAACTGCTCAAATTGTGACAATAAATTACTATAACAAAGGGCATTACAATGCATGATTATTAACCAATAACAAATTATTAATCATCAAATAGGCAAATAAAGGTAGATGAATCAGAATATAACTATGAAAAAAAATCTTATACAAACAAATATTTGGCACAGAAAAACAACGTCCCATTCATTGTTGAATTCAGAATAAATAACATGAAAGGCCAAAAGGCACAATGAATCAATATTTGATAAGTTCTTAGAAATTCCCAAAAGGCCTAAGCCTGTTAAAAAAATCCTCCTTCTCTTGAATGAATAATTACCTATTTTTTTAAGAGAAGAAAAAGAAAATTGAGAGAAGTGGAAGAAAATATTCCCCCTCAAAAGAATCATGGCCAATAATCTCCCTTATTTGATTTCTTTCTTTGTTTAATAAAACCCTTTATGTGCGCCATTCTCGCTGCCTTGATCTCTGCTTTCTAATCCTTCTTCCATAAAAAAAAAAAACTCTAGATCTTTATGCATGGAGTCACCTCTATCTATTTGCCCCTCTTCATTCTTGTGAACTTTTTGTTTTATTCCTTGTAGCTTTACATTTTATATGGCATGCTTAAAGCTCTTGTATCCTCTTATCACCATAACTTGGCTTTTTATGGTTTCCTTTGATCATGGGCTCATAAAAAGCCATGTAATCTTTTTATAAATATCTCCTTCCTCTTAAAACTCTTGAGACCACCTTTGTTTATCACACCTCCTTTTATGAATGGTTTTTACTCTCTTTAAAATGATTTTTAAATAAAATCAATTTAAAGCTTTAAACTTAGTGGAGATAAAAGGGAAGTTTAATAAACTAAAGCTTATTTAACTCCAGCCCCACATGCCAATTCAGCCTAAAAAGAACCAATGGCACATTAATAAAACAAAGTACTTCTGCAAATAGGAAAAAGAAATCCTTGAAGATATTAAAGAGAAAATGAAAATTACAATGATCTGCAGATCATTTAACAACACAAAAATATGCAAATGGAAGGAACTCTCCAATAACTGTATTGATCAATGGAATACAAGAAGTATTTAACATGAAAGATACAAAACTGACTACCTATCCACTACATAACTGTTTATTATTTTTGGTATGTTTATTAAACTAAATACATAACCATTTTATTATTCTAACATTCTCCCCCATAATAAACATATAAAAAAAAATGTTCATTATCCCAATTCCCTCCCATAATGAACATTGGGAAGAACACCAAGTGAATGCCAAAGAGTCTGAAAATGATCACAAGCAAGGGGCTTTGTGAATATATTAGCAAGTTGGACTGCAGTGGGGCAATAGACAAGTTAAACCATGCCTTGTTGAACCAACTCACGAATGTAGTGGTACTTAAATAATTTAGAAAAGGCAACAAAGCACTCAACTGTATTTTTTAGTGATACTGTCGACAATGAAGAAACAAGCAACAATTCTGAAGCATGAGTATGCATTTAAGAGAAAAAGGTTGCTGCTTATGGATTGAACAATTAAAACTTGTATGAAGATAAACTTTTCAAGAATAGATCATGCAGAAGAAGAATACTATCAATATAAGAAGCAGTGATACATTTATACTCTTGGACATATATATGCAATGCTAGAATGAACCTAAGTAATTCTTATTTCCACTAACTCTTCATGTGTAACAGATGCCAGAGGACAAACCCTAGATTTGTCAAAATAGAAAAAGATTTTGGGTGTGATTGTGGCAGACCATAACCCAATGTATTTATCTATTGAAAGGTGTCATGCATGATATTACAAACAGATATTAGTTAGGCTTAAGTAACTCCCAACAATTGCAAATAGCGATGTAAAGCCAGATTCCATCTTTGTTGCCATCATTGCCAAAGTGGTAGCTTTAGATCAGGGTATCAACATTAAGGAGAGTTATTATTTATCAGACATTAAAGCTGGAAACACTCTGCTAGACATTTATGCAATATATATATATATATATATATATATATATATATATATATATATATATATATATATATATATATATATATATATATATATATATATATATATATATATATATATATATATGCAGAAAAAGCTACAAATAGGTTCATCAGTTGTGATATTCATCTACAGATGAATGCATAGACACTAACGAAGATTCAGGAGAAACAAAGACCATAACCCATCGAAAACATTTGCACATATCCTCTAGCAATGTTGATAATGCTTCAATAATGAGATTTCCATTATCATCCTCATTGTTGCTCCTCAATCCATGAAATGAAAATACAAATAAAATAATTGGATATAAACCTTTTATATTCTAATAGCACTAGCATATCAATTTATTAGAGGATAACACAAGATCTACTGTCTTGTGTATGCAAAGATTGCAACACAGACAACCAACATGATAGGGGACTGTAAATGTATCCAAAAGGAAATGTTATGATGATATGATACATAGAATAAAGTTTTGTTAAATAATTTAAAACAATACAAATGGGAGATGAAAACCCAAATCCATGACTAGCCAGAAAATGGAACAAATGAGTATGAGAAAGATTCTTCCTTTAAACATTGCAGTCTCACATATGATCATAACTAATATAGGAATTGAATAAATGGAAACCCTTTGTAAATTATTGCAAGATAATTGTAAAATATGTTGCATACCTTCATAATAGCTCTTCTTTTTACCGATTTGTTACTTCTATCTCCTTTTCTCCCCTTCCCATTTCCTCTCGTATTGTCTGAACAACTAAAAGAGGTAGAGAGTGATCATCTATATTGAGAGCCCCATTGAGGGAAAACCGTTCCCTAACAACATCATTGATCGTCTCTTTCATCACCTCTACAAGCCCAATGTCAGGAGTAGCTGCTTCGATAAAAATCTGCTCCACGATCATTGCAATCAATATACACCAATCCTTCTGACGAAGTAGCCATTCCTCTGGCCAACAGATAGAAATGTAGTAGAGGTGTGAGAGGCTTCTCTTCATTTGCCCCACTGGCCATTCAAAATCATGGGAGACATTGGGCATGGAATAAAAGGAGGCCTTTCTAAATGAAATGGCAGCCCAACAACTCCAAGTCCAAGTGACTCAGATTGCAGTACTGTGTCTTCAATGGACTCGCTGGGAATATGCTTCACTTTCTATCCACCCTTACTGCCATTATGATGGAAGGATTCCCCTTGGGTTATGAGAAACCAGAGATTTAACAAGGGAGGTGGTTGCTATCTATGATGATGAAGATGGGACGTTTTTAAAAGTTAAAGTGCACTATTGAGGGTTGAACCAATTTAGAGGAGCTGGCACACAGAGAGATGGGGTCTGCTTCTTACCAATGGTACAAAATATCCTTGTCTTGGCTTAAAGCCCATGATTATCCCATTCCCACCCCCGTAACTACGTAATAAATGCCAAATCTATTGCCTTTAAGGCATGGAATCATGGTATCTCAATATAGCTTGACAGAATTCCCTAGTCGGATGCCAGTCCATAAAATGCAATAATAAAATACTTATTATATTTACATTACTATAAACAAGAATTATTATTATATTTATAGAAACTAACATTTATGAGGAAGGAATAATCACAAAACTAAATGAACATAACTTAGGAACACAAAGTTCTAATAGAAGAATAAGCACTAGGAGATTTATGTAGTAAGCACATTGTTCTCTGATGAGACCTGCCATAGCCTTCACAATGATTTCCTAGAAGCGAAATATGTACAACCAAAGTGAATATGAAGGGGCACTACACTGCCCCCCAATGTGTCTCCTTAGGTGTGGACATGAACCTAGACACCAAGCTAATGACATATGTAATATATGGTCTAGTAGTGGTCAAATAAATCAAACTTACAACTAACTGTTTATAGAGAGTGGGATTGACAGAAGGGCAATCATCCAAATTAAACAACTTAACACCAACCTCCATATGGGTGTCCACAGGATTGTAATCCTTCATATGGAACCACTGAAGAAGATTTGAAACATACTTCTATTGAGACAAAAATATACCATCTTTATGCTGCCAAACTTCAAGACCAAGAAAATAATGCATTTGTCCAAGATCGGTCATCTCAAATTCTGAAATCATAGTTGCTCTAAATTTAGGAAACAAAGATGGATTATTCCCAGTATATATGTGATTATCCATGCAAAGAACAACAAGCAAAATATCTTCACCATAATGTCGAATATAAAGATTAGGATTAGATTGACTTTTTAAAAAACCTTTTTGTTGAAGATAAGAATCAATTCTAGAGTACCATGCTCAAGTTGCTTGTTTGAGGCCATACAAATCTTTCTTCAACCTATAGACAAAATGTTCTTTCGAAAGAACTTCAAAACCTTGAGGCTGAGAGACATAAACTTCCACATCAATATAACCATTCAAAAAAGCACTTTTAACATCCATTTGATAAACATTCCATCCATTGTCAGCAACTAAGGACAAGACTAATCTAACAGTATCCATCTAGGCTATAGGAGCAAAGGTCTCAATATAGTCAATACCTTCCTATTGAGAGTATCCAAGTAAGTGCAAGAAGATGAGCTCACTTTTTGGCCAAAAAGTGGAAGTATTTTTCCTATTTTTTAAATTTTGTCGTACTTGGAGTGACAATTTGAAGCACTTGCACATAAAATATTAAGATTGTGTAAAAATAAGAAATGTAGGATATTGTTTCTAGTTTTTAAATATGTAATTTTTTCTAATACCCAACTAATGCAAGTTGATTTTTTATTGGATGTACAAAAAGTGGCTTTTGAAAAGTCCCTTGTTTTTTGCAAAAGCCTGCATGTATACGACCAACATAATTTGACCTAAATTAATGTATTTTTCAAATTCCTTTTGTGGAAAGATTCTCAGGATGTTGAATTTTGGTCAGGATATTTTTTTGTAATTTTTTGATAATTTTTTTTATTAATTTTTCAATGGCCCTAATTAGTGTTTTTTAAAACCCCTCGTGTACAGCCAACATAATTTGAGCTAAACTAATCAATTTAGTAAAAAAAAAAAATTATCATGTAGAGAATGATGTCTTGTTTGGTCAGACATAATTTTGTTTTCAAGAATATTTCAAAATCAAAAGTTATTAAAAAATAGTAACCTAGGTTATTTCAATTTTATGAGTTAGTTTGTTTCGAAAATAATTAATTAATAGAAAATTATGTTCAATAGTAAAAAAAAAACTACATAATTGAAAACTAGACTTTTAGATCTACAATGGGTTTTAATTTTGTTACAATATTCTGAAAAAAAAGTCGTTAGCCACAGTGGTGAAACTAGTTTTTTCTCCCATTGTTTTCATGGCTTCTTAGTTGCAGGCTACTTATAGGTCCAAGGCTTAGGCTTAGGTTTCCAAGCCTTTACCAAGCTTAAAACCAATGTAAATTCATAGGTGTGATATTTGAAAAAATAAGAAACGGGTACCTGCTCGTAATGGGTACCTGTTACAAATGGGTACCCATTTATTTTTATTTCTATAGAACAGGTACATGTTTCTTGTTTTTTAGAATGGGTACCCATTTTAAAACAGGCACCCATTTCTATTTTAGGGATTGTTTCTTTTTAATAAATTTGTAGTACAACTGAAACCCTGCAATATTCCCTTTTACCAGTACGACCGACAGTGATAGATTATATGATTTTTTTATGTACAAAGTGTCCATTCGAGCTCTCAACGGGGCATATCTTATGCAATTTTTACAGGGATTCAATCATAATGAGAATTTTCATATGGAATGAAGTAGAAAAATCTATTTTTACAGGCATTCAATTTCCTGGAGAGACATTCATTTTTACCAATACACCAAAAGTGAAGAATTCTGCAACTTTTTTATATGCAAAGTGTTAATGCAAGCTCTCAAGAGAACATATTTTATGCAATTTCTATAGGGATTCAATCATAAGGAAAATTTTCAGATTGAATGAAGTAGGAAATTTATTTTTTAGAAGGATTCAATTTCTTGGAGAGATCAAACAAATAGCAAGCAACTATCATATTGAACAAAGGATCTATTTCTACTTGTATTTCATACATTTTTTTATAAGGGATCCAACACATTTTGGTAATCATGGTATCAAATAAACGTCAACAAAAATAGAAGAGGAAGGTTATGACAGTTGAAGAAATTGAAGCACATCAAGAATGATGTAGCATCCAGTTCGATGACTATTGAAGAGGAGAACATTGAGGAGGAGAACATTGAAGAGGAGAATATTGGAGAGACCAATTTGGATGAAGTGAATGTAGAGTATGCAAATGTGGAAGAGTTCAAGAACATGGAAAATGCAAATATAAGAATGAATCCAGGGATGTCTTCGAATCCGTTGAATGATAATGAGATTAAAGATTTAAAGCAAGCTGGATATAATATTGATGAGATAAATCCTTCTACTACAAACAAGACAATAAAAGATGAAAATGAAAACCCTTGTATGCATGAAAATGAACATATATATTTTTAAAATTGAAAGTAATATTTTGAAGAATCTTCATGGTAAGATATCTTGGAGACAAATTACAACACATGCAAATAGATTGTACAAACAATTTTTGCATAGAAAAACTCTTGGATTTCAATGACAACTTGTATTACAATTGATGAGAATGTCAAAAATGAGAAAAGTAATGAAAAATTAGGTATTTTTGTAAAACCCAAAAAGCTGGATGAATCAATGGAACACATTATGTCTAGTGTTGCTAATGCCATTGGTTCTATAGGAAAAAATAGTCGATCTAAGGACAAGAATGTAGCACATCGAGCAATAACAACTGCTTTAGTTAATAAATCAGTTGTGAGCAAAAGAATGATACGTAAAACAAGTGGATATTTAAATGTGCATGCTATAACCTTAAGAAGAGTGGAAAAGAGAAGAGTAAGTATTGAAGAGGATCCAATCAACCAATGTTGGACTTTTAGTGGTAGACTCCCAAGATCCGACATGCTTTTAAACAATGAAATTAGGTTTTTGATTGAAAAATATCATGATAATACAAGGGTTTCATCAAATGCTAGAGATGTTTTGAAATTAATGGTGGGGTCAAAAAATCGTGATCCTCATCTAAAACATCTTTTAGACATGACTCAAATAGAATTATATAAAAAATTTATAGATGATTCAGTTATAGAAAATATTAGTATAAGTCAGATCATTTGAGAAATGCAAACCTTGGTATGTCAAGATTAATAAGCAATGAATCTCGTGTTGTTGTAAAACTCATGTGCAATTTCATTATTTTTATGATGTTTTTTGATATATACATTGTACTTTGCATGCTAAACGAATGATGTAGGAATATGGTATTAATATGCCACCTACAACAGTTAAGGATTTTATAACAAGTATACTTTGTGAAACAACTAATGGACAATTATATTTTTCAAAACCATGTGTTTTTGGACAATGCAATAGATGTGGTGACCTTTCATTGTTAGGAGAATGCATGTATGAAAGTAGTTCACATGATTTTGGACAACAGTTAGTGGATGTGAAGAGGTTCACCAATGTTCAATATCCATTAAAGGATGAAAAAACTAGAAAACATTCTGAGTTAGTCATAGAATAAAGTAGTGTACATGCATTCATCACAGAGTTCAAGAATAAGATTGTGTATAAATATGTGAAACATTTTCAATATGCTCAGTGATGATGTATAAATAACATCATTTCTTTGATGGAACAAATAGCCCTTTTTGTATTACCCAATTCCCTAGCCTTGCCAATTTATTTATTTTTATAAGCAATATTTATCTATTAATAAAAAAATGTTGTACAAATCCTTATTTCCTAAATTGATTGAAATTAGCTTTTAAATGTTAATTTAATAGCATGAAAAGTTGGTTAATTGTGCAAGTTAATGCATTGCCTATAAAAGAAGTGGACACCATGCAGTTGTGGATGAATGTGTCAGAAGTTGAGGGTGCTAGAAATTTTAGGCGTGAATTAAATGAAGACTTTGTTTTAATCTTGTTATTTCTGTGGTTACCCAAAATACGTTATGGCTCCACTCAGAGTCCTTTTTATGTTCTAAAAGACAACAGTAGTAAAGATTCTATTTTTTAGTTATAAGACTTCGTCAAATGGCATTTTCCCACCATCTAAAATTTAGGAGTTTTGAAGTAGTTCAATTTTAGTTGTTTCTTGAAACATGGATATAAATATATACTATGGATGAATGAAATACAATCCCTTAGTTTTCAAAATCATCCGAGTTGTGTACTTGCAATTTTTCATGAATGCAAATGATGTTGTTCTGAGTTTTAGTTCTTTGGAAATATGAAGTTTTGAATGGAGTTATCATGTACTATGAAAGTGATTGAATGTGACCTAAGTTTAGACAAGATTCTCCCACGAGCTGGTCACTCATGGGACTATAGGATAGATAAACCATATTTTCATTTATGTGGATGTTTTCATTCAGTTGAAGATAGTTTATGTTTAGTTTTATGTCGTTAACCTGCAAGGTGTGTTGTTTAAAAGTTAAATTGTTGTGTACTATTGTTTGAAACTGTATGTGTTGATTAGAAGTTTTTCAGTGCATCTGCCTTAGTCAGAATTTAGAATGTTTGTAGCATAGCAAATTGCATTTGTGAATTGTTAGCATAGAATTTATCTACTTTCTAGTATAGAATTTATATGCTTTCTAGTCTAGAGTTTTCATGCTTTTTAGTATAGAATTTGAATGCTTTCTATAGAAGGATATAATTACTATTTCTTTTCATGTACTATTTAAATCTTTTAACAGAAATAGAAAATGGTTTCTCAATGAAGTATCAAAACTCCCTATTGCAGACAGCCTTGGACACTACCTCGGTCGATAAACTAATAATTTTCATCTAAACTGTTAGGACCTTACGACATCCTGTCACTTTTTGGCACCGTTTCTAGGGATATGTGATCTTTTCTAAGTGTTATTAGGGTACGCTTGGGAATTTCATGTAGTAAACACCCAAAAATAGTCACCAAACCTCTCTTTTTGCATGGTTAGGAAACGAGGCCCACGCAGAAGATTCATACCAAAACCCCCCCAATAGTAATTCCAACTATAAATAGGGAAGAAGAAGTCTCAGCTGAAGAACTAAATTACGAATTGATCGAGTAGGGTCAACTTGATATCTCCCATCGTACCCTAGAAGTTTTGCCAGTTGACCCAATCTTTGAGGAGATAGTTATTCAATGAACCAACCAAGTATTCGAGGAAGAGAACATTCCTTTTGACATTATGGCTAACAATCTCCATAATGATGATATGGTGAGAAGACCAGAAACATGAACCTTTACCTACCCTATCGCTCTCAACGAAGATGATGATGCACCAATGAAAAACATTTTACCATCTATCTTGCTAACTTTTAGGGGACTTTCTTCTAAAGATCTGGACTAGTTCCTCTTTGAGTTCAAAGTCTTGTGTCAAACATACGAATACAAGAATGACAATCAGAAGCTTTAACATTTTTCCTCCACTCTGAGAGATGCTACAATGTGTTGGTTTATGGGGTTAGCTTTTGGATCAATAACTACATGGGATGACATGGAAACTATTTTCTTAGAAAAATACCAAAGTTATTGTAGAGTTAGTGATAGGAAAGAAGAGTTGTTCAAACTAAGACAAAAAGAAGATGAGAGCCTGGAAGATTACCTTGATAGGTTTATCTTTGTAACCAAATGATGTGGTGAGGAAGCCATAAGTCCAGAGATTCTAAAGACTATATTTCTCAAAGGACTTGATGAGGATGCTAGGAGAAGCTTAGATTTTATGGGAAAAGAAGATGTGTCCCAACTTGAATTTACTAATATCTCTAAGTTATGTCAGAATTTTTTCCATGCTTGAGGAGGAATCCAAAAATCTAGCCTCTTAAGAAGCTCAAATGACATAGGTAAACTATGAGAGGAAATAGTGAATCTATAAACTTACATTCTTGTTCAGTTGAACACCACCTTGGATTAAATACAAGCCAAAACACATAACCCTGCGACCTTATCCATCTATTGTCCTAGGTGTCAAAACAATCATCTATTAAGAGAATGTCCTTTGGATAAGGATGAAAATTGTTGAATTTGTGAAAAGAATCATACCACTGATCAATGTGAGATTCTGAATGCAATTAAGACTTCTGAAAAATGACCATCTCACACTGAAGAGGAAATTTATTTCATAGGCTAGAGACCTAGAGGAAATTTCTCCTATGGTCAGAACTCCAACTCTACATGGCAACCTCCAAACCCTTGGAACAATACACAATGGTCAGCTCCATGGCCTTCAGTACCACCTGGATAGGGATCTCATCCACTTTGGGGATCACCTGAATGGATGAACCAAGCTTGGGGAAACTCCCAATGGCCAAATCAACAATGGCATCCTCATAATCAACCTTCACAATGGAATTAGCCACCAAATAAATTCTATAATGGTCCAAGATGAATGCTAAATCCACAATAGAACCTTCTTACATCTCCTCAAAACCCTTAGTAGAGTGAACAAGTTAATCAACCACCATTACCAGCACAACATGTTCCTAATCCCAAGAACACACGTCAAAATTCCCCAGTGTATATTGCTGATTAGGATAACATGGTAGGGGTCAATTCTATCCATTGTGGAAACCTTCAATTGAGGTCAGGAAAAACACTTAATCAACCGACCATTGTTGAAGTTACAGAAGACCCAGATGAAGAACTTAATGTAGAACCATAGACTATTCTTGTACCTATAGAGCATGACTCCAAGAAAAATTACGAGGAATCATCCCCACCACAATCTCAGGCAACTCTATCACCTATCATAGAGCCATCTTAGGAAGAAGCTACCAAACAACCATCAACGACTTCAAGAAAAGATCCCATACTAGGAAAGAAAACCCAAGTACCTTTTCCAGACCGTCTCAGATCAAATGTTCATAAGAACCCACCAGAAGTATAATTGTCTAATGAAACAACTCTGATACAAGAAATTGAATGACTCCATATCGAGATTCCTCTGTTACAAGTGATCAAAAAAATTCCCAAACTAAATTAGCTAATTAAACAGTTGTGCATTAAAACACAAGGAAGGAAACCAAAACAGATTAATACGATGCACATCAATGGATATCTGGCTAAACTTTTAGTTGGGAAATCCTTACCTCCAAAATATAGCGACCGAGGTAGCCCAATTATAATAATAACAATTAATGGGGTAGCAATACCCAATGCATTGGTGGACTTGGGAGCAACCATTAATGTTATGACAGTGGATGTTATGGAAAAACTTGAACTCATTGATCTATGCCCCACAACTACCATATTACAGATGGCAAATTAGGCCATAGCTATTCCCAAAGGAGTCTTAGAAAATGTCCCTATCAAGGTTGACGATCAGGAATATCTAGTAGACTTCCAAGTTCTCCAGTCCCTCACACCCAAAGATAGTTACCCAGTAATACTGGGTAGGCCATGGTTACCTATAGTCGCAGCCAAGATTGACTGCAGAGTAAGAGGAATGGTCATTTTACATGGTCCCAGTAGAAAACATTTAAGTCTATACCCCCCACTCAACCTATAGAATATAACCAAGTCTGGGTAGATGAATCAGATGAATCTGATAAGAACGAGAATCTAGGTTCACTTGCCATGGTAGTTATTAAACAACATGGTGAAGAACTGGAAGATGAATTAGAAAACATCCAAGATCTTTCCATAGGATCAGAAGATGAAGAGACTTTAGAGGTGGAATAAATTTTAGGACATCCAATCCACATTAACGATGAAGAACATGATTATACCAACTTCACAACTCGACCTTGTCCCCTGGCAAATATCATCTTGAAAACAGATAATTTCTTCTCAAATATTTCCAGACTCCATAGAATCATACCACATAGCTATCCTCTCAACATGTTAACATAAGAAGTTCACACTGTCACCTCCAATTACCCTCGAACCAAGACTATCATGTTATTACCAGGAAAGACTTTAAATATCAATAGTTGGTTGACAGAATCCGATGAGCACAAATTATTCAATGTTTTAATGAACAAGTCCAAATCTTTTTCTTGGGACTATACAGATATGAGAGGAATCCACCCAAGTGTTTGTACCCACCACATCTATACCAAAGATGTTAGAGCAATTCATCAACCCCAGTGAAGACTCAATCCTACTCTCAAAGATATTGTCAAAACTGAAATTGAGAAACTCTTACAAGTGGGATTTATTCATCCTATTTCGGATAGCAAATGGGTTTCACCCTTGGTGGTGGTGCCAAAGAAAAATGAGAAATGGAGAGTGTGCATTGACTATCAAGAACTCAAAAAAGCAACCTACAGAGATTATTTCCCACTACCCTTCATAGACCAAGTTTTGGATAATCTAGCAGGAAGAAAGTATTTTTCATTTCTGGACGGGTTTAGTGGATATAACCAAATACAAGTGCCAGCAGAGGACCAGGACAAAACTACTTTCACTTGTCCTTGGGGAACATTCACATATCGAGTTCTTCCCTTCAGGCTTTGTAATGCTCCTGCCACATTTCGAAGAGTTGTTTGGCTATCTTTTTTGAACTTGTAAATGATTGTGTAGAAGTCTATATGGATGACTTCACAATCTACGGTTCCACTTTCAATGAGGCTCTCAAAAATCTGGATAGAGTATAACAATGATGTGAAGATCATCAATTATATCTAAGCCATGAGAAATGTCTCATAATGGTAGAACAAGGTATAGTACCGAGACACCATTTTTCAGCCGAAGGGATAAAGGTTGATCCTAAGAAGATTGAATTGATATAGCAACTAGAAACCCCAAAGAATCAAACTGATCTTAGAAGTTTCTTAGGATATGCTGGTTATTACTGGAGATTCATAGAAAACTTCAGTAAGATTGCAACTCCCATGTTCTCTCTTCTGCAGAAAGATGTGGATTTTACCTGGACAGAAGAATGTCAAAAGTCTTTTGACATCATTAAAGAAAAGCTTGTATCAGCCCCAGTCTTACAGGGACCTAACTGGAAACTTCCTTTCCATATATATGTTGATTCTTCCAATGACACTATTGGAGCACTGTTAGGACAAGAAGATGACAATGGAGGGAAATATGCTATATATTTCATCAGTAAGAACTTGAATCCCACGGAATGAAATTACACCACCACGGAGAAGGAATTTCTAGCCATAGTTCATGCAATAAACAAATTCTGGCATTACATCAGAGGATACAAAGTGACTATATTCACAAACCATTTAGCTATCAAGTACTTGATGAACAAAACCTTAGTGAATGGGTGAATAATCAGATGGTTATTGCTTCTACAAGAATTTAATGTGACCATAATGGATAAGCCTGGGAAATTCAATGTAGTTGCATATTTTCTATCCTAGATAAAGCAAGATGATGGAGATTGTACTCTTGTGTAGGATGAATTTCTTGATAAAAATTTATTTGTTGTCTCCATTAAAACACCCTGGTTTGCAGATATTGCCAATTACTGAGCCATTTCTGAGCTTCCCCTAGACTTCACATCAAAACAAAAGAAATGCCTTATTCGAGAAAGTACTCACTTAAAATGGATTAATGGCATGTTATTATGACATGGGCCTGATTTAGTCATACGACATTGTGTCAAACTAGATAAAACATACAACATCCTTAGAGCTTGCCATGACGACCCATTTGGCGGACATTACTCTGCCAAA
This sequence comes from Cunninghamia lanceolata, assembly GCA_027924645.1. Lineage (NCBI taxonomy): Eukaryota > Viridiplantae > Streptophyta > Pinopsida > Cupressales > Cupressaceae > Cunninghamia > Cunninghamia lanceolata. Next base: position 1,223,704 of record BSBN01000233.1, read on the forward strand.
AGAACTTCCCATAAAATCTTAGGTGCAGGATACTATTGGCCCTCTATGCACAAGGATGTGATGAAATATGTTCACTGTTGTGATGAATGCCAATGGGTGGGAAGACCTACGACATCCAATGAAATGCCATTGCAACCACAGGTAACTTTTGAACCATTTGAAAAGTGGGGATTGGATTTCATTGGTCCTATAGATATTCCTTCTCAAGGAAAAAATATACTCTGGTCTGCACGAACTATCTTACCAAATGGGTAGAAGTCCAAGCCTTCAAAGTTGCTAGAGAAGAACAGGTTGCAGACTTTCTGTATAACATAATTTTTCTCAGATTCAGAACCCCTAGGTCAATTGTCACAGACCAAGGACCTCAGTTTTTGTCTAAAGTTCTGTTATCTTTCACCAATTATTTCTTTGTAAGCCATAAAAAGTCATCACCCTATCACCCACAAGCAAATGGACAAGTAGAAGTCACTAATAGGGAGCTTGAAAACATCCTAACAAAAATAGTTTCATCAGGCATAAAGGATTGGACTAGGAAACTGCCTGATGTTGTTTGGGCTTAAAATACAACTTGGAAATACACCAATGGTCTTACCCCTTATGAATTGGTCTTTGGGAAGAAACCTTTTCTGCCCATTGAATTTGAACTCAAAACACTTAGAACAGTAATGGAGCTAGACTTTGATCTTGATTGAGCTCAGGTAGAGAGGGTCTTGCAACTTAGTGAACTAGATGAACTCTGCCTAGAAGCCATTCATTAGAATGAACTAACTCAACAAAAATGAAAGGCCTTGCATGATAAACACATCAAAGAAAGAGAATTTCATTCAAGAGATTGGGTGTTGTTGTTTGATTCCCGATACAAGGACTAGAAAGGTAAACTTAGAACTCATTGGTTGGGTCCATATGAGATTTCTGAGGTATTCCCAAATGAAGTGCAGTACAACTCAAACCTATTGATGGTGATTCTCGAACCATCTTAGTCAATGGACATCGACTCAGAATCTACCATAAACCTGTCAACATAGAAGAATTTACTTGACAAGTAGAAATGCATGGAGAAACTCAATGTGTTCATTCTGCTTCAGCAGAAACAATACCAGAAATATCTTGTAGAATTTTCAAAAAAAAAAATTAAAATTAAAAAAAAGTTTATGTTTGAATGTGTGTATATGCATTTAGGAACAATTCTTCATATTTTCTTCTTAGTATTTTCCTAAATTTCATCTTTGTTTCATAGGGTTTCATCTTATAAGAAGTATTACAAATTTTAGCGCACCTCCTGGTGATGCTCCGAAAATTTTTGTCTGAGTAAGATCCATACCCTCACTTTGTTCCTGTATTCCAGCTGCATCTTTTAGTGATGCTCTAGAACTTTGTTCCTACATTCTGGTTGCATCTTTCAACGATCCTCTGGAACTTTGTTCCTTCATTCTGGCTGCATCTTTTAGCAATACTCTAGAACTTTGTTCCTGTATTCTGGCTACATCTTTCAGCGATGCTCCACAACTTTGTTCCTTCATTCCGTCTATATCTTTTAGCGATGCTCCAGAACTTTATTCCTACATTCTGACTGCATCTTTTAGCGATGCTTTAGAACTTTGTTCCTACATTCCAGCTGCATCTTTCAGTGATGCTCTGAAACTTTGTTCCTGCATTCTGGCTGTATCTTTCAGCGATGCTTCAAAACTTTGTTCCTGCATTTCAGCTGCATCTTTCAGTGAACTTTGTTCCTCCATTTCAGTTGTATCTTTCAGTGATGCTCCATAATTTTGTTCCTTTAGCTGGCTGCATCTTGCAACGATGCTCCAGAATTTTATTCATATCCTCCATATCCATTCCTTTGATATCTTCTTCCATGATAGTTAAATTGTAATTTCCATCCATGAGAATGTTCCTATTATCTAAAAATACACCATTCACCCCACAATCCACCACGAATGCCATCATGAGTTTGACATCTCCGATCATAGTAAATGAACATTATTATAATAACCTCTCATCATAACAAATTGTAGCCACCCCATCTTCATATCATAATATTAAAAATTTAGCCACTCTATTATCGTATCCTAATAAATTCATTCCATTCAAACTAGTTAGTACCGCCATCTAGGATGTTATTATGTCAGCAAAGACAAGCGACTTTCAAATCAATAACAAGATGGAAGGTACATACATCTTTTATTTTTAATAGATCATTTATTGTAAGTAAAGATAGATAAGTTGGCATGAATCCTTTTCTTTTCCAAATTTAGCAAATGTGTGAACTGTTCCTTCATTAGAGAAGGTGGCGGCTCATTCACTCTATCCCATGTAAAATCATAATTAATTGTTGTGATTAACTGCTGAAAAGCCAAGTACCATGAACCAACATAACCGAAATCCAAGTGGCTTTGAAACCTGTATTTCCTTTAATCTTCCTATTAGTTTCCTTAGTAGTTTACCACTCCAGGTGACGTGATATTTCAGTAGTCTTTAAGTAATATGGGAGGAACCAAATGCAAGTCTGAGCCAGTTTCACCAGATAAATTGTTGGAATTGGGGAATATTTTAGAACTGTTTCAGAGAGTAGGATGGCTAGACTTCATAAAGAAATTTCAAGGACACCATGCACAGCTGGTCAAGGAATTTGCTGAGAACTTTTTAGATGGGCAGTTGATTTTGCGTGGGTAGAAATTCAAGGTAAGTCCCCAAATTATCTCTAAATTATCTGGTATTGGAAATGAAGGTATTAATTTGTCTGAAACTACAAACATTTCCTATCAGAAAATGATAGAACTTTTGCACGGGAGGGGGAACCTCACTCATTATTAGTTGTAAATACCTGAGGGAAAAATAAGGGGTTTCAAAGAATATCCATTTTAGAGCCATGGCAAATAGCAGTTACATGGATTATTAAGTATTTCACCTATGAAGGGCAATGTGTCATAGTAGTTGATCCCCCTTTTTGCCTACTCATTCATTTGGTCATGGTCTAGAAAATCTTGAATTGAAACTTAACATTCCTACCTTCCTCCATGATTCCCTTGTATGTATCATAGAACCCTTCAAAATTAGGTCTAGACCTTTGAAGCATCACAGTCTTATACATTTAATCTGCAAATATCATTTTCTTAGAAAATGAAAAATAGATGAGAAATGGTAGAAATTTCTTCAAAAATTTGAGAGCCCTGAACCTCTGAGACAATTTGAGGTAGATGAATCATCTGGTAGGGCAACCCAAGACATGAGAGAACTCTCCCCTACACCCCAAGGTGACAAACAAGCTCCTGGTGGTGAAGCACTGGAAAATCCACCAAACCCTCTAGACTGTGAACAAAGGCCTAAATCACATATTGTGCCTGAAACCCCAGAAAAATGAGAAAGTGTGGATTTAGTGGACTCTGAGGAGGAAGGTGTTCAGCCTCGTAAAAAGGAGAAGAGGCCCAAAATGAAACTGCAAAGACCTACTCCTCTAAGAAGGAGAAAATGATTAGCCGATGAGCCTAGTTGTGCCACACCCTGTGAATAACCCCCTATTCCCAAGAAAAAGAGAAAAGAAAGGTAGGCATGTGAAAAAGTGACTCAACCTTATGAAAATGTGTCTCAGATTGGTATAGAGGTAACTCAAACTTTAGAAAGTGATGAACCCCTTGCATCTAGACCATGAATTAACCCATCTAAAGAGGACCTAGAAGAAAAAGGAGAAAAAGGACAAGAGGGAATCAATGAACAAATGCTTAATTATGTCCTAGTTGAAGAAGAGGAGGGTCAAGAATATGAGACTGTTGAAACAACTTCTTCATTCTAGCAGCCAGAAAACACTCAAGAAGTTGATACATTGCTTGAGGAGAGATAGTTGTCTCCCTTAAATAATGTTGATGATATAGAACAAGGTCCATCTAGGACAATTAATGAAGACCACATATTTGGCAATGAAATAAAAGCTTTGATTACTCCTCTCCCTATAGATGCAGAGGACAGGGTGAGTCTATGACATTAGAAACATAGAAACTAAAAGTAGAAATTATGCAGTTGAGAAATAAAATACAATTGAGTGAAGAGCAGTTGAATAGGCAACAACAGGAGATAGAAGAACATAAAGAGCTCCTGGAGAAAAAGGATCAAACTATTAGAGAGTTGCAATCCCAATTGCAGCAAAGTGAAGAAAGAGATAAGCACTATCTGGATAGTCTATTTGAGAAAAATAGACAAATCAAGAATCTAACCTTCAACCTAGAATAGTGCCTAAGGACATTTACAGAGGAGTAGGAGAAACAAAAAAATGAATTAAATAAGGCCATAAGTAGAACTATTTAACTGAAGCAAGATTTACAAGAAATTAATATTAGTCCGACTGTGGAATCAAAAGAGGTTCAAACCGAACTAACTAAAATGGAATGGTTTCAGATCCACATTCCTCCCATGCTAACCAAGTGGATGGAGCAATGCTATTACTTAAGACAATCTAAAGATGAGAATGCTAGACTTAAGAAAGAAATAGTATTGTTGAAAGAGTCTTATGATAGATTATATTAGGCCAAGATGGATGCATGCCAGATTAGAGATCTATTGCTGGCCTATAGGAAACCATCTAGATTATATTCCTTGTTCCTTAATGAAAAATTGTTAAGATGGAATCTTGTAAGAATCTCTTGCAGTTTACCACATGATCCTGATGACCAGTGATTCCTTCAAGCATTTAAAAAAGCATCTCCTATATAGAAGAATTTATTATGTGAGTTCTTCATTCATAATCTATTTCTCAAAAAACATAATGATTTATTCATCAATCTATTTGTGGTCAAAGTTCAGTTAAGGGCATTTTTGTCAAATATGCAAAATCAAATTCATTTGCAGGACAAAACTAGAGAATATCTTCATGCAGAGAGAACTGTGGGACTACACATGAGGTACTCCAACCAAAAACCTTTTGCTTTGAAAACTCAGCTCACAAGAACTAAGAGTTATGAAGATATGAAAGAAAAATATAATGAGAGCATTAGGATTTTCTATGAAGATTTCAAGATTAATGGACCACAATTGATTGATAGAGCTTGGAATACCTATGAGGAAAGGTATACCCCCTTGCCTATGTATTTAAAAAGAAGAGAAATGATTTCCCACAGTAACCTTAGATGGTCATATAAAAGAGACAACGCATTGATAGAGATTCTTCAGCAGCTAAAAACTAAGTGGATTGGAATGAGATACATACCACCTCTACTTTTACAACCACCCCCTGTAGTCTTAGGGTTTACAGAACAGAAACCAAGGGACTTACATACCTGGCAGCTGAGAATCAAACTTCACAAAGGTTTTATGAAGGTCCTTGACCATATTGATGAAGAGGCAGATGAAGTATATGATTTGAGCTCAAAATATGATGAATTGAATAGGAAAAGAGAGGCAGATAGACAAAGGATGCATCATAGAGTAGGAGGACCTGCTCAAGGTTAGGAAGGGGAGGAATGATGAGGTATAAATAACCTCATTTCTTTGATGGAACAAATATCCCTTTTTGCATTACCTAATTCCCTATCATTGCCAATTTATATATTTTTATAAGCAATATTTATCTATTTTTAATAAAATATTGTGCAAATCCTTATTTCCTAAATTGATTGAAATTAGCTTTTAAATGTTGATTTAATGGCATGAAAAGTTGGGTAATTGTACAGGTCAATGTATTTCCTATAAAAGAAGTGGACATCATGCAGCTGTGCATGAATGTGCCAGAAGTTGAGGGCGCCAAAAATTTTAGGCATGCATTAAATGAAGACTTTGTTTTAATCCTGTTATTTATGTGGTTACCCAAAAGACATTATGGCTCCACTCAGAGTCCTTTTTATATTCTAAAAGATAGCAGTAGTAAAGATTCTATTTTTTAGGAAGACTTCTTCAACTGGCATTTTCCCGCCATCTAAAATTTAGGAGTTTTGAAGTAGTTCAGCTTTAATTGTTGCTCAAAATATGGATATAAATATATACTATAGATGAATGAAAGACAATCCCTTAGTTTTCAAAATCATAAGAGCTGTGTACTTGCAATTTTTCATGAATGCCAATGATGTTGTTCTAAGTTTTAGTTCTTTAGAAATATGAAGTTTTGAATGGAGTTATCATGTGTTGTGAAAGTGATTGAATGTGACCTGAGTTAAGGCAAGCTTCTCCCAAGAGCTGGCCACTCGCAGGACTGTAGGATAGATAAGTATTTTCATTTCTATGGATGTTTTCATTCAGTTGAAGATAGTTTATGTTTAGTTTTTTTCCGTTAACCTGCAGTGTGTGTTGTTTGAAAGTTAGACTATTGTGTACTGTTGTTTGAAACTTTTTGTGTTGATTAGAAGTTTTCTAGCGCATCTGCCTTAGTTAGAATTACTATTTTCTGATAGTTAGAATTTGGAATGTTTGCAATATAGAAAATTGCATTTGTGAATTATTAGCATAGAATTTATCTGCTTTCTAGTGTAGAATTTATATGCTTTCTAGTCTAGAGTTTTCATGCTTTTTAGTATAGAATTTGAATGCTTTCTATAGAAGGATATAATTACTATTTCATTTCATGTATTGTTTCAATCTTTTAATAGAACTAGAAAACTATTTCTCAATGAAATATCCAAACTCCATATTGTAGACAGCCTTGGACACTACCGCGATCGATAAACTGATAATTTTCATCTAAAGTGTTAGGACCTTACGACATCCTGTCACTTGGTGGCTTGATGAAAAATTCCACAGATGTAAGAACACATTTCCAATTGGAACTATACTTTCAGTATGGTTGACTTTGCAGAAAACTATACACTTGCTCCAAAATACTAGAGTTGATTCCATCTCCCCTTAAGACATTCTCTTAACTCCCCTTAACCCAGCCCCTAACTAAATGATATAAGTTAGTGCATGTACCCTTACCAAAAATACTATAGTTGATTGGACCATCTCCCCTTAAGGCATTCTTTTAACTCTCCTTAAGCCATCCCCTAGTTAAATGATATAAGTTAGTGCATGTACCCTTACCAAAAATAATATAATTGATTGGACCATCTCCCCTTAAGACATCCTCTTAACTCCCCTTAAGTCATCCCCTAGCTAAATGATATAAGTTAGTGCATGTACCCTTACTTTTTAAATACTACAGTTGATTCCATCTCCCCTTAATCCATCCTCTTAACTCCCCTTTTAAGCCTTCCTCTTAACTCTGCTTAAGCCATCCCCTAGCTATGTTCCATATGTTAGGTAAATTGTCATCTCTCTAATTGATTGCATCTCCCCTTAAGCCATCCTCTTAACTCCCCTTAAGCCTTCATATTAATATTCTTAATTCTCTTAAAGATTATGACACATTCTAACTTTTTTACATTTCATTATATGGTGTAGGAGATGTTTTTTATAGTTATAATAGAGGCTAGAAACATAGAAGGTGTTAAATTTCACTTACACTTTATTTCAGGTATTCACTAAACCTATACTATTACTTATTTTAATTTATGGTTCAATAGTTCTTTCCTTTCATTATAATTACAATGGAAGTTCTTAGCAAATTCTATCTTTAAATAAAATGATATCTAGAGACCTTCTAAATTTTTATATACATTTCATTGTGGCCTGACCTCTAGATTTGTTTTTGCAATTTCACATGTAGTGTCGAAAGGATTCAAATCTATTGTTTCTTATTGCACATGTATGATCTCTACACATGTTTCATATCTAGAGTCATCAACTTCTAGGTGTCAAGTATAAAATCTTAGATGATCTAGACTTAGAGAATAACATTGTATAAAATCTAGGTGTCTCTAGGTGTCTTGAGTTTTAACTATATAATAGGTGTCTCTACATATGTCTTAGGTATTCTATATGTCAACTAGGTAGATAGAGACTAGAAAAAAAGTATTTAATCTAATTAATCTAGGTGTCTTAGGTAGATACTATATATCAACTACCTACCTAGAGATATAATATGGAATCTAGGCACATCTTAGGTAGATGCTATATATCAACTACTTGTCTAGAGACTAGAATAAGGTATAATTTAATCTAGGTGGCTTAGGTAGATACTAGATATGTCAACTAGGTCTACCATGTAATAGGGTGTCTAGTGCCTGTGTCTTAGGTAGAACTATAATATAGGTGTCTAGTTGTCTCTACCTATGTCTTAGGTATTCTATATGTCAACTAGGTAGATAGAGACTAGAAAAAAGGTATTTAATCTAATTAATCTAGGTGTCTTAGGTAGATACTATATATGTCTATATATAATTTATAAAGACTATATATGTCTATATATAATTTATAAAGACTATATATGTCTATATATAATTTATCTAGATATATACTATACAATATGTGTCTTAGGTGTCCTACATAGAACTAGAATACATGTTTCTTAGGTCTTAGGTGAGGCCACATGAGCTTCCACCTTCACGTGGTTGACCTTGTCAGTATAGAATATTTATATTTATTGAAGCTAAGGGAAGCTCTTTTTCGTGTACATAGAACTTATGGATTTAAACCAACTAATGCATTGATTAAGTTATTATTTAGCGCTCTTGATGAAATTATATACAAAATGCTATTTTATTATATTTTTTAGAAATTATAATTTTTAGTTTTTTACAAAATTCTAGAAGCAAATCTCAAAAGGTTTAGTAGATAGAACCAAGTAATGTTTATCAAAGTTTTATATATATATATATATATATAGAGAGAGAGAGAGAGAGAGTTACAAGTATTTATTTATTTTTATTTTGATATTTAGGTTACATGTAAATTTCTCTATTTTTCATTTGATATAATTTAGGGTAGACTTAAATTTCTCTAATTTTCTAAATTTCTTAAATTGTAAATTTAAAGGGTACAGGTATTTCTCTAATTTTCTTTAAATTATTTTCGTAAATGTATAGGGAAGGTATTGATCTATGAAATGTTTAATCTAGATTTAGAAATAAATTGATTAAACATGGTTACTAGATTGACTTGATCAATAAATTTTTCCTAAATATTTAACTCAATGAAAATTTAACACAAGTGTCCCAACATTTGACTCATGTAAATCCAAACATATTCATTCTAGTTCAAGAAAGTTAATTTTCATTTTATTTTTAAAATTTATTTAGGGTAGGTACATTTAGTATATATAACTCTCCAACCTAGAGTTTGTATCTAATAAATGTTTAATAAATTAAATCAATTGAAAATTTTCTCTTATGTAATTAGAATTAGTATTTTACAGTTTTATGTAATTAAACACATGATTTAATTTGAAGTGTTAAATATTAGATTTATGAAATTAAAGTTTGAATATAGATGCATATAGTGGAAATTCAATAAATGGCAAAATCTAGTCTACATGAATTAGTCTATGAGATATAAATACTGACATAATAACAGTCCATGTAAGAATAGTGAAATAGTCACAAAACATATATATCTAGTCAATATTGAAATAGTCATAAAATCCTCATGAAATAAACAATCTAATACATCATCATCATGGCCATCCATCATCCATCATCAATCTAAAACATGTGTGCACACTAATTTTGATCATCATCCATTTCAAGCCACCTTTTGGTCCCATGTGACTGAGAGGGCAACTCATGTTGTGTACAAGAAAAAGAAGCTTCAAATCAATTTTAATGTCAAAACTACATCCTAATTAAATGTTAAATCAAATAATTAAAACCAAACCATCAAATTAAATTTTTAAATCTAAACTTCAAAATGTCTAAGCATACCATAACAGGCTCATCATCTCTCTTACCATGCTCCTGTGCAACAAATGGTGCCAATTCAGATGATAGATTAAATGTTTGTGTTGCCAATTCTTGTATTTCAATAAAACACATGAATTATATGCTCTAGAGTATAGATACAAAATGCAAGGTTGAATGATACAAAAGACTTTGAAAACACATAGGATTTAACTATAGGACCTGAAATATGAGAGATGACTCGTGCACCTATGCAAGCTCATCAATGATAGGATTAATTGAGCCCGCACCTAAATTAATCTCATCCTACATATATATGTGCACATGTATATATAAATTCAACTTTAAAGACATGAATTTAAAATCGTGAAATTACACTGGAAATTCAAATTTAAACTAAACATGTACAATTTTAAGATACAAACCATGGCATATGAAGTAGGCTCCTCTATAGATGATGTTGCCACTGGTCCTAGATGACTAGGTTGGTTTGACACAAAAGTGTCAGGACCTCCCATCTACTTTAAATTGAAATGTCACATTTCTATTTTGAATTATATATTATTAAATTAGATATATCTAATTAAATAATCTTTAGAGGTCCTAATTTTTATACCTCGATCGTATAAGGTCTACCCAACTCTACTTTCGTTGACACTAAATGCTCTAGCCATGATGAAGTGGCAGCAACTGACGGAGTCATCTATACCAATCAACATGAACATATATTTATTAATATATATTTAAATTTTTTAAAAAAGATTGATAATTGTCCAAATCTATATTAATTTGTATTAATTTTAATTTTATTAAATGTGGCATACATACTGAGTCCATAGGAGCGAATAATGTAGCCAAAAGGAATCCTCCTCTGAAGCAGATGTAGGACCAAAACATGGATGATGACAATTCTAACAATAATGTGGTGTGGACCACAATGATGTCAATCTATGTGATGCATCAGGACTAGCATCAGATGCTCCTCTAGGCTATGCAGGCTCTCCAGGATTGACTTCATCTACCAAGTGAGTAGCTTGGTCAGTTAAGTTTCTTGAGAGCGATGATAACACTCTGAGTGCTGAGATGACCATCCACTGGTGAAAGGGCATAGGAACAAAGGGTGGAGAAGGGACAATAGGTGCAGGGGGCAAATGTCGATTTGGAATTCTACCACCATGAGAAGCTCAAAGTGACTTACCAAAAGGAAAAAATAGTTGTTATTTAAGATTACATTGTTATACTATAGATGATATGGATAATAGTCTAATTGGGGTGATACACTTAGTATCAAAGAATGGTTCAAAACTAAAGGCTTAATGGAACATTAGGGATATATTCTTAAGTCTAAATTTAAAATTAATGAAATTCTAGTTTATGAATTAGGGTTTTACATTATACTATTTATGAAACCCTAGTTAATGAATTAAGGTTTTAGGTTAACGAATTAGGGTTTTACAATTTAGTCTTTATGAAATAGGGTTTATCGTTTCCAAATTAAAGGTTTACAGTTTATGCAATAGGGTTTACTTGTTTTTGATTTGAGGTTGAATATATACAATTTAACATTGTAAAAATAAAATAGGAAGTAAAAAACAATGAAAACTGGTAGAAATGGATGGGCAACCAACCTGGGGCACTAGTGAATCAATTTGAGGAGGCAGGGACACTTTGGAGGTGGAAAATGGGGTCATCCAATGTGGGTACCCATTCCTGGCATCGTTCTCCCTTGTCTTCTACAACCTGAAGCTGTTAAAATGAAGCTACAGACCTGTTTTCTAAAAACAAATTATACTTTTCAAAAATGGGTACCCGTTCCATAATAGGTGCCCATTTTAGCTTTGGGTGCCCGATCATAAACGGGAACCCATTTCATAATGGGCACCCATTTTGGCTCGGGCTCCCATTCCAAGCGACATTTTTCATCCACAGAAAACTTCCATGAAATGTATACTCACTTCTTTCTTTAACCCATCCTTTAGCAACCAATCTAGCCTTATATTTATCAATTGTTCCATCAGATTTATATTTAGTTTTATAAACCCGCATTGTACCAACAACATCCTTACAAGGAGGCAACTCAACCAACTCCCAAGTGTCATTTCTCTCAATGGACGCCATTTCACTTTGCATAACTACAACCCACTCTTCCTTTGCACTACCTTCTGTAAAATTTGTTGGTTCATCATTCTGCAAAACTTAAGTCATTAGAGCATAATTAACTTGTCTATGAGATCTTGTAGTCATTTGATCAAAATTAGTATCTAACATGAGTGAAGGGGGATGATTTTTCTCAGTTCTGCATTGGTATTTTTGATACTTCCTACTCTCTGGAGTGGAGGATGAAGTTTCTACATTATCAATGACTTCTTATTTGTGAGACTCCTATTCACCTAAATCACTCACAAGATGATTAGAGTTCTTTAAATCAATCTCAATATTCGGAACCTTTTCATCAAGAATATAGTGTGAGCTTTCATAAAAAATGGCATCTCTACTTATGATTAACTTCTTAGAAACATGATCATATAATCTGTAAGCTTTATTTTCATAACCATAACCAATAAAAATGCATTTGATACTTTTGTCATCCAATTTTGTCCTTTTTTATTTAGGAATATGCACATAAGCAACACAACCAAACACCTTTAGATGAGCAACAGAGGGCGTAAAACCATACCAAGCTTGTTCGTGATTCATTCCATGAACTACTTTTGTGGGACTCCTATTCAACAAATAAACTGCAGTAGTGACTACCTCTGCCCAAAAGGATTTATCTAGATGCTTTTCTTTTGTCATGCTTCTTGCCATTTCAACTATAGTTCTATTTTTTCTTTTAGCAACGCCATTTTTTTGTGGAGTGTAGGAGGTGGTAAATTCTCTCTGAATGCCATGTTCTCTACAGAAATCAGAAAATAGATTGGACCTATACTCTCCCCCATTATCTAATATGATAATCTCAATGACTTCACCACTTTGTTTTTCAACTAATTGTTTAAACTCAACAAACTTATCAAAAACTTCTTATTTATCAGCAAAGGAGTAAAGCCATGTTTTACGAGAAAAATCATCTATGAAAGTGAGAAAATACTTGGATTTATTTAGTGAGAGAGTTTCCATATGACCACATAAATCAATATGAATGACTTCTTGTGGTTTTCTTGTCCTTTTGACAAACCAATCAAAAAAGTATTTCTATGTTGTTTTCCAAACAAACATTCTTCACATATGTCTTGTGTATTCTTAAGAGATGGCAATCCTTCAACCATATGTTTCTTTTTAAGAAAAAGTAAACCACTAAAATTGTGATGTACATACCTTTGATGCCACAATGGACTATCATGCATAGGTTCTATAGTACTCATAACCTGCTTGCTTCAAGAAAAATGAAGAGGAAACATACGATCACCTGTCATATGTGCTCGTGCAAGCACTGCATAATTTTGTGACTTATCCTTAATAACACATTCATTATTATCAAAACAAACTTGATAATTTTGTTTAAGCATCTGACCAACCGATAACAAATTCTTTTTTTAGAACAGGAACTAGCAAAGTATCATAAATATGCTTAATTTTACCATTGTCATTTGCTACTTCAATTGTTCCCTTTCCTTGAGCCCCATGTGATTGATTGTCCCCCAAAACAACACTACTAGTATGCTTTTCATCCAAGTTAATAATAAATTTTCATTAGATGTCATGTGAGAGGAATAACTAGAATCAATATACCACAGACTTTCTTTATTAGAGCTTGTATTCAAACATGAAAGAAATAGATTTTGTTTATCTTCTACAATGCTATGAGCAGATTGCTTGTGCCATAATTCAAACTCATAATGGCCAAATTTTTTAGAATGAAAAGATTGAATATGCCTTTTGTCTCTATCAGTATCTCTGCTTCTACCTCTAAAATCAGTACTTCTTGAAAAACTAGAACCTCATCAACGATCATAGCCCCTGCCCCTATAGTTATTACTAGACTCACCTCTATGCTCAGTTTTGGAATGATACTCCTTTCCCTTTAAAAACTTATGTCTTTTTCCTCTTATGCTTGTGTTAGATGTAAATGCTTGTTCTAACGATACTTCACTAGTTTTCATTCTTTCTTCTGTTGTTAATAAGATGCCACTTAATTCATCAATTGCGATGGTTGCAAGATCTTTTAAAATTTTTATGGTAGAAACAACATTATCAAATTTGGAAGGAAAACTTCTTAGCCTTATATTTATCAATTGTTCCATCAGATTTATATTTAGTTTTATAAACTCACTTTGTACCAACAACATCCTTACCAGGGGGCAACTCAACCAACTCCCAAGTGTCATTTCTCTCAATGGACGCCATTTCACTTTGCATAACTGCAACCCACTCTTCATTTGCACTAGCTTCTGTAAAATATGTTGGTTCATCATTCTATAAAACTTGAGTCATTAGAGCATAATTAACTTGTCTATGAGATCTTGTAGTCATTTGATCAAAATTAGTATCTAACATGAGTAATGGGGGATGATTTTTCTTAGTTCTTTGTTGGTATTTTTGATACTTCCTACTCTCTGGAGTGGAGGTTCTGCATTATCAATGACTTCTGATTCATGAGACTCCTCTTCACCTACATCACTCACATGAGGATTAGAGTTCTTCAAATCAATCTCAATATTCTGAACCTTTTCATTAGGAATATAGTGTGAGCTTTCATCAAAAATGACATCTCTACTTATGATTAACTTCTTAGCAACAGGGTCATATAATTTGTAAGCTTTATTTTCAAAACCATAACCAATAAAAATGCATTTGATACTTTTGTCATCCAATTTTGTCCTTTTTTCTTTAGGAATATGCACATAAGCAACACAACCAAACACCTTTAGATGAGCAACAAAGGGCGTAAAACCAAACCAAGCTTATTTGAGAGTCATTCCATGAATTGCTTTTGAATGGTTATATTGATGAGGAAGTTTATGTCTGTCAGCCTCAAGGTATTAAAGTTCCTTTGAAAAAACATTTTGCCTACAAGTTGAAGAAAGCTTTGTATGACCTTAAACAGACACCTCGAGCATGGTACTCCAGAATTGATTCTTATCTTCAGCAACAAGGTTTTGTAAAAAGTCAATCTGATCCTAATCTTTACTGTCTATTATTTTTGGTATGTTTATTAAACTAAATACATAAACCGTTTTATTATTCTAACATTCCTATGGTTCCAAGAGTGCTGTGTTTGGTGGGTCCCATTGCTGATTTGGTATGTTTATTAAACTAAATACATAAACCGTTTTATTATTCTAACATTCCTATGGTTCCAAGAGTGCTGTGTTTGGTGGGTCCCTTTGCTGATTCGGATAGGAATACACCAATGGCACAACATTCTATAAGAGGTACATCTGACAAGTTTTTAACATTGCGCTATTGGTTAGTTTAATTTCTGAGGTGGAAGAGGAAACCAATGGTGCACTGTTACATGATAACATCTCTGATTTCCTTTATAGATTGCGTTGGCTGTTGGTGAAAATTGAGATTGTCAGTTTAGAAGGTGCTAGGTATAGGAGTTTTATTTTTCTACATAAACTCTCTTTGAATAGTTAACTCAGCACGATCTTGTAGAAGGTACCAATATATTATGCTGAAGATTCCCTTAGGGAGCTACGTGAGGATTACTAATGGTTGCTCCATCCTTTGCAGGCCACCCCTATTTACCTCTGCGCACTATTGCTCATGGTTGCACATCTCTTCCTTATGGCTATGCTATTTTCTCTATCATTGTTTGCTTAACTTTGCACCATTATTTAGGTGATGTCCTTATCTTATTTTAGGAGCTACAGTTTATGAATGCTACGCTTCATTTTGAAGTCATGCGCCCCATTTTCTCTGAAGCTCTGTGAAGCGTAGCCATCCCTCTATCATTTGCAGCATTGATAAACTCATATGCTTAGCTCCTCACAACCGTGCCATCATAGCACCTCCATATTGCATTACCTTTTAACATCTCATTAAACTTTTGTGAGTAATCCGCCCCCTTCTCGATAGTATTTCATAGAATCTTTCCATCACAAGTGCCCTTGCTCACAAAGATTAATATCAACATATGTACCACATTTGTGCCACAATTTGGAGAGTTTACCTTTCTACTATGGTCGTGCCAATTTTGGACCTGGTGGCTTAAAGTTTTATGATTATTTAATTAATGCAAGGAAGACAATGAGTAATTAGTTGACGATAAGACAGGGACATGTAGGAGGAATTAGGTGGCATTACAGACTTCGTTCTCTAGCTGCTTGATAGGAGTTTAGAATGGTTGCACGATGTTTCTAATTGTTGCAGCATCTTTCATAATGGCTCACATAGAAGTTTGGAAGCACCTTTTTAAATATTCAAAGGCTTGCACAATGATATGGAGGCTATTAAAATTGAGACACCTTCTATCCCTGCAATCTCTTAAATCACATGAGCTTTCTAACCAATTCATATATTGGTTGCACCTTTTGCTAGTCATTTAATAGATGTGCTACTTCCCTTTCATGGCTATGCCTTATTTTGTAAAGGCTATGCTTTATCTTATGCCCTGCTATGTTGAATCTTCCTCTAGATCAAGCTTCGAAGACTATAGTGATGCACACCCTTTTGAAGTGTTATGCATCATTTTGGAACACAGCACATTGTTTTATGCCTATAGGATGTTCTTTTCATAACTATATTTATGTGTGGAGAGCACATGGTTTGGGTGATTTGAAATTGATGTGTGTCATTTTAACTTGGCTCCACTATTTCTCCCCTAACAACTGGACTGCATTTGAAACTTCCTACAGCTATTCCTACTATGCAATACCTCCTTCCAATTAGTGTATAAAAGTTTGAAAATGGAGTGTAATTAATTACACTACAGATAGTTTGCCCATTGCCTTAAATTCTTTTATGGATCGTTACTATATGTTTGGTAGGATGACTATTTTTTTCTTACTTATGAAAATCTCATATGATCTCTTTGATAAGATCATCAAATCAATTTTAAGAATTGTCATATTATATGTTAACTTACTTCTTATTAAACTTATTGTTGGCTTGTATTATTCCCGCATCAAAAATAAAACTAATTAATTAATGTGTTAATGACTATGTTGGTGATCCTATTGATATGATATATACCTCAACTAGTCTTCAAAATATAGTGTAGGTGTTATCACATGGATGGATTCATATTTAGAAAGCTATTCATATGGATGGTGCTATCCCTTTAATCATATGTTGACTACAAAAATAGTTACATGAGAATCACTGAGGCTTACGAGATTATTGGAAGAGCATTTTATCTAGGTACTAGTACAAGTCTCACTTTATTATATGATAACCAAAGCTATTTACTCTTACCAAAGCCTCTTATTTATGTAAACATTACACAGTTTGAAGCTCATGGGCACTTTCTTCAAGGGAAAATCTTGTTATCATAATATTACTTTCTATTTCTACTAGACTAATTATCAGATGGTAGATATACTATGATCAAGAAGAACTGGGCTAGGCTACTAGCAATCACAAAAAAACTATATATGTAGTATAACATTAAACCTCTATGCAATACCAAATTCTCTAAATTTAAATCAATGCACTTGGCCTAAGGAGTTGCCATTGAAGGAGAGTGTGCATTATAATGGAACCTAAGGATGTAAGGCTTCACAGGCATAACATAATACCTCTAGGCATTATATATAACCCCTCTAAATGGAAGACCCAAAAGACATAAAATAAGACCTCTCTAAAGACATTATATATATGGCTAAATCATTCAATGTAAGACCTAACAGGCATAACATAATGCCTTTAGGCATTATCTGTATAAGTTCTTCAAGCATATTATAATTTTTTTTCTCTTTAAATCTTCAACCTATAAAAGTAATCTATTATATAAGACCTACAAACACTATGTAATGAACTTGGGGGAGGCTAGTTTGAAGAGTTTTGTGCTCCAATAAAAACATGATATGACCTCATTTAAGCATCGTTTTTTAAAACACTAGGATTATAAATTGTGACAAAATTGCTTTCATGTAGTCCAAAATACATGCTCTTCATTTTGACATATATTTTGTGTCCCTATCTATCAAGTGTGTTAAAGAAGACTTATGTTACTAGAGTACTTCATTGTTTCTTTTATAGCAATTGACATGTGATGACCCCTATTAACATTAAGAGGGGGTATTAAAACATAATGTTATTAGGGGTCATACCCTTATAAAATTTATATATTGTTCTGATATAAGGTTATAAAACCTTATGTTTATTATATGTTTTATAAAGCATTTATCAATTCATAATTAACAATCTAATAAATATTAAACTATTAATTATATATAAATGTTTATATTGAATAGGTGACTAATACTCCATCAAATATTTTTCTACTCATCTTCCTCTATTTAAGGAGGTTCTCTTTCATTGAAAGGTAGGAGAATTTAGAGATTTATAGTGAGTTCTATCACTATACATAGGAGATATTATTAGCCATGTGGAAGTAAGTAGAGAAGTATCCCCAAGTTTAGGCTATTTTTTAATAGACTATTACTGGTAAGTATTTTATAATAAAATGATGCTTTATGGAGTGTAATGTGTTAAATCTACACTTGTATAATTCTCATTTTATTTATTTTAGATTTTATTTATAATGATTAGTATCATAAGATCCTAATTTCTAACAATCAAATAGATCTAAATGTACTTATGTATATGTATTTCATTAAATTACCCTTATATCAATCATTGACAAAAGTTTATTTTCTTTTAAAAAATGTAAATTGTTAATTTTTTAAGTTAGTTTCACAGATTATCAAGGCTTTCATTATAAAAACCTAAGTTCAAATCTTTCTAAAGCCATGTTATGTTAGAATGTACAAAACTATAATATAAAGACTTATGTTCAAATCTTTCTAAAGCTATGTTATGTTAGAATGTACAAAACTATACATATAATATATCTCTAATAATATATTAGTGAAAAACATATTTTATATTTTTCTTTGAAATTTTTTTTTTCCTATTCCTTAGATTGCATACTATTTGTGGGAAAAAGAGACTAAGTTTAATTGTTTTAATCACATATTTTTAATCAAAATAAATAATTTAAGTTGCTTTTATGTAAAATTGATAAGTTTCTTCCCTACCTTAAAATTAATCTTAAGTCACGCAATTTAACATAATTTGTCCAATTTAGTTCAAAATTTCCCAATTTAATTTCAAGTCAATTTAATTTTATTTCTATTTAATATAAACATTATATGCTTTAATTTTAAAAATAAAGTTAATAGTGAATGTCCAAATTCTTCAAGAAAAAAATAGAAACTACTTCTAAACAATAATTTTTCATACTACATATCAACATTTTAAATTTTTCTTGTAATAGTGTTTCTAAATATAATATTATAAAAAAAAAAAAACTTTAAACTAAAATCACACTTAACATTATATTTAAAATGACAAAGTTATTATGTTAAACTAAATAAAAATATGTGTATATGGTCTTAGTGGGTTTATACCACTATCTTAAAAATCTTTATTGAAAAGAGTCCATATCTTCTTATATTTACTATATATCTCTAATATTTTCTTTAGTATTATTGATGGAGACCCCATAGAGGTCTCATTTAGAATATTAAAAAAAATTAATGGCAGAATAAAAGATAGACTCACAATCGCATCTAATATTAAACATTACATCCTTATCATATGACCGATGGTAGTCCCTCTCTAACGAGAAAACAATAAATTTTTTTTGAAAAATAATCATTTCTCATTGATTCCAAGATATTAAATGACGTATTTCCAGTTCAAATGCTGACTTTCATACATGTGATCTTTTATATTTTCTTGCTTTATTCCATACATATTAACAATCACATAATAATTGATTTATTTGTTTCAAACGACAGAAGACCATGAGGTTACATCTCCGTTTCCTGAACTACCAATTCACTGTGTCGCTTAGTTTCTGTATGGCAGTAAAACAACATCGCTTGAGATGTCGGCACATGACGTTGAACGTTCCAAACTGTCGACGCCCTATTATATCTGATTTTGAGATTGTTTATTCCCAATTAATGAGGTAGTTAATGCCCAACGTAATGGCGCTGGCCTAGTCAGTCTGTTAATATTAGCTATTTACAGGAAGACCGAGATCCCAACATAGACAAAATATGATCAGCTGTATAAGATTTTCCAGATATAGCAGGCAACCAATGATAAAAAGTAAACTCTTTTTCATGTTTGAGATTCAAGAAAAGCAAAGCAATGTAAAGTTTGTTCTCTCTGTCTCTCGTCTCTCTCACTCTCCATCTCCCTCTCAGGTCTTTCTCTCTCTCTCCCTCCCACTTCCTTTCCCTCTCTCTTAGGTCCTTCCCACCCCCCCCCCCCCCCCCCCCCCCTCTCCGAGGTCTCTCCCTCTCCATCTCCCTCTCAGGTCTATCTCTCTCAGGTCTCTCCCACTCCCCCTCTCTCTCAGGTCTCTCCCTCCCACTCTAATTATATATATATATATATATATATATATATATATATATATATATATATATATATATATATATATATATATATATATATATATCTATCTCTCTCTCCATCTTCCTCTTATGTATATCTCTTTCTCTCTCTTGGATGTCTTGGTCCCTCTATCCCTCACACCCTACCTAGACAACTTTCTCTCAGTCCCTCTCTCCCCCTCTTAGGTCTCTCCCTCTCACCCTTCTCTCTCTTAGGTCTCTCCCTTGGGCACTCTCTCTCTCAGGTCTCTCCCTCCCTTTATCTTTTGAATTTAATAGATAATTATTATTGATTTTCTACATACATTACGACTAAAGTCCTGATTGATAGGCTAATTGAAAAACTTCTATAATTTTCAAACTATTTCACATTTTTCGAATCTAAAAGATGTGTCACATTCTATGCTTCGCATACTATAGGATAAAAAAGAATTTCATAAATTTTTGACCAAGTTATAGTGGTCAGACAAACATGTTTTAATAATCCTGAAATGTTCTAATAAAAAAATCATAACTAATTGTTTACTTGTAAAAAAATCACAAAAAAAGATGCGGCACATCTGGGAATGTGTCCTCTACTTATATTGAAAGTTTCAAAAAAAAAAAATGTTCTACTTAGGTTGGCCAGACATACACCTACTTTTTATCTTTTTCCTCAAAAATTTAGTATTGCATTGAAATTTTAAATTTTCACAAAATAGATTTACTTTTTTTCCAAAAAGAGACTAGTAGCCTAGAAACTACATTCAATTTTCTACAAATTTTGTTCTTACATATTTTTCAAATTATGTTAATGAGCTATTCAAATTTTTATGTCAAGTTGCCTAAATCTGTTTTTTTGAATTTTTATTGCCACTTAGGGACCTAGTTTGGACCGCCATGATACTGCATTGACCCACATACATCTTCTAGTATGGGATGGTATCCTGCATCTTTAGGTGGTTTCATTTCTTCCCAAGGGAAGGAACATTGTTCGGTGTTCTTGGATCTACATCTACATCTTTTGTCGACTATCTAGCCTCACTACAATAGCACATATATTATAGGGGGTCTCATAGACCTATTATTTTCTCTCTTATTGGGGAAACATATATTGTACTTAGTGAAAGACGTAGTACTTCTTCACTTGTATAAATTTCATGCATCTTTTCTCTCTTTTGGAGGGTAGAGTTTTTCCCACAGGGTTTTCTACCTTTCTCCACATCACGAGAGATTACTTTGTACATGGGTACCTCAACAAGCCTAGTAGCTGGGACCCGTCTTTTCTTGTACCCACCTAATCTATGCTTAAGGGGGTTGTTAGTGTATATTTTACTTATGTCTTATTTTACCTCACATGGGTAAAATACATGTGTCATAAGCCTACTTATGTGGCTTCAGTGTCGACTTGGACTCTGTTCAGTACAACTCTCCAAGCTATACGCCGACACTCATTTGACACTTGGTGAATGGAGTGTTGAAGTCGACTCCTATGTCAACTCAACCTCCTCACTCATTCTCACCTATTTATACTTTCCTTTTTGGCTAATGTAATATGGTGGATTTCATGAATTTGGCTAGACTTGCATACATTTCATTGTTGTTCATTTTCAATTTTTTGTGCTTGTGTTTTCATCTCCTCAATCTTAGTTCTCACAGAGGAAAGTTAATAGTGAATGTGCAATTTCTTCAATTAAAAATGGGAACTACTTCTAAACAATGGTTTTCATACTACATATCAACATTTGAAAATTTTCTTGCAATAGTGTTTCTAAATATAATATTATTAACTACAACATAATGTAAAAAATTTAACTTTAAACAAAAATCACACTTAACATTACATTTAAAATACAGATTTATTATGTTAAACTAAATAAAAATATGTGTAGACGGTCTTAGTGGGTTTATACCACTATCTTAAACATCTTTATTGAAAAGAGTCCATATCTTCTTACTTTTACTATATATCTTTAATACTTTCTTTAGTATTATTGATGGCGACCCCATAGAGGTCTCATTTAACCTATTAAAAAAAAATTAATGGAATAATAAAATATAGACTCACAATGGGATCTAATATTAAACATTACATCGTTAACATATGACGGATGTTAGTCCCTCTCTAACCAGAAAACAATATTTTTTTTTTCAAAAATAAACATTTTTCGTTGATTCCAAGATATCAAATGACGTATTTCCAGTTTAAATGCTGACTTTCATACATATATTCTTTTATATTTTCATGCTTTATTCCATACATATTAACAAGCACATAATAAATGATTTATTTGTTTCAAACAACAGAAGACCATGAGGTTACATCTCCGTTTCCTGAACTACCAATTTACAGTGTCCCTTAGTTTCTGTATGGCAGTAAAACAACATCACTTGAGATGTCGGCACATGACGTTGAACGTTCCGAACTGTCGATGCCGTATTATATCTTATTTTGAGATTGTTTATTCCCAATTAATGAGGTAGCTAATGCCCAACGTAATGGCGCTGGCCTAGTCAGTCTGTTCATATTAGCTCTTTACAGGAAGATCGAGATCCCAACATAAACAAAATATGATCAGCTGTATAAGATTTTCCAGATATTAGCAGGCAACCAATGATTAAAAGTAAGTTGGTTCTCATGTTTGAGATTCAAGCAAACCAATGTAAAAGCTGATACTAGCCCGTATGGTGTAAAATAGTTAGTGGAAATTCAATTGTGATCCATTTTGAAGAGGGTCGAAATAGTTGAGAAGAGTGAATTGAAGTGGTCCGCTGGAGAGAAGAGTGGATGATTGAAGAGGTCAAAAATTTAAAAAATAGTGGAAAAACAACATTGTAATGCTACTTTTTCTTATAGTTATTTAATTATTTGCAGAAGATTTATTATGGTTAATATTTGGAGTTAAGAAAATATAGAATATTAAATAATGTGTAAACAACAAAAGTAAATTACAACATTGATAATTTAATAAGATCTCTAAGGTAAATCATTTACAAGACAAATTGGATAACATAATCACATATATATAATAATCCTAATATCTTTTATTATTTATAAGTTTAGTACTTATTTGAATTACTGAGGACATGGATTGACCACTCTCATTCTAGGAAGATTTCAATGGTCTTGGCCTTGGCTTTGGCATATTCTAGGAGGAAATAGTTCCTTTTCGAACACAGCGTGCTATTACGTTCTCATACAAAAGCTGGTTCTAGAAGAACAATGCTTAGCACAATGTTGGTTCTAAAAGAACAACGCTCAACACTAGCATTGGTTCTAAAAGAACAATGCTCAACACAAGTACTCTTATACAAGAGTTGGTTCTTAAAAGAACAATGCTCAACACAAATGCATACCAAGCCCTAGCCAGGACCATCTCAGGTTGTACGTTGTACCCCAAGTTAAAACACATTCTATGTGCCCCTTTCTTCTAATGCCCATAGCCCACCAAACAACTTTTCATCTTTCTTGAGTGTTCTCCATCTCCTTCTTTCTTTGGAGTGATTCTTCCCCCTATTCCAAATCTCACACAAATGCATTATATAACCTTTTGAGGGGTTATTTCTAAACCATCACACCCTTTCACAAAGGTTGTCATTAATAATGGTTTAGCAAACATAATATATCCTCCCTTTTTAAAGAGACTTTCATAATTATTCTTTATTTTATCTTCATTTTAACCAAAAGGATCATAATATCCTTTATTTTCTATCTCCTTCTTAATTATAAAGGGTAAATAAACTTTATCCTCTTATAATTTTAGAGAGTTATAAAAAGTCATTTAGCAAATATAACAAAAGTGCCGACTGTTTGGCATAAAACCCTGACACCTTTTAACCATATTTGAAATGATTGGCTTTCTTTAAATTTCAAACACTCTATTCATCCTTCATCAAATTTCACTGGGACATCACTTTTATTGGCTGACTTGATAACCGATAGCATGGAATGATGCATTATCTAAACATTTTATAGATCGAATCCAACGGGTTGGACTAAGATCTAATCTATAAGTTTTTGTAAGACTAAATACCCCTCTGAATTTCGTCCTCACTATTGATGTCAATACCTAAGTTTTCTACTACATCGGTTGAAACATTTGCTTCCCTTCTGAATCTATACAAGCGAGACATAATCAAGAAGAAAATGTAGTTTAAGAAATTCAGAAGGGCCAAGAGGGCGTAATAATAATTGAAACGTGATGCATTCACGTTATCGAGTATCCAGCTTTCATGGCCCAGTTGCCCTGTAATGCTGCTAACAAGTTTGAGAAGAATAGTGTTAAGGAAGGCACCAACTCCTATGGAGGCTGCATACAATGCACTTCCCAAACTTTGGACACCCTCTGGCGCTTCATCATAAAACAATTCCAATTTCCCTACTTGTACAAAGGCTTCTGCTATTCCCATTATTATAAACTGTGGAAGCAATGTGAATATGTTTCGAGGCACGATTGCATGCATATTGTCTGCAAGACCATGGCTCCTAACAACCTTTAGGCGTTCAATTTCCGTTGCCATTGCCGTTAACATGGCAACAGTATAGATTAACATACCAACCCCCATCCTCCGTAGTATAGTTATGCCTCGCGGATTTCTTGTGAATCTTCTCAATGAGGGAACCAGCAGCTGATTGTAGAGTATGAGCGATAGTAGCATTGATATGGTAACAAAAGCTCCAATACTGGCCGCTGGAACTTGGATGTTAAAACCCATTTGCGTGTCAAGAGTCATGGCCTGCCTCACGAAGAGTGTGCTTGCTTGAATTTGCAAGGTACTGGGAAAGACGGCTGTCACCCAAATTTGGAGGATTTGTATTACCAGCTTTGTTTCCTCCACGTCTGTCACAGTGCAGGGATTTGAGCTTGCCCCATTTTGAACTGCTGCTTTGTCTAGAAGTCTGCCATTGACCAAACAAAAAATTATACAGGTTAGATTTGCAATATAAACCTTATACGCTATTGATAATGAAGATTAGTCCGTAAACAGCCGGTACATTGTTATTCACCCCATTAGCTGTTTAATTCAGGATCTGGGTCCAACAATAATAGTTGGTGCATTGATATATCAATGGACTAACTGTTTACATGGACCTAACTGTTTACTTGGGATTGGATCCCTATAAAAACAGTTGGTCTGAGTGGATGATTTTTAAGAATAGTTATGTTTTGTGATAAACGTAATAGTTGGTGTATTGATATTAATGCACTAACTGTTTACAGGGAACCTGGGTCCCTATAAAAACAGTCCCTATGAGTAGATGATGTTTAAGAATAGTTGTCTGCTGTGATAAACATAATATTTAGTGCATTGATATTAATGTATTAACTGTTTTCATGGGACCGGGGTCCCTATAAAAACACCCGGTCTAAGTGAATGATATTTAAGAATAACAGTCTCTTTACATCAACAGCAGAATAAACAATTAATACACTGTAATGTGTGTGAAAGAATTTTATGGAGCATTGGAGATCCAGGTCCCCGCTCAAACAGCGGGTACTTTGTGATCGATATATCGACTGTTACATAGACGTCAAGATCTTTATGTAAACAGCAGATCCATTGACCATAACACATGGTTTTCCAGTGTAGCAATAGAAAGTAACAAGCTTATCACAGGAACTACCTGCGAAAGAGCTCTTTTGAAAAATAATCATGCAGTGATTTTTAATCTCTATGAAACTGTCTTAAATAGATGAACTTCCAACCTGAGATGCGTAGTGTGGGAAATGAGTTGTCGGTATTGAGTAGCATATTCTCTTGAATCCACTTCATGAAGAAATGATGGATCTGAAGGAACCTGCACATTCCAGTTCTGAATCATCCTAACAATTACATTAAAAATTCGTTGCAATGGGCTACCTGCATGAACTCCGTGTCTAAAAACTGGGGCTCGTATCAGCAACAGCAGGGAAGATGTTACAAGTGCTAGAGTAATAATTGCATAACCAGCTTCCCAACTGATTTGGTCTTCAACATACACAACTAATGTCTGACCAAGAAAACCCCCAAAGAAAACTATAAAAACCCACCAGTTAAAAAACGTGATCTTCTGCAATCTTTCCTCTGGGTCAGAATCATCAAACTGATCTGAACCAAAATCAGAGATTATTGGCCTGGTTCCTCCCGAACCTAAAGCAACAAGATACAAGGCAAAGTAAAATATCCCAATCTGTAGAGATGAAGCCTTTTGGCAGCTTTCATTTGATGGGCAGTCTGGCGGTCTCCAAGTTTTCAACAAAATGGCTAGCGTTAGGATCACCATTCCCTGCGCCAAAAGGAACTCCATTATCACATTCAAACAAATTAATGAGGATAAGGTTTAAACATCAAGCACGTTTGCACTCAGGTACAATGTTACGTATCCAGTATAAAACTGGATAATTTTTAGACTGTGTTGAAAGCTGTTCATGGGTAATAACACAATACATATAAATAAGCATTTTATTTAAACATCATCCATTTCAATGATCAAACAGTCAATTGCTATTTTCCGATTGGTACGTAGTTGATGCATATTCTACCCTGCGAACATATAAGAACAATCAGCATGCAACAAACAGATAATTGTACTTACCAGGGTATATATACATGAAAATATTAGGAATGTCAAGAAATGCCCCAAATATGTATCAGCAATGTATGCTCCAAGCAAAGGTGTGAGAAATGAAATGCCAACCCAGTTGCTGGCATTTGTTGAGGAGGAAACAGTGCCTTCATGTAGCTTGCTGGTCAGATAGACCACTAAATTTGACCAAATTCCAGCAAAAGCCAATCTTTCACAAAATTCGTAGCCTGAAAATGAACGTTAAACCATCAGTTGCATAAGAAATAAACCATAAAACATGGATTCAGAGACCCTAATTACTAATTACCAATGATGACAGAAGCAGCTTTCCACCCTCCAGTCTTGGATCTTATAAAAGATCTTCCCCTCAAATTGTCAGAGGCGTCTATAGTCAATTCTATGGTATTGTTATCCATAAAATTATTTCGGCTTATAAACGAATATAACTATTGTGATGCAGTTCTCTGGCCATTCATTTTTGGTGCAATGCAACTCAACCAGAACAGAATCCTGGAAGGTTTAAACTCCACGAAGAATCCATTTTATAAAACTCCAACAGTTTGACTGCTTCTAAAGCATAATGTTTTTTTATATTTCAACTGCAAATAAAATGTTACACGTATAGATAACAGTACGGGATGCAATTGACCTTTGAACCAGTCACCGCCGGTTTATCCCGGGGAAGCCTTTCAATGATGCAAGCCATGAAGAAATATCAATTATTGTATTATGAATCTTCTTTTTTCTGTTTGGACTATCTGATGGTTTATGGCTGTTGCCAGTGGCTTTCAAGCCAAAGTTGGAATAATTGTTCATATCGATTCAATGTATGATCAGCATTCGTCATTTTAGAAATACATATCAAACAAATTGTATCGATGCATATGAATAATACTGAAAGGGGAAGACCACCCTCGTATATAAATAACTTATCTGTTAATTAAATAAATAAAGTACTAAGTATTAATGTGTGTGTGTGAGAGAGAGAGAGTTAAGATAGAAAATTGTAATAAATGAAAAAACAAAATGTGAGTGGTAGTGATGTTTAGTTTAAAATTAATGATGAAGAAGGATGTTGAAGTTGTATAGAATTATTTTTTTATATTTAAAAATATATATATTTGGTTTAATTGTCCCATCTCAAGTTTCGTGCTATCTCAAAAAACTGTGTGGTTCGATTTTAACAGCAATGTGGTTAATATCAATAAGAATAGACATGTAGGAATGATATGTGGTGTTGAAGTTATTTCTGTAGGTAAGGTAGTTTGTTTTTATAAGAAAATGTAAGGTTATATAAGCCATTGCAAAGCAATGTAAAAATCAATCTAAAAATATTAATAAAATATTACATATTATTTTTTTGTGCACTTGTTTTACCAAATTCAATATGGTATCAGAGCAAATTGAAAATTGGCTACAAGAAACATAACAACATGGAAGTTGATCCAAATTGTTGGTATGTTAAAAATTGGAGTTGCCAATGCTAGAAACAATTCAAATTCAAGTTTACCTTATTATTGTTGGTGTATATTAAGCTTACTTAGGTATGCACATCAGTCTATGTTTAGGCTCGAGCTATACTTGGCATGCCTAGATTAGCTTAACTTAGTTAAGTGGTTGCTTTTCGTATACTTGGAGCACCACTATTTTTATTGAGCTTTTTTAATCTTTGGCTCGACTATTCTTAGTCGATTGAGCCCTATATGTACTACATCTTGTAAGTTTATTCACTAATCCCATTATTATGCATTATATGTGTCTATTACTTTGCAATACTTGTTTTCTTGCAGATTGAGCATGCTCCTATTTGTTTCGGGTGGCTTGAATTGATACTCTCATTCTCTCAATGTTCCTGGTTTCTACATGGTATCAGAGTAGGATTGTTTGAATGTTTGTTTGATTTTTTTGTGAGATCTTGAAAGTATTTGCATTATTGGATTTGTTTTGTATGAGTTGTGGTATCTCTAGAGGCATTTTTTCCCTATTGAAACCCTTGATTCTATGAGGTGTCCTTGGCTTGGAACTGAGAATCGGGTAGGGAAAACATCCAGCAAGGTTTTTCAATCGTGTCGAAAGGCATCTCTGCTCGGAAAGACGTCGAGGAAGGCATTTCAACCCTATTTGAAAGGTGTCCCCAATAAACCCTCAAGCAAGGAGATCGGCGAGCAGGAGGAGTGGAGCAGCCTACATGCAAGCCCACAACCTGGCCACTAAGGCTTGTAGCTTTGTGACCAAGCCTCACGGCCTAGAGAAGGCCGATTGCCTATCTGCGAAGGCCTGCACCTTGCCAAATTAGGCCCGGATTTGCTATCCCTGTGGCGTCTTATCTAGGCGCTCGGATTTTTTGGTGGTGCCCTATCTTTGGTGCTTGGATTTGCTATTGGTACCCTATCTTTGGCACTTGGAAACCTCTGTCATGCACTAAGAAACCTTTATCATGCATCTCATTTTTTCCTCTAATTTTTAAAGGCATTTTGAATATGCCTCTAATTTTGCAAGGCTCAAAATCCCAAACTGGCCAACACAAAGAGTGGAAAACCCTGACCCTGCTTCATCAAATCGACCTTGTTCACATTCGATGGAAGCCTCTATTGTCTGGGAAGAGGGGCACATGACTTGTATTGTGTGATAAGGCATTTGGACTTTTTTCTCTGGCAAGGTATATTCTCTAGCAAGGCATTTGGAGAGCGGAACCTTATCCACAAGTGCCTAGAAGAAATTCACCTCTGTTGCATAGTGTTTTGGAGGAAATTTGCCCCTGTATGTAAGGGTTTCCAAATTAACTCCATTCTATGCTTAACCTCTATTGCTTTTTTATTTTTGGTTCAAGTGCAAAAATTCAGGGGATCTCATATTGAATTAAGGGGGTGTCTTTTGTGATGTGTCTTGTACACTTTCACACTTTCTTCTACATTTTCAGTTTGGGGCAATTTAAGCAATTTGAGGGGGTTATTCATGCAATCAACTTACAAAATGCTTTTTTATTCATGGGGAATTATGCATAATATTTTGTAAACAAATGAACCAAGATAAAGTTCTAATTTCTGAGGGGTTCATCATGGATTTCAATATTTATTTCTACACTTTTGTTATCAAACTAACCTGAAAGAACTATTTGTCCTCGAAACAAGGGATAAAGAATCATTGTCTTGAACATGATCAATTCCCTTATCTCATTGGACTTGTTCTTGAGCCAAGTGACTATAAACAAAGGAATAAATGGTTTAAAACAAAAAGAACATGGTCTATGGACTAATAGGTCTTACTATTTCTGTGAATATTTTACATCATAGAGAGCACAATGGATGCCCTTTCACTACTTGGACCATCATCTGATAGTTGTATGGCAATCTTGATTCTTCATCAAAAAGTGATGTTTCTATGGATAACAAGGCTCTTGTGGATGGTATTGAGACTTTTGTTTCCCTTTCATGTGTGGACACATCCTCATGGGATGATCAGTCAATTTAGATGACATATATTGATACCCCATCTACATTGGAGGACATTTCATATCCTACAATACCTATTGCTACTTCAGAGTTCAATGTTGCTTCTTTTAAAGCTTCTAGTGATTCTCTATAGCAAGGTCATTTATGTCTTCTAGATTCACCTCATTGGGACACATTTCTACTAGACATCTCTTGCTTGTTTGTAGAGTTCCAAATTTTGGATCTTAATGACAACATTGAGGACATATGTCTTCTCTTTGATCACAGTTATCTTGCACTTGCTACTACTACAGATTTCAGAGAGGCTTCACCGAGGGCTTCCAATGATTTGCTTTTTAGCCACATGGCATGCTTTAGCATTCCACATCTATACATCAGTTCTTTGGATCTTGCTCTTCATCAGTTTTCACATAATTTTGAGAGGTCACTTGTTTCAGTTAGGCCTGAGCCTCTTAATTTTATTGTGACTCATTTCAACATCAGCATGATGACTTCATGGGACTTACCGACCTTACCTTTCTTCTTTGAGCATTTACCATTGGAGTTGTTTCTTCCTAAGGAGAGAAACATCATTTGCCACAAATTGATCATTTTCAGCATTCATACATGGGCTTCCTCTTTTGGCACATAAGCTACTTCATTGTGGGGGGGTTACATAGTCTCTTTCTCTCTCTTCCTTGAGAGGTTCTTATCTACATCATCTCAATCAGCATGAGATGGATTCAAGCTTGGTGCAAACTCTTCATTTTCTTTTCTCTCTTTTGGAGGGAAGTTTTTCCCACAGGGTTTTCTTCCTTTCTTCATGTTATGAAAGATTACATTGCATTGCATTGTACTTAGGTACCTCATTAGGCATATTTGCCATGATCCATCTTCATTTATCCCACATAAGCTATGCTTAATGGGGGTGTTGATGTATATTAAGCTTACTTAGGTGTGCACATCAGTCTATGTTTAGCCTCGAACTATACTTGGCATGCCTAGATTAGCTTAACTTAGTTAAGTGGTTGTTTTCCCTATACTTGGAGGACCACTATTCTTAGTGCTATCTCAAAAAGCTATGTGGTTTGGTTTGATTTCAACAACCATGTGGTTAATCTCAATAAGAATAGACTTGACTCAACATGTAGGAATGATATGTGATGTGCACGATCAATTTATCAAAACGTGTACCTAGAATTTTATTGGCCTTCACCTTCTTGATAGGTGAATATGTCAAGATTGTTGGACCATTGTTAATTTATAAATAATAGGCTAGTTATAAATAAAAATATATGTTAGTTTTTTGGAGTTTTTTCCATAGGTAAAGTAGTTTGATTTTACAAGAAAATGTAAGGCTATTTAAGCTAATGCAAAGCAATATAAAAACCAATCCAAAAATATCAATAAAATATTACATATTGTTTTGATGTGCATTTGTTCTACCAAATTCAATATGGTATCAATTGAAAATTGGCAATGAGAAACATAACAACATGGAAGTTGATCCAAATTCTTGCTATGTTTAAAATTGGAGTTGCCAAGGCTGGAAATAATTCAAGTTGACCTTGTTATTGTTGGTGTATATTAAGCTTACTTAGGTGTGCACATTAGTCTATGTTTAGCCTTTAGTTGTACTTTGCATTCCTAGATTAGCTTAACTAAGTTAAGTGGTTATTTTTCCTATACTTGGAAACCACTATTCTTAGTGAGCTTTTTTTTAATCTTTGGCTCAACTATTCTTAGCTAATTATGCTCTATATGTACTACATCATGTAAGTTAATTCATTAATCCCATTATTTTACATTTTGTGTCTATTACTTTGCAATACTTGTTTTCTTGCAGATTAAGAATGCTCTTGTTCATCTCGGATGAATCAAATCGGTACTATCATTCATTCAATGTTCTTGGTTTCTACATGGTATCAGAATAGGATTGTTTGAATGTTTGTTTCATTTTTTGTGAGATCTTGAAAGTATTTGCATTATTGGATCTATTTTGTATGGGATGTTGTATCTCTAAAGGCATTTTGCCCTATTGAAACCCCCAATTTCATGATGTGTCCTTGGTTTGGAGATGCAAATCAAGTAGGAAAAATGTCTAGCAAGGTATTTTCAATCATGTAGAAAGGCATCTATGGTAGGAAATATGTCGAGGAAGGCATTTCAACTCTGTTTGAAAGGCATCCCCAACAAACCCTCAAGCAAGAAGATCGACGAGAGAAAGTAGTGGAGTGGCCTGCATTCAAGCCCATGACTTGACCACTAAGGCTCGTAGCTTTGTGACCAAGGATTGTGGTCGTGAGAAGGCCCATGGCCTATCTGTGAAGGTTCGTACCCTACCAGAGTAGGCCTAAATTTGTTGTCCTTTTGGCGTCTTATCTAGGAGCTTGGATTTTCTGTTGGCACCTTGTATTTGGTGCTTGGATTTGCTATTGGCGCCCTATCTTTGGCACTTGGAAACCTTTTGTCACGTTCTTGGAAACCTTTATCATGCTTCTATTTTTTTTCTCTAATTTTTAATGGCATTTTGAATCTGCCTCTAATTTTACAAGGCTCAAAAGCACAAATTGCCCAACGCAAAGTGTGGTAAACCCTAACCTTGTCTCATCAAATTGACCCTATTCACATTCAATGTTGATAACTAAGAGGGGGGTGAATTAGTTATCTTGATTAATTCAACTTTCTGTTCTTCTTTAATAATTAGTGCAGCATCAAAGCAAACAAGCATCCATAAGCATGAAAGTAGAAATAAAGTTAATACACATAACACAATGATTTTGATGTGGAAAACCCTGTTAAGGGAAGAAATCATGGGGTGACTAACCCAAGAAAGTATTCTCTGTTAGAAGAATAGAAGTATAAAATGGCACTTGCCAATTAGGGCTCACTACCTGAGCACACTGCTCACAAGAGGTTTACTGCCTATAAGAGACTCACTGTCTACAATAAAGAGAGTAACACAATACTTGAACTAATGAGATGCATCCACAAATGCTGGAGTTCAGTTTTAGTTAGGCTCAGTATACTGATCTGCTACACTTCATCCTTCCTCTTCCTTTGTTTTGCAGTCTTTTCACATACTGGACCTTCCTTACTGCTTTCCTTCTGCCCTTCTGCTTTTCTTCGCACTTACAACTCACACCACACACCTTCTCATCGAAACCCATTTGGTATAGATATCCGCACAAAGGATTTCATCATTTTCTAGTTGGCATCTAGAATAGTCAATATTTCCCAAACTCTAGTCTTTTGGCTGAATCCTTGCTTCCCAAGTGATGCGGATCAAAAAGAAACTTATATAAGTCATCTAATAAGTCAGCCAATCATGAATGATACCTTAGGAATCTTTATCACCATCAACATCTCATCCGGAATAACTTCTGATACTTTGCCTGTTAGTTCTTCCTCTTTCTGTTCTACCAAACCGGACCCCAATACTTGAATGCTTGTATCTCTTTACTCTTCCATCACCGGAGGCTCAATTCTTGGGATCAATCAATCAAGGTATTCCTCTTGACTTCCCCAAGTCCACACTTTCCAAAGATACTTCCTCTGAGAGATCCAGACCTGACTGTCTGACCTTGCCACATACTCTGTTCTTGCTTACCGAACCACAACACTCTTCAATCTGACTTCTGGTATAGGCACATCATGTCCTGTGGATGTGTGGGATGAACTTTGTTGCCATCAATGACAACAATCATGAAGCTCCAATGTGTCTCTTGCAAACAATCTCCCCCTTTGGCATTGATGGCAACACTTAGTGAAAAATGACTAAGTGTTATACTATACTCCCCCTTTGTTGATGCTCTCTTGTAATGTATATTTTACCGGAGCTCCCCCTTAGCTGGATTCCACATTTTTCACTGTTCCTCACTCCCCCTTTGACATCAATGACAAAGGGTAGGGTCCACACACCAAAATTACCCAAAAATTCAACTATACTTAGCCGCATAAGTATATAGACATGTTTTACTTACATATACTGTAATATGTCTACAAATGTTGTCTTCAGCTGTACAACTTGTGTCGCCCAACTCTGCTTCATCCTATCCAAAATTGAGATATGACCACTTAGTAGGAATGCAAAAGCTTCTGCCCTCTTGAGATCTGTCAGATCACCGGTCCAGGCTGTGGTCTGAGCATCTGTTAGGGCCTCATGCATGGCCTCTAATTTGGGGATAATCACCCCTCTAAGCTCACTCATCCTGTTTATTATGTTCTTCCTCTCTTTTTCAAGTTTCTTAATCTCATTCATGATTACAATAATTTGACATTCCTAGTTTACTATGGATACAGTGAGAGGATCAAAATTCTATGAGAGGTTTGATAGTTTATCCTCTTGTTCCTTTACTTTCTTCTCAATATCCTTGGTCACTTTAGGCCAGGATAAACAAAATTTGTAGAAATCTCTGCCATCCTTGAGAGATTTTTCCAAGCTCTTTGTTCCAATATCCAAAACTCTCCTATCATTTGCTATTATGCTTTGTAACTCTGAGAATCTCTTATCCAAAAACTCTTTCTAGACCTTTTCCTCAGCTGACTTTTCCAAAGACTCAAAGTCAGTGCTAACAAAATTAATAAGAGTTTTGAGATTACCGAATGTGGAGACCAAAGAGTCCTTTTGGAAGGAAGGCATAATCTTCTCTAAAACACCGGATGCAACTTCTATGAGCTCACAGTCTACCAGGTGAGACTTTAGAATTTTTTCTTTTGCCTTTGCTTGGGTGAAGGATGCTAGCTTCATGGTTTGCATCAGAGAGAGAGAATTAAAATTGAATGGACCTTGAAGCAACTCTGGTTCATCAAATTCCATCATCTCTTTGGTCGAGAAGTCCTTGACTGCTTCTGTTGTGTCTCTTACCAGAGACATAACTTTCTCCCCTTTTGCAGTCTTAGTACTATCATCTGTGGTCTTTTCTATTTGACCTTCTTCCTTTCCCTTCACTTATTCTCCTTTCTCCTCTATTCTTACTTCCCCTTTAGATTCGGAGACTGCAGGAGAATCCAGGTTTACTTCTCCTTGGACTTCCTCTTCCAGAGCAGAGGAATCTAAGTCCTTACCTTTCTCTTCACCTGTCTCCTTCACCTCTTCTACTACTGTCTCAGTAGTTTCTTCCTTATCCCCCATGGCAGAGGGCTCATCACTTATGTCCTCTACAATTGGAATGTTGAATCTTTTTTATGCAATCTGGAGGATCTCTTCTGTCTCTTTGGCTATTTTGTCAGTTTCACCGAGCATAAGCTGATTCATTCTAGCTTTGCTCTGGAACTCATCCTTGCAATCCTTGAAGATCATGTTCATTTTCTTTGGAGTGATTGAAGGAAAGAGCTGTATGGCTATCTGTTCCCGGATCTCAACATCCTTTGCCCTAGCATTATTCCTTCTTATCTCTAATTCCTTCTCTAGGCTTTTGGGAATGAGAGATATGATTTCAATAAAAGCCTAATTATATACATTCAAATACTTAACTGTGGCTTCCTCAAGAATCTTTTTATCTACGTCATTGTATGCATCATAGAATTCCATTATTGGTTGCAGGTTCCCATACATAGTGACTGCTTTAACTACATCATCTAAGGATAGAGTGGACCTTTCAACGAATTCTTCTACCATCTCTTCCTTGTCTTCACTGGTAGAGAGTTCACCAGAAGATTTCTTCTTCTTCTTCAGTTTCTTTACCTCCTCATCTGATTCAATTTCTTCATCATCCTTCTGGCTAACATAGGACCTTGCCTTTTTCTTTGTTCTCTTTTCTCCTTTTCCAGATGTCTGAACTTTCGGTTTTGATGCCTTTGAGCTTTTATCAGAGGTAGGTGCAGCCCTTTTAGAGGATTTGGTCCAGGAGGGGGCTTCTACCGAACTTTGCTTTTCTGCTTCTTTCTTCTCTTTCTCTTCCCTTTCCATCTTTTCTCTATTTGCATCAAGTGCCTCCTTGGATATTCCAAATCTCTTAGCAACTTCTTCAACTTCCCTTCTCACTTTCCTTTTTGTCTCCAGTTGTCTAAGTTCCACATGAATATTTACACTCAATTCTTTAAAGGTTCCAAACCTTTCTGTCTTAGGATCCTTGGGTTGACTAAGCATATGTTGAACATGTAGCTCAACAATTTTCTCATCCACTTCATACCCCATTGATATGATCCACACTATTCTTGGCTCCAGTACCTCCATTAGGCACTGATCAATTTCTACCATAAAGTATATTGTATGTTTATATTTTTCAACTAAAGATTTGGGGATTCTCTCTCTTGCTTGCGTCATGCTCTGAAAATTCTTTCAATAGTCCCAGAGAGCTGTATTCTGTGCCTTGGCATCACCAAGCCCATGTATATAATCTCTGATTTGAATAGCTACTGGTCTATCATTCTACCATACCTAGCCACTGGATCCAGGAAGCTCATTCATGTAATAAAAGAATAGGTAGAGTATCAAGCCACCATACTTGAAGGAGTTCTTCTTGTCCTTTATCTTTTGCAGATTTTCCAAAAGTTGACTTAGAAGAAGTTCACACAGATCATAGTCAACATTTTCTTTTAGCATCTGATAGGTTGTATAAACTGCAGTTCCCGGTACTAAATTTTCCCTACTAGAGTGATAAATTTTGTAACCAATTATCATGGATTGAAATTTGACATCCAGATCAGTGATATCTTCAATTGTCATAGCTCTCTTGTCAAATTTTGATCCAGTTGCATCACTTACTGTCTGATTCTTGACAGATTTGAGAACAGGTATCCCACCGGATGAGTACAGACCGGTTACCGCCCTAATTGCATCTTTGGTGATCTTAAATGGTCTATTCAACCATAAGAAATTGTCATGCACTCTGTTCAACACATACCAGACCCATTCATCTTCTTCAAAATAGGGGAAATGAATGCATTGTGCAAAATGCTTATCTCGGATGGCTTTATACTGAGGTTTGATCTCAAAAGAATCATCTATTAACTGCTTGTGATAGATATCCATTAACTTTGATTCCCCAAATTCTTCAATGCTTGCATGAATGTAAACCCTAACATCTTCTACATGCAGAACCCCATGCGGAATGCTTGAAAAGGCGCCTAGGGGATCAAATTCTAGAGATTTATATGGATGCTTCTTAAATTTAGGGCGAGGTCTATCAAAAATCTTCACAACATTTAGAGTAGCCATTTCTAAAAAGATTTACAGAGAGATATTCAGCAACGAAAAAAATACCTTTCTTTTCTAGGGTTCGCTGAAAGAGCTAGATTTGATTAGCTAGAAGAAACGATTTCAATGGATGACCTTTGAGAGTTGAGACAATTTGATGCAGAGCTCCTTTTCTTTTCTTCTTCAGTGCAAATGTGCAAATGACAAACGAATGAACTCTTTTATTTCAAGGAAAGCCCTAATTTCACCTTGCAATAAATGTGCAACCTAATTCATTCTGGTTTGCCTTGTTTATCTCATTCGGAGACATAAATTTTTTGGATCACTGAGATAGACTTTAGAGTTATTCTTAGAGAATGGTGATAATCTATCTTCCTTTCACTAATCATTTGATCTATCTGCAAATCAAGATTCCATAGTTTGAATCATGTCGGGTTTAACTGTGAGAAACCTACTTCTCACCGAATGACTGAGGAACTAGATTAGTCTTCTACCTGTTTAAAACTCCTTACAGATCTTCCATATCTTAATCACAATTTACTTGGATGTTTCTCTGAGAGCCCTTTAATCCGCAATCTTCCTTGTGCCAATTCTGGCACCAATTGACTGGCTGGGGGATAATGTTTTTCCTTGTGACTCCCCCTGAGCCAGAGCTCACTTTTTAATTTCTGGAAGGAGTATCAGCACTAGATTCTAGTGAGGATCCAACCCCTACATTCTCTGTACTTTTCTTCACCCAAATCTTGTTCATCTCACTTTGAACTTCATCTGCATTTACTTTTCATTTTCCTTTATCTTGATTTTGATTATGATATATCGGACCTCTTTTGTCCTGATTCTTGCTTCTACAGAATTTGGCAATATGACCGGATCTATTGCAAATTTGGCAAGCAAAATTTCTTTGCATATTTGATTAATATCCTCTTGATCTACATTGATTAGCCATATGACCCATTCTATTGCATGCAAAGAATCTACCATTGAATGAATTGTTCATTTGCATATTTCTGCATTCATGAGATTTGTGATCATACCTTTTGTAGTTGAAACATTGTCTGGAGAAGGAAGTATTAGTCTGATTTATTCTCTTTCTACACTGATTAGCTTTATGACCAAAGTTATTGCAGTTGTGGTAGTATCCATTGAAGGATGGATAACTTTGAGCATTAGGCTGCCTTACCAGAGGTCTTCTAGGCCTGTTCCTTGGATTTTTTGATCCAAAATTCTTCTAACCAAATCCAGAGCTTTCACCTTTTCCATATCCCAGGCCACACTTGTCATCTACCCTCTTTTGGCTTTCAAGAAGAACTTCAAGTTGAGCAGAACTTATCTTGAATTTCTCTTTGTACTCATTTGCTGTTCGAAGATCCCTTTTAAGAGAGACAATTTGATCTTCAAGTTTTTCTTCATTATCTTTAGTATCTTCAAGATCAGATTCTAGATGTCTGATTATTCTATCCATCTTGTGGCAATCTTCTGGTTTTTATTTGAGAGATTGTCTTAGATCATCTTCAGTTTTTCTTTTTTCTTCAATTTCTTGGGTAAACTTCATAACTCCTAATTCCATTTCATGTCTTACCATAATGATCTATTTTGATAACTTTTCACATAACTTGGTTTTTTCCTTCAGATCTCCATTTGTATCATTGTCTTCACCTTGACTTGCCAATTGCTAAAGTAGTTCCTATCTCTTTTTCATAGAGAGACTCGGTTTCTCTTTTAGTTATTTTATGAAATCATCAGCCTGCTTGAGTCTTTCCTTCAATTCATTGACTTCAGAATTTGACTGCTCAAGATCATCTAGGGCAGACTTAAGTTGCTCCCACATACCATACACATCCATCTGAATTCCTAGATCTTCCTCAAGTTGTTAGGCTCTGTTTGGAGGAACTTGGCTCTGATACCAATTGTTGATAATTGAGAGGGGGGGTGAATTAGTTATCTTGATTAATTCAACTTTCTGTTCTTCTTTAATAATTAGTGCAGCATCAAAGCAAACAAGCATCCATAAGCATGAAAGTAGAAACAAAGTTAATACACATAACATAATGATTTTGACATGGAAAACCCTATTAAGGGAAAAAACCACTGGGTGACTAACCCAAGAAAGTATTGTCTGTTAGAAGAATAGAAGTACAAAATGGCACTTGCCAATTAGGGCTCACTGCCCGAGCACACTGCTCACAAGAGGCTTACTGCCTACAATAGACTCACTGTCTACAATAAAGAGAGTAATACAATACTTGAACTGATGAGATGCATCCACAAATGCTAGAGTTTAGTTCCGGTTAGGCTCAGTATACTGATCTGTTGCACTTCATCCTTCCTCTCCCTTTGTTCTGCAGTCTTTTCACATACCGGACCTTCCTTAGTGCTTTCCTTTTACCCTTCTTCTTTTCTTCACACTTCCAACTCACACCACACACCTTCTCATCGAAACCCATTTGGTATATATATCCGCACAAAGGATTTCATCATTTTTCGAGTCGGCATCCAGAATAGTCAATATTTCCCAAACTGTAGTCTGTCGGCTGAATCCTTGCTTCCCAAGTGATGTGGATCAAAAAGAAACTTATACAAGTCATCTAATAAGTCGGCCAATCATGAATGATACCTTAGGAATCTTTATCACCATCAACATCTCATTTAGAATAACTTTTGATGCTCTGCCTGTCAGTTCTTCCTCTGTCTGTTCTACCAAACCAGACCCCAATACTTGAATGCTTATATCTCTTTACTCTTCCATCACCGGAGGCTCAATTCCTGGGATCAATCAGTCAAGGTATTCCTCTTGACTTCCCCATGTCCACACTTTCCAAAGATACTTCCTCTGAGAGATCCAGACCTGACTGTCTGACCTTGCCACATACTCTGTTCTTGCTTACCGGACCACAACACTCTTCAATCTGACTTAAGGGTATATGCACACTGTAGACACACAAATTTGTCCCAACTTTGTCCATGTCTAGCAACACCTTGTTAAATCATTAATCATTAAGCCAATTAATTAAATAAATTTTATTTATTTAATTAAAATCCCATTCTCATCCACTTAGCCAATTAATTAAATAAATTTTATTTTTTAATTAATTCCACATCATTTCTCAATCATATCCTATCCCCATCCCAATTAATTAAATAAATTTTATTTATTTAATTAATTTCCACATCATATCTTATCTCATCCTATTCATTTATCCAATTAATTAAATAAATCTTAATTTATTTAATTAATATCTAACTCATATTACAACTAATTCAAATATGTTATTTAAATTAAACACTCATCTTTTATCACATTCCAACACTTGTCCAGTCAATCATGTGTTGTAAGACAACTTTCATTCATATCCTTCACATGCACAACTAATGGAACCTAAATTTAGTAACTTTCAATCCTAGCCATTCACATAGCCTCTGAATCTCCACTGTTGATTGATCTTGGCTAAGTCCTATATAAACACCCTCTCACTCCATATGAGACATCTAGCAATCATATAGCACCTACATTATCATCTTGAGCATCTTGAGCATCTGAGCATTCATTTGAGCTTTTCATCATCCATCATGGCAGCTTTCAGCATTGTAATTGTTCATTGTTGAAGAAGCAGTCCACATCTCTCAAACAAGGAATCGCATGGTCTAGGTGATGTTATGCTTGAATTGCATTATTCTTTGATTTCATTTAGATTAGATTCCTTGATGATGGTAGGATTAGGGTTTCATGACTATGTCTGATCTGCTAAACCTGACTTTTCACCTATCACATTTTGGCACGCCCGGTGGGACTCACGTCCTTGATTGACTTCATTTTTTGGAGTTGTTTTCTTTGAAGATCAGATTTTGCAAGTGCTTTTAGTAAAATTTTGGTCGCTTCTGAATGAAAATCTGTCGCCTCCAGATCTCTGAGCCGCTTTTATGCTGGAAATAGTCGTATTTACCTCTCTGGATTGCTTTTAAACAAACAGTCGTCGCCTCAGGTATAACATGTATCGCTTTTGTTTTAACAACGCTCGCCTGTGATTTTAGCACTGATTATGGTTGCTTTAGACTGTATTTATCGCTTTTGACCTAACAGTGGCTGCTTTTGCACACACTCAGGTCACGTTCGACCTAACAGTGGTTGCTTTTGGACATGTTTGCATCGCTTTTGATCTAACAGTAGTCGCTTTTATGCTGATGTGAATCGCTTATGAACTGAGAGTGATCACCTGTGCAGGTTAGGGTTTAGACTTTTTTTTGCAGATACAGGTCGCTTTTGTCTCGCAACCGGTCACTTCTGGGTATAGCTGGATCGCGTATGAGTCGACAGAGGCCGTGTTTGATTTAATTGGAATCGCTTATGGACTGATAATGCTCACCTGTTAGGCTAGGGTTTTGTCTGTTAGCTGTGTTTTTGCAGATACAGTTCGCATCTAGCCCTCAATTGATCGCGTTGGGTTTATACGCATCGCTTATGAGCTGACAGGTGTCGCATACTGTATTTTTAGCATCACATATGATCTACAGTATTTCACCTATGGTAAAATGAAGATCGCTTTTGATTAGCAGTAAATCGCATATGGTAAGTTTTGTTGTTTTCAAATCTATTTCAGTTCCAGTTTGATTTTTGGCTATTAATTGGGTATTTGTGCAGCATCTTATCGATTTGTCCAAGAAAAGGAGGTTATCAAACTACTGACATATCTGTTGCAGGTTCGATTGGTCCAAGATTTGTGGTTTTTCACTAAATTAGGCATATTTGGGCTTGGTGCTTAAAATGAATCATTGTTTGCTCCATGCTTGATTTATCTTTTTGATTGCTTGCATGTGCTTGATTGTAACCCAAATTTAATGGCAAAAGTATCCTCTCCCCTTGCCTATCAAATGGATCTTGGGTGTATGAGAACTTGTCATTATCTTTAGAGGGCCTGCCTTCCCAGTATGAGAAGGGATACGACCCAAGCGGTAACGGGCTAAAGCCAAGTCCTTCCGAACCGCTATATAAGAAAAGTGTTTATGTCGAAAGCCACAAACAATGGGTGCCGTTACGTTATACCGATAGCCAACCTCCCACAAAACCCTCCAAGGCGCAACCCTTGGAGGCTGGGAGACTCCATAATGGAGAGTAGCGCTGCCACATGTATAGCCACCCGAATGGATGCCCTTATTAGCAACTTTGTGTAGTAGCCAAAAACCTTCTATCTGTTGATGCAAAAGGTGGGACCTTTGAAGCGGCCCCGATTCACGTGGTTCTTAGTAGAGATAGCAGGGACAATCCTAAGGTTTGGTGTGGGGACAAGCCTTATAGGAAGCCCAGAACTTGGTATGCATGAGAAGTGAGTGCCATGGATGGGAACCAGTGCTACCAAGATCCTGAAGCTATCCGCTTTGAATAAGCACGGCCAGGGGATTGAAGAACAGATACTGTCCTATCCTAGCCTAGGTTGTATCAGTTTGTGCTTGTTGTGAGTGTGAGTGACTGTTATCACTGTTTTCTTGCTAAAAAATGCAAAATCAGACAACTTCTGGACAAACACAATCACTTTTGAACCTAAACTGCTCGCACAGATCACAAACATCGCTTCTAAACTGTAGTAATTCATTTTTTGCCTGAACTGTGTCACTTTTAAACAACAGCTGCCCACATATAGGCCGAACTGTGTCACCTTTAACCAACAGCTGCCCGCATATTACCTGAACAGAGTCATCTTTAAACCACAACTGATCACCTACTACCTGAACAAAATCACATTTGAACAATAGTTGATTGCATCTTGTCTAAACTAGATCGCCTTTAAGCCGCAGTTAGTCGCCTTCTGTCTGAACGAGCTCGCCTCTGAACAACAGACTGTCGCCTTTAGGGATATCTGAGTCACCTTTGATCAATAGGAAATCACCTTTGAACCAACAGTTGTCACCTCTGGCATAGCATTCACTTCTGGTTAACATTGTCATTATCTATTGAGCCTAAACCAAATCGCATCTGAGCTATCATTGATCACCTTTGGAATCCTTTGAGTCGCATTTGAGCTATCATTAGTCGCTTGTAGCTAAAATACCTATAAACCTCAGTCCCTCAGCTAAATTAGCCATAGGTCCAGCTTGCTTGAGTCTTAAACATCAGCGTTCAGACTTCTCTTTGATCAACAGTAAATACCTAGACCTTGCCTCCTATTTTTGAGCTTATCAATCAATCACAACTCATGA
The DNA here is from genome assembly GCA_027924645.1 of Cunninghamia lanceolata. Lineage (NCBI taxonomy): Eukaryota > Viridiplantae > Streptophyta > Pinopsida > Cupressales > Cupressaceae > Cunninghamia > Cunninghamia lanceolata. The sequence goes on from BSBN01000233.1 coordinate 1,267,221, forward strand.
GCTTTCCATCTTTGTGAGATCCCAACTAGCAAATCAAATATCAACCCAATCATTTCAATCAGCAAACATCCTTCAGTTTTAGCTTCAACCAACGTCATCCTTCAGCTTTAGCTTCAGTAAACAACATTCTTTAGCTTTAGCTCCAACAAACATCAACAGCAAACAATCTTTCCCTTGAGTGTTTGACCTATCATCTAGGGAGAATGAACAACAACCAACAACAACAACAACTTAGCCAAAACAAATCAACCAAGCGAATTAGCCAAACCAGCAAACCAAAACAGCAACCAATCAACCAACCAGCCAACTATCATCTTTTGGGTCTGAAAACTTTGACAAGCTCAACTTCATCATCAACATCAAGCCTCAAACTAGGAGTCAATATCAAGGTGAAATAGAAGCCAAATTGAAAGCTGAAATGGAAGCCAAATTGCAAGCTGAGATGAAACAATTCACAACACCTCTTAAGGATGCAACTCAATTCACAACTGGTATGCCTCCTCATATGTTCATGCCTCAAGGATACACTATTGGCGAGTCATCTTCACAATGAATGCAACCTACACCATCCTTGGAAACTTTCGAAGAACAATCTCAAGATGACTCATCGGAATTCCAAGATACCTATCTATGGGACCAAGTTGAGAAACTCATGATATCTGACCCTGATCGTTGCTTTCTCCAACTTGCTCACATGGGTGCTAAACTACCAAAGGACTTTGACATATCTGCTATTAGAGAGCAAGATCCTAACACTACTGCTGTTGTTGCGAATGGACCATCTACTATAGTCACATCATCTCCTATTACATCGCAAACATCATCCTCATTGCCTATTGTTGCTTCATTTGAGCCACCACGATCAGAGCATACTTTAGAACCATTGATAGTGCCCACCAATGTGCTCCCTCTCATGTCACAAAATCTCAACATTCCACCTTTCCATGTTCCTCAACATATCTCTCCTTCTACCATGACTATTTCCATGCCATAAGTAACACAAGCTGTCCATGTAACACAAGCACAAATACTTCAAGCATCACAAGCTATTCCCATGTCTTATAGTGTGCAAACCTCTCAAACCACTCCAACAACACACGTTGTCCATGCTTCACACCCATTGCAATCTACTACATCTCATACGAATACCATATCCCATATACCAACTGCTAATACCTCCATGCTATCATATAATCCCAACGTTAGTCTCATTGACATGAGTGATCCCCCCGTTTCTCAAGCCAATCCGAACAATAAAATTGCTTATGTTGATCAACTTACATCCATGTCGTCATAGTCTTCCAATCCTTCACACACTATTAATCCATCCTATGCTACCCAAAGATTCCCTATTATCACCCAACACATGACACCTACTAATCCTCATGTTGTCCACAATACAAATCCAAATGTTTCTGTCATATCTACCAGTCCCTCCGTCACTTACCGTGTCATGAACTCAATCCCAACTTCCCAACCATTCACTACTGTCAATCCACTATCCACTTCCCATGTGATGCACACCCAATTGCCGCTTGTGTCTCAAGGACAGCAATCCTCCAACACATACGTGTCACATACCAATCCTTTGACATACATTGTGGGTACACAACCACAACAAACAGTCACAACTCCATATATCCCACAACCACAACCACAATATATCTCCTACCATACTCCACCCCCTTCGCAACAACAACAATTATCTTCAGCAGATGTTCAACAGATGATTGATGAAAGGGTAGGACAAGGCAAGAAACCTTTTTCTCTCGAAAACATATGCACCTGTCCATTTTACAAGTCTCTTAATATGATACCTTTTCCACCACATTTTGAAATCCCACAATTTGATAAATACAAAGGGAAAGGGAATCCGGAAGACCATCTTTGAGCCTTTTTTGTAGCATGTCTTGATGTCTCTTATGACGATACGTATCTTTTGAGACTATTTCCTCGAAGCTTAGCAGGACAAGCTCTTGAATGGTTTTCTCATTTACCCCCAGGCATCAAATCTTTTGCGGAATTAGCAAACAAATTTTGATCACACTTTGCCTTCAACATTGAACATGAGGTAAACATGAATGACCTTGTCAATACCAAATAGCGCAATGGTGAACCCTTTTCTTCTTTTACCCAATGATGGCGTAATATGGCTAGCAAATTATCATGGGAAATACCTGAGAAACAACAGCTTGACATCTTTGTTCAAAATCTTCATCCTAAGCTGTCATTCCAACTACAATTGCAGAGTGCTAGCACCTTTGACGAACTAGTTTCCAAAGGAGTTATTATTGAACGAGCCTTAATTGCCAAAGGCACTATTAAGATCTTTCATGACAATAAAGATTCTCCCCAAAATTCCAATGATAAGTCTCACTTTTGGAACAAGAACAAGAATGTTGTAAATGACGGTATTGTAGACGCAAAGAATATTCAAACTATGAGAGCCCCCATCAACATTCAGGCAGCCTCTACACCAAGACAGCCTTTTCCACAACGAAGAAACCAACGCCAAACTTCCAATCCACGCCGACAATTTACACCATTAGTGGAACCCATGGAAGTTGTTCTTCAAAAGCTACTTCAAGCAGGAGATATTATTCTACCCGATGCACCACCAAATGGCGAACCACTCTTTCGAGCCCCTTGGTACAAAGAAAATGAGTATTGTGATTACCATCGAGTTAAAGGGCACAAAACAAATGGTTGTATGCGCTTAAAACATGTTATGCAAGACTGCATTGATCAAGGTTTAATCAATGTCACACCTTCAACAGCTCAACCTGCTCAACAATCAACATCAAACTATGATCTAGAGACTTTCAAGAATCCACTTCCATCTCATGATCAGACAAATAACCTTCAGGCTGGAAATGCTATTCCGTATAACTATGCATCATCTACCATTTGCCGCATTGACCATGCTCGCATTTCTACCATTATTGTCCATGGGAGAGCACCTGATTGTGTCGTAACCATGTGAAGAGGTCGAGTTACTATTCAAGGAGCACCTCCCCATCCTCCTCGATCTCTCTCTGACTATAACCTCTTGGATCACCTTGGTAAAACACCCGCACACATATCTATTCTTGAGATGCTCCGCATATCCCCCACACATAAAGCTATCCTCGATAAAGCCTTACAAGAGTCTTCGGTGCCTAATAATATTAATATCACACAATTCCAATCTATGGTCGCTAGCATTGCAGCCCCTTGTCATTTGACCTTTTCTGACAAAGATCTTCAGCCCTCCATTCATCTGTCACACAACGAAGCCCTCCATATTGAAGTATTTGTTAAACAACGCCGTATCAAATGAGTCTTGATAGATGGGGGAGCTGGTCTTAATATATGTTCTTTGAAACTTATCAAGCAATTGGGATATTCTGAGAAAGATGTTGACACTTCCAAGGTTATTACCATCAGAGCATATGATGACGCTGAAAGAGATACCGAAGGGATTATCTTATTGCCTATTCAAGTTGGGCTGGTCATTACAGACACTCACTGTCAAGTCCTTGATATTGATCTTCCTTACAACATCATCCATGGACGCCCTTGGATCCATACCCTTAAAGCAGTTCCCTCTACATACCACCAATGCCTTAAATTTCCACATAAGGGTGTTGAGGTTACCATTCAAGCTGATCCCAATCCCTTTGAGTTTTGCTGTGCCTTTCAAGCTAAATATCAGAGTCTGAATCGCATTCCTATCAACACCGAGGCATATCCGTCTTCATCCTATATAAACCCATCCGATCTTCTCAAGCCCTCATCTAGCAAAGCTGCTTCCAACCTTCATATCAAATATACCGAACATGGCCCTGGTGAATACAAATTACAAGAGTCCTATTGCATTGGTACCCTTCCATTATCTCCTAAATCCCACGGTAAGCCCTCTACATCCAAGCCAACTTCATCCTCCACTGTTATCAAAGCTCCCCCTACAGTAGTCATTAAGGGTGGTTTCTTGGATGATGAAGACATTGAGGACATCAACTCTTGGATATTCTTTGATGAAAATGACCAAGTCCAACTTGAAGTAGAGCGATACAACAATGGGTTTCGCATCATAAAGAACATGGGCTATAAAGGACATGGTGGCTTGGGATCACAGGAACAAGGACCTACTGAGCCCATTATTGTGTCTAAGAAGTTTAATAAGCAAGGCCTTGGTTACCAACCAGAGGTACCACGACCCAAAGACATTAAGTGTATTTCTGATATTGACGTTGGACCTTCTTCGGTAGGAGAGACTTCTAATTCAGATACTATCGACAACTCCTCCCTTCATATCACTGACCTTTTTCAAGAACATTCCATCTTCATGTTTTTCGCAACCTCTTCTAGTCATCACGATTCCTCCATTAGCCTTTCACTCGTATATCCTGACCTCATCGATTGGGACCAACAGGGGGCACCGATATTAGATACATTTGAAAATGACGAAGCCATTGCAGAATTCATGGGTTTGAGACAAGGTATTCCACTGGGTGATCATAAAGCAGGTTTCATGATGGATTTACCTAAACTAGCATATTTTGGCGGAAGTATCAAATCCTTCAGTCGCAAAAGTGAAATAAACAAAATTCAACAAAATAGGTCACTAGGTGAAAACCAAAAGGCGCCTCTTGACCGTGAAAAAGTAAAAATAAAGGACGTATCCGAAGGTGAAAACCTCTCTGCAGCGCCTGAGGATGAGGGATTTGATCTTCCTGTTGCCACTGATTACCATGAAAAATCAACTGTGCTAGTTGAAAAATCACAAGACATGAACTTGGGAATAGAGCAGAATCCGAAGATTACTTTTTTGGCAGCATCACTATCAGAACAAGAACAAAGAAACTTCACAACATTTTTTATAAGAAGAGCTATAAATTTTGCATGGACTTATACAGACATGCCAGGTCTAGATCCTTCACTTGTGGTACATCATTTAGCAGTATCTCCTGATGCGAAGCCTGTCAAACAAAAATTGCGCAAAATGCATCCACAAGTTGCCTTATTAGTCAAAGCAAAAATTTAGAAACTATTAGAAGCAAAATTTATAAAGCCTATTGATTATCCAGAATGGGTTTCAAATTTGGTACCTGTAGCAAAACCAGATGGATGTGTTCGTTACTACACAGACTTGAGAGATCTTAACAAAGCTTGTCCTAAGGATGATTTCCCACTACCAAACATAGACAATATTGTCGATCTTACAGCCGGACATGAAATACTATCTTTGATGGATGGATTTTCAGGTTATAATCAAATCCGAATAGCAGAGGAAGATCAAGATAAAACATCCTTTATCTGTCCATGGGGTACATATTGGTGGGTTGTAATGCCTTTTGGTCTTAAAAACACTAGAGCTACCTATCAACGAGCCATGACAGTTATTTTTCATGACCTTTTTCATACTATCATGGAAGACTATGTTGATGACATCCTGGGAAAATCCAAGACAAGAGAAGGACATCTACAAGTATTGGCACAAATCTTTGATCGATTAGAAAAATACCAAGTCAGACTAAACCCAAAGAAGTGTGTATTTGGTGTAACATCAGGAAAACTGTTGGGATATATTGTTTCTCAACGAGGGATAGAAGTGGACCCAACTAAGGTAAAAGCTATCATAGAAATGCCTCCACCAACGAATCTCAAATAGCTCCACAGTTTACAAGGTAGGCTACAATCTATCCACAGATTTATCTCACAACTAGCAGATAAATGTCATCCTTTTCAACATCTTCTTCGTAAGGGTGAACCTTTTAAGTGGGATGAAAAGTGTCAACAGGCTTTTGATAAGATAAAGGAATACTTGGCAACACCTCCTGTGTTAGTACCTCCGATACCTGATCGTCCATTACTGCTCTATATATCATCAACCACCGCAGCATTGGGTGCCCTCCTAGCTCAACATGATGATTTAGGAAAAGAACAAGCCATTTACTACATCAGCAGAACCCTTGTGGGATATGAACTTAATTACTCATTCATGGAAAAAGCTTGTTTAGCATTAGTGTTTGCTTCCCAAAAGTTGCGACACTATATGCTGAACCAAACAACAAAGCTCATCTCTAATGTGGATCCCCTCAAGTATCTCCTTTCAAAAGCCCTTCTCACAGGGAGATTAGCAAAATGGGTTATGATCTTAAGTGAATTTGACATACAATATGTGAGCCGCAAAGCTATCAAAGGACAAGTTATTGCTGATCAATTAGCTGCAGCACCCATCACAGATATTCAGCCAATATATCCAGAATTCCCTGATGAAGGATTATTTAATTTGAATTCTCCAGCACGATGGCAACTATACTTTGATGGATCATACACACAACATGGTTCTAGAGCAGGTATCTTGTTTGTCACCCCTCAAGGAGATTGTATACCTAAATCATACAGAATAGCATTCCCATGTACCAACAACATAGCAGAATATGAAGCTTTAATCACAGGCTTGCGCATGGTAGTACAATGGGCTATCAAACAGTTACGAGTCTTTGGTGATTCTCAGCTGGTTATCAAACAGGTCTTAGATGAATATCAAACAAAAGATGAGAAGCTTCTTCCATACAAGCTAATGGTGGATGATTTCAAGAAATATTTTGAGGATATTACCTTTGAGCAAATTCCCAGACTACAAAACAAAGCAGCAGATGCCATGGCTATGATTGGATCTCTTTTGCACATGCCATCTAACACCTATAAATGTGAATTCTTGGTTGAACAGCTTTTGATCCCAGCATTTGAAGTTCCACAGTCTGAGCTTATATGTGAAATTGTTGGTCCCAACTCGTCGTGGTACAAGGATATATACGAGTATCTCCGTAATCAAACTTTTCCACTACCACTATCCAACACCCAGCGCAAAACCTTTATCCCTCGTTACACTATCTTAGGAGACACCCTTTATCATCGGAGTCTTGATGGTATCCTTCTTAGATGTCTTGATTCCGAGGAAGCAAAAACGGCCTTACGTGAAGTACATGAAGGTGTCTGTGGTTTGCATTCCGCTGGCCCTAGCCTTGTTAAGAAACTTCTACGAGTAGGATACTATTGGCCAACTATGGAAAAAGATGCCCAGCACTTTGCAAAGCGATGCCTACAATGTCAGAAACATGGAGATCTGATACATGCACTAGCACATGAGCTTCAGCCTATTATCACTCCATGGCCTTTTTCGCAATGGGGACTTGATCTCATAGGTAAAATCCATCCTACTTCATCCAACGGTCATAAGTTTATTATTATTGCCACTGAGTATTTCACAAAGTGGGTAGAAGCCATACCAATGACCTATATCACAGGTAAACAAATAGCCAAATTCATCCTACATTATATTATCTGCCGTTATGGAGTTCCTCAAGCTATTGTCACCGACAATGGTCGTCCTTTTAAGAACCAAGAGGTTAGAGATCTTTGCAACAAGTTCCATATTCAACATAGATTCTCTATGCCTTACTATCCTCAGAGCAATGGTCAAGCTGAAGCCTCTAATAAGACAATCATCAAGATCCTTAAAAAGAATGTTAGTGAAGCTAGTCGAGATTGGCATCTACAACTACATCCTGCATTATGGGCATATAGAACAAGCATCAGACCTCCCACTGGAGCCACACCCTATGCTCTCGTCTATGGCACTGAAGCTATTTTGCCTATCGAGGTTGAGATCCCCTCTTTGCACATATCCTTGCAACATACTATCTCAGATGAAGAGTATCGAGTATCCAGACTCCATGATCTTGAGCTATTAGATGAACGCCGCCTTACAGCATTGAACCATCTTCAAGTCTATCAAAACCGGCTACGCCGCAGCTACAACGAAAAGATCAGAGAACACAGATTTCAAGTTGGCGACATTGTCCTTAAAGAAAACCAAAGGAATCAACAACATCGAGGGAAACAGGGCAAGTTTGAACCCAATTGGCTTGGTCCTTTCATTATCACAGCAGTCTATGGATCAGGTGCATACACTCTGTCAACACCTGAAGGCATTCCCTTGGATGAACCAGTCAACAGCGTTCACCTCAAGAAGTTTTATCCATAAATCTCAGCTATCCCAAAAACAAAAAAAATAATAATAATAAAAAAAATTATATATATATACGATAAATAATCTGTCCTCTAGTGAAAACCTAGTAAACAGGTGCCTTGGATAAGTACCATAGTGAAAACTTGGCAAACAGGCGCTATGTGTAGTGACTAGCTTCCCTCATCTGTTTGGTTCGTTTGATCATATTTCCCCATTTCATCTTGTATAAGCCATAATCACAATCCACATCGCAATGCCACACATAGCCTTTCATCTTCATCTTCGTCTTTGCTAATGCTCGCTATCATATTTGAGACATTGTCGTGATACCTATATCTTTTGCCACCTTAGCATCTTGGCCACATCTTTTCTGCATTGTCGCTTCTACATAATAAACCTCATCCCGCACTGGGGGCATTTGTCGAGTCTTATTTGGAAGTGGATCCTGTTATCTCTAGCTCATAACACATCAAACAACTCAGCTTACAACACAACAAACCTTATCAACTTCAGCCATGGCATATATTCAACAACAAATGTGACTTAACGACTTGCGACCAGGTCCCATATCTTTGCAATCTATCCACATTCATCCAACAATTGCAACAAATGTCGCTTGATCAAACATTCAACCAATTAGCGACATCAATAAGAACTACATATAGCTCTATCGTTGACGCCTTGATCCCGTGGATACAAGGTATGTAGGCAATCTGAGATGCGAAGGAAGCACTCTGATTCAGGCTAAGACGATAGCCCCTTTCATCATTCATCTTTCATCTTTCTTCTAAACATCCTTCAATCTTTCAGCTCAAATTCTTCTATCTTTCATCACTTACATCATCAATAAAACCCAGAACTACATATTCATCATGTCTCATCTTCATCGTAAATGTGCTTTGATCCTGTGGATACAGGGTATGTAGGCAATCTGGAATATGCAGGAAGTTTCCAGTAGTCAAGCACAGATGATCCACCCCATCTTCTTCATCTTCTTTCCTCATCCATCTTCTTCTCTTTGATTAGCTCAAACAAGAAGCAAACCATGTGTATATTGAAAGCTCAAGCACTTTAACCAATCAAAAGTACGCCAGAAGCTATTTGTCCACATGCCTTAAGCCAACATTTGCTATAACAGTTTATCAACAACTTTAGCCTTCACCAGGATGTAGCTTTCCTCTTAACAAGGCGCCAGCTTGATCTATCCAAGAGCACCCAAAATTTGGCAAGAGAATGTGATGATAGTATCTTTTGTCCCTTTTCTATGCCTAATCAAGACTGCCTTGATCTATTTATATCTTGGTATGTTGCAATGAAGTAAGGATTGGGGCATGGTCATATAGCTTTCGTATGTCGTGTTTGCGGGATGATCTTATTCTCTTCCTATGCGTATTGGTATCTTGTCCGTGTTGGGATTAGCATCTTACATATCAATATCTCTAGCATTTGAGAAGCTAAACAGTCTCTTATGCATTTGAGACTATTCTATGTTAAGACTAACTCCATACATATAACCAACAAGCTACTATTATGTGTAGTGGAGATAAGCTCAAACCATTGCTTGTAGCGTCAAAGTCCAACACTAACTGTTATTCGTATCTTGTGTATGTTGGCTCAACATCTTGACCTCATGCGTTCAGACAAGATTGTAACACGCTAGTTGTGCATTGGATACCTCAACACCTTGGTCTTCTTATACCCTAGTGCATAACATCCATATGCTATATCAAACATAAGGACTGCATTTCTTTTCATTTTGAGCAATTACTTGAAAGCTTCCCATCATCATCCTACCTATTCATTCTATCTATCCATTCCATCATACTTAGCCAAGATCAATCATTTCCATCATCCTTTGTCCATGTTCCCACTCCTGCAAAAACAAGTGTGTTAGCCATACATAAGTCCATCATATATATCATTACCATCTACCTATATGCATACATCTATCCATATCCTTACCATTTACATATTCATACATTTTCTATTCATTACCATTTGCATAAACATCCATCCATAATCCATATATAATCCATACAACATGCATAGCCATCATAATATCAACATTATAACCATTACAACATCATATAGATCGCCAAAACTGCCATATATATATATACATGTGTGTCAAAATACAAGTGTCTACAATACAAGCTGAGCCCTGATGGACTAAATGTACAAAATCGGCTCTAGGCCTCATCATAATACAATGTAAACAAGGTAGCCCTAGTGACTACTGGCAGCTCCCTCGCCCTGAGCACCTCCGCCACTAGGTCCTGTACCTGGTCCTCCATCACTGAGGCTACTGATCGAGATCCACCCGACCTCCATGAACAAGTGTCTAGCATAGACAAGCTCCGCATCCTCCTCCTCCCACTGCTCACATCCTAGCCATGGCCTCCATACAAATCTATCCACCTCATCCAATCTCCTCCGCCAGTATACCACACCTCGGCACTGTCGATATGTCAACACTCTTCTATACATCTGTGCAAATGGCTCTCCTGCTGCTCTAGCCACCCATCCCTCTGGTCTCGTCACTGGAATGTGCTCATATGCCCATACATGCAACACTGTCACTCCTACCGACATACTAGCTCCAAACATATACGCGCAATCATGCAAATAATGATAGATCTGTCCCAACATGCACTCTGCCCATGCATATCTCATGCCATATGAAAACATGCCCTCCATCACTGTCCCCCATCCTACGGGAAAACCTCTGGCTCTCCTATCACCCACTAGCCATCTAATGATAGCCACTACCACCCACTGTAACCTGTCACAGAGCTCCTCCATCCTCCCCATCAGAATCTCTAAACCCTCTGCTCCGATGTCTGGTGTCCCAAATAATCTCTTGAATGCAGCTGGACCCATCTCTGGATCATAATCCACACGATCCCCATCTATCAGAATCCTCAAAATCTGGAATACATCCTCTAAGGTGATGGTCGCCTCTCCTGTCGGTAACAAGAATGAACTGTGCTTGCTCATCCATCACTCCACCATCGCTGTCATCAGCCCTCGATGTGCCTGAACTGGCTCTAATCGGGATACATGCTCCAAGCCCAGGACCTCTAACACCAGTAGCTCCTCTGCATCTAACTGTCTCACCAGCCGTAAATCTCTCAGATGGGGCTCTCGTGATAACAATGGCGGTAGTACATCCTGTATCATCCATTTACCCTTGTCAGTCTGTTCCGTTAGTCATCCATCTCAAAATCTGCTTCTCTATTTGCTATTTTACCCTACACCTCCCATAAGCATCCCACTTTACCACATGCGCTTCTTCCTAGCTCACTAGCAACTAGTTTTCTCTTATGCGCACCTATTTTCCCTACATGCGAGCTCTTTTTGCACATGCGCACCTGTTTTATTTATAAGCGACCCCTATTTTCATATGCACTTATCCTTGCATTCTATGCGCGTTCTATGCTGTATGCGGCCATTTTTTCCCTAAAAGCGAGCTTAATTCTATATGCGCATAGTTTTTCACTATAAGCAAGCCAAATCACCATGCACGACCCTTCTAGCCATATACGCGCGCTTTTCACCATATGCGAGCCTTTCCTATTCATACGCGAGCCCAACTAGTCTACACGACAGATATTTGCCCATATGCGTATGTTATTTGCCTATAAGCGACTTACTTTTCTATTCACGTGCATTTTGCCTGCATTTTTCCCGCCGACAGGATGCGACCCGTTTTTTCCTAAGCGACCTACCCGTGCCCATAAGCGACCAAAACTACTGCAAGCAATCTCTATTCCTACATAGGCGACCTCAAAGTGCTATTCCTTAACCTAGTCGCTTTTGGTGACGTGTGTGCATTAATTACGCTTTTAGGCTATTAATTACACGCTTTTGGGAAAAGTTTTGAAACATACCGGTGCGCCTACTCCCTCTGGTCGCCCATGTGTCCTCACTCGCTCCGCACGATGATCCCTGCGTGGAATAACCATCCTGTTAGCTCTGCAACTCTCACTCTCAGGAGCTCTGGGTTTCTCTAGTTTCTGAGCACAAATGAGCACAAATGAGCCTATTTGCCATTGAAGAACCTACTTATAGCCCTTCTCAAAACCCTAATTCTTCCATGCAACCCCCATTTCCTTCGCATCTGCCTTCTTTTTTGCCTTTTCTTCTATCGAGAGCCAACCTAGCCCTTCCTGGTTAGCCTGGCTTCCCTCTCGAGGGGGCATCACCTGCCAGTTACACTGGGGCATAACTTGTTTATCGAACACATATCATATCTTCTTTGACACAACGTTCTATCGAACATTGTACCAAAGAGGGGCAAAATGTAGACACCCAAATTTGTCCCAACTTTGTCCATGTCTAGCAACACCTTGTTAAATCATTAATCATTAAGCCAATTAATTAAATAAATTTTATTTATTTAATTAAAATCCCATTCTCATCCACTTAGCCAATTAATTAAATAAATTTTATTTATTTAATTAATTCCACATCATTTCTCAATCATATCCTATCCCCATCCCAATTAATTAAATAAATTTTATTTATTTAATTAATTTCCACATCATATCTCATCTCATCCTATTCATTTATCTAATTAATTAAATAAATCTTAATTTATTTAATTAATATCCAACTCATATTACAACTAATTCAAATATTTTATTTGAATTAAACACTCATCTTTTATCACATTCCAACACTTGTCTAGTCAATCATGTGTTGTAAGACAACTTTCATTCATATCCTTCACATGCACAACTAATGGAACCTAAATTTAGTAACTTTCAATCCTAGCCATTCACATAGCCTCTGAATCTCCACCGTTGATTGATCTTGGCTAAGGCCTATATAAACACCCTCTCACTCCATATGAGACATCCAGCAATCATATAGCACCTACATTATCATCTTGAGCATCTGAGCATTCATTTGAGCTTTTCATCATCCATCATGGCAGCTTTCAGCATTGTAATTGTTCATTGTTGAAGAAGCAGTCCACATCTCTCAAACAAGGAATCGCACGGTCTAGGTGATGTTATGCTTGAATTGCATTGTTCTTTGATTTCATTTAGATTAGATTCCTTGATGATGGTAGGGTTAGGGTTTCATGACTATGTCTGATCTGCTAAACCTAACTTTTCACCTATCACACACACCATGTCTGTGGATGTGTGAGATGAACTTTGTTGCCATCAATGACAACAATCATGAAGCTCCAATGTGTCTCTTGCCAACAGTCAATGGTGGCCTCTATTGTTTGAGAAGAAGGGTGCATGGCTTGTATAGTGTGGTATGACATTTGGACCTTTTTCTCTAGAAAGGTATATTCTCTAGCAAGGCATTTGGAGAGAAAAACGTTATCCATAAGTCCCTGGAAGAAATTCACCTCTTCTGCATGGTGTTTTGGAGGAAATTTGCCCCTGTATGTAAGGGTTTCCAAATTAACTCCAACCTATGCTTAGCATCTATTGCTTTTCTATTTTTGGCTCAAGTGCCAAAATTTAAGGGATCTCATATTGAATTAAACGGGCGTCTTTTGTGTTGTGTCTTGTACACTTTCGCACTTTCTTCTACATTTTTATATTGGGGCAATTTGAGTAATTTGAGCAGGGTATTTATACACTCAACTTACTTGAAGTGATTTTTTTATTCTTGGGGAATTATGCACAATATTTTGTAAACAAATGAACTGAGATAAATTTCCAAATTCAAGGGGTTCATCATGGATTTCAGTATTTATTTCCACCCTTTTGTTGTCAAACTAACCTTAGAGAACTATTTGTCCTGGAAACAAGGGATAAAGAATCACTATCTTGAACATGATCTCTTGCCCTATCTCCTTTGACTCATTCTTGAGCCAAGTGACTATAAACAAAATAATAAATGGTTTAACAAAAAAATCGTGGTCTACGGACTAATAGGTCTTACTATTTGTACAAATATTTTACATCATATAGGCCACCCTGAGTGCTCTTTCATTTCTTGGACCATCATCCGATAGATGTATGGAGATCTTGATTCTTCATCTAAAAGTGATGTTTTGTGGATAACCAGGCTCTTGTGGATGATATTGAAAATTTTGTTTCCCTTTCATGTGTGGACACATCGTCATGTGATGATCAGTCTATTTGGTTGACATATATTGATACCCCATCTACATTGGAGGACATTCCATATCCTACATTACCTATTGCTACTTCAAAGTCCAATGTTGCTTCTTCGAAAGCTTCCAGTAATTCTCTACAACAGCCTCATTTATGTATTCTGGATTCACCTCATTGGGACACATTTCTATCAAACATCTCTTCTTGTTTGTAGAGTTCCAAATTTTAGATCTTGATGATAGCATTGAGGACATATGTCTTCTCTTTGATCACAGTTATCTTGCACCTGCTACTACTACAAATTTTAGAGAGGTTTTACTGAGGGATTCAAATGATTTTATTTGTAGCCACATGGCATGCTTTAGTATTCTACATCTATACATTAGTTCTTTGGATCTTTCTCTTCATTATTTTTCACATAATTTTGAGAGGTCACTTGTTTCAGTTAGGCTTGAGCCTCCTGATTTGATTGCGACTCATTTCAACATCAGCATGATGACATTTGAGCAGTATTATGAGATAGGGTACTTCATGAGATTTACCACCTCACCTTGCTTCTTTGAACATTCACCATTGGAGTTATTTCTTCCTAATGGGAGAAATATCATTTGCCACAAATGGATCATTTTCAGCATTCATATGTGCGAGCATCATGTTTTGGCATAAAAGCTACTTCATTGTGGAGGGGTTACATAGTCTCTTTCTCTCTCTTCCTTAAGAGGTTCTTGTCTACATCAAGTTAGTCAGCATGACATGGATTCAGCCTTAGTGAAGACTCTTCATTTTCTTTTCTCTTTTGGAGGGAAGTTTTTTCCCACAGGGTTTTCTTCCTTTCTCCACATTATGAAAAATTGTGTTGCATTGCATTGTACTTGGGTACCTAATCAAACCTAGTTGCAGGGATCCATATTCATTTAGCCCAGTTAAGCTATTATTAAGGGGGGTGTTGGTGTATATTAAGCTTACTTAGGTGTGCACATCAGTCTATGTTTAGCCTCGAGCTATACTTGGTGTGCCTAGATTAGCTTAACTGATTTAAGAAAGTTGCCTTTTCTATACTTGGAGCACCACTATTCTTAGTGAGCTTTTTTTAATTTTTGACTCAACTATTCTTAGTCAATTATGCCCTATATGTACTACATCTTGTAATTTAATTCATTAATCCCATTATTTTGCATTCTATGTGTCTATTATTTTGTAATACTTCTTTTCTTGTAGATTGAGTGTGCTCTTATTCATCTCAGGTGGCGCATTCACTCAATGTTCTTGGTTTCTACAGTTATCTACTAGTACATTGTTATGATTTTAGAATGACATTTTTTATTATAATAGTTTAGTGCAATCTCACTAAAACTATGACATTTTCCTTATTTTATAACAAAATTTAAAAATTTAAAATGTTCTGAAAGATGTCAAAGATAGGAACAAAACTCAAAAATATTTTGAAGCTATTGTTATCTAATTTAATGAGCAGTTTGATGCAGAATATAGTGGCGTGAGTCTAATTTACAACTATGTTAATATTGGTTGTTACACTTTCTATAGAGGCATTAATATTGGTTGGTAAAAAATGTTGAAAAAAATTAATGTGTTGCTGGTTAAAGGAATTGAAACTATTATTTGGCTAGTAATACATAGTTTAATCCAAAAGCACTCTTCTCATTATTCATGGACTATGGAAAACTCATGCCTACTATAGTAATGCATTTGTAAATGTTTCAAAAATGCATAGCAAAAAAATAAAGACGGAATTAAATATTTTTGGGAAAACCATCTCACTAGTCAAAGGTTTGGATTTTATTTTTATTTATTCTCCTATTTGTAGCAACATTATTTATAAATTTCAATGAGATTTGGATACTAATAATGTAGTGCAATCAGTTGGGCTCAAAGTAAAGGAGTTCATAATTTAAGTGATTGGTTAAAAGTTCAAAACTCATAGAAAAGTTATTTTCTAGCTTGATAATTTGAGTAAGTTGGTTGATAAAATTTTGTTAAGCCATTCATGTATGCTCTCAAATGCAAGTTGAAGGTTCACGCTTCTAAGTTGGAAAGATCATTTTGGTTGATGAAGGAATTAATAGTTTGTGTGAGATGTTATAGGTTCAATAAATATTAGTGGATGTTTATTTATGAATTATTTTGATGGCATTAAGTTTAATTTGATGGGAGATTTATTTGTTGGAGTTGTTGGTATGTGGTTCTTTTTAGACTATTGTAATTAAAATTCTTCAAAAATATTTGAAGTAATAAGTGAAAAAATATATTTATGTTTTATTTGTAGTAATAATGAGTTGTATGTGCTTGTGCCAAGATTGATTTATGTAGAGAAGACAAAGAATTTTCTTGATGGCGATTTGGTAATCTCAAGTTCAAATCTTGCCAAGGGTTTTATAAGAAATGTTATAGGAGGACATTATAATTAGGTGCAATATTGGTAGAATTTGACAACCTATTATTTTTACTATTAATCATGTATGCATCACCATATTCTTGCACTCTTTGGGCCATCTATGCTACATCTAATTTAGACTTCAAAGGTTCACATGTGACCTTAGGTGAATAAAGTGTAACAAGCAAATTTGAGGCTGGAGGTACTAGAGGCAAGAGGAGTTTTTCTCATCTAGAGCTACCTTCTCTCTCAGAGATGATGCATTGCATGAGAAGCATTAGTTTTGATTTGTGTCCCTTCATGGAGCAAGGGTGGCTTGGAAATGCTTGGCAGTAATTGTGGATAGTGAAACCTCTAAAATAGGGTGGGGTTATTATATCTGCACTTACTCATTCTATGGATAATATAATCTCTATGTGATTGTGTTTATGACATGAACACATTGATAGCCAAAACCCCTCTAAGTGATTGTGTGTGAAAGAATATCTCTAGTCTAGTTATTAAGCTTTTGGAAAATATAAAAGATGAATTACATATTTGCAGAGGTCAAGTTCATTGGAACATAGTGAGTTTGTAGCTACAAATAGGATCCATAGCACGACAAACTTGATTCACATAAGGAAGATAAGAATATTCTAATTTTGAGTTGTATAAATGAGTGAAATTTTAGAGTTATGTCCCACTTTAGGTCAATGGAATAGATTTGGGTGAACCAATTTTAAATAAAATATTTTCAAACCAAAGGGTTTTTCTAGAATTAGCATGGTGCCTATGTGGAACATAAAAATAGAATAAACATGCCTAAAACAAGAAAACACACAAAGGAAAAAGGGTTTCATTTGAAACAATTTCACTTGGAATTATCGAGATAGAAACCTATGTGGCAACTTAGTCCCCCCTTTTCTACAAATTTAATAAAACTACAACTTCCAATGTAGATTTCTCCAACTAGGTATATTTTCAACAAAATTTACAAATAACATTTAATAGGAATTAAAGCCTAGGATTTCATAATATTTTATATATTTTTAAATTAGTTTTATTATTAGTTTTTTAAAGTTTACTACAACTAAGGTACATTATAACATAAGGCTGATTGAAAATTCAAAAAAGTATACTAAAATTTATTTTTAAAGTTGAAGAAAAATACCATGCACTAGAGGAGATAATCCTATTCAAAAGGGTATAATTCTTTTTACTTGTGATAAATATTTAGATCAAAGGTAGAGACCCATCAAAATAGTTACATTTTAGTAAACTTGATTTTAAAAATTTGTTAAAAAGATACTTATTGAAAATGCAATAGATATGTGTGTGTACATACATACATACATGTGCTTCAAGTTGAAAATATGTATTTGTTTGTCCATATCTTTTATAAAAGTGGGACACAAGATTCTCTAGTGTACAGATTTTTTTGATCACACAATTAAGCATTATCTCTATTCATTTATTAGTATTTATAACATGATTATATTTTTATCCTATTTATTTGATATGGTCCATTCAACTACAAATATTCCTTTGTCCTTAAATTAATTGTATTTATTATGTTGAAAAAAATTATTTAGAGCTAACATTTATTTAAAAACAACTAAAGCTATTAAAGTACTCTTAAGTAAATAAAATAAATATTAACTAAATAAAATAGCTCCAAACTCACCTTGTACATGAAGATAAAAACACAAGGCACACATATTTAAAAAATAAAATAAAATTATAAAACCACTCAAGTAAATAAAAATAAAATAATTTCAAACTTAAAATAAAACAACTCTTAAGTAAATAAAAATAGCTCTTCAAGAATAAAATAAAATAAAATAAGTAAATAAACTAAAATGATTCTTACAAAAATATGAAACGAAATAAGGTAAAGAAAAAGAATACTGGAGAAGCGTAGGAGTCATTCGAAGGGTTTTATCATATCAAATAAAAAAGGATCAAAGTATATTCATCAAGGGTAGAAATTATTCTAAAATGGCTCGCAATCGAAGGAAAACATAGAGCAAAAATCACCCTCCTGTGGCTAGGGTTCCAGAAAATGCAAAGGCTTTGCCATGTATTGAAATTTGTCTGGAAGCAGAGATGCATTCTGACACAAAAATGCTCAAAGAGACTACAATTCTAGCCATATTCACAAGACAAAGAAGGGCTCAAAGCCACATAGAGGCATGGTGAAAAGATATTGGATTGAGAGTTTTCTCTGAAGTTTCTACCCAAAAGATTCTTTGTGATCATCTGCTTAAACTAGGAAGACTGTGATAACATCCTCTCCAAATCTTGGTACATGGGGGAGGACATCCTTTTCATGAAGAAATGGACTCCAAATTTCAAATCGGTTATGGCATGGCCTAAATCTTAGCCAACTTGGATACCACTATACAACTTACCAATGGAATTCTAGTCAGAGGATTGCTTAAAGAAAATTGGGGATGCCATTGGCATGACTGTTGCTATTCACACATAAACCTTGGAAGGAAATTCATATTTGTATCCAATATTGAAGGTAGCAACAATCACAGGCATATCAAGGAAAACTTCCCTAGCAATAGTAGTGGGTGTGTGGTCATGACAAATCAAAATTAAGGATGATAGGAACTTCTACTTGATATGTCGCGGAGATCATGACACCTTTGTTTGTGATAAAAGTCCTCCTGCACTAAAATAATGGGTTCTAGTGCGAAACATTAACCCGGCAGCATTGCCAACAACCACCCCCATTGCAGATCCAATTACCTAGGATCCTAGGAACATTAGCAAACTGCAAGGCATAACCCCAGTCTTGCAGTATATAAGAGAAACAAACCATCGAGATATTAAGGGAGTCCCTGAAGAGGTGGAAGAAGTGTCTGAATGGTCTGAAGATGATTCTATGGAAGAAGGTGAAATGAGATCCTTGAGTCCTGGTTCATCAACCAATTCACTTCAAAATTTGATAAAGCAAATTTAAGTAAAGGAGAGGAAAAAGGGAAGAAGAACCAATAAATAGAGAAGGGAAATGGATGTGGAAACACATGGGAAAACTTCAATCAACAAATTTTAGAAAAAAAAGGGAGGGTTCAAACCCTCCATTAAGGAGCCATGAAGTTCTCACCCTAGAATGTTAGGGTCTTAAATGCCCCTAACAAGCAATGATTGATCAAGCCTCATCTACAAATCCTAAACTCTAACATTATTCTCCTACAAGTAACCAATCGTAAGGATGATGAATCACAATTTTTCCTATCTCATTGTATGGTATGGGATGGCTCCTTTGTTTTTTGTGGTGGGGGCCTCTGGGGGACTAGGGTTTTTATGGAGATCGAATGGAATTTAGATTGAGGCACTTTTAGGAGATCCAAATTGGATGGTGGCTATGGCATGATGCCTGTATTATAGACTATCCTTCCACATTTTCAACACCTATGGCCCTATAAAGACAAGCAAGAAAGCCATGGTCTGGAAAAAATTGACCCAGTCCATAAACCTGCTTAAACTGGATTTGTACATTCTTGGTCTAGTGATTTTAATATTGTACTATCCAATTCAGAAAAAAAGAGATGGAAGAACTCAATTCGATAGGGTACAATTTTTTTTCAATAATTTGTCAACCTACTTAGCGTTGTGGACTCCACTCCGAAAAACAACAGCTACACTTGGACTAATAGGTGTCAAGGCTTTACCAACATTGTAGAAAGGCTAGATTGATTCTTATTTTGCTACAACTAGCTCAACAAACACATGTTGCTGGAATCTTCTATGGCACCGATTTCTAGATCAAACCACTTTCTAGTTAACCTAACAATATCCAATGATCTTTTCCCGACAAAATGCCCATTCAAGTTTGAGTGAATGTGGCTTAGACATGAATCTGTATCTAGACTAATGGAAAAATAGTGGGTGGAGGTGCAAGTTGAACCTAGCACTAAAATGTTCATGATGGAAACAAGGATCATCACCATCAAAAACCATCTCAGGGAATGGAACAAAACAATATGCAAAAATATATTTGAAGGAAAAGAAAGAATCGAATATAAACAAGCTGCCCTAAACAAAACTATCATGGTGAACAGAATGACATAGTTGGAATATGAGAAGGAAAAAGAACTACTCAACAAATATAATGAAGTCTTAAGGCATGAGGAAATCTATTGGATATCCAAGTCCAGAGAGACCTAGCTCAAAGAGGGTGATCTGAACATGATGTTCTTCCATAGCTCCACCAAGGCTTGGCGGGTCCAAACAAAATATCATCACTAAAACTTGAGGATGGATCTATCATCTCTAATCTACTAGATATACAAAATGAAGTGATTAGACACTTTCAAGACCTGCTAGAAAACATGGAGGCTTCTAATGTGCAAAGCTAGAAGTATTTTTTGGACCTAACTTCCAACATAGTAAGCAAGGCTGGGCTACCCACAATACTGTGTCCCACTTATGGGTCATCCTGATTTTTTCCTGAAATCACCTATTTTTTAGAAAAAAAATAATGATTAATCCTTGAACGGTTCCATTTAAAGGGGTTTAAATGAAAGGAGTTAGATAAAATGCCTTTAGATCAAACCCCCTTGGATAGAACCCTCCTAGTCTTAAATTAAACCCTCGATGGAGTCTCCTCTACACCTATCAAAATGTTGATAAAAACCAACTTCTCTTCACCTTTTGGGGGTCAAATGAAGTCATTTATAAATTATATTCTCTAATTATGTAGCCCTTTGTATACACTTTCCAAAAGGTATAATTTTGAATAATTTAATTTGATTATTATATTTACTTTTTATTTTCTAGTGAACATAAGTTTTTCACCGAACAACAAGGTCTCTATTGCACAAAAGTGGAAATATGAAAAATATAGAATTTAAAAAAAAAAAATTGTGCCCTAGGTATTGGTGTCCTTGTTCCAACAAAAAAAATTAAATTAAATTTTGATACATAAAAAATAAGTTATCCATTATGACATAAGCATGCGTCCAAATTATAATTAATCTTACTTAAAAATTAAATTAAAAAATGCAACAAAAAACTATGAAGAACTATCCATGCCCTAAAAATTGGTGTTACAAATCTATATTGTAAAAATTAGAATTTTATCTTTTCTATAAAAAAGTTATGCAGTATGACATAAACGTCACTTTTTTAAAATGATGTTTAGTATAATAAATAAGTTATTAAAAATTACATTAAAAAATTCACAATTTATTTATAAATTTTTTTAAATATATATATTTAGAATCTACACACAAAATCTCACAAATCACTAGCATCATCATTGAATTCTTAATGGTTTAGCTACTATAGGTGTCAAAAAGTGAAGATTTGGTTAAAATTATTGATTTCAATGTCCCACTTTGGCCAAAAAGTGGGACACAGTATTGTGGGTTGACGGGCAAATAACCAAATGCTCTGTGTTCCTACTACCCTTGAGAAAGTGAAGTGTGTTGTGCTTCAGATGCTACCAGACAAAGCCCGGGCCCAGATGGCTTTTCAGTTGTTTTCTTCCAACATTTTTGGGACATTCTAGGAAAAGATGTCTAGGAGATGGTATAAGAGTCAAGAATCTCTGGTCACATTGTGAAGGATCTAAACACTACTTTGATTGCATTAATTCTAAAGAAAAATGGAGCAGACTCACTATCAAACTTTAGACTGATATCACTGTGCAATATATCCTACAAAATAATTTCTAAGGTTATGGAAAATAGACTGAAGCTAATCATGTCAAGCATTATCTCTAAGGATCAGAGCGGCTTCACACCTAGTCATAATATCATGGATGACATTATTATTGCTCACCAAGCGATCCACTCCATATGCACCTCCAACCAATCATGCATGGCAATCAAATTAGATATAAGTAAGGCGTATGTCCATATGAATTGGTGGTTTCTAATGTCCATTATGAAGAAGCTTGGTTTTTGCACACATTGCTTCCTTTGGATCTATAGTTGCATCTCAATAGTCTGATATTTTATACTGGTGAATGGCAGTCATGCTGGATTTTTTTAACCAACTAGGAGTCTTTGATAAGGAGACCCTCTCCCACCTTCCTATTTGTCATTATGGCAGAAGCCTTGGGAAAAGAGTTCAAAGCACAAGCTGCAACAAAAAGATGGTTTGAGGCTCACATTGTCGATAACTTCCCTCCTATTACTCATCATCAATTCACTGATGACACCATACTCTACGGGGCAGCCAATGAGGGGGAAGAAACTACAATTAAAGAAACTTTGGAGAAATATGCCCACGCATCTAGGAAAATCATCAACAAGCACAAATTGTGTATATATTTCTTCAACACCAAGCACAATATCAAAAGAAAAATTGAGACAATTCTAGAGTATAACATTGAATCATACTAGGGAAATATCTAGGGGTTCTGTTATTCAAGAGTACCTTGCGGTCAAGTTTGTGGGAACAAACCATAGAGAAATGTCATTCCAAGGTGGCATCATGGAAAGGGAAGTGGCTTATAATGGTAGGGAAGATTACAATGGTGAGGGTTGTACTCTCAACTATTCCTATATACCTTCTCTCTATCACTGAAATAACGGGGAAGGCAAACATACTCATTGAAGGCACTCTCAAGAAGTTTATATGGGAAGGATTGGAGGAGACCATAAGAGTGTTGCTCATTAGCTGGGAGATGTCAAGCAAGAATAAGGATGAAGGTGGCTTTGACTTAAGAAGGATAAAAATGAAAAATTGTACCTTGGGTGCTAAGCTGATCTGGAGAATATATGAGGACCCTTCTGCTCGGTGGTATAGATTGTTTTAAGTAAATACCATTAACATCATGGATCTATACCAAATACTCACTATGCCCAACTCACCCAGAGGCTCACACATATAGAGTTTTTTAATCCAATGTAGGCCCATCATCACGAACCATCTATCTTAGACCATTAATAATGGACTATAGGCATCCTTTTGGCATGACTCATGGAATGCAAACCCTCGTTATGTGATGAACAAAGACTCTAAGATATTATGCAAATTCTCACTAACACTTTGAGTTCATAGGTGGTGGACTATCTCACTCCTCCTTAGACTATCTCCTTCGAGTGCCGATGGAAAGATTTGGAAGCAATCCAGGCGTCAGAGAATCAGTTAATCATCTTGAAACAAATCCTTGCCTCAAGAGATATATTCATTAATAACAAGGAGGATCACATTATTTGGACTGAGGCAAAGTTTGGTTCGTACACGGTGAAACTAGGGTACAAAATTCAGAAAGGGATTAGTTGTAGGAATGACTGGTCATCTAAGCTCTGTTGGAGTCCTTGGTGTCTCCCTAAAGCAAGTGCCTTTTCCTAGACTGCCATCCACAAGAGGATTCTAATCTGGGATATGTTACAAACCATTGGCATACTAGGACTCTCGAAATGCATCCTATGAAAAAAGAAGAAACAATGGACCACCTTTTACTGAAATGTGAATATGCAAATGCATGTTAGAGATGGGCTTTCAATTGTCTTGGTTGGTCAAGGGCCCTACCCAACAATCTATTAGATCTATTTCCCATTTGGCTGAAGAGAAAGAATCCAATATGAGAAGGTATATGGGTTGCTAGATCCCTTCTCTTGTCATTTGGCATTTATGGAGAGAATGAAATGGAAGAATTTTTAGAGACAGTGAGTTGCCAGTCGAAGAGGTGATTATGAAAATCGAAAGAAGCATTTATGAAATTATTATGGCCAAGAATAAATGTGCAAATACACATCCTAGACCGTTCACTAGCTAGGACAATTCTATCATGTGGAAGTGGAAATTTCTGAAAGCTTCACCCTCATACTCGGGGCGCAGCCCCTACATGAAAAAAAAATAACTGAGAAACCGTCAAATGGTTTCCACCACCGACAGGAAGACTAAAACTAAATTTTGATGGGGCTACTAGAGGAAACCCTGGGATTTCTGGTGTGGGGTGCATTCTAAGAGACGAAGAAGGTAATTTGATGTGGGCTATGTCAAAGAAGTTGGCTCCTAGAACTAACAATGAGGCAGAGTTCCAAGCCCTTCTAGTAGGCCTCTTATTGTACAAAGACAAGTGTATCACTAAATTTGACATTGAGGGAGGTTCACAATTATGCATAAATGTTATTTCAAGTCACAACATCCAAAACTAGAAGTTCAAAAACATCGCAAAGTTAATTTGGGATATCTTAAAGGACTTTGAGGATTACAGGATTATGCATTGCTATCGAGAAGATAACTGGGCAGTGGATCAGGTTGTGAATTTTTCATGCGAGCAAGATATGTCTGAGGTCATTGATTACCACTCACACGTATGGGGTACATTGGCGGTATGAAGACTGCAAAGTGACTCAAGCGGGCTGGCTTACCTATGAGACACCGAGCATCAATGCAAGCTATACCATATATTATTTGGCAACCAAAGGAGATATTCCTATGACAAATCTCATAGACTCTGCAACTATCCATGATGGAACACATGAAAATGACAATTTTTTTAAGGGAACTACCATCTTTAAATTTGGTGAGAAGACTACTACTCGATACAGAATTTCTCTGGAGGGAAGCGACATGGTGGTGGTTAAAGTGTGTGGTGGTGACTATCCATGCAACACCAGCGATCTTGCCATCTAACTCCAGAGATTTTATCTTGTCCAAAATGAAGAGATAGACAATGTAATACACCAGGTGTTAAACACCAAGGCCATCAACGAGCACATGCACAACCATGTGCTGCTGGGTAAGTTTTTGGTGGATCTAATGCTCGCGCAGGGGCACAAGGGCCTGGTGAAGCTAGCGGTGAAGAAGCTAGTGGTTCCCCATCTATAGCAAGCGTCGATGGAAGTAATCTCTTCCATCAACAAGAACTCCAAAGAAGGCAATTGGGGTGGCATTTTTGACATCAAGGCTGCATTGAAAAGCAAGGATACCATGCAGGTCATCTCCCTGTTTAAGGATGCGGTTATCAGGGACAATACATGGAAATTTTTTCATTTTATGTTGGGCATATGGTGCCACCCCTGTCCCGTGAACAAGTAGAGAGACTTAGTGAGTTTGTTGATGGAGTGAGGTTTGTGCTACATAGACTCCCCAAGTGAATGTGCCTTCATGGCCTTTGTATCCATGCATGCATGGTTATTGTATTTACCTCTTTTATTATCAATGAAAAGGGAGCTGCCCTCAAAACAACATTTTACGCATAAAAAAAAAAAAGATTCTTAATTAACTCAAAATATTTCTTAATGTTTTTTTAATAAATTATTTAAGAGATTTACTCAATTATTTATTTATATTTACATAAATCATACTTAACATTATATTCTGTTAAAATATTTAAATTTCTTCAATACAAATAAAAATAAATAGACATAATTACAAACATCTATACAAATATTTGCCATATAATTAATAAAAAATACAATATAAATTTTTAATTGAATACATTCTCCAAAAACCTATGAAAATAGAGTTAAAAGTTTATGATCAATAATATTTTTTAAAAATATTCGTAAAATATAGACACTTATCCCTGATCTATGTTAACGGACCAATAACAAAAATAGCTTTATTATTTCACATCAATAATAAAACGTTATTAATTTTATTATTATTTAATAATAATCACTAAACTCAATAGTTATGTGAGGATTGATGGTTTTGATTTTTTTCCAATATATCCCGCCTTCCTTCAATGTCTCCCTCAATTCATCTGTCCCTGTCCATACTCCAATATTGAACTCTTTGAATCTTTTCAGCCGCTCCAATCCCTCACCCACTTTATTCACCTTCCTATATAAAATTAGCTCCAACTTCTCAAGGCATGCCATTGCTCCATCCTCCATTTCTGGAAACTCCTCTAGTTCAGGGAAATCCCGTATTACGAGGAAGCGGAGGTGTGGAAACCCTCCTGACTTTCCAAACGCCTTTGGCAATTCTGTGCAGCTCTTGTTCCCTCTCAACCACAAACTCAGTAGATTGGGCATTGCTTGTAATTCTGGGTAATTACTGCAATCACAATCCTCTAAATAGAGGTTCCTGAGATTTGCCAAACAACATATCCAACTTGGAACTGCAAAATCATATAGTGACAGATATTCCAGATCTCTCATTGAACTCATTCTCTCCGGAAACTGCGGGAGATCTGATTTTGATCCACCGTGCATTGCATTGATCGCATTTCTGACTGCCAGCCGACGCATCTTGAGCAAGGGCGCAAGGATCCCTTCTTCCATCCTCTTCAACTGCGATTCATGCTCAACACGAAACCCTATTTCTTCAATGCCACTCATTTTGCCAACATCCTCTAACCGTAACACACCGTCATCTTCCATGGACAGGGGCAACCAATAGCCTGGTATTCTTAGTGTTCTCAAAGACTCCAGCTTTGATATTCCATTTGGCATTTGCGAAAATGAGCCTTCCAAATGCTGAAGACACTTAAGTTTACTTATCCATTTGGGTGCCTGAAGCTCTAATTCACTGCATTCATAGACATTAAGAAAACAGAGACTCTTAAGACGTCTCACACACTTTGGTAACTTCTCAATCTTTGTCACCCTCAAATTCAACACTTTAAGAAGTTTCATCTTTCCAATGCACGCAGGCAATGTGGAGACATTTGTGTAGCTCAAATCTAGAACGCGCAGAACTCTCATACCGCTAAACAATATCGCCGGAATGTTTCCTTCAATTTCTCTATTGCCGGACAGCGACAGTGTGCGGACAAGTTGGGGAGAAACGGGACGCCTCTCAGAGATGGCATCCTCGTCTATATCTTTCTTCGCCAAAAATAGGCGACACCAGCGAACACCATGTGTATCCACAGAATGCAATTTGGAGAATGCATCCTCGACACCGAATGCACATTTATTTTCTCTGGATACAAGTATGGCCAAATCAAGCAATAAATCATGAATTTTACAATATTTTTCTAGACTCCATTCTTTTTCCCATACTTCAACTAGACAGAGATTAGCAAGTTGATCTAAACAATCCCACGGGTTCTCTCCTGCCGGAATGAATCCTTCTCCCATCCATAGATATATTAGATACTCACACTCTATTTCCTCATCCTCAGGAAAGAAAGAAAGATAAGCAAAACAAGCCTTTAGATGTGCAGGCAGGGAGTTGTAACTCAACTTGAGAATATCCATGACAGGGTCGTTAGGAGTAGCTACCTTTTTCAGCTTACGAAGCTTGGACTGCCACTTCATTAGCAGTGTGGTGCTCGCCAAAGATGCTGCTGTGGTTTTGATTGCAAGTGGCAATTTCCCACATTCCTTCACAATTTCAAGACCCACCTCTTCCAGGTGCTGTGGTGCCCTATTTCCCTCAGATCCATGAAATGCATAAGCACAAAACAACCTCCAACTCTCTTCATCTGTCAAATATTCCATCTCATAAACACGAGCATTGAGATTTATACAGACCTCTCTACTTCTTGTGCTAACCAGAATTTTGCATTCATTATTATCTCTAGTTGGGAGGCCAAGTCTAGCTATCAAGTCACCCTCTCTAGTAGCCCTCTAGACATCATCTAACACAATAAGATACTTCTTTCCTAGCGAAAAATAATGAATCAACTCTGCCGCTTGCTGTTCACTTACTCCACCCTCCTTAATTTGGGCACTTAATCCACCTAAGCGAGAGGCTAAATCACGCTGCAACTTGGTAACAGAATAGAATTGAGAAACTGAAAGCCATGCAGATATCTCATACCTTTCTTTTCGACTGTTGTAGACATGCTGAAGAAGATAGGTTTTGCCTATTCCTCCCATTCCAACCACTGCAACAATTGGAAATTTGAGATTTTCCAACAAACTCACCATACTCTCAATCTTGGACTGTATACCCACTGGTTTCGAATCGCTGGGCAGGAGACTCGATCTCTTAAACTGTTGTCCCTGGGATCTACTTGATGATTCTACTTCTTCTTTGTGAGGCACCGCAGCACGAACTATATTCAGTTGGTTTCCCTCTTCAACAACGGAGCTCATTCGGGCTTTGACCTTTTGAATTCTTCTGCCTATTTGATGGGGAAGAATCAATTGATTACATGTCAAAGTGCATAACTGAGCATTACTGGCATACATAGAATCCACAGCGCATTCTTGAAGTATGTCCTCTGCCTCCCAGGCAATGTCCCGAACCCTGTGAAACCATTTTTTCACAGACTCCTTTTGTTCTGTGCTTTCTTCATCGGCTTCATTTAGAACACAATTGATGTCCTCTACTTTGTTCCTCAACCATTCAGAGTCTTGCGTGAAGTTGGACACTATGCTTACCTCATTAGTCACTTGTTGAATGCCCATCTCACAAACTTTTCCAACAACAGCCTCTGCAAGCACGGATGCCATCTTCAATTTTTTTTTTCGAAATTGGGAATTCTACCTCCTAGGAAATAGAACAACTACTACTTGAGTGCAGGCAAAACTCAGGAAATAGAATAGCTGAATGCAACTCAAAGTTGAAAACCTTGGATGCAGTGTGTGTATATTACTGCTTACAACAATGTCATATATAACATCAAGTTCTTCGGCTCTAAGACATCCTGCTATTCTTTACTTGCAAATCCCGATAAGAATAAGAATATTATCGTCCACTTGTAAAAGCAAGATAGAAGAGAATAAACTGAGCAACACGTAAAAGCAAAACGAATGGATCAAGTATAATATGATTGTAAGAACAGATGCAACAATTTTAAGCTTCTAACGGTTCTTGCGCACAACAAATACGTATAACGCTGATCTGAATTAAGTCAACTAGTTATTGTTTCTATAATTACCTCACAAAATCAGTATACCTGTGATATCTATATTTATAGATCTTCAGAGCTTCGAAGTTATCGCTACGAAAGGAATACTTGTAAGGAGATGAACTGTAAAGCGCAATGTAAAGATCAGTAAAGGAAAAAACCAAAACCCAACGAATATATATTCCCCATCGAAATTGCCCCACATGTTTTAAACAATCAAAACCTTACCACAAGTAAATAATCAAAGATTGCTTTAAAGATAAAACTGTAAACGCATAAAGTACAAGCACGGTGTACGTTAATAATAAAAGAATAAAGCAAATGTTACAAGAAATTATATATTCCCAGTTTAGGTGCACCATTATGTTTTGGATGGTGGGAACTACAAGTAGAAAAAACATGAATGCAGCTTCCTAATCAAGCTTTCAGCAATCAAAACTTTACTACATCAAATTTATAACTTTGAACATAACAAATAATGAAGTTATAACGTTATGTTACAATAACATCATTATAAAAATATATTAAAATAGCTCATTTTAGATGGTCAGTACTTATTGTGCAAGGAATTATAATTGTAAGAAAAATATTTTGTAATACATGATCTACAATAAGACCACTTATGGCTAATATGGAGGTTGTGATCTAAACATTTGTATGTGGATTTTAAAGATTTGATGTTTTTATATATATAAATAATTATATTGTCATTTTAATTATCCAATAATTGATAATGAGTGTTTTGAAGTTTTTATATTGTCTACATTCATAGTTAAAATTTATTTCTTATTTGTAACTTGAGTGTTTATGTTGTTGTAAGGGTGAAAAGTGCATCCTTCACAATTTTTCCTTTTGTTTTGCATTATTTTATGTGGGTGTTCTAAGTATATTGTATAGCACATGATTTTGATTGATTTGACATTCTAGCTGACTTGAAATTCATGTTTTTATTTAGAAAACAAAATTTTATCTCAGAGTAAGCATTTCCAAATATCAAAACACCGACTATTTCCTCTACTTAGTTCAAGACTGCAAGTGTGGCCTTGGCCCACTAGTTTTCAAATATCAAAAATAATTGTGGCTCTAGGTTGATCTAGTCCAAACTAGTCATTATATGTTGACTCCCATACCGAAATGTTCAAATTGTGCACCTAGAATATGTCTAAAAGGGTATCACCCCTAGGTCATTAGAATCATCCATTCATTATAGGAAGATCATTTGAAATCCCTCACTACAATCACCAACCACTCTCAAAATTAATCATATCTCTGTACTCTGACCACAAATTGTATGTGAGATTGTCAATGACAGGAATAGATGGAACATGTTTGCCAGGAAGAAAGAAGAAGAGAAAGTATCTTTGAGAAGGGGAGAATAGACTCCGAAATAACCCATGGGTGCTTGCCACTGAAAATGAACATCAGGTAGATAAACCTAGTTGCCTTGAATTAAGTATTGATTTTGGGCTAAGTCAATTTTAGATGAAATGTCAAGGTTTGCAAGAATAGGTCTTTCTTCTTTTCGTAGTTGTAGTAATGAGTATGGGAAATTGACATATGAGTCGTAATACTCTAAATCATGTCGTCAAATATGGACGACCGATATATATATATAGACTTGAGAATGAGTTGTATGTCGTGTCTTGTTTTGTGGTTCAGCGTAAAAGTCAAAAGTCGTGCATAAGTCGACCCCAAACCTTGTATTGTGTCTACGCTCAAATCGTCATCATCGTCATAAAGCTCTAAGAGCATATGATGTAAATGTTTACTTGTGAAATTTGACAGATGTAGAATTGTTTCTATTATGGGCTATTATCATATAATAAAAGGTTTAAATAATGTTTTAAATCTTGAGACCATTGAGTGTAATACCATTGGCCGTATTGTAATGGAATATACAAAATTATATTAGTTATATTTAAATAGTCATTTTGGGGTAATGCTTTTATGCTTTTATGATGTTAGTAATCAGGTAGTAGCTCGAAGGGCTCACTGAAGTCTTTATTATGATGTCTTATATTACAAAACAATCTATTTATTCTTGAGCTTTAAACTTTATGGATGGGTTGTCAGCTCAGCCATTATTTCTAGTTATGCATTTGATTTAAACTCATAATCGGTTATGAGTAGTGTGACATCTTGTCCAAACTAAAAACCACCACCTCGCATAGTGTT
Organism: Cunninghamia lanceolata; assembly: GCA_027924645.1. NCBI lineage: Eukaryota > Viridiplantae > Streptophyta > Pinopsida > Cupressales > Cupressaceae > Cunninghamia > Cunninghamia lanceolata. The sequence goes on from BSBN01000233.1 coordinate 1,298,600, forward strand.
GAGCTCCACTTAGCAGAGTAGTTGTGAACTTAGTGGGAAACCGAACCAACTTCTGTGTAGTGGTCGCAAAAAGGAGGAGATGGTCAAGCCATGTAGGGTAGTTACCCAGTTGATAGGGCGTGGTTTAGAGAGTGGGGAAGTTAGTTTTTTCCTTTGGAGCGAGAACGGGTTATAGAGGAAATAGGGAACTTTGGTTTTGAGGGACAAAGAATGGAGAACAGAAGCTAAGAGGAGGCTAAGTGGGAAGTGAATGTGAGCGGGTAAGAAAAGAATGAGCTCTTGGACCAGTTTTGAAGTAGTCACTAGAGATTTTCTTTAGGTTTCATTTCATCTCTCCTCTATGCTGTCATGGTTAAATCAGAATGTTTTAATAGGATTGGCTCCACTTTGTAATACAAAGGAACTTAGTATTTCATTGATGATGTAATATGTGAATTGATTACCAACTTGAGACCTATTTGTTTTCACTTCTTTCAAAATGGAAACAATGTTATTTGTTCCTTGAACCACACCGTAGTCTTAAACCTCACAGTTGAAACACATTTGTTCCTCGAAGCATCTTTGATGGTCGATTTAAACTGTGTAGTTGTAATGTTTAACTTCGGAAATATATGGATATGTGGAGAGCACTTAGTAGACTGAGTTTTGGTCAAAAACTAGCTATAAAGATATCCTAAGCTGCAGTTGTCTAACCTTGGTCGATGTTGGAAGTATCATCAATTGGCCTGCCGACTATTTACAGTTGGTCTTGTCATATTTAAAAACAACTAGTTTTATAAAAGACTTGAAAAATGTGTCATCCCATCGGCAAATGTGGAACAATAGTGTGGAATGTATGTCGATGTATGTATGACTACTCAGCCTTCCACAAATTCTGAATCTATAACTGGTTGGCCGACCATAGAGAATATACTTTTCTTACTGCGAATGATAACTAGATTTAGTGCATTTATTTATTGTATATAACTCTTTTAGCTTTAAAAACATTCAAACTGTTGTGTCTTTGAAAGAGGGTATAGAGTTATTATTGGTTTAAATTGTCAAACATGTTAGAGAATGAAGTTTTAGAGCAGACACAATGAGTCTATAGTTAAGAGTTTACTCTAAACTTCCATGCATTCTTCTTGCAAATAGAAACAACATGATAGGATTTCTAAATGCTTAGTTTGATAAAAGATTAAGCTATGTCGAAGATTCAATAGGTTGAAGAAGACTTTTAAGAGTATTTAAAATTTAAGTCTGGGTCTTCAATTACTTGTATTCTATAATTGGTTTATTGTTAAACCCCTTCTGAAATTACATAGGTAAGTTTAGTGTCCTCTCTTGACTGCATAATTTAAAGCAAGGGACAAACGTAGAGATCAACTGATAAACTTATAGCATTAACCAATTAACCGGTAAGCTAGAATCCCATTCTTTTAACATATGGATGGAAATATCTCCATGAGCTAAAAAGAGAGAAGTAAACCTAACTGTGATGCATTAATGCATGATGAGTTTGGAACACCAAGAGGTTATCGAGGTCGTTATATTAAACTTATACATAGGTAACTATAGGATTGTGATTAATTAAAGTCAAGTTGGGGTGGGTGAACTTACTACTTGCATTGACACAACTCTAATTATATTCAAATCCTTTGGCCAAGGTAGTGCATGTACCTCAAGTGCATTGATAGTTCACTGTGACTAGATGGCGTAGTTTCTGGAGTGGTCATGCTTGACTACAGGGTATCTAGGGGATTGCATGATAACCAAATACGTAGGTGACAACACCAGTACTTAGATGGCTAACACCATTGGTTATCCTAAGTCTATCCTCTTTGAGTAGGGTAGGGCCACTTCCAGATAGGAAGGAGTGTGAGAGGTTGATGGTCTGTGGTTGGAGGTTAAGCTCCTTGAAGATACTTCCTCTTCTATATTCTAGAGGCTTGTCAAGACTTGAATTTGGATGGTCGACAATCGAGATGCAGTGACTTTGGTAAGTTTCTATTTTGAAAATGTTCTAAGTAACTTTAATCATCATATTGTATAATATTGTAGATAGATAGATCCCTTTTGTATAATTTATAATTTCATGTTATTGTTAGTCGATGGATATACTACTTGTTTTTAAAATGAAAAACAAATTATCTTTCTACTTTAAACTTTAAAAAAAATTATTTACTGTTGGTTAAACTTAGTTTTAGGGTGAAAACTAAACTGGGTGTTACATATGATATTAGAGCTAACTAGGTTCAGCACTAGGACTGATGAGTCCACTAATCTGATTAAGAATCAACATTATGTGGCTAGTTGATGATTTGATTTACTATGTCAGGATGGTACGTCTCAAGAAAACAGCAAGGAAATCCTTCGCTGGTAAGGAACGTTACCTACAAGCTAAGCAGAGAATAGTGAATAATTATTTATATGTAGCACCTTTAGGGTCCTACAACATCATTTTAGGAATGAATTGGTTGCAGAGACATAGGGCCAAGGTGGATTGTTTTCATAAAACAATTGAGTGTTTGGATGATAAAGGAAACAAAGTTAATTTTTAGGGTATTCAAAGGGAAATAAGGATTAGGTCTATTTCATCAAAACAATTAAAATGGGCTAGGCATAAGGGATGTCAACTTTTTGCAGTCAAAATGGACCTAGTAGAGGAAGCTTTAGAGAAGCAAACTTTTGAGGAAAAATACCCTTATCTTTGCAATTTCAGTGATGTATTTCCTGAGGAACTGCCAAGCTTGCCTCCAAAAAGAACCTTTGATTTTGCCATAAATATTAAACCAGGATCTAAGCCAGTATCTAAAGCTCCATACCAAATGACCACTACTGAACTTATGGAATTGAAGGTTCAATTGCAGGAGCTATTGACTAAAGGTCTAATTAGGCCAAGTGTATCACCATGGGGAGCTCCAGTAATTTTTGTCAAGAAGAAGGATGGAACCCTTAGACTATGTATAGATTCTTAGATGCTAAATAAGGAAATGATAAAGAATAAGTAGCCACTACCACGTATTGATGATTTATTCAACCAAATGCATGGTGCAACAGTATTTTCTAAGATAGATTTAAGCTCTAGATACCATCAGTTGAGGTTGAAAGATGAAGATATTCACAAGACTGCATTTAGAACAAGATATGGTCATTATGAGTTTACTGTGTTACCATTTGGATTGACTAATGCATAAGCCACTTTCATGAATCTCATGAATAGTGTTTTCAGAGACTGCCTTGATAAATTTGTCCTAGTTTTCATAGATGATATTTTGGTATATTCCAAAAATGAGGAGGAGCATAGACAACATCTCCAAATTGTTTTGTAATGATTAAGAGAACACAAATTGTATGCGAAACTCTCAAAATGTACTTTCTTTTAGAAAGAAGTGTAGTATTTGGGACATACTATATCAACAGAAGGGATATCAATTGACCCAGCTAAAATAAAGGCTATTATGGAATGGCTTGTACCTTCCAATGTTTCAGAAGTATGAAGTTTTATGGGATTGGCCGGATATTACAAGAAATTTGTTCTTAATTTCTCAAGTATTGCTAGTCCAATCACTTCTTTGCAGAGAAAAGGGAAATGGTTTGTTTGGTTAAACGAATGTCAAAAGGCATTCGATTTACTAAAAGAAAAGTTAACGACAGCACCAATTCTGAAAGTCCCTAATCTTGAAGGGTAATTTGAGGTTATTACCAATGCCTCTGGAGAAAGGTTAGGAGGTGTGCTTATGCAAAATGGGCGTGTAATAGCCTATGAATCAGGAAAGTTGAAAAACTATGAGCAAAATTATGCTCCTCATGATTTAGAACTGGCGGCAGTGATTCACGCCCTTCAGATGTGGCAACATTATTTGTTGGGAAAGACTTTTATACTAAAAACAGATCATCCAAGTCTTCATTTCATATTTACTCAACCTCATCTCAATGCAAGACAAATGAGGTGGTTAGAATTAATATCAGATTATGACTTTGATATTGCTTACATCAAAGGTAGAGAAAATTGATTAGCTGATGCTTTAAGCAGAAGAAGACACATAGATTCTATAATCTCTATTCATGCTAATTTTAAAGATTTAGTATTGCAAAGTTTATCTGGAGATGAATATTATGAGCAGGTGAAGCAAACTCTACAACTAAACCCCAAGGATCCAAGATATGATGGATTTTGTTTTGAGTCAGATAGATTAATGAGATTTAAGGGAAGAATCTACGTTCCTAATTCTGTTGAACTAAGAAACCATGTTTGGAAGGAAGTCACATTGTGTACCATATTCTAGACACCCCGGAGTAACAAAACTTTTAGTTGATGTCAAACTGCTATACTTTTGGAAAGGAATGAAAAGCGACGTTGCAAGATTTGTGGCAAGTTGCTTGGACTGTCAGAAAGTGAAGGTTGAACACCAACATCCTGCTAGATTGTTATACCCACATGATATTCCAGAATGGAAATGGCAGGTTGTTAGTATGGATTTTGTTCAAGGGTTACCAATGTCTAATAATAGACATGATGCAATTTTGGTTGTAGTAGATAAACTAACCAAAGGAGCACATTTAATTCTTGGAAATTTGATAGATGGAGCTCATATTTTAGCTTGAAATTTTGTGCAAGAAATATTTAGATTCCATGTGGTACCTAAAAAGATTATATATGATAGAGATGCTCGAATAACCTCCCAATTTTGGCAAAATTTATTTTCAGCACTAGGGACTAAACTCAATGTGAGCACCGCTTACCATCCTGAAATTGATGGACAAACAGAAAGGGTTAATCAGGTTTTAGAGGATCTTTTAAGAATGTATTATATGGACCAGAAAGACAGATGGGAAGAATATTTACCTCTTGTTGAATTTGCCTATAATAATTCCTATCATTCTGCCATTAAGATGGCACCGTTTGAAGCATTATATGGAAGGAAATGTAGAACTCCTATAAGCTGGGACAAGCTAGAAGATAGGATAAGCATTGGACTAGAAATGCTAGCAAATATGGAAGAAAAAGTGAAAATGATTAGGAAAAGGTTGGCGGAAGCCAATGACAGGCAAAAAGTTATGCAGATCGCAAAGGGGTGCCTAGACAATTCTCTATTGGTCAGAAAGTTCTTTTGCAAGTGAAAACCCATAAAAACTCAATCAAGTTTGGTAAATCACCAAAGTTATCTCCCCAATATGTCAGACCTTTTGAAGTCCTTGAGATTATCAATCCAATGGTCTACAAAATTTCTCTAGCTCTAGTCTTGTCTAAAATGCATAATGTTTTTCATGTTTCTTACCTAAAGAAATATTTTGTAGGTAATGACCACATTCTTAAATGGAATTCTTTACAGATACAAGAGCCAAGAGTGGTTGTGATTGAGCCACTCAAGGTTCTCAAAATGTGTAAACTTCATTTGTGTAATCGAGAGGTTTTGCAATGCAAAATTCAGTGGGACCAATATGGCAAGGATAGTGCCAATTGGGAAGACTATAATGACATCCACCAAAGATTTCCTTATCTTTTCAAAAACATTAATGTTAAACTATAAAAGTTTGTTTTTATGTTAAAATTTCACTTGATAAACTCAATCATCGGGGACGATGATTCTATAGGGGAAAGATAAGTTACATCCCCTTTTTGGATTCAATATTACTATTTACTTTTTCTTAAATAGTACAGTCATGTGGATATGTTTTAACATCATAGAAAATGATGATATGATTAGAAAATATTAATTTTATGAAATCATGGATTTTTACTTGATTATGATCAATTTAATGTTATGAATTAAAATGTCTTTCCGATATGAAAATGAAATGATTTAATGTAAATATGTTTTGATCAGAACATTGGTACTCTGACCACAAATTGTATGTGAGATTGTCAATGACAAGAATAGATGGAACATGTTTGCTAGGAAGAAAGAAGAAGAGAAAGTATCTTTGATAAAGAGAGAATAGACTCTGGAAAAACCCATTGGTGCTTGCTACTGAAAATGAACATCAGGTAGATAAACCTAGTTGCCTTGAGTTAAGTATTGATTTTGAGCTAAGTCAATTTTAGATGAGATGTCAAGGTTTGCAAGAATAGGTCTTTCTTCTTTACGTAGTTGTCGTAATGAGTATGGAAAATCAACATTTGTGTCGTAATACTCTAAATCATGTCGTCAAATATGGACGACCAATATATGTATGTATGTATGTATGTATGTATGTATACACTTAAGAATGAGTTGTATGTCATGTCTTGTTTTGTGGTTTGGTGTAAAAGTTGAAAGTCGTGAGTAAGTCGACCCAAACCTTCTATTGTGTTTATGCTCAAATCATCGTCATTATCATAAAGCTCTACGAGCATATGATGTAAACATTTACTTACAAAATTTGACGGATGGAGAATTGTTTCTATTATGGGCTATTATCATATAATAAAAGGTTTAAATAATGTTTTAAATCTTGAGGCTATTGAGTGTAATGCCATTGGCTATATTGTAATGGAATATACAAAATTATATTAGTTATATTTAAATGGTTGTTTTGGGGTAATGCTTTTATTCTTTTATGATGTTAGTAATCAGGTAGAAGCTCAAAGGGCTCACTCAAGTCTTTATTATGATGTCTTATATTCCAAAACAATCCATTTATTCTTGAGCTTTAAACTTTATGGATGGGTTGTCAGCTCAGCCATTATTTCTAGTTATGCATTTGATTTACACTCATAATCAGTTATGAGTAGTGTGACATCTTGTCCAAACTGAAAACCACCACCTCACATAGTGTTGATCTCCACTTAGCATATTAGTTGCGAACTTAGTGGCAAACTGAACCAACTTCTGTGTAGTGGTCGTAGAAAGGAGGAGATGGTTATGCCATGTAGGGTAGTTACCCAATTGATAGGGTATGGTTTAGAGAGTGGGGAAGTTAGTTTTTTCCTTCAGAGGGAGAATAGGTAATAGAGGAAATACAGAGTTAGTTTTGAGGGATAGAGAACAGAGAACAAAAGCTGAGAGGAGGCCGAGCGGGAAGTGAATGTGAGCGGGTAAGAAAAGAACGAACTCTTGGACTAGTTTTGAAGCAGTCACTAGAGATTTTCTTTAGGTTTCATTTCATCTCTCCTCTATGCTATCATGGTTAAACCAGAATTTTTTAATAGGATTGGCTCCACTTTGTAATACGAAGGAACTTAGTATTTCGTTGATGATTTAATATGTGAACTGATTACCAACTTGAGACCTGTGTATTTTCACTTCTTTCAAAATGGAAACAATGCTATTTGTTCCTTAAACCACACCACAGTCTTAAACCTCACAGTTGAAACACATTTATTCTTTAAAGCATCTTTGATGGTCGATTTAAACTGTGTAGTTGTAATGTTTAACTTTAGAAATATATGGATATGTGGAGAGCACTTAGTAGACTGAGTTTTGGTTGAAAACTACCTATAAAGATATCCTGAGCTGCACTAGTCTAACCTTGGTCGACATTGGAAGTGTCATCAGTTGGCCTACCGGCTATTTGCGGTTGGTCTTGTAATATTTAAAAACAACTAGTTTTATAAAAGACTTGAAAAATGTGTCATCCCATTGGCAAATGGGGAACAATAGTGTGGAATGTATGTCGATGTATGTGTGACTACTTAGCCTTCCACAAGTTTTGAATCTATAATTGGTTGGCTGACCATAGAGAATATACTTTTCTTTCTATGAATGATAACTACATTTAGTCCATTTATTTATTGTATATAACTCTTTTAGCTTTAAAAACATTCAAACTATTGTGTATTCGAAAGAGGGTATAGAGTTATTATTGGTTTAAACTATCAAACATGTTAGAGAATGAAGTTTTAGAGCAGACACAATGAGTCTATAGTTAAGTGTTTAGTCTAAACTTGCGTGCATTCTTCTTGCAAATAGAAACAACATGATAGGATTTCTAAATGCTTAGTTTGATAAAAGATTAAGCTATGTCAAAGATTCAATAGGTCGAAGAAGACTTTTAAGAGTATTTAAACTTTAACTCTGGGTATTCGATTACTTGTATTCTATAGTTGGTTTATTTTTAAACCCCTTCTAAAATTACATAGTTAAGTTTAGTGTCCTCTCTTGACTAGATAATTTAAAGCAATGGACGAACTTAGAGATCAACTGATGAACTTATAGCATTAACTGATTAACTAGTAAGCTAGAATCCCATTCTTTTAACATATGGACGGACATATCTCCTTGAGCTAAAAAGAGAGAAGTAGACCTAACTGCCATACGTTAATGCATGATGAGTTTGGAACACCAAGAGGTTATCGAGGTTGTTATATTAAACTTATACATAGGTAATTGTAGGGTTGAGATTAATTCAAGTCAAGTTGGGGTGGGTGAACTTACTACTTGCATTGGCACAACACTAATTATATTCAAATCCTTTGGCCAAGGTAGTCAATGTGCCTCAAGTGCATTGATAGTTCACCGTGACTGGATGACGTAGCTTGTGGAGTGGCCATGCTTGACTAGAGGGTATCTAGGGGATTGTATGATAACAAGATATGTAGGTCACAACACCAGTACTCAGATGGCTAACACCATTGGTTATCCTAAGTCTATCCTCTTTGAGTAGGGTAGGGCCATTTCTGAATAGGAAGGAGTGTGGGAGACCGATGGTCTGTGGTTGGAGGTTAAGCTCCTTGAAGATAATTTCTCTTCTATATTCCAGACGCTTGCTGAGACTTGAATTTGGATGGTTGACAATCAAGATGCAGTGACTTTAGTAAGTTTCTATTTTGAAAATGTTCTTAGTAACTTTAATCATCATATTGTATAATGTTGTAGATTGATAGATCCCTTTTGTATAATTTATAATTTCATGTTATTGTTAGTCGATGGATATACTACTTGTTTTTAAAATGAAAAACAAATTATCTTTCTACTTTAAACTTTAAAAAAATTATTTACTGTTGGTTAAACTTAGTGAAAACTAAACTGGGTGTTACACATCATCTTTTTACACCAACACATTCCAAAACTCTAGTGGTTGCACTAGGTCACTCCATCACTTATTACACTTTGTTCAAGTTTTAAGCTCTCATTGTCGTAACTACATCATTGTCAATTGTATTCACTAATTGGTGTGTCTTCTAAATCTTACCAAAATTATTGAATTGATCGATGAGATTTGACTAAGAACTAAGGAGAGAAGCAAGTCAACTTTCCTTCCATGGCACAATGAACGTCAATAGTGTTCTTCAAAACCACCAATTTTTTGCATTGCAAGTGCAAATCTACATTGAACCTTTATTTTAGTTATCAAAATTTTGAAGACCACAGGTTAGTCCAAGGGGTTGACCTTAATTGGTTAAAAGATTGGGTTTTAATTGTGGCGACCCTAGTTGATCCAAGAACATCCTAGGTGACAAGAGAAATCTTGCATAACCCAAAATATTTTATTTCACATGTTTGCAAGTTTTAATTCACCAATTAGTTATAGAAGAAGCCACCACACTTTATCATAGTTTGCATTTTGGCCTCATAGTTTTGAGATAATGTTTTACAAAGATAGTTGTATGTCAGACCCCTATTTGGGTATAGTTGGATGCACATAAAAACATATTTTAGTTTGAAGACTTACACTAGAATTGCAAACTATCATAGTTAAAGTAATTTTACCATTGGGGATGGATCATTTGAAGTTTATAACAACCAAGGAACACATGTGAAGATTCATAAGACCTAGGGGAACAAACTTCAAGCACCACACAAATTTATTTCCTATTTCCATTGCTTTGTTTGAGGAATTGGTTTTCACAAACTAACTACATGTTTCATGTAGTATTGAAATTTGCACCACCTTATGGTTGATGCAAATCATATTATAGGTTTGAGATTGCTATATAGTTGTTACACTCATTTGAGGTCATCAATAAGAATAAGAAAGATTTAAGTAGAGAGAGATGTTCAGTACAAATATCAGGATGAGGGTTCAGGATGGAGTTTGATGATAAAGAAATAGATGATATACAATGTACTTAGTTTCATTTGAATATAGTAGTTTATCTTTTCAATAACTAAATGAATGTGACCTAGAATGTAGGAAGACCTTTGTAGTAGATTGGAATTAGTCACACTTTCAAATTTAATATAGTGTTGTTGTTTCATTGAGTTGTGTTGTTGAAAATTGTGTGGTTTTGAGTCTAGCTACATGATTGGACAATTATATATTGAATTCTCTATCCATGACTACATTTAGTGGTTTTAGAAGGGTGATGCCACATAGTGTCCCACTTGTGGGACATCCTAATTTTTCCTTGAAAACACTTTTTTTTAAATAATGATTGAAGCCTAGATGCATTCCATCTAAGGGGGTTTGATTGAAGGGTTAGATCAAACCCCCTTAGATCTTGAATCTCCTTTGATAGAACTATCTTGGCCGTAAATCAAACGCTTGACAAAGTCTTCTCCACACCTATCAAATGCTAACAAAAATTAAATTTCACTTCACTTTTTGGGGGATCAAATGAAGTCATTTAAAATTTTCATTTTTTAATTATGTAGCCCTTAATATTACCTTTCTAAAAATTATAATATGTAGTATGTTTTCTTTAATATTGTTTTTTTAAAATTTTATAATCGATATAGGTCTATTATGAAAAAGCAATTACCTATATTCAAGACATTAAGAAAAATAACAAATATTGTTAAAAAATCTCAAAAAATGCACTACACGACACATAGATGTTCTTATTTCAATGAAAAAAGAAAATTTTAATTTTGATACATATGCTAAGAGAAATACAATATGGAATAAAATAGATCTAAAATTTTTGTAAGTACTAATTCAAAAATTAATAATAAATAGAATATTTGATTAAAAAAATTATCAAAAAATATCCATGCACTAGATAGTGGATTTAATGGTCTAATTCCAATAAATCATTAAAAAATATTTATAGTGAAAGTTATACATTATGGAATTACTAAGGGTGAGAAAGATGAATGATGAAAGCTAGCATGCACACTAGATTGAACTGTCTTTCACAATAGCATTCTAGGAAAAGACCAAGCCAAATCACTACCAAATGGAGGTGGACTTAGCTACACATCTTGTACTCAAGAGTGCTATGGAATTTTATCAGAATTAATCAAGCCTTTTATCAAACCCTACGTCAATGATGCGCAAATCCCTAGTTCTACAAAGATCTAATTATAACAGAACATGTACAACAAGTTTCTAGAAACTAATTACACAGGGAGAATCAGGGAGATGTCAGAACCTATGTCCTGAAAGCAAGGATATCAGAGGACTATTTCAAAAGCACCCAAGTCTTGATAGGTGGAATCTTCAGAAACTGTAAACTAGAGAAATGCTACAGAGATTGCCATGATGCTATATTTGAGCTCTGTTACGGTAAAAGGACTATTTCAAAAGCACCCAAGTCCTATACAAAGGAATATTCCTGAAATGCTATCAGATCCTGAAACCCTGTTCCTTGCTCAGTCTTCTTGTACCTTCATATTTCCCAATCTCACACCTGTAACATGCACACAAGAAGAAGAGAAGGAGTTTGGGGATTATGATGCTTAGGGACTTGCCTCAGTCAAATCTCAGGGTACCACTCAAGCTTCTCAACACTATTGATAGATAAAGAGAGCATGCCCTTGTAGGGTTGAGGCAAAACACAAACTGATATGATCAAATTAAATGATGATGAACAACAATGATATCACCTGTGTGATAAAACCCTTAGGAGGATGAATGCTCTTCAACTCATAAGGAGAGATAGATGATAACTTCAAATCTGCAACAATACACACAATGAGAATACAAATCTGTTCTAAAATCACAATGAATGCTTTGAATGCTCTTTTCTCTAATGCTTCAAGTTGGCTATCTCTATCTAGGTTGATAATGAATTAAAAAACACACTTATATATGCTTTCCCATTAACATTCATCACATTAAACCAAAAGAGTTGACAAGGAGAAGCCCTTTTAAAGGTCTTATGCTGACATACAATTAAATTTTCCTTGACCAATTAGGGAAGACTTGAGCATGGGCACCTAAGTCCCAAGGATCCTTTTTGGTCTAGGGTAAGATAAAATATGGACCCCTTGTTCCCAATTTACATTGGTTTTAGTGGATTTTGCATTGGGATGAATATTTAGAATGTATAATGTAATCACGAGGACCTAGGAACTAAAGAAGGAGGTAAAAAGACATGTGTCCACTTTTTAATGCATAACATTTAGCCTCCACTTTAATGTGTGTATGATCTTATGATCCATACTTGTATTAAAGTACAGTCGAAGCACATCAAACACATCAAACCCTAGAGCAAAGACACAACTTATGTTTAAAGGACCATTTCTAGCCCCCAAGCTTAGGCAAACATAAGAAAACACTTAACAGTCACACAAAACACAAAGAATATAGTGAAGAAGCACATAATACACGAAGAGACACATAGAGAAGTCATGAACTCATTTATACACAAGGTATACATGAAGAGAAAGCATGATTAAATAATTATATATATAACCCTAACTAGGCAATGGGGGGAGATCATCGCTACGTGCCAATATTAAAAGCATACAAAACACACAGCATGGGGGGAGCTCATTGGTACATGCCACCACTAAAACACACAAGACACACGGCATGCGGGAAGCTCATCAAGCTACACACCACCACTAAAACATGCAAGACACATAAGGAAGACACACGAAATACATGAGCATCATAGAGTATGTCATCAACACACTATATGTCTTAAACAAAGTAGAAACAGGTGATAGGGAAGTGCTTGTCTCTACATTACACTATCTAAGACACGCCAAACACACCTAACCGTTGAGCTACACTACCACAACCACCAAAGACATGCTTAAGGGTGAATAAATCAAGATCCAACCCCGCATACATAGAAGACCTTTTAAAAGGATGTGCAACCACTTGAGGGAATACACAATCCCACTTTCCATAGAAGGGATTTTAAAAACATACAACCCCACCTACATCGCAGAGATGCCTTATGGTGAATAGGAAGGATGTGCACAAAGTATACAGCCCCACATGCATCATAGAGATGCCTTATAGTGAAAAGGAGGTATACGCAAAACAAAACAAAGCACGCAACCCCACCTACATTGTGGAGATGCCTTATAGTGAAAAGGAAGCATGCAAACATGCTTTATGAACAATGTCTTAAATATCCATACATTTACCCTAATATATTCCCCCACCTTAAAGTGGTTGATCCTACTTGCCGGTATCAATCACATTTAAGGTAAAGTTGAAAAACATGCAAGGGAACAAGAGATTTCACAAAGCCCATGCCCCAAAGTGACATGTGTTTACAATTGCCAATTGTTCCAAACAAACACATCAATATCATTTGCTAACAACCATTGATCAACAATTTATAAGCTTTGGTTAGAAAATCTAAGCTAAGATAACATCCAAATCATCTCATGAAACTTATACAGAAATCATATATCACTTAATAAACCAAGGCTATACTTACGGGTTCAGAACTGAGTATAGCCATGAGGTTATATTGCAGGTATGTCAGAACTGAGTGTAGCTACAATGTGAGATACAAAACATTCCAAAGTGTATAGAAGCAGATTTAGAGTATTGCAAAGGCTTGTTACAAGAAGATTCACAATATGATACACGATCACATCACAACACAAAGTGATTTTGCTAGTTAAGCATCAATAACATATTAACCCCATCTTCATATATGGACTAGGTTCATTTTTATTTTCTTGTTGTAGGGATGCATGGTCCTTATCAGTGTATATTTGTTATTGTCATCTGCTGGCTAGTAGAGCCACCGGCACAAAAAAACCTCCAAGTGCACACCATCCATGTCACCTTGAAAACATGTGGCTAGTGATAAAATGGGCCCAATAGACATGGACAATGAAGGGGTGACCATAAAGAATAACTTCCTTCTCGAAAGGACACTCTCTATGGGCCAATTTTTAATTACTAAACAAAGGAAGAGACACCATTTCAAAACATAGTAATTGCCGCCCACCATTTGACACCATCTCACTCTATGCATACTCAAAACAATAAAGCTCTAAATCACCCATGTGAGCCTACCAATTTGCCACTTGGGGATGCATGGCATAATAGAATCAGTCCACATATATTAGGGTGTACCCATGCTATTTGCAAAAAGCCACCACCTCAAATGAGAAACCACCATGCAAATACCACACAAGCTAGGGGAGAGGAGCCAATAGTTGAATGGGGTCCAATTGTTGTTATAATACTGGTGGGTATAAAAGCTAGCAGTTGAACACCTTATATACTATGTATTGTCAATGATTATTATACATTTAAATCAAAAATTAACCAAATGTTGAACATAAGTACTTATAATTGAATGAAATTTCTAAAAACCAACAAATCATGTGATGCCACATCAGTGCACCAACAAAACATGACCTAATGCACAACTATTGGTTCAAAAAAATCATGCTAATGTGGCATCATATTTGTTGATGTCGCCATGAAACCTTAGTTATAAGTAGGGGCCTTGCCAAGTAAGCTGCAGTAAATTTTTAGAAATAATTTAAAATTTCCATGTATAATTTTGAGAGCCATGAAGTTAGGGTGTTCAACTACTAGCCCCTATCCTATACTTATTAATGTGACTATGCATACATAATCACTAAAGATAATCATTGGGCAACTAACATATTATTGGACAACAAGCACATGTAGGGATTATGATCTAACAAGCATTGCACAATGGCTAAAATAAAATTACATGGAGAAAATTACCCATCATCATGTTCCATCTCATATATAGCCCTTTGACATAGTGCTCACACTTTGTGTATGAAGAGAACTTCCTACCAAAGTTGGTAGCTTGGTTATCCATAGAACAAAAAGGGATTCACATAAATGCCAAGACTTCCACTAGCTAGTTAACATTGAAAGGGCTTAGAGTTCATAAGTAAATTTGATTAAGAACACCAAACATAATTCATTAGGGAATAAAAAAGTTTAGTTAGCAATGGGGAGTGAGAGGGTGATTGGCATAACCTACGTCCTTCTATAAAGGGCACTATCTATTGGGTGAATTCTTGGTCACCATGCAAGCAAAACAACATGACTTAAGTTAGAGGTTGTGGGCAATAATATGTCAGTTGCAAAATAAAACTAAAGTGCAAGCTGTGTGCATAGGTAATAATAAAGAGATTAGATTTTTATGAAGGTTGCAATGACTATAAAACAAGAGCTTGGCTGAGACATAAGAGCAAGTAAAATAACTCAAGGGGTAACTCTGATAGATAGAGGCACTATTTGAAGGTCCATTAAGTCAAATTAATTAGATCATTTATAATCAAGGAGCCATTAAATGATGTAAAAACAAAGAAAATGACAATTGCAAGATTGTGTGTCAATAGTAGGGTTCACAAATCTTCACAATTTGGTGTTATCTTTATGTATAAAAAGACATTGATTTCGTTCATTCTACTCATTAGGAAATGTAATTAGACATGAGCCATTTTATTTATCTATCTAGAATCAACTATTTGAAGGCATTCAAAGGAATAATGATTTGTATTTACAAGTATCATACCTAATCACAGTCATCCTAGCACATGTGAATCTCCTAGCAATCATTCTAGAGGTCGTGTGCATGGTTACAACTTACTAGTTATCAAGGTATTTATAAATATTGGTATCTTGATAGAAAAACCCTGAGAGTGTGATAGAGATCATTAATTCCTATCAATTTATTTTTTGAAAGAATCTATAGTGTAGAATCTAAAGATCATTAGAGATTAGGTTTGTAGGTATAGAGTGAGGTTGTAGCTGTGAACTAGATCCATAACAACAAGCTTGACCAAACATAGAGTAAAGAAGAGTATTCTAATATTTATCAACATGCATGATTATCTAGGACATTTCTAGATTCTATGGTGCACATATCTCACTATCTTGAATAATTGATATTAAGTTTTTGTTCACAACGATAAACAATATATTTTCTCATTTATTATTTATAACATGATCAGTACTTTTTATCTAATATCACTTAATCCAATCCATTCCACTCCATCTAATCAATTTAATCTAGGTTAATTATTTTCTATTTAAATTACATTTAATTAATTGGCCTAAGTTACACCTTTAAGAGTTTGGGTAGAAGTCTTGTCCAGATGAGGTTTCTTTGTAGGGTCCCACCAGTCATTCTACTTGGTCCTTGGAGCTTGTGGTTGGGGTTGGCCTAGTTTCTGAGAAGGTTTAATATGTTTGGGTTGATGCTCATGGTCTACTAGGGAAGTCTTGGGTAGATGCAAATACTATCAAAGGTGTGGACCTCTACATGCTCCTACTCATCCTCTAGCTCCATCTATGGATGGTGAGGGTCTTCTGCTGCATGTGTCTAATTTTATTGTTGATATGGTGGCTTCCAAACTATGGAATTCACTTGTTGGGAATTTTATTAGGGCTAGGTCAAATATTGGTGTGTTTCATAATTAGGCCCAATAGAAATAGAAACTTAGGGGCTAATTTGAGATTTTGGCTATGATGAAGGGGTTATTTTTTATCTCTTTCATGAAGCACAAGGATTATGTATGGACACTCTTGAATGGCCCACCGTTTCTCAGCAAGACTAGTATATTCCTTAAGAAATGGCTACCGAGATTTGATCCTTAAAATGAATGCATTAGTAAGGTTCTAGTATTGGTTAGGTTTCATAGGTTGCCTTTAGAATATTGAGAGGAGGAGGTCTTGATAGGCATCACCAACTCTTCTGTCTAGGTATTGACATGGATTTGGTTCCAAGATCTAGGAAATGATTGTTGTTTGTTGGATTATGGTTTTAGTGGAGATGGATAAGGCACTCCCTTTTTCGATTACATTATCTTCTAAATTGGCTAAATGGGTGCAACAAATTGTCTACGAGGACTCCTCAATGGTTTGCCATAGTTTCCTCTTGAGATTGGTCATGCAATGGTGGGGTGCTAGAACAATAGGAGAAAGCAATCTTTCAAGAGGAGAAAAGAACATCTAGTGCCTATACATCCTCTCGAGCCCTTGGTGAATACTATTGAGAAGTACATTCCCTCTTCAGCTAGAATTAACAATGTATGTAGGCCCCTTCTAGAAGTGATGCCTAATGAGGGTTACAAGGAGAGGGAATTTGAAGAATGTAGGGGTTTGGGGGAGACCCAAGTCAACCCTTCGACTATGATGTAGAGGTTAGCCAACTCAAATAAAGAAAAAGGAAATGTGGAGTCGAGAGAGATGCTTTCAAGTTGTCATTTGTTTCCTTTTGACTCTAGAGTTGCAATTAAAAGGGAAGACTAACCATGAAGGAAATTGTTGTCAAAGAATCGATGAATGGGGTTATCTAGTGCTCTTTGAAACATTTTGGTTTCAAACAACCTTGATTCAATTTGTCTCTATTGGTTAGTGGGTTGTACATCCTGTGTTTTTTGTCTTCAACTCCTTATTGTAATGTTAATTGTTTGCTATTGTTTTATTGCCTTAGTGAAGTTTGATCCTTATTGTTGGTTGGGCTTCATCAAGTTATCTTTCATATTTTGTAAAAAAGATTCGGTTCCTTTCAAAAAACCTTACTTTTACCCTTCCGAAAAAATTTATACCTTAAAAAAACCTTGTTTTTCCTTTTCAATAATATAATCCATACTACAACCACCTAACTTTTGAAATATTGCCAATTGTCTCCAACCGAGGGCTCTTAACTCATCCCAAACATGATAAAGGGATGGAGTACTCATAAAATGGATTACTATATCTATCAGGGTGGTTCAATTCAATACGTAAACCTTTATAGCTGACACCTCCTCCATTATTTATTAGGAACATCTTCTTATCACTAATACCATGTCACATTCCGGCAGTATATCTCTAATTCCCATATAAAACAATGTGGGAGTTTTCTGATTATTTAGATAAGAATCTTATCGAATTTTGGATACAAATAAGTTAATTGATTCGTGCGCAGCAATTGTCAACTTTTTTTTTTTTGTCGGTTTAGAGAAGTTTCAGTTGCAGTTGAAGTGCGTATGAACAAAGATGCACGCAAGTGCTGACAGAGAATCAACAAACTAGAAATAAGTCAAAAAAAAATAAAACAAGAGTAAAAAACAAAGAATCAAAGCATTTTTGAAGAGGAGTGATTCTTCTGTCATACCTTTTAGTTTTGATTGAGAAAAACGAAAATAAGCTGTCAATCTAGCTGAATATGGCTCATGATCATGAGCCAGAATTGGTATTAGACGGTTCTGTTGATTTCAAGGGAAGACCTGCTGTACGAAGGAAGACAGGAGGTTGGAGAGCTTGCTATACAATCATTGGTAAAAATTACGCATTCCCTCTGCCTAAAACCTTCTCATGGTTTATTGTGAAGTTAGTAATTCTGATTTTATTTGCAGCCTAGGAAATATGTGAAAAAATGACCCAGGGGATTTGGGCAAGTTTAGTGTTGTCAATAACTGTTGTTAATTGTGAAGTTAGTGATTCTGATTTTATTTACAGGATATGAAATTTGTGAAAGAATGGCTTTTGCTGGGATTTGGGCAAATTTAGTGGTGTATCTGACTACCAAGCTGCATGAGGGAACTGTCACTGCCTCCAGAAATGCCACCAATTGGACTGGCACTACATGGCTTACACCTTTACTTGGGGCATACATCGCTGATACATATTTGGGTCGCTTTTGGACATTTGTAATATTTTCATGCATATATATCTTGGTATGTAGTAAGATATCTTCATTCTTTCATAGTAGGGATAGGACAATCAATTGGGTTATCTGAATGTGATTATAGCATTCATTCTCTAACACAGGGAATGGGGATTATGACGTTAGCAGTTTCAATGAAGTCTCTGATACCGCCGGACTGCCCATCAAATGAAGGCTGTGAAAAGGCTTCTTCTCTGCAAATTGGGATTTTTTATTTTGCTTTATATGTTCTTGCTTTGGGCTCTGGAGGAACAAGACCAAATATCTCCACTATTGGAGCAGATCAGTTCGACGATTTGCATCCCAAGGAAAAATTGCAGAAGAACTCTTTTTTCAATTGGTGGATTTTTATGGTTTTTATTGGCAGTCTGCTTGGTCAGACAGTAATTGTATATATTCAGGACCAGTTCGGTTGGGGAGTGGGGTATGGAATAATGACTGCACTACTTATCATATCATGCTCTGTTTTTCTGATAGGATCTCCAATCTATAGACACAAAGTTCAGAAAGGTAGCCCGCTGCAACGAATGGGGAAAGTAGTCACTACAATGATTTGGAACTGGAAAGTGTGTTCTCCTGCAGATTCATTCTCTCTTCATGAAGTGAATTCAGAGCAATTAATCAATCAAGGTCGTTACCCGATTGCTCACACTAAACAACTCAGGTTAGAAATTAATCTTCTTCAATTCTTCCTGATGGTTATTAATTTTTTTCTTTTTTCTTTTGCATAGATGAACTTCGCTCTATTTAAGCATCAAAATTTCTTTACGATTTCTTTTTTAATTTTTTGTTTTGATTTTCTGGTAAAAGAGAAAAAATATATTAACTAAGAAAACAGAAAATATTACAAAAGAATTTCCAAAGAGAAACAGTTGTCACTAATGTTTAATAGATAAAAATCCGAGGATGTTTACCACAATCCCACCACCTCCAAGAACTAACAAAGCACAAGACACTAAGAAAAAACAGACTAGAACTATCAAAACAAGTCATTATCAAGGAGCTGCAGAAATTGCGAAGAATACATAGAAGACAAGCAGCCCCATTCTGTAACATGCTAGTTGCGGTCAACATTGGAGGCCCATTTAGCTAAACAATTAGCCACAGCATTCTACTCTCGAAGAATATGCATAAAGGAGATGGATTCAAAGTTCACCGAAAGGCAAAGAATTTGCTCCACAAAAGAAGCCAGCCTCCAAGAAGACTCATGAAACTTGCCATTATTTAGAAGGGAGGCCAAAACCATCTCACAGATACCTTCTTCCATCCTAATTCACAAGCTTTCTCTGAAACCACAGGAACTGCCCAAGCCTCTATTTAATTATAGTGTCAAATCTTGTAGCTGAAAAGAAAAAGATATGAACTGAACCAACATTATCTCTCCCAACTCCACCAATCCCTGCAGCCCTTCGATTGCTCTGAAATGAACCATCAGTATTTTATTTAAAAAGATCCCATGGAAAAAGAGACCATTTACCAGCTCTATTCACCTTTTGGAAAGAGTAAATCCTAGAACCATGATGAGTAGAGTCAATTAAATGACCTAAATCTAAATGCCTTAAAATCAATAGGTAATAGAGTGGTCGCAAACTATTGAAAATGTTTAAGAATAGCTCACTAATTAACAAGCTTTATCATAAAAATATGATTTGGTTATTCTGTTTGTGAATGGCAGATTGCTAGACAAGGCAGCAGTTAAAACAGGGGTAAGCTCAAGCCCATGCACTGTGACAGATGTAGAAGAAACAAAGCTGGTAGTACGAATGCTTCCGATTTGGCTAACAGTTGTCTTACCAAGTACGTTGTTTTCTCAAGCTGGCACACTGTTTGTGAAGCAGGCCATGACTCTGGATAGAAGTATGGGCCCTAACTTTAAAATCCCTGCAGCAAGTATAGGAGCTTTCAGTCCCATAGCAATGCTACTATCCCTAGTCACTTATGATCGATTCTTAGTCCCTTTCTGCAGAAGATTCACAGGAAATCCCCGAGGCATAACTATACTACAGAGGATGGGAATCGGCATGATAATCTATACTATTGCGATGATGGCAGCCATGATAATGGAAATTTATAGGTTAAAGATTATTAAGAACCATGGGCTTGCCGATAACGGTAAGGCAATTGTGCCTAGAAGCATCTTCATTTTACTTCCACAGTTTATAATAACAGGCGTGGCAGAAGCCTTCATAGAAGTGGCGAAGTTGGAGTTCTTTTATGATCAAGCTCCTGAGAGTATGCGAAGCCTGGGAACTGCTTTATATGCAACTGCCGTCGGAGTTGGCTCCTTCCTCAACAGTTTACTTCTCACAATTGTAAGCGACATTACAGGGCGACATGGCCATAAAAGCTGGATATTAAATAACCTGAATGCATCGCGGTTAGATTACTATTACGCCTTCTTGGGCCTTCTTAATTTTTTGAACTTCTTGGTCTTCTTGATTATCTCTTCCTTGTATACATACAAAAGGGAAACAAGTGAAGCTCTGGCCTAAACTTCATGTAATATCATCCTGAATGAGCATTAGTATATTTATTATTTGGTGTTTTTACTGTTTAATTATGGTTTAGTTCTCCAACAATGTATATGCTCTTCCATTCCAATATGGTATCAGAGCTCAGGGGAAATTCTAGAGGGTTTGAGCTTAGAGATCTGTAGTTTGGCTCTAATTTTTTTTTTGTGGTCCTGAATTCTTCGGGTTGGATGTCTATTGCAGAAACCCTGCAATCCAGCTGATATTGGTAAGGTAGATCACACAAATATCTATAACGCTACAATTTTATTTTATTCATTCCAAAGTGCCAAATTCATCAAGGGATATAGGTTTGTCCTTACATCAAACCCTGCAACCCACAGTGGCGGTAGACTGGTTAGTCTACGAGATCAATTTTCGAGGTGTGGAGGTTAGTCCAACACCCCCTTCTGATGCACCTCAGGGGATTGAACCTGGGTTGAGGCTCTGATACCATTTATAGGTTTGTGGTGAGGTTTGTGGTTACACCAAAACCTGTAAGTATTAGTGAACTTTCCAAACCTGCACTTTCACCTAAATCCAGAGTGGGGTTAGTCCACGAGACCAATTCCCTAAGTGTTTTTGTTGTTTTGGTGAATATTGCATGCACTTAAGGTTTATTTGGAAGTCTAAATATAAAAAAGGGTAAGGAAATCTACAACAGGAGGAATTTGCTGGCGCGTCTGTTTATATGATCTCTATCAGTGAATCTTAGAGTCGTGTATGCTGCCATCACTGCTAGGTTTGAATCGCTTGTCATTTCCAATCGCATTTGCAAACAACTATTGCTGCTTCTGTAGATACTAAACGATTTGTATCATTTACTCTTCCTAGTGCCAGGTTAAAAGAATCATTCTTGATGCTGGCTTGCCTCCGGAATCAATTGAATTGTTCCCGTTCATGTCCTCCATCTAACCCCTAGCTGGGATAGAGAAGAGAGAGCTCAACCTGCGAGCCGAAATGAGTGGAAGGTAGGAGAAAGCTGCACTTGCAGGGAACAAATCTCTCATCTTTTGTTGTTTCCAACAGATGTCGTTCAAAGATATAGATAGAGGCAAACCATCTCTGTAGGATTGTTTCCAAACCCTTGTGTTCAAACTTTGCCTGGCATTTGTTGTTTAATCTTCTGTGGAAGCACTGAGTCAACAATAGGGCATTCTCTATGTAGCGGTTATATTTTACCTATGCGCTTGACACTCTGAATGAAGATTGTGTCATTCTCTGAATCAGTGTTTTCCACCATGACAAAGCAGAGAACTCATTCATTGGTACAGTTTTTGAACAATGTTCTCTTGCAAAGGGGCCCTTCAACCGTGCTCTATGATGAGGATGTGAAAGGCTATTCTTAAATATCATCCATTTCAATAGTTACAAATCAACTTTGGCCAATAAAAATAGGACAAATATTTACCAATTTTTGTTATGAATGAGTTATAAAATGGCTATTGATTATTTGACCATCGAAGTGGATGATATTTAAGTAGAGTGGATGTGAAATGGCTTAAAAGGAAACATCCGGTCTTTGTGACTCATGAGTTTTCTAGCCTCTAGGCTATGACTAGAATGTTCAGTCACAACGATAAGAGAATGGTGAATTTATGTATTGAAAGACACTCAATGCATCCATTTTAATCATCAAAAAATCTAGAAATCATTCACTATCATTTATTATTAGAAGAGGATAATTATCTGCATCTACATTTAAAGGCTGAAATCAAACAAAGAATTTGATCATACTCATCCTACCACACATGAATCAACTAGAGATCGTTCTAGAATTCATGTGCACATTTAAAGCATGTTGACTATCAAAGATATTTTTAAATACTGCCAGATTGACAAAAAAGTATAGGAGTACAACATAAAATATTGTTGTCAAGCAGTCTACTTTCATAATAATTCACAAAGTAGAATTCAAAGATCATCACAAGTCAATCACAAGTCGAGTTTATAGCTATAGAATCAGTTTGTAGTCACTATTTTGATTTAGATTTGTAAATTCAATCTAGGGCAATACACAAAAGAATATTGTAATTCTTATGCATTCACACAACTATATAGGGAGAGGACCCAGTAGTTGAGCACCCTGACTTCCCGCCTCTCAAAATCATATGTGGCAATTTCGAATCGCTCCAAAAATTTTGAAGCAGCTTATTTGTCAAGGCCCCTGCTTATAACTAAGGTTTCAGGACCACATCATCAAATATGATGCCACATCAGCATGCTTTTTGTTGAGGTGTCAAATAGTTCCCCCATAAAAGGTGGACCAATAGGTGTGCATTAAGTCATGTTTTGTTGGTGTGCCATGTGGGATCATATGATTGGTTGCTTTTTTTAATTAATGAGCACATTTGGTTCAATTATAGGTACTTATAGTAACACTAACAACCTTAAAGTCACAACTACAAGTGTTAAACCTTTAAAAATATTGGGCCTTAATTACACAAATACCATCACACCAATTGAAACATGCTCAGCAATTGGGTCCTCTCCCCTAAGATATTTTCCTAATTTTGAGGTGTATCAACTTCATTGCCAACAATCATTTTCAATGATAGAGCTAATTTTTCCCTCTCCTCATTTATTGCTATATATAGTATGATCATACTTACTATTTGATTTTGTTTAATTTGGCCGATAAGCCATTGTATATGTGCACACATCTTGTAACTGCAAAAAAATTGGTAGTCCCACTACTTTCATTGTCCACAATTTTTTTTAATAAAATAGTAGTCCCACTCCACAAATTTAAATTTTGGCAGTCCTTCATTTTTGGTAGTCTTTCAAATTTTTTTCTTCAAAATTTAAAAAAAATAAAAAACCTGCTACACATAAATCGTCATCCATTAATTTTAGTGGAGCTAATTTTAGTTTATGAGAATATGGATGATGGAAATGGAAGTAGAAGAGTCATGGTGGATGTTACAAGGAGAGATAATGGAATGTTCTTTTCTATATATTTTCATGTTTAGCCTCTAGAATAGGAGGCAGATTTGGGAAGGCTTTTGTTTGGGAATACAGATTGTGCAGGTTTTGTATCATTAATTTGGCATCAATTCCATAGTGGATACAAGGTAACTTGCTTTGCTTGCCCTCTTGATTACTTTCATTTTTTTCTCTATAACTTGTTGTGTTGCACCTATACTGTGATCATTCCATGAGATGATGTCTCCTTGAGACATTTTGTCAAATCAAGTCGCAAGCCTTGTGTGTGTTTTCACAGCATCAGTCAATTTATTGAATCTTAGTTTTCTCTTCCATGGCATTAAGTGAATGTTTTAATGCTGCCTTTGCAAAATATGATGGATCTCCTTTGAAAATCTCTCGAAAATCGGTCTCTAGATGCTTTAAAACAATAAAAAATCACCTTCTTCCAAGCTGAGCCTGCACAAAAATGGATGCTTCTCTTTGAAATATCTCCAGAAACCTCTTTTATATGGCTGGAAGTGATGATTTTTGCCTCTATATAATCTGAACCTACATAAAAATCTTTCAATTTTTCCTTGTAGATGCTCTTTAATGCCAAGAATGTCCCTTCTAGCTGCATGTATCTGTTCTAGATCATTAATGATGGATAAAATCAAGGTTTAATGTGAAAAATATCTCCACAAAGTGAAGCGCTGCCCTTGCCAACTCCCAATCTGCCTTGTGAATGATAAAATCCAAGCACAAATGCCTCTTTATAATGGAGCACTACCTTCTAGGTCTTCCATCTACTTTTTTTAATTTTTAGAATGCTTTCTATGATTTTGGAAACATGCAAAAAACTGAGTGAGGCTGAACTGAAGTTATCCTCCTCTATTTATATGCAAAAAGCATAAATAACTAAAGTGTTGCATCCCTCTTTCATGCAAAGTCAGCTTGTGTTAAAAATAGAAGTGTTTTATTTTAGTTTGAGCACCTATTTTATGGTACCCATTCGTTGTATGATTATGGAAGCTATATTAATATTTCCCTTCTTGAATTCAAAAATAAAATCCATTATAATATACTAAATTTTATAATAGTATACCGAACTTTAACACACAATTTCTGCCAAATACGCTTAACTCATATTTTTTATGAACATGTTGAGTTTACAACTTTGTTTGTAAACATACAACTCCTGCACCATGTATAGCGTCCTGATTGAACAAATCAAATTTGAATTTTTTTTTTACTTCCACGATTTACATATCTCATATGCTTAAATCATTCTATATTTTGAACATCTTAATGTATGACTTCATGTGCTACCTTACATCTAGATTGATATCAAAAGTGGCAACACTCAGAAGTGATGACAATTGACATCAAGCAAATCAAGCCAGGTCAAAACAATCTCTCAGTAGCATGAAAGTCAAAAAGACTTGAAGACAATTAAATGCAATAAATTCCTTTCAGTTTCCTCCATTCCTTTGCTTCAGGGATAGGCAAGATGATGTCAATATTGAAGAAATTTATCTGTCATATTAGGTTTCCCAATATCTTTAATTGGATTTCTCTCCATCCAGACATTTGCATCTAGGTATCTGAACTCAAAAAGCTGATCTAGAACATCATCATTAGCTGGCTCTAATGCCCAATTAAAAAGCTACAAGAGCCAGAGAGTGTCAAAGTTGTATGGAGAGACTAAAAATTGTTATAAAAAATTCTTTGTTGATTTTTCAAATGACTTCTAAAACGATAGATATTTTTAGAAAATTATAATTTTACTATACTTGCCCCACTGATGCCCTATTTTTTGGATTGCAATCTGGGCTGATTCCAATGCCTTGAAACCCCAATTGGCTTACAGGAAAAGCACAAACCCTGACCTGCATCAAAATACCAACTACTTAAATATAGTATAAAAATGCTACCTCCCTCACTCGAGGGCAGCATTCACAGTAGCACAAGCTATTTATAACCCAATGGTTATCAAGGAACTAACAGTATATTCATGCATATCTCTGGCAACACTGCTAGCTATTGTAATAAATGTAAGAATATCATGACAAAAACTATCCTCAACTTTTAGTGCATTGCCATCTTAACTATGGAACTCAACAAGGCTCTTGACTGCAAGAGCATTCAAACCATTTATATAATAGATGCCAGTGAAAATTTTCTTGAACAAGCAATAAAATGATTTAAGGCTTAGATACTGCATTTTGTAATGTTCAGAAGACATACTGACATGATAAAGAACTCTCTTTCCTAATATATTATCTGATCATTAACTAACCATCACATAATGAAAATGTCTCTCCTAATGTACAGGACATGATAAACTGCTCTCCATCCTAATCATTTAATTGATCATTAACTAGCATTAACTAGCAATCACATAATGAAAACCCTCCTAATGTATTATCTGATCTGTAACTTATCACCCCATACCAAAATTTAGTGCAAATGACCATCACAAGCCTCTATTCTCTGATACTTTTTGGTATGCATGCTTCCTCTTGCAACCAACAAAACATGTGTCCTTTCGTACAAGGGAATGAATAATTTTAGTACCTCTAAAGGATCCCCCATACATACAAAAAGCATATATGCCTCTTGCATTCAATTGATCCAAAGTAACTTTTTGTGGAAGAAGAAACATTAGTGAGTTATCTTTGAGGCTTCAAATGTTGGAATAGATTACAACACATTTCAATCCAAAAATTAATTCAATCTCACAAGATTTGTACTTTAAAATATAAATTAATTTTTGTTTCTTCTTTCCATGAGATCATCATTTGTGAGGCTTCAAATGGTGGAATAGAATACTACTACAGTTCAATCCAAAATGTCAAATCAATCTCACAACATTTGTATTTACAATATGTTGAATTTGTGTTTAGCTTCTTCCTTATGATGAGCTCATTCCCTAGGGAGTATCAGTATTGGTTGTTAGTAGGCATTTTAGAGTAAACTTGGGGTATATTCTGAAGATTTGAATGCATACATACTTTAATGGATTCCACGTTCTTTATACTATAAATTTATCTTCTTTGCATGCATGTAAAATTAATTATTGATTAAACACAATTGCAAATATTTTATATGATGTGTTGATAATTTGTTTAGTTTTTAGATTTGATTTAATTGTTTTCTTTTTTATAATTAGAGTTAGAGTTTATAATTTTATTTTTAGCTTAACTTAGATTTAATTTCTAATTTTACAATATGATTTTTGTACTTCTTATCGATGGCAAAAAAGGATAGAGAAGAAGCCCATTGTGGAGGAAAAGGAGGTCACAACTCAAAAATCTACAGAAAAAATAAATAAAAAGAATAGGATCTTTAAGATCTACTTGTTTAAAACTCTCAAACAAGTGCACTCAAATATCAATATTTCAAGTAAAGCTATGGTAATTATGGACAAGTTTATCAATGAGATGTTTGAGAAAATTGCAACCGATGTAGCCAAATTTGTTCGTTACAACAAAAAAAATATCATCAACATACGAGAGATTCAGACAACTGTCAGGGTTTGTCTTCCTCAAGAGCTTGCAAAGTGTATAGTTGCTCATTGTTCCAAGATTGTTGCTAAGTTCATGAAGGCTTGATGCTTTTGTCTCTATTTTGAATTAGGTTTTAGTTTGTGATGGCAAAGCCTTGCCAGTCACCTCACAATTATAATTCAGAAATCAATCTCACAGATCAATACATGAAAATGACAGGAAACACAACCAAGAGTGATAGAAGATTATAAAAGAGATTCTTATTATTCCATGTAACTGTTCAATACAAAATCACTATTGGCCTTACACAATCGGCCTATCATGTACAGGAATCAAACAAAAAAATTAGAAATGCCAAAATGTTATTGTCTTCTCCTATGTTGGCCTTTCTCAAAGTCAATCTTTCTTCCTTCAAAACTAGCCTCCCTTCATCAAGGATCGGCCTCTATATCAAATGTTTGGCCTATTCAGAATCAGTCTTCCTACTCTTGATTCCCTCCCATGTGACCCTCTTTATCAGAATACAACAATTGGATAATAAATGTTTCTTGCATGTCGCATCCACCATCAAAACCACGATCACCACCATGAAATGCACTTAGATTTCTATAGTATAAACAATAACTATCGTCGCTAGGGAAAGAGACATACCACGATGCCACCATATGGAGAAGATTCCAGAAAAAGAATGGGTTGTTGATTCAAGAAGGATACCATGATGTCCACCATTTCCATATTGATATCTGCTACCAAGAATTAAAACAAATGCTAGAAAGAAGATAAACTAATGAACAAAATGCAGAAATAGCTATACTAAGGAAACAGCCAGCAGAAGCAAAATAAAAGATATAAATTCATTGCCCCAAAATGACTCTACTATTGTTAAGTTTGGTTGAGCCATCAATAAGAATAAAATCTCATCGAATCTTTGTATTACCTTATGTCAGCTGGTCTGCTTTTAATATGCATGATTTGAGGCTTTTATGCTTTGTAACTGAAGTAATAATCACCCATGACCCCCTCATAATCTGCAGAATTAAAAAATGCAGAGAAAAAGGTCGCCAAGAGAAAAGAAAGCCATGCCAAAAAGACCTGTCAAAAAGGTGGCAGGAGCGACATGAACCACACAACAAAAACTATAGAAAGAACCTGCATCATTCACCTACAAAAACTAAAACATGTTAAACAAAATAAAACCAAAATTGAGAGGGACAAGATGCCGCTACATCAAACTCCTGGGCAGGAAGAAATCATGAGCTCCGGCTCATGAGGTCTTCAACTGCATGACCCATCTTTTTGATCTTGTCCTCAGTAAGCCATGGTTCATCTTCAATGGGATGATTGTACCACTTGACAAGATACTTGTAATATTCTTTCTTGCGGGTCTTCTTCAGCACTTGTTTATCTAGAATGCATTCTATTTGTTGTGGAACATTGGCTGTCCCAACTTGTTCTTCATAAGATGCTTCAGCTGCATCAACTTCTTCAACTTTTGTATCTCCTTTGTATGGATATAAATCTGCAACATTGAAAATGGGAGATATATTCAACTCTTTAGGCAATGATATCTCATACGCATTGGCTGAAAACTTCCTCGGTATTTTGCAAGGACCAATCTTTTTCATCTGAAGTTTATTGTAGGTCCCTGTAAGAAATCTTTCCTTTTGGAGATGTGCCAAGACAAGGTCTCCAACTTGAAACTGCAGCTCTCTCTTCTTCAAATTAGCATGCCTCTTATACTATAGATTGCTATCTTCAATATTATTCTTCACCTTTTCTTGAATGTCATGAATGACTTGAGTGAACTCTTCCCCATCTACACTTCTTTTCTCCATTCCAGCAAGATCACAAAGCTCAAACACCTCTCTTGGATGCATACCATACACCACATAAAAAGGATTGAAACCTGTGCTTTTGTTTGGGGAATCATTATATAAGCAAATTCAGCTTGTGCTAACATAAGATCCCAACTTCTAGTTGACTTACCAACAAGACATCACAACAAATTTCCAAGGCTTCTATTGACAACCTCGGTCTGTCCATCCGTTTATGGATGATAAGAAAAACTGAAATTCAGATTTGTGCCCAACTTCTTCCATAGAGTCCTCTAGAAATGACCCACAAATTTTGTATCTCTGTCAGAAACAATACTCTTTGGTATACCATTCAGTCTTACAACTTCTTTAAAGAACAAATTTGCAATGTTAGTGGCATCACTATTCTTCTTACATGGTATAAAATCCACCATTTTAGAAAATCTATCAACTACAACAAAGATTGAATCATTACCCCTTTGTGTATGAGGTAAACCCAAAACAAAGTCAGTACAAACAAAATCCCAAGGCCTAGTTGACACCAGCAATGGCTGATATAAACTAGCATTTTGACTTCTTCCTTTAGCATGTTGACAAACTCTGCATCTTTCCACATATCTTCTCACATCCACCTTCATACTTGGTCAATAGTAATGAGTGCTCAACTACTGAAAAGTCTTATCCTATCCAAAGTGACTAGCAAGACTGCCACTATGTTTTTCTTTCAACAAATTGTCTCTCATGGAGCCTTGAGGAATACACAACTTATTTTCCTTAAACAACAAACCCTCTTGTATCATATAATCATTCCATAGCTCTTTATTCCTACAAACAGGATCACTACAAGTTGCAAATGCTTCTCCAAAATTTGCATCTTTTGCATACAACTCCTTCAATCTTTCAAAACCCACACTATTGGTCTTTATATCACATAACAACAAATTCTTCCTACTTAAAGCATCAGAGACTTTATTTATTTGACCACTTTTATGCTCCAAAACAAAATTAAAACTCTGAATATACTCAACCCATTTAGCATGCCTCAGATTCAATTTATGCTGGCTATTACTAAACTGCAAAGCATGATTATTAGTGTACACAATGAATTCTTTGGGCAAAAGATAATGTCTCCATTTCTTGAGGGATTGAACCAAAGCATAAAATTCCAAATCATAAGAAGAACACTTCCTTTCTACATCATTCAATTTCTCATTAAAATAAGCAATTGACTTCCCCTCTTGACTAAAAATTGCCCCTATAGCCAACCCACTAGCACAACACTCTACTTGAAATAATTTATCAAAATCTGGAAAAGCAAGTATGGGCTATTCACTCACCCTCTTTTTCAGAAATCTAAAATTTTCTTCAGCCTCTTTAGTCCACACAAATGGTCTTTTGCTTCCCTTTATATAGTCTCCAATATAGGTGCTACAACATGACTAAAATTTCTTATAAGCTTCCTATAAAAACTAGAAAGACCATGAAAACTTCTTACTTCCATGATACTCTTTGGTGATGGCTAATCAAGTATAGCCTAAACATTTTATTTATCCATCTTCAATCCATCCTTTGACACCACAAAGCCCAAGTAAACAAGTTTAGTCTACAAAAACACACACTTCTTCAAATTAATCTACAACTTCTCTTCCTTTAGTCTCTTCATAACCTACCTTAAATGATCAAGATGCTCCTCTTTGGACCTACTAAACACCAAAATGTCATCCAAATACACAACCACAAATTTACCAATAAATGGTTTCTAAACCTCATTCATTAACCTCATAAAAGTACTAGGAGCATAACTAGCCATTCATGTAACCCATCACTAGTATTAAAAGCAATTTTCCACTCATCCCCTAGTATGATTCTAATTTGATGATAACCACTTTTAAAATCTATCTTAGAAAAATACATTGACCCACTCAAACAATCCATTAAATCTTCAATCCTAGGTATGGGGAATCTATATCTTATTGTGATTTTATTTATTGCCCTTGAATCTATTAAGATATTCTTTACTTAGAATCTCCTATTTTTAGTTAATGGTCAGTTTCTTGTAACGGTATGTAATTATGACAAGATCATGTGTCGATCTCTAGCAGTCTTTGGCAGTTTCTAAATATAGAAACTTGCTTTCTTTGTAATTACTTGTAACCTATTTAAGAGCCTTTGCTCTATGTGAATATCATCCAATAATTTACCAATTACCTATGTAATATGGTATCAGAGCCAAGTTCGCTTTCAAAATTATTGAGTTTTTTTTTGAAATCCGAATTACTTGTTTTTGGCTACTATTTTTTTGGCACGTAATTTTTGAAAAAAATTTTGGGCTCCCTACAGGGTCGTGGACCCTTTGTTTTTGAGGGTTCTCCTGCGATAGGTCACGATTTACTCGTTGGTTGAAATCGTGATTAGTCTTCTGCAAATTCATGGGCTTTGTTTAACATTTCAGCCCTTCTTTGTGCCGTGATTTCTTTTCACTCAACCTGTGTGGTTCCTGGTCGCGATTTTTTTTCTTGTTGCCTCCTGAAGATTTTCAGTGGGTCGGAACCTGTCTGAAGGTTGCGTTTCTCCTTACAGACTCTTGACGTTCTCTGGCTATGATTTCAAACTAGTGGTGGTCGCGTTTTCAGTAGGATGACGCTTCTTTATTCTTCCTTCGTTTCTGCCCGCGTTTCTTTGAGATTTTCTCTCTCGCGATTTCTATGCATTTCACTCACATTTTTTTGGCATTCCTAATCGTGATTCATTGAAATCACTCACCGTTTCTGGTATATGCTTTAAACAACATTGATTCTTTCAATAGTTAATCTGTGTTTTCATGGCTGTTGTGGCTGCCTAGGGCATCTAGATTTTTTGGCTAGGGTTTTGACCCTCATTTTTCAGTCAAAAAAATTTTCTGACCAAACATTCTTTCTGGGTTTTTCGAGATCTTTTCTGGGTTGACTCCAGATTTTTCCAGTTATCTCAAAGTCTGTGCCTCAAAAAGCATGCAAGATGGAGAGTTTGAACAACATTATGTTGGAAGGCAGTCAGCGATTTAATGGCAAAAATTATAATACTTGGAAGCAACGAATGATGACCATCTTTGAATATCACTGCCTCGCTCAGATCATAGATGGCACTACCACTCGTCCCGCAATAGCAGGTAAAGACCAGGATAAGTTTGACGAACAAACTCGTGAAGCAGTCATGCTCATTAAGCTATCAGTCACAGATGATCAGCTACCTCAAATTCTGGCTGGAAAAAAATGAAGGAGATTTGGGACCATCTGAAGGGTTTGCATGAAACCTCTGACAAGAGCCATGTGTTCTTCCTAAAAAATATACTGTTTTCTATCATGATGGATGAGAAGACATCTTTGTAGATGCACCCAAACAAGATCTAGGAGATCAGAGATCAACTGGTGGCTATTGGTCAAAAAATGGAGGAAGAAGACCTGGTTGTGATCACTTTGAAAAGTCTACCTAAGTCCTATGAACATTTCATTGAGACTCTCAACATTACATCAACTAGTGTTGATTTGAAGTTTCTAGAACTCTGTACTATCCTCTTGCAGCAGGATCACTGGAAACAACAGTTTGGTAGTAGTGCTTTTTCGTCCTCTACAGAGCAGGCTTTTGCAGCCACATTTCAGGCTCAGAATAAAGGCAAAAGTCAGCCTCCACAGCAGAAGGCCAACATTCACAAGTAGTAAGAAGAAGGCCTCAGCAGCTAACGCCATCTCAGGACAGTAGTAAGAAGAATAACATTCAGTGTAACTACTGTCACAAGTTTGGACACATCAAGAAAGATTGTCGCGCACGTATCGCTTCTGAACAGAAGAAGCAGGGAGGGTCTCAGCAGAAGGCCAACAGTGCGGAGCACACTGAGCAAAAGGAGTCTACATTTTATGCCTTCATGGCTAAAAGACCCATAGACCATGCAAAATCCTCTACCTGGTACATTGATTCAGGTGCTTCGCGTCACTTCACTCATTGTCGTGACTGGTTTACAGAACTCTCCCCTTTCAGTGATTCAGTGGTCTTTGGTGGTGGAGAAGTGTACACAGTTGCTGGGAAGGGCACTGTTTAGCTTCAGTCTGGTGGGAGGAAAATCATATTCCTCAACGTATATTATGCTCCTGGTATGGAACTTAACTTGCTTTCAGTCAGCCAGATCATGAAACATTCTCCACACCTTGATGTGGTGTTTAGCGCTCACCAGTGCTTGATCATCGATCGGGAAACCAATTGCACTGTAGCTATTGGCATTGAGGACCATGGTCTTTATTGACTTGTGGATTTAGATGTTCCTCCTAAATCAACCCTAGTAGCTCAACACTCTTTGGTTACTAGTCTCTTGCATCAGCGGTATGGGCACCTGAATGTGCACTACCTGTCTCAGCTCTCCCGATAACCCTGGTAGATGGGCTCCCTGAGATTCATGCTCAGAACTTTGGTGTTTGCGGATCGTGTCAAGCTGGGAAACAACACCATACGCCATTCCCGACTGACGACTCCTAGCGCGCATCCCAGGTACTTTAGTTGGTTCATGTTGATGTTTGTGGCCCTATGAATACTCTTTCAGTTACTGGATGCAAATACTTTTTACTGTTTGTTGATGATTTCAGTAGGAAAATGTGGGTTTACTTTCTTAGACAGAAATTAGATGTGTTTTCAATTTTTCAAAAGTTTAAGGCCTTAGTAGAAAAAGAGTTTGGTTGTTCCATTATAACTCTTAGGTCAGATAATGGGGGGAATTTTGTTCAAATGCGTTCTCCAACTTCTGTGATACACATGGCATCAAACGCCAATTGACCACACCCTACACTCCTCAGGAGAACAGTGTTGTAGAGCGGTGCAACCGCACTATAACTGAGTTAGCCTGTTCCATGATGGAGCACAGATGTGTTCCCAAGAAATTTTGGGCAGAAGCAGTTTTCACTGTAGTTTACCTTCTTAACCGGTCTCTGACCTATGCAGTTAAGGAAATGACTCCTGAAGAAGCGTGGACTAGCTGCAAATCTGTGGGTCAGTCACTTGAAGGTTTTTGGCTCTCTTGCTTATGTTTGGATTCCAGATGCCAAGCGCTCCAAACTAGATTCCAAGAGTCAGAAACTCATGTTCATAGGATACAACGATAACCACAAAGCCTACAGGCTAATTGACATTGAGATAGAACATCTCATTTTCAGTCGTGATGTGGTTTTTGATGAAGAGCAGGGACCTTTCTTCTCTCCCTCCTCTATGTAGCAATCCGAAGACCAGCCTTTGAAGGCTCCTGAATTGGGTGTCCGTATTCCCTTAAGTACCCCTTGTGGGAAGGATGCTGATAATTCTTCAGATTTTGATGATTCTCAGTTTGACATCCCTGAGGATGATCCTGAGTATCCTTCTACTGTAGAGGATGATCCTGAGTATCCTTCTACTGCACCTATTCTCCATGATGCACGTGTTCCAGAACCTCCTGCTGAACCTGAAGTTGTCCCATCTACCCATCACCCCAAATGGTGGTCTCAGATGATTGCCGATCTTCATGATGATGAACTTGTTGAGGGTAGATCCTCCCGGAATAAGAGCAAACAACAGCATACAGTAAACTTTGCTCTCATGGCCAATCTACACAATGTCTATGAGCCTCAGATGTAGTCAGAAGCTAAAGGTATTCCAAAGTGGGATACGGCAATGGAATCAGAACTCTAGAGTCTTCAGAAGAACCACACCTGGGTCCTTTCAAACCTTCCTCCAAGGAAGAAACCCATTAGCTATAAATGGGTGTATAAAGTTAAGTACAAGGCTGACGGAACCCTAGACAAGTACAAAGCACGGCTTGTTGCTCGGGGTTTCTCATAGAAAGAAGGCATCGACTATGAGGAGACTTTTGCTCCTACAGCCAAGATAAATACCATATGGCTCATCCTTGCCTTAGCCACCCAGTTTGGATGGAAAGTCCATCAGATGGACGTCAAAAGTGCCTTCATGATATTTCGCCAACCGGATCATGTTTTAGAAAATATCCTGCCGAAGGGAAAATGTGATGATGATGATCATCAGGATCTTTTCAAAAGGTCTTACTTCATCGGCAGGAGGACTTCACGAAATGTCGGGTGAACAAACAAGATCATGATGATCTTGACAATAGGACAGGATAAAATATGATGATGATGATCCTCATCGATTTATCATGATGACGTAATCATCATATTTCATTTTCGGAGCACAAGGATGAGTTGAGGTCATCATGATATTTGCGCTAGGGTGATATTGTAAAATATGATCATGCTATTTGAGGAATGAAATATCGCCCTCTTCTGAATAGATAGGGTGATCATCATGATATTGCAAAAAAGGCGATCAGGAGGATATGAACATGATGATCCTCTATATCGAATTATGATGATGATGTCTTCATCACTTAGTGAATTTTAGCGAATGACCCTCGTGGAAGATCAGGATGATGATGATGATCATGATTATGCAAAAGGAGATCAGGAGGATATGAAGTCGTCATCATCATCTTAGCGAAGTTCAGCAAATATCATGATGATGACCCTCCGATAGGTTTTGAACATGTGCGTGCAAATATGCCGAAGGTGGATTTTCTAAGTCAGGGTGATCTTATATTATCAGCATGATATTATAATTTTAGGCGATGCAAAGATATCATGATGATGCTCGCGATACAAAGACCGCTCGACGGGGAACTTACCTTGACTTAAAGTTGACGTCATCATGATATTTGAACCTCAGGATATTATCGGGGGGGTTCAAATATCATGATGATGATGCTCTTCAGCAAAACCAAGTTTATAAAATATGACCTTCCTAAAAAAAATCATGATGCTGCATAATGCGCATAAGGCCATTTGACGGGTAAAGGGCACTACCACCTAAGATTGACGTCCGGATATTGTGACTGCATGATTTTTATCGGGTGATAGACCAAGATCATGATGACCTCAACAACATGACTTAGGATATAAAAATATGATGATCCTCCTGTGAATATCAGGTTTGACCAAAACTTTGACCGTGCATAACTTTCACATATGGACGAATTTTCAAGTGAAGTAAAAGGCAAACCTGCATGGAATTTCAAGCTCTTTCTAAATATGAGGTTACAGAAACAAAATATGAACTTTGACAAACTAACCTCATGATGATGACCTACCTCACCCAATATCATGATGATGATGCACCTGACCTTCATTTTTACCAAACCGCCAGAAGGCAGAAAAACACAAGCAGAAGCAAAAAGTAAAACATCAGCAGGGGTCCCCATTTTGCTAAGGAGCATAATGGGGCATGTTGTGAACATCACAACACATTCATTCAATGTTCTTCGTTTCTACATGGTATCAGAATAGGATTGTTTGAATGTTTGTTTCATTTTTTGTGAGATCTTGAAAGTATTTGCATTATTGGATCTATTTTGTATGGGATGTTGTATCTCTAAAGGCATTTTGCCCTATTGAAACCCTCGATTTTATGATGTGTCCTTGGTTTGGAGATGCAAATCAAGTAGGAAAAATGTCCAGCAAGGTATTTTCAATCATGTAGAAAGGCATCTATGGTAGGAAATATGTCGAGGAAGGCATTTCAACTCTATTTGAAAGGCATCCCCAACAAACCCTCAAGCAAGAAGATTGACGAGAGAAAGTAGTGGAGTGGCCTACATTCAAGCCCATGACTTGACCACTAAGGCTCGTAGCTTTTTTACCAAGGATTGTGGTCATGAGAAGGCCTATGGCCTATCTGTGAAGGTCCGTACCTTGCCAGAGTAGGCCTAAATTTGTTGTCCTTTTGGCATCTTATCTAGGAGCTTGGATTTTCTATTGGTGCCCTGTATTTGGTGCTTGGATTTGCTATTGGTGCCCTATCTTTGGCACTTGGAAACCTTTGTCACATTCTTGGAAACCTTTATCATGCCTCTATTTTTTTTCTCTAATTTTTAATGGCATTTTGAATTTGCCTCTAATTTTACAAGGCTCAAAAGCACAAATTAGCCAATGCAAAGTGTGGTAAACCCTAACCTTGCCTCATCAAATTGACCCTATTCACATTCAATGTGATAACTGAGAGGGGGGGTGAATTAGTTATCTTGATTAATTCAACTTTCTGTTCTTCTTTAATAATTAGTGCAGCATCAAAGCAAACAAGCATCCATAAGCATGAAAGTAGAAACAAAGTTAATATACATAACACAATGATTTTGACGTGGAAAACCCTATTAAAGGAAAAAACCATGGGGTGACTAACCCACGAAAGTATTCTCTATTAGAAGAATAGAAGTATAAAATGGCACTTGCCAATTAGGCTCACTACCCGAGCACACTGCTCACAAGAGGTTTACTGCCTACAAGAGACTCACTATCTACAATAAAGAGAGTAACACAATACTTGAACTAATGAGATGCATCCACAAATGATAGAGTTCAATTGCGGTTAGGCTCAGTATACTGATCTACTGCACTTCATCCTTCCTCTTCCTTTGTTTTGCAGTCTTTTCACATACTGGACCTTCCTTACTGCTTTCCTTCTGCCCTTCTACTTTTCTTCACACTTACAACTCACACCACACACCTTCTCATCGAAACCCATTTGGTATAGATATCCGCACAAAGGATTTCATCATTTTTCTAGTCGGCATCTAGAATAGTCAATATTTCCCAAACTCTAGTCTTTCGGCTGAATCCTTGCTTCCCAAGTGATGCGGATCAAAAAGAAACTTATACAAGTCATCTAATAAGTCGGCCAATCATGAATGATACCTTAGGAATCTTTATCACCCTCAATATCTCATCCGGAATAACTTCTGATACTTTGCCTGTTAGTTCTTCCTCTGTCTGTTCTACCAAACTAGACCCCAATACTTGAATGCTTAAATATCTCTTTACTGTTCCATCACCAGAGTCTCAATTCTTGGGATCAATCAGTCAAGGCATTCCTCTTAACTTCTCCAAGTCCACACTTTCCAAAGATACTTCCTCTGAGAGATCTGGACCTGACTGTCTGACATTGCCACATACTCTATTCTTGCTTATCGAACCACAACACATTTCAATCTGACTTCCGGTAGAGGCACACCATGTCCTGCGGATGTGTGGGATGAACTTTGTTGCCATCAATGACAACAATCATGAAGCTCCAATGTGTCTCTTGCCAACAATCTCCCCCTTTGGCATTGATGGCAACACTTAGTGAAAAATGACTAAGTGTTATACTATACTCCCCCTTTGTTGATGCTCTCTTCTAATGTATATTTTATCGGAGCTCCCCCTTAGCTAGATTCTACATTTTTCACTATTCCTCACTCCCCCTTTGACATCAATGACAAAGGGTAGGGTCCGCACACCAAAATTACCCAAAAATTCAACTATACTTAGCCGCATAAGTATATAGACACGTTTTACTTACATATACTGTAATATGTCTGCAAAGGTTGTCTTTAGCTGTACAACTTATGTCGCCCAACTCTACTTCATCCTATCCAAAATTGAGATATGACCACTTAGTAGGAATGCAAAAGCTTCTGCCCTCTTGAGATCTATCGGATCACTGGTCCGGGCTGTGGTCTGAGCATCTGTTAGGGCCTCATGCATAGCCTCTAATTTGGGGATAATCACCCCTCTAAGCTCACTCATCCTGTTTATTATGTTCTTCCTCTCCTTTTCATGTTTCTTAATCTCATTCATGATTACAATAATTTGACATTCCTAGTTTACTATGGATACAGTGAGAGGATCAAAATTCTGTGAGAGGTTTGACAGTTTATCCTCTTGTTCCTTTACTTTCTTCTCAATATCCTTGGTCACTTTAGGCTAGGATAAACAAAATTTGTAGAAATCTCTGCCATCCTTGAGAGCATTTTCCAAGCTCTTTGTTCCAATATCCAAAACTCTCCTATCATTTGCTATTCTGCTTTGTAACTCCGAGAATCTCTTATCCAAAAACTCTTTCCAGACCTTTTCCTCAGCTGACTTTTCCAAAGACTCAAAGTGAGTGCTAACAGAATTAACAAGAGTTTTGAGATTACCGGACGTGGAGACCGAAGAGTCCTTTTGGAAGGAAGGCATAATCTTCTCTAAAACACCGGATGCAGCTTCTGTGATCTCACAGTCTACCAGGTGAGACTTCAAAATTTTTTCTTTTGTCTTTGCTTGGGTGAAGGATGCTAGCTTCATGGTTTGCATCGGAGAGAGAGAATTAAAATTGAATGGACCTTGAAGCAACTCTGGTTCATCAAATTCCATCATCTCTTTGGTCAAGAAGTCCTTGACTGCTTCTGTTGTGTCTCTTGCCAGAGACAGAACTTTCTCCCCTTCTGCAATCTTAGTACTGTCATCTGTGGTCTTTTCTATTTGACCTTCTTCCTTTCCCTTGACTTCTCCTTTCTCCTCTGTTCTTACTTCCCCTTTAGATTCGGAGACTGCAGGAGAATCCAGGTTTACTTCTCCTTGGACTTCCTCTTCTGGAGTAGAGGAAGTCCTTACCTTTCTCTTCACCTATCTCCTTCACCTCTTCTACTACTGTCTCAGTAGTTTCTTCCTTATCCCCCATGGCAGAGGGCTCATCACTTATGTCCTCTACAATTGGAATGTTGAATCTTTTTTATGTAATCTGGAGGATCTCTTCTGTCTCTTTGGCTATTTTGTCAGTTTCACTGAGCATAAGCTGATTCATTCTAGCTTTGCTCTGGAACTCATCCTTGCAATCCTTGAAGATCATGTTCATTTTCTTTGGAGTGATTGAAGGAAAGAGCTGTATGGCTATCTGTTCCCAGATCTCAAGATCCTTTACCCTAGCATTATTCTTTCTTATCTCTAATTCTTTCTCTAGGCTTTTGGGAATGAGAGATATGATTTCAATAAAAGCCTGATTATATACATTCAAATACTTAACTGTGGCTTCCTCGAGAATCTTTTTATCTGCGTCATTGTATGCATCATAGAATTATGTTATTGGTTGTAGGTTCCCATACATAGTGACTACTTTAACTACATCATCTAAGGACAGAGTGGACCTTTCAACGAATTCTTCTGCCATCTCTTCCTTGTCTTCACTGGTAGAGGGTTCACTGGAAGATTTCTTCTTCTTCTTTAGTTTCTTTACCTCCTCATCTGATTCAATTTCTTCATCATCCTTCTGGCTAACATAGGACCTTGCCTTTTTCTTTGTTCTCTTTTCTCCTTTTCCAGATGTCTGGACTTCCGGTTTTGATGCCTTTGAGTAGAGGTAGGTGCAGCCCTTTTAGAGGATTTGGTCTGGGAGGGGGCTTCTACCAGATCACTTTCCTTTTCTACGTCTTTCTTCTCTTTCTCTGCCCTTTCCATCTTTTCTCTATTTGCATCAAGTGCCTCCTTGGATATTCCAAATCTCTTAGCAACTTCTTCAACTTCCCTTCTCACTTTTCTTTTTGTCTCCGGTTGTCTAAGTTCCACATGAATCTTTACACTCAATTCTTCAAAGGTTCCAAACCTTTCTACCTTAGGATCCTTGGGTTGACTAAGCATATGTTGAACATGTAGCTCAATAATTTTCTCATCCACTTCATACCCCATTGGCATGATCCACACTGTTCTTGGCTCCACTACCTCCATTAGGCACTAATCAATTTCTACCATAAAGCATATTGTATCTTTATATTTTTCAACTAAAGATTTGGGGATTCTCTCTCTTGCTTGCATCATGCTCTAAAAATTCTTGAAATAGCCCCAGAGAGCTGTATTCTGTGCCTTGGCATCACCAAGACCATGTATATAATCTCTGATTTGAATAGCTACTGGTCTATCATTCTACCATACCTAGCCACTGGATCCGGGAAGCTCATTCATGTAATAAAAGAATAGGTAGAGTATCAAGCCACCATACTTGAAGGAGTTCTTCTTGTCCTTTATCTTTTGCAGATTTTCCAAAAGTTGACTTAGAAGAAGTTCACACAGATCATAGTCAGCATTTTCTTTTAGCATCTGATAGGTTGTATAAACTGCAGTTCTTGGTACTAAATTTTCCCTACTGGAGTGATAAATTTTGTAACCAATTATCATGGATGCAAATTTGACATCTAGATCAGTGATATCTTCAATTGTCATAGCTCTCTTGTCAAATTTTGATCCAGCTGCATCACTTACTGTCTTATTCTTGATAGATTTGAGAATAGTCATCCCACCGGATGAGTGCAGACCGGTTACTACCCTAATTGCATTTTTGGTGATCTTAAATGGTCTATTCAACTATAAGAAATTGTCATGCACTCTGTTCAACACATACCGGACCCATTCATCTTCTTCAAAATAGGGGAAATGAATGCACTGTGCAAAATCCTTATCCCAGATGGCTTTATACTGAGGTTTGATCTCAAAATAATCATCTATTAACTACTTGTGATAGATATCCATTAACTTTGATTCCCCAAATTCTTCAATGCTTGCATGAATGTAAACCCTAACATCTTCTACATGCAGAACCCCATGCGGAATGCTTGAAAAGGCACCTAGGGGATCAACTTCTAGAGATTTATATGGATGCTTCTTAAATTTAGGGCGAGGTCTATCAGAAATCTTCACAACATTTAGAGTAGCCATTTCTAAAAAGATTTACAAAGAGATATTCAGCAACAAAAAA
Source organism: Cunninghamia lanceolata (assembly GCA_027924645.1). Lineage (NCBI taxonomy): Eukaryota > Viridiplantae > Streptophyta > Pinopsida > Cupressales > Cupressaceae > Cunninghamia > Cunninghamia lanceolata. The sequence continues at coordinate 1,340,637 of BSBN01000233.1, forward strand.
AATACCTTTCGTTTCTAAGGTTCGCTGAAAGAGCTGGATTTGATTAGCTGGAAGAAACGATTTCAATGGCTGACCTTTGAGAGTTGGGACAATTTGATGCAGAGCTCCTTTTCTTTTCTTCTTGAGTGCAAATGTGCAAATGACAAACGAATGAACTCTTTTATTTCTGGGAAAGCCCTAATTTCACCCTGCAATAAATGTGCAACCTAATTCATTCTGGTTTGCCTTGTTTATCTCATTCGGAGACATAACTTTTTCAGATCACTGAGACAGACTTTAGAGTTATTCTTGGAGAATGGTGATAATCTATCTTCCTTTCACTAATCATTTGATCTATCCGCAGATCAAGATTCCATAGTTTGAATCATGTTAGGTTTAACTATGAGAAACCTACTTCTCACTGAATGACTGAGGAACTAGATTAGTCTTCTACCTGTTTAAAACTTCTTGTGGATCTTCCATATCTTAATCACAATTTACTTGGATGTTTCTTTAAGAGCCCTTTAATTTGCAATCTTCCTTGTGCCAATTCTGGCACTAATTGACTGGCTGGGGGATAATGTTTTTCCTTGTGACTCCCCCTGAGCTAGAGCTCACTTTTTAATTTCTAGAAGGAGTATCAGCACCAGATTCTGGTGAGGATCCAACCCCTACATTCTCTGTACTTTTCTTCACCCAAATCTTGTTCATCTCACTTTGAACTTCATCCGTATTTACTTTTCATTTTCCTTTATCTTGATTCTGATTATGATATATCGGACCTCTTTTGTCCTAATTCTTGCTTCTACAGAATTTGGCAATATGACCAGATCTATTGCAAATTTGGCAAGCAACATTTCTTTGTATATTTGATTGATATCCTCTTGATCTACATTGATTAGCCATATGACCCATTCTATTGCATGCAAATAATCTACCATTGAATGAATTGTTCATTTGCATATTTATGCATTCATGAGATTTGTGACCATACCTTTTGCAGTTGAAACATTGTCCGGAGAAGGAAGTATTAGTCTGATTTATTCTCTTTCTGTACTAATTAGCTTTATGACCAAAGTTATTGCAGTTGTGGCAATATCCATTGAAGGATGGATAACTTTGAGCATTAGGCTACCTTACCAGAGGTCTTCTAGGCTTGTTCCTTGGATTTTTTGATCCAAAATTCTTCTAACCAGATCTAGAGCTTTCACCTTTTTCATATCCTAGGCCACACTTTTCATCTACCCTCTTTTGGCTTTCAAGAAGAACTTCAAGTTGAGCAGAACTTATCTTGAATTTCTCTTTGTACTCATTTGCTGTTTGAAGATCCCTTTTAAGAGAGACAATTTGATCTTCAAGTTTTTCTTCATTATCTTTAGTATCTTCAAGATTAGATTCTAGATGTCTGATTATTCTATCCATCTTGTGGCAGTCTTCTGATTTTTATTTGAGAGATTGTCTTAAATCATCTTCAGTTTTTCTTTTTTCTTCAATTTCTTGGGTAAACTTCATAACTCCTAATTCCATTTCATGTCTTACCATAATGATCTCTTTTGATAACTTTTCACATAACTTGGTTTTTTCCTTCAGATCTCCATTTGTATCATTGTCTTCACCTTGACTTGCCAATTGCTAAAGTAGTTCCTATCTCTTTTTCATAAAGAGACTCAGTTTCTCTTTTAGTTATTTTATGAAATCATTAGCCTGCTTGAGTCTTTCCTTCAATTCATTGACTTCAGAATTTGACTGCTCAAGATCATCTAGGGCAGACTTAAGTTGTTCCCACATACCATACACATCCATCTGAATTCCTAGATCTTCCTCAAGTTGTTAGGCTCTATTTGGAGGAACTTGGCTCTGATACCAATTGTTGATAATTGAGAGGGGGGTGAATCAGTTATCTTGATTAATTCAACTTTCTGTTCTTCTTTAATAATTAGTGCAACATCAAAGCAAACAAACATCCATAAGCATGAAAGTAGAAACAAAGTTAATACACATAACATAATGATTTTGACGTGGAAAACCCTGTTAAGGGAAAAAACCACTAGGTGACTAACCCAAGAAAGTATTCTCTATTAGAAGAATAGAAGTACAAAATGGCACTTGCCAATTAGGGCTCACTGCACGAGCACACTGCTCACAAGAGGCTTACTACCTACAATAGACTCACTGTCTACAATAAAGAGAGTAACACAATACTTGAACTGATGAGATGCATCCACAAATGCTAGAGCTTAGTTCTGATTAGGCTTAGTATACTGATCTGCTGCACTTCATCCTTCCTCTTCCTTTGTTCTGCAGTCTTTTCACATACCGGACCTTCCTTAGTGCTTTTCTTCTGCCCTTCTTCTTTTCTTCGCACTTACAACTCACACCACACACCTTCTCATCGAAACCCATTTGGTATATATATCCGTACAAAGGATTTCATCATTTTTCGAGTCGGCATCCAGAATAGTCAATATTTCCCAAACTCTAGTCTGTCAGCTGAATCCTTGCTTCCCAAGTGATGCGGATCAAAAAGAAACTTATACAAGTCATCTAATAAGTCGGCCAATCATGAGTGATACCTTAGGAATCTTTATCACCATCAACATCTCATCCGGAATAACTTCTGATGCTCTGCCTATCAGTTCTTCCTCTGTTTGTTCTACCAAACCAGACCCCAATACTTGAATTCTTATATCTCTTTACTCTTCCATCACCGAAGGCTCAATTCCTAGGATCAATCAGTCAAGGTATTCCTCTTGACTTCCCCAAGTCCACACTTTCCAAAGATACTTCCTCTGAGAAATCCAGACCTGACTGTCTGACCTTGCCACATACTCTGTTCTTGCTTACCGGACCACAACACTCTTCAATCTGACTTAAGGGTATAGGCACACCATGTCATGTGGATGTGTGAGATGAACTTTGTTGCCATCAATAACAACAATCATGAAGCTCCAATGTGTCTCTTGCCAACAGTCAATGGTGGCCTCTATTGTTTGAGAAGAAGGGTGCATGGCTTGTATTGTGTGGTATGACATTTGGACCTTTTTCTCTAGAAAGGTATATTCTCTAGCAAGGCATTTGGAGAAAAAAACCTTATCCATAAGTCCCTGGAAGAAATTCGCCTCTTCTACATGGTCTTTTGGACGAAATTTGCCCCTATATGTAAGGGTTTCCAAATTAACTCCAACCTATGCTTAGCATCTATTGCTTTTCTATTTTTGGCTCAAGTGCCAAAATTTAAGGGATCTCATATTGAATTAAACGGGTGTCTTTTGTGTTGTGTCTTGTACACTTTCACACTTTCTTCTACATTTTTATATTGGGGCAATTTGAGTAATTTGAGGGGGGTATTTATACACTCAACTTACTTGAAGTGATTTTTTTATTCTTGGGGAATTATGCACAATATTTTGTAAACAAATGAACTAAGATAAATTTCCAATTTCAGGGGGTTCATCATGGATTTCAGTATTTATTTCCACCCTTTTGTTGTCAAACTAACCTTAGAGAACTATTTGTCCTGGAAACAAGGGATAAAGAATCACTATCTTGAACACGATCTCTTGCCCTATCTCCTTTGACTCACTCTTGAGCCAAGTGACTATAAACAAAATAATAAATGGTTTAACAAAAAAATCGTGGTCTACGGACTAATAGGTCTTACTATTTGTACAAATATTTTACATCATATAGGCCACCCTGAGTGCTCTTTCATTTCTTGGACCATCATCCGATAGATGTATGGAGATCTTGATTCTTCATCTAAAAGTGATGTTTTGTGGATAACCAGGCTCTTGTGGATGATATTGAAAATTTTGTTTCCCTTTCATGTGTGGACACATCGTCATGTGATGATCAGTCTATTTGGTTGACATATATTGATACCCCATCTACATTGGAGGACATTCCATATCCTACATTACCTATTGCTACTTCAAAGTCCAATGTTGCTTCTTCGAAAGCTTCCAGTAATTCTCTACAATAGCCTCATTTATGTATTCTGGATTCACCTCATTGGGACACATTTCTATCAAACATCTCTTCTTGTTTGTAGAGTTCCAAATTTTAGATCTTGATGATAGCATTGAGGACATATGTCTTCTCTTTGATCACAGTTATCTTGCACCTGCTACTACTACAAATTTTAGAGAGGTTTTACTGAGGGATTCAAATGATTTTATTTGTAGCCACATGGCATGCTTTAGTATTCTACATCTATACATTAGTTCTTTGGATCTTTCTCTTCATTATTTTTCACATAATTTTGAGAGGTCACTTGTTTCAGTTAGGCTTGAGCCTCCTGATTTGATTGCGACTCATTTCAACATCAGCATGATGACATTTGAGCAGTATTATGAGATAGGGTACTTCATGAGATTTACCACCTCACCTTGCTTCTTTGAACATTCACCATTGGAGTTATTTCTTCCTAATGGGAGAAATATCATTTGCCACAAATGGATCATTTTCAGCATTCATATGTGCGAGCATCATGTTTTGGCATAAAAGCTACTTCATTGTGGAGGGGTTACATAGTCTCTTTCTCTCTCTTCCTTAAGAGGTTCTTGTCTACATCAAGTTAGTCAGCATGACATGGATTCAGCCTTAGTGAAGACTCTTCATTTTCTTTTCTCTTTTGGAGGGAAGTTTTTTCCCACAGGGTTTTCTTCCTTTCTCCACATTATGAAAAATTGTGTTGCATTGCATTGTACTTGGGTACCTAATCAAACCTAGTTGCAGGGATCCATATTCATTTAGCCCAGTTAAGCTATTATTAAGGGGGGTGTTGGTGTATATTAAGCTTACTTAGGTGTGCACATCAGTCTATGTTTAGCCTCGAGCTATACTTGGTGTGCCTAGATTAGCTTAACTGATTTAAGAAAGTTGCCTTTTCTATACTTGGAGCACCACTATTCTTAGTGAGCTTTTTTTAATTTTTGACTCAACTATTCTTAGTCAATTATGCCCTATATGTACTACATCTTGTAATTTAATTCATTAATCCCATTATTTTGCATTCTATGTGTCTATTATTTTGTAATACTTCTTTTCTTGTAGATTGAGTGTGCTCTTATTCATCTCAGGTGGCGCATTCACTCAATGTTCTTGGTTTCTACAGTTATCTACTAGTACATTGTTATGATTTTAGAATGACATTTTTTATTATAATAGTTTAGTGCAATCTCACTAAAACTATGACATTTTCCTTATTTTATAACAAAATTTAAAAATTTAAAATGTTCTGAAAGATGTCAAAGATAGGAACAAAACTCAAAAATATTTTGAAGCTATTGTTATCTAATTTAATGAGCAGTTTGATGCAGAATATAGTGGCGTGAGTCTAATTTACAACTATGTTAATATTGGTTGTTACACTTTCTATAGAGGCATTAATATTGGTTGGTAAAAAATGTTGAAAAAAATTAATGTGTTGCTGGTTAAAGGAATTGAAACTATTATTTGGCTAGTAATACATAGTTTAATCCAAAAGCACTCTTCTCATTATTCATGGACTATGGAAAACTCATGCCTACTATAGTAATGCATTTGTAAATGTTTCAAAAATGCATAGCAAAAAAATAAAGACGGAATTAAATATTTTTGGGAAAACCATCTCACTAGTCAAAGGTTTGGATTTTATTTTTATTTATTCTCCTATTTGTAGCAACATTATTTATAAATTTCAATGAGATTTGGATACTAATAATGTAGTGCAATCAGTTGGGCTCAAAGTAAAGGAGTTCATAATTTAAGTGATTGGTTAAAAGTTCAAAACTCATAGAAAAGTTATTTTCTAGCTTGATAATTTGAGTAAGTTGGTTGATAAAATTTTGTTAAGCCATTCATGTATGCTCTCAAATGCAAGTTGAAGGTTCACGCTTCTAAGTTGGAAAGATCATTTTGGTTGATGAAGGAATTAATAGTTTGTGTGAGATGTTATAGGTTCAATAAATATTAGTGGATGTTTATTTATGAATTATTTTGATGGCATTAAGTTTAATTTGATGGGAGATTTATTTGTTGGAGTTGTTGGTATGTGGTTCTTTTTAGACTATTGTAATTAAAATTCTTCAAAAATATTTGAAGTAATAAGTGAAAAAATATATTTATGTTTTATTTGTAGTAATAATGAGTTGTATGTGCTTGTGCCAAGATTGATTTATGTAGAGAAGACAAAGAATTTTCTTGATGGCGATTTGGTAATCTCAAGTTCAAATCTTGCCAAGGGTTTTATAAGAAATGTTATAGGAGGACATTATAATTAGGTGCAATATTGGTAGAATTTGACAACCTATTATTTTTACTATTAATCATGTATGCATCACCATATTCTTGCACTCTTTGGGCCATCTATGCTACATCTAATTTAGACTTCAAAGGTTCACATGTGACCTTAGGTGAATAAAGTGTAACAAGCAAATTTGAGGCTGGAGGTACTAGAGGCAAGAGGAGTTTTTCTCATCTAGAGCTACCTTCTCTCTCAGAGATGATGCATTGCATGAGAAGCATTAGTTTTGATTTGTGTCCCTTCATGGAGCAAGGGTGGCTTGGAAATGCTTGGCAGTAATTGTGGATAGTGAAACCTCTAAAATAGGGTGGGGTTATTATATCTGCACTTACTCATTCTATGGATAATATAATCTCTATGTGATTGTGTTTATGACATGAACACATTGATAGCCAAAACCCCTCTAAGTGATTGTGTGTGAAAGAATATCTCTAGTTTAGTTATTAAGCTTTTGGAAAATATAAAAGATGAATTACACATTTGCAAAGGTCAAGTTCATTGGAACATAGTGAGTTTGTAGCTACAAATAGGATCCATAGCACGACAAACTTGATTCACATAAGGAAGATAAGAATATTCTAATTTTGAGTTGTATAAATGAGTGAAATTTTAGAGTTATGTCCCACTTTAGGTCAATGGAATAGATTTGGGTGAACCAATTTTAAATAAAATATTTTCAAACCAAAGGGTTTTTCTAGAATTAGCATGGTGCCTATGTGGAACATAAAAATAGAATAAACATGCCTAAAACAAGAAAACACACAAAGGAAAAAGGGTTTCATTTGAAACAATTTCACTTGGAATTATCGAGATAGAAACCTATGTGGCAACTTAGTCCCCCCTTTTCTACAAATTTAATAAAACTACAACTTCCAATGTAGATTTCTCCAACTAGGTATATTTTCAACAAAATTTACAAATAACATTTAATAGGAATTAAAGCCTAGGATTTCATAATATTTTATATATTTTTAAATTAGTTTTATTATTAGTTTTTTAAAGTTTACTACAACTAAGGTACATTATAACATAAGGCTGATTGAAAATTCAAAAAAGTATACTAAAATTTATTTTTAAAGTTGAAGAAAAATACCATGCACTAGAGGAGATAATCCTATTCAAAAGGGTATAATTCTTTTTACTTGTGATAAATATTTAGATCAAAGGTAGAGACCCATCAAAATAGTTACATTTTAGTAAACTTGATTTTAAAAATTTGTTAAAAAGATACTTATTGAAAATGCAATAGATATGTGTGTGTACATACATACATACATGTGCTTCAAGTTGAAAATATGTATTTGTTTGTCCATATCTTTTATAAAAGTGGGACACAAGATTCTCTAGTGTACAGATTTTTTTGATCACACAATTAAGCATTATCTCTATTCATTTATTAGTATTTATAACATGATTATATTTTTATCCTATTTATTTGATATGGTCCATTCAACTACAAATATTCCTTTGTCCTTAAATTAATTGTATTTATTATGTTGAAAAAAATTATTTAGAGCTAACATTTATTTAAAAACAACTAAAGCTATTAAAGTACTCTTAAGTAAATAAAATAAATATTAACTAAATAAAATAGCTCCAAACTCACCTTGTACATGAAGATAAAAACACAAGGCACACATATTTAAAAAATAAAATAAAATTATAAAACCACTCAAGTAAATAAAAATAAAATAATTTCAAACTTAAAATAAAACAACTCTTAAGTAAATAAAAATAGCTCTTCAAGAATAAAATAAAATAAAATAAGTAAATAAACTAAAATGATTCTTACAAAAATATGAAACGAAATAAGGTAAAGAAAAAGAATACTGGAGAAGCGTAGGAGTCATTCGAAGGGTTTTATCATATCAAATAAAAAAGGATCAAAGTATATTCATCAAGGGTAGAAATTATTCTAAAATGGCTCGCAATCGAAGGAAAACATAGAGCAAAAATCACCCTCCTGTGGCTAGGGTTCCAGCAAATGCAAAGGCTTTGCCATGTATTGAAATTTGTCTGGAAGCAGAGATGCATTCTGACACAAAAATGCTCAAAGAGACTACAATTCTGGCCATATTCACAAGACAAAGAAGGGCTCAAAGCCACATAGAGGCATGGTGAAAAGATATTGGATTGAGAGTTTTCTCTGAAGTTTCTACCCAAAAGATTCTTTGTGATCATCTGCTTAAACTAGGAAGACTGTGATAACATCCTCTCCAAATCTTGGTACATGGGGGAGGACATCCTTTTCATGAAGAAATGGACTCCAAATTTCAAATCGGTTATGGCATGGCCTAAATCTTAGCCAACTTGGATACCACTATACAACTTACCAATGGAATTCTAGTCAGAGGATTGCTTAAAGAAAATTGGGGATGCCATTGGCATGACTGTTGCTATTCACACATAAACCTTGGAAGGAAATTCATATTTGTATCCAATATTGAAGGTAGCAACAATCACAGGCATATCAAGGAAAACTTCCCTAGCAATAGTAGTGGGTGTGTGGTCATGACAAATCAAAATTAAGGATGATAGGAACTTCTACTTGATATGTCGCGGAGATCATGACACCTTTGTTTGTGATAAAAGTCCTCCTGCACTAAAATAATGGGTTCTAGTGCGAAACATTAACCTGGCAGCATTGCCAACAACCACCCCCATTGCAGATCCAATTACCTAGGATCCTAGGAACATTAGCAAACTGCAAGGCATAACCCCAGTCTTGCAGTATATAAGAGAAACAAACCATCGAGATATTAAGGGAGTCCCTGAAGAGGTGGAAGAAGTGTCTAAATGGTCTGAAGATGATTCTATTGAAGAAGGTGAAATGAGATCCTTGAGTCCTGGTTCATCAACCAATTCACTTCAAAATTTGATAAAGCAAATTTAAGTAAAGGAGAGGAAAAAGGGAAGAAGAACCAATAAATAGAGAAGGGAAATGGATGTGGAAACACATGGCAAAACTTCAATCAACAAATTTTAGAAAAAAAAGGGAGGGTTCAAACCCTCCATTAAGGAGCCATGAAGTTCTCACCCTAGAATGTTAGGGTCTTAAATGCCCCTAACAAGCAATGATTGATCAAGCCTCATCTACAAATCCTAAACTCTAACATTATTCTCCTACAAGTAACCAATCGTAAGGATGATGAATCACAATTTTTCCTATCTCATTGTATGGTATGGGATGGCTCCTTTGTTTTTTGTGGTGGGGGCCTCTGGGGGACTAGGGTTTTTATGGAGATCGAATGGAATTTAGATTGAGGCACTTTTAGGAGATCCAAATTGGATGGTGGCTATGGCATGATGCCTGTATTATAGACTATCCTTCCACATTTTCAACACCTATGGCCCTATAAAGACAAGCAAGAAAGCCATGGTCTGGAAAAAATTGACCCAGTCCATAAACCTGCTTAAACTGGATTTGTACATTCTTGGTCTAGTGATTTTAATATTGTACTATCCAATTCAGAAAAAAAGAGATGGAAGAACTCAATTCGATAGGGTACAATTTTTTTTCAATAATTTGTCAACCTACTTAGCGTTGTGGACTCCACTCCGAAAAACAACAGCTACACTTGGACTAATAGGTGTCAAGGCTTTACCAACATTGTAGAAAGGCTAGATTGATTCTTATTTTGCTACAACTAGCTCAACAAACACATGTTGCTGGAATCTTCTATGGCACCGATTTCTAGATCAAACCACTTTCTAGTTAACCTAACAATATCCAATGATCTTTTCCTGACAAAATGCCCATTCAAGTTTGAGTGAATGTGGCTTAGACATGAATCTGTATCTAGACTAATGGAAAAATAGTGGGTGGAGGTGCAAGTTGAACCTAGCACTAAAATGTTCATGATGGAAACAAGGATCATCACCATCAAAAACCATCTCAGGGAATGGAACAAAACAATATGCAAAAATATATTTGAAGGAAAAGAAAGAATCGAATATAAACAAGCTGCCCTAAACAAAACTATCATGGTGAACAGAATGACATAGTTGGAATATGAGAAGGAAAAAGAACTACTCAACAAATATAATGAAGTCTTAAGGCATGAGGAAATCTATTGGATATCCAAGTCCAGAGAGACCTAGCTCAAAGAGGGTGATCTGAACATGATGTTCTTCCATAGCTCCACCAAGGCTTGGCGGGTCCAAACAAAATATCATCACTAAAACTTGAGGATGGATCTATCATCTCTAATCTACTAGATATACAAAATGAAGTGATTAGACACTTTCAAGACCTGCTAGAAAACATGGAGGCTTCTAATGTGCAAAGCTAGAAGTATTTTTTGGACCTAACTTCCAACATAGTAAGCAAGGCTGGGCTACCCACAATACTGTGTCCCACTTATGGGTCATCCTGATTTTTTCCTGAAATCACCTATTTTTTAGAAAAAAAATAATGATTAATCCTTGAACGGTTCCATTTAAAGGGGTTTAAATGAAAGGAGTTAGATAAAATGCCTTTAGATCAAACCCCCTTGGATAGAACCCTCCTAGTCTTAAATTAAACCCTCGATGGAGTCTCCTCTACACCTATCAAAATGTTGATAAAAACCAACTTCTCTTCACCTTTTGGGGGTCAAATGAAGTCATTTATAAATTATATTCTCTAATTATGTAGCCCTTTGTATACACTTTCCAAAAGGTATAATTTTGAATAATTTAATTTGATTATTATATTTACTTTTTATTTTCTAGTGAACATAAGTTTTTCACCGAACAACAAGGTCTCTATTGCACAAAAGTGGAAATATGAAAAATATAGAATTTAAAAAAAAAAAATTGTGCCCTAGGTATTGGTGTCCTTGTTCCAACAAAAAAAATTAAATTAAATTTTGATACATAAAAAATAAGTTATCCATTATGACATAAGCATGCGTCCAAATTATAATTAATCTTACTTAAAAATTAAATTAAAAAATGCAACAAAAAACTATGAAGAACTATCCATGCCCTAAAAATTGGTGTTACAAATCTATATTGTAAAAATTAGAATTTTATCTTTTCTATAAAAAAGTTATGCAGTATGACATAAACGTCACTTTTTTAAAATGATGTTTAGTATAATAAATAAGTTATTAAAAATTACATTAAAAAATTCACAATTTATTTATAAATTTTTTTAAATATATATATTTAGAATCTACACACAAAATCTCACAAATCACTAGCATCATCATTGAATTCTTAATGGTTTAGCTACTATAGGTGTCAAAAAGTGAAGATTTGGTTAAAATTATTGATTTCAATGTCCCACTTTGGCCAAAAAGTGGGACACAGTATTGTGGGTTGACGGGCAAATAACCAAATGCTCTGTGTTCCTACTACCCTTGAGAAAGTGAAGTGTGTTGTGCTTCAGATGCTACCAGACAAAGCCCGGGCCCAGATGGCTTTTCAGTTGTTTTCTTCCAACATTTTTGGGACATTCTAGGAAAAGATGTCTAGGAGATGGTATAAGAGTCAAGAATCTCTGGTCACATTGTGAAGGATCTAAACACTACTTTGATTGCATTAATTCTAAAGAAAAATGGAGCAGACTCACTATCAAACTTTAGACTGATATCACTGTGCAATATATCCTACAAAATAATTTCTAAGGTTATGGAAAATAGACTGAAGCTAATCATGTCAAGCATTATCTCTAAGGATCAGAGCGGCTTCACACCTAGTCATAATATCATGGATGACATTATTATTGCTCACCAAGCGATCCACTCCATATGCACCTCCAACCAATCATGCATGGCAATCAAATTAGATATAAGTAAGGCGTATGTCCATATGAATTGGTGGTTTCTAATGTCCATTATGAAGAAGCTTGGTTTTTGCACACATTGCTTCCTTTGGATCTATAGTTGCATCTCAATAGTCTGATATTTTATACTGGTGAATGGCAGTCATGCTGGATTTTTTTAACCAACTAGGAGTCTTTGATAAGGAGACCCTCTCCCACCTTCCTATTTGTCATTATGGCAGAAGCCTTGGGAAAAGAGTTCAAAGCAAAAGCTGCAACAAAAAGATGGTTTGAGGCTCACATTGTCGATAACTTCCCTCCTATTACTCATCATCAATTCACTGATGACACCATACTCTACGGGGCAGCCAATGAGGGGGAAGAAACTACAATTAAAGAAACTTTGGAGAAATATGCCCACGCATCTAGGAAAATCATCAACAAGCACAAATTGTGTATATATTTCTTCAACACCAAGCACAATATCAAAAGAAAAATTGAGACAATTCTAGAGTATAACATTGAATCATACTAGGGAAATATCTAGGGGTTCTATTATTCAAGAGTACCTTGCGGTCAAGTTTGTGGGAACAAACCATAGAGAAATGTCATTCCAAGGTGGCATCATGGAAAGGGAAGTGGCTTATAATGGTAGGGAAGATTACAATGGTGAGGGTTGTACTCTCAACTATTCCTATATACCTTCTCTCTATCACTGAAATAACGGGGAAGGCAAACATACTCATTGAAGGCACTCTCAAGAAGTTTATATGGGAAGGATTGGAGGAGACCATAAGAGTGTTGCTCATTAGCTAGGAGATGTCAAGCAAGAATAAGGATGAAGGTGGCTTTGACTTAAGAAGGATAAAAATGAAAAATTGTACCTTGGGTGCTAAGCTGATCTGGAGAATATATGAGGACCCTTCTGCTCGGTGGTATAGATTGTTTTAAGTAAATACCATTAACATCATGGATCTATACCAAATACTCACTATGCCCAACTCACCCAGAGGCTCACACATATAGAGTTTTTTAATCCAATGTAGGCCCATCATCACGAACCATCTATCTTAGACCATTAATAATGGACTATAGGCATCCTTTTGGCATGACTCATGGAATGCAAACCCCCGTTATGTGATGAACAAAGACTCTAAGATATTATGCAAATTCTCACTAACACTTTGAGTTCATAGGTGGTGGACTATCTCACTCCTCCTTAGACTATCTCCTTCGAGTGCCGATGGAAAGATTTGGAAGCAATCCAGGCGTCAGAGAATCAGTTAATCATCTTGAAACAAATCCTTGCCTCAAGAGATATATTCATTAATAACAAGGAGGATCACATTATTTGGACTGAGGCAAAGTTTGGTTCGTACACGGTGAAACTAGGGTACAAAATTCAGAAAGGGATTAGTTGTAGGGATGACTGGTCATCTAAGCTCTGTTGGAGTCCTTGGTGTCTCCCTAAAGCAAGTGCCTTTTCCTAGACTGCCATCCACAAGAGGATTCTAATCTGGGATATGTTACAAACCATTGGCATACTAGGACTCTCGAAATGCATCCTATGAAAAAAGAAGAAACAATGGACCACCTTTTACTGAAATGTGAATATGCAAATGCATGTTAGAGATGGGCTTTCAATTGTCTTGGTTGGTCAAGGGCCCTACCCAACAATCTATTAGATCTATTTCGCATTTGGCTGAAGAGAAAGAATCCAATATGAGAAGGTATATGGGTTGCTAGATCCCTTCTCTTGTCATTTGGCATTTATGGAGAGAATGAAATGGAAGAATTTTTAGAGACAGTGAGTTGCCAGTCGAAGAGGTGATTATGAAAATCGAAAGAAGCATTTATGAAATTATTATGGCCAAGAATAAATGTGCAAATACACATCCTAGACCGTTCACTAGCTAGGACAATTCTATCATGTGGAAGTGGAAATTTCTGAAAGCTTCACCCTCATACTCGGGGCGCAGCCCCTACATGAAAAAAAAATAACTGAGAAACCGTCAAATGGTTTCCACCACCGACAGGAAGACTAAAACTAAATTTTGATGGGGCTACTAGAGGAAACCCTGGGATTTCTAGTGTGGGGTGCATTCTAAGAGACGAAGAAGGTAATTTGATGTGGGCTATGTCAAAGAAGTTGGCTCCTAGAACTAACAATGAGGCAGAGTTCCAAGCCCTTCTAGTAGGCCTCTTATTGTACAAAGACAAGTGTATCACTAAATTTGACATTGAGGGAGGTTCACAATTATGCATAAATGTTATTTCAAGTCACAACATCCAAAACTAGAAGTTCAAAAACATCGCAAAGTTAATTTGGGATATCTTAAAGGACTTTGAGGATTACAGGATTATGCATTGCTATCGAGAAGATAACTGGGCAGTGGATCAGGTTGTGAATTTTTCATGCGAGCAAGATATGTCTGAGGTCATTGATTACCACTCACACGTATGGGGTACATTGGCGGTATGAAGACTGCAAAGTGACTCAAGCGGGCTGGCTTACCTATGAGACACCGAGCATCAATGCAAGCTATACCATATATTATTTGGCAACCAAAGGAGATATTCCTATGACAAATCTCATAGACTCTGCAACTATCCATGATGGAACACATGAAAATGACAATTTTTTTAAGGGAACTACCATCTTTAAATTTGGTGAGAAGACTACTACTCGATACAGAATTTCTCTGGAGGGAAGCGACATGGTGGTGGTTAAAGTGTGTGGTGGTGACTATCCATGCAACACCAGCGATCTTGCCATCTAACTCCAGAGATTTTATCTTGTCCAAAATGAAGAGATAGACAATGTAATACACCAGGTGTTAAACACCAAGGCCATCAACGAGCACATGCACAACCATGTGCTGCTGGGTAAGTTTTTGGTGGATCTAATGCTCGCGCAGGGGCACAAGGGCCTGGTGAAGCTAGCGGTGAAGAAGCTAGTGGTTCCCCATCTATAGCAAGCGTCGATGGAAGTAATCTCTTCCATCAACAAGAACTCCAAAGAAGGCAATTGGGGTGGCATTTTTGACATCAAGGCTGCATTGAAAAGCAAGGATACCATGCAGGTCATCTCCCTGTTTAAGGATGCGGTTATCAGGGACAATACATGGAAATTTTTTCATTTTATGTTGGGCATATGGTGCCACCCCTGTCCCGTGAACAAGTAGAGAGACTTAGTGAGTTTGTTGATGGAGTGAGGTTTGTGCTACATAGACTCCCCAAGTGAATGTGCCTTCATGGCCTTTGTATCCATGCATGCATGGTTATTGTATTTACCTCTTTTATTATCAATGAAAAGGGAGCTGCCCTCAAAACAACATTTTACGCATAAAAAAAAAAAGATTCTTAATTAACTCAAAATATTTCTTAATGTTTTTTTAATAAATTATTTAAGAGATTTACTCAATTATTTATTTATATTTACATAAATCATACTTAACATTATATTCTGTTAAAATATTTAAATTTCTTCAATACAAATAAAAATAAATAGACATAATTACAAACATCTATACAAATATTTGCCATATAATTAATAAAAAATACAATATAAATTTTTAATTGAATACATTCTCCAAAAACCTATGAAAATAGAGTTAAAAGTTTATGATCAATAATATTTTTAAAAAATATTCGTAAAATATAGACACTTATTCCTGATCTATGTTAACGGACCAATAACAAAAATAGCTTTATTATTTCACATCAATAATAAAACGTTATTAATTTTATTATTATTTAATAATAATCACTAAACTCAATAGTTATGTGAGGATTGATGGTTTTGATTTTTTTCCAATATATCCCGCCTTCCTTCAATGTCTCCCTCAATTCATCTGTCCCTGTCCATACTCCAATATTGAACTCTTTATGAGTCTTTTCAGCCGCTCCAATCCCTCTCCCACTTTATTCACCTTCCTACATAAAATTAGCTCCAACTTCTCAAGGCATGCCATTGCTCCATCCTCCATTTCTGGAAACTCCTCTAGTTCAGGGAAATCCCGTATTACGAGGAAGCGGAGGTGTGGAAACCCTCCTGACTTTCCAAACGCCTTTGGCAATTCTGTGCAGCTCTTGTTCCCTCTCAACCACAAACTCACTAGATTGGGCATTGCTTGTAATTCCGGGTAATTACTGTAATCACAATCCTCTAAATAGAGGTTCCTGAGATTTGCCAAACAACATATCCAACTTGGAACTGCAAAATCATACAGTGAGAGATATTCCAGATCTCTCATTGAACTCATTCTCTCCGGAAACTGCGGATAATCTGATTTTGATCCACCGCGCATTGCATTCATCGCATTTCTGACTGCCAGCCGACGCATCTTGAGAAAGGGCGCAAGGATCCCTTCTTCCATCCTCTTCAACTGCGATTCATGCTCAACACAAAACCCTATTTCTTCAATGCCACTCATTTTGCGAACATCCTCTAACCTTAACACACCGTCATCTTCCATGGACGGGCAACCAATAGCCTGGTATTCTTAGTGTTCGCAAAGACTCCAGCTTTGATATTCCATTTGGCATTTGCGAAAATAAGCCTTCCAAATGCTGAAGACACTTAAGTTTACTTATCCATTTGGGTGCCTGAAGCTCTAATTCACTGCATTCATAGACATTAAGAAAACAGAGACTCTTAAGACGTCTCACACACTTTGGTAGCTTCTCAATCTTTGTCCCCCTCAAATTCAACACTTTAAGAAGTTTCATCTTTCCAATGCACGCAGGCAATGTGGAGACATTTGTGTAGCTCAAATCCAGAACCCGCAGAACTCTCATACCGCTAAACAATATCGCCGGAATGTTTCCTCCAATTTCTCTATTGCCGGAATGAATCCTTCTAGACTCCATTCTTTTTCCCACACTTCAACTAGACAGAGATTAGCAAGTTGATCTAAACAATCCCACGGGTTCTCTCCTGCCGGAATGAATCCTTCTCCCATCCATAGATATATTAGATACTCACACTCTATTTCCTCATCCTCGGGAAAGAAAGAAAGATAAGCAAAACAAGCCTTTAGATGTGCAGACAGGGAGTTGTAACTCAACTTGAGAATATCCATGACAGGGTCGTTAGAAGTAGCTACCTTTTCAGCTTACGAAGCTTGGACTGCCACTTCATTAGCAGTGTGGTGCTCGCCAGAGATGCTGCTGTGGTTTTGATTGCAGTGGCAATTTCCCACATTCCTTCACAATTTCAAGACCCACCTCTTCCAGGTGCTGTGGCGCCCTATTTCCCTCAGATCCATGAAATGCATAAGCACAAAACAACCTCCAACTCTCTTCATCTGTCAAATATTCCATCTCATAAACACGAGCATTGAGATTTATACAGACCTCTCTACTTCTTGTGCTAACCAGAATTTTGCATTCATTATTATCTCTAGTTGGGAGGCCAAGTCTAGCTATCAAGTCACCCTCTCTAGTAGCCCTCTAGACATCATCTAACACAATAAGATACTTCTTTCCTAGCGAAAAATAATGAATCAACTCTGCCGCTTGCTGTTCACTTACTCCACCCTCCTTAATTTGGGCACTTAAATCACCTAAGCGAGAGGCTAAATCACGCTGCAACTTGGTAACAGAATAGAATTGAGAAACTGAAAGCCATGCAGATATCTCATACCTTTCTTTTTGACTGTTGTAGACATGCTGAAGAAGATAGGTTTTGCCTATTCCTCCCATTCCAACCACTGCAACAATTGGAAATTTGAGATTTTCCAACAAACTCACCATACTCTCAATCTTGGACTGTATACCCACTGGTTTCGAATCGCTGGGCAGGAGACTCGATCTCTTAAACTGTTGTCCCTGGGATCTACTTGATGATCCTACTTCTTCTTTGTGAGGCACCGCAGCACGAACTATATTCAGTTGGTTTCCCTCTTCAACAACGGAGCTCATTCGGGCTTTGACCTTTTGAATTCTTCTGCCTATTTGATGGGGAAGAATCAATTGATTACATGTCAAAGTGCATAACTGAGCATTACTGGCATACATAGAATCCACAGCGCATTCTTGAAGTATGTCCTCTGCCTCCCAGGCAATGTCCCGAACCCTGTGAAACCATTTTTTCACAGACTCCTTTTGTTCTGTGCTTTCTTCATCGGCTTCATTTAGAACACAATTGATGTCCTCTACTTTGTTCCTCAACCATTCAAAGTCTTGCGTGAAGTTGGACACTATGCTTACCTCATTAGTCACTTGTTGAATGCCCATCTCACAAACTTTTCCAACAACAGCCTCTGCAAGCACGGATGCCATCTTCAATTTTTTTTTCGAAATTGGGAATTCTACCTCCTAGGAAATAGAACAACTACTACTTGAGTGCAGGCAAAACTCAGGAAATAGAATAGCTGAATGCAACTCAAAGTTGAAAACCTTGGATGCAGTGTGTGTATATTACTGCTTACAACAATGTCATATATAACATCAAGTTCTTCGGCTCTAAGACATCCTGCTATTCTTTACTTGCAAATCCCGATAAGAATAAGAATATTATCGTCCACTTGTAAAAGCAAGATAGAAGAGAATAAACTGAGCAACACGTAAAAGCAAAACGAATGGATCAAGTATAATATGATTGTAAGAACAGATGCAACAATTTTAAGCTTCTAACGGTTCTTGCGCACAACAAATACGTATAACGCTGATCTGAATTAAGTCAACTAGTTATTGTTTCTATAATTACCTCACAAAATCAGTATACCTGTGATATCTATATTTATAGATCTTCAGAGCTTCGAAGTTATCGCTACGAAAGGAATACTTGTAAGGAGATGAACTGTAAAGCGCAATGTAAAGATCAGTAAAGGAAAAAACCAAAACCCAACGAATATATATTCCCCATCGAAATTGCCCCACATGTTTTAAACAATCAAAACCTTACCACAAGTAAATAATCAAAGATTGCTTTAAAGATAAAACTGTAAACGCATAAAGTACAAGCACGGTGTACGTTAATAATAAAAGAATAAAGCAAATGTTACAAGAAATTATATATTCCCAGTTTAGGTGCACCATTATGTTTTGGATGGTGGGAACTACAAGTAGAAAAAACATGAATGCAGCTTCCTAATCAAGCTTTCAGCAATCAAAACTTTACTACATCAAATTTATAACTTTGAACATAACAAATAATGAAGTTATAACGTTATGTTACAATAACATCATTATAAAAATATATTAAAATAGCTCATTTTAGATGGTCAGTACTTATTGTGCAAGGAATTATAATTGTAAGAAAAATATTTTGTAATACATGATCTACAATAAGACCACTTATGGCTAATATGGAGGTTGTGATCTAAACATTTGTATGTGGATTTTAAAGATTTGATGTTTTTATATATATAAATAATTATATTGTCATTTTAATTATCCAATAATTGATAATGAGTGTTTTGAAGTTTTTATATTGTCTACATTCATAGTTAAAATTTATTTCTTATTTGTAACTTGAGTGTTTATGTTGTTGTAAGGGTGAAAAGTGCATCCTTCACAATTTTTCCTTTTGTTTTGCATTATTTTATGTGGGTGTTCTAAGTATATTGTATAGCACATGATTTTGATTGATTTGACATTCTAGCTGACTTGAAATTCATGTTTTTATTTAGAAAACAAAATTTTATCTCAGAGTAAGCATTTCCAAATATCAAAACACCGACTATTTCCTCTACTTAGTTCAAGACTGCAAGTGTGGCCTTGGCCCACTAGTTTTCAAATATCAAAAATAATTGTGGCTCTAGGTTGATCTAGTCCAAACTAGTCATTATATGTTGACTCCCATACCGAAATGTTCAAATTGTGCACCTAGAATATGTCTAAAAGGGTATCACCCCTAGGTCATTAGAATCATCCATTCATTATAGGAAGATCATTTGAAATCCCTCACTACAATCACCAACCACTCTCAAAATTAATCATATCTCTGTACTCTAACCACAAATTGTATGTGAGATTGTCAATGACAGGAATAGATGGAACATGTTTGCCAGGAAGAAAGAAGAAGAGAAAGTATCTTTGAGAAGGGGAGAATAGACTCCGAAATAACCCATGGGTGCTTGCCACTGAAAATGAACATCAGGTAGATAAACCTAGTTGCCTTGAATTAAGTATTGATTTTGGGCTAAGTCAATTTTAGATGAAATGTCAAGGTTTGCAAGAATAGGTCTTTCTTCTTTTCGTAGTTGTAGTAATGAGTATGGGAAATTGACATATGAGTCGTAATACTCTAAATCATGTGGTCAAATATGGACGACCGATATATATATAGACTTGAGAATGAGTTGTATGTTGTGTCTTGTTTTGTGGTTCAGCGTAAAAGTCAAAAGTCGTGCATAAGTCGACCCCAAACCTTGTATTGTGTCTACGCTCAAATCGTCATCATCGTCATAAAGCTCTAAGAGCATATGATGTAAATGTTTACTTGTGAAATTTGACAGATGTAGAATTGTTTCTATTATGGGCTATTATCATATAATAAAAGGTTTAAATAATGTTTTAAATCTTGAGACCATTGAGTGTAATACCATTGGCCGTATTGTAATGGAATATACAAAATTATATTAGTTATATTTAAATAGTCATTTTGGGGTAATGCTTTTATGCTTTTATGATGTTAGTAATCAGGTAGTAGCTCGAAGGGCTCACTGAAGTCTTTATTATGATGTCTTATATTACAAAACAATCTATTTATTCTTGAGCTTTAAACTTTATGGATGGGTTGTCAGCTCAGCCATTATTTCTAGTTATGCATTTGATTTAAACTCATAATCGGTTATGAGTAGTGTGACATCTTGTCCAAACTAAAAACCACCACCTCGCATAGTGTTGAGCTCCACTTAGCAGAGTAGTTGTGAACTTAGTGGGAAACCGAACCAACTTCTGTGTAGTGGTCGCAAAAAGGAGGAGATGGTCAAGCCATGTAGGGTAGTTACCCAGTTGATAGGGCGTGGTTTAGAGAGTGGGGAAGTTAGTTTTTTCCTTCGGAGCGAGAACGGGTTATAGAGGAAATAGGGAACTTTGGTTTTGAGGGACAAAGAATGGAGAACAGAAGCTAAGAGGAGGCTAAGTGGGAAGTGAATGTGAGCGGGTAAGAAAAGAATGAGCTCTTGGACCAGTTTTGAAGTAGTCACTAGAGATTTTCTTTAGGTTTCATTTCATCTCTCCTCTATGCTGTCATGGTTAAATCAGAATGTTTTAATAGGATTGGCTCCACTTTGTAATACAAAGGAACTTAGTATTTCATTGATGATGTAATATGTGAATTGATTACCAACTTGAGACCTATTTGTTTTCACTTCTTTCAAAATGGAAACAATGTTATTTGTTCCTTGAACCACACCGTAGTCTTAAACCTCACAGTTGAAACACATTTGTTCCTCGAAGCATCTTTGATGGTCGATTTAAACTGTGTAGTTGTAATGTTTAACTTCGGAAATATATGGATATGTGGAGAGCACTTAGTAGACTGAGTTTTGGTCAAAAACTAGCTATAAAGATATCCTAAGCTGCAGTTGTCTAACCTTGGTCGATGTTGGAAGTATCATCAATTGGCCTGCCGACTATTTACAGTTGGTCTTGTCATATTTAAAAACAACTAGTTTTATAAAAGACTTGAAAAATGTGTCATCCCATCGGCAAATGTGGAACAATAGTGTGGAATGTATGTCAATGTATGTATGACTACTCAGCCTTCCACAAATTCTGAATCTATAACTGGTTGGCCGACCATAGAGAATATACTTTTCTTACTGCGAATGATAACTAGATTTAGTGCATTTATTTATTGTATATAACTCTTTTAGCTTTAAAAACATTCAAACTGTTGTGTCTTTGAAAGAGGGTATAGAGTTATTATTGGTTTAAATTGTCAAACATGTTAGAGAATGAAGTTTTAGAGCAGACACAATGAGTCTATAGTTAAGAGTTTACTCTAAACTTCCATGCATTCTTCTTGCAAATAGAAACAACATGATAGGATTTCTAAATGCTTAGTTTGATAAAAGATTAAGCTATGTCGAAGATTCAATAGGTTGAAGAAGACTTTTAAGAGTATTTAAAATTTAAGTCTGGGTCTTCAATTACTTGTATTCTATAATTGGTTTATTGTTAAACCCCTTCTGAAATTACATAGGTAAGTTTAGTGTCCTCTCTTGACTGCATAATTTAAAGCAAGGGACAAACGTAGAGATCAACTGATAAACTTATAGCATTAACCAATTAACCGGTAAGCTAGAATCCCATTCTTTTAACATATGGATGGAAATATCTCCATGAGCTAAAAAGAGAGAAGTAAACCTAACTGTGATGCATTAATGCATGATGAGTTTGGAACACCAAGAGGTTATCGAGGTCGTTATATTAAACTTATACATAGGTAACTATAGGATTGTGATTAATTAAAGTCAAGTTGGGGTGGGTGAACTTACTACTTGCATTGACACAACTCTAATTATATTCAAATCCTTTGGCCAAGGTAGTGCATGTACCTCAAGTGCATTGATAGTTCACTGTGACTAGATGGCGTAGTTTCTGGAGTGGTCATGCTTGACTACAGGGTATCTAGGGGATTGCATGATAACCAAATACGTAGGTGACAACACCAGTACTTAGATGGCTAACACCATTGGTTATCCTAAGTCTATCCTCTTTGAGTAGGGTAGGGCCACTTCCAGATAGGAAGGAGTGTGAGAGGTTGATGGTCTGTGGTTGGAGGTTAAGCTCCTTGAAGATACTTCCTCTTCTATATTCTAGAGGCTTGTCAAGACTTGAATTTGGATGGTCGACAATCGAGATGCAGTGACTTTGGTAAGTTTCTATTTTGAAAATGTTCTAAGTAACTTTAATCATCATATTGTATAATATTGTAGATAGATAGATCCCTTTTGTATAATTTATAATTTCATGTTATTGTTAGTCGATGGATATACTACTTGTTTTTAAAATGAAAAACAAATTATCTTTCTACTTTAAACTTTAAAAAAAAGTATTTACTGTTGGTTAAACTTAGTTTTAGGGTGAAAACTAAACTGGGTGTTACATATGATATTAGAGCTAACTAGGTTCAGCACTAGGACTGATGAGTCCACTAATCTGATTAAGAATCAACATTATGTGGCTAGTTGATGATTTGATTTACTATGTCAGGATGGTACGTCTCAAGAAAACAGCAAGGAAGTCCTTCGCTGGTAAGGAACGTTACCTACAAGCTAAGCAAAGAATAGTGAATAATTATTTATATGTAGCACCTTTAGGGTCCTACAACATCATTTTAGGAATGAATTGGTTGCAGAGACATAGGGCCAAGGTGGATTGTTTTCATAAAACAATTGAGTGTTTGGATGATAAAGGAAACAAAGTTAATTTTTAGGGTATTCAAAGGGAAATAAGGATTAGGTCTATTTCATCAAAACAATTAAAATGGGCTAGGCATAAGGGATGTCAACTTTTTGCAGTCAAAATGGACCTAGTAGAGGAAGCTTTAGAGAAGCAAACTTTTGAGGAAAAATACCCTTATCTTTGCAATTTCAGTGATGTATTTCCTGAGGAACTGCCAAGCTTGCCTCCAAAAAGAACCTTTGATTTTGCCATAAATATTAAACCGGGATCTAAGCCAGTATCTAAAGCTCCATACCAAATGACCACTACTGAACTTATGGAATTGAAGGTTCAATTGCAGGAGCTATTGACTAAAGGTCTAATTAGGCCAAGTGTATCACCATGGGGAGCTCCAGTAATTTTTGTCAAGAAGAAGGATGGAACCCTTAGACTATGTATAGATTCTTAGATGCTAAATAAGGAAATGATAAAGAATAAGTATCCACTACCACGTATTGATGATTTATTCAACCAAATGCATGGTGCAACAATATTTTCTAAGATAGATTTAAGCTCTAGATACCATCAGTTGAGGTTGAAAGATGAAGATATTCACAAGACTGCATTTAGAACAAGATATGGTCATTATGAGTTTACTGTGTTACCATTTGGATTGACTAATGCATAAGCCACTTTCATGAATCTCATGAATAGTGTTTTCAGAGACTGCCTTGATAAATTTGTCCTAGTTTTCATAGATGATATTTTGGTATATTCCAAAAATGAGGAGGAGCATAGACAACATCTCCAAATTGTTTTGTAATGATTAAGAGAACACAAATTGTATGCGAAACTCTCAAAATGTACTTTCTTTTAGAAAGAAGTGTAGTATTTGGGACATACTATATCAACAGAAGGGATATCAATTGACCCAGCTAAAATAAAGGCTATTATGGAATGGCTTGTACCTTCCAATGTTTCAGAAGTATGAAGTTTTATGGGATTGGCCGGATATTACAAGAAATTTGTTCTTAATTTCTCAAGTATTGCTAGTCCAATCACTTCTTTGCAGAGAAAAGGGAAATGGTCTGTTTGGTTAAACGAATGTCAAAAGGCATTCGATTTACTAAAAGAAAAGTTAACGACAGCACCAATTCTGAAAGTCCCTAATCTTGAAGGGTAATTTGAGGTTATTACCAATGCCTCTGGAGAAAGGTTAGGAGGTGTGCTTATGCAAAATGGGCGTGTAATAGCCTATGAATCAGGAAAGTTGAAAAACTATGAGCAAAATTATGCTCCTCATGATTTAGAACTGGCGGCAGTGATTCACGCCCTTTAGATGTGGCAACATTATTTGTTGGGAAAGACTTTTATACTAAAAACAGATCATCCAAGTCTTCATTTCATATTTACTCAACCTCATCTCAATGCAAGACAAATGAGGTGGTTAGAATTAATATCAGATTATGACTTTGATATTGCTTACATCAAAGGTAGAGAAAATTGATTAGCTGATGCTTTAAGCAGAAGAAGACACATAGATTCTATAATCTCTATTCATGCTAATTTTAAAGATTTAGTATTGCAAAGTTTATCTGGAGATGAATATTATGAGCAGGTGAAGCAAACTCTACAACTAAACCCCAAGGATCCAAGATATGATGGATTTTGTTTTGAGTCAGATAGATTAATGAGATTTAAGGGAAGAATCTACGTTCCTAATTCTGTTGAACTAAGAAACCATGTTTGGAAGGAAGTCACATTGTGTACCATATTCTAGACACCCCGGAGTAACAAAACTTTTAGTTGATGTCAAACTGCTATACTTTTGGAAAGGAATGAAAAGCGACGTTGCAAGATTTGTGGCAAGTTGCTTGGACTGTCAGAAAGTGAAGGTTGAACACCAACATCCTGCTAGATTGTTATACCCACATGATATTCCAGAATGGAAATGGCAGGTTGTTAGTATGGATTTTGTTCAAGGGTTACCAATGTCTAATAATAGACATGATGCAATTTTGGTTGTAGTAGATAAACTAACCAAAGGAGTACATTTAATTCTTGGAAATTTGATAGATGGAGCTCATATTTTAGCTTGAAATTTTGTGCAAGAAATATTTAGATTCCATGTGGTACCTAAAAAGATTATATATGATAGAGATGCTCGAATAACCTCCCAATTTTGGCAAAATTTATTTTCAGCACTAGGGACTAAACTCAATGTGAGCACCGCTTACCATCCTGAAATTGATGGACAAACAGAAAGGGTTAATCAGGTTTTAGAGGATCTTTTAAGAATGTATTATATGGACCAGAAAGACAGATGGGAAGAATATTTACCTCTTGTTGAATTTGCCTATAATAATTCCTATCATTCTGCCATTAAGATGGCACCGTTTGAAGCATTATATGGAAGGAAATGTAGAACTCCTATAAGCTAGGACAAGCTAGAAGATAGGATAAGCATTGGACTAGAAATGCTAGCAAATATGGAAGAAAAAGTGAAAATGATTAGGAAAAGGTTGGCGGAAGCCAATGACAGGCAAAAAGTTATGCAGATCGCAAAGGGGTGCCTAGACAATTCTCTATTGGTCAGAAAGTTCTTTTGCAAGTGAAAACCCATAAAAACTCAATCAAGTTTGGTAAATCACCAAAGTTATCTCCCCAATATGTCAGACCTTTTGAAGTCCTTGAGATTATCAATCCAATGGTCTACAAAATTTCTCTAGCTCTAGTCTTGTCTAAAATGCATAATGTTTTTCATGTTTCTTACCTAAAGAAATATTTTGTAGGTAATGACCACATTCTTAAATGGAATTCTTTACAGATACAAGAGCCAAGAGTGGTTGTGATTGAGCCACTCAAGGTTCTCAAAATGTGTAAACTTCGTTTGTGTAATCGAGAGGTTTTGCAATGCAAAATTCAGTGGGACCAATATGGCAAGGATAGTGCCAATTGGGAAGACTATAATGACATCCACCAAAGATTTCCTTATCTTTTCAAAAACATTAATGTTAAACTATAAAAGTTTGTTTTTATGTTAAAATTTCACTTGATAAACTCAATCATCGGGGACGATGATTCTATAGGGGAAAGATAAGTTACATCCCCTTTTTGGATTCAATATTACTATTTACTTTTTCTTAAATAGTACAGTCATGTGGATATGTTTTAACATCATAGAAAATGATGATATGATTAGAAAATATTAATTTTATGAAATCATGGATTTTTACTTGATTATGATCAATTTAATGTTATGAATTAAAATGTCTTTCCGATATGAAAATGAAATGATTTAATGTAAATATGTTTTGATCAGAACATTGGTACTCTGACCACAAATTGTATGTGAGATTGTCAATGACAAGAATAGATGGAACATGTTTGCTAGGAAGAAAGAAGAAGAGAAAGTATCTTTGATAAAGAGAGAATAGACTCTGGAAAAACCCATTGGTGCTTGCTACTGAAAATGAACATCAGGTAGATAAACCTAGTTGCCTTGAGTTAAGTATTGATTTTGAGCTAAGTCAATTTTAGATGAGATGTCAAGGTTTGCAAGAATAGGTCTTTCTTCTTTACGTAGTTGTCGTAATGAGTATGGAAAATCAACATTTGTGTCGTAATACTCTAAATCATGTCGTCAAATATGGACGACCAATATATGTATGTATGTATGTATGTATGTATGTATACACTTAAGAATGAGTTGTATGTCATGTCTTGTTTTGTGATTTGGTGTAAAAGTTGAAAGTCGTGAGTAAGTCGACCCAAACCTTCTATTGTGTTTATGCTCAAATCATCGTCATTATCATAAAGCTCTACGAGCATATGATGTAAACATTTACTTGCAAAATTTGACGGATGGAGAATTGTTTCTATTATGGGCTATTATCGTATAATAAAAGGTTTAAATAATTTTTTAAATCTTGAGGCTATTGAGTGTAATACCATTGGCTATATTGTAATGGAATATACAAAATTATATTAGTTATATTTAAATGGTTGTTTTGGGGTAATGCTTTTATTCTTTTATGATGTTAGTAATCAGGTAGTAGCTCAAAGGGCTCACTCAAGTCTTTATTATGATGTCTTATATTCCAAAACAATCCATTTATTCTTGAGCTTTAAACTTTATGGATGGGTTGTCAGCTCAGCCATTATTTCTAGTTATGCATTTGATTTACACTCATAATCAGTTATGAGTAGTGTGACATCTTGTCCAAACTGAAAACCACCACCTCGCATAGTGTTGATCTCCACTTAGCAGATTAGTTGCGAACTTAGTGGAAAACTGAACCAACTTCTGTGTAGTGGTCGTAGAAAGGAGGAGATGGTTATGCCATGTAGGGTAGTTACCCAATTGATAGG
Organism: Cunninghamia lanceolata; assembly: GCA_027924645.1. NCBI lineage: Eukaryota > Viridiplantae > Streptophyta > Pinopsida > Cupressales > Cupressaceae > Cunninghamia > Cunninghamia lanceolata. The sequence continues at coordinate 1,368,365 of BSBN01000233.1, forward strand.
GCATGGTTTAGAGAGTGGGGAAGTTAGTTTTTTCCTTCAGAGGGAGAATAGGTAATAGAGGAAATACAGAGTTAGTTTTGAGGGATAGAGAACAGAGAACAAAAGCTGAGAGGAGGCCGAGCGGGAAGTGAATGTGAGCGGGTAAGAAAAGAACGAACTCTTGGACTAGTTTTGAAGCAGTCACTAGAGATTTTCTTTAGGTTTCATTTCATCTCTCCTCTATGCTATCATGGTTAAACCAGAATTTTTTAATAGGATTGGCTCCACTTTGTAATACGAAGGAACTTAGTATTTCGTTGATGATTTAATATGTGAACTGATTACCAACTTGAGACCTGTGTATTTTCACTTCTTTCAAAATGGAAACAATGCTATTTGTTCCTTAAACCACACCACAGTCTTAAACCTCACAGTTGAAACACATTTATTCTTTAAAGCATCTTTGATGGTCGATTTAAACTGTGTAGTTGTAATGTTTAACTTTAGAAATATATGGATATGTGGAGAGCACTTAGTAGACTGAGTTTTGGTTGAAAACTACCTATAAAGATATCCTGAGCTGCACTAGTCTAACCTTGGTCGACATTGGAAGTGTCATCAGTTGGCCTACCGGCTATTTACGGTTGGTCTTGTAATATTTAAAAACAACTAGTTTTATAAAAGACTTGAAAAATGTGTCATCCCATTGGCAAATGGGGAACAATAGTGTGGAATGTATGTCGATGTATGTGTGACTACTTAGCCTTCCACAAGTTTTGAATCTATAATTGGTTGGCTGACCATAGAGAATATACTTTTCTTTCTATGAATGATAACTACATTTAGTCCATTTATTTATTGTATATAACTCTTTTAGCTTTAAAAACATTCAAACTATTGTGTATTCGAAAGAGGGTATAGAGTTATTATTGGTTTAAACTGTCAAACATGTTAGAGAATGAAGTTTTAGAGCAGACACAATGAGTCTATAGTTAAGTGTTTAGTCTAAACTTGCATGCATTCTTCTTGCAAATAGAAACAACATGATAGGATTTCTAAATGCTTAGTTTGATAAAAGATTAAGCTATGTCAAAGATTCAATAGGTCGAAGAAGACTTTTAAGAGTATTTAAACTTTAACTCTGGGTATTCGATTACTTGTATTCTATAGTTGGTTTATTTTTAAACCCCTTCTAAAATTACATAGTTAAGTTTAGTGTCCTCTCTTGACTAGATAATTTAAAGCAATGGACGAACTTAGAGATCAACTGATGAACTTATAGCATTAACTGATTAACTAGTAAGCTAGAATCCCATTCTTTTAACATATGGACGGACATATCTCCTTGAGCTAAAAAGAGAGAAGTAGACCTAACTGCCATACGTTAATGCATGATGAGTTTGGAACACCAAGAGGTTATCGAGGTTGTTATATTAAACTTATACATAGGTAATTGTAGGGTTGAGATTAATTCAAGTCAAGTTGGGGTGGGTGAACTTACTACTTGCATTGGCACAACACTAATTATATTCAAATCCTTTGGCCAAGGTAGTCAATGTGCCTCAAGTGCATTGATAGTTCACCGTGACTGGATGACGTAGCTTGTGGAGTGGCCATGCTTGACTAGAGGGTATCTAGGGGATTGTATGATAACAAGATATGTAGGTCACAACACCAGTACTCAGATGGCTAACACCATTGGTTATCCTAAGTCTATCCTCTTTGAGTAGGGTAGGGCCATTTCTGAATAGGAAGGAGTGTGGGAGACCGATGGTCTGTGGTTGGAGGTTAAGCTCCTTGAAGATAATTTCTCTTCTATATTCCAGACGCTTGCTGAGACTTGAATTTGGATGGTTGACAATCAAGATGCAGTGACTTTAGTAAGTTTCTATTTTGAAAATGTTCTTAGTAACTTTAATCATCATATTGTATAATGTTGTAGATTGATAGATCGCTTTTGTATAATTTATAATTTCATGTTATTGTTAGTCGATGGATATACTACTTGTTTTTAAAATGAAAAACAAATTATCTTTCTACTTTAAACTTTAAAAAAATTATTTACTGTTGGTTAAACTTAGTGAAAACTAAACTGGGTGTTACACATCATCTTTTTACACCAACACATTCCAAAACTCTAGTGGTTGCACTAGGTCACTCCATCACTTATTACACTTTGTTCAAGTTTTAAGCTCTCATTGTCGTAACTACATCATTGTCAATTGTATTCACTAATTGGTGTGTCTTCTAAATCTTACCAAAATTATTGAATTGATCGATGAGATTTGACTAAGAACTAAGGAGAGAAGCAAGTCAACTTTCCTTCCATGGCACAATGAACGTCAATAGTGTTCTTCAAAACCACCAATTTTTTGCATTGCAAGTGCAAATCTACATTGAACCTTTATTTTAGTTATCAAAATTTTGAAGACCACAGGTTAGTCCAAGGGGTTGACCTTAATTGGTTAAAAGATTGGGTTTTAATTGTGGCGACCCTAGTTGATCCAAGAACATCCTAGGTGACAAGAGAAATCTTGCATAACCCAAAATATTTTATTTCACATGTTTGCAAGTTTTAATTCACCAATTAGTTATAGAAGAAGCCACCACACTTTATCATAGTTTGCATTTTGGCCTCATAGTTTTGAGATAATGTTTTACAAAGATAGTTGTATGTCAGACCCCTATTTGGGTATAGTTGGATGCACATAAAAACATATTTTAGTTTGAAGACTTACACTAGAATTGCAAACTATCATAGTTAAAGTAATTTTACCATTGGGGATGGATCATTTGAAGTTTATAACAACCAAGGAACACATGTGAAGATTCATAAGACCTAGGGGAACAAACTTCAAGCACCACACAAATTTATTTCCTATTTCCATTGCTTTGTTTGAGGAATTGGTTTTCACAAACTAACTACATGTTTCATGTAGTATTGAAATTTGCACCACCTTATGGTTGATGCAAATCATATTATAGGTTTGAGATTGCTATATAGTTGCTACACTCATTTGAGGTCATCAATAAGAATAAGAAAGATTTAAGTAGAGAGAGATGTTCAGTACAAATATCAGGATGAGGGTTCAGGATGGAGTTTGATGATAAAGAAATAGATGATATACAATGTACTTAGTTTCATTTGAATAAAGTAGTTTATCTTTTCAATAACTAAATGAATGTGACCTAGAATGTAGGAAGACCTTTGTAGTAGATTGGAATTAGTCACACTTTCAAATTTAATATAGTGTTGTTGTTTCATTGAGTTGTGTTGTTGAAAATTGTGTGGTTTTGAGTCTAGCTACATGATTGGACAATTATATATTGAATTCTCTATCCATGACTACATTTAGTGGTTTTAGAAGGGTGATGCCACATAGTGTCCCACTTGTGGGACATCCTAATTTTTCCTTGAAAACACTTTTTTTTAAATAATGATTGAAGCCTAGATGCATTCCATCTAAGGGGGTTTGATTGAAGGGTTAGATCAAACCCCCTTAGATCTTGAATCTCCTTTGATAGAACTATCTTGGCCGTAAATCAAACGCTTGACAAAGTCTTCTCCACACCTATCAAATGCTAACAAAAATTAAATTTCACTTCACTTTTTGGGGGATCAAATGAAGTCATTTAAAATTTTCATTTTTTAATTATGTAGCCCTTAATATTACCTTTCTAAAAATTATAATATGTAGTATGTTTTCTTTAATATTGTTTTTTTAAAATTTTATAATCGATATAGGTCTATTATGAAAAAGCAATTACCTATATTCAAGACATTAAGAAAAATAACAAATATTGTTAAAAAATCTCAAAAAATGCACTACACGACACATAGATGTTCTTATTTCAATGAAAAAAGAAAATTTTAATTTTGATACATATGCTAAGAGAAATACAATATGGAATAAAATAGATCTAAAATTTTTGTAAGTACTAATTCAAAAATTAATAATAAATAGAATATTTGATTAAAAAAATTATCAAAAAATATCCATGCACTAGATAGTGGATTTAATGGTCTAATTCCAATAAATCATTAAAAAATATTTATAGTGAAAGTTATGCATTATGGAATTACTAAGGGTGAGAAAGATGAATGATGAAAGCTAGCATGCACACTAGATTGAACTGTCTTTCACAATAGCATTCTAGGAAAAGACCAAGCCAAATCACTACCAAATGGAGGTGGACTTAGCTACACATCTTGTACTCAAGAGTGCTATGGAATTTTATCAGAATTAATCAAGCCTTTTATCAAACCCTACGTCAATGATGCGTAAATCCCTAGTTCTACAAAGATCTAATTATAACAGAACATGTACAACAAGTTTCTAGAAACTAATTACACAGGGAGAATCAGGGAGATGTCAGAACCTATGTCCTGAAAGCAAGGATATCAGAGGACTATTTCAAAAGCACCCAAGTCTTGATAGGTGGAATCTTCAGAAACTGTAAACTAGAGAAATGCTACAGAGATTGCCATGATGCTATATTTGAGCTCTGTTACGGTAAAAGGACTATTTCAAAAGCACCCAAGTCCTATACAAAGGAATATTCCTGAAATGCTATCAGATCCTGAAACCCTGTTCCTTGCTCAGTCTTCTTGTACCTTCATATTTCCCAATCTCACACCTGTAACATGCACACAAGAAGAAGAGAAGGAGTTTGGGGATTATGATGCTTAGGGACTTGCCTCAGTCAAATCTCAGGGTACCACTCAAGCTTCTCAACACTATTGATAGATAAAGAGAGCATGCCCTTGTAGGGTTGAGGCAAAACACAAACTGATATGATCAAATTAAATGATGATGAACAACAATGATATCACCTGTGTGATAAAACCCTTAGGAGGATGAATGCTCTTCAACTCATAAGGAGAGATAGATGATAACTTCAAATCTGCAACAATACACACAATGAGAATACAAATCTGTTCTAAAATCACAATGAATGCTTTGAATGCTCTTTTCTCTAATGCTTCAAGTTGGCTATCTCTATCTAGGTTGATAATGAATTAAAAAATACACTTATATATGCTTTCCCATTAACATTCATCACATTAAACCAAAAGAGTTGACAAGGAGAAGCCCTTTTAAAGGTCTTATGTTGACATACAATTAAATTTTCCTTGACCAATTAGGGAAGACTTGAGCATGGGCACCTAAGTCCCAAGGATCCTTTTTGGTCTAGGGTAAGATAAAATATGGACCCCTTGTTCCCAATTTACATTGGTTTTAGTGGATTTTGCATTGGGATGAATATTTAGAATGTATAATGTAATCACGAGGACCTAGGAACTAAAGAAGGAGGTAAAAAGACATGTGTCCACTTTTTAATGCATAACATTTAGCCTCCACTTTAATGTGTGTATGATCTTATGATCCATACTTGTATTAAAGTACAGTCGAAGCACATCAAACACATCAAACCCTAGAGCAAAGACACAACTTATGTTTAAAGGACCATTTCTAGCCCCCAAGCTTAGGCAAACATAAGAAAACACTTAACAGTCACACAAAACACAAAGAATATAGTGAAGAAGCACATAATACACGAAGAGACACATAGAGAAGTCATGAACTCATTTATACACAAGGTATACATGAAGAGAAAGCATGATTAAATAATTATATATATAACCCTAACTAGGCAATGGGGGGAGATCATCGCTACGTGCCAATATTAAAAGCATACAAAACACACAGCATGGGGGGAGCTCATTGGTACATGCCACCACTAAAACACACAAGACACACGGCATGCGGGAAGCTCATCAAGCTACACACCACCACTAAAACATGCAAGACACATAAGGAAGACACACGAAATACATGAGCATCATAGAGTATGTCATCAACACACTATATGTCTTAAACAAAGTAGAAACAGGTGATAGGGAAGTGCTTGTCTCTACATTACACTATCTAAGACACGCCAAACACACCTAACCGTTGAGCTACACTACCACAACCACCAAAGACATGCTTAAGGGTGAATAAATCAAGATCCAACCCCGCATACATAGAAGACCTTTTAAAAGGATGTGCAACCACTCGAGGGAATACACAATCCCACTTTCCATAGAAGGGATTTTAAAAACATACAACCCCACCTACATCGCAGAGATGCCTTATGGTGAATAGGAAGGATGTGCACAAAGTATACAGCCCCACATGCATCATAGAGATGCCTTATAGTGAAAAGGAGGTATACGCAAAACAAAACAAAGCACGCAACCCCACCTACATTGTGGAGATGCCTTATAGTGAAAAGGAAGCATGCAAACATGCTTTATGAACAATGTCTTAAATATCCATACATTTACCCTAATATATTCCCCCACCTTAAAGTGGTTGATCCTACTTGCCGGTATCAATCACATTTAAGGTAAAGTTGAAAAACATGCAAGGGAACAAGAGATTTCACAAAGCCCATGCCCCAAAGTGACATGTGTTTACAATTGCCAATTGTTCCAAACAAACACATCAATATCATTTGCTAACAACCATTGATCAACAATTTATAAGCTTTGGTTAGAAAATCTAAGCTAAGATAACATCCAAATCATCTCATGAAACTTATACAGAAATCATATATCACTTAATAAACCAAGGCTATACTTACGGGTTCAGAACTGAGTATAGCCATGAGGTTATATTGCAGGTATGTCAGAACTGAGTGTAGCTACAATGTGAGATACAAAACATTCCAAAGTGTATAGAAGCAGATTTAGAGTATTGCAAAGGCTTGTTACAAGAAGATTCACAATATGATACACGATCACATCACAACACAAAGTGATTTTGCTAGTTAAGCATCAATAACATATTAACCCCATCTTCATATATGGACTAGGTTCATTTTTATTTTCTTGTTGTAGGGATGCATGGTCCTTATCAGTGTATATTTGTTATTGTCATCTGCTGGCTAGTAGAGCCACCGGCACAAAAAAACCTCCAAGTGCACACCATCCATGTCACCTTGAAAACATGTGGCTAGTGATAAAATGGGCCCAATAGACATGGACAATGAAGGGGTGACCATAAAGAATAACTTCCTTCTCGAAAGGACACTCTCTATGGGCCAATTTTTAATTACTAAACAAAGGAAGAGACACCATTTCAAAACATAGTAATTGCCGCCCACCATTTGACACCATCTCACTCTATGCATACTCAAAACAATAAAGCTCTAAATCACCCATGTGAGCCTACCAATTTGCCACTTGGGGATGCATGGCATAATAGAATCAGTCCACATATATTAGGGTGTACCCATGCTATTTGCAAAAAGCCACCACCTCAAATGAGAAACCACCATGCAAATACCACACAAGCTAGGGGAGAGGAGCCAATAGTTGAATGGGGTCCAATTGTTGTTATAATACTGGTGGGTATAAAAGCTAGCAGTTGAACACCTTATATACTATGTATTGTCAATGATTATTATACATTTAAATCAAAAATTAACCAAATGTTGAACATAAGTACTTATAATTGAATGAAATTTCTAAAAACCAACAAATCATGTGATGCCACATCAGTGCACCAACAAAACATGACCTAATGCACAACTATTGGTTCAAAAAAATCATGCTAATGTGGCATCATATTTGTTGATGTCGCCATGAAACCTTAGTTATAAGTAGGGGCCTTGCCAAGTAAGCTGCAGTAAATTTTTAGAAATAATTTAAAATTTCCATGTATAATTTTGAGAGCCATGAAGTTAGGGTGTTCAACTACTAGCCCCTATCCTATACTTATTAATGTGACTATGCATACATAATCACTAAAGATAATCATTGGGCAACTAACATATTATTGGACAACAAGCACATGTAGGGATTATGATCTAACAAGCATTGCACAATGGCTAAAATAAAATTACATGGAGAAAATTACCCATCATCATGTTCCATCTCATATATAGCCCTTTGACATAGTGCTCACACTTTGTGTATGAAGAGAACTTCCTACCAAAGTTGGTAGCTTGGTTATCCATAGAACAAAAAGGGATTCACATAAATGCCAAGACTTCCACTAGCTAGTTAACATTGAAAGGGCTTAGAGTTCATAAGTAAATTTGATTAAGAACACCAAACATAATTCATTAGGGAATAAAAAAGTTTAGTTAGCAATGGGGAGTGAGAGGGTGATTGGCATAACCTACTTCCTTCTATAAAGGGCACTATCTATTGGGTGAATTCTTGGTCACCATGCAAGCAAAACAACATGACTTAAGTTAGAGGTTGTGGGCAATAATATGTCAGTTGCAAAATAAAACTAAAGTGCAAGCTGTGTGCATAGGTAATAATAAAGAGATTAGATTTTTATGAAGGTTGCAATGACTATAAAACAAGAGCTTGGCTGAGACATAAGAGCAAGTAAAATAACTCAAGGGGTAACTCTGATAGATAGAGGCACTATTTGAAGGTCCATTAAGTCAAATTAATTAGATCATTTATAATCAAGGAGCCATTAAATGATGTAAAAACAAAGAAAATGACAATTGCAAGATTGTGTGTCAATAGTAGGGTTCACAAATCTTCACAATTTGGTGTTATCTTTATGTATAAAAAGACATTGATTTCGTTCATTCTACTCATTAGGAAATGTAATTAGACATGAGCCATTTTATTTATCTATCTAGAATCAACTATTTGAAGGCATTCAAAGGAATAATGATTTGTATTTACAAGTATCATACCTAATCACAGTCATCCTAGCACATGTGAATCTCCTAGCAATCATTCTAGAGGTCGTGTGCATGGTTACAACTTACTAGTTATCAAGGTATTTTTAAATATTGGTATCTTGATAGAAAAACCCTGAGAGTGTGATAGAGATCATTAATTCCTATCAATTTATTTTTTGAAAGAATCTATAGTGTAGAATCTAAAGATCATTAGAGATTAGGTTTGTAGGTATAGAGTGAGGTTGTAGCTGTGAACTAGATCCATAACAACAAGCTTGACCAAACATAGAGTAAAGAAGAGTATTCTAATATTTATCAACATGCATGATTATCTAGGACATTTCTAGATTCTATGGTGCACATATCTCACTATCTTGAATAATTGATATTAAGTTTTTGTTCACAACGATAAACAATATATTTTCTCATTTATTATTTATAACATGATCAGTACTTTTTATCTAATATCACTTAATCCAATCCATTCCACTCCATCTAATCAATTTAATCTAGGTTAATTATTTTCTATTTAAATTACATTTAATTAATTGGCCTAAGTTACACCTTTAAGAGTTTGGGTAGAAGTCTTGTCCAGATGAGGTTTCTTTGTAGGGTCCCACCAGTCATTCTACTTGGTCCTTGGAGCTTGTGGTTGGGGTTGGCCTAGTTTCTGAGAAGGTTTAATATGTTTGGGTTGATGCTCATGGTCTACTAGGGAAGTCTTGGGTAGATGCAAATACTATCAAAGGTGTGGACCTCTACATGCTCCTACTCATCCTCTAGCTCCATCTATGGATGGTGAGGGTCTTCTGCTGCATGTGTCTAATTTTATTGTTGATATGGTGGCTTCCAAACTATGGAATTCACTTGTTGGGAATTTTATTAGGGCTAGGTCAAATATTGGTGTGTTTCATAATTAGGCCCAATAGAAATAGAAACTTAGGGGCTAATTTGAGATTTTGGCTATGATGAAGGGGTTATTTTTTATCTCTTTCATGAAGCACAAGGATTATGTATGGACACTCTTGAATGGCCCACCGTTTCTCAGCAAGACTAGTATATTCCTTAAGAAATGGCTACCGAGATTTGATCCTTAAAATGAATGCATTAGTAAGGTTCTAGTATTGGTTAGGTTTCATAGGTTGCCTTTAGAATATTGAGAGGAGGAGGTCTTGATAGGCATCACCAACTCTTCTGTCTAGGTATTGACATGGATTTGGTTCCAAGATCTAGGAAATGATTGTTGTTTGTTTGATTATGGTTTTAGTGGAGATGGATAAGGCACTCCCTTTTTCGATTACATTATCTTCTAAATTGGCTAAATGGGTGCAACAAATTGTCTACGAGGACTCCTCAATGGTTTGCCATAGTTTCCTCTTGAGATTGGTCATGCAATGGTGGGGTGCTAGAACAATAGGAGAAAGCAATCTTTCAAGAGGAGAAAAGAACATCTAGTGCCTATACATCCTCTCGAGCCCTTGGTGAATACTATTGAGAAGTACATTCCCTCTTCAGCTAGAATTAACAATGTATGTAGGCCCCTTCTAGAAGTGATGCCTAATGAGGGTTACAAGGAGAGGGAATTTGAAGAATGTAGGGGTTTGGGGGAGACCCAAGTCAACCCTTCGACTATGATGTAGAGGTTAGCCAACTCAAATAAAGAAAAAGGAAATGTGGAGTCGAGAGAGATGCTTTCAAGTTGTCATTTGTTTCCTTTTGACTCTAGAGTTGCAATTAAAAGGGAAGACTAACCATGAAGGAAATTGTTGTCAAAGAATCGATGAATGGGGTTATCTAGTGCTCTTTGAAACATTTTGGTTTCAAACAACCTTGATTCAATTTGTCTCTATTGGTTAGTGGGTTGTACATCCTGTGTTTTTTGTCTTCAACTCCTTATTGTAATGTTAATTGTTTGCTATTGTTTTATTGCCTTAGTGAAGTTTGATCCTTATTGTTGGTTGGGCTTCATCAAGTTATCTTTCATATTTTGTAAAAAAGATTCGGTTCCTTTCAAAAAACCTTACTTTTACCCTTCCGAAAAAATTTATACCTTAAAAAAACCTTGTTTTTCCTTTTCAATAATATAATCCATACTACAACCACCTAACTTTTGAAATATTGCCAATTGTCTCCAACCGAGGGCTCTTAACTCATCCCAAACATGATAAAGGGATGGAGTACTCATAAAATGGATTACTATATCTATCAGGGTGGTTCAATTCAATACGTAAACCTTTATAGCTGACACCTCCTCCATTATTTATTAGGAACATCTTCTTATCACTAATACCATGTCACATTCCGGCAGTATATCTCTAATTCCCATATAAAACAATGTGGGAGTTTTCTGATTATTTAGATAAGAATCTTATCGAATTTTGGATACAAATAAGTTAATTGATTCGTGCGCAGCAATTGTCAACTTTTTTTTTTTTTGTCGGTTTAGAGAAGTTTCAGTTGCAGTTGAAGTGCGTATGAACAAAGATGCACGCAAGTGCTGACAGAGAATCAACAAACTAGAAAGAAGTCAAAAAAAAATAAAACAAGAGTAAAAAACAAAGAATCAAAGCATTTTTGAAGAGGAGTGATTCTTCTGTCATACCTTTTAGTTTTGATTGAGAAAAACGAAAATAAGCTGTCAATCTAGCTGAATATGGCTCATGATCATGAGCCAGAATTGGTATTAGACGGTTCTGTTGATTTCAAGGGAAGACCTGCTGTACGAAGGAAGACAGGAGGTTGGAGAGCTTGCTATACAATCATTGGTAAAAATTACGCATTCCCTCTGCCTAAAACCTTCTCATGGTTTATTGTGAAGTTAGTAATTCTGATTTTATTTGCAGCCTAGGAAATATGTGAAAAAATGACCCAGGGGATTTGGGCAAGTTTAGTGTTGTCAATAACTGTTGTTAATTGTGAAGTTAGTGATTCTGATTTTATTTACAGGATATGAAATTTGTGAAAGAATGGCTTTTGCTGGGATTTGGGCAAATTTAGTGGTGTATCTGACTACCAAGCTGCATGAGGGAACTGTCACTGCCTCCAGAAATGCCACCAATTGGACTGGCACTACATGGCTTACACCTTTACTTGGGGCATACATCGCTGATACATATTTGGGTCGCTTTTGGACATTTGTAATATTTTCATGCATATATATCTTGGTATGTAGTAAGATATCTTCATTCTTTCGTAGTAGGGATAGGACAATCAATTGGGTTATCTGAATGTGATTATAGCATTCATTCTTTAACACAGGGAATGGGGATTATGACGTTAGCAGTTTCAATGAAGTCTCTGATACCGCCGGACTGCCCATCAAATGAAGGCTGTGAAAAGGCTTCTTCTCTGCAAATTGGGATTTTTTATTTTGCTTTATATGTTCTTGCTTTGGGCTCTGGAGGAACAAGACCAAATATCTCCACTATTGGAGCAGATCAGTTCGACGATTTGCATCCCAAGGAAAAATTGCAGAAGAACTCTTTTTTCAATTGGTGGATTTTTATGGTTTTTATTGGCAGTCTGCTTGGTCAGACAGTAATTGTATATATTCAGGACCAGTTCGGTTGGGGAGTGGGGTATGGAATAATGACTGCACTACTTATCATATCATGCTCTGTTTTTCTGATAGGATCTCCAATCTATAGACACAAAGTTCAGAAAGGTAGCCCGCTGCAACGAATGGGGAAAGTAGTCACTACAATGATTTGGAACTGGAAAGTGTGTTCTCCTGCAGATTCATTCTCTCTTCATGAAGTGAATTCAGAGCAATTAATCAATCAAGGTCGTTACCCGATTGCTCACACTAAACAACTCAGGTTAGAAATTAATCTTCTTCAATTCTTCCTGATGGTTATTAATTTTTTTCTTTTTTCTTTTGCATAGATGAACTCCGCTCTATTTAAGCATCAAAATTTCTTTACGATTTCTTTTTTAATTTTTTGTTTTGATTTTCTGGTAAAAGAGGAAAAATATATTAACTAAGAAAACAGAAAATATTACAAAAGAATTTCCAAAGAGAAACAGTTGTCACTAATGTTCAATAGATAAAAATCCGAGGATGTTTACCACAATCCCACCACCTCCAAGAACCAACAAAGCACAAAGACACTAAGAAAAAACAGACTAGAACTATCAAAACAAGTCATTATCAAGGAGCTGCAGAAATTGCGAAGAATACATAGAAGACAAGCACCCCCATTCTGTAACATGCTAGTTGCGGTCAACATTGGAGGCCCATTTAGCTAAACAATCAGCCACAGCATTCTACTCTCGAAGAATATGCATAAAGGAGATGGATTCAAAGTTCACCGAAAGGCAAAGAATTTGCTCCACAAAAGAAGCCAGCCTCCAAGAAGACTCATGAAACTTGCCATTATTTAGAAGGGAGGCCAAAACCATCTCACAGATACCTTCTTCCATCCTAATTCACAAGCTTTCTCTGAAACCACAGGAACTGCCCAAGCCTCTATTTAATTATAGTGTCAAATCTTGTAGCTGAAAAGAAAAAGAAATGAACTGAACCAACATTATCTCTCCCAACTCCACCAATCCCTGCAGCCCTTCGATTGCTCTGAAATGAACCATCAGTATTTTATTTAAAAAGATCCCATGGAAAAAGAGACCATTTACCAGCTCTATTCACCTTTTGGAAAGAGTAAATCCTAGAACCATGATGAGTAGAGTCAATTAAATGACCTAAATCTAAATGCCTTAAAATCAATAGGTAATATAGTGGTCGCAAACTATTGAAAATGTTTAAGAATAGCTCACTAATTAACAAGCTTTATCATAAAAATATGATTTGGTTATTCTGTTTGTGAATGGCAGATTGCTAGACAAGGCAGCAGTTAAAACAGGGGTAAGCTCAAGCCCATGCACTGTGACAGATGTAGAAGAAACAAAGCTGGTAGTACGAATGCTTCCGATTTGGCTAACAGTTGTCTTACCAAGTACGTTGTTTTCTCAAGCTGGCACACTGTTTGTGAAGCAGGCCATGACTCTGGATAGAAGTATGGGCCCTAACTTTAAAATCCCTGCAGCAAGTATAGGAGCTTTCAGTCCCATAGCAATGCTACTATCCCTAGTCACTTATGATCGATTATTAGTCCCTTTCTGCAGAAGATTCACAGGAAATCCCCGAGGCATAACTATACTACAGAGGATGGGAATCGGCATGATAATCTATACTATTGCGATGATGGCAGCCATGATAATGGAAATTTATAGGTTAAAGATTATTAAGAACCATGGGCTTGCCGATAACGGTAAGGCAATTGTGCCTAGAAGCATCTTCATTTTACTTCCACAGTTTATAATAACAGGCGTGGCAGAAGCCTTCATAGAAGTGGCGAAGTTGGAGTTCTTTTATGATCAAGCTCCTGAGAGTATGCGAAGCCTGGGAACTGCTTTATATGCAACTGCCGTAGGAGTTGGCTCCTTCCTCAACAGTTTACTTCTCACAATTGTAAGCGACATTACAGGGCGACATGGCCATAAAAGCTGGATATTAAATAACCTGAATGCATCGCGGTTAGATTACTATTACGCCTTCTTGGGCCTTCTTAATTTTTTGAACTTCTTGGTCTTCTTGATTATCTCTTCCTTGTATACATACAAAAGGGAAACAAGTGAAGCTCTGGCCTAAACTTCATGTAATATCATCCTGAATGAGCATTAGTATATTTATTATTTGGTGTTTTTACTGTTTAATTATGGTTTAGTTCTCCAACAATGTATATGCTCTTCCATTCCAATATGGTATCAGAGCTCAGGGGAAATTCTAGAGGGTTTGGGCTTAGAGATCTGTAGTTTGGCTCTAATTTTTTTTTTTGGGGGGGGGTGCTTCCAATGGTCCTGAATTCTTCGGGTTGGATGTCTATTGCAGAAACCCTGCAATCCAGCTGATATTGGTAAGGTAGATCACACAAATATCTATAACGCTACAATTTTATTTTATTCATTCCAAAGTGCCAAATTCATCAAGGGATATAGGTTTGTCCTTACATCAAACCCTGCAACCCACAGTGGTGGTAGACTGGTTAGTCTACGAGATCAATTTTCGAGGTGTGGAGGTTAGTCCAACACCCCCTTCTGATGCACCTCAGGGGATTGAACCTGGGTTGAGGCTCTGATACCATTTATAGGTTTGTGGTGAGGTTTGTGGTTACACCAAAACCTGTAAGTATTAGTGAACTTTCCAAACCTGCACTTTCACCTAAATCCAGAGTGGGGTTAGTCCACGAGACCAATTCCCTAAGTGTTTTTGTTGTTTTGGTGAATATTGCATGCACTTAAGGTTTATTTGGAAGTCTAAATATAAAAAAGGGTAAGGGAATCTACAACAGGAGGAATTTGCTGGCGCGTCTGTTTATATGATCTCTATCAGTGAATCTTAGAGTCATGTGTATGCTGCCATCACTGCTAGGTTTGAATCGCTTGTCATTTCCAATCGCATTTGCAAACAACTATTGCTGCTTCTGTAGATACTAAACGATTTGTATCATTTACTCTTCCTAGTGCCAGGTTAAAAGAATCATTCTTGATGCTGGCTTGCCTCCGGAATCAATTGAATTGTTCCCGTTCATGTCCTCCATCTAACCCCTAGCTGGGATAGAGAAGAGAGAACTCAACCTGCGAGCCTAAATGAGTGGAAGGTAGGAGAAAGCTGCACTTGCAGGGAACAAATCTCTCATCTTTTGTTGTTTCCTACAGATGTCGTTCAAAGATATAGATAGAGGCAAACCATCTCTGTAGGATTGTTTCCAAACCCTTGTGTTCAAACTTTGCATGGCATTTGTTGTTTAATCTTCTGTGGAAGCACTGAGTCAACAATAGGGCATTCTCTATGTAGCGGTTATATTTTACCTATGTGCTTGACACTCTGAATGAAGATTGTGCCATTCTCTGAATCAGTGTTTTCCACCATGACAAAGCAGAGAACTCATTCATTGGTACAGTTTTTGAACAATGTTCTCTTGCAAAGGGGCCCTTCAACCGTGCTCTATGATGAGGATGTGAAAGGCTATTCTTAAATATCATCCACTTCAATAGTTACAAGTCAACTTTGGCCAATAAAAATAGGACAAATATTTACCAATTTTTGTTATGAATGAGTTATAAAATGGCTATTGATTATTTGACCATCGAAGTGGATGATATTTAAGTAGAGTGGATGTGAAATGGCTTAAAAGGAAACATCCGGTCTCTGTGACTCATGAGTTTCCTAGCCTCTAGGCTATGACTAGAATGTTCAGTCACAACGATAAGAGAATGGTGAATTTATGTATTGAAAGACACTCAATGCATCCATTTTAATCATCAAAAAATCTAGAAATCATTCACTATCATTTATTATTAGAAGAGGATAATTATCTGCATCTACATTTAAAGGCTGAAATCAAACAAAGAATTTGATCATACTCATCCTACCACACATGAATCAACTAGAGATCATTCTAGAATTCATGTGCACATTTAAAGCATGTTGACTATCAAAGATATTTTTAAATACTGCCAGATTGACAAAAAAGTATAGGAGTACAACATAAAATATTGTTGTCAAGCAGTCTACTTTCATAATAATTCACAAAGTAGAATTCAAAGATCATCACAAGTCGATCACAAGTCGAGTTTATAACTATAGAATCAGTTTGTAGTCACTATTTTGATTTAGATTTGTAAATTCAATCTAGGGCAATACACAAAAGAATATTGTAATTCTTATGCATTCACACAACTATATAGGGAGAGGACCCAATAGTTGAGCACCCTAACTTCCCACCTCTCAAAATCATATGTGGCAATTTCGAATCGCTCCAAACATTTTGAAGCAGCTTATTTGTCAAGGCCCCTGCTTATAACTAAGGTTTCAGGACCACATCATCAAATATGATGCCACATCAGTATGCTTTTTGTTGAGGTGTCAAATAGTTCCCCCAGAAAAGGTGGACCAATAGGTGTGCATTAAGTCATGTTTTGTTGGTGTGCCATGTGGCATCATATGATTGGTTGTTTTTTTTAATTAATGAGCACATTTGGTTCAATTATAGGTACTTATAGTAACACTAACAACCGTAAAGTCACAACTACTAGTGTTAAACCTTTAAAAATATTGGGCCTTAATTACACAAATACCATCACACCAATTGAAACATGCTCAACAATTGGGTCCTCTCCCCTAAGATATTTTCCTAATTTTGAGGTGTATCAACTTCATTGCCAACAATCATTTTCAATGATAGAGCTAATTTTCCCCTCTCCTCATTTATTGCTATATATAGTATGATCATACTTACTATTTGATTTTGTTTAATTTGGCCGATAAGCCATTGTATATGTGCACACATCTTGTAACTGCAAAAAAATTGGCAGTCCCACTACTTTCGTTGTCCACAATTTTTTTTAATAAAATAGTAGTCCCACTCCACAAATTTAAATTGTGGTAGTCCTTAATTTTTGGTAGTCTTTCAAATTTTTTTCTCCAAAATTTAAAAAAAATAAAAAACCTGCTACACATAAATCGTCATCCATTAATTTTAGTGGAGCTAATTTTAGTTTATGAGAATATGGATGATGGAAATGGAAGTAGAAGAGTCATGGTGGATGTTACAAGAAGGAGAGATAATGGAATGTTCTTTTCTATATATTTTCATGTTTAGCCTCTAGAATAGGAGGCAGATTTGGGAAGGCTTTTGTTTGGGAATACAGATTGTGCAGGTTTTGTATCATTAATCTAGCATCAATTCCATAGCGGATACAAGGTAACTTGCTTTGCTTGCCCTCTTGATTACTTTCATTTTTTTCTCTATAACTTGTTGTGTTGCACCTATACTGTGATCATTCCATGAGATGATGTCTCCTTGAGACATTTTGTCAAATCAAGTCGCAAGCCTTGTGTGTGTTTTCACAGCATCAGTCAATTTATTGAATCTTAGTTTTCTCTTCCATGGCATTAAGTGAATGTTTTAATGCTTCCTTTGAAAATCTCTTGAAAATCGGTCTCTAGATGCTTTAAAACAATAAAAAATCACCTTCTTCCAAGCTGAGCCTGCACAAAAATGGATGCTTCTCTTTGAAATATCTCCAGAAACCTCTTTTATATGGCAGGAAGTGATGATTTTTGCCTCTATATAATCTGAACCTACATAAAAATCTTTCAATTTTTCCTTTTAGATGCTCTTTAATGCCAAGAATGTGCCTTCTAGCTGCATATATCTGTTCTAGATCATTAATGATGGATAAAATCAAGGTTCAATGTGAAAAATATCTCCACAAAGTGAAGCGCTGCCCTTGCCAACTCCCAATCTGCCTTGCGAATGATAAAATCCAAGCACAAATGCCTCTTTATAATGGAGCACTACCTTCTAGGTCTTCCATCTACTTTTTTTAATTTTTAGAATGCTTTCTATGATTTTGGAAACATGCAAAAAAATGAGTGAGGCTGAACTGAAGTTATCCTCCTCTATTTATATGCAAAAAGCATAAATAACTAAAGTGTTGCATCCCTCTTTCATGCAAAGTCAGCTTGTGTTAAAAATAGAAGTGTTTTATTTTAGTTTGAGCGCCTATTTTATGGTACCCATTCGTTGTATGATTATGGAAGCTATATTAATATTTCCCTTCTTGAATTCAAAAATAAAATCCATTATAATATACTAAATTTTATAATAGTATACCGAACTTTAACACACAATTTCTGCCAAATACGCTTAACTCATATTTTCTATGAACATGTTGAGTTTACAACTTTGTTTGTAAACATACAACTCCTACACCATGTATAGCGTCCTGATTGAACAAATCAAATTTGAAATTTTTTTTTACTTCCACGATTTACATATCTCATATGCTTAAATCATTCTATATTTTGAACATCTTAATGTATGACTTCATGTGCTACCTTACATCTAGATTGATATCAAAAGTGGCAACACTCAGAAGTGATGACAATTGACATCAAGCAAATCAAGCCAGGTCAAAACAATCTCTCAGCAGCATGAAAGTCAAAAAGACTTGAAGACAATTAAATGCAATAAATTCCTTTCAGTTTCCTCCATTCCTTTGCTTCAAGGATAGGCAAGATGATGTCAAGATTGAAGAAATTTATCTGTCATATTAGGTTTCCCAATATCTTTAATTGGATTTCTCTCCATCCAGACATTTGCATCTAGGTATCTGAACTCAAAAAGTTGATCTAGAACATCATCATTAGCTGGCTCTAATGCCCAATTAAAAAGCTACAAGAGTCAGAGAGTGTCAAAGTTGTATGGAGAGACTAAAAATTGTTATAAAAACTTCTTTGTTGATTTTTCAAATGACTTCTAAAACGATAGATATTTTTAGAAAATTATAATTTTACTATACCTGCCCCACTGATGCCCTATTTTTTGGATTGCAATCTGGGCTGATTCCAATGCCTTGCAACCCCAATTGGCTTACAGGAAAAGCACAAACCCTGACCTGCATCAAAATACCAACTACTTAAATATAGTATAAAAATGCTACCTCCCTCACTCGAGGGCAGCATTCACAGTAGCACAAGCTATTTATAACCCAATGGTTATCAAGAACTAACAGTATATTCATGCATATCTCTGGCAACACTACTAGCTATTGTAATAAATGTAAGAATATCATGACAAAAACTATCCTCGACTTTTAGTGCATTGCCATCTTGACTATGGAACTCAACAAGGCTCTTGACTGCAAGAGCGTTCAAACCATTTATATAATAGACGCTAGTGAAAATTTTCTTGAACAAGCAATAAAATGATTTAAGGCTTAGATACTACATTTTGTAATGTTTAGAAGACATACTGACATGATAAAGAACTCTCTTTCCTAATATATTATCTGATCATTAACTAACCATCACATAATGAAAATGTCTCTCCTAATGTACAGGACACGATAAACTGCTCTCCATCCTAATCTTTTAACTAATCATTAACTAGCATTAACTAGCAATCACATAATGAAAACCCTCCTAATGTATTATCTGATCCGTAACTTATCATCCCATACCAAAATTTAGTGCAAATGACCATCACAAGCCTCTATTCTCTGATACTTTTTGGTATGCATGCTTCCTCTTGCAACCAACAAAACATGTGTCCTTTCGTACAAGGGAATGAATAATTTTAGTACCTCCAAAGGATCCCCCATACATACAAAAAGCATATATGCCTCTTGCATTCAATTGATCCAAAGTAACTTTTTGTGGAAGAAGAAACATTAGTGAGTTATCTTTGAGGCTTCAAATGTTGGAATAGATTACAACACATTTCAATCCAGAAATTAATTCAATCTCACAAGATTTGTACTTTAAAATATAAATTAATTTTTGTTTCTTCTTTCCATGAGATCATCATTTGTGAGGCTTCAAATGGTGGAATAGAATACTACTACAGTTCAATCTAGAATGTCAAATCAATCTCACAACATTTGTATTTACAATATGTTGAATTTGTTTTTAGCTTCTTCCTTATGATGAGCTCATTCCCTAGGGAGTATCAGTAGTGGTTGTTAGTAGGCATTTTAGAGTAAACTTGGGGTATATTCTAAAGATTTGAATGCATACATACTTTAATGGATTCCACGTTCTTTATACTATAAATTTATCTTCTTTGTATGCATGTAAAATTAATTATTGATTAAACACAAATGCAAATATTTTATATGATGTGTTGATAATTTGTTTAGTTTTTAGACTTGATTTAATTGTTTTCTTTTTTATAATTAGAGTTAGAGTTTATAATTTTATTTTTAGCTTAACTTAGATTTAATTTCTAATTTTACAATATGATTTTTGTACTTCTTATCGATGGCAAAAAAGGATAGAGAAGAAGCCCATTGTGGAGGAAAAGGAGGTCACAACTCAAAAATCTATAGAAAAAATAAATAAAAAGAATAGGATCTTTAAGATCTACTTGTTTAAAACTCTCAAACAAGTGCACTCAAATATCAATATTTCAAGAAAAGCTATGGTAATTATGGACAAGTTTATCAATGAGATGTTTGAGAAAATTGCAACTGAGGTAGCCAAATTTGTTCGTTACAACAAAAAAAATATCATCAACATACGAGAGATTCAGACAGCTGTCAGGGTTTGTCTTCCTCAAGAGCTTGCAAAGTGTATAGTTGCTCATTGTTCCAAGATTGTTGCTAAGTTCATGAAGGCTTGATGCTTTTGTCTCTATTTTGAATTAGGTTTTAGTTTGTGATGGCAAAGCCTTGCCAGTCACCTCACAATTATAATTCAGAAATCAATCTCACAGATCAATACATGAAAATGACAGGAAACACAACCAAGAGTGATAGAAGATTATAAAAGAGATTCTTATTATTCCATGTAACTGTTCAATACAAAATCACTATAGGCCTTACACAATCGGCCTATCATGTACAGGAATCAAACAAAAAAATTAGAAATGCCAAAATGTTATTGTCTTCTCCTATGTTGGCCTTTCTCAAAGTCAATCTTTCTTCCTTCAAAACTAGCCTCCCTTCATCAAGGATCAGCCTCTATATCAAATGTTTGGCCTATTCAGAATCAGTCTTCCTGCTCTTGATTCCCTCTGATGTGACCCTCTATATCAGAATACAACAATTGGATAATAAATGTTTCATGCATGTCACATCCACCATCAAAACCACGATCACCACCACGACATGCACTTAGATTTCTATAGTATAAACAATAACTATCGTCGCTAGGGAAAGAGACATACCACGATGCCACCATACAGAGAAGATTCCAGAAAAAGAATGGGTTGTTGATTCAAGAAGGATACCATGATGTCCACCATTTCCATATTGATATCTACTGCCAAGAATTAAAACAAATGCTAGAAAGAAGATAAACTAATGAACAAAATGCAGAAATAGCTATACTCAGGAAATGGCCAGCAGAAGCAAAATAAAAGATATAAATTCACTGTCCTAAAATGACTCTACTATTGCTAAGTTTGGTCGAGCCATCAATAAGAATAAAATCTCATCGAATCTTTGTATTACCTTATGTCAGCTGATCTACTTTTAATATGCACGATTTGAGGCTTTTATGTTTTGTAACTGAAGTAATAATCACCCATGACCCCCTCATAATCTGCAGAATTAAAAATGCAGAGAAAAAGGTCACCAAGAGAAAAGAAAGCCATGCCAAAAAGACCTGTCAAAAAGGTGGGAGGAGCGACATGAACCACACAACAAAAACTATAGAAAGAACCTGCATCATTCACCTACAAAAACCAAAACATGTTAAACAAAATAAAACCAAAATTGAGAGGGACAAGATGCCGCTGCATCAAACTCTTGGGCAGGAAGAAATCATGAGCTCCGACTCATGAGGTCTTCAACTACATGACCCATCTTTTTGATCTTGTCCTCAGTAAACCATGGTGCATCTTCAATGGGTTGATTGCACCACTTGAAAGATACTTGTAATATTCTTTCTTACGGGTCTTCTTCAGCACTTGTTTATCTAGAATGCATTCTATTTGTTGTGGAACATTGGCTGTCCCAACTTGTTCTTCATGAGATGCTTCAGCTGCATCAACTTCTTCAACTTTTGTATCTCCTTTGTATGGATATAAATCTGCAACATTGAAAATGGGAGATATATTCAACTCTTTAGGCAATGATATCTCATACGCATTGGCTAAAAACTTCCTTGGTATTTTGCAAGGACCAATCTTTTTCATCTGAAGTTTATTGTAGGTCCCTGTAAGAAATCTTTCCTTTCGGAGATGTGCCAAGACAAGGTCTCCAACTTGAAACTGCAGCTCTCTCTTCTTCAAATCAGAATGCCTCTTATACTATAGATTGCTATTTTCAATATTATTCTTCACCTTCTCTTGAATGTCATGAATGACTTGAGTGAACTCTTCCCCATTTACACTTCTTTTCTCCATTCCATCAATATCACAAAGCTCAAACACCTCTCTTGGATGCATACCATACACCACATAAAAAGGACTGAAACTTGTGCTTTTGTTTGGGGAATCATTATATAAGCAAATTCAGCTTGTGCTAACATAAGATCCTAACTTCTAGTTGACTTACCAACAAGACATCACAACAAATTTCCAAGGCTTCTATTGACAACCTCGATCTGTCCATCCATTTATGGATGATAAGAAAAACTGAAATTCAGATTTGTGCCCAACTTCTT
The DNA here is from genome assembly GCA_027924645.1 of Cunninghamia lanceolata. Lineage (NCBI taxonomy): Eukaryota > Viridiplantae > Streptophyta > Pinopsida > Cupressales > Cupressaceae > Cunninghamia > Cunninghamia lanceolata. The sequence continues at coordinate 1,391,217 of BSBN01000233.1, forward strand.
CCATAGAGTTCTCTAGAAATGACCCACAAATTTTGTATCCCTGTCAGAAACAATACTCTTTGGTATACCATTCAATCTTACAACTTCTTTAAAGAACAAATTTGCAATGTTAGTGGCATCACTATTCTTCTTACATGGTATAAAATGCACCATTTTAGAAAATCTATCAACTACAACAAAGATTGAATCATTACCCCTTTGTGTATGAGGTAAACTTAAAACAAAGTCAGTACAAACAAAATCCCAAGGCCTAGTTGACACCAGCAATGGCTGATATAAACTAGCATTTTGACTTCTTCCTTTAGCATGTTGACAAACTCTGCATCTTTCCACATATCTTCTCACATCCACCTTCATCCTTGGTCAATAGTAATGAGTGCTCAACTACTGAAAAGTCTTATCCTATCCAAAGTGACCAGCAAGACTGCCACTATGTTTTTCCTTCAACAAATTGTCTCTCATGGAGCCTTGAGGAATACACAACTTATTTTCCTTAAACAACAAACCCTCTTGTATCATATAATCATTCCATGGCTCTTTATTCTTACAAACAGGATCACTGCAAGTTGCAAATGCTTCTCCAAAATCTACATCTTTTGCATACAACTCCTTCAATCTTTCAAAACCCACACTATTGGTCTTTATATCACATAACAACAAATTCTTCCTACTTAAAGCATTAGAAACTTAATTTATTTGACCACTTTTATGCTCCAAAACAAAATTAAAACTCTGAATATACTCAACCCATTTAGCATGCCTCAGATTCAATTTATGCTGGCTATTACTAAACTGCAAAGCATGATTATCAGTGTACACAATGAATTCTTTTGGCAAAAGATAATGTCTCCATTTCTTGAGGGATTGAACCAAAGCATAAAATTCCAAATCATAAGAAGAACACTTCCTTTTTGCATCATTCAATTTCTCATTAAAATAAGCAATTGACTTCCCCTCTTCACTAAAAACTGCCCCTATAGCCAACCCACTAGCACAACACTCTACGTGAAACAATTTATCAAAATCTAGAAAAGCAAGTATGGGCTATTCACTCACCCTCTTTTTCAGAAATCTAAAATTTTCTTCAGCCTCTTTAGTCCACACAAATGGTCTTTTGCTTCCCTTTATATAGTCTCCAATATAGGTGCTACAACATGACTAAAATTTCTTATAAGCTTCCTGTAAAAACTAGAAAGACCATGAAAACTTTTTACTTCCATGATACTCTTTGGTGATGGCTAATCAAGTATAGCCTAAACATTTTATTTATCCATCTTCAATCCATCCTTTGACACCACAAAGCCCAAGTAAACAAGTTTAGTCTACAAAAACACACACTTGTTCAAATTAATCTGCAACTTCTCTTCCTTTAGTCTCTTCACAACCTACCTTAAATGATCAAGATGCTCCTCTTTGGACCTGCTAAACACCAAAATGTCATCCAAATACACAACCACAAATTTACCAATAAATGGTTTCTAAACCTCATTCATTAACCTCATAAAAGTACTAGGAGCATAACTAACCATTCATGTAACCCATCACTAGTATTAAAAGTAGTTTTCCACTCATCCCCTAGTATGATTCTAATTTGATGATAACCACTTTTCAAATCTATCTTAGAAAAATACATTGACCCACTCAAACAATCCATTAAATCTTCAATCCTAGGTATGGGGAATCTATATCTTATTGTGATTTTATTTATTGCCCTTGAATCTATTAAGATATTCTTTACTTAGAATCTCCTATTTTTAGTTAATGGTCAATTTCTTGTAACGGTATGTAATTATGACAAGATCATGTGTCGATCTCTAGCAGTCTTTGGCAGTTTCTAAATATAGAAACTTGATTTCTTTGTAATTACTTGTAACCTATTTAAGAGCCTTTGCTCTATGTGAATATCATCCAATAATTTACCAATTACCTGTGTAATATGGTATCAGAGCCAAGTTCGCTTTCAAAATTATTGAGTTTTTTTTAAAATCCGAATTACTTGTTTTTGGCTACTATTTATTTGGCACATAATTTTTGAAAAAAAATTCAGGCTCCCTACAGGGTCGTGGACCCTTTATTTTTGAGGGTTCTCCTGCGATAGGTCACGATTTACTCATTGGTTGAAATCGTGATTAGTCTTCTGCAAATTCGTGGGCTTTGTTTAACATTTCAGCCCTTCTTTGTGCCGCGATTTCTTTTCACTCAGCCCGTGTGGTTCCTAGTCGCGATTTTTTTCTTGTTGCCTCCTAAAGGTTTTTAGTGGGTTGGAACCTGTCTGAAGGTCGTGTTTCTCCTTACAAACTCTTGACGTTCTCTGGCCGTGATTTCAAACCAGTGGTGGTCGTGTTTTCAGTAGGATGACGCTTCATTATTCTTCCTTCGTTTCTGCCCGTGTTTCTTTGAGATTTTCTCTCTCGCGATTTCTATGAATTTCACTCACATTTTTTTGGCATTCCTAATCGTGATTCATTGAAATCACTCACCGTTTCTGGTATATGCTTTGAACAACATTGATTCTTTCAATAGTTAATCTGTGTTTTCATGGCTGTTGTGGCTGCCTAGGGCATCTAGATTTTTTGGCTAGGGTTTTGACCCTCATTTTTTAGTCAAAATTTTTTTCTGACCAAAGATTCTTTCTGGGTTTTTCAAGATCTTTTCTGGGTTGACTCCAGATTTTTCTAGTTATCTCGAAGTCTGTACCTCAAAAAGTGTGCAAGATGGCGAGTTTGAACAACATTATGTTGGAAGGTAGTCAGCGATTTAATGGCAAAAATTATAATACTTGGAAGCAGCGAATGATGACCATCTTTGAATATTGCTACCTCGCTTAGATCATAGATGGCACTACCACTCGTCCCACAATAGCGGGTAAAGACCAGGATAAGTTTGATGAACAAACTCATGAAGCAGTCAAGCTCATTAAGCTGTCAGTCACAGATGATCAGCTACCTCAAATTCTGGCTGGAAAAATAATGAAGGAGATTTGGGACCATCTGAAGGGTTTGCATGAAACCTCTGACAAGAGCCGTGCGTTCTTCCTGAAAAATATATTGTTTTCTATCATGATAGATGAGAAGACATCTTTGTAGATGCACCTAAACAAGATCCAGGAGATCAGAGATCAACTGGTGGCTATTGGTCGAAAAATGGAGGAAGAAGACCTGGTTGTGATCACTTTGAAAAGTCTACCTAAGTCCTATGAACATTTCATTGAGACTCTCAACATTACATCAACTAATGTTGATCTGAAGTTTCCAGAACTCTGTACTATCCTCTTGCAGCAGGATTGCTAGAAACAACAGTTTGGTAGTAGTGCTTCTTCGTCCTCTACAGAGCAGGCTTTTGCAGCCACATTTCAGGCTTAGAATAAAGGCAAAAGTCAGCCTCCATAGTAGAATCATCAGCCAACGCCATCTCAAGACAGCGGTAAGAAGAAGAACATTCAGTGTAACTACTGTCACAAGTTTGGATACATCAAGAAAGATTATTGTGCACGTATCACTTCTAAATAGAAGAAGCAGGGAGGGTCTCAACAGAAGGCCAACAATGCGGAGCACACTGAGCAGAAGGAGTTTGCGTTTTATGCCTTCATGGAAAAGACCCACAGACCATGCAAAATCCTCTACCTGGTACATTGATTCAGGTGCTTCGCGTCACTTCACTCATTGTCGTGACTGGTTTACAAAACTCTCCCCTTTCAGTGATTCAGTGGTCTTTGGTGGTGGAGAAATGTACACAGTTGCCAGGAAGGGCACTGTTTAGCTTCAGTCTGGTGGGAGGAAAATCATATTCCTCAATGTATATTATGTTCCTGGTATGGAACTTAACTTGCTTTCAGTCAGCCAGAACATGAAACATTCTCCACACCTTGATGTGGTGTTTAGCGCTCACCAGTGCTTGATCATCGATCAGGAAACCAATTGCACTGTAGCTGTTGGCATTGAGGACCATGGTCTTTATTGACTTGTGGATTCGGATGGTCCTCCTAAATCAGCCCTAGCAGCTCGACACTCTTTGGTTACCAGTCTCTGGCATCAGCGGTATGGGCACCTGAATGTGCACTACTTGTCTCAGCTCTCCCGACAACACCTAGTAGATGGGCTCCCTAAGATTCATGCTTAGAACTTTGGTGTCTGCAGATCATGTCAAGCTGGGAAACAACACCATACGCCATTCCTGACTGACGACTCCTAGCGCGCATCCAAGGTACTTCAGTTGGTTTATGTTGATGTTTGTGGCCCTATGAATACTCTTTCAGTTACTGGATGTGAATACTTTTTACTATTTGTTGATGATTTCAGTAGGAAAATGTGGGTTTACTTTCTTAGACAGAAATTAGATGTGTTTTCAATTTTTCAAAAGTTTAAGGCCTTAGTAGAAAAAGAGTTTGGTTGTTCCATTATAACTCTTAGGTCAGATAATGGGGGAAATTTTGTTCAAATGTGTTCTCCAACTTCTGTGATACACATGGCATCAAACGTCAATTAACCACACCCTACACTCCTCAGCAGAACAGTGTTGTAGAGCAGTGCAACCGCACTATAATTGAGTTAGCCTATTCCATGATGGAGCATAGATGTGTTCCCAAGAAATTTTGGGCAGAAGTAGTTTTCACTGCAGTTTACCTTCTTAACCGGTCTCTGACCTATGCAGTTAAGGAAATGACTCCTGAAGAAGCCTGGACTAGCTGCAAATCCGTGGGTCAGTCACTTGAAGGTTTTTGGCTCTCTTGCTTATGTTTGGATTCCAGATGCCAAGCGCTCCAAACTGGATTCCAAGAGTCAGAAACTCATGTTCACAGGATACAACGATAACCACAAAGCCTATAGGCTAATTGACATTGAGACAGAACGTCTCATTTTCAGTCGTGATGTGGTTTTTGATGAAGAGCAGGGACCTTTCTTCTCTCCTTCCTCTATGCAGCAGTCTGAAGACCAGCCTTTGAAGGCTCCTAACTTGGGTGTCCATATTCCCTTAAGTCCCCCTTGTGGGAGGGATGCTGATAATTCTTCAGATTCTGATGATTCTTAGTTTGACATCCCTGAGGATGATCCTGAGTATCCTTCTGCTGTAGAGGATGATCCTGAGTATCCTTCTGTTGCACCTATTATCCATGATGCACCTGTTCCAGAACCTCCTGCTAAACCTGAAGTTGTCCCATCTACCCGTCGCCCCAAATGGTGGTCTCAGACGATTGCCGATCTTCATGATGATGAACTTGTTGAGGGTAGATCCTCCCGGAATAAGAGCAAACAATAGCATATAGTAAACTTTGCTCTCATGGCCAATCTACATAGTGTCTATGAGCCTCAGATGTATTTAGAAGCTAAAGGTATTCCAGAGTGGGATACGGCAATGGAATCAAAACTCTAGAGTCTTCAGAAGAACCACACCTAGGTTCTTTCAGACCTTCCTCCAAGGAAGAAACCCATTAGCTGTAAATAGGTGTATAAAGTTAAGTACAAGGCTGACGGAACCCTAGACAAGTACAAAGCACGACTTGTTGCTCGGGATTTCTCATAGAAAGAAGGCATGGACTATGAGGAGACTTTTGCTCCTACAGCCAAGATAAATACCATACGGCTCGTCCTTGCCTTAGCTGCCCAGTTTGGATGGAAAGTCCATCAGATGGACGTCAAAAGTGCCTTTCTCAATGGTGAGTTGTAGGAAGAAGTCTATATGATGCAGCCTCTTGGTTTCAAGGTTGCCAGACAAGAACATAAAGTCTATAGATTGGTCAAAGCACTTAATGGTTTGAAGCAGGCTCCAAGCGCATGGTACATCAAAATCGACAAGTACCTCACAGATCATGGCTTTAAGTGGAGTCCATTTGACCCAAATTTGTACATCAAACATACTAGTAATGATATATTGTTGCTCGTTGTTTATGTGGATGACTTTCTCATTACTGGTAGCTTGGCACACCTAATCGATAAGATCAAACAAGACCTGTGCAAATCCTTTGATATGACAGATTTGGGACTTTCACACTATTGTCTAGGTGTTGAGGTTTGGCAAACTTTGAACAGCATCTTCATCTCTAAGTCAAAGTATGCTCGCAGTCTTCTGGATAGGTTCTGAATGTAGGACTGCAAACCTGCCTCCACTCCGATGGAAAAAGGCCTTAAGCTATCTACTAAGTCTGACTCACCAGCGGTGGATGAGTCTTTGTTTAGATAGCTAGTAGGCAGTCTTATCTATCTAACTGCTACTCAACCCGACATCAGTTTTGCAGTCAGCTACATTTCATGATTTTTGACAGCTCCTAAGGCTGTTCATTGTGTAGTGGCTAAGCATGTGCTACGGTACGTGAAAGGCACTTCTGACTTTGGAATTCTTTACACAAGGAATTTCGATCCCAGCCTTAGAGGCTTCACCGATTCAGATTAGGCAGGTTCAGTTGATGACAGAAAATCAACTTCTGGGTATGTGTTCAGTTTGGGATCTGGTACTGTCACCTGGACTAGTAAGAAGCAGCAGGCTGTAGCACTCTCCTCCACAGAAGCTGAGTATCATGGTGCAGTAAAAGCAGCTTGTGAGGCAGTTTGGCTTTGCCGGATGCTTGCCAATATGCAACTATCTCAAGCAGGTTTGACTCCTCTGTTCTGTGACAATCAGGGAGTTCTCAAACTTGCCAAGAATCCAGTCTTCCATGAAAGAACCAAGCATGTCGAGACACATTGTCATTTCATCAGATCGTTGGTTGAAGACGGATCAGTTCAGTTGCTGTATGTTCTGACTGCGGATCAGACAACTGATATTCTCACCAAGTCCCTTAGTCCTGACAAGTTTGTAAAATTCAGGGGGTCTCTTGGTGTAGTGAATCGGTTGACCATTAAGGGAGGGTATTAAGATATTCTTTACTTAGAATCTCCTATTTTTAGTTAATGGTTAGTTTCTTGTAATGGTATGTAATTATGACAAGATCGTGTGTCAATCTCTAGCAGTCTTTGGTAGTTTCTAAATATAGAAACTTTCTTTCTTTGTAATTACTTGTAACCTATTTAAGAGCCTTTGCTCTACGTGAATATCATCCAATAATTTACCAATTACGTGTGTAATAGAATCAGTACACATATGTCATTCTCTTTCTTTCTTTGGTACCAATACTGTAGGAATAGCATATGGGCTTAGACTTTCCATTATCAAACCTTTCTCCAAAAGTTTAGCCACTTGCTTCTTTATCTCTTCATTCTCCATAGGTGTTAATTTGTGTGCATCCTTATTTGGAAGGCTAGCTCCCGGAATCAAATCCATATGATGACTTATGGTTCTAATAGGAGGTAATTCATTCGGCAAATAAGTTACAACAATATCCATATTCTCATTCAACATATCTTGTATCTCAATAGGCAAATCATCAACTTTGTAGAATTCATTACACGTTGTGGTTTAGGAACCAAATCAAAACCAATTTCTTCATTCTTCAAATCTTTCAAAAATTCTTTACCACTTACCATCATTACCTGACTACTGTTGTTGTTGTCCTCTTCTTTCTCCTTTATTGGCAGCAAGGTATGCTTCTCTCCATCCTTCATAATGGTATATATATTCCCCTTTCCATCATGGACTAAATTTCTGTCAAATTGCCACGGTCTTCCAAGCAAAACATGGCACACATCCATGGGCATTATATCACACAAAACACAATCCTTATAACTACCAATCTGAAAATCAACATAGGCTTGCTCACTCACCAATATTTGATGGCCTTTTTGTAACCACATTACCTTATAAGGAGTTGGGTGTTTAATCCTTTTAAGATTCAGCTTCTCTACCATTTCAATGGAAACAATATTGTCAGTACTACCACTATCTATAATGAGCTTACAACATTTACCATGAGACTTACACTTTGTTCTGAATAGTGTGCTCCTTTGAATTGGCTCTTGACTTTCCTTCTATGGGTTTAATAATGCTCTCTTCAGTATCAAGGATTCTCCTGATTCTACCCCATCCTTGTGATATACTAGAGATCCTTCACTTTCTTGATCAGCCTGAACAACTTGATTGCTCCTTTCAAATTTGGAATGTCCTCCTTGTGATGATTCAGTACAGTCCCAACTCTTGTGTCCAATTTGATTGTACTTGTAACATTTTTCAGTAAATCCTCTTCCTCTACCTTGTGAGCCACCTCTTCCATAAGATCTTCCTCCTCTATTTTGAAAACTACCTCTATCATTATGGGTTGTCCCACTAGAGCTTCCAACTTCTTTATTTTGATGATGTTGTTGTCCTCTACCAGATTGTTGTCCTCTTCCTCTAAAACCTCTTCCTCTCTTCTTTCTTACTGATTTTACTTCCTTTGTAGTTTCTCTTCTACCTTTAAGGAAAATTGGTAAACCTCTTCTGGGCTTCTAGGAGACAAAATACTCAACTCATCCTGAAGACTATATTTTAGACCATTCACATAATGGGCTATCTTCTCTACATCTTCTTCAGCATGCCCAGATCTAATTATAAGCTTGTAAAACTCTTCTATGTAATATTTCACATACATATCTTTTTGCTTCAAATTTTGTAATCTCTTAAAGAGATTAGCCTGATAGTCACTAGGCAAAAATTTGTCCTTCAACTTAGCCACCATCCTATCCCATGAGTTAATCTTTTCCTTATTACTCTTTCTTCTTTTAGTTTGGACAAAGTCCACCACATGGTAGCATGACCTTTCAATCTTGTGCAGGCAAATTTTACTCTTTTCTCTTCTGCTACATTCTCATATTCAAAATACTTATCCAAATCATTTATCCAATCTATCAATTCTTCACCATTAAGACTTCCAGCATACATTGGTACATCAATCTTGTGTTTGGATCCTAAATTCATGACTAACCTTATCAGCCTTTCACCAAATTCATCTTCTGGGTCTCCCTATCTTTCCTCATTTTCTTCTCTCTGAGGTTCTTCTTCCTCATCACTTAGATCTTCAATGTCAGGGTCTCCTCTCCTCTGTTCCCTCTCAAGAGCATCCATCCTCTCAATCAAAGTCTACATCAAATCAGGGTCTCCATGGTCCCTTCGGCCTCTGCCTCGGCCTCTACCCATGCCCATCTTTCTCGGAGGCATATTGACCACCCTTAATGACCAATCTTAACCTAACCTAGCTTTGATACCAAACTGATGGCAAAGCCTTGCCAGTCACCTCACAATTATAATTAAGAAATCAATCTCATAGATCAATACATGAAAATGATAGGAGACACAACCAAGAGTGACAGAAGATTATAAAGGAGATTCTTATTATTGCATGTAACTGTTCAATACAAAATCACTATCGGCCTTACACAATCGGCCTATCATGTGTAGGAATCAAACAAAAAAAATAGAAATGCCAAAATGCTATTGTCTTCTCCTATGTCCGCCATTCTCAAAGTCAATCTTTCTTCCTTCAAAACCAGCCTCCCTTCATCAATGATCGGTCTCTATATCAAATGTTCAGCCTATTTAGAATCAGTCTTCCTGCTTTTGATTCCCTCCCATGTGACCCTCTATATCAGAATACAACAATCGGATAATAAATGTTTCTTGCACGTTGTAGCCGCCATCAAAACCATGATCACCACCACGACATGCACTTAGATGTCTACAACATAAATAATAATTGTCACTGCCAGGGAAAGAGACAGACCACGATGCCACCATATGGAGAAGATTCTGGAAAAATAATGGGTCATTGATGCAAGAAGGATACCATGATGTCCACCATTTCAATACCGATATCCGCCGCCAAGAATTAAAACAAATGCTGGAAAGAAGATAAACTAATGAACAAAATGTAGAAACAACTATACTCAAGAAACGGCTAGTAAAAGCAAAATAAAAGATATAAATTCATTGCCCCAAAATGACTCTGCTGTTGCTAAGTTTGGTCGAGCCATCAAGAAGAATAAAACCTCATTGAATCTTTGTATTGCCTTATGATAGCTGGTTTGCTTTTAATATGCATGATTTGAGGCTTTTATGCTTTGTAACTGAAGTAATATCACCCACGACCCCCTCGTAATCGGCAGAATTAAAAAATGCAGAGAAAAAGGTTGCTGAGAGAAAAGAAAGCCACGCCAAAAGACCTCCTGTCAAAAAGGTGACAGGAGCAACATGTACCACACAACAAAAATTGCAGAAAGAACCTGCATCATTCACCTACAAAAACCAAAACATGTTAAACAATATAAAACCAAAATTGAGAGGGACAAGATGCCCCTGCATCAGTTTGTGTGAAGGGTTATTATCCTTAACTTTTGTATTCAGCATACTTTACATAAATAATTTATGAAGGAATATTTGGTTTTAGATTATTCAATCTTAATATTAAAATTTCATATTAATCCTTCAAATTATGTCTTACTTGTTTAAAATAAAAATATAATTTTATATATTTCTATTTCTAAATTAAATTATATGTAGGTTTAACACATGATTGTTTTATTATTAAATACTAATGTATATTAGTTTGTGTAAAGGGTTAGATTAATATTTTTTTGATAAATGCTCATAAAAACTAATATGAGAAAGTCCTTTAAAGGGCAAGTATAGATCATACTAAAAAATCGTCAATATAAACTAATCTTATAGTTATAATATTTATTTTAAAGGGCAAGTAGAGATAATTACTTGGTATTAATGAGAACAAGAGCTTCAAGAAACATCTTTGATAAATTTAGATATATTAATATATTTTATATTTTAATATTAATATTAAAATATTAAAAAAAATCTAAAACTAAACAATAGTTATAAGTTTTTTACAATGCATATTAATATTTTTTTCATGTTTAGGGGTTTTTTCCTTTAATTTTAAATTAGGTAAGTTTTTTTTAATGTAACTTAAAAATTAGAATTGAAATTTTTACTAGGCTATTTTAAAAAGAAATTGATACACCAATGTTGATTTTAAACTTATAAAAATATGTATTTTGCTAACAAGCATCATTCATTGTTGCATTCTATTTAGATATATAAAACCAACAATTTACCTTGTATTTTTTCATGAAATGTAAAAGGTTGTCAAAAAAAATTATGATAATTTAAAGTTGAGTATAAGTTGTATTTTAAATAAGAATGTGTTATTTTTAAAAATAAAATTCATGGTTACCAAAATGTATTGAGATCATTTAGGTTGCATATAAGTTATATTTTAATTAATAATATGATGTTGTTCAAACAACAAACGATAATTTTTTGTTCAACTACTAGGAATTCCATGATAAATTTTTTGTCAAATATTTAATAAATTATTTTAAGGATGCTTCTATTAGACACGCTAATTTTGTGAGTTGTGTGATGAGTCACACCTCCAAACCTTAGGTGTAGATAGATAAGAGTCAATTTTAATCTCTTTTTGATCTCAAAAGTTTGAACTTAATTTTACCTTTGATGAGCTACATTGCTATTTCAAAATAAGTTCATGTCTTGAAGTTTGAGGATAATAGTTTCTTTTAAATTAAGTGGGTGATTAAAGAAAACTATCTAATGTTATACTTGCTCATGAGATATGCACTATCTTCAACTTCAACATAATGGCAATTCATCTTGTGCTTAGATTGATATTGTAAGCATAAGGAAATAAAACTAATTGCATGAATCTTGAGGAACATAATTTATAGAAGCCTACATATAACTATATATTTCATCATTAAACAATTTCAAACAATACAAGGTACATACCACTACTTTATAGAAGCCTACATATAACTATATATTTCATCATTACAACATGCATAATCGTAAATACGTTTAAGACCTACTCCATTCACGCTTCATATATTCCCACTAACAAATGAGGATAATAACAAGTTTAGTTGCATCTATCTATAACTCATTTTATTCCAACTACTGCTATAAAAGTTAGATTAATTTTTATTAAGTTTTCTAGATAAAAGCCACATGAATGAAAATATAAACAATAATACAATTTCCACAAATAAGTAATGTCTAAAGTTCAAACACACTTTAAACAAATAAAGTTCAAAGACACTTCAAATAAACAATCAATGGTTATCAAAATTTAAACACACACACACAAAGTAAATGTCAAAGCACAAACACACACTTCACACAAACAATAAATGCAAACAATGCCAGGAAATTTTGATCATCTTAGAAAGAAACATCCAAGATCAATAGTGCCTTCAGTAACATTTTTTTTCATTTTATTGTCTCAAAAACACTAACTACTATGCCACAAGGCGGAAACAGACATAGTTCATTTCCCACATTAAACCTTAGAGAAAAGTTAATGCTAATTAAACTAGTTCCAAACAACACCATTAAACAGATTCAATCACGCAGAACCATTAAACGTGAAAGATGGAACAAAAACATGAATACACAGATTTAAGTGGGGAAAACCCTTTTGCGTAAAAAACCCCACACTCCAAAAGCTCAGATCACCATTGTATTATTCAACAACAGAATAAAATTACAAATACAATTCAGGCTCTAAGTCTTTACATGAGATTTATATTTTGTTCCATCTGGAGAAGATCCAGCATAACCCCTCTCAGAATGCAACTTCTCTCATCACACTCACACCATTTTTCTCAATCTATCCTCTATTACAATGCATTTTATATTACAACAGTACAGAGGAAGGCAATCGCTTCAACTACCACAACGAACTGGATAGTTACAAAAGACAATTAAATCAGTTTCCTAAATGTTGAAGAGGCATATTTTTGATATGCATTGTCAATACAACATTGGCTTTTCTGTCCTTCCACCACATCAAGGAGTTATGGTTACCACCATCATGGTCCCCTTCCGCCATCGTGATAGCAACATCATTTTCCCAATGAACCAAATAGTTACTAGCATTCAACACCGTTATCGAATAGTCAACAACCAGCAACCAATCATCATTCTCCAGCTTGACATGGTTGGGTCCCACCACGATGTTCTTCATGAGTTACTGAGTCAACCTCATCACCACATCGATGAGACAACATATTGAAATGTCTAGTCCCACTAATGCCAAGCCTTCATCGGAGTAATACAAAGTACCAGAGAAACATATAGCGAAGTGCCATGTCCTACCAACATCGGAGTGACCAGAGACTCTAGAGAGACTCATAGCGAAGCACCAGGGCTCACCGATATAGGTCCTTCATTAGTCCATCGTTGGGACAAGTAACTCAGTTCCACTAATGTTCCCAAGTTCCACCAGTGAAGGGTGAACTGTTCATCGGGGAGACAGAGTTCAGAGTCCCGTTGAAAAAGCCATGTCACACCGATGATAGCTCCCATCACCACGTCAAAGAGAGATGTTCCAATGTCCCGATGACAAAGCAATGTCCCACTGACAACACCCTCCATCGGGCTATCGATAACACTGGTCTCTCTGTCCTGGCGATATCCAACTATCACAGCAATAATGCAAAGACCCGAACATCACTACGTTTGAGGCACCTTTTCTCAACAAACAAAGTGAATTCAATTTTAAAGATACGACATGAAACACATATAAGTCAATGCTAAAGTTCAAACCCATGCTTCACACAAACAATAAATATATCAAATTAGAGAGACAAAGTGAATTCAATTTTAAAAATACAAAGTGAAACAAATATAATTCAATTCTAAAGTTCAAACCCGTAATTCCATAAACAATAAGTATATCAAACTAAAGTGAATGCCAAAGTTGCACTCCACACAAACAATAAATATATTCCAAAGTGAACACCCTAAATAAATGTGTTTAAAATATAACTTCCTAATAGTATAACAAGTTAATTATGGCAATGATAATATATTTCATTGTGGTTGAATGGGAGGTCATAGTTCTCTAATGGTTTCTTTATGATTTATTTCTTTTAATGGTTCATTCACAATTTAGTTCATGTTGTTATTCAATTAATATCATTCCATTATTTTTATTTAACAAAAATAAATAAATTTCTTATAGTATTTATAGCCTTGTCCACCAACTACTACATTTAATAAATTTCCAATAAAAATAAAAATATAAACTATTTAGTGATAGGCCTATAAATATGTGTGCCTATCGACCATTTGATAGCACCTTTGGTGCTTTTACTAGTCTAATCCTTTCTATTCCACTCTATCTTAAACTCTAACAACCTTCTCTTCTACTTAAATATCCTTATTTGCCTAGTTTGAGCAATGACTATTACTTTAGCTTTTCTCTTATATACAAGTTCGTTACCTTATTTTATTATTCATATAAATTTTATAAAACATTATTGAAATAAAATAATGATCAAAAACAATTTCCAAAAAATCTAAACAAATAAGTTATTGTGTCTCCTATGATCAATAAAATAAATAAATTAGGACATTGACCAAGCTGGACTGAATGATTCCATTCTCTTCCCAAAGAAAAAAAATTGTAACCATTTGGTTGACTTCAAATAATCCAACTTGCAACACAAAACTGTATATATCACAGAGAGATCTTACGTAACTCAGTAATTACACACCCTGTGAAAACGCTTTTGAGGTATTTGTTACATTAGTAATTGAAACAGACAATGACAAAACAAATAATAATGGAATCTAAGTCTACTTATTCTGGACAGCAATAGCGGAGTGCAATTGAAAAATAAACCTTTCTTAAGCTTAATCTAGCTTAATTGAACAAAATGCATACAATCAACATAAATTAACCTTACGTTAAATGATAGTTATAGAGGTGATCAATAGAATAATTAAATGTTGGATTAGGAAAATTAATTGTGAAGGATGATTTTACTTAGCTTTAGAATTGATGTAGGTGAATAAATTTGACATTCGTGGTTTCGGTATAGAAAAGCAGATAATCTGGATATGCCTTCTACTTTGGATTCCCTACAAGATTGTGAGTGTTTCTTGGTCGATTTTGCAAGACTACATCACTTCCACAAGTGTGGATCTACCTTGTAGACTGCATATTTGATTTGGCACATTTTGCATCTCTATTACTTAGTTCACATTGTTTTCTATGCCCTCTTGATCATTAAAGATTGATGGTATTTATGTAAAATCCCCTCAAATTTACAATAAATAAAACATAATTAAAAGATAAAATATCAAATATTCATTGATAAAATTAAATATAATGTTTATTTAATACAAATAAGTCAAACAATTGACTAAATTTTTTTAAGTTACATTTAAATATACACAAATGATTCAACAATCATTTACAACAAGGACTAAGTCTTGTACAACAATTATAGTCAAGAAAACTAAACTCATAATTGTTTTACATTTACTGTTACAAGTTCATTCTTTCTGAAGCCATATTCGAAGTTGTAAGCAAACAAGAGAGAGCATCATTGAGGTGATATCCACCCTATCATGAAGCATTAAGCTTTCCTGTGCTACTCCACTAGAGAAGCCCAACCCATCATGAAGGAAACTAGTGCACCATGTGAATCACTGACAATCTAGCATACTCATATTTTATGCTCATGCAAACATACATATTAGCATACTCATATTTTATGCTCATGCAAACATACATATATCCAATACACATGTCTTCTGATCAACATGTTATGAGAGAGAATAAGAATCAAACAAAGTATTAGACTTATAGTTGATTTCAAACTATGGCCATAGCATCTTTTGTATGCTAATCTTAGTAACATAATAGTTTGTAAGTACTATTCTCTATTTACCCATAAACAACACCCATCTATATTCATCTCTCATGTTAACATAGAATAGGGTGATCCCATAATACTGTGTCTCACTTTTTAGCCAAAGCAAGATATTGAAATCATTATTTTTAACCAAATTTTCACTTTCTAACACCTATAGCAACTAAACCGTTAAGAATTCAAAGATGATGTAAACTAATGATTTTTGAGATTTCATGTGTAGATTGTTTTTTTTTTTAATTTTAAAAAATGATTTTTGAATTTTTTACGTAACTGATAATAGCTTATTTGTTATAACTAACAATATTTATTTAAAAGTGACATTTATATCATACATCATAACTTTTTTTATAGAAAGGATAAAATCCTAATTTTTTAACTATAGATTCATAACATATATCAAGTGCATGGATATTTTTTCATAATTTTTTTAATTGATTTTTGAAGTGACAATTATTATAATTTATACATAGGTTTATACTATACATCATCACTTTTTCTGTATGCATCCAAATTCACTTTTTTTTGTTGAAACAAGGACATCAATACTTAGTGCACAAATATTTTTTAAAATATTTTTCTCTATTTTATTATTTTTCCACATGTATCGAACAGAGACCTTCATGTTCGGTGAAAACCTATGTTCACTAGAAAATAGAAAATAAATATAAGAATCAAAATAAATATATTCAATATTATACATGTTGGAAAGTTTACTCTGAGGGCTATGATCCTGCAAATTATCCTGTCATGTTGACTCTATTTCTTGGTCCAACCCAAGGTTTGAAATAAAAATTTTGAAAAAAATCTAAGGACTAAGGTGCAAAGGTCATTTTTAGGACTTTCATTCGAAGGACCTTCAAATGAAGGTACCTTAAAATGACCTTTGCACCTTAGTCCTCAATTTTTTTTCAAAATTTTTATTTCAAACATTCAAAGATATCCAAGGACCTTTGTATTCAAAGGTCCATGAAGAAAAAAAAATTTAAAAAGGAATAAAAGGGACCTTCATTCGAAGGTCCCTTTTCATTCCTTTTTTGAAAATTTTCATAAAAGGAATAAAAAGGGAACTTTATTTTATTTTTTTGGAAATGACCTTCGTTTGAAGGCCCCTTTTTATTCCTTTTATGAAATTTTTTTAAAATTTGAAGGTCCCTTTTATTCCTTTTTTGAAAATTTTCATAAAAGGAATAAAAAGGTGCCTTTGAACAAAGGTCCTTTTTTATTCATTTTTTGGAAATAAAGTTCCCTTTTTATTCATTTTTTGGATATGACCTTCATTCAAATGTCTTTCACATAAAAACCTTTGAACAAAGGTTCACCTTCATTCGATGGTGATTTTTAACTTACCTTCTAATGAAGGTACCTTCGTTCGAAGAAATACCTTCAAACGAATGTATCTTGAAATTGTTTTCTCCATCCACATTCAAAAGTTTAATGTACCAAGTTTGGGACTCAGTATTGTGGGTTTACCCAATAATATACTAAATATACTTGATTACAAAACATACAGTTTTAAAATAGGGTCATAAAATCATGCACATACAATGTAATGGAAATCAATGCTTCAAGCAATGCTAAGCAATAATTATTGAGGAAAGCAATAATTGTCCTTATCACATACTAATATCTTGACATATTAGCATATTACTCATATAGTTTAAATAGGTTGACATAATAAGAACATACAAACCAACTGGAAAACAAGTGCTTCAAGCAATATTGAGCAATAATTACAACATAGTATATAATAATGCCCTAATCATATTGCAATGATATATTGACATTCAATCACATACTATTTTCTGGACATTTTTAACAAGATGGAATTATTTTTCAGTAACAATAATACTAAAGCACATATAAAGTGCTACCCATGTTAATCAGAGCATAATCAATATGTATCAAACCAATTTTTAGATATTATGCTTTACAAATAGATAATAACTATATCGTTATGTCCATAAGATTAGTTTCAATCAATTTTACATCATACAACCATCATACTAGGTCCTTTTAATCATAACATCTAGGTTGTTCCAAAATAGAATGTCATCTTATCATTCTAGTAACTTCATAACCACCTTAGGTCAATCACCTAGTTATTTCATAGGATAAAGACTCCACTAAACCACTAAAATGGTCTTTAGGTTCAAAAGGATTATTTTATATTGTTGGCGTAGTGACTATATCGATGATGAGATCCCTCTCCACCAACAGTATGTGCTTTTGGTGTGACGGCAAAATTCTACATGGTATCAGAGCACAAGTCATTGGTTTGAGTCCCTCGAGCCCTCGACCCTTCGTCCGCGTAAGCTCGGCTTATCAACGTGGTACGTAGTGGGCACGAATCCCACATGGTACATGGTTGTATCCGGCTCTATCATATGGGGGGTGCTGGTGTAGCGACTATATCGACGATGAGATCCCTCTCCACCACTAGTATGTGCTTTTGGTGTGATGGCAAAATTCTACAAATATTCTTGACTAATTACCATTGGCATTGATATTCAAACATGAAATGGTTATACAACCATGCCACTAATACAAAATATACAAGCAAGAGTTTAAAAATCAATAATAAGAATATTTTCATGGAATCACAACATAGTTCCATCTTCTCTATGGATTATTTTTAACAATTATAATAGGTTCCTCATAACCTAACATGTGTTGATATAGTAGGTTAAAATCATATTCAATAAGAAATATGTTTATACACATTTATTTTGACAACTTTATAACATCAAATACGATTTAATGAATTACATTATTAAAAGTGGAAAGTTGATTTGTCATAAAAACTAGACAGTAGTAAAACTGCCATAACCTTTTTATTTCTTAATAAAGTTTTAAAATAAATAATGTTCTACAAAGATAAGCTTAAGGGGAACAAAAAAAAAAATATTGAGCTTATTTCTTGAGATGTAAGAGTAGTATTTACTGTAGTCAACTCATCAAGTGCCAATATTTAAATATTCATAATTTTTGATACAATTACCACTGTCAATTAAACATAATCCTCTAACTGGTTATAACATGATAAAATTAACATGATAACCTTTTAGGCAATTGGTTAAGTTATGATCAAAGAGTATTATCAATTAGAATTACAGTAAATTCTCTTATCAATATCTATAAACATGAATTTGGTGAGAAAGAATAATTCAAGTTTGAAAGGATACACATGTAATCTAGAGTGAGAAAGAATAATTCACTTAAGAGGATAATGTTAGTGTAGGTTTTTATTTTCATAGTTGGGTCATTTATTTTCCTATATTCCTAGATTTTTCCTACACATGTTAAACTTGTTTAGGGTTAATTAAATGAGTATTAGTGTGAGTGGGTGCAAGGTGTCATCAATTTTCATGGGAGTTGTACTTTCCTATTTTAGGCTATTGTGGTGCACTCTTCCCATTGGTCATATTTGTCACCTCTTCCTTCTCTTCTAGTCTATTTATACTCACCTCCTAGCTTATATTTTTCATCTTTTGCTTTTACAGATCCTCTTAATGCTATTTTGCTTCTAGAGCATTTGAATTACTCTTGAGGAGACTAACTCTATGCTGCTATTTTGATTTTGTATCATTTGCATTCATAGTTTAATATCTATTCATTTGCACTAGTTTTATGGGTTAATCATTTTTTCGTATTCTAACATGGTATTAGAGCTATTCTAGTGCATAATAGATTTTAATTTCCTTTTTGAGAGATTTGGGGGGCTAATAAGCTTTACTTGCAGGTTTCTTGAAAATTCAGTATGCTCTTCTCTTGTATCTTCAGATGATCTAGACAATCAGAAAAGTTTGACAAAAATATTTTAATCTCTAGGGTTTTGCATGTGTTTTGTGAGATCTAGGTGATTGCAATATTTTTTGTTATACTACCAGTATTTTTAGTTGTTCCAACATATCTAGGAGGCTCAAGAAAGTCAATATTGACTTTTGTTCCATCCGATTTGGAGATCATTTTTCAAAGTTATGGAACAAGAGTTTTAAGTTTGGATCTAGAAGAAAACTTTTGTTCAGAGCATTTTTTAGGCCAAAAAGACCTTGAAATTGCATCCAAGGGGCCTGCAGATAAATTTTGACATATTATATGTCATTATTTATTATTAGATGCATTTTTTTCATTAGATCTACATCTTAGACATGTCAAAGAAAAAAGATTTCTGCGTTTTGTTTTCCGCATCAAAAAATTATCTAGGTATCTATTATTTTTTCCATGTAACAAATAGATCGTGCACAAACTTAATTAGAAATTTTCTACAGTCTCCTCTCCATTGACATTTTTATTTTGGTAGTCAATATTTGCAAGCCTCTATCTAAGTCATCCAGGCCAATTTTTTGGAGAATTTTTTTAATTTGGGGTAGCATTTCGCAGGGGTGCAAACATTTTTTGGTTTTGGTATCTAGAGTTTCCAAAAAATGCATATTCTCACATGTGACACTGAACACTTCCCATTTTTGGAACTTTGGAGACTCATAACTTTCTCATATGACCTTAGATTGAGGTACTTATTATTTTAAAACTGGATGATTTTTTTAGTAGAATGTAGTGGTGTTGTTAGTTTTACTTGGTTTCACTCTAGTATTGTACTTTTAGCATGTACATCTATTGATGAAGATTTTGTAAGCATTGAGATCAAGACCACTAAGTAATTCTTGCTAGTGGTAGTTGTAAAAAATCTAAATTATAAAGTTTCAAATCATATTTTCTTGGCGGGTTCTTTGATTGAGTGAAAAGGGGGTTTGTCCTATGTGTGTTCTCTTCTTTTCAACACTTCATTTCTGTATTTCTTCATCATGGATCAAACAACAGTACCCATATTAACTCATTACAAATACTTTGAGTGGAAATCACACATGGCAATCTACTTAAGGAAAGCTAGGTTACATAAGATAACAATGGGACTAGAAACTGAACCTTCAAAAGATGAAGATAAGCCTAAGTAATTTAACAAGTATGATGAAGCCTATGGAACATTGTGTTTGTCTTTTTATGCTAATTTGTTCTTTCACATTGAGTCTTTGAATTCACCAAATGAAATCTAGACAAATCTAGAAACACTATTTAACACACAAGATTCAATGAGGGATCATATGTTGGAAAATGAACTAGTTAGTTTAAGTCCAAGCAACTTCAACACAATTCATGATTTTTTCACAAAATTGAAATCATTAAGGCTACAATTAAAATGGTGTGGAATTGAAAAGAAATATGAACAACTAATGCCTAGTATTTTCTCTAAGATAAGTTCATAATATTGTGTATTTGTTTCTACCTTCTATGCTGCTAAGAGAGTAGTTGGTACACAATTCACCATGTCACCTTTGGATCATTTTGCTATCTCTCACATATAAGCAAGATAAGAAAATCTAGATGGACACTCTAAAATCCTCTAATTCACATACCTTGGATACAAACCAAGGCACAAAATAATAGAAAGGACAAAGTAGTAATAATAAGGATAAGAAATAAAATAATAGCAAGGAGAAGAAGGATCAGAAACAAGCTGCCCCAAAAGAAGATAATGAGACCCAATCTTCTAATGGCAACAAGTCTAAGAAAGAGAAGGTCAAATGTGCCTATTGTGAAATTTCTAGTCATGATGAACATAAATGTTTGAAAAAACAAATTGGTCACTTGACACACATTCTTGAGAAGAAAAATATTAGTGTTCCTAGATCTATAAATAGAGTTCTAATGAGGATTTTGACAAGGCAAAGGATAACAACAAAGGGAAAGGAAAGGGAAAGGCCCTTGTAGTGTTCTCTTCACAACCATCCACTTGGGTTCTTGATTCAGGTGCTTTGCACAACATGGCTTCATTTAAGGAAGAACTTGCATCTTTGGAGGCTTGTACTATGCCTTCTATTTTGATGGGTGATGACACTCATGTTGAGGTGCGTGGGAGAGTATATGTTGATGTGGGGGATGGCACATTCCATGATGTTCTTTGTGTACTCTCATTATCAACTAATCTCCTATCATTATATTAGATCACTCACATGGGTTGAGGCAAGCACTTTGAGTTCACTCCTAATTCAATGGAGATTTGTGAGTTGCACAATGGTTCTATAGTTGCAGTTGGGAGAATAGATCATCAATCACAACTATATTTGTCTTTTCACTTTGTTCCCAATCCTCCCTTGTCTATTTTTTCTCACTCATTCAAATGATGTGAGTAGATTATGGCATAAGAGATTTTGCCATCTTAACTTCTACTACTTGCAGTAACTCAACTAATAGAGCATGGTAACAAGGTTGCCTTTAGTTCAATTTTCAGATGGTGTTTGCCAAGGTTGCATTCTTTGTAATCATCCTAAAGAAAATTTTGACAAAGGTAAGGCATGGAGAGCTTAATAGAACTAGAGTTAGTTCACAATTATTTGGCTAGTCCATTTCCTCATCCATTCATCAGCAAGGCTAGATTTGTTCTAACTTTCATTGATGACTTTTTTTGATATACTTGGGTGTAGTTTCCGAAATAGAAGTCTAAGGTATTTGATTACTTTCATGACCTCAAAACTTTTGTAGAGAAGCAATCCGGGAATGTAATCAAAGTTTTACACACTGACAATGGTGGTGAATATGTCAACCATTATTTTGAGTGGTTTTGCACTTCAGATGAGATTGATTTGTAGCATTCTATTCCTACACTCCTTAGAAGAGTGGTTTTGCAAAATAGAAGAATAGGTCCTTGAAGGAAATGGTGAACTACATGATACACTCTAGATCTCTTGCACCATAGTATTGGGAAGAGGCCATTAACTATGCTTGTTATATCCAGAATCAGGGTGTATGCATGGAGTTGTGGGACCAAAAAGTCGCCACATGACTTTTTGGTCCCATGCAGAGAAAAATGCGAGTGTGTTATAACGTGCTCACATTTTTCTCTGCATAAAGGTAAAAAACACACATTTGCTCATCCCCGCAGCCAAAAATAGAGTTTGGAGCAAAAAACCAATGACATAGCGCAAGCACATTCAAGGAAGGGCAAATCAAGCAAGTGCTTGAAGAGAGATTGACATTTTCACGATGCCACCTTTCCAAACCCACTCCCGAAGATGTTGTGAAGCAAATGTAGAGGGTCTAGCAACTGAAGAAGGTAGGGTTTGATTAATTTTTGTGAATTTGAAAATAATTTTTGACTTTTGCAATGTTTGATTAGCTTTTTATATTGAGTTTATAGTTAATGAGGCAGGACAAAACATAAATCTAGTTGAGGAGGGTCAAAACAACCTTGAAAACCCTCAAAACCCCCCACCCTCACGTTCTCACCATGAAAGAGATACCCAAGAAAATTGTTTAAGGAAAATAGAAGAAAATTAAAAACATCTTCAAACCCTAATTGAAATGTTAAATAATCCAAGTGTAAGCATCGATCGCAGGAGAGTGCTTGCAAAGTCATTATAGATGATTATTTCTCACACCAAATTGATGATGAAAAAAATCTCCAAAATTCATGACTATACGGAGAGGTTTTGGCAATACTATGCTAATAAATTATCTTATGAACAAGTGAAGAATGAAAAAATTACAAAATCTGCATTATGTTCACACTTTATTAATCCTAAAATTGGCTAAAGATTAGAAGAGACTTGCAAATGCTTCCCTATTCATTGGTGTAGGAATGAAGATATATCCCAAAACTTTTGGGAAAGACGATACATGGTGTTTGATGAGCATCCATGCAACAACAATGAGGTGCCACAATATTTCTTGAGAAAACTCCATTGCGAGTTCATCCTCAAGAAGATTCCTAATTATTTTGACATTCGAGAGTTCTAAGGAAGAGGTGGTGGCTCTGCCCAAGATAGAGAGGGGGCTCAAAGAGACAAAAACTGTGTACCTAGACCCCTGTTGAGGCCAGAATGTGTGTCACTCCCTTCAACTTTCAAGGAGAGTGTTGAGGTGTAGACACTACAATCATTAACTGCTCTCATGCAGTCTCTAGCATAGCACAACAATGATCTCACCCAAGCTGATGAGGGTGAGAGCAGCAAGCATCATTTGTCCCCACATTTGTGATGTTCATGTGGGAACCTTTGCGATTATGGGATGTAGGACTCACGGCAAGACTCTCAGCAAGATGCTGTAATGCAAGGGCAGCATCCAATGATGGACATATCCATATTGGATGATATTGTTCTCACAGATGGTGTCTTACAACCTACATTTGGTATTGACTCTCAGGTAATTTTTTACAAATTTCATCTTGATTTAATATATTCTTATTTGAAACTTGTAATTAATTTTATATGACTATCTATATTATAAGTCAAAATTAATGTATGTAATTGTCTATGCAATGAAATTCCAGGGTCAGATTCTTCATCCTGCCTCTTTAGCCATCCATCAGTGAGTTATGAGAGGAGATCAAGTCAGTAGGTATGTAATTTATCACATGATCGTAAATATTGTGCATATATCAATGGTAATATTATTTAGTGACAATTTGATGATTTCAACTGGGAGCTTCACCAGTACATCCATGGTTTCCTGGGTCCCTTAAACACAAAACCACTTATATGGAGGTAAATTTAACCATTTATAATCAGTATGCATTTCAATAATTTTATGTATCTATTTTGGTCGAATAATCTTGAACTATATTTTAGATGTTTAATATGGAGACTCCTCCTCATCTTTGTGAGTTAGTGTAGGTACGCATTGTTGCAATCATGTTGTCTTCAAATCCTTTGATCGAGGTATGAGCCAATAACATGAAAATGCCATTTTGTATTTCTTTTTTTATCTCATGTCATTTGATGTACATAAATTATATTTATGTTTAGTCAATTTTGGTTCTTGATGCTTCTCATAGGAGGTCACAACTCCAACCCGTCCACCTACGGATGAAGAGAGAGAAAAGATGATCAAGAGTGATCATCGAGTAGCAATAGGTGATCAATTACATATGTGATGTTCTATATTTCATGTTTTCTAGATTAATGTGCATATTATATGATTGTATTAACAAGTGGAGCTACAAAAAGCTCTGTCGAGGAGGCCTACTCAACGGGAGAAAGAGGATGAGTTACTGATTGGCTCTACATCTTCACGACCAAGCAAGGCCCACCAATTATTTGATGAAAGTCCATAGGAAACTAGATTTTGGGACATTTTTTGTATGCCTAGATGGCTTTGTATAGAAACTTTTGTATGTTACTGATGTATATTTTTGTATATGCCTGTATGGCTTTGTTTGGACATGCCTACATGTATTTATATATAGACTAGATCTTATGTTCAAGACATTATGTATATGAAAGTTTATATTAAATATTTAATATGATGATCAATTATCATTATAGGAATTTGGTTTTACACTTGCCAATTGCATTTGCTTGAAAGTTTATAAATCATTTTCAAATAATCCATTTTGTGCATATTTTGCAATCATTGCATTCCATGAGACTGTGCATTTCTTTGAGGCATCATGTCAAACAGTTCACGCTCCTTGTCTATGCTTCCACAATTTCCATACATGTCTACAAGGGCAGCTACAAATACAATATGTGACAAAATTCCTATATCCTTTATGCTTTGATGGTTTTCCACACTATGTTCCCCAAATCCCATTTTGGCATAGGCAAGGAGGATGTTGGATAAGCTTGTACAATCTGGTTTTAGACATGCTAATTGCATTTGGTTGAAAGTTTCTTTTGTGCATTTGCTTGAAATTTTCTAAATCCTTATAAAAAATCCATTTCGTGCATATTTTGCAATCATTCCATTCCATGAGACAACATTTCTTTGAGGCATCATGTAAAATAGTTCATGTTCCTTGTATATACTTCCATACTTTGCATACATGTCTCGCAGGGTAGTTGCAACTACAACATTTGACAAAATTTCTATATCTTTTATGCTTTAATGGATGTCTATATCGTGTTCCAAAGATACCATTTCTAAGGTTTTGGAATTTGGCTTTACACTCACCAATTGCATTTTCTTGAAAGTTTCTAAAGCCTTATCAAAAAATCCATTTTGTTCATATGTTACAATCATTGCATTCCATGAGGCGATATTTCTTTGAGGCATCATGCCAAATAGTTCACTTTGCATACATGTCTCCGAGGGCAATTGCAACTACAACATCTAACAAAATTCCCATATCTTTTATCCTTTGATGGATGTCCATTTTGGCATAGGCAAGGAGGATACTAGCTAAGGTTGTGGAATTTTGCTTTACACCCACCAATTGTATTTTCTTGAAATTTTATAAAACCTTATCAAAAAAATTTACGTTTTGCATATCTTGCATTCATTACATTCCATGAAATGACATTTCATAAGACATCATGTCACATAGTTCACGTACCTTGTCTATGCTTCCACACTTTGCATACATGTCTACTAGGGTAGTTGCAACTACAAGATTTGACAAAATTCATATATCCTTTATGCTTTGATGGATGTCCATACCATGTTCCAAAGATCCCATTTTGGCATATGAAGGGAGGATGTCAACTAATGTTGTGGAAATTGTCTTTACACCTGCCAATTGCATTTGCTTGAATGTTTCTAAAACCTTATCAAAAAATCCATTTTTTTCATATCTTGCAATCATTGCATTCCATGTGATGATATTTCATTGAGGCATCATGTCAAATAGTTCAGCACCTTGTCTATGCTTCCACACTTTGCATACATGTCTACTAGGGTAGTTACAACTACAAGATCTAA
This sequence comes from Cunninghamia lanceolata, assembly GCA_027924645.1. Taxonomy (NCBI): domain Eukaryota; kingdom Viridiplantae; phylum Streptophyta; class Pinopsida; order Cupressales; family Cupressaceae; genus Cunninghamia; species Cunninghamia lanceolata. The sequence continues at coordinate 1,417,508 of BSBN01000233.1, forward strand.
AAAAATTCTCATATCCTTTATGCTTTGATGGGTGTCCATACCATGTTCCAAAGATCCTATTTTGGCATATCAAGGGAGGATGTTGGCTAAGGTTGTGGAATTTGTCTTTACACCCACCAATTACATTTGCTTGAATGTTTCTAAAGCCTTATCAAAAAATCCATTTTTTTCATATCTTGCAATCATTGTAGTCCACGTGACGACATTTATTTGAGGCATCATGCCAAATAGTTCACGTGTGTTGTCTATGTTTCCACACATTGCATACATGTCTCTGAGGGCAGTTGCAACTACAACATCTAACAAAATTTCCATATCTTTTATGCTTTGATGGATGTCCATATCATGTTCCAAAGATCCCATTTTTGCATAGGCAGGGAGGATACTGGCTAAGGTTGTGGAATTTGGATTTACACCTGCCAATTGTATTTTGTTGAAAGTTCATAAAGCGTTATCAAAAAAATTCTTTTTTTCCATATTTTGCAATCATTGCATTCCATGAGATGGCATTTCATTGAGGCATCATGTCAAACATTTCACATATCTTGTCTATGCTCCACACTTTGCATACATGTCTACTAGGATAGTTGCAACTATCTGACAAAATTCCCATATCCTTTATGCTTTGATGGATGTCCATACCATGTTCCAAAGATCACATTTTGGCTTTACACCTCTCAATTGCATTTGCTTGAAAGTTTCTAAAGCCTTATTAACAAATCCATTTTGTGCATATCTTGCACTTATTGCATTCCATGAGATGGCACTCTTTGAGGTGTTCTATCAAATAGTTTGCATGTCTTGTCTATGCTTCCACACTTTGCATACATGTCTACTAGGGTAGTTGCAACTGCACCAAATTTGACAAAATTCCCATATCCTTTATGCGTTGATGGATGTCCATACCATGTTCAAAAAATCCCATTTTGGCATAGGTAGGGAGGATGTTGGTTAAGGTTGTGGAATTTGGATTTACACCTGCCAATCGCATTTGCTTGAAAGTTTGTAAATCCTTATCAACAAATCAATTTTTTGTATATCTTGCAATTATTGAAAAATATATACTTTGAGCTAAAGGTGCATGTGGGGTCTGTCCACAATAACCTCTCTTAGTTTTGGTCAACTCAAATCCATTTGATCATGTTGAAATCAAATGCATTCTTGCAAAATGCTTCAATTTCATGCAGCACAACCTTGTCAGGTTCCATTTTTTTGTTCTTCTTATCATGGGGCTGAACTGACTATGCTAAAATGTCGAGGTGGGTAGGTAAATGCTAGGGGAAGTCTCATTTCATGTTCCAAGTGTCCCAATCATTTGAGGCAATAGGCTATCGATAAAGTCCCTTAAGATCCCTAAGACCAAAAAATTGCCAAACTATGACGGAGCAATTCTTAGAATTCATGGTAGCTAGGAACATCTTGTTTGGACCTACAGGTGCATATGGGGTCCATCCACAATAACCTCTCTCAGTTTTTGTTAACTCAAATCCATTTGATCGTGTCAAAATTAAATGCATTCTTACAAAATGCTTCAGTTTCATGCAGTGGAAAGGTGCTAGGAGTGACATTTTGCATTCCATTACTCTTGGGGCTTAATCAACTATGCCAATATGTTAGGGTGGGTAAGTAAATGCTAGGGAAGGTCTCGTTTCATGTGCCAAGCATCCCAGTCATTCCATGTTGTACACTACCGATAAAGTCAAAAGGTACTAGAACTAAAATTTTGCATTCCATAGGTCGTGGGGTCAAACTGACTGCACCAACACGTCTGAGTGGTGGGGCAAATGCTAGGAGAGGTCTCATTTCGTCCACCAAGTGTCTTAGTAGTTCCAGCCTGCAAGCTAACGGTAAAGTCGAAAGGTGCTAGGAGTGACATTTTCTATTTCATAGCTTGTGGGGCCGAACCGACTACACCAACACATTGGGGTGGGTGGGTAAATGCTAGGGGAGGTCTCATTTCCTATGGTAAGTATCCCAATCATTCTAGGCCATACGCTACCAACAAAGTCGAAAGGTGCTAGTAGTGAAATTTTGCATTCCATATCTCATGGGGCCAAACCAACTGCACAAATGCATAGGGGTGGGTGGGTAAATGTTAAGGGAGGTCCCATTCCATGTGCCAAACATCCCAGTCATTTCAGGCTATAAGCTATCGACAAAGTCGAAAGGTGCTAGGAGTGAAATTTTGCATTCCATAGCTCGTGGGGCCAAACCGACTATGACAACATGTCAGGGTGGGCGGGTAAATGCTAGGGGAGGTCTTTTTTTGCATGCCAAATGTCCCAGTCGTTCCAGAATACAAGCTATTAGGGTTTAGGGTTTTAGACCTTAGGATAGGAAAAATTTCAAAATTTTGAAACTAAAACCCTAGCAAAGGATTTCTAGACTTTTGCATGAAAATGGGGCAAAATTAAGGACTTAGGGGAAAAAAATTTATTGAGTCCCACCAACCGACATTGAAATCATAGTAGTGGAATTGAACAAACTAAAATGCCACATTTAAAAATGTGCACTACTCTATCATAGTGATGCATGTTTCATTGTAGATATCTGTATTATAGAGAGATCTTGAGTAATTATGCAATTATATAGAGTGAGTATTTATTACAATAGTAATTAAAAAGGTTGTATGCATTTGAATCAAAATTATAAAACAAAAAACACTAGAATTCAAGTCTTATTATTCTTAGACAATAGAGGATAGACTTGATCAATCTTCTACATAATGAATGAATATTTGGTTCACATTTTATTTGATAAATTCTAATTGAGTAATCAAAATAATTTTGTATAATTGTATAGTAAAAATAACAAATAATAAATATAGTATTCTCATTTGGGATGATATTATATTCATTACAATATGGCTTTTATAAAACCTTTACAACATATAACTTCTCAACTACCTTACGGGAATAACTTCCAACTAATTATATGCTAACAATAATATTTAAATACTAACATAAGTCACTAAGGTGACTTAATTACAAATGTAAACATTAATATTCCAACATGCCCACTTAAGGTTTACATTACACACAACATGTTGATCGAAAAAATAAATGCACATTCTTGAGAAGTTTTTTCATTGAAAAAATAATTCCTTACTAGGTAGAACTCCATGAAGCTGCTACGTAACCCTCGAAAGGGTGTAGCTTCCAAGATAAATTCTCAAGTTCTTATATTAGCATCTCCTAGAACACCAAAATTACAGGCCTCCTAAATTATTGGACAACAATCCATGTTGAGCTACTTCTACAATGCTCCATCAAGTTATCTCATGACCCTTAGAAGGGTATAATTTCTAAGATCGACAAAATTGTGAACTATCTGGGGAACAATCCATATTGAGTTTACACTATCCTTCCTATCTTCAATAATAAACTTCATAATATATGAATTTTTTAATTCTGTCAGCATCTAGATAAAATAGTGCATAAAAAATAAAAAGAAATATATGTTTCCCATACAAAGCACCATCTCCAAGTGAGAAGCTAGATTGAGATGATGAGATTCCTCTAGCCTATAATGCCTCCAGCCTCCCGTTTACTCTTTTTAAGATGATGCATTGAGATGTGGGTGTCCCCTCTTAATAATTATGTCCTTCGCGAGTGTCACATAAACATAAGGATCTTGCTTGAGGAATTGATTCAAAAACCAGATGATAATAGGGATGATCTCCTGGAAATGCATACGTATCATTCTCTTTGTCTATAGTAAATTCAGCTCTCCCATCATTGTGATTGAATATTCTAGTCTTAGCCTAGAGGCTAAGAAACTTGTGAGTCACAGAGACTAGATGTTGCCTTTTCAACCATTTCACATCATCATCACAAGGTAGGTTTAAGGGCCCCTTTGCAAGAGAATATTGTTTTAAAACTATACCAATGAATGAGTACTCTGCCCTATCATGGCAACCAACACTGATTTGGAGAATGACACAATTTTCATTTAGAATGCCTTGAGCACATATGTCAAAAAATAAATACTACTTAGAGAATGGTCTATTGTAGGGCGTGATCCTTACTAACAATTCTCATGTATATGATAGACTTAATTATATATTTTTTTAATTTAAGTCCATAGCTCAATCACCTATGGTAGAGTACTTAATTATTCATAAAATTATGTTTTAGAATTGTTTTAAATCATTTTTAGTTCATGAGAAAATGGGTGTGGAGATTTGTCTCCAATTTGGACGTTGCAAGCAAGAAGAGGAATACAGGGAGTCATTGGAGCCCAAAAGATGAAGATGAAACTAGGCAAAAGGGGATAGATAATTAAATGGAAAGTTTGGCTTAAAAAGGGGATTTTTCTGGGTTTTGGAAGGGGATGATTGTGCAGGTCTGAAGATATTGCCGATTGGGGTTTCCAAGAAGTGATTATCTATGTACAAATTTTATTACAGGTATGCTTATTGTTCATTTCATAGATTGTCTTTTGCTTGAGTAAATTGCATGTCTGTGAAATTGGATTTATTGTAGTTCCTCTATATACTGTTTAAATTTTATTGGGTTATCATTCCTTTACAATCCATTGATTTAACCCTCTTTCTCTGAAATAATATGTTGTGGGTTCCAATGATCTCTGGAGGAGCCACTCTATATTAACCCCTGTTTAGGCATTGCATACTGCTGTGTAGAATTAAATTATGTGGTTGAATGTTATTCTTCTTCTGGGTCTGAAATTGAATTCCAGTATTTTATATTATGCATCCGTATTACACTAACATATGTAATACTTATAGCCGTATAAGTATTTGATTTGCAAACATATCACTTTGGTAAATCATGGTCGTATAGGAATTTAAGTTGGCATGTGTTTGATTCAATCTGGATAATACATGATCTTTTCTCTACTTTGCGCCAGTGGGATGGTCCTGCTGCAAATCAGTCTATATTCTTTTTCATCACCTCTTACTTCTGAGCCGCTTGCTTATATTTAACACTCAACCAGCAGCCTTATCTACATAGTAAGTCGATCCTTACTCCTGAGCCATCTGCTTATACAAGAATCATTAACAATTTTCTGCAATTTATCCTGTGTGGCGTTAATATGCAAGTCAATACCTTCTTATATTGATTTGAATACTTATATTTTACTATACTTGGCCCTACCAGATTCTCCTACAAATTGGTTATGTAAACCATTACTTCTTCTGTAGAATTAAAGGTATGGCATAAAACGTTGCTGTAAATATTCCTAAGATATATTCATATGTAGACATAGTTATGCCACTATAAAAGCTCCTAAGCTACATTCATATGTGATCTATACACACCCAGAAAACTCATCCATGCAATCACCGCAGGTTTATATGGCATCTTAATGAAAAAGTTTAGGGTGTCTTCAAGATAGCTCGCACAGGCAAAGAAGGTCAACCATGCGCACAAAATGATCAACTGTAGGTGTAATGCAATATTGGGAAATTTGGTTTTCTTCTATTAAAATCTTAGAAAGTTTCTAAAACCTTGTAAGTGCTCATGCCGTAAAACATTCACGCCGGAAAATGTTCTAAACTCGTCGATTGTTCCTATCGGTGCTTTCCCTGAATTTTCCTATGGGAGCAACTAGTGCTAGTTATATTTCTGTCATCATTTCTATTTTTTCTTCTCTGAAGAATTCCTTTGTGCGGACCCTTTTCTGTATTCTCTTGTTGTCGATCCCATTTCCTTAGCGTCGACTTTGTTTGATCTGATTTTGTTTGTTATTGGCGATTTTGACTTATCTAAGCCTTGTAGACTGTGCATCTATTTATTGGAAGACTCTCCCTTTTATATTTCTTTGCGCCTTTTAATATTCGAAATGCAAGTAATTCTGATTTGTATTGTGTTTAATGGTATTGATATCCATGTCTAGGGGCATTAAATTCTTCATAGTTGTTTTATATCTCGGCTTACCTTTCGTGCGGATGTTGTTTAATGCTTAGTCACTTTTCATTCGACTAGTATCGGACAATATTTAGAAGCATATATATGTATCGCATCAGGGTTTTTCTTTACTTACTAGTTTAGATATATAGATACACCTATATCGATCCATGATAGAAGGTTTTAAATTCTTCCTTTTCTTGTTTGGTCGACGTCGACTAGTTTGGACAGATTATAATTGTTTAAATATTCTTTATGCTATATTAACCATGTTAGAAGTTGGAATTTTTATATAGCATTCATATTGATTTGAAATATGCTTATCCGTGGGTCATTGCGCTGGGCTTAGATAGCACACAGTGGCTGGTGGGCCCTTTCTCTTACTCTGGTTTGTTACTGTGTTAATAAGAGAAGGGGCCCACCAGCCACCTAAACAAGTCAAAGCTTAGTGTGTGTTGTTTAAGCCCAACCGGATAATTGAGGCTTCAATTATAACTAGTATAGATATTAATATGTCTGTGTAATCTTCTACATATGACTTGTTTAGAACGCATCGGGTTATTCTTAGAAATTCTAAAAAAAATCTACATTAGATTCTCTAAGGCATCGACTCATTTCCATAATTATAGGTCTACATTAGATTTCCTTTCTGAAGGCGTCTCCTTTTATGTAGCAACTTAACAGTGATAAATCTGGTTTTTTAAGGCATCTACTCAAATCAAGGAGTGCTTAAATGTAGAATCTTCATCAATGTGCAGAGTAGTATGCTGGCCATAGCGTTAGAACTTGCATTATATTGTGCTAGTCGTCTTTCTTATTTATATCTATACCTATGCATTATTGTAAGCTGGTTGTATATTAGTCGTATATCTGTTAATGAGTTTATAGCTGTAGCATTTCAATAGGATTACCTTAGCATAAGTGTTTATGTATTTCACTTATATCTGAAAGTAGCGTATTATGTCGACTGTGGTATAGTTAATATTAGCTTAGTATATATGTATTGCATTTAGATTTGTAGCTGTATACTTATGTTTATTTAATCTGGACTGCTTTCAAATAACTTTGAGATAGGTTTAAGAAAGGCATGTTTTCTTTATAATATTTAATTTCTTCACTTTTAGAATTTATATAATTATAGAATGTTCGAATTTGATATTGTACGAAATTAATTTAGTAAGCTTATAAATGTTGCATTGTGTTATCAAGACGTCGAAATTGCTTAAGAGAATTTTGGTTAAAGACTTTCAATGTAAATGACTTCTTGTATATGGAGTTAGATCTTATGGGTTTATTTTTGTGATAATTTAAATTCTATAATATTATTTTGGAAAGATGGTTTATGGAATTTTATGAAAGAGGAAATATAGTTTATATATATATATATATATATATATATATATATATATATATATATATATATATATATATATATATATATTTGACTATGTTGTAGGCCATTTAATAATAGGAAGGAATGTGATTTTCTTTACTCCATAATTGATGGATAGCACATTGTTTGACCAAATTTATTTTTAAGTTATTTATAAATCATGCAAGAAAGCTAGAGATGGATATATCTTAAAAAGATGATTAACTAGTGAGCCTATTGAGTAAACATTAGTACCATAATATATGTCGATAATCGACTTGTGTTAATATGCTCAAATATGACTCATTATTTCTTCGTAATTATGACTATAGATTTCATTAGGATATTTTGAAAAGAGTTTTTTGAAGAATAAGTGTTTTTTTGAATAATGATAAAATTAAGTATGCTACCTTGAGGAAAAATATGTTTAATTGCATTAGGGTGGCTAGTTCCCTTATGAGTTTTTGTATCTAATTCAACTTCATGGTTTGCATTGTGCGTACTTAGGCAAGGCCATCATAGATGAGCCCCCGAGGCATTATGTCTGGCCCTTAGGGTTTGTAGTCTTGTCATCTTGTAGTATTGATATCTAATATGTTTATTTATTGACTTTGTAGAACTAATGTTTATATTTAGTTGTGCAGTGCAAGGTATTGGTGCTAACAAAATATTTTCCCACCTTGCAAATAGATGATCATATGGCGCTTACTGTAGTTGTGCATAATTGTATAAGAAATATTTAAATCTTGATTTTCATTTATGACGAATGATACAAAACTTATGTCTAATGTATAAATATAATTCGATGTTGGTTGTGCATATGATATTTCAGCTAAAACATTGTGATATGGTTTTTACTATTTTGAAAACCAGAATTAACAATTAGCATTAAAGAAAGGAATTAATTAATGTTTTGTGGTTCATGCTCAAGTGTTACAGCTTCAGCATGACACCTATTGCTGACTATGTGCATCCACAGAAGATCAAACAACAAATGGCATACAAAGTTAGAACACAAAGGGATGGAAAATATCCTATAGAGATGATTTGCCCCTATCTATATCTCTAAACGGGATCTTTAGGAAACAACAAAATAATGAGAAATTTATTCCCTACAAGTGCAACTTTTTCCTACCTTCCATTCATTTAGGCTCAAAGATTGAGTTCTCTCTTCTCTATCACATGTAGTAAAGAACAAGCTGGGGGTTCATCTCTATCACATGTAGTAAAGAACAAGCTGGGGGTTCAATGGAGGACATGAACAAGAAAAATGTAATTGATTCCAGAGGCAAGCCAACGTCAAGAATGATTATTTTAACCTAGCACTAGGAGGAACTAATGATAGAAATCATTTAGTATCTACAAAAGTAGCAACAATTGTTTGCAAATGCGATTGGCAAAGACAAGTGATTCAAACATAGTAGTGATAGCAGCATACACATGACTCTAAGATTCATTGTCAATGATCATTTATACTCATTGTCAATGATCATATATACATCAAAGGTCGTTACAATGCTTCAAACATAGTTTTCTTTGTTATTGTGTTGTAAATGAAGTGATCTCTCCTTTTGTTGTGACAAACATGCCAACAAATTATTCCTCCTACTATGGTAGATTTCCTTACCCCGTTTTTAAAAAAAAATCTCTTTCAAATAAATCTTAAGTACATGCAATATTCACCAAAACAACGAAAGAAATTAATGCCACGACTCCTTTGATGAATTTTGCACTTTGGAATGAATAAAGCAAAAATGTAACGGTATAGGTATTTGTGTGATGTATATTACCAATATCAATTGGATTGCAGGGTTTCTACAATAGACATCCAACAGGGAGATTCCGAGACCGTTGGAAGCCAAAATAAAATTAAAGCCATGCTACAAATCTTTAAACCCAAACCCTCCCCTCCAGAATAACTCCCAACTAACTATATACTAACAATAATATTTAAATACTACCGTAGGTTACTAAGATAAGTTTATTATAAATGTAAATTATAATATTCCAACATTCTTATTAAAGCCCATTTCAAATTTTTTCAATGGCATTTCTGTTCTTTTTACATTATGTTTAGGCCAGAGCTTCACTCTTTTTCCATTTCAATGGTCAAACAATCAATAACAATTTTACACCTCGTTCACAATAAAGAATCATAAATATTTGTCTTTTTTATTGACCAAAATTAACCTTTTACTTTTAAAGTGATGATATTTAAAAATAACATGTTACTAGAGATAGTAGCAATGGGAACAAATGCTCCTATACTTGCTGTAGGGATCAAAGTCAGAGCCCATACATCTATCCAGAGTCATGGCCTGCTTCACAAACAGTGTGCCAACTATTAGAAAACTACGTACTTGGTAAGACAACTGTTAGCCAAATCAGAAGGATTTTTAGTACCAGCTTCGTTTAGTCACAGTGCATGGGCTTGAGCTTACCCCAGTTTTGACTGCTGCCTTGTCTAACAATCTGCCATTCACAAACAGAATACCCAAATCATATTTTTATCTTAAAGCTTATTACATTTTCAATAGTTGCGACCACTTTTATTCATTGATGAAGTACAAAATTGCCGATAATCTTAAAAAAATTGATGCTTAAATAGAGCGGAGTTCGTCTATTCAAAAGAAAAAAGAAAAAAATTAGTAACCATAAGCAAGAATTGAAGAAAATTAATTTCTAACCTGAGTTGTTTAGTGCGAGCAATCGGGTATCGACCTTGATTGATATATTGCTCTGAATTCACTTCATGAAGAGAGAATGAATCTGCACGAGAACACACTTTCCAGTTCCAAATATTTGTAGAGATTACTTTCCCCATTCGTTGCAGCGGGTTACCTCCCTGAATTTTGTGTCTATAGATTGGAGATCCTATCAAGAAAACAGAGCATGATATGATGAGTAGTGCCGTCATTATTCCATTCCCCACTCCACAACTGATCTGATCCTGAATATACACAATTACTGTCTGACCAAGCAGACTGCCAATAAAGTGTAGGTTTGCTGTTACACCAAAACTTGTAAGTGTTAGTGAACTTTGCAAACCATCACCTTCACCTAGACCCAGAGTGACGGTTAGTCCACAAGATCAATTCCCAGAGGTGTGGCGGTTAGTCCAACATAAAGACTATAAAAATCCGCCAATCGAAAAAATTATCCTCCTACAATTTTTCCTTGGGATGTAAATCGTCAAACTGATCTGCTCCAATAGTGGAGAGATTTGGTCTTGTTCGTCCATAGCCCAAAGCAAGAACATATAAAGCAAAATAAAAAATCCCAATTTGCAAAGAAGAAGCCTTTTCACAGCCTTCATTTGATGGACACTCTGGCGGTGTCAGAGACTTCATTGAAACTGTTAATGTTATAATCGCCATTCCCTGTGTGCCAAAATGATCCCATATCAATCCAGGAGCGTTTGGGTGGCATATGATTATATGCATGGGCAAATACAGAAATTTCGATATTTTTTTTTGCATATCCCTAGATCACATTTTAGGAGGCCTTCAGAGCAGAGTTTGGTTTCAAGACTTTCATAGGTTGTTGAGGACGTAGTCGTAGGCACGGTCTGAAGCAATTTAAACTAGTTCTCTTGGAAATCTTTCCAACGATTTGAAAAAAAATTGACGAAATGGCTAGAAGTTATGGCTCTATTTAAACATCATCCACTTCAATGGCCAAACAATCAATAGTAATTTTACACCTCATCCACAACAAAAAGTGGTAAATATCTGTCCTATCTTTATTGACCAAAATTGACTTTTGACTGTTGAAATGGATGATGTTTAAAAACAGCTAGAAGTTATGACATTGCAAAGTTGGCGTTCAAAAAATAAGAGTTTATTTTTGAAAATTTGGTTTGTTGGTAATTTGTTTTGTCACCTCACCAACTATCCATTTTGAATTCCAAGGATGTGGTAACCTTTCATACTCGCTGCTTATGTATAAAAATTCAAATTTGAAACAAATAAAGAATTTTTTTGGAGGCATACATTGTTGCAAGTATGAGGTTAACCAGTGTTGTCATTGATGTCAACATACTCATATTGCATTGATAAGAAGGATTGGATGAGCTGTGTGCTGAGGATATCAAGAAAATTAGTCTCAACCAGGAATAGTGAAGAACAGTGATGAGAAGAAGGCAAAAGTACTCAACAGATTAAGGATAAGAGGATGCGGATTAAAGGGTTTGCAGATATGAGTCTTGAGATTCTCCAGTTAAGATTTTAGAGGTCCGCATGAAGATCTGAATAAGTTATGATTGATCAAGTAGAACTGGTTCCGGGAGATGCTCCGGAGTGACAGAGTGTTACAAAAAGGTCCGATGAGATCTGGAAGTACATTGTCCTATTCTGCAGATTGGAATGAGTGTTTGGGATGTCTTTGTGATGTGTCATCTTGATTGGTTCATGGTTTGGAGGTCTGAAAGCACCTCTTTCAGTATGACAGTGGTGATAGACTATGTTCTTGAAGTTTCGGATGAAGGAGAGAAGAGATTCTTGTAAGTAGAGGAAGTGCGGATGTACCTGGTCATTCAGGCAAGCTTGTGAAGGCTCTTGGATCATGTTGAGATGGTGTTGTTGGTCCGCATTAGTGTTAGAGCTTGGAATTGGAGATATACTTCCAGATGATTGTTCCTAAGTCAATGCCTTGTATAAATAAAGGTTTGTGAATTCATTTCAAGGTGTGTTGAGTAGTGGATGAGTGTGGTATAGCGAAAGAGCGAAGGGCAAAGCAGAAGTTTCTCGAGTTTAAATGGAACTGATCCAAACATGGTAAAGATGTCAATCTCTAGTTCAAGTTTGTAAAACTTATCATCTTGTAGACAGTGTGTCTCTTGTAGGCAATGTGCCTCCTTGTGAGCAGTGTGCTCGGGTAGTGAGCCCTAATTGGCATGTGCCATTCATTTTTCTTATTCTTCTAACAGAGAATAATCCTTGGGTTAATCACCCCGTGGTTTTTCCCTTAACCGGGTTTTCCACGTCAAAATCTTGGTGTTCAATGTGTTGATGTTTATCTGCTCCTGTGTTTGTGTTATGCTTTCATGAATGGTTAACTGATATGCTATTAACTAACAAAGAAGAATCAAGTGTTTGAAGTAGAAGCAAGTTTTTGTACAACTAATTCACCCCCCCTCTCAGTTGTGTGCCCTAGATCTAACATACATCTCTCTGTTGGGAATTAAGGTGTCTCAACCTTTGCAAGTTCTTGAATTTATTTATTTATAATTAATTATTTTCTCATAATTAAATGGAAATTGTTATAATGTATTTTATTTAATAATTGTGCTCCACCAAATGGGGCATGGGATTTCAAAGGTGCCATCTTTCCCATGTGTCAACACCTTATGGTGAGTTGTAGGGTGTCATCAGAAGTTTTATTTATAGTAGATTCTTATGACAAATTTAATGTCATAATCTATGACAAATTCTTATGACGTGTAAGAGCATGATTATAGGGAGTTACTAATTGTGAACTGGGGCATTATGACAGTTTATGACGTATGTCATAGGCATATTTCTAAGGTAAATGTTATATTTTGGGCGCCTAAGTTGGTGGGTTGACTATGACAACTTATGACAGCATCTTAGATGTGTAAGGAATATTCTATAGTCTGGAAGCCCAAACTTAGCCTAGGTGTTGGAATTTTGTGTCATGGAAATGTGGGTCATATGGATTTTTACCATGGTATTTTTGGACCTTGTTTGGGCCCATGGTAATGCCTTATGGTTGTATTTTGGGCCCCCATGAGTCTAAATTTTAACGGCTTAAGATAGAGGCATTGAGGAGTGTTTTATGCAGCACATTATGCTAGCAATTTTTTCTCCAAAGGAGCAAGATGTAAATCTCCATGTTAAGGATTTGAGCCTACAAGTGTATTGTAACATTGTTGTTGTAGATTAATACATTGGTTTGATGCTTTGGAGTGGGGGGTATTTTACTCAAAAGGGTTTTCCCCACATATATTGGTGTCTCTTCTCTTCTATCTATATTTCTTCTATTCTTCTTTTTGCATGTTCTTAAAGTGTTAATTTACAAGTCGTTATGCTATCAAAACAAAATTTATTTAGATCTGTAAGCTACATCATGTTTCCTCTAAGGGTAATATGATGGGAAATCAACTATCCCTATTTTTGCTTTAAGGGCATAGTAGTATGTGCTTGTGTCAAGTTATTGAATATATTTTTAAGAAAAATCATACAATACTGGAAGGTGCATACTGGGTTCTCTTTCCCTTTCAATTGGTATTAGAGCTATGGTGGTTCCATGATTGCATGAGATTGTATTTGTTGGTTCCATGGTGTTTATGGTTTTGAGTATTTCTTCTATTGTGATTTCTTAGCTTGGCAATCTTGAAGGAATCTGTAGGAAGGAAATGGCTCATTATTAATCCTTGTTTGAGTTGAAGTCTTGTAGTTGATCTTGTTTTCAGGTTACAATAGGCATTTGAAGGATGGAGAAGATGGAGTATTATGGAGTTGATCATATAGTTACATTTAATATGTTATTGATCTAGAGCTCTTGTTTGATAGTATGTAATAACCCTCATGCATGGTGGTTATGTTCTTTCATTTCGTGCTCAATTGTAGTGAAGTATTATTGTTGGGTGTTTGTTCCTAGCTCCCTGATCACATGGAGAAAATTGGGTTATCATGACTATGGTTTGATGTTCTTATGTTGGGTACTTAGTTTTAGTCCCTGACATTGGGAGGCATTGTTTTGTTAACCTCGAATGCATATGGTGTGGAGTTGATTATTGGATGATCTGAAAACTTCTGGAACAACCTAGCTCCTCCATATGCTTGTACATGGTGGTTGTGGATTTGGCCTACAAGTGGCCCTAGAGTTCATGGACCTCTTCTTCCTTTTGGTTGGTTTACTTTCATGTCTTAGTTTCAAATTGATTTGAACTGAGGATTTTGTACATTTTCCATTCAAAATCTATGGCTATGCTTATATATGTTATTTCATTATTCTACTTTAACTATTTTGGCAGGTTTTAGACTTGTGGGTCATCTAGATGATAAGTGGATATGGATTTGCATGTGTGTTAGTAACATGGTGGTTTTGCACGGTCAATCAAAACTTATGGTTTTGTAGATTTGTGAATAGACTATTTTTAGATTATGGATCTTTGGGGGTGTTTTTGGATGTAAGATAGTTGCAGATTTGCATGTATTCTTCGTTCACAGTGTGAGGAGGTTTGTAGCTTTCTCAGTGTGGAGATGTTGGTATGTGATTAGTCACTCATCAATTCTATAGTATTTGCTTGATGGATTCATTAACTATAGTTACTCATATGTGGACTTTTTTGGCAAATCAGATCTGTGGTTGATTTGGTGTTTGAGTCTTGTGGTCTACATGTTATCTTCTTGTTATCTCAGTTTGCATGTTACTAATGTGATGATGAGTTTGCATGTTTCATGTTTGGTATCTATGAGTTATGCACTTTTGTGGGCTAATCACCTATTTTATTGCAATGGGATGTCTCCGATGTGGACTATCTATATCCACAACATTCATTTAGTATCTATGCAAACTTTGTTAGTTGGCCTTCTCTATGGTCATTTGCGCATTGGTATGCTGCATTGGGATGAGAAGATGGATTATTAGAGTACCTGGATAGCATGTTATTGGGACTTGTAGCATGTTTATCACGATGTCATGGATAGTTTGGTTACATAGTTTATTGTGAGTTTTTGAAAGCGATGGTTTTATCTTCTTGACTTCGAGATATTAGTTCTACTTTATTCTTTTGTAGTGTTGATATTGCAGGTGAAGTATTTGATTGTGTTAAAGCCATGGATTATCTTCATTAACAATATGGTTATTATAATGCCTAAATAAGCTCGATATCACAGTTTTAGTTGGAGCTTTGGCAATGATGTGTATCTATCACTTGGTGATCAATGATCTTCTACAGTAGTTGTAGGTGTCAAAGTAAGGCTTTTGGATTAATGGTTCTTATATGCTTTGAAATTATTTGGACATCTTGAGTTCCATTATTAGGGGATGGTTATCTTCATGTGATTGGAGATGGTATTGTGTCATGATGGACTCTTATTTCTAGATTGAAGTTTTGGCATGATGGCGCCCCTTTGGCATGATATGTCCTTGGTAGGATGTGATCTCCTAGGAGGAAATGCTAGTTCATGATGTCATGTGTGTTCCTGGATTTTGCATACATGTAGTGGGAGCTTTGATAGTGGTCTGGTGAAGTTTTCTTTGGTTTTGAGTTTTAATCATTTTCTTGAAGCTTCATGATTTTGTAGGATGCATTTGAAGTTGGCATGAATTGTTTTATGGATGGTCATGGATACTAGAGAGACTTGAGGTGAGGCTAGAGATCTCTTTTTGTGGGGATCATGTACATTGGAATGGTGAAATTTCAGTAGAAAGACTAGGGAGCCTTCACCGGGGTATGGACATGATTTCAAGTTTGGAGTTGAGAGGAGATTGTTCTTGCAGAGAGTCTACGAGGCTCAGTGTATCTCAGTGGATCAATCTCATTCCCTACTCTCAGTTCACTTGGCAGATAATGAACTGATAGGTATTGTCTATGTTATTTCAGCTTCATTTTTCTTTATGCTTTTATTTCTCATGGATATGGATCTTGAGTTATAGTTTCTAGTTTTGGAGTGTTCATTTGAGGAGTACTTGGCATGGTTATCTCCTTAGGTATATGGTTCTCTTTATGAGAAGTTTTGGAGATGTTATTGGGCTGAATTCCTATTTGTGGAATGAATTTTTAAGTTTGATCCTCCTTGGTTAGAGAAGCTTACATCCCTTTTCTGCTATATGAAATATATATGTTTTTTTAATCTTTTGAGATTGAATGTTTGGGTGTTGGTAAGGATTTTCAGTTGGGGTTTTGTGAAGGAGATCTTACTTGGCACAATTTAGCACTTGGTGGTGTTGGCAGAAAGACATGATATGGTTTGCAGTTTCTCTTTATGGTCTCATGTTTCTTCCTAGACGTTCTTATTCATCTAGTATGATCACTAGGTTTGTGGTCATCTATTGTTGTTATACTTTATTGTTTTCTACCAACAATATGTGTTCTTTTAATGTATATCATTTGAGATGTTGAGAAATTGGGAGAAGTGGAGGAGATCAAAGGTGAGAGAGTGAGCAGAAAATTGTTTGTGGAAGTATGCTCTACTTTGCAGTAGGTTGGTTGCAATTTGTAGATCATTGTGATTGTTCTTTGTATTACATCATTTGATTATAATCCACACTTTTATGTAAGTGTTGATTGGTAGAATGTGATTTGATTTGGTTGGCATTGCTCATATAGTATGATTCCTAGGATGTATGTATGTCTTTGGTAGATTATTTTTCATTGGACTGCAGTATCAAGCGTCTTCATATTTTTTCACATCAATGGTTTTGGTGTGTTCGTTATCATAAGAGATGGTAACTTTGAGTAGGATAGTGGATTATACAGGGATGAGAGTTGCAGTATGGGCTAGATATGTCATATGCAAAAGTTCTATCATGGTGGTTTTTAGTTGGATGTAAACAACTAGCTATGGTTGTTATTCTAACCATTTTTTGAGCATTCATGCTCGTTCTTGTTAAATAGATGAAGTTTGGACTTCAAAGTTGTGTTTTGGTAAAGAGTTTGAAGTTGGATACATTGTTGTGTCTATGTGACATTTAGTGTTCATCATGTTTTTGAAATTCTAATCTTTTTGTCATATTGGTGATCACTTGGAAGATGTTTTAGGTTCTTATGTAAATCTTGTGAGCATAGTGGAGTTCAATTCAGATAGTATGGTAACCTTGGTGGTTGATAGATTTGTAGTGTTTATCTTTGGCTCGTGTAAGGTGTTAGACAAGTGGGAGAATGTTGGGAATTAAGGTGTATCAACCTTTGCAAGTTCTTGAATTTATTTATTTATAATTAATCATTTTCCTCTAATTGATTTGAAATTGTTATAATGTATTTTATTTAATAATTGTGCTCCACCAAATGAGGCATGGGATTTCCAAGGTGGCATATTTTCCATGTGTCAGCATCTTGTGGTGAGTTGTAAGGTGTCATCAAAAGGTTTATTTATAGTAGATTCTTATGATAGATTTTATGTTAGATTCTATGAAAGATTCTTATGATGCATAAGAGCATGATTATAGGGAGTTACTAATTGTGAACTGGGGCATTATGATAGTTTATGATGTATGTCATAGGCATCTTTCTAAAGGAGGCAAATGCTATATTTTGGGCACCTAAGTTGGTGGGTTGACTATGGCAACTTATGACAACATCTTACATGTGTAAGGAATATTCTAATAATAGTCTGGAAGCCCAAACTTAGCCTAGGCATTCAAATTTTGTGTCATGGAAATGTGGGTTGTATGGACTTTTACCATGGTATTTTTGGACTTTGTTTGGGCCCGTGGTAATTCCTTATAGTTGTATTTTGGGCCCCCATGACTCTATATATCGAGGGCTTGAGATGGAGGCATTGAGCAGTGTTTTATGCAGGGTTATACCATCAGTTTTTCCTCTGAATGAGCAAGATGTAAATCTCCATGTTAAGGATTTGAGCCTGCAAGTGTATTGTAACATGTTTGTTGTTGTAGATTAATACATTAGTTTGATGCTTTGGAGTGTGGGGCTTTTTACTCAAAAGGGTCTTCCCCATGTATATTGGTGTCTCTTCTCTTTTGTCTATATTTCTTCTATTCTTCTTTTATGTTCTTAAAGTTTTAATTTACTTACCATTATGCTATCAAAATTTATTTAGATCAGTAAGTTATATCATCTTTCTTCTGAGGGTTAATATGATCAGAAATCAACTATGTCTATTTCTTCTTTAAGGGCATAGTAGTATGTGCTTGTATAAAGTTATTAAATATATGTTTAATAAAAATCAAAGGATACTAGAAGGTACATACTGGGTTCTCTTTCCCTTTCAATTGGTATGAGAGCTATGGTGGTTCCATGGTTGCATGAGATTGCATGTGCTGCTTCCATAGTGCTTAATGTTATAGGTATTTCTTCTGTTATGATTTCTTAGCCTAGCAAGCTCGAGGGAATCTGTAGAAAGGAATTGGATGATTATTAATCCTTGTTTGAGCAGAAGTCTTGCAGTTGATCTTGTTTCTAGGTTACAACAGGCATTTGATGGATGGAAAAGATGGAGTATTATGGAGTTGATCATATGGTTACATTTAATATGATATTGATCTGGAGCTCCTATTTGATAGTACGTAATAACCCTCATGCATGTGGTTATGTTCTTTCATTCTATGGTCATTTGTAGTGAAGCATTCATGTTCGGTGTTTGCTCCTGGCTCCCTAATCACATGGAGAAATTTGGGCTGTCATGACTACAATTTGATGTGCTTATGTTGGGTGCTTGGTTTTAGTCCCTAACAATGAGAGGCAATGTTTTGTTAACCTTGAATGCATGTAGGTTGTGGATTTGATCATTGAATGATCTGAAAACTTATAGAACAACCTAGCTCCTTCGTATGCTTGTACATGGTGGTTGTGGAGTTGGCATACAAGTGGGCTTGGATTTCCTGGACCTCTTCTTCCTATTGGTTGTTTGTACTTGCATGTCTTAGTTTAAAATTGATTTGATCTAAGGGTTTTTTAGATTTTCCATTCAAAATCTATGGTTATGCTTATATATGTTATTCCATTATTCTGGTTTAACTATTTTGGTGGTTTTCAGACTTATGGGTCATCCAAACGATAAGTGGATATGGATTTGCATGTGTGTAAGTAACATGGTGGTTTTGCAAGTTTTACATGATTAATCAAAACTTATGGATTTGTAGATTTGTGAATAAACAACTTTTAGATTATGAATCCTTGGGGGTGTTTCTAGATGTAAGATAGTTGCAGGTTTGCATGTATGCTTCTTGCATGGTCTGAAGAGGTTTGTAGCTTTCTCAATGTGGAAATGTTGGTATGTGATTATCACTTATCATTTCTACAGTATTTACTTGATGGGTTCCTTGACTATAGTTACTCATATGTGGACTTGTTTGGAAAATCAGATCTGTGGTTGATTTGGTGTTTGATTCCTTTCATCTACATGTTATCTTCTTGTTATCTCAGTTTGCAGGTTACTAATGTGATGATGAGTTTGCATGTTACATGTTTGGGATCTACAAGTTATGCAGTTTTGTGGGATGATCACCTATTTGATTGTAGTGGGATGACTCAGATGTAGAATATCTATATCCACAAGATTGATACAGTATTTATATAGAATTTGTTAGTTGGCCTTCTCCGTGGTCATTTGTGCATTGGTATGTTACATTGGGATGAGAGGATGGATGATTAGAGTACCTGGATAGCTGGTTATTGGGACTTGTTGCATGTTTATCATGATGTCATGGATATCTTGGTTACATAGTTTATTGTGACCTTTTGACAGTGATGGTTTTATCTTTTTGACTTGGAGATCAAGTGGTTCTACTTTATTCTTTTGTATTGTTGATATTGCAGGTGAAGTATTTGATTGTATTAGAGCCATGGATTATCTTCATTGAGAGTATGGTTATCATAATGCCTTGATAAGCTCGATATCATAGTTTCAGTGGGAGCTTTGATAGTGATGTGGATCTAGCACTTGGTGATGGATGATCTTCTACAATGGTTGTAGGTGTCATGGTAAGGCTTTTGGATTTTGATTCTTACATGCTATGAAATTATTTTGACATCTTGAGTTCCATTGTTAGGGGATGGTTATCTTCATGTGATTGGAGATAGTATTGTGTCATGATGGACTGTTGTTTCTAGATTGATGTTTTGGAATGATGGTGCCCCTTTGTCATGATATGTCCTTGGTAGGATGTGATCTTTTTAGGAGGAGATGCTAGATCATGATATCATGTGTGTTCTTGGATTTTGTAGATGTGCATTGGGAGCTTTGACAGTGGCCTGGTCAAGTTCTCTTTGGTTTTGAGTATTAATCATTTCCTTTAAGCTTCATGATTTTATAGGATGCATTTGAATTTTACATGAATTGGTTTATGGATGCTCATGGATACTACAGAGTCTTGAGATGAGGCTAGAGATCTCTTGTTGTGGGGATCATGTGTTGGAATGGTAAAATTTTAGCAAAAAGACTGAGGAGCCTTCACCGGGGTATGGACATGAGTTCGTGTTTGGAACTAAGAGTAGATTGTTCTTGGAGAGAGTCTACAAGGCTTGGTGTATCTTATTGGATCAATCTCATTCCCTACTCTCAATTCACTCGACAGAAAATGATCTGATAGGTATTGCCCATGTTATTTTAGATTCATTTTGCTTTATGCTTTGATTTCTCATGGATATGGATCTTGAGTTATAGTTTCTAGTTTTGGAGGGTTCATTTGAGGAGTGCTTGGCATGGTTATCTTCTTAGGTATATAGTTCAATTTATGAGAAGTTTTGGAGATGTCATTGGGCTGAATTCCTATTTGGGAATGAGTTTTTAAGTTTGATCTTCCTTGGTTAGAGAAGTTTACATCCATTTTTTTATATGAAATATATATGTTTTGTCTGATCTTTTGAGATTGAATGTTTGAGTGTTGGTAAGGCTTTTCATTTGGGATTTTGTGAAGGAGAACTTACTTGGCACAACTTAGCACTTGGTGGTGTTGGCAAAAAGACATGATATGGTTTGCAGTTTCTCTTTATGGTCTCATGTTTCTTCCTAGAGGTTCATATTCATCTAGTATGATCACTGGGTTTATGGTCATCTATTGTTTTTGTACTTTATTATGTTTTAGCAACAACGTGTGTTATTTTAATGTATATCATTTGAGATGTAGAGGACTTTGGAGAAGTGGAGGAGATCAAAGGTGAGAGAGTGAGCATAAAATTATTTGTGGAAGTATGCTTTGTTTTGTAGCAGGCTGGTTGCAGTTTGTAGATCATTGTGATTTTTGTTTATAGTACATGATTTGATTATAAGACACACTTTTATGTAAGTGTTGATTGGTAGAATGTGAGTTGATTTGGTTGTCATTTCTCATACAGTATGATTCCTAGGATGTATGTATGTCTTTGGTAGATTATTTTCATTGGAAATTGCAATATCAAGGGTCTTCATATTTATTGCACATCAATGGTTTTGGTGTGTTTCTATCATGGGAGATAGTAACTTTGAGCAATATAGGGGATTATACATGGATGAGAGTTGCAGTATGGGTTGGATATGTCATATGTAGATGTTCTATCAATGGTGGTTTTTTAAGTTGGATGTAGACAACTAGTTGTGGTTGTTGTTCTAACTAATTTTTTGAGAATTCATGCTTGATCTTGTTTTGAAGGAAGTTTCAACTTCAAAGTTGTGTTCTAGTAATGGGTTTGAAGTTGGATACATTGGTGCGTCTATGTGACATTTAGTGTTTCATCATGTTGGTGATCACTTGGAACATGTTTTAGGTTCTTCTATAAAGCTCATGAGCCCAGTGTTGGGAATTAAGGTGTCTCAACCTTTGCAAGTTCCTGATATTGTATTTACTTATTCAGCACTATGTTGTAGGATCCCATAGTCAGCACCTTGTGTAAATACAATAAGATAAATTTTGGTGACTTTATCAGCTACAATTTCCCCCCAAAGTAATTAATGGGGGAGGGGTCTTGGGACAATGCCCCTAGTAGGGGTTGTTGGGGGTAGTGCCCCTGAAGAAAAAATTGTCCTGTATTTAATAAAGGCATTGACAATTATTTTGTTATTGGTTGATATGGATAAACCAACAATGGATAACCACCAGAGAAGCTTGATAAATAAGTGGCTGGATAATGTGAAAGGTCACATGATGCAAATGAGAATTGACATTGTGTACTCCTAAAAGATCTTGC
This sequence comes from Cunninghamia lanceolata, assembly GCA_027924645.1. Classification (NCBI taxonomy): domain Eukaryota; kingdom Viridiplantae; phylum Streptophyta; class Pinopsida; order Cupressales; family Cupressaceae; genus Cunninghamia; species Cunninghamia lanceolata. The sequence goes on from BSBN01000233.1 coordinate 1,439,565, forward strand.
ATTGCAAGTGTGTTGTAGTCATCTTTTAGTTTGATAATACATTGTGTAGGTTTTGAAGTGTTGGGTTTTTCCCCGGAAAGGGTTTTCCCCACGTATATCTTGTATTGTAAGTTTTGTATTTCTATTTGGATGTTGTTATTATCTTTCTGTTAATGTGCATCTAATAACCTGTAACTAATAAAGATTGAAATTTGCATAAATTTCCTCATTAGATCAGTGTAGGAAGCTGTTTCTGCATACCTTGGTCCCTTTCACATAGTGGAGTTCAGTTCAGATAGTATGGTAATCTTAGTAGTTGATAGATTGGTAGTGTTTCTCTTTAGCTCTTGCAAGGTGTTCGATAAGTGGGAGAATATTGGGAATTAAGGTGTCTCAACCTTTGCAAGTTCCTGAATTTATTTATTTATAATTAATCATTTTCCCATAATTAATTGGAAATTGTTATAATGTATTTTGTTTAATAATTGTGCTCCACCAAATGGGGCATAGGATTTCCAAGGTGGCATCTTTTCCATGTGTCAGCATTTTGTGGTAAGTTGTAAGGTGTCATCAAAAGGTTTATTTACAATAGATTTGTATGACAGGTTTTATGTCAAATTCTATGACAGATTCTTATGACGCGTAAGAGCATGATTATAGGGAGTTACTAATTGTGAACTAGGGCATTATGACAATTTATGGCATATGTCATAGGCATCTTTCTAAAAGAGGTAAATGCTATATTTTGGGTGCCTAAGTTGGTGGGTTGACTATGAAAACGTATGGTCCAACATCTTACAAGTGTAAGGAATATTCTAATAATACTCTGGAAGCCCAAACTTAGCTTAGGAATTGGAATTTTGTGTAATGTAAATGTGGGTCATATGGATTTTTACCGTGGTATTTTTGGACCTTTTTGGGGCCCGTGGTAATGCCTTATGGTTGTATATACGAGGGCCCCCATGAGTCTATATATTGAGGTCTTGAGATGGAGGCATTGAGGAGTGTTTTATGCAAGGTTATACTATCAGTTTTTCCTCCAAAGGAAAAAGATGTAAATCTCCATGTTAATGATTTGAGACTACAAGTGTATTGTAGCATGTTTGTTGTTGCAGATTAATACATTGGTTCAGTGCTTTGGAGTGTGGGGTTTTTTCCTAAAAGGGTTTTCCCCACGTATATTAGCACGTCTCTTCTCTTATGTCCATCTTTCATCTATTCTTCTTCTTTCATGTTCTTAAAGTGTTAATTTACATGCTATTATGCTACCAAAATTTATTTAGATTTGCAAGCTACATCATCTTTATTCTAAGGGTTAATATGATGGGAAATCAACTATCTTTGTTTCCACTTTAAGGACATAGTAGTATGTGCTTGTATCATGTCATTGAATATCTATTTAAGAAAAATCATAGGATACTAGAAGGTACATATTAGGTTCTCTTTTCCTTTCACTCTCCATGAGTTTGCTTGATTACTCTAAATTGTTTAGTTTTATTGTTACAATACCACAGGTCCCTCGCCAAGTATTGTCCCCTGAACTAGTTTCATATCACAAAATGAATGTCATAATCACATTCAAATAACCTAATTCACTGTCCTATCTATACTATGAACGAATGAAGATATGCTATTGCATACCATGATATATATGCATGGAAATATTACAAACGTCCAAAAGTGACCCAAATATTTATCAGTGATGTATGCACCAAGTAAAGGTGTAAGCCACATGTAGTGCTAGTCCAATTGGTTGTATTTCTAGAGGAAGTGACGGTGCCCTCATGTAGCTTTGTAGTCAGATACATCACTAAATTTGCCCAAATCCCTGCAAAAGCCATTTTTTCACAAATTTCATATCCTGTAAATAAAATCAAAATTACTAACTTCATAGTAAACAATAGATATTAACAAGACTAAACTTGTCCAAATCTCATGTCATTTTTTCCACATATTTCCTAGGCTTCAAATAAAATCAGAGTTACTAACTTCATAATGAACTAGGTGAAGGTTTAAGGTAGAGGGCATGCATAATTTTTACCAATGATTACATAGCAAGCTCTCCACCCTCATGTCTTTGTTCGTACAGTAGGTCTTCCCTTCAGATCAACATAATCATCTAATACCAATTCTACCTCATCATGAGCCATATATAGGTAGATTGATAACTTATTTTTGTGTTTTTTAATATTAGCTATTCTTCACACACAAAACTAAAAGGTATGCATTCTCCCCTAGTACTTATGTTCTTCCTTGCTCACATTACTTCAACTGCAATAGAAACTTCTCTAAACTGACAAACGTTGACAATTGTTGTGCAGGAATCTATTAACTTATTTGTATCCAAAATCCCATAAAATTCTGATTTAAATAACAGAGAACTCCCACAATGTTTATATGGGCATTAGAGATATGTTGTAATTGTGTGACATGGCATTAGTGATTAGAAGATGTGCTTAATAAATAATTGAGGAGTTGTTAGCTATAAAGGTTTAACAAATTGAATTGAACCACCCCGATAGATTACTAATCCATTTTTATGAGTACTCCATCCCTTAATCATGTTTGAAATGAGTCAAGAGCCCTTGCTTGGAGACAACTAGCAATATTTTAAAAGTAGGTGGTTGTAGTATGGATTATATTATTGAAAAGGAAAAATAAGGGGTTTGTTGCAAGTATGAGATGAACCAGTGTTGTCATTGATCTCAACATACTCATATTGCATTGACAAGAGGGATTTAATGAGCAGTGTGCTAAGGATATTGAGAAAATTAGCCTCAGTCAGGAACAGTGAAGAACAGTGATGAGAAGAAGGCAAATGTATTGTATAGCATACGAACCAGAGGATGCGGATTAAAGGGTTTATATATATGAGTCTTGAGATGCTTTAGTTAAGATTTCAGAGGTCCGCATGAAGATCTGAAGGAGTTGTGGCTATCGGTGTGGAACTGGTTCCAGCAAGTGTTCAGAGGTGACAGAGGATCACATAAAGGTCCGGTGAGGTCCGAAATTGTATAATCCTAATCTACAGATTGGAAGGAGTGTTTGGGATGTCCTTTTGATGTGTCATCTCAAGTTGTGTATGATTTGGAGGTCTGGAAGTACCTTTTGCATTGTGACAGTGGCGACAGACTGTGTTCTTGAAGTTCCGGATAAGGAAGAGAAGAGATTCCAGTAAGTAGAGGAAGTGCGGATGTACCTGGTCATTTAGGCAGGCTTGGAAATGTCCGTGGATCATATTTAGGTTGTGTTGTTGGTCCGCATTGATGGTAGAGCCTGGAATTGAAGATAATCTTCTGGATGAAGTTCTTGCTCTGTTTAGCTGACCGGATGAGTTGTTCATCCTGCGAATGTTCTTGTGGTGGCCGACCGGATGTGTTATTCATCTTGCGGATATTCTTATGGTTGATTGCCAACTTAGATGATTGTTCCTACGTCGATGTCTTGTATAAATAAAGGTTTGTGAGTTCATTTTGTGGTGTGGATTGTGTGGATGAGAGTGGTGTAGTGAAGAGAAGTGCGGAAGGCAGAGCAGAGGTTTTTGGGCTTAAATGGAACTGATCCAGACATGATAAAGATGTCATTCTCTAGTTCAAGACCGTGATTCTTATCACTTTGTAGACAGTGTGTCTCCTTGTAGGCAGTGGGCCTCTTTGTGAGCAGTGTGCTCGGGCAGTGAGCCCTAATTGGCAAGTGCCATTCTTTTTCTTATTCTTTTAATAGAGAATAATCCTTGGGTTAATCAACCCATGGTTTTTCCCTTAACCAGGTTTTCCACGTCAAAATCTTGGTGTTCATTGTGTTGATGTTTATCTACTCTTGTGTTTGTGCGTTTTACTTTCATGGATGATTAATTGATATGCTGTTAAGTAACAAGACGAATCAAGTGTTAGAAATAGAAAGCAAGTTTGTATACAACTGATTCACCCCCCCCTCAGTTGTATGCCCTAGATCCAACAATTGGTATCAGAGCCAAGTCCCTCTGAAAGGAGCTTAACCGCTTGAGGAGATCTAGGATGTCATCATACAAAAAGGATAGTCCAAAGTTCGATGGAACCAATTTCACTCTCTGGAAGGGTCGCATGAAATGTCACTTGGAATGTATGGGAAAAGCATACTTGGCCATGGTTTCAAAACCATATGTACCTCCACAAGGTGGTCCGACAACTCTGAATGAAATCACAAATGCTGAAAACAATCTGCGGACCAAGGAAGCTCTTCTAAGCACATTGAATGACTCAGATCTCTCAAATGTTATTGACCTACCAACTGCATATGAGATCCTGACTAAACTGGAACTTCTGTATGAAGGAGATGAGTTTGTCAAGAGTGCAAGGTTGCAAAGTCTGAAAGGGAAATTTGAAAGATTGAAGATGAGAGATGATGAAAACATCACTACTTTTATGCCAAGAGTGAATGAACTAGTGTGTGGAATTAGAAATGCTGGTGGAACTCTGGATGAAAATGAGATTGTTTGTAAAATCCTTAGATCCCTTCCTGCTGCCTACAAAATCAAGGTTGCTGCAATTGATGAATTCAGAGCCCACACAACTGTCACAAGAGAACAATTGGCTGGCAAGCTAGCTGCATTTGAAATGACCGAGTTTGGAGATGATCCTCCCAAGACTGAATCTGCTTTCAAAGCCAATGCCTATGTGAAAGGCAAATAGAGATTTGATCCGGGAGAAAACTCTTCAAGGAAGATGTCATGGTATGATCAAGCAAGAAGAGACATGGAAGAAGAAGAAGCAGAAACAGCTCAACTTGAAGCCCTCATTGCAAAAAGACTACCAAGAGGATCCGGTAAGTATGAAGGAAAACTACCCTTTAAATGCTTCAACTGCAATAAGATTGGTCATTTTGCTTCAAGATGTCCGGAAAGATCTACAAGGTCTAATACTAACAGACAAAGGTTTCAAAAGAATTGCTATTATGTTCATGAAGAAGATGACAATGAAGGAGTAACAGATGATGAATCAGAACTAGGAAGCAAATCCAAAAATGAATGGGTGTTTATTGCCATCAAGGAAGAAGATTCAATACTCTCTGAATCTGTCAATCACAAGGTTGTGGAGAAAGCTTTGGCTGCTCAAGTGGAAGAAAAGGATGATTGGGTTATTAACAGTGGATGTTCTCACCATATGACTGGTGACAAGGATAAGTTCTTGAATTTGGAAAGGTATGAAGGAGGAATGGTAAAGTTTGGTGACAATTCTGCTGGCAGAATCAGAGGTAGGGGAACTATTTCCTTTGATGGAAAGAGCAAAACATGTAATGTACTATATGTTGAAGGATTGAAGCACAATCTTCTCAGTGTTGGTCAGTTAGTAGACAAAGGCTATGATCTCTGGTTTAAGAATGAAAAATGCAGAATCTTTACAAGCTCCGAAACTGAAATTGCATCCGGTACTCAGACAAAAGGTAATATCTTTCATCTGGTTGGTTCAAATAAAAGTTGTATGTTTGTTCAAGTTGATCAAAGTTGGTTATGGCATAGAAGAATGTGTCATGTAAATTTTGATAACATCATCAAGATAAGCAATACTCAGGCTGTAAGAGATCTTCGAAAATTGATGAAACCTACAAATAGTTTGTGCAAAGAATGTCAGCTAGGTAAACAGAGCAGAGTTTCTTTCAAAAGCAAAGATCAGTCCTCTACCGGATTGTTGGAATTAGTACATACTGATCTCTATGGTCCGACAAGAATCAAGAGTCTGCAAGGTGATAGATATTTCATGTTGTTAATTGATGACCATTCCCGGATGATGTGGGTTACCTTCCTAAAAGAAAAATTAGAAGCATTTGAGAAGTTCAAAATCTTCAAAGCTATGGTAGAGAATCAAACCGGATTGAAACTGAAGTGTCTAAGGTCTGATAGAGGTGGTGAATTTACATCTGGTGAGTTCATTGACTTTTGTGAGAAGCAGGGTATAAGGAGACAATTGTCTACTCCTAGGACTCCACAGCAGAATGGAGTAGTTGAAAGAAAGAACCGGACCATCCAGGAAGCTACCAGGACAATGATGTTGGAAGCAAATGTTCCTCAGATGTTCTAGAAAGAAGCTATCAACACTGTAGTCTACACTCTAAATCAAGTTCAAATCAGAAACAATACCGGTAAGACCCCCTATGAACTCTAGTTTGGCATCACTCCTATTGTGAAACATTTCAGAGTATTTGGTAGCAAGTGTTATATTAAAAGAGATGAAGATCTAGGAAAGTTTGATGCTAGAAGTGATGAAGGAATTTTCTTGGGTTACTCCACTCAAAGCAAAGCATACCGGTGTTACAATAAGAGACTGAGGAAGATGATAGAAAGCACTAATGTGAAAGTTGATGAAGGAATTGAGAAGCCCTCAAGATTTTATGAGTTTGATGAAGATGACCAAGACGGTGTTCAGGTTCAAGGAACTCAATCCTCTCCGGTAAGTCAGAGTCAGCCTGATCTGGTAAATCAGGAAGTAGAGATAGGTTTGAATGAGCCTGATCAAGAAGTAGCAGTGTAGGATACTTCCAAAATTCCAAGGTATGTAACACTGAACACTCTGAAGATCAGATCATAGGTGACAGAAGCAAAGGTGTGCAAACTAGAAGGAATGTTGCTCAAAATCAGGATGAATGTTGTCTAATTTCAAAGATTGAACCTAAAATAGTAAATGAAGCCTACCATGATGAAAACTGGACCAAAGCAATGAAAGATGAATTAATGCAAATTGAGAAAAATCATATTTGGGATCTTGTTCCCAGACCTAGAGACAGGAATGTGATTGGAACCAAATGGGTCTTCCGGAACAAATTAAATGAAGCTGGTGAAGTAATCAGAAACAAAGCTAGATTGGTCTGCAAAGGCTACTCTCAAATAGAAGGAATTGATTTTGAAGAGACCTTTGCTCCAGTGGCAAGAATTGAAGCAGTCAGATTATTTCTTGCATTTGCTGCCTCTAAAGACTTCAAGGTATATCAGATGGATGTCAAGTCTGCCTTCCTAAATGGTGATCTGGAAGAAGAAGTTTACATTGAACAACCGGATGGATTTCAATTGTCTGACAATGATGATATGGTCTGGAAGTTGAAGAAAGCATTGTATGGATTAAAACAAGCCCCAAGAGCATGGTATGAAAGGTTGGATAAGCATCTTGTGTAGATTGGATTCAGCAAAGGTACTGCTGATAGTAACATATATTTCAAAATTGATCATGAAAACATTTTGATTGTTGAAGTGTTTGTGGATGATATCATTTTTGGAGGAAGAGATAGTATGTGCAAAACTTTTGCAAATCAGATGAAATGTGAGTTTGAAATGTCTATGCTTGGTGAAATGAATTTCTTCTTGGGTCTGCAAATTACTCAAACAAAGAAAGGGATCTTCATTTCTCAGACCAAATATGTGAAAGAATTGTTAAGGAAATTTGGTATGGAATATTCAAAGCCAATGAACACTCCCATGGCAACCGGATGTAAGTTGAGCAAAGATGATGACTTCCCAAAGGCAGATCAGACAAAGTATAGATCAATGATTGGTGGATTGTTGTATCTCACTCAGACCAGACCAGATATAATGCAGGCTGTTGGTCTTGTAGCAAGATTCCAGGCTGATCCTAAAGAATCTCATGTTATGGCAATCAAAAGAATTTTCAGATACTTGAAAGGAACAGCTGAGTATGGTCTATGGTACCCTAGAGATCCGGATTTCTCTCTTCATGCTTACACAGATGCAGATTGGGCAGGAGATGTGGATGACCGGAAGAGCACCAGTGGTGGAGCATTCTTTTTGGGGAAGAGATTGGTTTCTTGGCTAAGCAAGAAACAAGATGCAATATCTCTATCTACAACTGAAGCAGAATACATTGCAGCAGCAGGTAGTTGCACTCAAATCTTATGGATGAAGCAGATGCTAAGAGACATTAAAGTTGAATATGAGAAGCCTATCATAATTTTCTATGATAATTCAAGTGCAATTAATATTTCCAAGAATCCAGTATTGCACTCTAAGACTAAGCACATATCTATCAAGTTTCACTTTTTGAGAGAACAAGTGAACAAGGAAGAAGTCAGGTTGGAGTATGTTCCCTCCAAGGATCAGATTGCAGATATCTTTACTAAACCTCTTCCCAAGGACTCTTTTGAATATCTCTGAGAGAAGTTAGGGGTCATGGCCCCTCCGGTGATGAACTAGGATGCACTGATGTGCATCAGTCCGGTGGATATCACAGTCATATCTTGTGATCCAGATTGATGAAGGGGAGCTGCTACTAAGGGGGAGTAGCTGGTATGATTCTGATGTGTTAAAATTGCAAGTATGAGCCCTTTGCCATTGATGTCAAAAGGGGAGAGAAGACATGTGAAAAACAAGTAGCTGATGATCAAAGGGGGAGCAGTAAATGAGGAGAAGACATGTTGTTGATAGGGGGAGCTGTGATAGAAAAGAGAAGTTCTTGTCTTGATGTTTTTTCACATCATATGTTGCCATAAATGACAAAGGGGGAGATTGTTGCAAGTATGAGGTGAACCAGTGTTGTCATTGATGTCAACATACTCATATTGCATTGACAAGAGGGATTCGATGAGCAGTGTGCTGAGGATATTGAGAAAATTAGCCTCAATCAGGAACAGTGAAGAATAGTGATGAGATGAAGGCAAATGTATTGTATAGGATACAAACCGAAGGATGCGGATTAAAGGGTTTGTATATATGAGTCTTGAGATGCTTCAGTTAAGATTTCAGAGGTCTGCATGAAGATCTGAAGGAGTTGTGGCTGTCGGTGTGGAACCAGTTCCAGCAAGTGTTCAGAGGTGATAGAGGATCGCAGAAAGGTCTGGTGAGGTCTGGAATTGTATAATCCTAATCTATAGATTGGAAGGAGTGTTTGGGATGTCCTTGTGATGTGTCATCTCAAGTTGTGTATGATTTGGAGGTCCGGAAGTACCTTTTGCATTGTGACAGTGGCGACAGACTGTGTTCTTGAAGTTCTGGAAAAGGAAGAGAAGAGATTCTAGTAAGTAGAGGAAGTGCGGATGTACCTGGTCATTTAGGTAGGCTTGGAAATGTCCGTGGATCATATTTAGGTTGTGTTGTTGGTCTGCATTGATGGTAGAGCCCGGAATTGAAGATAATCTTCCAGATGAAGTTCTTGCTCTGTTTAGCTGACCAGATGAGTTGTTCATCCTGCGAATGTTCTTGTGGTGGCTGACCAGATGTGTTATTCATCTTGTGGATATTCTTATGGTTGATTGCCGACTTAGATGATTGTTCCTAAGTCGATGTCTTGTATAAATAAAGGTTTGTGAGTTTATTTTGTGGTGTGGATTGTGTGGATGAGAGTGGTGTAGCGAAGAGAAGTGCAAAAGGTAGAGCAGAGGTTTTTGGGCTTAAATGGAACTGATCCAGACATGGTAAAGATGTCATTCTCCAGTTCAAGACCGTGATTCTTATCACTTTGTAGACAGTGTGTCTCCTTGTAGGCAGTGGGCCTCTTTGTGAGCAGTGTGCTCGGGCAGTGAGCTCTAATTGGCAAGTGCCATTCTTTTTCTTATTCTTTTAACAGAGAATAATCCTTGGGTTAATCACCCCGTGGTTTTTCCCTTAACCGGGTTTTCCACGTCAAAATCTTGGTGTTCATTGTGTTGATGTTTATCTGCTCTTGTGTTTGTTCATTTTACTTTCATGGATGATTAATTGATATGCTGTTAACTAACAAGACGAATCAAGTGTTAGAAATAGAAAGCAAGTTTGTATACAACTGATTCACCCCCCCCCCTCTCAGTTGTATGCCCTAGATCCAACAGGGTTTTTATGGTATAATTTTTTTATAAGGGTAAAATTAAGGTTTTTGAAAGGGATCAAACTTTTTTCCAAGATAACAAAGATAATTTGATGATGAAGCCCATCCAACAATAAGGATAAAAATTCACTAAGGAAACAAAACAATAGAAGACCATACATCACAACAAGGAGTTGAAGACAACAAACACAAGGTGTACAACCCACTAACCAGTAGAGAAAAATTGAATAAAGGTTGACTGAAACCAAAATGCTTCAAAGAGCATTGGACAACCCCATTCATCAATTCTTTGACAACAATTTTCTACATGGTTTTTCTTCCCTTTTAATTGCAACCCTATTCAAATGGAAACAAAGGCCAACTTGAAAGCCTCTCTCCCAACTCCACCTTTCCTTTTTTCTTTATTTGGGTTGGCTAACCTCTACATCACAATTGAAGCCCATTGACTTGGGTCTCCCCAAATGCCTCTCCCTACAACCCTCCTTAGGCATCACTTCTAGAAGGGGCATACATGCATTGCTAATTCTAATTGAAGATGGATTTTCCTTCTCAATACTATTCATCAAGGGCTTGAGAGGATGTGAAGGCATGGTGTTGGGACCTAAAAAATCAGCTCCCAAACATGCATATTTTTACCCCAAAATTCATTAACTTTCCCACTTTTGTCTTTGCATTTTAAACCCATCATTTATAACCGATCTATGATATGTTCCATGGGTTTCCTTCAAGAAAAATTCTATGTATAGTTCCCCTTGTTCCTTTTTTTTTCTTCCCTTAAAAAAATTGTTCATCTAAGGCCTTTGTCGGCGAATCAACAAAATTGTGAATTGTCATTTTTGCCGACTAAGTTCATGACTGTGATTTTGCCGATTTGCTGATTTATTGACAAAGAGGAAAAAAAGAGAAGTTTGAAAGAAATTTGATGTATTCAACAATTTTTTTCAAGTTGGGCCCTTTTTTGGTGAATTGGTTATCTCATGAACTATTGATTTCACTGACTGAGTTCGTAAGTTCTTAGTTTCATCAGTTTGCCAATTTACTGACAAGGCGAAAAAGTATAGAAGAAAGGAGGTAAAGTTTTTTAAGGCAAGTGGAAAATTTGTTTAAGGGAATGAAAGTGTTGGAGGAAAGAAAATTTCTTCAAGTTTTAGCCTTTGTCGATGAATCAACAAAATTACAAATTGCTGATTTCATCGACCAAGTTCATGAGTTTGTGGTTTTGCTGATTCACCAATAAGGCGGGAAGGAAACAAAGTCATGGAAAAGGAAAAGTTTCTAAGTAAGAGGAAAGAGGGTTGAATATTTTGTTAGTGAAACCTTTGGTTCATGAACTATTGGTTTCATCGACAAAGGGTTTGCCATTAGAGGGATTTGCTGACTAAAGGGTAAAGAAGAAAGACAAAGGAGGAGCTCAGTTGGAAAATATAAGAGAAACATAAATATAAGGTTACCAATGAAGGAAGAAAAATCTAAGAGGCTTCATCAACAAAATGGGTGGTTTGTTAATCATAAGGTTCACTGACTACTACATTCGTCACAGAGCAATTTCACCAACTAATGGAAAATTCACTGAGGAAACAAACAATGGACAAAGCCAAAAGGGAATGAAGTAGAGAAGAATGAAGTGGTGAAATGGATGGTTCGTCAAATCAGTATTTCACTCATAAAGGAAGAAAGAGGGTTGAATGAGGCAGTGAAGAGAGAAAAGAAAAAAGGAAGGATACAGAAGATGATGCAGAGGTTCCTAATAGGGAAAATTCGTCGATAAGGGGCAAAATAAAAAACCAAATGCATATGTAAAGCATAATGTGAATGTAATAGTTTTAAAATATTTTAAACTTAGTTTAAAATATTTTAGAACATTATAAATGCTTTACACGGGTATTTTGGTAGACAATATTTCAAATGCCTATCTGCCTGAAATTGTGCCATAATTGCAAGATAGCGCAGGTAGATTGGTGCCCATAAATTAATGATTGTAGGTGATCAGTCAGTTGTGGGTGGTTGAAATAGTAGAGATCTTCAATGCAAAAGGACTAGAGTTAAATGTAAGGATGAAGTGTCTTAGTAGGAAAATCTTTTGTTGATACTTTCATTCTAAAAGAATGCTAGAGGATGGGCACCTATAGGTTTTCAGAGTTCCTAGGGAATGGGCATTTCTTCCAATTTAATGGATTGTTTGATAGAGCCATAGGCTAGATTTAATGTAGCATGGGTTTCTTGTTGACTGGGTTTTCAGCACCTTGGGTTGTACAAAAGGGTAGAGCACATTATATATGCACATTTCAATGTCATTTAAAGGGGTTGGTTGGTTCTTTGTTGGTAGTTGGAGGCTATGTTGGTCCAACAATACTTCTAGGGATCGAAATCAAGACATGTCTATTTGTAGAGAAGTAATGGGGAGGTGAAATAGATGAAAGATAATAGTGCAGTAGGGATTGTGTAGAGAATGTCTCCATGGTAGTTTGTATATATTTAGGGTCTTTCCACTTATCACATTTTCTGATATATTTGTATTGGACATTTGAAAATGTGATAACATTTTAAATATATTACAAGCCTTTTAATTGTCATATGTTCTTTTCATTTGAATGCATGCAGTTCTATTCTGGATTATTAAACATGTTTGAAGCATAAAATATGCAATCTAATACAACTTAGGATTCGATCAAATTTCTTTTGTTTTCTTTCCATTATTCTCTTTTCCGCTACTATGACTTTGTAGCCAAATTGTATTGGCACCAGTCTTACCTCCATCAGATGAATCACAAACTATTTAAATCAAACTTTAATATCTACCTATGGTTTAAAGGGGAAACCCCATCTTTCCTATGCATGTACATTCACATAGTTAAGTCAGTTGTATGGGGGTTTTGTGAGAGCTAGTTGTTCTTGGTTCAGTGACAGTCTTTGGGGCCAAGACAACAAGTTGGGTTTGGTTTTCCATTTTTTTAGTTGTTCATCTGGTTTGAACTCAATACCTATTAAGGTATACCCCTTGGAATATCCCTCCAGAGCCTAGTTGAGCTCGAAGTGCGGGAGATGAAACCCACTCATGTATAGTTGACCATTAACTCTCCATGTTCTGTTGATGGATTGATTATGTTTATATGATGACAACCCTGGCCTTGTGAGTGTGATTATGTCCTACGAAGTGGAGTTGCAGTTTTGGGACCCAAAAGAATGGTGTCTTTGTAGGGATCGATTATTGCTAGGTTGAGTAGAAATTGAAGACTTTTCTCATTGGAGAACCACAAATTATTTTGTAGACTTGAAGATTAGTTACACTTCAAGGAATTCCTCTTTGGAAGATCTGGAAAATCTATTGTCAAACAACAAAAATTTGTTACTATTGTACCTTGGTTTCTGTTGCTAATCTGAATGCTCCATCTCAGTATGCAGCAGTTGGTTAAATAAAGGTACATGGTTTCTTTTCTTCCTACTCTAGATATTATTGTTCCTGTCATGCTAAAGGAACAAATTTGTATGCCTTAGTTTTTCCCCCTGCATTATAGGATGTTCTAGTCATGGAAGATTGGTATGGACATGACTATTCTAGGGCTACTCCTTTATCTGAGTCTTCCTATGTATTAGACGCTAGAAACTACATTGGCGTGGATTCCCATGACCATCTTAGCTCAATACATTTTCTATTCATGGATTTGTATGTTATACAACCCCAAACTTATATGCACCCATGCAAAATCAAAATGACTTAGCAGTGCAGTAACATGAAATTGATAAAACTAAACAACTATTAGAGTCATTGTTACAACAAGAAAAAGAAGTAGAAAATAAAATCATGCTACTTCATCTCAAGCCACAATCCAATGTTCTTCCTGTCATTTCTAGTAGCTCATATTTTTGGCCTCCTAACATTACCACTGAAACACATACAAACAACTAGATCTCTCATGGGTCAATTATGAAAAGTAGTCCATGCCCAATAAAATATATTATCAGATGTCATTATTTGATGGGTGTGAAGATTATGATGGGAAGGTACATGTTCTTGTTGGCAAGAGACACTATATGGATTCATGAATGTTGTCATTGATGGAAACAAAGTTCATCCCACACATCTGCAGGACATGGTATGTCTCTACCGGAAGTCAGAGTGAACAATGTTGTGGTCCGGTAAATAAGAACAGAGCATGCGGTGAGGTCCGACAGACAGGTCTAGATCTCTCAGAAGAAGTATTTTGGTGAAGTGTGGATTTGGGGAAGTCAAGAGGAGTATCTCAACTAATAGCTTCCAAGGTTTGAGCCTCTGGTGTGGAAAGGATAAAGAGATATGAATGCTTGAGTGTCGGGTTCCCAAGTGACAGTGTGAACAGAGGAAGAACTAATTGGCAGAACATCAGACATTATTCCAGATGTGTTACTGATGTTGGTAAAGGTTATGAAGGCATGAATTATGTTTGGCCAACATGATTAATGATTTCCACAAGTATATCCTTAATCCACACTACTTGGTGTGCAAGGATTCAACCGACAGATTAGAGTTTGTGAAAAGATTGACTATTCCGGGTGCCGACTAGAAAGGTGATGAAATCACTTGTGCAGATATATATACAAGATGGATTTAGTTATGAGTAGTGTTGTGGTTGTTATTGATGTGCGAATAAAAGCAGAGCAGAGTAGAAGCAGTAAGGAAGGTTCGGTATGTGAAAGGAAAGCAACATAAGAGAAGAGGAAAGATGAAATGCAGCAGATCAGTGTACTGAGCCTAACCGAAACTGAACTCCAGCATATGTGGATGCTACCAATCAATTCAAGTATTGTATAACACTCTTTTTGTAGACAGTGTGTCTCTTGTAGGCAGTGTGCCTTCTTGTGAGCAGTGTGCTCAGGTAGTGAACCCTAATTGGCAAGTGCCATTTTGTATTTCCATTCTTCTAACAGAGAATACAATCTTAGGTTAATCACCCCGTGGTTTTATCCCTTAATAGGGTTTCCACGTCAAAAATATTGTGTCATGTGTATATCCATTTCATAGTTATGTTTGCTTATTTGGATTAATGCTACATTGATTATTAAGAAAGTTAAGAAAGAAGAAAATAGTAGGATAACTGATTCACCCCCCCTCTCAGTTATCAACAATTGGTATCAGAGCCAAGTTCCTCCTACCAGAGTCTAACAGCTTGAGGAATATCTAGGAATTCAAATGGATGCATATGGTTTAAGGGAGCAACTCAAGACTGCCCTTGATGACCTTGAACAGTCAAACTCTAAAGTCAATGAATTAAAGGAAAGACTCAAACAGGCTAATGATTTCATGAGAGAACTAAAAGACAAATTAAGTCTCTCTATGAAAAAGAGAAAGGAGCTACTTCAGCAATTGGCAAGACAAAGTGAAGCAAATGATGCAAATGAAGAGTTGAATGAGAAAACCAAGTTATGTGAAAAGTTATCAAAAGAAATCATTATGGTAAGACATGAAATGGAATTAGGAGTTATGAAGTTTACCCAAGAAGTTGAAGAGAAAAGAAAAACTAAAGATAATCTAAGACAATCCCTCTAAGAGAAATTAGAAGATTGTCACAAGATGGATAGAATTATCAGACATCTTGAATCTGATCTTGAAGATGCTAAAGATAATGAAGAAAAACTTGAGGATCAAATTGTCTCTCTCAAAAGGGATCTTCAAACAGCAAATGAATATAAAGAAAAATTCAAGATAAGTTCTGCTAAACTTGAAGTTCTTCTTGGAAGTCAAAAGAGGGTAGATGACAAGTGTGGTTTGGGCTATAAGAAAGGAGAAAGCTACAGATCCGATCAGAAGAATTTTGGATCAGAAAATCCAAGGAACAGGCCTAGAAGACCTCCGGTAAGACAGCCTAATGCTCAAAGATATCCATCCTTCAATGGATACTACCACAGCTGCAATAACTTTGGTCATAAAGCTAATTAGTGCAGAAAGAGAATGAATCAGACTAATTCATCCTTCTCCGGACAGTGTTTTAACTACAAAAGGTATGGTCACAAATCTCATGAATGCAGAAATATGCAAATGAACAAATCATTCAATGGTAGATTCTTTACATGCAATAGAATAGGTCATATGGCTAATCAATGCAAATCAAGAGGATATCAATCAAATATGCAAAGAAATGTTGTTTGCCAAATTTGCAATAGATCCGGTCATATTGCAAAATTCTGTAGAAGTAAGATTCAGGACAAAAGAGGTCCGGTATATCATAATCAGAATCAAGATAAGGGAAAACAAAAAAGTGAATGCGGATGAAGTTCAAAGTCAGATGAACAAGATTTGGGTGAAGAAAAATAAAGAGAATGTAGAGGATGGATCCGCACCAGACTCTGGTGCTGATATTCCTTCTCAAACTAAAAAGTGAGCTCTGTCTTAGGGGGAGACACAAAGAAAACCTTGTTCCCCCAACTAGTCAATTGGTGCCAGAACTGGCACAAGAAGAGTTGTGGATTGAAGGGTTCATAAGGGAAACATCCAAACAAACTATGGTTAATATTTGGAAGATCCGCATGATGTTTAAAGATCAGGACTAGTTCGGTTCTTCAAGTCATCCGAATAAGGCCAACCGGAATAACTTAGGTCGAGCATTTATTACAACCTGACATTAGGGTTTGCGGAGCAATATAAGGGTTTTCTCATTAATGTCTTGTTCATTCTACATTCAAGAAGAAGAGAGAAAAGGAGCTCTACAACTACTTCTCCCAAAGATCAAGATAATTCTTCATACAACTCAATCCAGATTTCATCGTGTGTGCCCTAAACAATGTAAAAGGTATTCTTCGTTCTTGATATCTCTCAGTAAGATTCTTTGATGATGGCTACTCTAAATATAGTAAAGATTTATGATAGACCTCGCCCCATATATAAGAAGCATCCATACAAATCCTTGGAGGTAGATCCCTTAGGAGCCTTCTCTAGTGTTCTGCATGGTGTTTTGCACACCGAAGATATTAGGGTTTACATACACGCAAATGTTGAAGAGTTTGGGGAATTCAAACTAAGAGATATCTATCACAAACAAGTGTTAGATGATTCATTTGAGCTCAAACCCCAATACAAGGGGCTTCGGATTAAGCACTTTGCGCAATACATACATTTCCCCTGTTTTACTGAGGATGAATGGGTCAGGTATATTTTGATCAGAATACATGACAACTTCATGTGGTTAAACGAACCATTCAAAATCACAAAAGATGCCATTAGGGCAATTACCGGATTACACTCATCCGGTGGGATTCCTGTTCTTAAATCTGTGAAGAATCAAACTGTGAGTGAGGCTACTGGATCCAAGTTTGACAAAAGAGCAATGACAATAGATGACATCTCTGATCTGGATGTCAAGTATCCTCCATGATCATTGGATATAAAATATATCATTCTAGCAGGGAAAATTCAGTACCTGGAACTGCCATCTACACTGCTTATGAAATGTTAAGAAAGGATGCAGACTATGATCTTTGTTAGCTTCTCTTGAACCAACTCTTGGAGAATCTACAGAAAATAAAGAAAGATAAAAAGAATTCATTCAAGTATGGTGGATTAATATTGTGCTTATTCATCTAATTTATGAATGAGCTTCCTGGATCTAGTGACTGGGTGTGGGAAAATGATAGACTAGTAGCTATCCAAATCAGAGATTATTTGCATGGACTTGGTGATGACAAAGCACAAAATATAGCCCTATGGGGATATTTCAAGAATTTTTAGAAAATGATGCAAGCAAGAGAAAGGATTCCCCAGTCTCTTGTTGAAAAATACAAAGACACAGTTTGTTTTATGGTAGAGACTGATCAATGCCTAATGGAGGTAGCAGAACCAAGAACTGTATGGATCGTGCCCATGGGGTATGAAGTTGATGAACAAATTGTGGAGCTGCATGTTCAACACATGCTAAGTTAGCCAAAGAATCCAAAGGCAGAAAGGTTTGGAACCTTTGAGGAGCTGAGTGTAAAGATCCATGTGGAACTTAGAGAACTAGAGATCAAGAGGAAGGTGAGAAAAGAAGTAGAAAATGTTGCCAAAGGCCTTGGCATCTCAAAGGAGGCACTTGATGCCAATAGGAAAAAGATGGAAAAGGCTGAGGAAGAGAAGAAAGAGGCAGAAAAGAAAAGTAAGGAAAGTGCTCCAGTAGAATCTTCCACCCAGACAAGATCATCAAAGAGATCAGCACCTGTCCCTACTAAAAGCTCAAAACTAGAAGTCCAGGCATCCGAAAAAGGAGAAAAGAGAACAAAGAAAAAGGCAACAAGGTCCTATGTTAGCCTAAAGGATGATGAGGAAACTGAATCAGATGAGGAGATAAGGAAATTGAAGAAGAAGAAGAAATCATCTGGTGAACACTCTACCGGTCAAGAAGAAGAAGAGAAGGAAGAGGAATTTGTTGAAAAACCCACTCTATCCTTAGAAGTTGTAGTGAAAGCAGTCACTGTGGATGGGAACCTGCAACCCTTAACAGAATTCTATGATGAATATAATGAAGTAGATAAAAAGATTCTGGAGAAAGCCACAGTTTAGTTTTGAACACTTACAACAAAGCTTTTATTGAAATTATCTCTCTAATTCCCAAAAGCTTAGAGAAAAGGCTTGAAATGAGGAAGAATAATGCTCAAGCAAAAGATCTCGAGATCTGGGAATAGGTCGCCATTTAGCTCTTCCCTTCAATCACTCCACAACAAATGAACATGATCTTTAAAGATTGCAAGGATGAATCAGCTAATGCTTGGTGAAACCAACAAAGTGGCAAGAGAAATTGAAGAGATCCTCTGAAATGCTTTTAAGAAATTCAACATCCCAATCATAGAGGACTTAGGTACTGACCCCTTGACCACAAGTGTTGAAAAAGAGTCAACAGAGCAAGTCATGGACACCAGTGCAGAAAAGGATAAGGATTTGGAATCTTCCACTCTAGAAGAGGTGGCTCATGAACAAACAAACATCTCTCCTCCAGTCTCCGGATCTAAAGGAGAAGAAAGAGTAAAGGAGAAAGAACCAGAGATGAAGGGAAAAGAAGATATCAGTACAAAGGTTGTGGAAGGGGAGAAAGCTTCAAAAGACAGTTCTGTGACTGCAGAAGAAAAGAAAAATCTGTCTCTAGCAAGAGACACTGCAGAATCAGTCAAGGACTTTTTGACAAAAGCAACTATGGAAATTGATGAACTGGATGTATTAAAAGGGCCACTAAACTTTGACTCTCTATCTCCGGTGCAAACAATGAAGATAGCTTCATTTGCAAATGCGAAGGCCAAAGAGAAACTACTGAAATCTCACATGGAAGACTGTGAGCTTATAGAGGTAGCATCCGGAGTTTTGGAAAAGATCATGCCATCTTTTCAGAAGGATCCCACAGCCTCCTCTTCCGGTAATCTCAAAACTCTAGTCAGCAGTGTTAGTACACATTTTGATTCTCTAGAGAAGTCAGCTGAAGAAAAGGTCTGGAAGGAGTTTTTGGATAAGAGATTCTCCAAGGTACAAGGGTTGATAACTAATGATAGGAGAAATATGGATATTGGGATAAAGAGCTTGGAAAATGTTCTTAAAGATGGCATAAATATGTACAAATTTTGCTTATCTTGGCCCACAGTGACCAAAGACATTGAGAGGAAACTAAAAGAACAAGAGGATAAACTCTTAAGTCTGTCTCAAAGTTTTGATCCTCTCTCATCCTCCATAGTAAATCAAGAGTGTCAGTCTATTGCGATCACAAATGTAATAAAGAATTTTGAGAAGGAAAGGAAAAACATAATTAGCTGGATGGGTGAACTTAGAAGGATCATTATCCCTAAGTTAGAGGCCATGCATGAGGCCATAAATGATGCTCACACTACCGCCCAGACCAATGATCTGACAGATCTTAAGAGGGCAGAAGCTTTTGCATTCCTATTGAGTGGTCACATCTCAATTTTGAATAGGATGAAGCAGAGTTGGGTGACAGAAGTTGTATAGTTGAAGAATACTTTTGCAGACATACTTAAGTATATGTAAGTACAACTTGTATATATACTTATGCAGATATGTATAGACTGTTTTTGGAAATTTTGGTGTACGGACCCTACCCTTTTCCATTGATGTCAAAGGGGGAGTGAGGAGCAGTGAAAAATGAGGAATCCAACTAAGGGGGAGCTCCAGAAAATATATATAAAAATACAACATTAACCAAGGGGGAGCATAGTGTAAACACTTAGCCATTTTTCACTAAGTGTTGCCATCAATGCCAAAGGGGGAGATTGTTGGCAAGAGACACTATATGGATTCATGAATGTTGTCATTAATGGCAACAAAGTTCATCCCACACATCCGCAGGACATGGTATGTCTCTACCGAAAGTCAGAATGAAGAATGTTGTGGTCTGGTAAACAAGAACAGAGCATGTGGTGAGGTCCAACAGACAAGTCCAGATCTCTCAGAAGAAGTATCTTGGTGAAGTGTGGATATGGGGAAGTCAAGAGGAGTATCTTGACTAATAGCTTCCAAGGTTTGAGCCTCCGGTGTGGAAAGGATAAAGAGATATGAATGCTTGAGTGTCGGGTTACCAAGTGACAGTGTGAACAGAGGAAGAACTGACTGGCAGAACATCAGACATTATTCTGGATGTGTTACTTACATTGGTAAAGGTTATGAAGGCATGAATTATGTTTGGCCGACATGATTAATGATTTCCACAAGTATATCCTTGATCCGCACTACTTGGTGTGCAAGGATTCAGCCGACAGATTAGAGTTTGTGAAAAGATTGACTATTCCGGGTGCCGACTAGAAAGGTGATGAAATCACTTGTGTGGATATATATACAAGATGGATTTAGTTATGAGTAGTGTTGTGGTTGTTATTGATGTGCGAATAAAAGCAAAGCGGAGCAGAAAAAGTAAGGAAGGTCCGATATGTGAAAGGAAAGCAGCATAAGAGAAGAGGAAAGATGAAATGCAGTAGATCAGTGTACTGAGCCTAACTGGAACTGAACTCCAGCATATGTGGATGCTACCAGTCAGTTCAAGTATTGTATAACACTCTTTTTGTAGATAGTGTGTCTCTTGTAGGCAGTGTGCCTTCTTGTGAGCAGTGTGCTCGGGCAGTGAGCCCTAATTGGCAAGTGCCATTTTGTATTTCCATTCTTCTAATAGAGAATACAATCTTGGGTTAATCACCCCGTGGTTTTCTCCCTTAATAGGGTTTCCATGTCAAAAATATTGTGTCATGTGTATTTCCATTTCATAGTTATGTTTGCTTATTTGGATTAATGTTGCATTGATTATTAAGAAAGTTAAGAAAGAAGAAAATAGTAGGATAACTAATTCACCCCCCTCTCAGTTATCAACAGTTCTTGCATTTTCATACTCCATGAACAAATCTGATTTGAATATGAAGATATGTGGATGAGATTTTTTGTTAGATCTCTGTGTGGAGTGGCAAAAAAAGGCTTGTTGGTTTCCTTGACCACCACTTTGCTTCCTGGAATCATCTAATGGTTGCATTTGAGGAGTTTGCAAATGGTTTAGACCCTTCATTTGTTGTCTAGGAACTTGAAGATATTAGATGGTAGGAGGGAGAGTCTAGCATGGAGTTTAGTCATAGGTTTACAGTTGCCTTGACTAAAATACCAAAAGGCTTCAGACCTGACTTGCCTGCCTGTACTGATATGTTATTCATAGCTTATGATGATATCTTGGATTCAATACAGGAGGAGTTCAATTTAATGAACATGCAATAGGTATTCAGATGCCTTGATTTCATTGATGGTTTGAAGTGGGATATGATTGCAAATTCTTTATCTTCAGATGCAGAGGTACCTACCTAGTAATGAATAGGTTGTTGTAGGTGGAAAGGACATGGAGGCTTCATGTGATTCAAACACAATGTCAAGTGATGATTGTGTGTGCAAGAGGGTAGATGAAGGTGTTAGTCCATCATATGACAGCAATGTAGATGATGAAAGTAGTGTGTTGCCATGTCCTGATATTAATGTATTGTTTAAATTAAAGATTTGAACATTGTACTTGAAGACGGTGAAGTTACCTTTGTAAATCAATTTGAATGATAAAGATAATTACATATATTATTAAATAATATTATTATATTAGAATATAATATAGCTATTTTGATTAACTAAATATATTACTATATTTAGTAAATAAGAAATACAAATATGAATATAAGGATTGATTAATTTATATATTATAATTAATAATTTAAATATTATTATATTAAAAATAAATATGAATATTGATATAAGTATCAATATTATTAATATAAATATAAATTAAATACTATTAAAGATTGCAAATTATATATGTATATATTAATTATAAAGTAACCATATTAAATGGTTCCCATTGAAGGGGCTACTATTAGCAATAAAAGAATATGGCTGACCACCCTCCCAAAGGAAATACCTATAATAAGACAAAAGTTAAACACAATTAGCTAATATGATTTAGCAATTTTATGATATACAAAAAGGCAGCGATTACTTTGATGATACAAGAGCAGCAACTATAGTGAAGAGGTATGACTGTAGAAAGAGCAGAAAATTATCTAAGGACAGCGATGGTATATAGATAAGACAAATCATCTTATTCTAAGCATAACATATGATATGTAGATAGCAACTACAATGATTTGGCAACAAGTGAATTAAATAAAGGTAGAGAATTAATTAAGCGCTTCATGGTGTTAATGAAGAAGCACCTCTATACAAACAAGGCCGCGTTGCAGCGAAGTTCCTACCAGATGCTGGCAGGTCAGTTCTGTTAAGATTACAGCTTGGCTAAATATAGTATGAGTTCAAAAATTCTTTGAAACAGTTTCAACTATAGCAAAACAATTTTGAGTTGCAATCATAAAATTTACTTGTGTATTGGCAGTAGAGCATTAGTAAATCAAGGTATAATAAAGAGCATAAAAAATGTCTTAGTAAGCCATAGATGATGTATAATTTAATCTAAATATTACTGTATTCATTGATTTACACACATGTGATTTAAGATTTTCTATATACATTTGATGCAAGCTATAGGGTACATATTCATAGCCAAAAATGTGCATGCACAGTAACAACCTATCAAATTACTTTAAAACAGTTAATAACATGGTGTGACTACTGAACAGTATTGGTAGCAAAGCATTGGTAAATCAAGGTATAATAAAGAGCATAAAAAAGACTTAGTAAGTCATAGATGATGTATAATTTAATCTAAATATTACTGTATTCATTGCTTTAATCTTTTCTATAAACAGGTTGACTGGAATTTGTTCCCTACACACCATCCAATCTCCATTACAATGCCAATGCAACTATTAGAAAGGATTCTAGTAGTAATACCTTCCAAAATTCACTAAAACTTACAATGTTGAACTCAACTGCAAATCTAATGTCCTTTCTAGCAGTGAATCATATAGAAAAGTACAATGCATTCATAAACTAAAAAACTATTCCAAACTAGAGTCCAAAGATAAAGCTCATATGATGATGCAATCAAGTGTGCCTCTTATCAGGTATTGGAATGATTCTGAAATATAATAATCCCATTGCATTAGATTGATGAGACCCTAACCACTTGTATGAAAGCAATAATGCATACACAACCAATACTACTGCTAAAACAATATTATTTACCAAACTCCAACTCCAAATAGTAATATTAATGATTAGCAAACAATATTATAATTATGCATGGACTAATCATGGTGATAAAAGTGATCTTACTTATAAGTTAACACAAAAATCTATAAGACAATTGGATCCAGAATTGTATAGTCTGCTAACAATCCTCAAATTGTCCCTATACGAACTGGTGACCAACTGGTATAGATTGTTGCAAGTTCCCTTAAAGGCATTGCAAATTGATATAGATAGGATACATTACTATAATGATAGTGGGTAACAATCAAATTTTAGTAGCAGGCGGATTTAAAACTGATATAGATAGGATACAATACTATAATGACAGTAGGCAACAGTCAAATTTTATTAGTAGGCGTATTTAAATAAATAAGTATGGTTGCCAAAAACTGCTATTGTATCGAAGACTACTTTGCCAATGCTGTGGTTTCCAATGCACAACCCCTGCAAATGAAAAACAAAAAAATCACATAATTAGTCATGCACGCTAAACTACACAAAACTGAAGGAATTCCTCCATAGGAGGAGAGCTTGCAATAGCACAAGCCAAATAATATCTTACTAGATAAGTTTTATATGTCATTGAACACTATTTGCCAATGCCCTCTCTTTTACAATGCACAACTCCTGCAAATGAAAAAAATAAAAAAATCATATAATTAGTCATTGGAAGGCTAAACTATATAAATGGATTCACTACTCTGCCTAGTTACTACATCAATGTTCATTGATGTTGAAAAAATATAAAGGTAATATCAAGTTTGTAATTGAAGTATGACCATAGGAGAAAGTCCCGAATCAATCTCCCAATATTGATAG